>JANJGN010000012.1:59522429-60722429 GCA_026770705.1 Isurus oxyrinchus | reverse complement strand
GTACAGTTATGCTGGGACACAGTGTGAATGGTAACGCTGAGACACAGTGTGAATGGTAACGCTGGGATTTGGTGTGAACAGTAATGCTGGGACGCAGAGTGAATGGTAACACTGGGACACAGTGTGAACAGTAATGCTGGGACACAGTGAGAATGGTAACGCTGGGACACAGTGTGAATTGTAACACTGGGACACAGTGTGAATGGTAACACTGGGACACAGTGTGAACAGTGAAGCTGGGACACAGAGTGTACAGTTATGCTGGGACACAGTGAGAACGGTAACGCTGAGACACGGTGTGAATGGTAACACTGGGAAATGGTGTGAAGAGTAACACTGAGACACAATGTGAATGGTAACACTGGGACACAGTATGAATGGTAACGCTGGGATTTGGTGTGAACAGTAATGCTGGGACGCATTGTGAATGGTAACACTGGGATTTGGTGTGAACAGTAATGCTGGGACACAGTGAGAATGGTAACGTTGGGACAGCGTTGTGAACAGTAATACTGGTACACACTGTGAATGGTAAAGCTGGCACACAGTGTGAATGGTAAAGCTGAAACACAGTGTGAGCGGTAATACTGGGACACAGAGTGAATGGTAATGCTGGTTCACGTGGTGAACGGTAACGGTGGGCCACAGTGTGAAAAGTAACGCTGGGACACAGTGTGAATGGTAACGCTGGATCACAGTGTGAACGGTAACAATGGGACAGACTGTGAATGGTAAAGCTGGGACACAGTGTGAATGGTAACACTGGGACACAGTGTGAAGGGTACATCTGGGATGCAGTATGAACAGTAATGCTGGGACACAGTGTGAACGGTAAAGCTGGGACACAGTGTGAACAGTAACGCTGGGAGACAGTGTGAATGGTAACGCTGGGACACAGTGTGAACAGTAATGCTGGGGAACAATGTGACCGGTAACGCTGGGACACAGTGTGAAAGGTAACGCTGGTACACAGTGTGAATGGCAAAGCTGGGACGCAGTGTGAACGGTAGCGCGGGGACACAGTCTGAACGGTAACGCTGGGACACAGTGTGAATGGTAATGCTGGTACACAGTGTGAATGGTAACGATGGGACAGACTGTGAATGTTAAAGCTGGGACAGACTGTGAATGGTAGTGCTGAGACACAGTGTGAACGGTAACGATGGGACACAATGTGAATGCTAACGCTGGGACACAGTGTGAATGGAAACGCTGGGACAGAGCTTGAATGGTAACGCTGGAGCACAGTGTGAACGGTAACGCTGGGACACAGTGTGAACATTAACATTGGGACAAAGTGTGAACGGTAATGCCGGGATACAGTGTGAACGGTAACGCTGGTGCAGCAGTGTGAATGGTAACGCTGGGACACAGTGTGAATGGTAACGCTGGGACACAGTGTGAATGGTAACGCTGGGACACAGTGTGAATGGTAAAGCTGGGACACATTGTGAACAGTAACACTGGGAAACAGTGTAAACGGTAAAGCTGGGACACAGAGTGAAAGGTAATGCTGGGACACAGTGTGAACGGTAATGCTGGCATAAAGTGTGAAAATTAACACTGGGATGAAGTGTGAACAATAAGGCCGGGATACTGTGTGAACAGTAACGCTGGGGCAGCAGTGTGAATGGGAACGCTGGGACACAGTGTGAATGGTAACGCTGGGACACAGTGTGAACAGTACCACTGGGAAACAGTGTGAATTTTAACACTGGGACATGGTGTGAATGGTAACACTGGGACACAGTGTGAATGGTAAAGCTGGGACACAGTGTGAATGGTAATGCTTGGTCACGGTGTGAACGGTAACACTGGGACACTGTGTGAACGGTAACGCTGGGACACTGTGTGAATGGAAACACTGCTTCCCGGTGTGAACGGTAACACTGGGACACTGTGTGAACGGTAATGCTGGGACACAGTGTGAACGGTAACGCTGGGTCACCGTGTGAACAGTAATGCTGGGACACAGTGTGAATGGTAACGCTGGGTCACCGTGTGAACAGTATTGCTGGGACACAGTTTGAATGGTAATGCTGGGTCATGGTGTGAATGGTAACTCTAGGACCCAGTGTGAACAGTAACCCTGCGACACAGAGTTGAATAGGAACACTGGGACACAGTATGATCAGTAACGCTGGGAGCCACTGTGAACGGTCAATCTGGGACACAGTGTTGAAGAGTAACACTGGGGTACAGTATGAATGTTAACGCTGAGAAATGGTATGAACGGTAATGCTGGGACAAAGTGTGAATGGTAACACTGGGACAGAGTGTTGAAGGGTAACACTGGGACACAGTATGAATGTTAACGCTGAGAAATGGTATGAACGGTAATGCTGGGACAAAGTGTGAATGGTAACACTGGGACAGAGTGTTGAACGGTAACGCTGGGACACAGTGTGAATGGTAAATCAGGGACACAGTGTGAATGGTAACGCTGAGACACAATGTCGAATGGTAAAGCTGTGAAATTGTGTCAACAGTAATGCTGGGACACAGTGTGAATGGAAACACTGAGACACAGTGTGAACGGTAACACTGGGACACAGTGTGAACAGTAATGCAGGGACACAGTGTGAATGGAAACGCTGGGACACCGAGTGAATGGTAATGCTGGGACACAATATGAATGGTTATACTGGGACACAGTGTGAACAGTAACGCTGGGACACAATGTGAACGGTAACGTTGGGAGACAGTTTGTATGGTAAAGCTGGGAAAGCGGTGTGAATGGTAAAGCTGGCACACCATGTGAATGCTAAAGCTGGGACACAGAGTGAACGGTAAGGCTGGGAGGCAGTGTGAATGGTAACACTGGGAAGCAGTGTGAATGGTAACACTGGGACACTGTATGAACAGTAAAACTGGGACACAGTGTGAATGGTAAAGCTGGAACAGCTGTGTGAATGTTAAAGCTGGGACACAGTGTGAATGGTAACACTGGGAGACAGTGTGAATGGTAAAACTGGGACACAGTGTGAATGATAACACTCAGTGACGGTGTGAAAGGTAACACTGGGACACAGTGTGAATGTTAAAGCTGGGACAGTGGTATGAACGGTAACGCTGGGACACAGTGTGAACGGTAAAGCTGGGACACAGTGTGAATGGTAACACTTGGACGGCGGAGTGAATGGTAAAGCTGGGACACAGTGTGAACGGTAAGACTGGGACACAGTGTGAACGGAAAAGCTAGGAAATAAGTGTGAAGGGTAAAGCTGGGACACGGTGTGAACGGTAATGCTGGGACACATTGTGGATGTTAATGCTGGGTCACAGAGTGAAGGGTAAATCTGGGACGCAGTATGAACGGTAACACTGGGACACAGTGTGAACGGTAAAGCTGGTACTGCCGTGTGAACGTTAAAGCTGGGACTTAGTCTGAACCGTAGCGCTGGGACACAGTGTGAACGTTAAACTGGGACACAGTCTGAATGTTAACACTGGGACAGCGGAGTGAATGGTAAAGCTGGGACACAGTGTGAACGGTAACACTGGGACACAGTGTGAACGGTAAACCTGGGACAAGGTGTGAACTGTAAAGCTAGGCAACAGTGTGAATGGTAAAGCTGGGACACATTGTGAACGGTAAAGTTCGGACAGCGGTGTGAACTGTAAAGCTGGCACACGGTGTGAATGGTAAAGCTAGGACAGCGGTATGAATGGTAACGCTGGTACAGAGTGTGAACGGTAAAGCTGAGACACAGTGTGAATGGTATCACTTGGACAGCGTAGTGAATGGTAAAGCTGGGTCACGGGGTGAACGGTAACGCTGGGACACAGTGTGAATGGTAACACTGGGTCATGGTGTGAATGGTAAAACTAGGACACAGTGTGAATGGTAAAGCTGGGAAAGTGGTGTGATCGGTAAAGCTGGGACACAGTGTAAATGTTAACACTGGGAAATGGTGTGAACCGTAATGCTGGGTACACAGTGTGAACGGGAACGCTGGGACACAGTGTGAATGGTAACGCTGGGAGACAGTGTGAATGGTAACGCCGGGACACAGTGTGAACAGTAACGTTGGGGAACAATGTGACCGGTAACGCTGGGCCACAGTGTGAAAGGTAACGCTGGGACACAGTGTGAATGGCAAAGCTGGGACGCAGTGTGAATGGTAGTGCTGGGACACAGTGTGAATGGTAACGCTGGGACACAGTGTGAATGGTAATGCTGGTACACAGTGTGAATGGTAATGATGGGACACACTGTGAATGTTAAAGCTAGGACACACTGTGAATGGTAATGCTGGGACACACTGTGAATGGAAATGCTGGGACACAGTGTGAACATTAACACTGGGACGAAGTGTGAACGGTAATGCCGGGATACAGTGTGAATGGTAACGCTGGTGCAGCAGTGTGAATGGTAACGCTGGGACACAGTGTGAATGGTAACACTGGGACACCATGTGAACAGTAACACTGGGAAACAGAGTAAACGGTAAAGCTAGGTCACAGAGTGAACGGTAATGCTGGGACAAAGTGTGAACATTAACACTGGGACAAAGTGTGAATGGTAACGCCGGGATACTGTGTGAAAAGTAACGCTGGGACACAGTGTGAATGGTAACGCTTGGTCACGGTGTGAAAGGTACCACTGGGTCACGGTGTGAACGGTAACACTGGGACACTGTGTGAACCGTAAAGAGGGGACACTGTGTGAATGGAAACACTGGGTCTGGGTGTGAACGGTAACGCTGGGACACGTGTGAACGGTAATGCTGGGACACAGTGTGAATGGTAATGCTGGGTCACCGTGTGAACGTTAATGCTGGGACACAGTGCAAATGGTAATGCTGTTTCATGGTGTGAATGGTATGATCAGTAACGCTGGGAGCCACTGTGAATGGTCATGCTGCGACACTGTGTTGAAGAGTAACACTGGGACACAGTATGAATGTTAACGCTGGGAAATGGTATGAACGGTAACGCTGGGACACAGTGTGAATGGTAACACTGGGACAGAGTGTTGAAGGGTAACACTGGGACACAGTATGAATGTTAACGCTGGGAAATGGTGTGAACGGTAACGCTGGGACACAGTGTGAATGGTACATCTGGGACGCAAAATGAACGGTAACGCTGGGAGACAGTGTGAATAGTAACGTTGGGACACACTGTGAATATTAAAGCTGGAACACAGTGTGAACGGTAACACTGGGACACTTTGTGAACGGTAATGCTGGGACACAGTGTGAATGTTAATGCTGGGTAACCATGTGAACGTTAATGCTGGGACACACTGCGAATGGTAATGCTTGGTCATGGTGTGAATGGTAACTCAAGGACCCAGTGTGAACAGTAACGCTGGGACACAGAGTCGAATAGGAACACTGGGACACAGTATGATCAGTAACGCTGGGACACAGTGTTGAAGAGTAACACTGGGACACAGTATGAATGTTAACACTGGGAAATGGTATGAACGGTAACGCTGGGACACAGTGTGGACGGTAACACTGGGACAGAGTGTTGAAGGGTAACACTGGGATACAGTATGAATGTTAACGCTGGGAAATGGTGTGAACGGTAACGCTGGGACACAGTGTGAAGGGTACATCTGGGACACAAAATGAACGGTAACGCTGGGAGACAGTGTGAATGGTAACGCCGGGACACAGCGTGAACGGTAACACTGGGTGACAGTGTGAATAGTAATGCTGGGACACACTGTGAATGTTAACACTGGGACACAGTGTGAACGGTAACACTGGGACACTTTGTGAATGGTAATGCTGGGACACAGTGTGAATGTTAACGCTGGGTAACCGTGTGAAGGTTAATGCTGGGACACACTGTGAATGGTAATGCTTGGTCATGGTGTGAATGGTAACTCTAGGACCCAGTGTGAACAGTAATGCTGGGACACAGAGTTGAATAGGAACACTGGGACACAGTATGATCAGTAACGCTGGCAGCCACTGTGAATGGTCATGCTGGGACACAGTGTTGAAGAGTAACACTGGGACACAGTATGAATGTTAACGCTGGGAAATGGTATGAACGGTAACGCTGGGACTCAGTGTGAATGGTAACACTGGGACAGAGTGTTGAAGGGTAACACTGGGACACAGTATGAATGTTAATGCTGGGAAATGGTTTGAACGGTAACGCTGGGACACAGTGTGAATGGTAAATCTGGGACACAGTGTGAATGGTAACGCTGAGACACAGTGTTGAACGGTAAAACTGGGAAATGGAGTCAACAGTAATGCTGGGACACAGTGTGAACAGTAAGACTGGGACACTGTGTGAATGGTAACACTGGGACACAGTGTGAACGGTAACGCTGGGACACAGAGTTGAATAGGAACACTGGCACACAGTATGATCAGTAACGTTGGGAGCCACTGTGAACGGTCATGCTGGGACACAGTGTTGAAGAGTAACACTGGGTCACAGTATGAATGTTAACGCTGGGAAATGGTATGAATGGTAACGCTGGGACACGATGTGAACGGTAACACTGGGACAGAGTGTTGAAGGGTAACACTGGGACACAGTATGAATGTTAACGCTGGGAAATGGTGTGAATGGTAACGCTGGGACACAGTGTGAATGGTAAATGTGGGACACAAAGTGAATGGTAACGCTGAGACACAGTGTTGAACAGTAAAGCTGGGAAATGGTGTCAACAGTAATGCTGGGACACAGTGTGAATGGAAACACTGAGACACAGTGTGAATGGTAACGCTGGGACACAGTGTGAATAGTGATGCTGGGATACAGTGTGAATGGTAAAGCTGGCACACGGTGTGAACGGTAAAGCTAGGACAGCGGTATGAATGGTAACACTGGTACAGAGTGTGAACGGTAAAGCTGGGACACAATGTGAATGGTATCACTTGGACAGCGTAGTGAATGGTAAAGCTGGGTCACGGGGTGAACGGTAATGCAGGGACACAGTGTGAATGGTAACACTGGGTCACGGTGTGAATGGTAAAACTAGGACACAGTGTGAATGGTAAAGCTGGGAAAGTGGTGTGATTGGTAAAGCTGGGACACAGTGTAAATGTTAACACTGGGAAATGGTGTGAAACGTAACGCTGGGTACACAGTGTGAACGGGAACACTGGGACACAGTGTTAACGGTAACAATGGGACACATTGTGAATGGTAAAGCTGGGACACAGTTTAAATTGTAACACTGGGTCATGGTGTGAAAGGTAACACTGGGACACAGTGTGAATGGTAACACTGGGACACAGTGTGAATGGTACATCTGGGACGCAATATGAATGGTAATGCTGGGACACAGTGTGAATGGTAAAGCTGGGACACAGTGTGAATGGTAACGCTGGGAGACAGTGTGAATGGTAACGCCGGGACACAGTGTGAACAGTAACGTTGGGGAACAATTTGACCGGTAACGCTGGGCCACAGTGTGAAAGGTAACGCTGGGACACAGTGTGAATGGTAACGCTGGGACACAGTGTGAATGGTAATGCTGGTACACAGTGTGAATGGTAACGCTGGGACACAGTGTGAATGGTAATGCTGGTACACAGTGTGAATGGTAACGATGGGATACACTGTGAATGTTAAAGCTGGGACACACTGTGAATGGTAATGCTGGGGCACAGTGTGAACGGAAATGCTGGGACACAGTGTGAACATTAACACTGGGACAAAGTGTGAACGGTAATGCCGGGATACAGTGTGAACGGTAACTCTGGTGCAGCAGTGTGAATGGTAACGCTGGGACACAGTGTGAATGGTAATGCTGGGACACAGTGTGAATGGTAACACTGGGACACAATGTGAACAGTAACACTGGGAAACAGAGTAAATGTTAAAGCTAGGTCAAAGAGTGAACGGTAATGCTGGGACAAAGTGTGAACATTAACACTGGGACAAAGTGTGAACGGTAACGCCGGGATACTGTGTGAAAAGTAATGCTGGGACACAGTGTGAATGGTAACGCTGGGTCACCGTGTGAACAGTAATGCTGGGACACAGTGCGAATGGTAATGCTCGGTCATGGAGTGAATGGTAACTCTAGGACCCAGTGTGAACAGTAACGCTGGGACACAGAGTTGAATGGGAACAATGGGACACAGTATGATCAGTAACGCTGGGAGCCCCTGTGAACAGTCATGCTGGGACACCATTTTGAAGAGTAACACTGGGACACAGTATGAATGTTAACGCTGGGAAATGGTATGAATGGTAACGCTGGGACGCAGTGTGAATGGTAACACTGGGACAGAGTGTTGAAGGGTAACACTGGGACACAGTATGAATGTTAACGCTGGGAAATGGTGTGAATGGTAACGCTGGGACACAGTGTGAATCGTAACGCTGAGAAACAATGTTGAACGGTAAAGCTGGGAAAGGGTGTCAACATTAATGCTGAGACACAGTGTGAACGGTAAGACTGGGACACAGTGTAAATGGAAACACTGGGTCACAATGTGAATGGTAACACTGGGACACAGTGTGAACAGTAACAAAGGGACACAGTGTGAACGTAATGCTGGGACACAGTGTGAATGGTAACGCTGGGTCACCGTGTGAACAGTAATGCTGGGACACAGTGCGAATGGTAATGCTGGTTCATGGTGTGAATGGTAACTCTAGGACCCAGTGTGAACAGTAACGCTGGGACACAGAGTTGAATAGGAACACTGGCACACAGTATGATCAGTAACGCTGGCAGCCACTGTGAACGGTCATGCTGGGACACAGTGTTGAAGAGTAACACTGGGACACAGTATGAATGTTAACGCTGGGAAATGGTATGAATGGTAACGCTGGGACACAGTGTGGACGGTAACACTGGGACAGAGTGTTGAAGGGTAACACTGGGACACAGTATGAATGTTAACGCTGGGAAATGGTGTGAATGGTAACGCTGGGACACAGTGTGAATGGTAAATCTGGGACACAGTGTGAATGGTAACGCTGAGACACAGTGTGAATAGTAATGCTGGGATACAGTGTGAACGGTAAAGCTGGGTCACAGTGTGAACAGTAACGCTGAGACACAGTGTTGAACAGTAAAGCTGGGAAATGGTGCCAACAGTAACGCTGGGACACAGTGTGAATGGAAACACTGAGACACAGTGTGAATGGTAACGCTGGGACACAGTGTGAATAGTGTTGCTGTGATACAGTGTGAACGGTAAAGCTGGGACACAGTGTGAACAGTAATGCTGGGACTCAATGTGAACGGTAACATTGGGACACAGTTTGTATGGTAAAGCCGGGAAAGCGGTGTGAATGGTAAAGCTGGCTCACCGTGTGAATGCTAAAGCTGGGACACAGAGTGAACGGTAAGGCTGGGAGGCAGTGTGAATGGTAACACTGGGAAACAGTGTGAATGGTAACACTGGGACACTGTATGAACAGTAAAACTGGGACACAGTGTGAATGGTAAAGCTGGGACAGCTGTGTGAATGTTAAAGCTGGGACACAGTGTGAACGTTAAGACTGGGAGACAGTGTGAATGGTAAAACTGGGACACAGTGTGAATGGTAACACTGGGTGACGGTGTGAAAGGTAACACTGGGACACAGTGTGAATGGTAAAGCTGGGACAGCGGTGTGAACGGTAACGCTGGGACACAGTGTGAATGGTAAAGCTGGGACACAGTGTGAATGGTAACACTTGGACAGCGGAGTGAATGGTAAAGCTGGGACACAGTGTGAACGGTAACACTGGGGCACAGTGTGAACGGAAAAAGCTAGGAAAAAGTGTGAAGGTTAAAGCTGGGACACAGTATGAACGGTAATACTGGGACTCAGAGTGGATGGTAACGCTCGGACACATTGTGAACGGTAATGCTGGGACGCAGTGTGAATGGTAACTATGGGACACAGAGTGAACAGCAATGCTGGGACACAGTGTGAATGGTAACACTACGCCACGGTGTGATGGGTAACACTGGGATACAGTGTGAATGGTAAAGCTAGGACACAGTGTGAACGGTTAAGCTGGGACAGCGGTGTGAACGGAAAAGCTGGGACATGGTGAGAACAGTAAAGCTGGGACACAGTGTGAACGGTAATGCTGGGACACAGTGTGAATGGTAAAGCTGCGACAGCGGTGTAAACGGTAAAGCTGGGACATGGTGTGAACGATTACACTGGGACACAGTGTGAATTGTAACACTGGGACACAGTGTGAATTGTAACACTGGGACAAAATATGAATGGTAATGCTGGGACACAGTGTGAATGGTAACGCTGGTACACAGTGTGAAAGGTTACGCTGAGACACAGTGTTGAAGGGTAAGGCTGGGACAAAGTGTGAACAGTAATGCTGGGACACAGTGTGAATGGTAACGCTGGGAAACAGTGTGAATGGTAACACTGGGACACGGTGTGAAAAGTGAAGCTGGGACTCAGAGTGTACAGTTATTCTGGGACACAGTGTGAACGGTAATGCTGGGACACAGTGTGAATGGTAACGCTGGGAAACAGTGTGAATGGTAACACTGGGACACGGTGTGAAAAGTGAAGCTGGGACTCAGAGTGTACAGTTATTCTGGGACACAGTGTGAACGGTAACGCTGAGACACGGTGTGAATGGTAACACTGGGAAATGGCGTGAAGAGTAACGCTGAGATAAAATGTGAACGGTAACACTGGGACACAGTATGAATGGTAACGCTGGGATTTGGTGTGAACAGTAATCCTGGGACACAGTGAGAATGGTAACGCTGGGACAGCGTTGTGAACAGTAATACTGGTACACACTGTGAATGGTAAAGCTGGCACACAGTGTGAATGGTAAAGCTGAAACAGTGTGAGCGGTAATACTGGGACACAGAGTGAATGGTAATGCTGTGTCACGTGGTGAACGGTAACGCTGGGACACAGTGTGAGCGGTAATGCTGGGACACAGAGTGAATGGTAATGCTGTGTCACGTGGTGAACGGTAACGGTGGGTCACAGTGTGAAAAGTAACGCTGGGAGACATTGTGAATGGTAACGCTGGATCACAGTGTAAACAGTAACAATGGGACAGAGTGTGAATGGTAAAGGTGGGACACAGTGTGAATGGTAACACTGGGACACAGTGTGAAGGGTACATCTGGGACGCAAAATGAATGGTAATGCTGGGACACAGTGTGAACGGTAAAGCTGGGACACAGTGTGAACGGTAACGCTGAGAGACAGTGTGAATGGTAACGACGGGACACAGTGTGAACGGTAACGCTGGGAGACAGTGTGAATAGTAATGCTGGGACACACTGTGAATGTTAAAGCTGGGACACAGTGTGAACGATAACACTGGGACACTTTGTGAACGGTAATGCTGGGACACAGTGTGAATGTTAACGCTGGGTCACCGTGTGAACGTTAATGCTGAGACACACTGCGAATGGTAATGCTCGGTCATGGTGTGAATGGTAACTCTAGGACCCAGTGTGAACAGTAACACTGGGACACAGAGTTGAATAGGAACACTGGGACACAGTATGATCAGTATCGCTGGGAGCCACTGTGAATGGTCATGCTGCGACACCGTGTTGAAGAGTAACACTGGGACACAGTATGAATGTTAACGCTGGGAAATGGTATGAATGGTAACGCTGGGACACAGTGTGAATGGTAACACTGGGACAGAGTGTTGAAGGGTAACACTGGGACACAGTATGAATGTTAACGCTGGGAAATGGTGTGAACGGTAACGCTGGGACACAGTGTGAAGGGTACATCTGGGACGCAAAATGAACGGTAACGCTGGGAGACAGTGTGAATGGTAACGCCAGGACACAACGTGAACTGTAACGCTGGGAGACAGTGTGAATAGTAACGCTGGGACACAGTGTGAATGGTAACGCCGGGGCACAGTGTGAACAGTAAAGCTGGGACACAGTGTGAACAGTTATGCTGGGGCACAGTGTTAATGGTAAAGCTGGAACACCGTCTGAATGGTAATACTTGGACACAGTATGAACAGTAAAGATAGGACACAGTTTGAAGGGTAAAGCTGGGACCCAGTGTGAACGGTAACGATGGGACACAGTGTGAATGCTCACGCTGGGACACATTGTGAACGGTAATGCTGGGATGCAGTGTGAACGGTAACGCTGGCACACAGTGTGAACAGCAAAGCTGGGACAGCGGTGTGAATGGTATCCCTGGCACACAGTGTAAATGGTAACACTGGGAAATGGTGTGAACCGTAACGCTGGGTACACACTGTGAACGTAACACTGGGGCACATTGTGAATGGTAAAGCTGGGACAGTTTAAATTGTAACACTGGGTCACGGTGTGAAATGTAACACTGGGACACATTGTGAACGGGAAAGCTGGCACAGCGGTGTAAACGGTAATGCTGGGACACAGTGTGAACGGTAACACTGGGATGCATTGTCTATGGTAAAGCTGGGCCACCGTGTGAACAGTAATGCTGGGACACAGTACGAATGGTAATGCTGGGTCATGGTGTGAATGGTAACACTAGGACGCAGTGTGAACAGTAACGCAGGGACACAGAGTTGAATGGGAACACTGGGACACAGTATGATCAGTAAAGCTGGGAGCCACTGTGAACGGTCATGCTGGGATACAGTGTTGAAGAATAACACTGGGACACAGGATGAATGTTAACGCTGGGAAATAGTGTGAACGTTAATGCTGGGACACAGTGTGAACGGAAACACTGGGACACAGTTTGAACGGTATACCTGTGACACAGTATGAATGGTAATGCTGGGACACAGTGTGAACAGTAACGCTGGAACACAGTGTGAAATGTTAAACTGAGACACAGTGTTGAACGGTAATGATGGGAAAAAGAGTGAACATTTACGCGGGGACACAGTGTGAATGCTAATGCTGAGACACAGTGTGAACAGTAACACTGGGAAACAGTTTGAACAGTGAAGCTGGGACACAGATTAGGCAGTTATGCTGGGACACAGTGTGAAAGGCAAGGCTGAGACACGGTGTGAATGGTAACACTGGGAAATGGTGTGAAAAGTAATGCTGAGACACAATGTGAACGGTAACACTGGGACACACTATGAACGGTAACAATGGGATTTGGTGTGAACAGTAATGCTGGGACGCAGTGTGAATGTTAACATGGGGACACAGTGGGAACAGTAATGCTGGGACATAGTGTGAATGGTAACGCTGGGACAGCATTGTGAACAGTAATACTGTGACACACTGTTAATGGTAAAGCTGGGACACAGTGTGAATGGTAAAGCTGGGAAAGCGGTGTGAACAGAGAAGCTGGGACATGGTGTAAAGAGTAAAGCTGGGACACAGTGTGAACGGTAAAGCTGGGACAGCGGTGTGAATGGTAAAGCTGGGACACAGTGTAAATGGTATCACTGGGACATGGTGTGAACCGTAACGCTGGGTACACATTGTGAACTGTAACGCTGGGACACACTGTGAACGGTAACACTGGGACACATTGTGAATGGTAAAGCTGCGACACAGTTTAAATTGTAACACTGGGTCACGGTGTGAAAGGTAACACAGGGACACAGTGTGAACGGTAATGATGGGACACACTGTTAAAGGTAAAGCAGGGAACATTAACACTGGGACAAAGCGTGAACGGTAACGCCGGGATACTGTGTGAACAGTAACGCTGGGGCAGCAGTGTGAATGGTAACGCTGGGCCACAATGTGAATGGTAACGCTGGGACCCCATGTGAACAGTGACACTGGGACACATTGTGAACGGTAACGCTGGGACACAGTGTGAACAGTGACACTGGGAAACAGTGTGAATGTTAACACTGGGTCATGGTGTGAATGGTAACACTGGGACAGAGTGTGAATGGTAAAGCTGGGACACAGAGTGAATGGTAACGCTTGGTCACGGTGTGAATGGTAACACTGGGTAACGGTGTCAATGGTAACACTGGGACACAGTGTGAACGTAAAGATGGGACAGCGGTGTAAACGGTAAAGCTGGGACACAGTGTGAACGGTAACATTGGAACACAGTGTGAATGGTAGAACTGGGACACAGTGTGAACAGTATAGCTGGGACACAGTTTGAATGGTAATAATGGGACACAGTGTGAACGGTAACGCTGGGGCAGCAGTGTGAATAGTAATGCTGGGACACAGTGTGAACAGTGAAGCTGGGACAGCGGTGTGAACAGTAAAGCTGGGACACAGTGTAAATGATAACACTGGGACATGGTGTGAACCGTAACGCTGGGTACACATTGTGAACGGTAACGCTGGGACACGGTGTGAATGGTAATGCTGGGACACAGTGTGAATGGTAACGTTGGGACACAGTGTGAACGGACACACTGGGACACCATGGGAACAGTAACACTGGGAAACAGTGTAAATGGTAAAGCTGGGACACAGTGTGAACAGTAAAGATGGGACACAGTGTTAACGGTAAAGCTGGGACAAAGTGTGAACATTAACACTGGGACAAAGTATGAACGGTAACGCCGGGATACTGTGTGAACAGTAACGCTGGTGCAGCAGTGTGAATGGTAACGCTGGGACACAGTGTGAATGGTAACACTGGGACACCGTGTGAACAGTAACACTGGGACACATTTTGAATGGTAACGCTGGGACACAGTGTGAACAGTAACACTGGGAAACAATGTGAATGTTAACACTGGGTCATGGTGTGAACGGTAACACTAGGACAGAGTGTGAATGGTAAAGCTGGGACACAGAATGAATGGTAACGCTTGGTCACGGTGTGAATGGTAACACTGGGTCACAGTGTCAACTGTAACACTGGGACACAGTGTGAACGGTAAAGCTGGGACAGCTGTTTAAATGGTAAAGCTGGGACACGGTGTGAATGGTAACATTGGGACACAGTGTGAATGGTAGAACTGGGACACAGTGTGGACAGTATAGCTGGGACAAAGTATGAATGGTAATGCTGGGACACAGTGTGAACGGTAACGCTGGGGCTGCAGTGTGAATAGTAACGCTGGGACACAGTGTGAACAGTAAAGCTGGGACAACGGTGTGAACGGTAAAGCTGGGACACAGTGTAAATGATAACACTGGGACATGGTGTGAACCGTAACACTGGGTACACATTGTGAATGGTAACGCTGGGACACAGTGTGAACGGTAACATTGGGACACATTGTGAATGGTAAAGCTGGGACACAGTTTAACTTGTAACACTGGGTCACTGTGTGAAAGGTAACACAGGGACACAGTGTGAACGGTAAAGCTGGGACAGCGGTGTGAACAGTTACACTTGGACACAGTGTGAACGGTAACACTGGGACACAGTTTGAGCTTTATAGCTGGGACACAGTATGAATGGTAATGCTGGGACACACTGTGAACAGTAACACAGGGACACAGTGCGAACAGTGAAGCCTGGACACAGAGTGAACAGTTATGCTGGGACACAGTGTTGAACGGTAATGCTGGGACAAAGTGTGAACAGTAACGCTGGGACACTGTGTGAATGGTAACGCTGGGACACAGTGTGAATGCTAATGCTGGGACACACTGTGAACAGTAACACTGGGACACAGTGTGAACAGTGAAGCTGGGACACAGAGTGAACAGTTATGCTGGGACACAGTGTGAAAGGTAACGCTGAGACACGGTGTGAATGGTAACATTGGGAAATGGTGTGAGAGTAACGCTGAGACACAATGTGAATGGTAACACTGGGACACAGTATGAATGGTAATGCTGGGATTTGGTGTGAACAGTAATGCTGGGACGCAGTGTGAATGGTACCACGTGGACACAGCGTGAACAGTAATGCTGGGACACAGTGTGAATGGTAACGTTGGGACACAGTGTGAACGGTAATGCTGGGGCACAGTGTGAACAATAAAGCTGGGACACAGTGTGACCAGTTATGCTGGGACACAGTGTTAACGGTAAAGCTGGAACACAGTGTGAACAGTTACACTGGAACACAGTGTGAACAGTAAAGCTAGGACACAGTGTGAAGGGTAAAGCTGGGACACAGTGTGAATGGTAACACTGGGACACATTGTGAACGGTAATGCTGGGATGCAGTGCGAACGGTAATGCTGGCACACAGTGTGAGCAGTAAAGCTGGGACAGCGGTGTGAACGGTATAGCTGTGACACAGTGTGAATGGTAACGCTGGGACACAGAGTAAATGGTAACGCTGGGGCACAGTGTGAATGGTACCGCTGGGACACAGTGTGAATGGTAACACTGGGACACAGTGTGAATGGTAACACTGGGACACATTGTGAACAGTAATGCTGGGACACAGTGTGGATGGTAACGCTGGCACACAGTGTGAATAGTAAAGCTGGGACAGCAGTGTGAACGGTATAGCTGGGACACAGTGTAAATTGTAACACTGGGACATGGTGTGAATGGTAACGCTGGGTACACAGTGTGTGAACGGTAACGCTGGGGCACAGTGTGAACAGTAACACTGGGAAACAGTGTGAATGTTAACACTGGGTCACGGTGTGAACGGTAACACTGGGACAGAGTGTGAATGTTAAAGCTGGGACACAGAGTGAATGGTAACGCTTGGTCACGGTGTGAATGGTAAAACTGGGACACAGTGTTAATGGTAAAGCTGGGACAGCGGTGTGATCAGTAAAGCTGGGACACAGTGTGAACGGTAACACTGGGTCACGGTGTCAACGGTAACACTGGGACACAGTGTGAACGGTAAAGCTGGGACAGTGGTGTAAACGGTAAAGCTGGGACACGGTTTGAACGGTAACATTGGGACACAGTGTGAACGGTAACAATGGGACCCATTGTGAATGGTAAAGTTGGGACACAGTTTAAATTGTTACACTGGGTCACAGTGTGAAAGGTAACACTGGGACACAGTGTGAACGGTAAAGCTGGGACAGGGGTGTGAACGGTTACACTGGGACACAGTTTTGAATGGTATAGCTGGGACACATTATGAATGGTAATGCTGTGACACAGTGTGAACAGTGAAGCCTGGATACAGTGTGAACAGTGATGCTGGGACTCAGAGTGAACAGTTATTCTGGGACACAGTGTGAATGGTAACGCTGAGAAACGGTGTGAATGGTAACATTGGGAAATGGTGTGAAGAGTAACGCTGAGACACAATGTGAATGGTAACACTGGGACACAGTATGAATGGTAACGCTGGGATTTGGTGTGAACAGTAATGCTGGGACGCAGTGTGAATGGTACCACGGGGACACAGTGTGAACAGTAATGCTGGGACACAGAGTGAACGGTAATGCCGGGGCACAGTGTGAACAGTAAAGCTGGGACACAGTGTGAACAGTTATGCTGGGACACAGTGTTAATGGTAAAGCTGGAACACAGTGTGAACGGTAACACTTGGACAAAGTATGAACAGTAAAGATAGGACACAGTTTGAAGGGTAAAGCTGGGACACAGTGTGAACGGTAACGATGGGACACAGTGTGAATGCTCACACTGGGACACATTGTGAACGGTAATGCTGGGATGCAGTGTGAACGGTAATGCTGGCACACAGTGTGAACAGCAAAGATGGGACAGCAGTGTGAACGGTATCCCTGGCACACAGTGTAAATGGTAACACTGGGACATGGTGTGAACCGTAACGCTGGGTACACAGTGTGAACATAACACTGGGACACATTGTGAATGGTAAAGCTGGGACACAGTTTAAATTGTAACACTGGGTCACGGTGTGAAATGTAACACTGGGACACAGTGTGAACAGTAAAGCTGGCACAGCGGTGTAAATGGTAATGCTGGGACACGGTGTGCACGGTTACACTGGGACACAGTGTGAACGGTAACACTGGGACACATTGTGTATGGTAAAGCTGGGCCACCGTGTGAACAGTAATGCTGGGACCCTTCATACTGTGTCCCAGTGTTACCGTTCAACACTGTGTCGCATCATTACCGTTCGCACTGTTTCCCAGCATTACTGTTCACACTGTGTCCCAGCTTTACCATTCACACTGTGTCCCAGCATTACTGTTCACACTGTTTCCCAGCGTTACTGTTCACACGGATTCTCAGCATTACTGTTCACACCATTTCCCAGCGTTAAGATTCAGACTGTTTCCCAGTGTTACAGTACAACACTGTGTCCCAGCGTTACTGTTCACATTATGTCTCTGCTTTACCGTTCACACTATGTCCCAGCATTACCTTACACACTGTGTCCCAGCATTACCGTTCACACTGTCTCTCTGCGTTACTGTTCATACTGTGTCCCAGTGTTACCATTCAACACTGTGTCCCAGTGTTACTGTTCACACTGTGTCCCAGCATTACCATTCACACCGTGACCCAGTGTTAACATTCACACTGTGTCCCAGCGTTAACATTCACAATGTGTCCCACCATTACCATTGACACTATTTCCCAGCGTTAACCTTCATACTATGTCCCAGTGTTACCGTTCAACACTGTGTCTCAGCCTTACCGTACACACTGTTTCCCACCGTTACTATTCACACTGTGTCCGAGCGTTACCGTTCACACCATTTCCAGCGTTCCCATTCACTCCGTGACCCAGCGTTACTCTTTATACTGTGTCCCATCATTACCATTCACACTGTGTCCCAGCTTTACCATTCACAGCATGTGCAGCGTTACTGTTCACATGGTGTCTCAACGTTACCGTTCACACCATTTCCCAGCATTACTATTCATACTGTGTCCCATTGTTACCGTTCACACTGTGTTCCAGCGTTACTGTTCACACTAGTGTCCCAGCATTATCATTCATACTGTGTCCCAGTGTTACCGTTCACACTGTGTTCCAGCATTACCATTCACACCGTGTCCTAGCATTACCATTCACATTGTTATTGAAGCATTGCCATTCACACTGCTGTCCCAGTGTTACCGTTCACACCATGTCCCAGTGTTACTGTTCACACTGTGTCCCAGTGTTACCATTCACACTGTGACCCTGTGTTAAAATTCACACTGTGTCCCAGCATTACTGTTCGCACTGTGACCCAGCGTTATCATTCACACTTTGTCCCAGCATTTCCATTCACACTGTGTCCCAGCGTTACTTTTCATACTGTGTCCCAGTGTTTCCATTCAATACACTTTCCCAGCGTTACCATTCACTCTGTGACCCAGCGTTACCATTCACACCGTGACCCAGCGTTACCATTCACACGAGGTGCATCATTGCCGTTCACACCATGTCCCAGTCTTACCAGTCACTCCATGATCCAGCGTTACACTTCATACTGTGTCCCATCATCACCGTTCACACTGTGTCCCAGCTTTACCATTCACAGCATGTGCAGCATTACTGTTCACACGGTGTCTCAACATTACAGCTCACACCATTTCCCAGCATTACCATTCATACTGTGTCTCAGTGTTACCGTTCACACTGTGTCCAGATCACAGTTCACACTGTGTCCCAGCATTACCATTCATACTGTGTCCCAGTGTTACCGTTCACACTGTGTTCCAGTATTACTGTTCACACCGTGTCCTAGCATTACCATTCACACTGCTGTCCCATCGTTACCATTCACACTGCTGTCCCAGTGTTACCGTTCACACCATGTCCCAGTGTTACCGTTCACACTGTGTGCCAGCGTTACTGTTCACACATTATCAAATTGTTACTCTTCACACTGTGTCCCAGCTTTACAGTTCACACTGATTCCCAGTGTTACCATTCACACTGTGTCACAGTTTTACCATTCATACCATGACCCAGCTTTACCATTCACACTGTGTCCCAGTGTTACCATTCACAGCATGTGCAGCGTTACTGTTCACACGGTGTCTCAATGTTACCGCTCACACCATTTCACAGCATTACCATTCATACTGTGTCCCAGTGTTACCATTCACACTGTTTTCCAGCGTTACCATTCACACTGTGTCCCAGCATTATCATTCATACTGTGTCACAGTGTTTCTGTTCATATTGTGTTCCCGCATTACCATTCACACCGTGTCCTAGCATTACTTTTCACACTGTTTCCCAGTGTTACCGTTCACACAGTGTTCCAGTATTACTGTTCACACCATGTCCTAACAAGACCATTCACACTGCTGTCCCATCATTACCATTCACACTGCTGTCCCAGTGTTATCGTTCACACCATGTCCCAGTGTTACCGTTCACACTGTGTGCCAGCATTACTGTTCACACCGTATCAAATTGCTACTCTTCATACTGTGTCCCAGCTTTACAGTTCACACTGATTCCCAGTGTTACCATTCACACTGTGTCCCAGTGTTACCATTCACACTGTGTCCAAGCGTTACAGTTCACACCATGCCCCATCATTACCATTCACACTTTCTCCCAGCTTTGCCGTTCACAATGTGTCCCAGATTTAGCATTCACACTGTGTGCCAGCTTTACCGTTCACACCGCTGTCCCAGCTTTACCATTCACACTGTGTCCCAGTGTTACCGTTCACACTGTGTCCCAGCATTACTGTTCATACTGTGTCCCAGCTTAACCATTCACACTGTGTCCTAGCTTTACTGTTTGCACTGTGTCCCAGCATTAACAGTCATACACTGTCCCAGCATTACCATTCTCTCTGTTTCCCAGCGATACCATTCACACTGTGTCCCAACATTACTGTTCACACTGTGTCCCTGCTTTAGCGTTCACACTGTATCCCAGCTTTACTGTTCACACTGTGTCCCAGCTTTAACGTTCACACTGTGTCCCAGTTTTACCATTCATACTTTGTCCCAGTGTTAACAGTCATAATGTGTCCCAGCATCACCATTCTCTCTGTGTCCCAGCATTACTGTTCACACTGTGTCCCAGCTTTTCCGTTCACACTATTTCCCACCGTTACTGTTCGCACTGTGTCCGAGCGTTACCGTTCACACCATTTCCCAGCATTACCATTCATACTGTCTCCCAGTGTTACAGTTCAAAACTGTGTCCCAGTGCTACCATTCACACTGTGTCCCAGCGTTACCATTGACACCATTTCCCAGCGTTACCATTCATACTGTGTCCCACTGATACCGTTCACAATGTGTCCCTGCTTTACCGTTCACACTGTGTCCTAGCTTTACCGTTCACACCTTGTCCCAGCTTTACCATTCACACTGCGTCCTAGCTTTACCGTTCACACTGTGTCCCAGTGTTACCGTTCACACTCTTTCCCAGCTTTACCATTCACTCCACTGTCCCAGCTTTACCATTCACACTGTGTCCTAGCTTTACCGTTCACACTGTGTCCCAGTGTTACCGTTCACACCATGTCCCAGTATTACCGTTCACACTGTGTGCCAGCGTTACTGTTCACACCTTATCAAATTGTTACTCTTCACACTGTGTCCCAGCTTTACAGTTCACACTGATTCCCAAGTGTTACCATTCACACTGTGTCACAGTTTTACCATTCACACTGTGTCCAAGCGTTACAGTTCACACCTTTCCCCAGCATTACCATTCACACTTTCTCCCAGCTTTGCCGTTCACACTGTGTCCCAGCATTAGCATTCACACTGTGTGCCAACTTTACCGTTCACACCGCTGTCCCAGCTTTACCTTTCACACTGTGTCCCTGCATTACTGTTCATACTGTGTCCCAGCTTAACTGTTCACACTGTGTCTCAGCTTTACTGTTCGCACTGTGTCCCAGCGTTAGCAGTCATACGTTGTCCCAGCATTACCATTCTCTCTGTGTCCCAGCGATACCATTCACACTGTGTCCCAGCATTACTGTTCACACTGTGTCCCTGCTTTACCGTTCACACTGAGTCCCAGCTTTACTGTTCACACTGTGTCTCAGCTTTACCGTTCACACTGTCTCACAGCATTACTGATCACACTGTGTCCCAGCTTTACCGTTCACACTGTGTCTCAGTTTTACCGTTCACACTGTGTCCGAGCTTTACCGTTCACACTGTGTCCGAGCTTCACCGTTCACAGTGTCCCAGCGCTACTATTCACACTGTGTCCCAGCGTTACCATTGACACCATTTCCCAGCGTTACCATTCATACTGTGTCCCATTGTTACTGTTCAAAACTGTGTCTCAGCATTACTGTTCACAAAGTGTCCCAGCTTTACCATTCAACACTGAGTCTCAGCGTTACCGTTCGCTCTGTGTCCCAGCCTTACTGTTCACACTGTGTCCCAGCTTTACCATTCACACGGTGTCCCAGCTTTACCGTTCAAACCACTATCCCAGCTTTACCGTTCAAACTGTGTCTCAGTGTTACCTTTCACACCTTGACCCGGTATTACGATTCACACCATGTCCCAGTTTTACCATTCACACTGTGTCACAGTGTTACCGTTCACACTGTGTCCCAGCTTTACTTTTCACACCGCTGTCCCAGCTTTACCATTCACACTGTGTCCCAGATTTACCGTTCACACAGTGCACCTGTGTTACCATTCACACTGTATGCCAGCGTTACCTTTCACAAGGTGCCCCATCATTACCATTCACACTGTGACCCAGCGTTACCGTTCACACTGTGTCCCAGCTTTAGCAATCACACTGTGTGCCAGCTTTAACGTCCACAATGCTGTCACAGCTTTACCGTTCACACTTTGTCGCAGCGTTGCAGTTCACACTGTGTCCCATCATTACTGTTCACAATGTGTCCCAGCTATACCGTTCACATTGTGTCCCAGCATTTGTGTTCACACTCTGTCTCAGTGTTACCCTTCACACTGTGTCCGAGCTTTACCGTTCACAGTGTGTCCCAGCGTTACCGTTCACAATGTGTCCCACAATATCCGTTGACACCATTTCACAGCGTTAACCTTCATCCTGTGTCCCAGTTTTACCGTTCAGCACTCTATGTCAGCATTACCGTTCGCACTGTTTCCTCGCATTACTGTTCACACTGTGTCCCAGCTTTACTGTTCACACTGTGTCCCAGCATTACCGTTCACACTGTTTCCCAACGTTACTGTTCACATGGTTTCTCAGCGTTACTGTTCACACCATTTCCCAGCGTTACCATTCATACTGTGCCCCAGTGTTACCATTCAACACTGTGTCTCAGCCTTACCAGTCACACTGTGTCCCAGCTTTAACATTCACACTGTTTCCCACCATTACCATTCACACTGTGTCCAGGCGTTACCCTTCACACCATTTCCCAGTGTTTCCATTCACTCCGTGACTCAGCATTACTCTTCATACTCTGTCCCATCATCACCATTCACACTGTGCCCCAGCTTTACCGTTCACAGCATGTGCAGCGTTACTGTTCACACGGTGTCTCAACGTTATCGTTCATACGATTTCCCAGCATTACCATTCATACTGTGTCCCAGTGTTACCGTTCACACTGTGTTCCAGCGTTACTGTTCACACTAGAGTCCCAGCATTACCATTCATACTGTGCCCAGTGTTACCGTTCACACTGTGTTCCAGCATTACCATTCACACCGTCTCTTAGCGTTACTATTCACACTGTGTCCCAGTGTTACCGTTCACACTGTGTTCCAGTATTACTGTTCACACCATGTCCTAGCATTACAATTCACACTGCTGTCCCATCGTTACCATTCACACTGCTGTCCCAGTTTTACCTTTCACACCAAGTCCCAGTGTTACCGTTCACACTGTGTGCCAGCGTTACTGTTCACACCTTATCAAATTGTTACTCTTCACACTGTGTCCCAGCTTTACAGTTCACACTGATTCCCAGTGTTACCATTCACAGTGTATCCCAGTTTTACCATTCACACCGTGACCCAGCTTTACCATTCACACTGTTGTCCCAGTGTTGCCATTCACACTGTGTCCAAGCGTTACAGTTCACACCTTGCCCCAGCATTACCATTCACACTTTCTCCCAGCTTTGTCGTTCACACTGTGTCCCAGCGTTCGCATTCACACTGTGTGCCATCTTTACTGTTCACACCGCTGTCCCAGCTTTACCTTTCACACTGTTTCCCAGTGTTACCATTCACACTGTATCCCTGCATTACTGTTCATACTGTGTCCCAGGTTATCTGTTCACACTGTGTCCCAGCTTTACTGTTCGGAATGTGTCCCAGCGTTAGCAGTCATACATTGTCCCAGCATTACCATTCTCTCTGTGTCCCAGAGATACCATTCACACTGTGTCCCAGCGTTACTGTTCACACTGTGTCCCTGCTTTACTGTTCACACTGAGTCCAGGCTTACTGTTCACACTGTGTCCCAGCTTTACCGTTCATACTGTGTCCGAGCTTTACCGTTCACACTGTGTCCCAGCTTTACCGTTCACACTGTGTCCGAGCTTTACCGTTCACACTGTGTCCGTGCTTCACAGTTCACAGTGTCCCAGCGCTACTATTCACACTGTGTCCCAGCGTTACCATTGACACCATTTCCCAGCGTTTCCATTCATACTGTGTCCCAGTGTTACCGTTCAAAACTGTGTCTCAGCATTACCGTTCGCTCTGTGTCCTAGCCTTACTGTTCACACTGTGTCCCAGCTTTACCATTCACACTGTGTCCCAGCGTTACCATTCACACTGTGACCCAGCTTTAGCAATCACACTGCGTGCCAGCTTTAACGTCCACACCGCTGTCACAGCTTTACCATTCACTCTTTGTCCCAGTGTTGCAGTTCACTCTGTGTCCCAACATTACAGTTCACAATGTGTCCCAGCTATACCGTTCACATTGTGTCCCAGCATTAGTGTTCATACTCTGTCTCAGTGTTACCCTTCACACTGTGTCCGAGCTTTACCATTCACAGTGAGTCCCAGCGTTACCGTTCACAATGTGTCCCACAATTACCATTGACACCATTTCCCAGCATTAACCTTCATACTATGTCCCAGTTTTACCGTTCAGCACTGTGTGTCAGCATTACCGTTCGCACTGTTCCCCAGCATTAATGTTCACACTGTGTCCCAGCTTTACTGTTCACACTGTGTCCCAGCATTACCGTTCACACTGTTTCCCAACGTTACTGTTCACATGGTTTCTCAGCGTTACTGTTCACACCATTTCCCAGCGTTACCATTCATACTGTGTCCCAGTGTTACCATTCAACACTGTGTCTCAGCCTTACCGTTCACACTGTGTCCCAACTTTAACGTTCACACTGTTTCCCACCATTACCATTCACACTGTGTCCGAGCGTTACCGTTCGCACCATTTCCCAGCATTCCCATTCACTCTGTGACTCAGCATTACTCTTCATACTCTGTCCCATCATCACCATTCACACTGTGCCCCAGCTTTACCATTCACAGCATGTGCAGCGTTACTGTTCACACGGTGTCTCAACGTTATCGTTCACACGATTTCCCAGCATTACCATTCATACTGTGTCCCAGTGTTACCGTTCACACTGTGTTCCAGCGTTACTGTTCACACTAGTGTGCCAGCATTACCATTCATACTGTGTGCCAGTGTTACCGTTCATACTGTGTTCCAGCATTACCATTCACACCGTCTCTTAGCGTTACTATTCACACTGTGTCCCAGTGTTACCGTTCACACTGTGTTCCAGTATTACTGTTCACACCGTGTCCTAGCATTACCATTCACACTGCTGTCCCATCGTTACCATTCACACTGCTGTCCCAGTGTTACCTTTCACACCAAAACCCAGTGTTACCGTTCACACTGTTTCCAGCGTTACTCATCACACCTTATCAAATTGTTACTCTTCACACTGTGTCCCAGCTTTACAGTTCACACTGATTCCCAGTGTTACCATTCACAGTGTATCCCAGTTTTACCATTCACACCGTGACCCAGCTTTACCATTCACACTGTTGTCCCAGTGTTGCCATTCACACTGTGTCCAAGCGTTACAGTTCACACCTTGTCCCAGCATTACCATTCACACTTTCTCCCAGCTTTGTCGTTCACACTGTCTCCCAGCATTAGCATTCACACTGTGTGCCATCTTTCCCATTCACACCGCTGTCCCAGCTTTACCTTTCACACTGTGTCCCAGTGTTACCATTCACACTGTATCCCTGCATTACTGTTCATACTGTGTCCCAGGTTATCTGTTCACACTGTGTCCCAGCTTTACTGTTCGGAATGTGTCCCAGCGTTAGCAGTCATACATTGTCCCAGCATTACCATTCTCTCTGTGTCCCAGAGACACCATTCACACTGTGTCCCAGCGTTACTGTTCACACTGTGTCCCTGCTTTACCGTTCACACTGAGTCCAGGCTTACTGTTCACACTGTGTCCGAGCGTTACCGTTCACACCATTTCCCAGCGTTCCCATTCACTCCGTGATTCAGCATTACTCTTCATACTCTGTCCCATCATCACCATTCACACTGTGTCCCAGCTTTACCATTCACAGCATGTGCAGCGTTACTGTTCACACGGTGTCTCAACGTTATCGTTCACACGATTTCCCAGCATTACCATTCATACTGTGTCCCAGTGTTACCGTTCACACTGTGTTCCAGCGTTACTGTTCACACTAGTGTGCCAGCATTACCATTCATACTGTGTGCCAGTGTTACCGTTCATACTGTGTTCCAGCATTACCATTCACACCGTCTCTTAGCGTTACTATTCACACTGTGTCCCAGTGTTACCGTTCACACTGTGTTCCAGTATTACTGTTCACACCGTGTCCTAGCATTACCATTCACACTGCTGTCCCATCGTTACCATTCACACTGCTGTCCCAGTGTTACCTTTCACACCAAGTCCCAGTGTTACCGTTCACACTGTGTGCCAGCGTTACTGTTCACACCTTATCAAATTGTTACTCTTCACACTGTGTCCCAGCTTTACAGTTCACACTGATTCCCAGTGTTACCATTCACAGTGTATCCCAGTTTTACCATTCACACCGTGACCCAGCTTTACCATTCACACTGTTGTCCCAGTGTTGCCATTCACACTGTGTCCAAGCGTTACAGTTCACACCTTGTCCCAGCATTACCATTCACACTTTCTCCCAGCTTTGTCATTCACACTGTGTCCCAGCGTTAGCATTCACACTGTGTGCCATCTTTACTGTTCACACCGCTGTCCCAGCTTTACCTTTCACACTGTGTCCCAGTGTTACCATTCACACTGTGTCCCTGCATTACTGTTCATACTGTGTCCCAGCTTAACTGTTCACACTGTATCCCAGCTTTACTGTTCGGACTGTGTCCCAGCGTTAGCAGTCATACATTGTCCCAGCATTACCATTCTCTCTGTGTCTCAGCGATACCATTCACACTGTGTCCCAGCATTACTGTTCACACTGTGTCCCTGCTTTACCGTTCACACTGAGTCCCAGCTTTACTGTTCACACTGTGTCCCAGCTTTACCGTTCACACTGTCTCCCAGCATTACTGATCACACTGTGTCCCAGCTTTACCGTTCACACTGTGACCCAGCTTTACCGTTCACACTGTGTCTCAGTTTTGCCGTTCACACTGTGTCTGAGCTTTACCGTTCACACTGTGTCCGTGCTTCACCGTTCACAGTGTCCCAGCGCTACTATTCACACTGTGTCCCAGCGTTACCATTGACACCATTTCCCAGCATTACCATTCATACTGTGTCCCAGTGTTACCGTTCAAAACTGTGTCTCAGCATTACCGTTCGCTCTGTGTCCCAGCCTTACTGTTCACACTGTGTCCCAGCTTTACCGTTCAAACCACTATCCCAGCTTTACCGTTCAAACTGTGTCTCAGTGTTACCTTTCACACCTTGACCCAGTATTATAATTCACACCATGTCCCAGTTTTACCATTCACACTGTGTCGCAATGTTACCGTTCACACTGTGTCCCAGCTTTACTTTTCACACTGCTGTCCCAGCTTTACCATTTACACTGTGTCCCAGACTTACCATTCACACAGTGTCCCTGTGTTACCATTCACACTGTATGCCAGCGTTACCTTTCACAAGGTACCCCATCGTTACCATTCACACTGTGACCCAGCGTTACCGTTCACACTGTGTCCCAGCTTTAGCAATCACACTGTGTGCCAGTTTTAACGTCCACACCGCTGTCACAGCTTTACCATTCACACTTTGTCCCAGCGTTGCTGTTCACTCTGTGTCCCAACATTACTGTTCACAATGCGTCCCAGCTATACCGTTCACATTGTGTCCCAGCATTAGTGTTCACACTCTGTCTCAGTGTTACCCTTCACACTGTGTCCGAGCTTTACCATTCACAGTGAGTCCCAGCGTTACCGTTCACAATGTGTCCCACAATTACCTTTGACACCATTTCCCAGCGTTAACCTTCATACTATGTCCCAGTTTTACTGTTCAGCACTATGTGTCAGCATTACTGTTCACACTGTTCCCCAGCATTACTGTTCACACTGTGTCCCAGCTTTACTGTTCACACTGTGTCCCAGCATTACCGTTCACACTGTTTCCCAACGTTACTGTTCACATGGTTTCTCAGCGTTACTGTTCACACCATTTCCCAGCGTTACCATTCATACTGTGTCCCAGTGTTACCATTCAACACTGTGTCTCAGCCTTACCGTTCACACTGTGTCCCAGCTTTAACGTTCACACTGTTTCCCACCATTACCGTTCACACTGTGTCCGAGCGTTACCGTTCACACCATTTCCCAGCGTTCCCATTCACTCCGTGACTCAGCATTACTCTTCATACTCTGTCCCATCATCACCATTCACTCTGTGCCCCAGCTTTACCGTTCACAGCATGTGCAGCGTTACTGTTCACACGGTGTCTCAAAGTTATCGTTCACACCATTTCCCAGCATTACAATTCATATTGTTCCCAGTGTTACCGTTCACACTGTGTTCCAGCGTTACTGTTCACACTAGTGTGCCAGCATTACCATTCATACTGTGTGCCAGTGTTACCGTTCATACTGTGTTCCAGCATTACCATTCACACCGTCTCTTAGCGTTACTATTCACACTGTGTCCCAGTGTTATCGTACACACTGTGTTCCAGTATTACTGTTCACACCGTGTCCTAGCATTACCATTCACACTGCTGTCCCATCGTTACCATTCACACTGCTGTCCCAGTGTTACCTTTCACACCAAGTCCCAGTGTTACCGTTCACACTGTGTGCCAGCGTTACTGTTCACACCTTATCAAATTGTTACTCTTCACACTGTGTCCCAGCTTTACAGTTCACACTGATTCCCAGTGTTACCATTCACACTTTCTCCCAGCTTTGTCGTTCACACTGTCTCCCAGCATTAGCATTCACACTGTGTGCCATCTTTCCCATTCACACCGCTGTCCCAGCTTTACCTTTCACACTGTTTCCCAGTGTTACCATTCACACTGTGTCCCTGCATTACTGTTCATACTGTGTCCCAGCTTAACTGTTCACACTGTGTCCCAGCTTTACTGTTCGGAATGTGTCCCAGCGTTAGCAGTCATACATTGTCCCAGCATTACCATTCTCTCTGTGTCCCAGCGATACCATTCACACTGTGTCCCAGCGTTACTGTTCACACTGTGTCCCAGCTTTACCTTTCACACTGTCTCCCAGCATTACTGTTCACACTGTGTCCCAGCTTTACCGTTCACACTGTGTCTCAGTTTTACCGTTCACACTGTGTCCGAGCTTTACCGTTCACACTGTGTCCGTGCTTCACCATTCACAGTGTCCCAGCGCTACTATTCACACTGTGTCCTAGCGTTACCATTGACACCATTTCCCAGCGTTACCATTCATACTGTGTCCCAGTGTTACCGTTCAAAACTGTGTCTCAGCATTACCGTTCGCTCTGTGTCCCAGCCTTACTGTTCACACTGTGTCCCAGCTTTACCATTCACACTGTGTCCCAGCTTTACCGTTCAAACCACTATCCCAGCTTTACCATTCAAACTGTGTCTCAGTGTTACCTTTCACACCTTGACCCAGTATTACAATTCACACCATGTCCCAGTTTTACCTTTCACACTGTGTCGCAATGTTACCGTTCACACTGTGTCCCAGCTTTACTTTTCACACCGCTGTCCCAGCTTTACCATTCACACTGTGTCCCAGACTTACCGTTCACACAGTGTCTCTTTGTTACCATTCACACTGTATGCCAGCGTTACCTTTCACAAGGTACCCCATCGTTACCATTCACACTGTGACCCAGTGTTATCGTTCACACTGTGTCCCAGCTTTAGCAATCACACTGTGCCCCAGCTTTACCGTTCACAGCATGTGCAGCGTTACTGTTCACACGGTGTCTCAACGTTATCGTTCACACCATTTCCAGCATTACCATTCATACTGTGTCCCAGTGTTACCGTTCACACTGTGTCCAGCGTTACTGTTCACACTGTGTCCCAGCATTACAATTCATACTGTGTGCCAGTGTTACCGTTCATACTGTGTTCGAGCATTACCATTCACACCGTGTCTTAGCGTTACTATTCACACTGTGTCCCAGTGTTACCGTTCACACTGTGTTCCAGTATTACTGTTCACACCGTGTCCTAGCATTACCATTCACACTGCTGTCCCATCGTTACCATTCACACTGCTGTCCCAGTGTTACCGTTCACACCATGTCCCAGTATTACCGTTCACACTGTGTGCCAGCGTTACTGTTCACACCTTATCAAATTGTTACTCTTCACACTGTGTCCCAGCTTTTCAGTTCACACTGATTCCCAAGTGTTACCATTCACACTGTGTCACAGTTTTACCATTCACACCGTGACCCAGCTTTACCATTCACACTGTGTCCCAGTGTTACCATTCACACTGTGTCCAAGCGTTACAGTTCACACCTTGCCCCAGCATTACCATTCACACTTTCTCCCAGCTTTGCCGTTCACACTGTGTCCCAGCGTTAGCATTCACACTGTGTGCCAACTTTCCCGTTCACACCGCTGTCCCAGCTTTACCTTTCACACTGTGTCCCAGCTTTACCGTTCACACTGTGTCCCAGCTTTACCATTCACACTGTGTCCCAGCTTTTCCGTTCAAACCACTATCCCAGCTTTATCATTCAAACTGTGTCTCAGTGTTACCTTTCACACCTTGACCCAGTATTACAATTCACACCATGTCCCAGTTTTACCATTCACACTGTGTCGCAATGTTACCGTTCACACTGTGTCCCAGCTTTACTTTTCACACCGCTGTCCCAGCTTTACCATTCACACTGTGTCCCAGACTTACCGTTCACACAGTGTCCCTTTGTTCCATTCACACTGTGTGCCAGCATTACCTTTCACAAGGTACCCCATCGTTACCATTCACACTGTGACCCAGCGTTACCGTTCACACTGTGTCCCAGCTTTAGCAATCACACTCTGTGCCAGTTTTAACGTCCACACTGCTGTCACAGCTTTACCATTCACTCTTTGTCCCAGCGTTGCAGTTCACTCTGTGTCCCAACATTACAGTTCACAATGTGTCCCAGCTATACCGTTCACAGTGTGTCCCTGCATTAGTGTTCACACTCTGTCTCAGTGTTACCCTTCACACTGTGTCCGAGCTTTACCATTCACAGTGAGTCCCAGCGTTACCGTTCACTATGTGTCCCACAATTACCATTGACACCGTTTCCCAGCATTAACCTTCATACTATGTCCCAGTTTTACCGTTCAGCACTGTGTGTCAGCATTACCGTTCGCACTGTTCCCCAGCATTACTGTTCACACTGTGTCCCAGCTTTACTGTTCACACTGTGTCCCAGCATTACTGTTCACACTGTTTCCCAACGATACTGTTCACATGGTTTCTCAGCGTTACTGTCTACACCATTTCCCAGCGTTAAGACTCAGACTGTGTCCCAGTGTTACTGTACAACACTGTGTTACAGCGTTAGTGTTCACATTATGTCTCTGCTTTACCGTTCACACTATGTCCCAGCGTTACCTTACACACTGTGTCCCATCATTACCGTTCACACTGTCTCTCTGCGTTACTGTTCATACTGTGTCCCAGTGTTACCATTCAACACTCTGTCTCAGCCTTACCGTTCACACTGTGTCCCAGCTTTAACGTTCACACTGTTTCCCACCATTACCGTTCACACTGTGTCCGAGCGTTACCGTTCGCACCATTTCCCAGCATTCCCATTCACTCTGTGACTCAGCATTACTCTTCATACTCTGTCCCATCATCACCATTCATACTGTGTCCCAGCTTTACCGTTCACAGCATGTGCAGCGTTACTGTTCACACGGTGTCTCAACGTTATCGTTCACACCATTTCCCAGCATTACCATTCATACTGTGTCCCAGCATTACCGTTCACACTGTGTTCCAGCATTACCATTCACACCGTGTCCTAGCATTACTATTCACACTGTGTCCCAGTGTTACCGTTCACACTGTGTTCCAGTATTACTGTTCACTCCATGTCCTAGCATTACCATTCACACTGCTGTCCCATCATTACCATTCACACTGCTGTCCCAGTGTTACCGTTCACACCGTGTCCCAGTGTTACCATTCACACTGCTATCTAAGCATTGCCATTCACACTGCTGTCCCAGTGTTACCGTTCACACCGTGCCCCAGTGTTACCATTCACACTGTATGCCAGCGTTACAGTTCATACCATGTCCTGTTGTTACTCTTCACACTGTGTCCCAGCTTTACTGTTGAAACTGTGTCCCAGCCTTACCATTCACACCGAGTCCCAGCCCTATGTTTCAAACCGCTGTCCCAGCTTTACCGTTCACAATGTGTCCCAATTTTACCTTTCACACCATGACCCAGTGTTACCATTCACACTGTGTCTCAGTTTTACTTTTCACACTTTGTCCCAGTGTTACCAGTCATACTGTGTCTCAGCAAAACCATTCTCTCTTTGTTCCAGCATTACCATTCACACTGTGTCCCAGCATTACTGTTCACACTGTGTCCCAGCTTTACCGTTCACACTGATTCCCACCGTTACCGTTCACACTGTGTCCCAGCGTTACCATTGACACCATTTCCCAGCGTTACCATTCACACTGTGTCGCAGTGTTACTGTTCACAATGTGTCCCAGATTTACCGTTCACACTGTGTCCTAGCTTTACCGTTCACACTTTGTCCCAGCTTTACCATTCACACTGTGTCCTAGCTTTTCCTTTCACACTGTGTCCCAGTGTTACCATTCACACCATTTCCCAGCATTACCATTCACTCCACTGTCCCAGTGTTACTGTTCACAGTGTCCCAGCTTTACCATTCACACTGTTTCCTAGCTTTACCTTTCACACTGTGTCCCAGTGTTACCATTCACACCATTTCCCAGCATTACCATTCACTCCACTGTCCCAGTGTTACTGTTCACACTGTGTCCCAGCTTTACCATTCACACTTTGTCCTAGCTTTACCATTCAAACTGTGTCCCAACGTTACCGTTCACGTCAAGTCCCAGCTTTATGGTTCACACCGCTGTCCCAGCTTTACCGTTCACACTGTGTCCGAGTTTTACCTTTCACACCGTGACCCAGTGTTACCATTCACACTGTGACCCAGTTTTATCATTCACAGTTTGTCCCAGTGTTACCATTCACACTGTGTCCCAGCTTAACTGATCACACCGCTGTCCCAGCTTTACCATTCACACTGTGTCCCAGTTTTACCGTTCACAATGTGTCCCATTGTTACCATTCACACTGTGTCCAAGCATTACAGTTCACACCATGCCCCAGCGTTACCATTCACACTTTCTCCCAGCTGTACCATTCAAACCGCTGTCCCAGCTTTACCGCTCAAAATGTGTCCCAGTGTTACCTTTCACACCGTGACCTTGTATTACGATTCACACCGTGTCCCAGTTTTACCATTCACGCTGTGTCCCAGTGTTACCATTCACACTGTGTCCCAGCTTTACCATTCACACTGTGTCCCAGTGTTACCGTTCACACTGTGTCCCAGCATTACTGTTCACACCGTGACCCAGCATTATCATTCACACTGTGTCCCAGCATTACTGTTCACACTGTGTCCCAGCGTTACTGTTCATACTGTGTCCCAGCATTAGTGTTCACACTCTTTCTCAGTGTTACCGTTCTGTTTCCCAGCATTACTGTTCTCACTGTGTCCCAGCTTTACTGTTCAAACTGTGTCCCAGCATTACTGTTCACACTGTTTCCCAACGTTACTGTTCATATGGTTTCTCAGCATTACTGTTCACACCATTTCCCAGCGTTACCATTTGTACTGTGTCCCAGTGTTACCGTTCAACACTGTGTCTCAGCCTTACCGTTCACACTGTGTCCTAGCTTGACCATTCACACTGTTTCCCACCATTACTGTTCACACTGTGTCCGAGCGTTACCGTTCACACCATTTCCCAGCGTTCCCATTCACTCCGTGACTCAGCATTACTCTTCATACTCTGTCCCATCATCACCATTCATACTGTGTCCCAGCTTTACCGTTCACAGCATGTGCAGCGTTACTGTTCACATGGTGTCTCAACGTTACCATTCACACCATTTCCCAGCATTACCATTCATACTGTGTCCCAGTGTTACCGTTCACACTGTGTTCCAGCGTTACTGTTCACACTAGTGTCCCAGCATTACCATTCAGACTGTGTGCCAGAGTTACCGTTCACACTGTGTTCCAGCATTACCATTCACACCGTGTCCTAGCATTACTATTCACACTGTGTCCCAGTGTTACCGTTCACACTGTGTTCCAGTATTACTGTTCACACCGTGTCCTAGCATTACCATTCACACTGCTATCGAAGTATTGCCATTCACACTGCTGTCCCAGTGTTACCGTTCACACCGTTTCCCAGTGTTACCGTTTACACTGTGTGCCAACGTTACAGTTCACACAGTGTCCTGTTGTTACTCTTCACACTGTGTCCCAGCTTTACAGTTCACACTGAGTCCCAGTGTTACCATTCACACTGTGTCCCAGTGTTACTGTCCACACTGTGTCCCAGATTTACCATTCACACCGAGTCCCAGCCTTATGGTTCAAACCGCTGTCCCAGCTTTACCGTTCACAATGTGTCCCAGTTTTACCTTTCACAACGTGACCCAGTGTTACGATTCACACTGTGTCCCAGTTTTACCATTCATACTCTGTCCCAGTGTTACCAGTCATACTGTGTCTCAGCATAACCATTCACACTGTGTCCCGGCATTACTGTTCACACTGTGTCCCAGCTTTACCGTTCACAATGTTTCCCACCGTTAACGTTCACACTGTGTCCGAGCGTTACTGTTCACACCATTTCCCAGCGTTACCATTCATACTGTGACCCAGTGTTACAGTTCAACACTGTGTGCCAGCGTTACCGTTCACATTGTGTCCCAGCGTTACCATTGACACCATTTCCCAGCGTTACCATTCATACTGTGTCCCAGTGTTACTGTTCACAATGTGTCCCAGCTTTACCTTTCACACTGTGTCCTAGCTTTACCGTTCACACTTTGTCCCAGCTTTACCATTCACACTGTGTCCTAGCTTTACCGTTCACACTGTGTCCCAGTGTTATCGTTTACACCATTTCCCAGCATTACCATTCACTCCACTGTCCCAGTGTTACCATTCACACTGTGTCCTAGCTTTACTGTTCACACTGTGTCCCAATGTTACCGTTCACACCGAGTCCCAGCTTTGTGGTTCACACCGCTGTCGCAGCTTTACCGTTCACACTGTGTCCGTGTTTTACCTTTCACACCATGTCCCAGTGTTACCATTCACACTGTCACCTAGTTTTATCATTCACAATTTGTCCCAGTGTTACCGTTCACACTGTGTCCCAGTTTTACTGATCACACCGCTATCCCAGCTTTACCATTCACACTGTGTCCCAGTTTTAATGTTCACAATGTGTCCCATTGTTACCATTCACACTGTGTCCAAGCGTTACAGTTCACACCATGCCCCAGCATTACCATTCACACTTTCTCCCAGCTGTACCGTTCAAACCGCTGTCCCAGCTTTACCGCTCAAAATGTGTCCCAGTGTTACCTTTCACACCATGACCTTTTATTACGATTCAGACCGTGTCCCAGTTTTACCATTCACACTGTGTCCCAGTGTTACCGTTCACACTGTGTCCCAGCTTTACTTTTCACACCGCTGTCCCAGCTTTACCATTAACACTGAGTCCCAGTTTTACAGTTCACACCCGGTCCCTGTGTTACCATTCACACTGTGTCCCAGCGTTAGCGTTCACACCAAGCTCTATCGTTATCATTCACAGTGTCCCAGCGTTAGCATTCAGACTGTGTCCCAGCTTTTAAAATCACGCTGTGTGCCAGCTTTACCGTTCACACCGCTGTCCCAGCTTTACCATTCACACTGTATCCCAGTTTTACCATTCACACTGTGTCGCAGCATTACTGTTCACACTTTGTCCCAGCTTTACCGTTCACACTTTGTCCCAGCTTTACTGTTCACACTGTCTCCCAGCGTTACCGTTCACAGTGTGTCTGATCTTTACCGTTCATACTGTGTCCCAGCGTTACCGTTCACACTGTGTCCCACCAGTACCATTGAAACCATTTCCCAGCATTACCATTCATACTGTGTCCCAGTGTTACCGTTCAACACTGTTTCTCAGCATTACCGTTCGCACAGTTTCCCATCATTACTGTTCACACTGTGTCCCAGCTTTACCGTTCTCACTGTGTCCCATCATTACTGTTCACACTGTTTCCCAACGTTACTGTTCATATGGTTTCTCAGCATTACTGTTCACACCATTTCCCAGCGTTGCCATTCATACTGTGTCCCAGTGTTACCCTTCAACACTGTGTCTCAGCCTTACCGTTCACACTGTGTCCCAGCTTTATCGTTCACACCGAGTCCCAGCTTTATGGTTCATACCGCTGTCCCAGCTTTACCGTTCACACTGTGTCTGAGTTTTACCTTTCACACCATGTCCCAGTGTTACCATTCACACTGTGACCCAGTTTTATCATTCACAATTTGTCCCAGTGTTACCATTCACACTGTGTCCCAGTTTTACTGATCACACCTCTATCCCAGCTTTTCCATTCACACTGTGTCCCAGTTTTAATGTTCACAATGTGTCCCATTGTTACCATTCACACTGTGTCCAAGCGTTACAGTTCACACCATGCCCCAGCATTACCATTCACACTTTCTCCCAGCTGTACCGTTCAAACCGCTGTCCCAGCTTTACCGCTCAAAATGTGTCCCAGTGTTACCTTTCACACCATGACCTTTTATTACGATTCAGACCGTGTCCCAGTTTTACCATTCACACTGTGTCCCAGTGTTACCGTTCACACTGTGTCCCAGCTTTACTTTTCACACCGCTGTCCCAGCTTTACCATTAACACTGAGTCCCAGTTTTACAGTTCACACCCAGTCCCTGTGTTACCATTCACACTGTGTCCCAGCGTTACCATTCAAACCGAGCCCTATCATTACCATTCACACTGTGTCCCAGCGTTAGCGTTCACACCGAACACTATCGTTTGAATTCAGTGTCCCAGCATTAGCATTCAGACTGTGTCTCAGCTTTTAAACTCACGCTGTGTGCCAGCTTTACCGTTCACACCGCTGTCCCAGCTTTACCATTCACACTGTATCCCAGTGTTACCATTCACACTGTGTCGCAGCATTACTGTTCACACTGTGTCCCAGCTTTACTGTTCACACTGTCTCCCAGCGTTACCGTTCACAGTGTGTCCGATCTTTACCGTTCATACTGTGTCCCAGCGTTACCGTTCAACACTGTTTCTCAGCATTACCGTTCGCACTGTTTCCCATCATTACTGTTCACACTGTGTCCCAGATTTACCGTTCTCACTGTGTCCCATCATTACTGTTCACACTGTTTCCCAACGTTACTGTTCATATGGTTTCTCAGCATTACTGTTCACACCATTTCCTAGCGTTGCCATTCATACTGTGTCCCAGTGTAACCCTTCAACACTGTGTCTCAGCCTTACCGTTCACACTGTGTCCCAGCTTTATCGTTCACACCGAGTCCCAGCTTTATGGTTCACACCGCTGTCCCAGCTTTACCGTTCACACTGTGTCTGAGTTTTACCTTTCACACCATGTCCCATTGTTACCATTCACACTGTGTCCCAGCTTTAACATTCACACTGTTTCCCACCATTACCATTCACACTGTGTCTGAGCGTTACCCTTCACACCATTTCCCAGCGCTCCCATTCACTCCGTGACCCAGCATTACTCTTCATACTCTGTCCCATCATCACCATTCATACTGGGTCCCAGCTTTACCATTCACAGCATGTGCAGCTTTACTGTTCACACGGTGTTTCAACGTTACCGTTCACAGCATTTCCTAGCATTACCATTCATACTGTGTCCCAGTGTTACCATTCACACTGTGTTCCAGCATTACCATTCACACCGTGTCCTAGCATTACTATTCACACTGTGTTCCAGCATTACCATTCACACCGTGTCCTAGCATTACTATTCACACTGTGTCCCAGTGTTACCGTTCACACTGTGTTCCAGTATTAATGTTCACACCGTGTCCTAGCATTACCACTCACACTGCTGTCCCATCGTTACCATTCACACTGCTGTCCCAGTGTTACCCTTGACACCGTGTCCCATTGTTACCGTTCACACTGTGTCCCAGCTTTACCGTTCTCACTGTGTCCCATCATTACTGTTCACACTGTTTCCCAACGTTACTGTTCATATGGTTTCTCAGCATTACTGTTCACACCATTTCCCAGCGTTGCCATTCTTACTGTGTCCCAGTGTTACCCTTCAACACTGTGTCTCAGCCTTACCGTTCACACTGTGTCCCAGCTTTATCGTTCACACCGAGTCCCAGCTTTATGGTTCACACCGCTGTCCCAGCTTTACCGTTCACACTGTGTCTGAGTTTTACCTTTCACACCATGTCCCATTGTTACCAATCACACTGTGTCCCAGCTTTACCGTTCATACTGTGTCCGAGCGTTACCCTTCACACCATTTCCCAGCGCTCCCATTCACTCCGTGACCCAGCATTACTCTTCATACTCTGTCCCATCATCACCATTCATACTGGGTCCCAGCTTTACCATTCACAGCATGTGTAACGTTACTGTTCACACGGTGTTTCAACGTTACCGTTCACAGCATTTCCCAGCATTACCATTCATACTGTGCCCAGTGTTACCGTTCACACTGTGTTCCAGCATTACCATTCACACCGTGTCCTAGCATTACTATTCACACTGTGTCCCAGTGTTACCGTTCACACTGTGTTCCAGTATTAATGTTCACACCGTGTCCTAGCATTACCATTCACACTGCTGTCCCATCGTTACCATTCACACTGCTGTCCCAGTGTTACCCTTGACACCGTGTCCCATTGTTACCGTTCACACTGTGTGCCACCTTTACAGTTCAAACTGTGTCCCAGCCTTACCGTTCACAGCGAATCCCAGCCTTATGGTTCAAACTGCTGTTCCAGATTTACCGTTCACAATGTGTCCCAGTTTTACCTTTCACACCGTGACCCAGCTTTACCATTCACACTGTGTCCCAGGGTTACCATTCACACTGTGTCCCAGTTTTACCATTCATACTTTGTCCCAGTATTACCAGTCATACTGTGTCTCAGCATTACCATTCTCTCTTTGTCCCAGCATTACCATTCACACTGTGTCCCAGCATTACTGTTCACACTGTGCCCCAGCTTTACCGTTCACACTGTTTCCCACCATTACCATTCACACTGTGTCCCAGCGTTACCATTGACACCATTTCCCAGCGTTACCATTCATACTGTGTCCCAGTGTTACTGTTCACAATGTGTCCCAGTTTTACCATTCACACTTTGTCCCAGCTTTACCATTCACACTGTGTCCTAGCTTTACCATTCACACTGTGTCCCAGAGTTACCTTTCACACCATTTCCCAGCATTACCATTCACTCCATTGTCCCAGTGTTACCATTCACACTGTGCCCCAACATTACCGTTCACACCAAGTCCCAGCTTTATGGTTCACATCGCTGTCCCAGCTTTACCATTCACACTGTGTCTGAGTTTTACCTTTCACACCGTGTCCCAGTGTTACCTTTCACACTGTGACCCAGTTTTACCATTCACAATTTGTCCCAGTGTTACCGTTCACACTGTGTCCCAGCTTTACTGATCACACCGCTATCCCAGCTTTACCATTCACACTGTGTCCCAGTTTTACCGTTCACAATGTGTCCCATTGTTACCATTCACACTGTGTCCAAGCGTTACAGTTCACACCATGCCCCAGCATTACCATTCACACTATCTCCTAGCTGTACCGCTCAAACCGCTGTCCCAGCTTTACCATTCAAAATGTGTCCCAGTGTTACCTTTCACACCGTGACCCTGTATACGATTCAGACCGTGTCCCAGTTTTACCATTCACACTGTGTCCCAGTGTTACCGTTCACACTGTGTCCCAGCTTTACTTTTCACACCGCTGTCCCAGCTTTACCATTAACACTGAGTCCCAGTTTTACAGTTCACACCGTGTCCCTGTGTTACCATTCACACTGTGTCCCAGCGTTACCATTCACACCGAGCCCTATCGTTACCATTCACACTGTGTCCCAGCGTTAACGTTCAGACTGTGTCCCAGCTTTAAAAATCACGCTGTGTGCCAGCTTTACCGTTCTCACCGCTGTCCCAGCTTTACCATTCACACTGTGTCCCAGTGTTACCATTCACAATGTGTCGCAGCGTTACTGTTCACACTTTGTCCCAGCTTTACCGTTCACACTGTGTCCCAGCTTTACTGTTCACACTGTCTCCCAGCGTTACCGTTCACAGTGTGCCCGAGCTTTACCGTTCATAATGTGTCCCAGCGTTACCGTTCACACTGTGTCCCACCAGTACCATTGACACCATTTCCCAGCATTACCATTCATACTGTGTCCCAGTGTTACCGTTCAACACTGTTTCTCAGCATTACCGTTCGCACTGTGTCCCAGCTTTACCGTTCACACTGTGTCCCATCATTACTGTTCACACTGTTTCCCAGCGTAACTGTTCACATGGTTTCTCAGCATTACTGTTCACACCATTTCCCTGCGTTACTATTCATACTGTGTCCCAGTGTTACCGTTCAACACTGTGTCTCAGCCTTACCGTTCACACTGTGTCCCAGCTTTACCGTTCACACTTTTCCCCACCGTTACCATTGACATTGTGTCCGAACATTACCGTTCACACCATTTCCCAGCGTTACCATTCAGACTGTGTCCCAGTGTTACCGTTCACACTGTGTCCCAGCTTTACTTTTCACATCACTGTCCCAGCTTTACCATTAACACTGAGTCCCAGTTTTACAGTTCACACCGTGTCCCTGTGTTACCATTCACACTGTGTCCCAGCGTTACCATTCACACCGAGCCCTATCGTTACCATTCACACTGTCTCCCAGCTTTAGCGTTCTGACTGTGTCCCAGCTTTAAAAATCACGCTGTGTGCCAGCTTTACCATTCACACCGCTGTCCCCGTTTTACCATTCACACTGTGTCCCAGTGTTACCATTCACACTGTGTCACAGCATTACTGTTCACACTTTGTCCCAGCATTACCGTTCACACAGTTTCCCAGCTTTAATGTTCACACTGTCTCCCAGCGTTACCGTTCACAGTGTGTCCGAGCTTTACCATTCATACTGTCTTCCAGCGTTACCGTTCACACTGTGTTCCACCATTACCATTGACACCATTTCCCAGCATTACCATTCATACTGTGTCCCAGTGTTACCGTTCAACTCTGTTTCTCAGCATTACCGTTCGCACTCTTTCCCAGCATTACTGTTCACACTGTGTCCCAGCTTTACCGTTCACACTGTGTCCCAGCATTACTGTTCACACTGTTTCCCTGCGTTACTATTCATACTGTGTCCCAGTGTTACCGTTCAACACTGTGTCTCAGCCTTACCGTTCACACTGTGTCCCAGCTTTTCCGTTCACACTGTTCCCCACCATTACCGTTCACATTGTGTCCGAGCATTACCGTTCACACCATTTCCCAGCGTTACCATTCAGACTGTGTTCCTTTTTTACAGTTCAACATTGTGTCCCAGCGTTACTGTTCACACTATGTCTCAGCTTTTCCGTTCACAGTGTGTCCCAGCGTTACCGTTCACACTATGTCTCAGCTTTACCGTTCACAATGTGTCCCAACTTTACCGTTCACAGTGTCCCATCGTTACTGTTCATACTGTGTCCCAGTGTTACCATTAAACACTGTGTGCCAGTGTTACTGTTCACAGTGTGTCCCAGCGTTACCATTCCTACCGTGAACCAGTGTTAACATTCACACTGTGTCCCAGCATTACTGTTCACACCGTGAACCAGCGTTATCATTCACACTATGTCCCAGCATTACTGTTCACACTGTGTCCCAGAGTTACTGTTCATACTGTGTCCCAGTGTTAACGTTCAACACTCTGTCCCAGCGTTACCATTCACTCTGTGAACCAGTGTTACCATTCACACATTGACCCAGCGTTACCATTCACAGGAGGTGCATCATTGCCGTTCACACCATGTCCCAATCTTACCATTCACACCGTGACCCAGCGTTACTCTTCATACTGTGTCCCATCATCACCGTTCACACTGTGTCCCAGCTTTACCATTCACAGCATGTGCAGCGTTACTGTTCACATGAGGTCTCAACGTTACCGCTCACACCATTTCCCAGCATTACCATTCATACTGTGTCCCAGTGTTACCATTCACACTGTGTTCCAGCATGACCGTTCACACTGTGTCCCAGCATTACCATTCATACTGTGTCCCAGTGTTACCGTTCATACTGTGTTCCAGCATTACCATTCACACCGTGTCTTAGCATTACTCTTCATACTTTGTCCCAGTGTTACCGTTCACACTGTGTTCCAGTATTATTGTTCACACCATGTCCTAGCATTACCATTCACACTGCTGTCCCATCATTTCCAATCACACTGCTGTCCCAGTGTTACCGTTCACACCATGTCCCAGTGTTACCGTTCACACTTTGTGCCAGCGTTACTGTTCACATCTTATCAAATTGTTACTCTTCACACTGTGTCCCAGCTTTACAGTTCACACTGATTCCCAGTGTTACCATTCACACTGTGTCCCAGTGTTACCATTCACACCATGTCCCAGCTTGACTATTCACTCTGTGTCCCATTGTTGCCATTCACACTGTGTCGAAGCGTTAAAGTTCACACCATGCCCCAGCATTACCATTCACACTTTCTCCAGGCTTTTCAGTTCACACTGTGTCCCAGCGTTAGCATTCACACTGTGTGCCGGCTTTACCGTTCACACTGCTGTCCCAGCTTTACCATTCACACTGTGTCACAGCGGTACCATTCACACTGTGCCCTATCGTTACCTTTCACACTGTGTCCCAGCGTTAGCGTTCACAATGTATCCCAGCTTTAAAAATCACGCTTTGTGCCAGCTTTACTGTTCATACCGCTGTCCCAGCTTTACCATTCACACAGTGTCCTGGTGTTACCATTCACACTGTGTCCCAGCATTAATGTTCACACTTTGTCCAGGCTTTACTGTTCACACTGTCTCCCAGCATTACCGTTCACACTGTGAACCAGCTTTACCATTCACTCCGCTGTCCCAGTGTTTCTGTTCACACTGTCTCAAGGCGTTACCGTTCACACTGTGTCCGAGCTTTACCATTCATACTGTCTTCCAGCGTTACCGTTCACACTGTGTCCCACCATTACCATTGACACCATTTCCCAGCATTACCCTTCATACTGTGTCCCAGTGTTACCGTTCAACTCTGTTTCTCAGCATTACCGTTCGCACTCTTTCCCAGCATTACTGTTCACACTGTGTCCCAGCTTTACCGTTCACACTGTGTCCCAGCATTACTGTTCACACTGTTTCCCTGCGTTACTATTCATACTGTGTCCCAGTGTTACCGTTCAACACTGTGTCTCAGCCTTACCGTTCACACTGTGTCCCAGCTTTTCCGTTCACACTGTTCCCCACCATTACCGTTCACATTGTGTCCGAGCATTACCGTTCACACCATTTCCCAGCGTTACCATTCAGACTGTGTTCCTTTTTTACAGTTCAACATTGTGTCCCAGCGTTACTGTTCACACTATGTCTCAGCTTTTCCGTTCACAGTGTGTCCCAGCGTTACCGTTCACACTATGTCTCAGCTTTACCGTTCACAATGTGTCCCAACTTTACCGTTCACAGTGTCCCATCGTTACTGTTCATACTGTGTCCCAGTGTTACCATTAAACACTGTGTGCCAGTGTTACTGTTCACAGTGTGTCCCAGCGTTACCATTCCTACCGTGAACCAGTGTTAACATTCACACTGTGTCCCAGCATTACTGTTCACACCGTGAACCAGCGTTATCATTCACACTATGTCCCAGCATTACTGTTCACACTGTGTCCCAGAGTTACTGTTCATACTGTGTCCCAGTGTTAACGTTCAACACTCTGTCCCAGCGTTACCATTCACTCTGTGAACCAGTGTTACCATTCACACATTGACCCAGCGTTACCATTCACAGGAGGTGCATCATTGCCGTTCACACCATGTCCCAATCTTACCATTCACACCGTGACCCAGCGTTACTCTTCATACTGTGTCCCATCATCACCGTTCACACTGTGTCCCAGCTTTACCATTCACAGCATGTGCAGCGTTACTGTTCACATGAGGTCTCAACGTTACCGCTCACACCATTTCCCAGCATTACCATTCATACTGTGTCCCAGTGTTACCATTCACACTGTGTTCCAGCATGACCGTTCACACTGTGTCCCAGCATTACCATTCATACTGTGTCCCAGTGTTACCGTTCATACTGTGTTCCAGCATTACCATTCACACCGTGTCTTAGCATTACTCTTCATACTTTGTCCCAGTGTTACCATTCACACTGTGTTCCAGTATTATTGTTCACACCATGTCCTAGCATTACCATTCACACTGCTGTCCCATCATTTCCAATCACACTGCTGTCCCAGTGTTACCGTTCACACCATGTCCCAGTGTTACCGTTCACACTTTGTGCCAGCGTTACTGTTCACATCTTATCAAATTGTTACTCTTCACACTGTGTCCCAGCTTTACCGTTCACACTGATTCCCAGTGTTACCATTCACACTGTGTCCCAGTGTTACCATTCACACCGTGTCCCAGCTTGACTATTCACTCTGTGTCCCATTGTTGCCATTCACACTGTGTCGAAGCGTTAAAGTTCACACCATGCCCCAGCATTACCATTCACACTTTCTCCAGGCTTTTCAGTTCACACTGTGTCCCAGCGTTAGCATTCACACTGTGTGCCGGCTTTACCGTTCACACCGCTGTCCCAGCTTTACCATTCACACTGTGTCACAGCGGTACCATTCACACTGTGCCCTATCGTTACCTTTCACACTGTGTCCCAGCGTTAGCGTTCACAATGTATCCCAGCTTTAAAAATCACGCTTTGTGCCAGCTTTACTGTTCATACCGCTGTCCCAGGTTTACCATTCACACAGTGTCCCGGTGTTACCATTCACACTGTGTCCCAGCATTAATGTTCACACTTTGTCCAGGCTTTACTGTTCACACTGTCTCCCAGCATTACCGTTCACACTGTGAACCAGCTTTACCATTCACTCCGCTGTCCCAGTGTTTCTGTTCACACTGTCTCAAGGCGTTACCGTTCACACTGTGTCCGAGCTTTACCGTTCAGACTGAGTCCCAGCATTACCGTTCACATTCTGTCCCACCATTACCATTGACACCATTTCCCAGCATTACCCTTCATACTGTGTCCCAGAGTTACCGTTCAACACTGTATCTCAGCATTACCGTTCACACTGTGTCCCAGCATTACAGTTCACACTGTTTCCCAGCGTGACTGTTCACACGGTTTCTCAGCATTACTGTTCACACCATTTCACTGCGTTACTATTCATACTGTGTCCCAGTGTTACAGTTCAACACTGTCCCAGCATTACTGTTCACAATATGTCTCAGCTTTACCGTTCACACTATGTCCCAACGTTGCCATTCACACTGTCTCTCTGCGTTACTGTTGATACTGTGTCCCAGTGTTACCATTTCAACACTGTGTCCCAGTGTTACTGTTCACACTGTGACCCAGCGTTACCATTCACACCGTGAACCAGTGTTAACATTCACACTGTTTCACAGCATTACTGTTCACACCGTGACCCAGCATTATCATTCACACTGTGTCCCAGCATTATCGTTCACACTGTGTCCCAGCGTTACTGTTCATACTGTGTCCCAGTGTTACTGTTCATACTGTGTCCCAGTGTTACCGTTCAACACTCTGTCTCAGCGTTACCATTCACTCTGTGACCCAGCGTTACCATTCACACATTGACACAGCGTTGCCGTTCACACTGTGTCCCAGCATTACCATTCACAGCATGTGCAGTGTTACTGTTCACACGGGGTCTCAACGTTACCGCTCACACCGTTTCCCAGCATTACCATTCATAATGTGTCCCAGTGGTACCGTTCACACTGTGTCCAGCGTTACCGTTCACACTGTGTCCCAGCATTACCATTCATACTGTGTCCCAGTGTTACCGTTCACACTGTGTTTCAGCATTACCATTCACACCGTGTCCTAGCATTACCATTCACACTGTGTCCCAGTGTTACAGTTCACACTGTGTTCCAGCATTACCATTCACACCGTGTCCTAGCATTACCATTCACACTGCTGTCCCATCGTTAACATTCACACTGCTGTCCCAGTGTTACCTTTCACACCATGTCCCAGTGTTACCATTCACACTGTGTGCCAGCGTTACTGTTCACACCATATCAAATTGTTACTCTTCACACCGTGTCCCAGCTTTACAGTTCACACTGATTCCCAGTGTTACCATTCACACTGTGTCCCAGCTTTACCATTCACACTGTGTCCCAGCTTTACCATTCACACTGTGTGCGAGCTTTACCGTTCACACCGCTGTCCCAGCTTCAACATTCACACTGTGTCCCAGCATTACCGTTCACACTGTATCCCAGCATTACTGTTCATACTGTGTCCCAGCTTAACTACTCACACTGTGTCCCAGCTTTACTGTTCGCACTGTATCCCAGCGTTATCAGTCATACAGTGTCCCAGCATTACCATTCACAGCATGTGCAGTGTTACTGTTCACACGGGGTCTCAACGTTACCGCTCACACCGTTTCCCAGCATTACCATTCATAATGTGTCCCAGTGGTACCGTTCACACTGTGTCCAGCGTTACCGTTCACACTGTGTCCCAGCATTACCATTCATACTGTGTCCCAGTGTTACCGTTCACACTGTGTTTCAGCATTACCATTCACACCGTGTCCTAGCATTACCATTCACACTGTGTCCCAGTGTTACAGTTCACACTGTGTTCCAGCATTACCATTCACACCGTGTCCTAGCATTACCATTCACACTGCTGTCCCATCGTTAACATTCACACTGCTGTCCCAGTGTTACCTTTCACACCATGTCCCAGTGTTACCATTCACACTGTGTGCCAGCGTTACTGTTCACACCATATCAAATTGTTACTCTTCACACTGTGTCCCAGCTTTACAGTTCACACTGATTCCCAGTGTTACCATTCACACTGTGTCCCAGCTTTACCATTCACACTGTGTCCCAGCTTTACCATTCACACTGTGTGCGAGCTTTACCGTTCACACCGCTGTCCCAGCTTCAACATTCACACTGTGTCCCAGCATTACCGTTCACACTGTATCCCAGTGTTACCGTTCACACTGTGTCCCAGCTTTACTTTTCACACCGCTGTCCCAGCTTTACCATTAACACTGAGTCCCAGTTTTACAGTTCACACCGTGTCCCTGTGTTACCATTCACACTGTGTCCCAGCGTTACCATTCACACCGAGCCCTATCGTTACCATTCACACTGTGTCCCAGCGTTAACGTTCAGACTGTGTCCCAGCTTTAAAAATCACGCTGTGTGCAAGCTTTACCGTTCTCACCGCTGTCCCAGCTTTACCATTCACACTGTGTCCCAGTGTTACCATTCACACTGTGTCGCAGCGTTACTGTTCACACTTTGTCCCAGCTTTACCGTTCACACTGTGTCCCAGCTTTACTGTTCACACTGTCTCCCAGCGTTACCGTTCACAGTGTGCCCGAGCTTTACCGTTCATAATGTGTCCCAGCGTTACCGTTCACACTGTGTCCCACCAGTACCATTGACACCATTTCCCAGCATTACCATTCATACTGTGTCCCAGTGTTACCGTTCAACACTGTTTCTCAGCATTACCGTTCGCACTGTGTCCCAGCTTTACCGTTCACACTGTGTCCCATCATTACTGTTCACACTGTTTCCCAGCGTAACTGTTCACATGGTTTCTCAGCATTACTGTTCACACCATTTCCCTGCGTTACTATTCATACTGTGTCCCAGTGTTACCGTTCAACACTGTGTCTCAGCCTTACCGTTCACACTGTGTCCCAGCTTTACCGTTCACACTTTTCCCCACCGTTACCATTGACATTGTGTCCGAACATTACCGTTCACACCATTTCCCAGCGTTACCATTCAGACTGTGTCCCAGTGTTACCGTTCACACTGTGTCCCAGCTTTACTTTTCACATCACTGTCCCAGCTTTACCATTAACACTGAGTCCCAGTTTTACAGTTCACACCGTGTCCCTGTGTTACCATTCACACTGTGTCCCAGCGTTACCATTCACACCGAGCCCTATCGTTACCATTCACACTGTCTCCCAGCTTTAGCGTTCTGACTGTGTCCCAGCTTTAAAAATCACGCTGTGTGCCAGCTTTACCATTCACACCGCTGTCCCCGTTTTACCATTCACACTGTGTCCCAGTGTTACCATTCACACTGTGTCACAGCATTACTGTTCACACTTTGTCCCAGCATTACCGTTCACACAGTTTCCCAGCTTTAATGTTCACACTGTCTCCCAGCGTTACCGTTCACAGTGTGTCCGAGCTTTACCATTCATACTGTCTTCCAGCGTTACCGTTCACACTGTGTTCCACCATTACCATTGACACCATTTCCCAGCATTACCATTCATACTGTGTCCCAGTGTTACCGTTCAACTCTGTTTCTCAGCATTACCGTTCGCACTCTTTCCCAGCATTACTGTTCACACTGTGTCCCAGCTTTACCGTTCACACTGTGTCCCAGCATTACTGTTCACACTGTTTCCCTGCGTTACTATTCATACTGTGTCCCAGTGTTACCGTTCAACACTGTGTCTCAGCCTTACCGTTCACACTGTGTCCCAGCTTTTCCGTTCACACTTTTCCCCACCATTACCGTTCACATTGTGTCCGAGCATTACCGTTCACACCATTTCCCAGCGTTACCATTCAGACTGTGTTCCTTTTTTACAGTTCAACATTGTGTCCCAGCGTTACTGTTCACACTATGTCTCAGCTTTTCCGTTCACAGTGTGTCCCAGCGTTACCGTTCACACTATGTCTCAGCTTTACCGTTCACAATGTGTCCCAACTTTACCGTTCACAGTGTCCCATCGTTACTGTTCATACTGTGTCCCAGTGTTACCATTAAACACTGTGTGCCAGTGTTACTGTTCACAGTGTGTCCCAGCGTTACCATTCCTACCGTGAACCAGTGTTAACATTCACACTGTGTCCCAGCATTACTGTTCACACCGTGAACCAGCGTTATCATTCACACTATGTCCCAGCATTACTGTTCACACTGTGTCCCAGAGTTACTGTTCATACTGTGTCCCAGTGTTAACGTTCAACACTCTGTCCCAGCGTTACCATTCACTCTGTGAACCAGTGTTACCATTCACACATTGACCCAGCGTTACCATTCACAGGAGGTGCATCATTGCCGTTCACACCATGTCCCAATCTTACCATTCACACCGTGACCCAGCGTTACTCTTCATACTGTGTCCCATCATCACCGTTCACACTGTGTCCCAGCTTTACCATTCACAGCATGTGCAGCGTTACTGTTCACATGAGGTCTCAACGTTACCGCTCACACCATTTCCCAGCATTACCATTCATACTGTGTCCCAGTGTTACCATTCACACTGTGTTCCAGCATGACCGTTCACACTGTGTCCCAGCATTACCATTCATACTGTGTCCCAGTGTTACCGTTCATACTGTGTTCCAGCATTACCATTCACACCGTGTCTTAGCATTACTCTTCATACTTTGTCCCAGTGTTACCGTTCACACTGTGTTCCAGTATTATTGTTCACACCATGTCCTAGCATTACCATTCACACTGCTGTCCCATCATTTCCAATCACACTGCTGTCCCAGTGTTACCGTTCACACCATGTCCCAGTGTTACCGTTCACACTTTGTGCCAGCGTTACTGTTCACATCTTATCAAATTGTTACTCTTCACACTGTGTCCCAGCTTTACAGTTCACACTGATTCCCAGTGTTACCATTCACACTGTGTCCCAGTGTTACCATTCACACCATGTCCCAGCTTGACTATTCACTCTGTGTCCCATTGTTGCCATTCACACTGTGTCGAAGCGTTAAAGTTCACACCATGCCCCAGCATTACCATTCACACTTTCTCCAGGCTTTTCAGTTCACACTGTGTCCCAGCGTTAGCATTCACACTGTGTGCCGGCTTTACCGTTCACACTGCTGTCCCAGCTTTACCATTCACACTGTGTCACAGCGGTACCATTCACACTGTGCCCTATCGTTACCTTTCACACTGTGTCCCAGCGTTAGCGTTCACAATGTATCCCAGCTTTAAAAATCACGCTTTGTGCCAGCTTTACTGTTCATACCGCTGTCCCAGCTTTACCATTCACACAGTGTCCTGGTGTTACCATTCACACTGTGTCCCAGCATTAATGTTCACACTTTGTCCAGGCTTTACTGTTCACACTGTCTCCCAGCATTACCGTTCACACTGTGAACCAGCTTTACCATTCACTCCGCTGTCCCAGTGTTTCTGTTCACACTGTCTCAAGGCGTTACCGTTCACACTGTGTCCGAGCTTTACCATTCATACTGTCTTCCAGCGTTACCGTTCACACTGTGTCCCACCATTACCATTGACACCATTTCCCAGCATTACCCTTCATACTGTGTCCCAGTGTTACCGTTCAACTCTGTTTCTCAGCATTACCGTTCGCACTCTTTCCCAGCATTACTGTTCACACTGTGTCCCAGCTTTACCGTTCACACTGTGTCCCAGCATTACTGTTCACACTGTTTCCCTGCGTTACTATTCATACTGTGTCCCAGTGTTACCGTTCAACACTGTGTCTCAGCCTTACCGTTCACACTGTGTCCCAGCTTTTCCGTTCACACTGTTCCCCACCATTACCGTTCACATTGTGTCCGAGCATTACCGTTCACACCATTTCCCAGCGTTACCATTCAGACTGTGTTCCTTTTTTACAGTTCAACATTGTGTCCCAGCGTTACTGTTCACACTATGTCTCAGCTTTTCCGTTCACAGTGTGTCCCAGCGTTACCGTTCACACTATGTCTCAGCTTTACCGTTCACAATGTGTCCCAACTTTACCGTTCACAGTGTCCCATCGTTACTGTTCATACTGTGTCCCAGTGTTACCATTAAACACTGTGTGCCAGTGTTACTGTTCACAGTGTGTCCCAGCGTTACCATTCCTACCGTGAACCAGTGTTAACATTCACACTGTGTCCCAGCATTACTGTTCACACCGTGAACCAGCGTTATCATTCACACTATGTCCCAGCATTACTGTTCACACTGTGTCCCAGAGTTACTGTTCATACTGTGTCCCAGTGTTAACGTTCAACACTCTGTCCCAGCGTTACCATTCACTCTGTGAACCAGTGTTACCATTCACACATTGACCCAGCGTTACCATTCACAGGAGGTGCATCATTGCCGTTCACACCATGTCCCAATCTTACCATTCACACCGTGACCCAGCGTTACTCTTCATACTGTGTCCCATCATCACCGTTCACACTGTGTCCCAGCTTTACCATTCACAGCATGTGCAGCGTTACTGTTCACATGAGGTCTCAACGTTACCGCTCACACCATTTCCCAGCATTACCATTCATACTGTGTCCCAGTGTTACCATTCACACTGTGTTCCAGCATGACCGTTCACACTGTGTCCCAGCATTACCATTCATACTGTGTCCCAGTGTTACCGTTCATACTGTGTTCCAGCATTACCATTCACACCGTGTCTTAGCATTACTCTTCATACTTTGTCCCAGTGTTACCATTCACACTGTGTTCCAGTATTATTGTTCACACCATGTCCTAGCATTACCATTCACACTGCTGTCCCATCATTTCCAATCACACTGCTGTCCCAGTGTTACCGTTCACACCATGTCCCAGTGTTACCGTTCACACTTTGTGCCAGCGTTACTGTTCACATCTTATCAAATTGTTACTCTTCACACTGTGTCCCAGCTTTACCGTTCACACTGATTCCCAGTGTTACCATTCACACTGTGTCCCAGTGTTACCATTCACACCGTGTCCCAGCTTGACTATTCACTCTGTGTCCCATTGTTGCCATTCACACTGTGTCGAAGCGTTAAAGTTCACACCATGCCCCAGCATTACCATTCACACTTTCTCCAGGCTTTTCAGTTCACACTGTGTCCCAGCGTTAGCATTCACACTGTGTGCCGGCTTTACCGTTCACACCGCTGTCCCAGCTTTACCATTCACACTGTGTCACAGCGGTACCATTCACACTGTGCCCTATCGTTACCTTTCACACTGTGTCCCAGCGTTAGCGTTCACAATGTATCCCAGCTTTAAAAATCACGCTTTGTGCCAGCTTTACTGTTCATACCGCTGTCCCAGGTTTACCATTCACACAGTGTCCCGGTGTTACCATTCACACTGTGTCCCAGCATTAATGTTCACACTTTGTCCAGGCTTTACTGTTCACACTGTCTCCCAGCATTACCGTTCACACTGTGAACCAGCTTTACCATTCACTCCGCTGTCCCAGTGTTTCTGTTCACACTGTCTCAAGGCGTTACCGTTCACACTGTGTCCGAGCTTTACCGTTCAGACTGAGTCCCAGCATTACCGTTCACATTCTGTCCCACCATTACCATTGACACCATTTCCCAGCATTACCCTTCATACTGTGTCCCAGAGTTACCGTTCAACACTGTATCTCAGCATTACCGTTCACACTGTTTCCCAGCATTACTGTTCACACTGTGTCCCAGCTTTACCATTCACACTGTGTCCCAGCATTACAGTTCACACTGTTTCCCAGCGTGACTGTTCACACGGTTTCTCAGCATTACTGTTCACACCATTTCACTGCGTTACTATTCATACTGTGTCCCAGTGTTACAGTTCAACACTGTCCCAGCATTACTGTTCACAATATGTCTCAGCTTTACCGTTCACACTATGTCCCAACGTTGCCATTCACACTGTCTCTCTGCGTTACTGTTGATACTGTGTCCCAGTGTTACCATTTCAACACTGTGTCCCAGTGTTACTGTTCACACTGTGACCCAGCGTTACCATTCACACCGTGAACCAGTGTTAACATTCACACTGTTTCACAGCATTACTGTTCACACCGTGACCCAGCATTATCATTCACACTGTGTCCCAGCATTATCGTTCACACTGTGTCCCAGCGTTACTGTTCATACTGTGTCCCAGTGTTACTGTTCATACTGTGTCCCAGTGTTACCGTTCAACACTCTGTCTCAGCGTTACCATTCACTCTGTGACCCAGCGTTACCATTCACACATTGACACAGCGTTGCCGTTCACACTGTGTCCCAGCATTACCATTCACAGCATGTGCAGTGTTACTGTTCACACGGGGTCTCAACGTTACCGCTCACACCGTTTCCCAGCATTACCATTCATAATGTGTCCCAGTGGTACCGTTCACACTGTGTCCAGCGTTACCGTTCACACTGTGTCCCAGCATTACCATTCATACTGTGTCCCAGTGTTACCGTTCACACTGTGTTTCAGCATTACCATTCACACCGTGTCCTAGCATTACCATTCACACTGTGTCCCAGTGTTACAGTTCACACTGTGTTCCAGCATTACCATTCACACCGTGTCCTAGCATTACCATTCACACTGCTGTCCCATCGTTAACATTCACACTGCTGTCCCAGTGTTACCTTTCACACCATGTCCCAGTGTTACCATTCACACTGTGTGCCAGCGTTACTGTTCACACCATATCAAATTGTTACTCTTCACACTGTGTCCCAGCTTTACAGTTCACACTGATTCCCAGTGTTACCATTCACACTGTGTCCCAGCTTTACCATTCACACTGTGTCCCAGCTTTACCATTCACACTGTGTGCGAGCTTTACCGTTCACACCGCTGTCCCAGCTTCAACATTCACACTGTGTCCCAGCATTACCGTTCACACTGTATCCCAGCATTACTGTTCATACTGTGTCCCAGCTTAACTACTCACACTGTGTCCCAGCTTTACTGTTCGCACTGTATCCCAGCGTTATCAGTCATACAGTGTCCCAGCATTACCATTCACAGCATGTGCAGTGTTACTGTTCACACGGGGTCTCAACGTTACCGCTCACACCGTTTCCCAGCATTACCATTCATAATGTGTCCCAGTGGTACCGTTCACACTGTGTCCAGCGTTACCGTTCACACTGTGTCCCAGCATTACCATTCATACTGTGTCCCAGTGTTACCGTTCACACTGTGTTTCAGCATTACCATTCACACCGTGTCCTAGCATTACCATTCACACTGTGTCCCAGTGTTACAGTTCACACTGTGTTCCAGCATTACCATTCACACCGTGTCCTAGCATTACCATTCACACTGCTGTCCCATCGTTAACATTCACACTGCTGTCCCAGTGTTACCTTTCACACCATGTCCCAGTGTTACCATTCACACTGTGTGCCAGCGTTACTGTTCACACCATATCAAATTGTTACTCTTCACACTGTGTCCCAGCTTTACAGTTCACACTGATTCCCAGTGTTACCATTCACACTGTGTCCCAGCTTTACCATTCACACTGTGTCCCAGCTTTACCATTCACACTGTGTGCGAGCTTTACCGTTCACACCGCTGTCCCAGCTTCAACATTCACACTGTGTCCCAGCATTACCGTTCACACTGTATCCCAGCATTACTGTTCATACTGTGTCCCAGCTTAACTACTCACACTGTGTCCCAGCTTTACTGTTCGCACTGTATCCCAGCGTTATCAGTCATACAGTGTCCCAGCATTACCATTCACACTGTGTCCCAGCATTACTGTTCACACTGTGTCCCTCCTTTACCGTTTACACTGTGCCCCAGCTTTACTGTTCACACTGTGTCCCAGCATTACTGATCACACTGTGTCCCAGCTTTACCATTCACACTGTGTCTCTGTGTTACCGTTCACACTGTGTCCGAGCTTTACCGTTCACACTGTGTCCGAGCTTCACTGTTCACAGTGTCCCAGCGCTACCATTCACACTGTGTACCAGCGTTACCATTGACACCATTTCCCAGCGTTACCATTCATACTGTGTCCCAGTTTTACCGTTCAACACTGTGTCTCAGCATTACCGTTCTCACTGTGTCCCAGCATTACTGTTCACACTGTGTCCCAGCTTTACCGTTCAACACTGTGTCTCAGCGTTACCGTTTGCACTGTGTCCCAGACTTACTGTTCACACTGTGTCCCAGCTTTACCATTCACACTGTGTCCCAGCTTTACCGTTCAAACCACCATCCCAGCTTTCGTTCAAATTGTGTCCCAGTGTTACCTTTCACACCATTACCCAGTATTATGATTCACACCGTTCCCCCGTTTTACCATTCACACTGTGTCCCATTGTTACCATTCGCACTGTGTCCCAGCTTTACTTTTCACACCGCTGTCCCAGCTTCACCATTCACACGGTGTCCCAGCTTTACCATTCACACTGTGTCCCTGTTTGACCACTCACACTGTGTCCCAGCGTTACCATTCACACCGTGCCCCATCGTTACCATTCACACAGTGTCCCAGCGTTACCGTTCACACTGTGTCCCAGCTTTAGCAATCACACTGTGTACCAGCTTTACCGTTCACACCGCTGTCACAGCTTTACAATTCACACTATGTGCAAGTGTTACCGTTCACACTGTGTCCCAGCATTACTGTTCACACTGTGTCCCGCCGTTACCATTCTCTCTGTGTCCCAGCGTTACCATTGAAACTGTGTCCCAGCATTACCATTCACACTGTGTCCTGGCATTACTGTTCACACTGTGTCCCAGCTTTACCGTTCACACTGTGTCCCAGCATTAGTGTTCACACTCTCTCTCAGTGTTACCGTTCACACTGTATCCGAGCTTTACTGTTCACACTGTGTCCCAGCGTTACCGTTCACTATGTGTCCCACTATTAACGTTGACACCATTTCCAAGCCTTAACCTTAATACTACGTCCCAGTGTTACCGTTCAACACTGTGTGTCAGCATTACCGTTCGCACTGTTTCCCAGCATTACTGTTCTCACTGTGTCCCAGCTTTACTGTTCACACTGTATCCCAGCATTACTGTTCACACTGTTTCCCAACGTTAATGTTCACATGGTTTCTCAGCGTTACTGTTCACACCATTTCCCAGTGTTACCATTCATACTGTGTCCCAGTGTTACCGTTCAACACTGTGTCTCAGCCTTACCGTTCACACTGTGTCCCACTTTTACCTTTCACACCGTGACCCAGTGTTACCATTCACACTGAATCCCAGTTTTACCATTGACAATTTGTCCCAGTGTTACCGGTCATACTGTGTCTCAGCATTACCATTCTCTCTGTGTCCCAGCGTTACCATTCACACTGTGCCCCAGTATTACTGTTTACACTGTGTCCCAGCTTTACCGTTCACACTGTTTCTCACCGTTAACATTCACACTGTGTCCAAGCATTACCATTCACACCATTTCCCAGCGTTACCATTCATACTGTGACCCAGTGTTACAGTTCAACACTGTGTCCCAGCGTTACCGTTCACACTGTGTCCAGGCATTACCATTGACACCATTTCCCAGCATTACCATTCATACTGTGTCCCAGTGTTACCATTCACAATGTGTCCCAGCTTTACCATTCACACTGTGTCCTAGCTTTACCGTTCAATCTTTGTCCCAGCTTTACCATTCACACTGTGTCCTAGCTTTACCGTTCACACTGTGTCCCAGTGTTACCGTTCACACTGTTTACCAGCTTTACCGTTCACTCCACTGTTCCAGTGTTACAATTCACACTGTGTCCTAGCTTTACCATTCACACTGTGTCCCAGCGTTACCGTTCACACCGAGTTCCAGATTTATGGTTCACACCGCTGTCCCAGGTTTACCGTTCACACTGTGTCTGAGTTTTACCTTTCACACCGTGTCCCAGTGTTACCATTCACACTGTGACCCAGTTTTATCATTCACAATTTGTCCCAGTGTTACCGTTCACACTGTATCCCAGCTTTACTGATCACACCGCTGTCACAGCTTTACCATTCACAGTGTCCCAGTTTTACCGTTCACAATGTGTCCCATTGTTACCATTCACACTGTGTCCAAGCGTTACAGTTCACACCATGCCCCAGCATTAACATTCACACTTTCTCCCAGCTGTACCATTCAAACCACTGTCCCAGCTTTACCGCTCAAAATGTGTCCCAGTGTTACCTTTCACACCGTGACCTTGTATTACAATTCACACCGTGTCCCAGTTTTACCATTCACACTGTTTCCCAGTGTTACCGTTCACACTGTGTCCCAGCTTTACCATTCACACTGTGTCCCAGTGTTACCGTTCACACTGTGTCCCAGATTTACTTTTCACACCGCTGTCCCAGCTTTACCATTAACACTGAGTCCCAGTTTTACAGTTCACACCATGTCCCCGTGTTACCATTCACACTGTGTCCCAGCGTTAGCATTCACACCGAGCCCTATCGTTACCATTCACACTGTGTCCCAGCTTTAGCGTTCTGACTGTGTCCCAGTTTTAAAAATCACGCTGTGTGCCAGCTTTACCGTTCACACCGCTGTCCCCGCTTTACCATTCACACTGTGTCCCAGTGTTACCATTCACACTGTGTCGCAGCATTACTGTTCACACTTTGTCCCAGCATTACCGTTCACACTGTGTCCCAGCTTTACTGTTCACACTGCCTCCCATCGTTACCGTTCACAGTGCGTCCGAGCTTTACCATTCATACTGTGCCCCAGCGTGACCGTTCACACTGTGTCCATCCATTACCATTGACACCATTTCCCAGCATTACCATTCATACTGTGTCCCAGTGTTACCGTTCAACACTGTGTCTCAGCCTTACCGTTCACACTGTGTCCCAGCTTTTCCATTCACACTGTTCCCCACCGTTACCGTTCACATTGTGTCCGAGAATTACCGTTCACACCATTTCCCAGTGTTACCATTCAGACTGTGTCCCAGTGTTACAGTTCAACATTGTGTCCCAGCGTTACTGTTCACACTATGTCTCAGCTTTTCCGTTCACAGTGTGTCCCAGCGTTACCGTTCACACTATGTTCAGCTTTACCGTTCACAATGTGTCCCAATGTTACCGGTCACACTGTGTCCCATCGTTACTGTTCATACTGTGTCCCATTGTTACCATTCAACACTGTGTCCCAGTGTTACTGTTCACACCGTGACCCAGCGTTATCATTCACACTGTGTCCCAGCATTACCGTTCACACTGTGTCCCAGAGTTACTGTTCGTACTGTGTCCCAGTGTTACCGTTCAACACTCTGTCCCAGCGTTACCATTCACTCTGTGAACCAGCGTTATCATTCACACCTTGACCCAGCGTTAACGTTCACAGGAGGTGTGCATCATTGCCGTTCACACCATGTCCCAGTCCTACCATTCACTCCGTGACCCAGCGTTACTCTTCATACTGTGTCCCATCTTCACTGTTCACACTGTGTCCCAGCTTTACCATTCACAGCATCTGCAGCGTTACTGTTCACACGGTGTCTCAACATTACCGCTCACACCATTTCACAGCATTACCACTCACACTGTTTCCCAGCGTTAGCGTTCACACTGTGTCCCAGCATTAAAAATCACGCTGTGTGCCAGCTTTACCGTTCACACCGCTGTCCCAGCTTTACCATTCACACTGTGTCCCAGTGTTACCATTCACACTGTGTCCCAGCATTACTGTTCACACTGTCTCCCAGCGTTACCGTTCACACTGTGTCCGAGCAGTACCGTTCACACTGTGTCTCAGCGTTACCATTCACACTGTGTCCCACCAGTACCATTGACATGATTTCCCACCATTATCCTTCATACTGTGTCCCAGTGTTACCGTACAACACATGAATCTCAGCATTACCATTTGCACTGTTTCCCAGCATTACTGTTCACACTGTGTCCCAGCTTTACCGTTCACACTGTGTCCCAGCATTACTGTTCACACTGTTTCCCAGCGTGACTGTTCACACAGTTTCTCAGCATTACTGTTCACACCATTTCCCAGCGTTACTATTCATACAGTGTCCCAGTGTTACCGTTCAACACTGTGTCTCAGCCTTACCGTTCACACTGTGTCCCAGCTTTTCCGTTCACACTGTTCCCCACCGTTACCATTCACATTGTGTCCGAGCATTACCGTTCACACCATTTCTCAGTGCTACCATTCAGACTGTGTCCCAGTGTTACAGTTCAACACTGTGTCCCAGCGTTATTGTTCACACTATGTCTCAGCTTTTCCATTCACGCTGTGTCCCAGCGTTACCGTTCACACTATGTCTCAGCTTTAAAGTTCACACTGTGTCCCAGTATTACGTTCACACTGTCTCTCTGCGTTACTGTTCATACTGTGACCCAGCGTTACCATTGACACCGTGAACCAGTGTTAACATTCACACTGTGTCCCAGCATTACTGTTCACACCGTGACCCAGCGTTATCATTCACACTGTGCCCCAGCATTACCGTTCACACTGTGTCCCAGTGTTACCGTTCAACACTCTGTCCCAGCGTTACCATTCACTCTGTGACCCAGCATTACCATTCACACATTGACCCAGCGTTACCATTCACAGGAGGTGCATCATTGCCATTCAAACCATGTCCCAGTCTTACCATTCACTCCGTGACCCAGCATTACTCTTCTTACTGTGTCCCATCATCACCGTTCACACTGTGTCCCAGCTTTACCATTCACAGCATGTGCAGCGTTACTGTTCACATGAAGTCTCAACGTTACCGCTCACACTATTTCCCAGCATTACCATTCATACTGTGTCCCAGTGTTACCGTTCATGCTGTGTTCCAGCATTACCATTCAAACCGTGTGCTAGCATTACTATTCACACTGTGTCCCGGTGTTACCTTTCACACTGTGTTCCAGTATTACTGTTCACACCGTGTCCTAGCATTACCATTCACACTGCTGTCCCATTGTTGCTTTTCACACTGCTGTCCCAGAGTTACCGTTCACACCATGTCCCATTGTTACCGTTCACACTGTGTGCCAGCGTTACTGTTCACACCGTATCAACTTGTTACTCTTCACACTGTGTCCCAGCTTTGCAGTTCACACTGATTCACAGTGTTACCATTCACTCTGTGTCCCAGTGTTACTATTCACACCATTTCTCAGTTTTACCATTCACAGTGTGTCCCTGTGTTGCCATTCGCACTGTGTCCAAGCGTTACAGTTCACACCATGCACCAGCATTACCATTCACACTTTCTCCCAGCTTTGCTGTTCACACTGCATCCCAGCTTTAGCATTCACACTGTGTGCCAGCTTTACCGTTCACACTGCTGTCCCAGTTTTACCATTCTCTATGTGTCCCATTGTTACCATTCACACTGTGTCCCAGCTTTACTTTTCACACCGCTGTCCCAGCTTTACCATTCACACTGTGTCCCAGCTTTACCGTTCACACCGTGTCCCTGTGTTACCATTCACTCTTTGTCCCAGCGTTACCATTCACACCGTGCCCCATCGTTACCATTCACACTGTGTCCCAGCGTTACCGTTCACACTGTGTCCCTGCTTTAGCAATCACACTGTGTGCCAGGTTTACCGTTCACACCGCTGTCACAGCTTTATCATTCACACTGTGTCCCAGTGTTACTGTTCACACTGTGTCTCAGCATTACTGTTCACAATGTGTCCCGCCGTTACCATTTACACTGTGTCCCAGCATTTCTGTTCACCCTGTCTCCCAGCGTTACCATTCACACTGTGTCCAAGCTTTACTGTTCACGCTGTGTCTCAGCATTACCTTTCACACTGTGTCCCACCATAATCATTGACACCATTTCCCAGCATTACACTTCATACTGTGTCCCAGTGTTACCGTTCAACACATGAGTCTCAGCATTACCGTTCACACTGTTTCCCAGCGTGACTGTTCACACGGTTTCTCAGCATTACTGTTCACACCATTTCCCAGCGTTACTATTCATACTGTGTCCCAGTGTTACCATTCAACACTGTGTCTCAGCCTTACCGTTCACACTGTGTCCCAGCTTTACCATTCACACTGTTTCCCACTGTTACCGTTCACATTATGTCCGAGCATTACCGTTCACACCATTTCCCAGTGTTACCATTCAGACTGTGTCCCAGTGTTACAGTTCAACACTGTGTCCCAGCGTTACTGTTCACACTATGTCTCAGCTTTTCCGTTCACAGTGGCTCCCAGCGTTACCGTTCACACTATGTATCAGCTTTAAAGTTCACACTGTGTCCCAGTGTTACGTTCACACTGTCTCTCTGCGTTACTGTTTATACTGTGTCCCAGTGTTACCATTCACCACTGTGTCCCAGTGTTACTGTTCACACTGTGAACCAGCGTTACCATTCACACCGTGAACCAGTGTTAACATTCACACTGTGTCCCAGCATTACTGTTCACACCGTGAACCAGCATTATCATTCACACTGTGTCCCAGCATTACCGTTCACACTGTGTCCCAGCGTTACTGTTCATACTGTGTCCCAGTGTTACCGTTCAACACTCTGTCCCAGCGTTACCATTCACTCTGTGACCCAGCATTACCATTCACAAATTGACCCAGCGTTACCATTCACAGGAGGTGCATCATTGCCGTTCACACCATGTCCCAGTCTTACCATTCACTCCGTGACCCAGCGTTACTCTTCATACTGTGTCCCATCATCACCGTTCACACTGTGTCCCAGCTTTACCATTCACAGCATGTGCAGCGTTACTGTTCACATGAGGTCTCAACGTTACCGCTCACACCATTTCCCAGCATTACCATTCATACTGTGTCCCAGCGTTACCGTTCACACTGTGTTCCAGCGTTACCGTTCACACTGTGTCCCAGCATTACCATTCATACTGTGTCCCAGTGTTACCGTTCATACTGTGTTCCAGCATTACCATTCAAACCGTGTCCTAGCATTACTATTCACACTGTTTCCCAGTGTTACAGTTCACACTGTGTTCCAGTATTACTGTTCACACCGTGTCCTAGCATTACCATTCACACTGCTGTTCCATTGTTACCATTCACACTGCTGTCCCAGTTTTACCGTTCACACCATGTTCAAGTGTTACCATTCACACTGTGTCCCAGTGCTACCATTCACACTGTGTCCCAGCGTTACCATTGACACCATTTCCCAGTGTTACCATTCATACTGTGTCCCAGTGTTACCGTTCAGCACTTTGTCTCTGCGTTACCGTTCTCACTGTGTCCCAGCATTACTGTTCACACTGTGTCCCAGCTTTACCGTTCAACATTGAGTCTCAGCGTTACCGTTCGCTCTGTGTCCCAGCCTTACTCTTCACACTGTGTCCCAGCTTTACCATTCACACTGTGTCCCAGCTTTACCGTTCAAACCACTATCCCAGCTTTACCGTTCAAACTTTGTCCCAGTGTTACCTTTCACACCATGACCCAGTATTACGATTCAAACTGTGTCCCAGTTTTACCATTCACACTGTGTCCCATTGTTACCATTCACACTGTGTCCCAGCTTTACTTTTCACACCGCTGTCCCAGCTTTACCATTCACACTGTGTCCCAGCTTTACCATTCACACTGTGTCCCAGTTTTACCGTTCACACCGTGTCCCTGTGTTACCATTCACACTGTGTCCCAGCGTTACCATTCACACCATGCCCCATCGTTACCATTCACACAGTGTCCCAGCATTACCGTTCACACTGTGTGCCAGCTTTACCGTTCACACCGCTGTCACAGCTTTACCATTCACACTGTGTCCCAGTGTTACCATTCACACTGTGTCCCAGCATTACTGTTCACACTGTGTCCTGCCGTTACCATTCACACTGTGTCCCAGCATTACTATTCACACTCTATCTCAGTGTTACCGTTCACCCTGTGTACGATCTATACCGTTCACACTGTGTCCTAGCGTTACCGTTCACAATGTGTCCCACCATTACCATTGACACCATTTCCCAGCGTTAACCTTCATACTATGTCCCAGTGTTACCGTTCAACACTGTGTGTCAGCATTACCGTTCTCACTGTGTCCCAGCTTTACTGTTCACACTGTGTCCCAGCATTACTGTTCACACTGTTTCCCAACGTTACTGTTCACATGGTTTCTCAGCGTTACTGTTCACACCATTTCCCAGCGTTACCATTCATACTGTGTCCCAGTGTTACCGTTCACACTGTGTCCCAGTTTACCTTTCACACCGTGACCCAGAGTTACCATTCACACTGTGTCCCAGTTTTACCATTCACACTTTGTCCCAGTGTTACCGGTCATTCTGTGTCACAGCATTACCATTCTCTCTTTGTCCCAGCGTTACCATTCACACTGTGTCCCAGTATTACTGTTCACACTGTGTCCCAGCTTTACCGTTCACACTGTTTCCCACCGTTACTGTTCACACAGTGTCCGAGCATTATCATTCACACCAGTTCCCATATTACCATTCCTACTGTGACCCAATGTTACAGTTCAACACTGTGTCCCACCGTTACCGTTCACACTGTGTCCCAGCGTTACCATTGACACCATTTCCCAGTGTTACTCTTCATACGGTGTCCCAGTGTTACCTTTCACAATGTGTCCCAGCTTTACCGTTCACATTGTGTCTTAACTTTACCATTCACACTTTGAACCTGGTTTAACATTCACACTGTGTCCTAGCTTTACCGTTCACACTGTGTCCCAGCTTTAGCATTCACTCCACTGTCCCAGTGTTACCATTCATACTGTGTCCTAGCCTTACCGTTCACACTGTGTCCCAACGTTACCGTTCACACCGAGTCCCAGCTTTATGGTTCACACCACTGTCCCAGCTTTACTTTTCACACTGTGTCCGAGTTTTACCTTTCACACCGTGACCCAGTGTTACCATTCACACTGTGACCCAGTTTTATCATTCACAATTTGTCCCAGTGTTACCGTTCACACTGTCTTCCAGCTTTACTGATTACACCGCTGTCACAGCTTTACCATTCACACTGTGTCCCAGCATTACTGTTCACACTGTGTCCCAGCTTTACCGTTCACACTGTGTCTCAGCATTAGTGTTCAAACTCTGTCTCAGTGTTACCGTTCACACTGTGTCCGAGCTTTACCGTTCACACTGTGTCCCAGCGTTACCGTTCACAATGTGTCCCACCATTACCGTTGACATCATTTCCCAGCGTTAACATTCATACTATGTCCCAGTGTTACCGTTCAACACTGTGTGTCAGCATTACCGTTCACACTGTTTCCCAGCATTACTGTTCTCACTGTGTCCCAGATTTACTGTTCACACTGTGTCCCAGCATTACTGTTCACACTGTTTCCCAACGTTACTGTTCACATGGTTTCTCAGCGTTACTGTTCACACCATTTCCCAGCGTTACCATTTTTACTGTGTCGCAGTGTTACCCTTGAACACTGTGTCTCAGCCTTACCGTTCAGACTGCGTCCCAGCTTTACCGTTCACACCATTTCCCAGCATTACCATTCATACTGTGTCCCAGTGTTACCATTCACACTGTGTTCCAGCGGTACTGTTCACACTTGTGTCCCAGCAATACCATTCATACTGTGTCCTAGCATTACTATTCACACTGTGTCCCAGTGTTACCATTCACACTGTGTTCCAGTATTACTGTTCACACCCTGTCCTAGCATTACCTTACACACTGCTGTCGAAGCATTACCATTGACACTGCTGTCCCAGTGTTACCGTTCACACCGTGTCGCAGTTTTACCATTCACACTGTGTGCCAGCGTTACAGTTCACACCGTGTCCCGTTGTTACTCTTCACACTGTGTCCCAGCTTTACAGTTCACACTGAGTCCCAGTGTTACCATTCACACTGTGTCCCAGTGTTACTATTCACACTGTGTCCCAGCTTTACCGTTCACTCTGTGTCCCAGCCTTAACGTTCACACCGAGTCCCAGCCTTATGCTTCTCACCGCTGTCCCAGCTTTACCGTTCACACTGTGTCATCGTTTTATCTTTCACACCGTGACCCAGTGTTACCATTCACACAGTGTCCCATTTTTACCATTCACACTTTGTCCCAGTGTTACCAGTCATACTGTGCCCCAGCATTACCATTCACATTGTGTCCCAGCATTACTGTTCACACTGTGTCCCAACTTTACCGTTCACACTGTTTCCCACCGTTACCGTTCACATTGTGTCCGAGCGTTACCATTCACACCATTTCCCAGTGTTAGCGTTCAGACTGTGTCCCAGTGTTACAGTTCAACACTGTGTCCCAGTGTTACCGTTCACACTATGTCTCAGCTTTACCGTTCACACTGTGTCCCAGCATTACCGTTCAATCTGTCTCTCAGCGTTACTGTTCATACTGTGTCCCAGTGTTACCATTCAACAATGTGTCCCAGTGTTACCGTTCACACTGTGTTCCAGTATTACTGTTCACACCGTGTCCTAGCATTACCATTCACATTGCTGTCCCATCGTTACCATTCATATTGCTGTCACAGTGTTACCGTTCACACCGTGTCCCAGTTTTACTGTTCACACTGTGTGCCAGCGTTACAGTTCACACCGTGTCCCATTGTTACTCTTCAAACTGTGTCCCAGCTTTGCAGTTCACACTGAGTCCCAGTGTTACCATTCACACTGTGTCCCAGTGTTACTATTCACACTGTGTCCCAGTGGTCCACTCAGACCATGTCCCAGTGTTACTGTTCACACTGTGTTAGAGTGTTACCTTTCACACCGTGTTCCAGCGTTACCATTCACACCGTCTCCCAGCGTTACTGTTCGCACCGATGTTCCAGTGATACCATTCACATTGTTTCCCAGCGTTACTGTTCACATTGTGACCCAGCATAATCATTCACACTCTGTCCCAGCATTACTGTTCATACTGTGTCCCATTGTTACTGTTCAACACTCTGTCCCAACATTACCATTCACTCTGTGACCCAGCGTTACCATTCACACTGTGACCCAGCGTTACCGTTCGCATGATGTGCATCATTGCCGATCACACCATGTCCCAGTTTTACCATTCACTCCGTGACCCAGTGTTACTCTTCATACTGTGTCCCATCATCACCGTTCACACTGTGTCCCAGCTTTACCATTCACAGCATGTGCAGCGTTACTGTTCACACAGTGTCTCAATGTTACCATTCACACCATTTCCCAGCATTACCATTCATACTGTGTCCCAGTGTTACCGTTCACACTGTGTTCCAGTATTACTGTTCACATTGTGTCCTAGCATTACCATTCACATTGTTGTCCCATCGTTACCATCACACTGCTGTCCTAGTGTTACCGTTCACTCCGTGTCTCAGTGTTACCATTCACACTGTGTGTCAGCGTTGCAGTTCACACCGTGTCCCATTGTTACTCTTCACACTGTGTCCCAGCTTTGCAGTTCACATTGAGTCCCAGTGTTACCATTCAAACTGTGTCCCAGTGTTACCGTTCACAATGTGTGCCAGCGTTGCAGTTCACACCGTGTCCCATTGTTACTCTTCACACTGTGTCCCAGCTTTGCAGTTCACACTGAGTCCCAGTGTTACCATTCACACTGTGTCCCAGTGTTACTATACACACTGTGTCCCAGTGGTCCACACAGCCCATGTCCCAGTGTTACCGTTCACATTGTGTTAGAGTGTTACCTTTCACACCGTGTTCCAGTGTTACCATTCACACCGTCTCCCAGCGTTACTGTTCACACCGATGTTCCAGTGATACCATTCACATTGTTTCCCAGCGTTACTGTTCACACTGTCTCCCAGTATTACTGTTCACACCGTGACCCAGCGTTATCATTCACACTCTGTCCCAGCATTACTGTTCATACTGTGTCCCAGTGTTACCGTTCAACACTCTGTCCCAGCATTACCATTCACTCTGTGACCCAGTGTTACCATTCACACCGTGACCCAGCGTTACCATTCACACAATGTGCATCATTGCTGTTCACACCATGTCCCAGTCTTACCATTCACTCCGTGACCCAGCGTTACTCTTCATATTGTGTCCCATCATCACCGTTCACACTGTGTCCCAGCTTTACCATTCACAGCATGTGCAGCGTTACTGTTCACACGGTGTCTCAACGTTACCGTTCACACCATTTCCCAGCATTACCATTCATACTGTGTCCCACTGTTATCGTTCACTGTGTTCCAGCATTACCGTTCACACTGTGTCCCAGCATTACCATTCATACTGTGTCCCAGTGTTACCGTTCACACTGTGTTCCAGTGTTACTGTTCACACCGTGTCCTAGCATTACCATTCACACTGCTGTCCCATCGTTACCATTCACACTGCTGTCCCAGTGTTACCGTTCACACCGTGTCCCAGTGTTACCGTTCACACTGTGTCCCAGTGTTACTATTCACACTGTGTCCCAGTGGTCCACTCAGACCATGTCCCAGTGTTACCGTTCACACTGTGTTACAGTGTTACCTTTCACACCGTGTTCCAGCGTTACCTTTCACACTGTGTTCCAGCGTTACTGTTTACACCGATGTTCCAGTGATACCATTCACATTGTGTCCCAGCGTTACCGTTCACACTGTGTCCCAGGTTTACTTTCCACATAATGTGGTTGCCAGTTTGTCACATCTGATAACTGGCATATTGTCAAAGTGAAAAACAGCATTTCAAAAGTCAAACAGTCTTTAGGTGTATTAAAGCCATGATCCACTGGATTAAAGGCTATTCTGCATTGCATGGCATATTGAAGGCCATCGCAGTTTACAATCCAGAGTTAATTGTCTGAAATGTCCCCAGTGCTTTAGCTTTTTTCCTTGCAGAATGGTTTTACAGATGGCTGAGTTTCTGGATGAGTTCAAAGGCTTTCCTGGATTTTGTACAGGAGCATTGTTAATACAGTTGTTCAGTGTTTTATGCCCAGTAATGACACAGAACATTAGAAATAGGAGCAGGAGTAAGCCATTTGGCCCCTCAAGCCTGTCCCGCCATTCAATAAGATCATGGCTGCTCTGCCCCATGCCTCAACTCCTCTTTCATGCCAGCTCCTCATAGTCCTCAACTCACTGATATTTCAAAAATCTGTCTAACTCCTCTTTAAATACTTTCAATGATCTAGTCTCCACAATGCACTGTGGTAGAGAATTCCAGACACCACTACCCTATGAGAGAAGAAATTCCTTCGCATCTCAGTTTTAAATGAGTGTCCCATTATTCTGTTACCATGACCCCAGTTCGAGACTTCCCCACTAGTGGAAACATCTTCTCAATATCTGCCCTGTCAAGCCCCCTCAGAATCTTGTACATTTCATTAAGATCAGCCCTCATTCTTCTAAATTCTAATGAATAAAGGCCTAACCTGTTCAGCCTTTCTTGATAAGTCAACTCCTTCATCCCAGGAATCAGCCTAGTGAATTGTTTTTGAACTGCCTCCATTGCCACTGTATCCTTTCTTAAATACAGGGACCAAAACTATACACAGTACTCCAGGTGTGGCCTCACCAACACCCTGAACAGTTGTAATAAGACTTCCCTATTTTTAAACTCCAACCCCCTAATAATACCGGCCAAAATTCCATTTGCCTTTTTAATTACTTGTTGCACCTGCATGCTAACATTTTGCGTTTCATGCACAAGATCACCCGGATCCCTCCATGCTGCACTTTTTTGGAGTCTCTCTCCATTTAAGTAATAGTCTGCCTTTTGATTCTTCCTACCAAAGTGCATGACCTCACACTTTCCTACATTAAACTCCATCTGCCAAGGTTTTGCCCACTCACAACCTATATCCCCTTGCAGACTCCTTATGTCCTCATCACAACCATGCTCTCCCACCTATTTTTGTATTGTCAGCAAATTTGGATACATTACATTCTGCCCCCTCCTCCAAGTCATTAACATAGATTGCAAATAATTGAGACCCTAGGACTGATCCATGTGGCACTCCACTAGTTACGTCTTTCCAACCTGAAAATAACCCATTAATCCCGACTCTGTCTTCCGTGTTTAACCAATCCTCAATCCATGCTAATACCTTACCCCCAATACCGTGAGCTCTTATCTTGTGCAATAACCTTCCATATGGCACCTTATCGAATGTCTCATGGAAATCCAAATACACTACATCTACTGATTCCCCTTTATCAACTCTGCTTGTTATATCCTCAAAGAACTGGAGCAAATTTGTCAAACATGATTTCCCTTTCACAAAATCATGTTGATTCTGTTTGACTGCGTTAAGCTTTTCTGAATGTCCTGCTATTTCTTCCTTAATAATGGACTTTAGCACTTTCCCAATGACAGATGTTAGGCTGACTGGCCTATAGTTTCCTGCATTTTGTCTCCCTCCCCTCTTGAACAGAGGCATCACATTAGCGGTTTTCCAATTGGCTGGGACCCTCCCAGATATTCTTATCTTTCAGGATACAAACTTTATTCAATGTGGGGTCTTTGAAGTTGATTTGTTCTTGTAAAAATGGCCAATGTATAGATGCCAAAGGTCATATGACCTGTCTTGCATATTCAAAACCTGCCTCAGTGTCTGCCAAGAAGAGAGGGAAACATACCAGACTCAAGAGGGTTCAACTCCACCCAACCTGAGACCAGCAGGAGACATTCCTGAATTGAATGTTTTTTTTTCTGAAACAAAGAAGCTGACTGTCTTAACCCCTTCAGGATGAATGTCTTAAAACAATAAACCAAGGTATAGCAAATCAACTGAAGACCACCACCATATTTGGAAAAGGAACTGCAATTGAGGAGTCACATGGTAGGGCAGCCATGTTTGTTCCTTTGTAAGAGTTAAAATGCTGACTACGGAAAGTAAGACAGTGCAGAAAGGGCAATAACACCCATGCCTCAAAAGAAAAAGGTGCTGTAACATGGTAGGGTTTCCAAGCCTGATCCTCTTCGAGTTCACAAATACAGCAACCTGACCTCCTTGTTACGAGACCACAAGCAACTCACTTAGTCACCTACAGAAGTCTATCCCTTCGAATCATAGAACATTTACAGCACAGAAAGAGGCCATTTGGCCCATCGTGTCTGTGCTGGCCAAAAAGCGAGCCACCCAGCCTAACCCCATTTTCCAGCATTTGGTCTGTAGCCCTGCAGGTTACGGCACTAGAGATGGACATCCAGACACCTTTTAAGTGAGTTGAGGGTTTCTGCCTCTACCACCCTTTCAGGCAATGAGTTTCAGACTCTCCACAACTCTGGGTGAAAAAACCTTTCCTCATCTTCCTTCTAATCTATCTACTAATCACTTTAAATCTCTGCACCCGGGCCACTGATCTCTCTGCTAAAGTAAATCAGCCCTTCCCATCTGTTCTATCGAAGTCCCCTTACAATTTTGTACATCTCAATCAAATCTCCCCTCAGCCTCTTCTGTTCCAAGGAGAACAATCAATCTTTCCTCATAGCTGCAATTTTCCAGTCCTGGCAACATCCTTGTAAATCTCCTTTGCCCCTTTCTGTAATGACGTGACCAGAACTACACACAGTTCTCAAGTTGTAACCTAACTAATGTTTTATATAGTTCCGTCATAACCTCTCTGCTCTTATATTCTATACCTCAGCTAATAAAGGGAAAGATTCCACATGCCTTCTTAATTATCTTATCAACCTGTCCCTCTACCTTCAGGGACCTGTGGACATTCACTCCAAGCACCGTCACTTTCACTCCAAGGTCCCTCATTTCCTCTACACCTCTCAGTTTCCTCCCATTTATTATGTATTCCTTTGCTTTGCTTGACCTCCCCAAATACATCATCTCACAGTTCTCTGAGTTGAACTCCATTTGCCAGTTTTCAGCTCCCCTGACTAGTCCAAGATATCTTCCTGCAGTCGACAGCTATCAACCGTGCAACCAATTTTATGTCAGCAAACTTCTTGATCATCCCCCATACATTTATGTCCAAATCATTAATGTATAACACAAAAAGCAGGGGGACCTAGTACTGAGCCCTGTGGAACCCCACTGGAAATCAATTGCAAAAACACAATCAACAATTGCCCTTTGTTTCCTGTCACTGAGCCAATTTTGTATCCAGCTCACTGCATTCCTCTGGGTCCCATGGGCTTTTAGTTTTATTAACCGGTCTGACATTTGGGACCTTGTCAAAATCCATTGTAGACCACATCCACAGCAATACCCTCATTAATGCTCTTTGTTACTTCCTCAAAAAATTCAGTCAAGTTTGGCAGACATGGCTTTCCCTTAACAAGTACATGCTGATGTCCTTGATTAATCCATGTCTTTCTAAGGGACAGTTTATCCTGTCCCTCAGAATTGGTTCCAATAATTTGCCCATGACCGAGGTCAGACTGACTGGCCTATAAATAATCTGCTTTATCCCTCGCTCCCATTTTAAACAAAGGTATAATGTTAGCAGACCTCCAATCTTCTGGCAGCACATCTGTATCCAGTGAGGATTGAAAAGGAATGGGCAGACCCTCTGCTATTTCCTCCCTGACTTCTTTTAACAGCCTGGTGTACATTTCATCCTGCCCTGGTGGTTTATCTATTTTCAAGGATGTTAATTCTGTTAACACTCCCTCTTTCCCTATCTGTTTATCAATACTTCACACTCCTCCTCCTTAACTGCAATGTTTGCAACGTCCCCCTCTTTTGTGAAGGCAAGCACAAGATATTCATTAAGAATCATACCTTCATCCTCCACCTCCAGACATAGATGACCTTTTGACCTTTTATGGGCCTTGCACATTCCTTAGCCATCCCCTTACTCTTAATGAATTGATAAAGCATCTTTGGGTTCTCCTTAATTTTGTCAATATTCGTTCATACTCTTTCTTTGCTCTCCTAATTTTCTTTTTCACTCCTAATTTCACTCCTCCAACTTCTATAGTTCTCTTGGCTTTCTGTAGTATTGAGTTCTCAGTTTCTGACATAAGTTTTCCTTTTCTGCCTTACCTTAGTAAGCTTCTTGACATCCATGGGGTTCTAAATTTGGCCACCTCACCCTTTTTCTTTGAGGAACATGAACTCCTTAAATCTCCCCTGTGAATGCCTCTCACTGCTCTAACACTGCTTTACCTTCAAGTAGCTGTTTCCAGTCCATGTTTGTTATATCACTTCTCAGAGCTTTCTAAAAGTGACTTTGCTCCAATTTAGAACATAAACTCCAGCTCTGTCTTTATCCTTTTCCATAATTATGTTAAAACTAACTGAAATACAGTCACTGAGGAATTACAGTCACTACTGCCAAATTGCTCTCCGACTGCCACTCCTTCCACCTGCCCAGCTTCATTTCCTAAAACTAAGTCCAGAACTGCACGCTTGCTTGTTAGATTTGTGACACACTGGCCAAAAAAGTTCTCCTGAATGCATTTTAAGAATTCTGTTCTCCTCCCCTCCAACTATCCCAGTTAATATTGGGGTAGTTAAAAGCCCCTAACATTACTGCCCTATTGTTTTTGTACTTCTCAGAGATTTGCCTACACATTTGCTCTCTATCTCCCTGTGACAGTTTGGGGGTTGAAAGGACACCCCCTGCAGTGTGACTACCCCTTTTTTGTTCCTAAGTACAATTCATATGGCCTCAATTGATGATCCTTCTAACATGTCATCCCTCCTCACTGCTGTAATTGCTTCTGTAACCAAAATTGCCTTTTTATCCCCCTCTTTACCTTGTCTGAAAACCCTGTAACCAGGAATGTTGAGCTGCTATTCCTGTCTCGCTTTAAACTATGTTTCCGTAATATCTATGATATCATACTGCCACATTTCTATCTATGCCCTCAGCTCATCTGCTTCACTTGCTATGTTCCTTGCAACGAATTGTATACCCATAAGAACTGCCCGGTTCTCTTGTTTTATTTTCTATCTTTTGTTTCCTCTGCCTTCCAGACTCACTCGCTGATTTCCTCCCTTCCATTACCATTTCTTGATTTTGCCCCATCTGAGTCCACCCTCAGGTTCCCATTCCCCTGCCAAACGAGTTTAGACCCTCTCCAACAGTATGAGCAAACCACATATCAAGGATATTGGTCCTGGCCCCATTGAGGTGCAAACTGTCCAGTTTGTACAGGTCTCACCTCCCCCAGAACCAGTCCCCATGCCCCAGGAACCTGAATGCTCCTCCCTCCCACACCATCTCTCCAGCCACATATTCATCAGCTCTAACCTCCAATTTCTATGCTCATGTGGCCCCAGGAGGCTTCTTTTTAGGCAGTCCCTTGGGACTGAGGATGACTTTCTTCCACTTTGGGGTTGTGGGTCCTGAGGTGACTAAAAACTCCAATGCTGGAGCCGCACAGTGACAGAGGTGGGACAGGTAGTGTGCTGAGGCGGGTGGATGAAACGCTTGGATTTTCATCCGCTCCATCCACTGTGTTTGGCTCCACCCGGGCCTGTGGGAGACGTTCCAAATGGTTGGCACCTTCGTGGATGCTTCTTCTCCAGTTGTGTGGTCTCGAGCAAAAGATTCCCACAAATCGATGGGGATGTTGCATTTTTACAGAGAGGCTTTGAGGACGTCCCTGAAATGTTTCCTCTGTCCTCCTGGTAAACGCTTGCTATGACAAAGCTTGGAGCAGAGATTTTGCTTTGGATGTCTTGTGTCAGGCATGTGAGTGATATGGCTCACCCAAAGTAGCTGCTTAACCATAACCAGTGCCTCAATACTGGGGATGTTGGCCTGATATTGGAGAGCATACCCTGCCATTGAATTTGCAGGATTTTGCAGAGGCATTGCTGGTGATATTTCTCCAGGGGTTTAACTGCCTGCTGTATGTTGTCCATTTCTCTGATGCATACAGGAGGGCAGGCAGCACTGCAGCTCTAAAGGCCATGAGCTTGGTACTGGGTTTGAGGTCTTTGTCATCAAAACACTCTTTTCCTCAGACAGCTGAAGGCTGCACTCACACACTGAAAGTGATGTTGAGTTTCATTGTCAATGTTTGCCCTCGCTGAGAGGAGGCGGCTCCCATGTTTTGAGAAATGATCCACGTTGTCCAATGGTTCACTGTGGATCTTGACATTCGGGGTTGGGGGAAGTGTTCTGCAGCAGGAGCAGGCTGATAGAGCACCTTTGTCCCCCACATGTTTAACCTAAAGCCCATTCTTTCATACACCTCTGTGAATGTGTCGATGATAATTTGGAGCTCAACCTCTGAGTGTGCATATACACAATTATCATCAGCATACTATAGCACAGTGACAGAGGCTGGGGTGATCTCGCTTCTGGAATGGAGGCACCATGGGTTGAATAGGTTCCCGCTCACCCTTCACCCTGATAGGGAGCCTCATGGAGATGGAGTGGAGTGCTGCGGTGAGGAAGATGGAAAAAAGTGTTGATCTGATGACACAGCCTTGCTTGACCCCTGTTTGCACTCGTACTGGGTCTGTAGCAGATCCCCTGGTCATCATATAGCAGGTGGAGGATGGTGACGAATTTCTGCGGGCAACCAAATTTGAGGAGGATGCTCCACAATACCTCCCGATTGATAGAGTCAAAGGCCTTTATGAGGTCAAAGAAGGCCATGAATAGAGGTTGCTGCTGCGCTCTGCATTTTTCTTGATTTTGTCCTGCTAAATGCATGCACTGGTATTAATCAGGACATTACTATCTCCGAGGTCCTGCTTTTTAATTTCTTGCCAAGCTCCATAAAATCTGCTTTCAGGACCTCATTCTTCTTTCTATCTATGTCATTGCTACCAATGTGAACCCCAACCTCTGGCTTTTCACCTTCCCCCTTAAGAATGTCCTGCAGCCGTTCTGTGAAATCCTTGACCCCGGCACCAGAGAGGCATCATACCATCCTGGAGTCACATCTTCTGCCACAGAAATGCCTGTCTATTCCCCTAACTATTGAATCCCTTACCACTATTCCTCTTCCACTGTTCCTCCTTCCTGCCTGTGCAGCTGAGCCACCCAAACCAGTTCGTGAGCGAGATAAAAACTCAGAGGATTCCTGCACTACCTGCCTGGTCTTCCTAGACTTTCTGAAGGTCATCCGTTCCCTCTCTGCCTGCAGGGTCATGGCCTGCAGAGCGAACACCTCCCTAAACATGCTATCTTACGCCACTTACTGCACATGTGCTCGTCTAGGCCACATGAAGTGTCCACGACTCTCCAAGTGCCACAGGATGGGTGTTCCATGCAGCCAGGCTGCCCTGTCATATCTTAAGTTTACTTTTGCATTATTTACTATAAATTGGAGACTAGAAGTGAAGTAGACTTACTCGTCAATCAGCCTCTTCTTTTGTGCCTTTAAGTTAGTTACTTAAGTGTTATGTAAAACTTTTACATCTTTCTATAATCCAGCTATTTACACAACTATGTGTTAATTAATTATTTTGTCAATTAGTTAATTTTAATTAGTAAACCCTGCTACTCCCAATAAGCTTTAACTACTGCTACTATAAAAAACCTTACTACTAATAAAACCCAGTTACCAATAATTTGTAAAGTTCTTAAAAGATAAATGAGCAAAATCCTCACCAACCAATCACCCACCTGGTTCTCTTTGATGTCACACTTGATTTTCTCCAAATTTGATTGGTCCACAGACTGAGATCCACCAGCAACAGCAGCAGCAGCAGCAGCAGCTCTGGGTCTGCTGGAAGTCTCATCCCCTCTTGTGCTTTATGAAGTCTTTGGGTCTGCTGGAAATCTCATCCCCCAGATCCACATCTAAATCCTGTAAATGACTTTGGCTGTTGAATTCACCAAAATTACCATTCAGGAGTGAAAACATCTTCTTCATTAGGCCTGCAACATGTGTTTTTCCAGAACAAGACAATCACCTGAATTATGATTTATTCTTTTGCTTGTAACATGTAGAAGTACACTATCCTCTTCACCTGTAATTTCCTTGAGTGTGTTTGTATGTGTGCGTGCCATGGTGTTAGATTATAGGGTGAGCACATAAATAAACAATCCTATCCTTTATTTAAACTCAAATAAGGCTTGTTGCTGGTTGTTTAAATTGTCTACACACTCAGGGATTTTATAAAGACACACACATCTTCCTCACAAAAGCTTACTGATTATGGATAGTTGGGAAGGGTGCAGGGATTTCAGCAGTCATCTCTTACCCTGTCCATAACAAGTGGAATGTCATTATGAATACTTGGCTGCCTTTCAAACCACTAACGGATTCTGCTCAGCAATTGTTGTTCACACAGTTGTCCAGAGGAATGAGAGCTTGCTCATTTTGACAGATTGTTGAGCTTTTCAAAGACTTCCAAATGTTTTTATTGAGTATGTGAACTCTTAGTGGATACTAGGTTTGGAGGGTTTAGGGGGTATGGAAGGATGAGAGACGTATGGAGCAGTGAGGGGGTAGGAGAGGTGAGGGTGTAGGGGTGAGGGGAGGGGTATTGGGTGAGGTCAGGGACTGTGGAAAGGGATAGGGGTGAGGTGGTTGGGTTTGAGGATAAGGGATGTGACACACTGATCTCCAAAACTGGGCCGATGTCTCAACACAGGAGGGCTTTTTAGCCTGACAGCCTCAGCATCCACCAGCTTCTGTTTCCACTTCTGTCAGTGACAGCAGCCCTGACTCCAGGCCACCTTAGCCTCTGCCGGATGAAAATAAAACCGACGGGTGTGAGGTGGGGTCCTGACTAAAATCTCCCAACTCCTGATTCCTACCTCAAAGATGAAAAGCCCAAGAACTTTGGAGGGGAAAGTGAGGTAGAAATGAGCTGATAGTTTGCAAGGGTGGTGAGGACAAGAAGTTGTTTTTTTTGATGGCAGACTTAAGGGATTGAGGGACAACACCTGAAAAGAGAATTGTTTATAATATCGGCTAACATGGGGACCAGTAGGGAAAGTTGGTGATCAGCAGTTTAGTGGAAAGAGGTTGGAGGGAACAGGAGGTAAGTCTCATGGGCAAGATGAACTCAGAGAGGGTATGAGGGGAGATAGTAGAGAACCTCGAGAAAGATAGAGTTCAGGGTTAGGGCACAGGGGAGCATTAAAGGAGGTTTGGCCAGGTGGGCTAGTGACAGGGAAGGACATGGCAGAGACAGCTGATCAGATTGTCTCACTCTGAGTGACTGAGAAGTCCATGAGTTCCATTCCATTCAGTGACAACCTGACCAGAAAGGAGATGTATTGGTTCCCTTCTCCTCTTTCCTCTGCTTGCTGTATGCCTGGTGGCAAAGTCTGTGCCCTCAGAATGGCAGGGTTGTGCAGCAGGAAGCTCATGATGAATTGTGGCATGTGCTCTGGCATGGTTTGCAGGGTTCCTCAAGAGCAGGTAAGCAGTGTATAAGCAGCTCATTGATCTGCTTGGTAACGTTGCATGTGACAATGTATACTGCCCACATGGCAGTCATGAGCCAGGTGATCAGCAGGTAGTCCTTGTTGCCCAGAAGCTATTGGCAAAGCAGAGTGCCACAGTTTGAAGGCATCATGATGCTGCTAGGCTACCGGGCATTGATCTGCATGGTCACACAGCAGCTGAAGCTCAAGAGAGTAGAATTCTTTGAAATTGAGGCACATCAGGTGGCGGAAAGCACCATTGACAAGAGTTTTGCAAATGTGGTCACACCCAAGGTACAGACAGATAGATGGGTGACTACTGGAAGGGGGCAGGCAGTCAGTGCAGAAATCCCCTGTGACTGTTCCCCTCTCTAACAGGTATACCGTTTGGATACTGTTGTGGGGGGTGGCCTATCAGGGAAAAAAAACAGCAGTAGCCAGAGCAGTGGCACAACAGCTGGTTCTGTAGTTCAGCAGGAGGGGTCAAAGCACAGAACAGCAATTGTCATAGGGGACTCTATAGTCAGGGGCTCAGATAGACGCTTCTGTGGTTGTGAAAGAGACACCAGGATGGTATGTTGCCTCCCAGGTGCCAGGGTCCAGGATGTCTCTGATCGGGAACGGGACATTCTGAAAGGGGAGGGAGAACAACCAGATCTCATGGTACACACTAACAACATAGGCAGGAAGACTGATGAGGTCCTGCAGCAGGAGTTCAGGGAGTTAGGCAGAAAGTTAAAAGACAGGACCTCTAGGGTTGTAATCTCAGGATTACGCCACATGACAGTGAGGCTAGAAATAGGAAGATAGTGCAGCTAAACACGTGGCTGAACAGATGGTGTAGGAGGGAGGGTTTCCGATATCTGGATCATTGGGATCTCTTCCGGGGCAGGTGGGACCTGTATAAGAAGGAAGGGTTGCATCTAAACTGGAAGGGCACCAATATTCTGGCTGCGAGGTTTGCTACTGTAACTCAGGAGGGTTTAAACTAGTATGGCCGGGGGGTGGGAACCAGAGCAATAGGTCAGCGAGTGAAATAAATGACTGGGAACTAGTGAATATGGCCAGTAGGACTAAGAGGAAGAGCAGGCAGGGAGAAATTACTGAACACAGTGGGACTGGGGGTTCAATGCAAGAAATATAACAGGCAAGGCAGATGAGTTAAGAGCTTGGGTTAATACTTGGGACTATGATGTTATTGCTATTACAGAGACTTGGTTGAAGGAAGGACAGGATTGGCAGATAAACGTTCCAGGATTTAGATGTTTCAGGCAGGATAGAGAGGGATGTAGACAAGGTGGGGGAGTTGCACTGCTGGTTAAGGAGAATATCACAGCTGTACGACAGGAGGACACCTCGGAGGGCTCATGCAGCGAGGTAATATGGATAGAGCTCCGGAATAGGAAGGGTGCAGTCACAATGTTGGAGGTTTACTATAGGCCTCCCAATTGCTAGTGGGAGATTGAGGAACAGTTATGTAGGCAGACTTTGGAAAAATGTAAAAGTAATAGGGTTGTTGTGGTGGGTGATTTTAACTTTCCCTATATTGACTGGGAATCACTTAATGTTAGGGGTTTGGATGGTGCAGAATTTGTATGGTGCATCCAGGAGGGCTTCCTGAGGCAATATGTAGATAGTCCAACTAGGGAAGGGGCAATACTGGACCTGGTATTAGGGAATAAACCTGGCCAGGTGGTCAAAGTTTCAGTAGGGGAGCATTTCTGAAAAAGTGACCATAATTCAATAAGTTTCAAGGTACTGGTGGATAAGGATAACAGGAGTCCTCGGGTTAAGATGCTTAATTGGGGGAAGACTAATATAACAATATTAGGCAGCAACTGAGGAATCTAAACTAGAGGCGGATGTTTGAGGGCAAATCAACAACTGACATGCGGGGGGCTTTCAAACATCAGTTGATAAGAATTCAGTACCGGCATGTTCCTGCCAGGATGAACGATAAGCATGGCAAGCTCCAGGAACCTTGGATAACAAAGGATATTGTGAGATTAGTCAAAAAGAAAAGGGAAGCAAAGGACTAGAAGGCTGGGAACAGATGAAGCCCGTGGAGAATATAAAGAAAGTAGGAAGAAAATTAAGCAAGAAGTCAAGAGGGCTAAAAGGGGTCATGAAAAGTCATTGGCAACCAGGCTTAAGGAAAATCCCAAGACCTTTTATACATATGTAAAAAGCAAGAGGGTAGCCAGGGAAAGGGTAGGCCCACTCAGGGATAGAGGTGGGAATCTGTGTGTGGAGCCAGAAGAAATGGGAGAGATACTAAATGAGTACTTCTCATCAGTATTCACCAAAGAGAAGGAATTAGCAGTCAATTTATCTAGGGAAGAGTGTGTAGATAGCCTGGATCATGTTGAGATCAAAAAAGAGGAGGTGTTAGGCGTCTTGAAGAATATCAAAGTGGGACCTACCCCAGAGTACTGAGGGAGGCAAGGGAGGAGATTGCTGGGGCCTTGACAGAAATCTTTGTATCCTCACTGGCTATGGGTGAGGTCCCAGAGGACTGGAGAATGGCCAAAACAAAAACAGAATTACCTGGAAAAACTCAGCAGGTCTGGCAGCATCAGTGGAGAAGAAAAGAGTTGACGTTTTGAGTCCTCATGACCCTTCAACAGAACTAGGTGAATCCAAGGAAGGGGTGAAATATAAGCTGGTTTAAGGTGTGTGGGGGGTTGGATGGGGGGAGAGAAGTGGAGGGGGGTGGTGTGGTTGTAGGGACAAACAAGCAGTGATAGAAGCAGATCATCAAAAGATGTCACAGTCAACAGAACAAAAGAACACATAGGTGTTAAAGTTGGTGATATTATCTAAACGAATGTGCTAATTAAGAATGGATGGTAGGGCACTCAAGGTATAGCTCTAGTGGGGGTGGGGGGAGCATAAAAGATTTAAAAATTTTTAAAATAATGGAAATAAGTGGGAAAAGAAAAATCTATATAATTTATTGGAAAAAATTAAAGGAAGGGGGAAGAAACAGAAAGGGGGTGGGGATGGAGGAGGGAGCTCAAGACCTAAAGTTGTTGAATTCAATATTCAGTCCAGAAGGCTGTAAAGTGCCTAGTCGGAAGATGAGGTGCTGTTCCTCTAGTTTGCGTTGGGCTTCACTGGAACAATGCAGCAGGCCAAGGACAGACATGTGGGCAAGAGAGCAGGGTGGAGTGTTAAAATGTTTTTATCTCTGGAGAATGGCCAATGTTGTTCCATTGTTTAAGAAGGGTAGCAGGGATAATCCAGGAAATTACAGGTCAGTGGTGGGGAAATTATTGGAGAAGATTCTTTGTGACAGGATTTACTACCACTTGGAAGCAAATGGGCGTATTAGTGAGAGGCCACATGGATTTGTGAAGGGGAGGTCGTGTCTCACTAACTTGATCGAGTTTTTCGAAGAAGTGACAAAGGTGATCGATGATGGAAGGGCAGTGGATGTTATCTACATGGATTTCAATAAAGCCTTTGACAAAGTCTCTCATGGCAGACTAGTATAGAAGGTAAAGTTGCACGGGATCAGAGGTGAGCTGGCAAGATGGATACAGAATTGGCTTGGTCATAGAAGACAGAGGGTAGCAGTGGAAGGGTGCTTTTCTGAATGGAGAGCTGTGACTAGTGGTGTTCCGCAGGGATCAGTGCTGGGACCTTTGCTGTTTGTAGTATACGTAAATGATTTGGAGGAAAATGTAATTGGGCTAATTAGTAAGTTTGCAGGCGACACTAAGGTTGGAGGAGTTGCAGATAGTGAAGAGGATTGTCAAAGGATACAACAGGATATAGATCGGTTGGTGACTTGGGTGGAGAAATGACAGATGGAGTTTAATCCGGACAAATGCGAGGTAATGCAGTTTGGAAGGTCTGATACAGGTAGGAATTATACAGTAAATGGCAGAACCCTTAAGTGCATCGATGGGCAGAGGGATCTGGGTGTACAGGTCCACAGGTCACTGAAAGTGGCAACGCACATGGGTAAGGTAGTCAGCAAGGCATATGGCATGCTTGCCTTCATCGGCAGGGGTATTGAGTATAAAAGCTCTGTAGTCATGCTGCAGCTGTAGAGAACCTTGGTTAGGCCACACTTGGAATATTGCGTGCAATTCTGGATGCTACATTACTAGAAGGATATGGAGGCGTTGGAGAGGGTGCAGAGGAGGTTTACCAGGTAGCTGCCTGGTCTGGAGGTTATTAGCTATGAGGAGAGGTTGGAGAAGCTCGGATTGTTCTCACTAGAGCGACAGTGATTGAAGGGTGACTTGATAGAAGTTTACAAAATTATGAGTGGCATGGACAGAGTAAATAGTCAGAAGCTTTTTCCCAGGGTGGAAGAGTCAATTACGAGGGGACATAGATTTAAGGTGAGAGGAGAAAACTTTAGAGGAGATGTGCGAGGCAAGTTTTTTACGCAGAGCGTAGTGAGTGTCTGGAATTCACTACCAGAGGAGGTGGTGGAAGCAGGTACGATAGTGGCCTTTAAGAGGCAGCTTGACAAATAATGAATAGGATGGGAAAAGAGAGATATGGATCACGGAAGTGCAAAATGTTTTAGTTTGACAGGCAATATGATCGGCGCAGGCTTGGAGGGCCTAAGAGCCTGTTCCTGTGCTGTACTTTTCTTTGTTCTTTGTTCCAAGAACTTACACGCTGTGCCTGGCAAGCAATGAGTGGAGTCAATGGTACCCTGTACCATAAGGAAGGTTGCTATCCTGGTAAAAATGTATGTTTGTTCTTCCTGCTTCTCTCTGGAAATACTGAATGAAATGGACCTGAAAGCAAAATGCTGCAGATGCTGGAAATCTGACATAAAAACAGAAAATGCTGGAAATACACAACAAGTCAGACAGCATCTTTGGAGAGAAACAGAGTTAAACATTTCAGGTTATGATGATATTCTGATGAAGGATTATCACAACATGAAATATTAACTGTTTCTCCAACAGGTGTTTACTGACCTGCTAATGAAATGTATTCAGTTCTCTTTTCACACACAGCCTCAGTAACCTCCTGAGCACAACAGTGGATGGTGAACAGGGAGATGTTGGAACTATCACCTGCTCAGACTGGAAGGAACTGGACATGAAGCAGTTTGTGGCTCCATTAACCTTCACAGCTACTGGCAACACCATCCTTGTCCTGCACTGAGGCTGCAATCTGGTCTGCAATAGCTGGCAGATTTGAGTGAACACCTACTTGTTGAAGTTCAGGCTTCACACACTGTTTCTCACTGAAGCTAAGCTAGAAGAATTTTCCCCTGAAAACCCTGGGTGAATATAGCCTCCTGCTGAAAGCCCTTCTATCCACGACCCCACACCCCTCTCTCCATGAGCAGCCTCTGCACATTCTCCCTGTAATGCTGCAGCTCAAAGGAGATAGCAATTACTCAAAGTAAGTGATCTGATTAGAACCCTTGAAGTTGGGACCAAGACCATTCCACACTACTGCCTGTAATTTAAGTAATTTTAAACAACAGTGCAAACTCCAAACACTTCCAACTCAGCAACAGCCAATAGAAATGAACTCTTTAATGAACATCCCTTCAAATAGCACAGGGTGGGGGAAGGGGATCGTTTCTGCTGCTGAATGCATGTTCAACTGTATGAGCTGAGGCACAGGTCAGGAGTGTGATGGAAAACTCCCCACTTGCCTGAATGAGTGCAGCTCCAACAACATTCAAGCAACTCAACACCATCCAGGTCAAAGCAGCTCACTTGATTGGCATCCCATCCACCAGCTCAACATTCACTCCTTCCACCACTGACACACAGTAGCAGCAGGGTGAATCAGCTAAAAGATGCACTGCAAGAACTCACCAAGGCTGCTTCGACAGCACCTTCCAAACCTGTGACCACTACCACTTAGAAGGACAAGGGCAGCAGGCACATGGGAACACCACCACCTGCAAGTTCCCCTCCAAGTTACCCTGACTTGGAACTATATTGCCTTTCCTTCCCTGTCACTGGAACTTCCTTCCCAACACTCAGCAGCTCAAGCAAGTGGCTCAGCGCCACCTTCTCAACAGCAATTACGGATATGCTGGTCTCACCAGCCAGGCTCATATCCCATGAAAGAATAAATAAAAGGCAGGTTTGATGAGGGAAGAAGAGAATCCAGCTCAGTTATGCTGAAACATAAACAGGATATCACAGACCAGTCAGTTTAACATCAGTGGGAGAGAAAATAATAGGCCGGGATTTTCTGATTCTAGCCGCTTTGGGACTGGAAATTCGTGCCCAAAGTCAACGTAACTTTGGTTTTTCTGTTCTGCCTGCAACGCTTCCCACCACAGGGGAGAGTGGAAAAGCCTGGCCATAGAATCTTTATTAAAGGAGAGAATAGAAGAACATTCAGGCACTAAAAATATAATGATGAATAATCAATTTGGATTTCCAAGGGGAAAGCCTCCCTTGGTCAAATGTTGAATCTTTTGAAGAAATGACGGAAGTTAAACAAGGAAAATGCAGTTATAATTTATCTAGATTTTCAAAAAACCTTCAGAAAGGTGCAACATAATAGATTAATGAATGAGTTAGATGAGGAAGGACAGAAGGAGTCTCAAGTTAAACATAAATGGACAGAATGGGCCAGATGACCAGCTGTGCTGTAAGCCCCGCTGGGTAATGAAGCTCTATTTTATATCATACGCATTGCTTGGCAGATTTAATGAGAATTAAATATGCCCCTGCAAAGTTTGATGAGAAACCGAGACATTGCTGGACAGGTTTGATGAGATGCAGAGAGCGTTTGACAGGAATGATGTAAAAAAACTTTCCGAGGAATATCTCATGAGGTTTACAGGTAGTGGTTGGCAGTTTTGATGATAAAAACAGAAGGTTTTGTGCAGGCTGACAAGGGAGATAATGTTGGGCAGATTTAACTGGAATCACGTTATTATTAATAAGAGCAGGCATGAACGCAATTAATATACAGTAACAGCACAGTAAGAGCAGCACCAGGCTTCAATTCCCAGGATGAAGAGTGAGCATATAGGAAATTACAATAAATAATAACATACACAATACACCATTTTAATATCCTACAAAGAGAGCACTGTCAACACTGCTCAATTCAAAAGGTGGAGATGGGAGGGGCCAGCTAAATGATTATTTAATTTCATTTACAATTGCGCGCTCTGAGCCCACTCCCCGTGTACAGTCCTCAATCTGAGACCACTCCCTGTGTACATTCCGCATTCTGAGCCCACTCCCCGTGTACAGTCCTCAATCTGAGACAACTCCCTGTGTACATTCCGCATTCTGAGCCCATTCCCTGTGTACAGTCGGCAAACTGAGCTCACTCCCCGTGTATAGACCGCACACTGAGCACACTTCCGTGCACAGTCCACGCACTGAGCCTACTCCCCATTTGCAGTCTGCACACTGAGCCCACTCACCGTGTACAGTCCGCGCTCTGAGCCCAATCCCCGTGTACAATCCGCAGTCTGAGTCCACTCCCTGTGTACAGTCCGCACTCTGAGCCCACTTTCCGTGTACTGATTGCATAATGAGCCAATCCCGGTGTACAGTTCTCAATCTGAGCCCACTCACAGTGAACAATCCGTGTTGTGTGCCGGCTCCCTGTGTACAGTCCACACACTGAGCCCACTCCTGATGTACAGACGGCGCTCTGAGCCCACTCCCTGTGTAAAGACCACACTCTGAGCCCACTACACATGTACAGTCCACAGTCTGAACCCATTCCCTGTGTACAGTCTGCACAATGAGCCCTCTCCTGATGTACAGACGGCGTTCTGAGCCAACTCCCCGTGTACAGTCCACACTCTGAGCCCACTCCATGTGTACAATCCACACTCTGAGCCCATTCCCTGTGTACAGTCTGCACAATGAGCCAATCCCCGGGTACAGTCAACACTGAGCCCACTCCCTTTGTACAGTCCGTGCTCTGAGCTCACTGCCCGTGTACAGTCCGCCCTCTGAGCCCATGCCCCGTGTATAGTGCGCACTCTGAGCACACTCACCATGTATAGTCCGCACTCTGAACCCACTCCCTGTGTACAGTCCACACTCTGAGCCTACTCCCCACGTACAGTCCGCACTCTGAGCCCACTCCCCGTGTATAGTCCGCACTCTGTGCCCACTCTCTGTCTACAGTACGCGCTCTGAGCCCACTCCCCATGTATAGTCCGCACTCTGAGCCCACTGCCTGTGTACAGTCCACACTTTGAGCTCACTCCCTGTGTGCAGTCCTCACTCTGAGCCAACTGCCCGTATAGTCCACCATCTGAGCCGACTCCCTGTGTACAGTCCGCGATCTGAGCCCAATCCCCATGTACAGTCCACACACGGAGCTCACTTCCCATGTACAGTCTGCAAATTGAGCCCAATCCAAGTCTTCAGGCCGCACTCTGAGCCCACTCCAATTGCACAGTCGGCACTCTGAGCCCACTCCCCGTCTACAGTCTGCAATCTGAGCCCACTTCCCATGTACAGTCCACACACTGAGCCCACTCGTGGTGTTTAGTGCTCACACTGAGCCCACTCCCCGTGTATCGTCCTCACACTGAGTCCACACCCCGTGTACCGACCGCATTCTGAGCCCACACCACATGTTGAGTCCATACTGAGCCCACTACCCGTGTACAGTCCACACACTGAAGCCACTCCCCGTGTATAGTCCTCACACTGAGCCAACACCCCATGTGCAGTCCGCATTCTGAGCCCACTCTCCATGTACAGTCCGCACTCTGAGCCAGCTCCCCATGTACAGTGCGCACTCTGAGCCCAATGCCCATGTATAGTCTGCATTCTGAGACAAATCTCCATCTACAGTCCACACTCTCAGCCAAATCCCTGTGTACAGTCCGCACTCTGCGCTTATTCCCCGTCTACAGTCCGCACTCTGAGCTCATTCCCCGTGTACAGTCTGCGCTCTGAACCCACTCCCGGTGTAATGTGGGCCCTCTGTGCCCACTCCCCGTGTACAGTCCGCACTCTGATCCCACGCCCCATGTACATCAGCACTCTGAGCCCAGTTCCATTGTACAGTCCGTGCTGCGAGCCCACTCCCAATGTACAGACCGCACTCTGAGCCCACTCCCTATGTATAGTCCTCAGACTGAGCCCAGTCCCCGTGTACAGTCTGCTCTCTGAGCCCAATCCCCGTGTATAGTCCGCACACTGAGCCCACTCCCCGTATAGCCTGGACACTGAGACCACCAACCGTGCATAGTGCGCACTCTGAGTTCACTCCCTGTGTATAGTCTGCACACTGAACTCACTCCCCGTGTACAGTCCGCACTCTGAGCCCAATGCCCGTGTATAGTCTGCATTCTGAGCCAACTCTCCAACTACAGTCCGCACTCTGAGCCAACTCCACGTGTACAGTCCGCACTCTGCGCCCACTCCCCGTCTACATGCCGCACTCTGAGCTCATTGCCCGTGTACAGTCCGGGCTCTTGCCGACTCCCTGCGTACAGTTCTCACTCTGAGCCAATCCCCGTGTACAGTCCACACACTGAGCTAACTACCCATGTACAGTCCGCGCTCTGAGCCCACTCCCCGTGTACAATCCGCAGTCTGAGTCCACTCCCTGTGTACAGTTCACACTCTAAGCCCACTCCCCACGTAAAATCCAAACTCTGAGCCTACTCCCTGTGTACTGTCTGCACTCTGAGCCCACTCACCGTGTATTGTCCGCGCACTGAGCCCACTCCCCGTATACAGTCTGCAAACTGAGCCCACCCCCCGTGTATAGTCCGCACTCTGAGTTCACTCCCCGTGTACAGTCTGCATACTGAACTCACTCCCCGTGTACAGTACGCACACTGAGCCCACTCCCCATGTACAGTCCGCAGTCTGAGCCCAATGCCCGTGTATAGTCTGCATTCGGAGCCAACTCTCCATCTACAGACCGCACTCTGAGCCCATTCCCTGTGTACAGTCGGCAAACTGAGCTCACTCCCCGTGCATAGACCGCACACTGAGCACACTTTCATGCACAGTCTATGCACTGAGCCCACTCCCCATTTGCCGTCTGCACACTGAGCCCACTCACCATGTACAGTCCGCATTCTGAGCCCAATCCCCGTGTACAGTCTGCAGTCTGAGTCCACTCCCTGTGTACAGTCCGCAATCTGAAACCCACTCCCCGCCTACAATCCAAACTCTGAGACTACTCCCTGTGTGCTGTCGGCACTCTGAGCCCACTCCCCGTCTACAGTGCACTCTCTGAGCCCACTTTTCGTGTACAGTTTGCATAATGAGCCAATCCTGGTGTACAGTTCTCAATCTGAGCCCACTCACAGTGAACAATCTGCGCTGTGTGCCAGCTCCCTGTGTACAGTCCACACACTGAGCCCACTCCTGATGTACAGACAGCGCTCTGAGCCGGCTCCCTGGGTACAATCCATATTCTGAGACAACTACACATGTACAGTCCACACTCTGAGCCCATTCTCCGTGCACAGTCTGCACAATGAGCCAATCCTCGGGTACAGTCAACGCTGAGCCCACTCCCCATGTGCGGTCCTTACTCTGAGCCTAGTCCCGGTGTACAGTCTGCACTCTGAGTCCACTCCCTTTATACAGTCCATGCTCTGAGATCACTGCCCATGTACAGTCCACCCTCTGAGCCCATGCCCCGTGTATAGTGCGCACTCTGAGCACACTCCCCATGTATAGTCTGCATTCTGAGCCCACTCCCTGTGTACAGTCCTCATTCTGAGCTCACTCCCCATATACAGTCCGCACTCTGAGCCGACTCCCTGTGTACAGTCCACGATCTGAGCCCAATCCCTGCGTACAATACTCATTCTGAGCCCACTACCCATGTACAGTCCGCACTCTGAGCCCAATGCCCGTGTATAGTCTGCATTCTGAGCCAACTCTTCATCTACAGACCGCACTCTGAGCCAACTCCCCGTGTACAGTCCGCACTATGTGCCCACTCCCCGTCTACAGTCTGCACTCAGCTCATTGCCGGTGTACAGTCCGCGCTCTGCACCGACTCCCTGCGTACAGTCCTCACTCTGAGCTCAATTCCTGTGTACAGTCCTCACAGTGAGTTAACTACCTGTGTACAGTCCAAGTTATGAGCCCACTCCCCGTGTACAGTCCGCGCTCTGAGCCGATTCCCCGTGTACAGTCCGCACTCTAAGCCCAATCCCCGTGTACAATCCAAACTCTGAGCCTACTCCCTGTGTACTGTCTGCACTCTGAACCCACTCTCTGTGTACAGATTGCATAATGAGCCAATCCCTGTGTACAGCCACACTCTGAGCCCACTACACGTGTACAGTCCACAGTCTGAGCCCATTCCCTGTTTACTGTCTGCACTCTGATCCCACGCCTCATGTACATCAGCTGTCTGAGCCCAGTTCCATTGTACAGTCCGTGCTGTGAGCCCACTCCCCGTGTACAGACCGCACTCTGAGCCCACTCCCTGTGTGTAGTCCACAGACTGAGCCCATTCCCCGTGTACAGTCTGCTCTCTGAGCCCAATCGCTGTGTGTAGCCCGCACACTGAGCCCACTCCCCATATAGTCTGTAAACTGAGCCTACCACTCGTGTATAGTCCGCACTCTGAGTTCACTCCCCATGTACAATCTGCACACTGAGCCCACTCCCCATGTACAGTACGCACACTGAGCCCACTCCCCATGTACATTCCGCACTCTGTGCTCAATGCCCGTGTATAGTCTGCATTCTAAGCCAACTCTCCATCTACAGACCCCACTCTGAGATAACTCCCCGTTTACAGTCCGCACACGGAGCTCATTGCCCGTGTACAGTCTGTGCTCTGTGCCGACTCCCTGCGTACAGTCCTCACTCTGAGCCCAATTCCTGTGTACAGTCCGCACAGTGAGGTAACTACCCATGTACAGTCCACGCTCTGAGCCCACTCACAGTGCACAGTCTGCACACTGAGCCCACTCCCCGTGTACAGTCCACACTCTAATCCAGCTCCCCGTGTACAATCCAAACTCTGAGCCTACTCCCTGTGTACTGTCTGCACTCTGAGCCCACTCCCTGTGTACAGTCCGCACGCTGAGCCCACTCTCTGTGTACAGTTTGCATAATGAGCCAATCCCGGTGTACCGTTCTCACTCTGAGCCCACTCACCGTGAACAATCCGCACTGTGTGCCGGCTCCCCGTGTACAGTCCACACATTGAGCCCACTCCTGATGTACAGACAGCACTCTGAGCCCACTCCCCGTGTACAGTCCGTGTTCTGAGCCCACACCTCATGTATAGTCCGCACTCTGAGCCCCCTGCATGTGTACAGTCCACGCTTTGAGCCCACTCCCCGTGTACAGTCAACACACTGACCTAACTAAATGTGTACAGTCCACACTCTGAGCCCACTCCCCGTATACAGTCCGCACTCTGAGCCAACTCCCCGTATACAGTCCGCACTCTGAGCCAGCTCCCTGTGTACAGTCTGTGATCTGAGATCAATCCCTGCGTACAATCCTCATGCTGAGCCCACTCCCCATGTGCAGTCCACACACGGAGCTCACTTCCCGTGTACAGTCTGCAAACTGAGCCCAATCCCCCTCTTCAGGCCACACTCTTGAGCCCACTCCAGTTGTACAGTCTGCACTCTGAGCCCACTCCCCGTCTACAGTCTGCAATCTGAGCCCACTCCCCATGTACAGTCCACACACTGAGCCCACTCGCGGTGTTTAGTGCTCACACTGAGCCCACTCCCCGTGTATCGTCCTCACACTGAGTCCACTCCCCGTGTACCGACCGCATTCTGAGCCCACTCTCCGTGTAGAGTCCATACTGAGCCCACTACCCGTATGCAGTCCACACTCTGAGCTCAATGCCGTGTATAGTCTGCATTCTAAGCCAACTCTCCATCTACAGACCCCACTCTGAGATAGATCCCCGTCTACAGTCCGCACATGGAGCTCATTGCCCGTGTACAGTCCGTGCTTTGCGCCGACTCCCTGCGTACAGTCCTCACTCTGAGCCCAATTCCTGTGTACAGTCCGCACAGTGAGGTAACTACCCATGTACAGTCCACGCTCTGAGCCCACTCACCGTGCACAGTCTGCTCACTGAGCCGACACCCCGTGTACAGTCCTCATTCTAATCCAGCTCCCCGTGTACAATCCAAACTCTGAGCCTACTCCCTGTGTAGTGTCTGCACTCTGAGCCCACTCCCTGTGTACAGTCCGCACGCTGAGCCCAATCTCTATGTACAGTTTGCATAATGAGCCAATCCCCGTGTACCGTTCTCACTCTGAGCCCACTCACCGTGAACAATCCGCACTGTGTGCCGGCTCCCCGTGTACAGTCCACACATTGAGCCCACTCCTGATGTACAGACAGCACTCTGAGCCCACTCCCTGTGTACAGTCCACACTCTGAGCCCACTACACGTGTACAGTCCACAGTCTGAGCGCATTCCCTATGTACAGTCTGCACAATGAGCCAATCCCTGGGTACAGTCAATGCTGAGTCCACTCTCAGTGTATGGTCCTTACTCTGAGCCTACTCCCCATGTACAGTCCGCACTCTGAGCCCACTCCCTTTGTACAGTCCGTGCTCTGAGCTCACTCCCCGTGTACAGTCCCCGCTCTGAGCCCACGCCCCGTATATAGTGCGCACTCTAAGCACAATCCCCATGTAAAGTCCACAAACTGACCTCACTCCCCGTGTATAGTCCTCACTCAGTGCCCACTCCCTTGTGTACAGTCCACGCTCTGAGCCTGCTCCCCGTGTACAGTCCGCATTCTGAGCCCACACCTCATGTATAGTGCACACACTGAGACCCGCCCCATGTATAGTCCGCACTCTGAGCCCACTGCATGTGTACAGTCCGCGCTTTGAGTCCAGTCCCCGTGTACAGTCAACACACTGACCTAACTACATGTGTACAGTCCACACTCTGAGCCCACTCCCCACGTATAGCCCGCACTCTGAGCCAACTCCCCATATACAGTCCGCACTCTGAGCCAACTCCCTGTGTACAGTCTGTGATCTGAGATCAATCCCTGTGTACAATCCTCACGCTGAGCCGACTCCCCATGTGCAGTCCACACACGGAGCTCACTTCCCGTGTACAGTCTGCAAACTGAGCCCAATCCCCGTGTTCAGGCCGCACTCTGAGCCCACTCCAGTTGTACAGTCTGCACTCTGAGCCCACTCCCCGTCTACAGTCTGCAATCTGAGCCCACTTCCCATGTACAGTCCACACACTGAGCCCACTCGCGGTGTTTAGTGCTCACACTGAGACCACTCCCCGTGTATCGTCCTCACACTGAGTCCACTCCCCGTGTACCGACCGCATTCTGAGCCCACTCTCCGTGTAGAGTCCACACTGAGCCCACTACCCGTATGCAGTCCACACTCTGAGCTCAACGCCCGTGTATAGTCTGCATTCTGAGACAAATCTCCATCTACAGTCCACACTCTGATCCAACTCCCCGTGTACATTCAGCACTCTGCGCCCATTCCCCGTCTACTGTCCGAACTATGAGCTCATTCCCCGTGTACAGTCTGCGCTCTGGACCATCTAATGGTGTACAGTGGGCCCTCTGAGCCCAGTCCCCGTGTATAGTCCGCACTCTGATCCCACGCCCCATGTACATCAGCACTCTGAGCCCAGTTCCCTTGTACAGTCTATGCTGCGAGCCCACTCCCCGTGTACAGAACGCACTCTGAGCCCACTTCCTGTGCATATTCCGCAGACTGAGCCCATTCCCCGTGTCCAGTCTGCTCTCTGAGCCCAATCCCCATGTATAGTCCGCACACTGAGCCCACTCCCCGTATATTCTGCACACTGAGCCCAACAACCGTGTAAAGCCCGCACTGTGAGTTCACTCCCCGTGTACAGTCTGCACACTGAGCCCACTCCCCGTGTACAGTCCACGCTCGGAGTGCACTCCCCATGTACACACCACGCTCTGAGCCCACTCCCCGTGTACAGTCTGCAGTCTGAGTCCACTCCCTGAATACTGTCTGCACTGAGCCCACTCCCCGTGTACAGTCCGCACTCTGAGCCCAGTCCCCGTGTGCAGTTCACACACTGAGCTATCTACCCATGTACAGTCCGTGCTCTGACCTCACTCCCCATGTACAGTCCGCACACTGAGCCCACTCCCCATGTACAGTCCGCACTCTGAGCCCAATGCCCGTCTATAGGCTGCATTCTGAGCCAACTCTCCATCTACAGACCGCACTCAGAGTCAACTCCCCGTATACAGTCCGCACTCTGAGCCCACTCCGCATCTAAAGTCCGCACTCTGAGCCACACAGTGAGGTAATTAGACGTGTACAGTCCGCGCTCTGAGCCCACTCCCCGTGTGCAGTCCGCACTCTGAGCCCACTCCCCGTGTACAGTCCGCACTCTGAGCCCACTCCCCGTGAACAGTCCACTGTCTGAGTCCACTGCCTGTGTACAGTCTGCACTCAAAGCCCACTCCCCGCATACAATCCAAACACTGAGCATTCTCCCTGTGAACTGCCTTCACTCTGAAACCACTCCACGTGTATAGTCCGCACTCTGAGCCCACTCCCTGTGTATAGTCCGCAGACTGAGCCCATTCCCCGTGTACAGTCTGCACTCTGAGACCAATCCCCGTGTATAGTCTGCACACTGAGCCCATTCCCCGTATACAATATGCAAACTGAGCCCACCCCCCGTGTATAGTCCGCACTCTGAGTTCACTCCCCGGGTACAGTCAGCACACTGAGCTCAATCCCCGTGTACTGTCCGCACACTGAGCTAACTCCCCATTTACAGTCTGAACTCTGAGCCCAATGCCCATGTATAGTCTGCATTCTGAGCCAACTCTCCACCTACATACCGCACTCTGAGCCAACTCCCCGTGTACAGTCCGCACTCTGCACCCACTCCCCGTCTACAATCCTCACTCTAAGCTCATTGCCCGTGCACAGTCCGTGCTCTGCACCGACTACCTGCGTACAGTCCAGCACTCTGAGCCCAATCCCCAAATACAGTCCACACAGTGAGGTAACTACCCGTGTACAGTCCGTGCTCTGAGCCCACTCCCCGTGTACAGTCCGCGCTCTGAGCCCACTCCCCGTGTACAGTCCACACTCTGAGCCCAATACACGTGTACAGTCCACAGTCTGAGCGCATTCCCTATGTACAGTCTGCACAATGAGCCAATCCCTGGGTACAGTCAATGTTGAGTCCACTCCCCGTGTATGGTCCTTACTCTGAGCCTACTCCCCGTGTACAGTCCGCACTCTGAGGCCACTCCCTTTGTACAGTCCGTGCTCTGAGCTCACTCCTCGTGCACAGTCCCCCCTCTGAGCCCACGCCCCGTGTATAGTGCGCACTCTGAGCACACTCCCCATGTATAGTCCACAAACTGAGCACACTCCCCGTGTACAGTCCACACTCTGAGCCCACTCCCCGTGTACAGTCCACACACGGAGCTCACTTCCCGTGTACAGTCTGCAAACTGAGCCCAATCCCCGTCTTCAGGCCGCACTCTGAACCCACTCCAGTTGTACAGTCTGCACTCTGAGCCCACTCCCCATCTACAGTCTGCAATCTGAGCCCACTCCCCATGTACAGTCCACACACTGAGCCCACTCGCGGTGTTTAGTGCTCACACTGAGTCCACTCCCCGTGTATCGTCCTCACACTGAGTCCACTCCCCGTGTACTGACCGCATTCTGAGCCCACTCTCCGTGTAGAGTCCACACTGAGCCCACTACCCGTATGCAGTCCACACTCTGAGCTCAATGCCGTGTATAGTCTGCATTCTGAGACAAATCTCCGTCAACAGTCCACACCCTGAGCCAACTCCCCATGTACATTCAGCACTCTGCGCCCATTCCCCGTCTACTGTCCGCACTCTGAGCTCATTCCCCGTGTACAGTCTGCGCTCTGGACCCTCTAATGGTGTACAGTGGGCCCTCTGAGCCCAGTCCCCGTGTATAGTTCGCACTCTGATCCCACGACCCATGTTCATCAGCACTCTGAGCCCAGTTCCCTTGTACAGTCTATGCTGCGAGCCCACTGCCCGTGTACAGAACGCATTCTGAGCCCATTTCCTGTGTATATTCCGCCAAATGAGCCCATTCCCCGTGTCCAGTCTGCTCTCTGAGCCCACTCCCCGTGTACAGTCCACGCTCTGAGTGCACTCCCCATGTACACTCCATGCTCTGAGCCCACTCCCCGTGTACAGTCTGCAGTCTGAGTCCGCTCCCTGTGTACAGCCCGTACTCTAAGCCCACTCCCCGCGTAAAATCCAAACTCTGAGCCTACTCCCTGAATACTGTCTGCACTCAGAGCCCACTCCACATGTACAGTCCGCACTCTGAGCCCACTCCCCGTGTACAGTCCACACCCTGAGCTAACTACCCGTGTAGAGTCCAAAATCTGAGCTCACTCCCCGTGTACAGGCCGCACACTGAGCCCACTCCCCATGTACAGTCCGCACTCTGAGCCCAATGCCCGTCTGTAGGCTGCATTCTGAGCCAACTCTCCATCTACAGACCGCACTCAGAGCCAACTCCCCATGTACAGTCCACACACTGAGCTAACTACCCGTGTACAGTCCGTGCTCTGAGATCACTCCCCGTGTACAGTCCGCACACTGAGCCCACTCCCCATGTACAGTCCGCACTCTGAGCCCAATGCCCGTCTATAGGCTGCATTCTGAGCCAACTCTCCATCTACAGACCGCACTCAGAGCCAACTCCCCGTATACAGTCCGCACTCTGTGCCCACTCCGCATCTAAAGTCCGCACTCTGAGCTCATTGCCCGTGTAGAGTCTGCGCTCTGAGCCGACTCCCTGTGTACAGTCGGCTCTCTTGTGCCCAATCCCTGTGTACAGTCCACAAAATGAGGTAATTAGCCGTGTACAGTCCGCGCTCTGAGCCCACTCCCCGTGTATAGTCCACACTCTGAGCCCACTCCCCGTGTACAGTCCGCACTCAAAGACTGCTCCCCGTGTACAATGCAAACTCTGAGCCCACTCCCCGTGTACAGTCCGCACTCTGAGCCCAACCCCGTATACAGTCCGCACTCTGAGCCCACTCTCCGTGTACAGTTTGCATAATGATCCAATCCCCGTGTCCAGTTCTCACACTAAACCCACTCACCGTGAACAATCCGCGTTGTGTGCCGGCTGCCCGTGTACAGTCTACACACTGAGCCCACTCCTGATGTACAGACGGCGCTCTGAGCCCTCTCCCAGTGTAAAGTCCACACTCTGAGCCCACTACACATGTACAGTCCAGCCTCTGAGCCCACGCCCCGTGTATAGTGTGAACTCTGAACCCACTCCCTGTGTATAGTCTGCACTCTGAGCTCACTCCCCGAGTACAGTCCACGCTCTGAGCCCACTCCCCGTGTACAGTCCGCAGTCTGAGTCCACTCCCTGTGTACAGTCCGCACTCTAATCCCACTCCCTGCGTACAATCCAAACTCTGAGCCTATTCCCTGTGTACTGTCTGCACTCTGAGCCCACTCCCCATAAATAGTCAGCACTCTGAGTCCACTCCCTGTGTATAGTCTGCAGACTAAGACCATTCCCCGTGTACAGTCTGCACTCTGAGCCCGGTCCCCGTGTACAGTCTGCACACTGAGCCCACTCCCTGTATACAGTCTGCAAACTGAGCCCACCCCCCGTGTATCGTCTGCACTCTGAGTTCAAGCTCATTGCCCATGTACATTCTGCGCACTGAGCTGACTCCTTGCGTACAGTCCGTACTCTGAGCACAATCCCCGTCTACAGTCCACACAATGAGGTAATTACCCGTGTACAGTCCGCGCTTTGAGCCCATTCCCGTGTGCAGTCCGTGTTCTGAGCCGACTCCCCGTGTGCTGTCCGCACTCGAAGCCCACTCCCCATGTAGAATCCAAACTCTGAGCCTACTCCCTGAGTACTGTCTGCATTCTGAGCCCACTCCCCGTCAACAGTCCGCACTCTGAGCTCATTGCCCGTGTACAGTCCGCGCTCTGAGCCGAATCCCTGCGTACATTCCTCACTCTGAGACAACTCCCCGTGTACAGTCCACATACTGAGCTAACTACTCGTGTACAGTCTGCGCTCTGAGCGCACTCCCCATGTACGCTCGGCGCTCTGAGCCCACTCCCCGTGTACATTCCGCAGTCTGAGTCCACTGCCTGTGTACAGTCTGCACTCAAAGCCCACTCCCCGCGCAAAATCCAAACACTGAGCATACTCCATGTGAACTGCCTTCACTCTGAAACCACTCCACGTGTATAGTCCGCACTCTGAGCCCACTCCCTGTGTATAGTCCGCAGACTGAGCCCATTCCCCGTGTACAGTCTGCATTCTGAGCCCAATCCCCGTGTATAGTCTGCACACTGAGCCCAATCCCCGTATACAGTATGCAAACTGAGTCCACCCCCCGTGTATAGTCCGCTATCTGAGTTCACTCCCCATGTACAGTCTGCGCACTGAGCTCAAATCCCGTGTACAGTCTGCACACTGAGCTCACTCCACATTTACAGTCTGCTCTCTGAGCCCAATGCCCGTGTATAGTCTGTATTCTGAGCCAACTCTTCATCTACAGACCGCACTCTGAGCCAACTCCCCGTGTACAGTCCGCACTATGTGCCCACTCCCCGTCTACAGTCTGCACTCAGCTCATTGCCGGTGTACAGTCCGCGCTCTGCACCGACTCCCTGCGTACAGTCCTCACTCTGAGCTCAATTCCCGTGTACAGTCCTCACAGTGAGTTAACTACCTGTGTACAGTCCAAGTTATGAGCCCACTCCCCGTGTACAGTCCGCGCTCTGAGCCGACTCCCCGTGTACAGTCCGCACTCTAAGCCCAATCCCCGTGTACAATCCAAACTCTGAGCCTACTCCCTGTGTACTGTCTGCACTCTGAACCCACTCTCTGTGTACAGATTGCATAATGAGCCAATCCCTGTGTACAGCCACACTCTGAGCCCACTACACGTGTACAGTCCACAGTCTGAGCCCATTCCCTGTTTACTGTCTGCACTCTGATCCCACGCCTCATGTACATCAGCTGTCTGAGCCCAGTTCCATTGTACAGTCCGTGCTGTGAGCCCACTCCCCGTGTACAGACCGCACTCTGAGCCCACTCCCTGTGTGTAGTCCACAGACTGAGCCCATTCCCCGTGTACAGTCTGCTCTCTGAGCCCAATCGCTGTGTGTAGCCCGCACACTGAGCCCACTCCCCATATAGTCTGTAAACTGAGCCTACCACTCGTGTATAGTCCGCACTCTGAGTTCACTCCCCATGTACAATCTGCACACTGAGCCCACTCCCCATGTACAGTACGCACACTGAGCCCACTCCCCATGTACATTCCGCACTCTGTGCTCAATGCCCGTGTATAGTCTGCATTCTAAGCCAACTCTCCATCTACAGACCCCACTCTGAGATAACTCCCCGTTTACAGTCCGCACACGGAGCTCATTGCCCGTGTACAGTCTGTGCTCTGTGCCGACTCCCTGCGTACAGTCCTCACTCTGAGCCCAATTCCTGTGTACAGTCCGCACAGTGAGGTAACTACCCATGTACAGTCCACGCTCTGAGCCCACTCACAGTGCACAGTCTGCACACTGAGCCCACTCCCCGTGTACAGTCCACACTCTAATCCAGCTCCCCGTGTACAATCCAAACTCTGAGCCTACTCCCTGTGTACTATCTGCACTCTGAGCCCACTCCCTGTGTACAGTCCGCACGCTGAGCCCACTCTCTGTGTACAGTTTGCATAATGAGCCAATCCCGGTGTACCGTTCTCACTCTGAGCCCACTCACCGTGAACAATCCGCACTGTGTGCCGGCTCCCCGTGTACAGTCCACACATTGAGCCCACTCCTGATGTACAGACAGCACTCTGAGCCCACTCCCCGTGTACAGTCCGTGTTCTGAGCCCACACCTCATGTATAGTCCGCACTCTGAGCCCCCTGCATGTGTACAGTCCACGCTTTGAGCCCACTCCCCGTGTACAGTCAACACACTGACCTAACTAAATGTGTACAGTCCACACTCTGAGCCCACTCCCCGTATACAGTCCGCACTCTGAGCCAACTCCCCGTATACAGTCCGCACTCTGAGCCAGCTCCCTGTGTACAGTCTGTGATCTGAGATCAATCCCTGCGTACAATCCTCATGCTGAGCCCACTCCCCATGTGCAGTCCACACACGGAGCTCACTTCCCGTGTACAGTCTGCAAACTGAGCCCAATCCCCCTCTTCAGGCCACACTCTTGAGCCCACTCCAGTTGTACAGTCTGCACTCTGAGCCCACTCCCCGTCTACAGTCTGCAATCTGAGCCCACTCCCCATGTACAGTCCACACACTGAGCCCACTCGCGGTGTTTAGTGCTCACACTGAGCCCACTCCCCGTGTATCGTCCTCACACTGAGTCCACTCCCCGTGTACCGACCGCATTCTGAGCCCACTCTCCGTGTAGAGTCCATACTGAGCCCACTACCCGTATGCAGTCCACACTCTGAGCTCAATGCCGTGTATAGTCTGCATTCTAAGCCAACTCTCCATCTACAGACCCCACTCTGAGATAGAACCCCGTCTACAGTCCGCACATGGAGCTCATTGCCCGTGTACAGTCCGTGCTTTGCGCCAACTCCCTGCGTACAGTCCTCACTCTGAGCCCAATTCCTGTGTACAGTCCGCACATTGAGGTAACTACCCATGTACAGTCCACGCTCTGAGCCCAGTCACCGTGCACAGTCTGCTCACTGAGCCGACACCCCGTGTACAGTCCTCATTCTAATCCAGCTCCCCGTGTACAATCCAAACTCTGAGCCTACTCCCTGTGTACTGTCTGCACTCTGAGCCCACTCCCTGTGTACAGTCCGCACGCTGAGCCCACTCTCTATGTACAGTTTGCATAATGAGCCAATCCCCGTGTACCGTTCTCACTCTGAGCTCACTCACCGTGAACAATCCGCACTGTGTGCCGGCTCCCCGTGTACAGTCCACACATTGAGCCCACTCCTGATGTACAGACAGCACTCTGAGCCCACTCCCTGTGTACAGTCCACACTCTGAGCCCACTACACGTGTACAGTCCACAGTCTGAGCGCATTCCCTATGTACAGTCTGCACAATGAGCCAATCCCTGGGTACAGTCAATGCTGAGTCCACTCCCAGTGTATGGTCCTTACTCTGAGCCTACTCCCCATGTACAGTCCGCACTCTGAGCCCACTCCCTTTGTACAGTCCGTGCTCTGAGCTCACTCCCCGTGTACAGTCCCCGCTCTGAGCCCACGCCCCGTATATAGTGCGCACTCTAAGCACAATCCCCATGTAAAGTCCACAAACTGACCTCACTCCCCGTGTATAGTCCTCACTCAGTGCCCACTCCCTTGTGTACAGTCCACGCTCTGAGCCTGCTCCCCGTGTACAGTCCGCATTCTGAGCCCACACCTCATGTATAGTGCACACACTGAGACCCGCCCCATGTATAGTCCGCACTCTGAGCCCACTGCATGTGTACAGTCCGCGCTTTGAGTCCAGTCCCCGTGTACAGTCAACACACTGACCTAACTACATGTGTACAGTCCACACTCTGAGCCCACTCCCCACGTATAGCCCGCACTCTGAGCCAACTCCCCATATACAGTCCGCACTCTGAGCCAACTCCCTGTGTACAGTCTGTGATCTGAGATCAATCCCTGTGTACAATCCTCACGCTGAGCCGACTCCCCATGTGCAGTCCACACACGGAGCTCACTTCCCGTGTACAGTCTGCAAACTGAGCCCAATCCCCGTGTTCAGGCCGCACTCTGAGCCCACTCCAGTTGTACAGTCTGCACTCTGAGCCCACTCCCCGTCTACAGTCTGCAATCTGAGCCCACTTCCCATGTACAGTCCACACACTGAGCCCACTCGCGGTGTTTAGTGCTCACACTGAGACCACTCCCCGTGTATCGTCCTCACACTGAGTCCACTCCCCGTGTACCGACCGCATTCTGAGCCCACTCTCCGTGTAGAGTCCACACTGAGCCCACTACCCGTATGCAGTCCACACTCTGAGCTCAATGCCCGTGTATAGTCTGCATTCTGAGACAAATCTCCATCTACAGTCCACACTCTGATCCAACTCCCCGTGTACATTCAGCACTCTGCGCCCATTCCCCGTCTACTGTCCGAACTATGAGCTCATTCCCCGTGTACAGTCTGCGCTCTGGACCATCTAATGGTGTACAGTGGGCCCTCTGAGCCCAGTCCCCGTGTATAGTCCGCACTCTGATCCCACGCCCCATGTACATCAGCACTCTGAGCCCAGTTCCCTTGTACAGTCTATGCTGCGAGCCCACTCCCCGTGTACAGAACGCACTCTGAGCCCACTTCCTGTGCATATTCCGCAGACTGAGCCCATTCCCCGTGTCCAGTCTGCTCTCTGAGCCCAATCCCCATGTATAGTCCGCACACTGAGCCCACTCCCCGTATATTCTGCACACTGAGCCCAACAACCGTGTAAAGCCCGCACTGTGAGTTCACTCCCCGTGTACAGTCTGCACACTGAGCCCACTCCCCGTGTACAGTCCACGCTCGGAGTGCACTCCCCATGTACACACCACGCTCTGAGCCCACTCCCCGTGTACAGTCTGCAGTCTGAGTCCACTCCCTGAATACTGTCTGCACTGAGCCCACTCCCCGTGTACAGTCCGCACTCTGAGCCCAGTCCCCGTGTACAGTTCACACACTGAGCTATCTACCCATGTACAGTCCGTGCTCTGACCTCACTCCCCATGTACAGTCCGCACACTGAGCCCACTCCCCATGTACAGTCCGCACTCTGAGCCCAATGCCCGTCTATAGGCTGCATTCTGAGCCAACTCTCCATCTACAGACCGCACTCAGAGTCAACTCCCCGTATACAGTCCGCACTCTGAGCCCACTCCGCATCTAAAGTCCGCACTCTGAGCCACACAGTGAGGTAATTAGACGTGTACAGTCCGCGCTCTGAGCCCACTCCCCGTGTACAGTCCGCACTCTGAGCCCACTCCCCGTGAACAGTCCACTGTCTGAGTCCACTGCCTGTGTACAGTCTGCACTCAAAGCCCACTCCCCGCATACAATCCAAACACTGAGCATTCTCCCTGTGAACTGCCTTCACTCTGAAACCACTCCACATGTATAGTCCGCACTCTGAGCCCACTCCCTGTGTATAGTCCGCAGACTGAGCCCATTCCCCGTGTACAGTCTGCACTCTGAGACCAATCCCCGTGTATAGTCTGCACACTGAGCCCATTCCCCGTATACAATATGCAAACTGAGCCCACCCCCCGTGTATAGTCCGCACTCTGAGTTCACTCCCCGGGTACAGTCAGCACACTGAGCTCAATCCCCGTGTACTGTCCGCACACTGAGCTAACTCCCCATTTACAGTCTGAACTCTGAGCCCAATGCCCATGTATAGTCTGCATTCTGAGCCAACTCTCCACCTACATACCGCACTCTGAGCCAACTCCCCGTGTACAGTCCGCACTCTGCACCCACTCCCCGTCTACAATCCTCACTCTAAGCTCATTGCCCGTGCACAGTCCGTGCTCTGCACCGACTACCTGCGTACAGTCCAGCACTCTGAGCCCAATCCCCAAATACAGTCCACACAGTGAGGTAACTACCCGTGTACAGTCCGTGCTCTGAGCCCACTCCCCGTGTACAGTCCGCGCTCTGAGCCCACTCCCCGTGTACAGTCCACACTCTGAGCCCAATACACGTGTACAGTCCACAGTCTGAGCGCATTCCCTATGTACAGTCTGCACAATGAGCCAATCCCTGGGTACAGTCAATGCTGAGTCCACTCCCCGTGTATGGTCCTTACTCTGAGCCTACTCCCCGTGTACAGTCCGCACTCTGAGGCCACTCCCTTTGTACAGTCCGTGCTCTGAGCTCACTCCCCGTGCACAGTCCCCCCTCTGAGCCCACGCCCCGTGTATAGTGCGCACTCTGAGCACACTCCCCATGTATAGTCCACAAACTGAGCACACTCCCCGTGTACAGTCCACACTCTGAGCCCACTCCCCGTGTACAGTCCACACACGGAGCTCACTTCCCGTGTACAGTCTGCAAACTGAGCCCAATCCCCGTCTTCAGGCCGCACTCTGAACCCACTCCAGTTGTACAGTCTGCACTCTGAGCCCACTCCCCATCTACAGTCTGCAATCTGAGCCCACTCCCCATGTACAGTCCACACACTGAGCCCACTCACGGTGTTTAGTGCTCACACTGAGCCCACTCCCCGTGTATCGTCCTCACACTGAGTCCACTCCCCGTGTACTGACCGCATTCTGAGCCCACTCTCCGTGTAGAGTCCACACTGAGCCCACTACCCGTATGCAGTCCACACTCTGAGCTCAATGCCGTGTATAGTCTGCATTCTGAGACAAATCTCCGTCAACAGTCCACACCCTGAGCCAACTCCCCATGTACATTCAGCACTCTGCGCCCATTCCCCGTCTACTGTCCGCACTCTGAGCTCATTCCCCGTGTACAGTCTGCGCTCTGGACCCTCTAATGGTGTACAGTGGGCCCTCTGAGCCCAGTCCCCGTGTATAGTTCGCACTCTGATCCCACGACCCATGTTCATCAGCACTCTGAGCCCAGTTCCCTTGTACAGTCTATGCTGCGAGCCCACTGCCCGTGTACAGAACGCATTCTGAGCCCACTTCCTGTGTATATTCCGCCAAATGAGCCCATTCCCCGTGTCCAGTCTGCTCTCTGAGCCCACTCCCCATGTACAGTCCACGCTCTGAGTGCACTCCCCATGTACACTCCATGCTCTGAGCCCACTCCCCATGTACAGTCTGCAGTCTGAGTCCGCTCCCTGTGTACAGCCCGTACTCTAAGCCCACTCCCCGCGTAAAATCCAAACTCTGAGCCTACTCCCTGAATACTGTCTGCACTCAGAGCCCACTCCACATGTACAGTCCGCACTCTGAGCCCACTCCCCGTGTACAGTCCACACCCTGAGCTAACTACCCGTGTAGAGTCCAAAATCTGAGCTCACTCCCCGTGTACAGGCCGCACACTGAGCCCACTCCCCATGTACAGTCCGCACTCTGAGCCCAATGCCCGTCTGTAGGCTGCATTCTGAGCCAACTCTCCATCTACAGACCGCACTCAGAGCCAACTCCCCATGTACAGTCCACACACTGAGCTAACTACCCGTGTACAGTCCGTGCTCTGAGATCACTCCCCGTGTACAGTCCGCACACTGAGCCCACTCCCCATGTACAGTCTGCACTCTGAGCCCAATGCCCGTCTATAGGCTGCATTCTGAGCCAACTCTCCATCTACAGACCGCACTCAGAGCCAACTCCCCGTATACAGTCCGCACTCTGTGCCCACTCCGCATCTAAAGTCCGCACTCTGAGCTCATTGCCCGTGTAGAGTCTGCGCTCTGAGCCGACTCCCTGTGTACAGTCGGCTCTCTTGTGCCCAATCCCTGTGTACAGTCCACAAAATGAGGTAATTAGCCATGTACAGTCCGCGCTCTGAGCCCACTCCCCGTGTATAGTCCACACTCTGAGCCCACTGCCCGTGTACAGTCCGCACTCAAAGACTGCTCCCCGTGTACAATGCAAACTCTGAGCCCACTCCCCGTGTACAGTCCGCACTCTGAGCCCAACCCCGTATACAGTCCGCACTCTGAGCCCACTCTCCGTGTACAGTTTGCATAATGATCCAATCCCCGTGTCCAGTTCTCACACTGAACCCACTCACCGTGAACAATCCGCGTTGTGTGCCGGCTGCCCGTGTACAGTCTACACACTGAGCCCACTCCTGATGTACAGACGGCGCTCTGAGCCCTCTCCCAGTGTAAAGACCACACTCTGAGCCCACTACACATGTACAGTCCAGCCTCTGAGCCCACGCCCCGTGTATAGTGTGAACTCTGAACCCACTCCCTGTGTATAGTCTGCACTCTGAGCTCACTCCCCGAGTACAGTCCATGCTCTGAGCCCACTCCCCGTGTACAGTCCGCAGTCTGAGTCCACTCCCTGTGTACAGTCCGCACTCTAATCCCACTCCCCGCGTACAATCCAAACTCTGAGCCTATTCCCTGTGTACTGTCTGCACTCTGAGCCCACTCCCCATAAATAGTCAGCACTCTGAGTCCACTCCCTGTGTATAGTCTGCAGACTAAGACCATTCCCCGTGTACAGTCTGCACTCTGAGCCCGGTCCCCGTGTACAGTCTGCACACTGAGCCCACTCCCTGTATACAGTCTGCAAACTGAGCCCACCCCCCGTGTATCGTCTGCACTCTGAGTTCAAGCTCATTGCCCATGTACATTCTGCGCACTGAGCTGACTCCTTGCGTACAGTCCGTACTCTGAGCACAATCCCCGTCTACAGTCCACACAATGAGGTAATTACCCGTGTACAGTCCGCGCTTTGAGCCCATTCCCGTGTGCAGTCCGTGTTCTGAGCCGACTCCCCGTGTGCTGTCCGCACTCGAAGCCCGCTCCCCATGTAGAATCCAAACTCTGAGCCTACTCCCTGAGTACTGTCTGCATTCTGAGCCCACTCCCCGTTAACAGTCCGCACTCTGAGCTCATTGCCCGTGTACAGTCCGCGCTCTGAGCCGAATCCCTGCGTACATTCCTCACTCTGAGACAACTCCCCGTGTACAGTCCACATACTGAGCTAACTACTCGTGTACAGTCTGCGCTCTGAGCGCACTCCCCATGTACGCTCGGCGCTCTGAGCCCACTCCCCGTGTACATTCCGCAGTCTGAGTCCACTGCCTGTGTACAGTCTGCACTCAAAGCCCACTCCCCGCGCAAAATCCAAACACTGAGCATACTCCATGTGAACTGCCTTCACTCTGAAACCACTCCACGTGTATAGTCCGCACTCTGAGCCCACTCCCTGTGTATAGTCCGCAGACTGAGCCCATTCCCCGTGTACAGTCTGCACTCTGAGCCCAATCCCCGTGTATAGTCTGCACACTGAGCCCAATCCCCGTATACAGTATGCAAACTGAGTCCACCCCCCGTGTATAGTCCGCTATCTGAGTTCACTCCCCATGTACAGTCTGCGCACTGAGCTCAAATCCCGTGTACAGTCTGCACACTGAGCTCACTCCACATTTACAGTCTGCTCTCTGAGCCCAATGCCCGTGTATAGTCTGTATTCTGAGCCAACTCTTCATCTACAGACCGCACTCTGAGCCAACTCCCCGTGTACAGTCCGCACTCTGTGCCCACTCCCCGTCTACAGTCTGCACTCAGCTCATTGCCGGTGTACAGTCCGCGCTCTGCACCGACTCCCTGCGTACAGTCCTCACTCTGAGCTCAATTCCTGTGTACAGTCCGCACAGTGAGTTAACTACCCGTGTACAGTCCAAGTTATGAGCACACTCCCCGTGTACAGTCCGCGCTCTGAGCCGACTCCCCGTGTACAGTCCGCACTCTAAGCCCAATCCCCATATACAATCCAAACTCTGAGCCTACTCCCTGTGTACTGTCTGCACTCTGATCCCACTCTCTGTGTACAGATTGCATAATGAGCCAATCCCTGTGTACAGTCCACACTCTGAGCCCACTACACGTGTACAGTCCACAGTCTGAGCCCGTTCCCTGTGTACTGTCTGCACTCTGAGCCCACTCCCTGTGTATAGTCCGCACTCTGATCCCACGCCTCATGTACATCAGCTTTCTGAGCCCAGTTCCATTGTACAGTCCGTGCTGCGAGCCCACTCCCCGTGTACAGACCGCACTCTGAGCCCACTCCCTGTGTGTAGACCACAGACTGAGCCCATTCCCCATGTACAGTCTGCTCTCTGAGCCCATTCACTGTGTGTAGCCCGCACACTGAGCCCACTCCCCGTATAGTCTGTAAACTGAGCCTACCACTCGTGTATAGTCCGCACTCTGAGTTCGCTCCCCATGTACAATCTGCACACTGAGCCCACTCCCCATGTACAGTACGCACACTGAGCCCACTCCCCATGTACAATCCGCACTCTGTGCTCAATGCCCGTGTATAGTCTGCATTCTAAGCCAACTCTCCATCTACAGACTTCACTCTGAGATAACTCCCCGTTTACAGTCCGCACACGGAGCTCATTGCCCGTGTACAGTCCATGTTCTGCGCCGATTCCCTGCGTACAGTCCTCACTCTGAGCCCAATTCCCGTGTAAAGTCCGCACAGTGAGGTAACTACCCATGTACAGTCCACGCTCTGAGCCCACTCACCGTGCACAGTCTGCTCACTGAGCCGACACCCCGTGTACAGTCCACACTCTAATCCAGCTCCCCATGTACAATCCAAACTCTGAGCCTACTCCCTGTGTACTGTCTGCACTCTGAGCCCACTCCCTGTGTACAGTCCGCACGCTGAGCCCACTCTCTGTGTACAGTTTGCATAATGAGCCAATCCCCGTGTACACTTCTCACTCTGAGCCCACTCACCGTGAACAATCCGCACTGTGTGCCGGCTCCCCGTGTACAGTCCACACATTGAGCCCACTCCTGATGTACAGACAGCACTCTGAGCCCACTCCCTGTGTACAGTCCACACTCTGAGCCCACTACACATGTGCAGTCCACAGTCTGAGCGCATTCCCTATGTACAGTCTGCACAATGAGCCAATCCCTGGGTACAGTCAATGCTGAGTCCACTCCCAGTGTATGGTCCTTACTCTGAGCCTACTCCCCATGTACAGTCCGCACTCTGAGTCCACTCCCTTTGTACAGTCCGTGCTCTGAGCTCACTCCCCGTATACAGTCCCCGCTCTGAGCCCACGCCCCGTGTATAGTGCGCACTCTGAGCACAATCCCCATGTAAAGTCCACAAACTGACCTCACTCCCTGTGTATAGTCCTCACTCAGTGCCCACTCCCTTCTGTACAGTCCACGCTCTGAGCCCACTCCCCGTGTACAGTCCGTGTTCTGAGCCCACACCTCATGTATAGTGCACACACTGAGACCCGCCCCATGTATAGTCCGCACTCTGAGCCCACTGCATGTGTACAGTCCGCGCTTTGAGCCCACTCCCCGTGTACAGTCAACACACTGACCTAACTACATGTGTACAGTCCACACTCTGAGCCCACTCATCACGTATAGCCCGCACTCTGAGCCAACTCCCCGTATACAATCCGCACTCTGAGCCAACTCCCTGTGTACTGTCTGTGATCTGAGATCAATCCCTGCGTACAATCCTCACGCTGAGCCCACTCCCCATGTGCAGTCCACACACGGAGCTCACTTCCCGTGTACAGTCTGCAAACTGAGCACAATCCCTGTCTTCAGGCCGCACTCTGAGCCCACTCCAGTTGTACAGTCTGCACTCTGAGCCCACTCCCCATCTACAGTCTGCAATCTGAGCCCACTTCCCATGTACAGTCCACACACTGAGCCCACTCGCGGTGTTTAGTGCTCACACTGAGCCCACTCCCCGTGTATCGTCCTCACACTGAGTCCACTCCCCGTGTATCGTCCTCACACTGAGTCCAATCCCCGTGTACCGACCGCATTCTGAGCCCACTCTCCGTGTAGAGTCCACACTGAGCCCACTATCCGTATGCAGTCCACACTCTGAGCTCAATGCCCGTGTATAGTCTGCATTCTGAGACAAATCTCCATCTACAGTCCACACTCTAATCCAACTCCCCGTGTACATTCAGCACTCTGCGCCCATTCCCCGTCTACTGTCCGCACTCTGAGATCATTCCCCGTGTACAGTCTGCGCTCTGGACCCTCTAATGGTGTACAGTGTGCCCTCTGAGCCCAGTCCCCGTGCATAGTCCGCACTCTGATCCCACGCCCCATGTACATCAGCACTCTGAGCCCAGTTCCCTTGTACAGTCTATGCTGCGAGCCCACTCCCCGTGTACATTACGCACTCTGAGCCCACTTCCTGTGTATATTCCGCAGACTGAGCCCATTCCCCGTGTCCAGTCTGCTCTCTGAGTCCAATCCCCATGTATAGTCCGCACACTGAGCCCACTCCCCGTATATTCTGCACACTGAGCCCAACAACTGTGTATAGCCCGCACTGTGAGTTCACTCCCCGTGTACAGTCTGCACACTGAGCCCACTCCCCATGTACAGTCCACGCTCGGAGTGCACTCCACATGTACACTCCACGCTCTGAGCCCACTCCCCATGTACAGTCTGCAGTCTGAGTCCACTCCCTGTATACAGTCTGCACTCTAAGCCCACTCCCCGCGTACAATCCAAACTCTGAGCCTACTCCCTGAATACTGTCTGCACTCTGAGCCCACTCCCCGTGTACAGTCCGCACTCTGAGCCCAGTCCCCGTGTACAGTCCACACACTGAGCTATCTACCCGTGTACAGTCCGTACTCTGACCTCTCTCCCTGTGTACAGTCCGCACACTGAGCCCACTCCCCATGTACAGTCCGCACTCTGAGCCCAATGCCCGTCTATAGGCTGCATTCTGAGCCAACTCTCCATCTACAGACCGCACTCAGAGTCAACTCCCCGTATACAGTCCGCACTCTGAGCCCACTCCGCATCTAAAGTCCGCACTCTGAGCCACACAGTGAGGTAATTAGCCGTGTACAGTCCGCGCTCTGAGCCCACTCCCCGTGTGCAGTCCGTGCTCTGAGCCCACTCCCCGTGTACAGTCCACACACTGAGCTATCTACCCGTGTACAGTCCGTGCTCTGACCTCACTCCCCGTGTACAGTCCGCACACTGAGCCCACTCCCCATGTACAGTCCGCACTCTGAGCCCAATGCCTGTCTATAGGCTGCATTCTGAGCCAACTCTCCATCTACAGACCGCACTCAGAGTCAACTCCCCGTATAGAGTCCGCCCTCTGTGCCCACTCCGCATTTAAAGTCCGCACTCTGAGCCACACAGTGAGGTAATTAGCCGTGCACAGTCCGCGCTCTGAGCCCACTCCCCGTGTGCAGTCCGCGCTCTGAGCCCACTCCCCGTGTACAGTCCCCGCTCTGAGCCCACGCCCCGTGTATAGTGCACACTCTGAGCACAATCCCCATGTAAAGTCCACAAACTGACCTCACTCCCTGTGTATAGTCCTCACTCAGTGCCCACTCCCTTGTGTACAGTCCACGCTCTGAGCCCACTCCCCGTGTACAGTCCGTGTTCTGAGCCCACACCTCATGTATAGTGCACACACTGAGACCCGCCCCATGTATAGCCCGCACTCTGAGCCCACTGCATGTGTACAGTCCGCGCTTTGAGCCCACTCCCCATGTACAGTCAACACACTGACCTAACTTTATGTGTACAGTCCACACTCTGAGCCCACTCCCCACGTATAGCCCGCACTCTGAGCCAACTCCCCGTATACAATCCGCACTCTGAGCCAACTCCCTGTGTACTGTCTGTGATCTGAGATCAATCCCTGCGTACAATCCTCACGCTGAGCGCACTCCCCATGTGCAGTCCACACACGGAGCTAACTTCCCGTGTACAGTCTGCAAACTGAGCACAATCCCTGTCTTCAGGCCGCACTCTGAGCCCACTCCAGTTGTACAGTCTGCACTCTGAGCCCACTCCCCGTCTACAGTCTGCAATCTGAGCCCACTTCCCATGTACAGTCCACACACTGAGCCCACTCGCGGTGTTTAGTGCTCACACTGAGCCCACTCCCCGTGTATCGTCCTCACACTGAGTCCACTCCCCGTGTATCGTCCTCACACTGAGTCCAATCCCCGTGTACCGACCGCATTCTGAGCCCACTCTCCATGTAGAGTCCACACTGAGCCCACTATCTGTATGCAGTCCACACTCTGAGCTCAATGCCCGTGTATAGTCTGCATTCTGAGACAAATCTCCATCTACAGTCCACACTTTGATCCAACTCCCCGTGTACATTCAGCACTCTGCGCCCATTCCCCATCTACTGTCCGCACTCTGAGCTCATTCCCCGTGTACAGTCTGCGCTCTGGACCCTCTAATGGTGTACAGTGGGCCCTCTGAGCCCAGTCCCCATGTATAGTCCGCACTCTGATCCCACGCCCCATGTACATCAGCACTCTGAGCCCAGTTCCCTTGTACAGTCTATGCTGCGAGCCCACTCCCCGTGTACATTACGCACTCTGAGCCCACTTCCTGTGTATATTCCGCAGACTGAGCCCATTCCCCGTGTCCAGTCTGCTCTCTGAGTCCAATCACCATGTATAGTCCGCACACTGAGCCCACTCCCCGTATATTCTGCACACTGAGCCCAACAACCGTGTAAAGCCCGCACTGTGAGTTCACTCCCCGTGTACAGTCTGCACACTGAGCCCACTCCCCGTGTACAGTCCACGCTCGGAGTGCACTCCCCATGTACAATCCACGCTCTGAGCACACTCCCCGTGTACAGTCTGCAGTCTGAGTCCACTCCCTGTATACAGTCTGCACTCTAAGCCCACTCCCCGCATACAATCCAAACTCTGAGCCTACTCCCTGAATACTGTCTGCACTGTGAGCCCACTCCCCGTGTACAGTCCGCACTCTGAGCTCAGTCCCCGTGTACAGTCCACACACTGAGCTATCGACCCGTGTACAGTCCGTGCTCTGACCTCACTCCCCGTGTACATTCCGCACACTGAGCCCACTCCCCATGTACAGTCCGCACTCTGAGCCCAATGCCCGTCTATAGGCTGCATTCTGAGCCAACTCTCCATCTACAGACCGCACTCAGAGTCAACTCCCCGTATACAGTCCGCACTCTGAGCCCACTCCGCATCTAAAGTTTGCACTCTGAGCCACACAGTGAGGTAATCAGCCATGTACAGTCCGCGCTCTGAGCCCACTCCCCGTGTACAGTCCACGCTCTGAGCCCACTCCCCGTGTACAGTCCACACACTGAGCTATCTACCCGTGTACAGTCCGTGCTCTGACCTCACTCCCCGTGTATAGTCCGCACACTGAGCCCACTCCCCATGTACAGTCCGCACTCTGAGCCCAATGCCCGTCTATAGGCTGCATTCTGAGCCAACTCTCCATCTACAGACCGCACTCAGAGTCAACTCCCCGTAGAGAGTCCGCACTCTGAGCCCACTCCGCATCTAAAGTCCGCACTCTGAGCCACACAGTGAGGTAATTAACCGTGTACACTCCGCGCTCTGAGCCCACTCCCTGTGTGCAGTCTGCACTCTGAGCCCACTCCCCGTGTACAGTCCACGCTCTGAGCCCACTCCCCGTGTACAGTCCGCACTCTAAGACTACTCCCCGTGTACAATGCAAACTCTGAACCCACTCCCCGTGTACAGTCCACACACTGAGCCCACTCCCCATGTACAGTCCGCACTCTGAGCCCAATGCCCGTCTATAGGCTGCATTCTGAGCCAACTCTCCATCTACAGACCGCACTCAGAGTCAACTCCCCGTATACAGTCCGCACTCTGAGCCCACTCCGCATCTAAAGTCCGCACTCTGAGCCACACAGTGAGGTAATTAGCCATGTAGAGTCCGCGCTTTGAGCCCACTCCCCGTGTGCAGTCTGCGCTCTGAGCCCGCTCCCCGTGTACAGTCCCCGCTCTGAGCCCACTCCCTGTGTACAGTCCACACTCTAATCCCACTCCCCATGTACAATCCAAACTCTGAGCCTGCTCCCTACTCCCAGGGTACTGTGTGCACTCTGAGCCCACTCACCATGTACAGTCAGCACTCTGAGCCCACTCCCTGTGTATAGTCCGCAGACTAAGACCATTCCCCGTGTACAGTCTGCACTCTGAGCCCAGTCCCCGTGTATAGTCTGCACACTGAGCCCACTCCCCGTATACAGTCTGCAAACTGAGCCCACCCCCCGTGTATCGTCCGCACTCTGAGTTCAAGCTCATTGCCCATGTACATTCCGCGCTCTGAGCTGACTCCTTGCGTACAGTCCGCACTCTGAGCACAATCCCCGTGTACAGTCCACACAATGAGGTAATTACCCGTGTACAGTCCGCGCTTTGAGCCCATTCCCGTGTGCAGTCCGTGTTCTGAGCTGACTCCCCGTGTGCTGTCCGCACTCGAAGCCCACTCCCCATGTAGAATCCAAACTCTGAGCCTACTCCCTGAGTACTGTCTGCATTCTGAGCCCACTCCCCGTCAACAGTCCGCACTCTGAGCTCATTGCCCGTGTACAGTCCGCGCTCTGAGCCGACTCCCTGCGTACATTCCTCACTCTGAGACAACTCCCCGTGTGCAGTCCACATACTGAGCTAACTACCCGTGTACAGTCTGCGCTCTGAGCGCACTCCCCGTGTACGCTCAGTGCTCTGAGCCCACTCCCCGTGTACAATCCACTCTCTGAGACCACTGCCTGTGTACAGTCTGCACTCAAAGCCCAGTCCCCACATACAATCCAAACACTGAGCATTCTCCCTGTGAACTGCCTTCACTCTGACACCACTCCACATGTATAGTCCGCACTCTGAGCCCACTCCCTGTGTATAGTCCGCAGACTGAGCCCATTCCCCGTGTACAGTCTGCACTCTTAGACCAATCCCCGTGTATAGTCTGCACACTGAGCCCATTCCCCGTATACAATATGCAAACTGAGCCCACCCCCCGTGTATAGTCCGCACTCTGATCCCACGCCCCATGTACATCAGCACTCTGAGCCCAGTTCCCTTGTACAGTCTATGCTGCGAGCCCACTGCCCGTGTACAGAACGCACTCTGAGCCCATTTCCTGTGTATATTCCGCCAAATGAGCCCATTCCCCGTGTCCAGTCTGCTCTCTGAGCCCAATCCAGAGTACAGTCCACGCTCTGAGTGCACTCCCCATGTACACTCCACGCTCTGAGCCCACTCCCCGTGTACAGTCTGCAGTCTGATTCCGCTCCCTGTGTACAGTCCGTACTCTAAGCCCACTCCCCGCGTAAAATCCAAACTCTGAGCCTACTCCCTGAATACTGTCTGCACTCTGAGCCCACTCCACATTTACAGTCTGCTCTCTGAGCCCAATGCCCGTGTATAGTCTGCATTCTGAGCCAACTCTCCACCTACAGACCGCACTCTGAGCCAACTCCCCATGTACAGTCCGCACTCTGCACCCACTCCCCGTCTACAATCCTCACTCTGAGCTCATTGCCCGTGGACAGTCCGCGCTCTGCACTGACTACCTGCGTACTGTCCAGCACTCTGAGCCCAATCCCCAAATACAGTCCACACAGTGAGGTAACTACCCCTGTACAGTCCGGGCTCTGAGCCCACTCCCCGTGTACAGTCCGCGCTCTGAGCCCACTCCTCGTGTACAATCCGCACTCTAAGCCCGCTCCCCGTGTACAATCCAAAGTCTGAGCCTACTCCCTGTGTACTGTCTGCACTCTGAGCCCACTCCCCGTTTACAGTCCGCACGCTGAGCCCACTTTCTGTGTACAGTTTGCATAATGAGCCAATCCCCGTGTACAGTTCTCACTCTGAGCCCACTCACCGTGAACAATGCGCGCTGTGTGCTGGCTCCCCGTGTTCAGTCCACACATTGAGACAACTCCTGATGTACAGACATCACTCTGAGCCCACTCCCCGTGTACAGTCCATACTCTGAGCCCAATACACGTGTACAGTCCACAGTCTGAGCGCATTCCCTGTGTACAGTCTGCACAATGAGCCAATCCCTGGGTACAGTCAATGCTGAGTCCACTCCCCGTGTATGCTCCTTACTCTGAGTCTACTACCCGTGTACAGTCCGCACTCTGAGCCCACTCCCTTTTTACAGTCCGTGCTCTGAGCTCACTCCCCGTGTACAGTCCCCCTTCTGAGCCCACGCCCCATGTATAGTGCGCACTCTCAGCACACTCCCCATGTATAGTCCACAAACTGATCCCACTTCCCGTGTATAGTCCCCACTCAGTGCCCACGCCCCGTGTACAGTCCGCATTCTGAGCCCACACCCCGGGTATAATGCACACACTGAGCCCCCGCCCCATGTATAGTCCGCAATGTGTACAGTCCGCGCTTTGAGCCCACTCCCTGTGTACAGTCAACACACTGACCTAACTACATGTGTACATTCCACACTCTGAGCCCACTCCCCACATATAGCCTGCACTCTGAGCCCACTCCCCGTATACAGTCCGCACTCTGAGTGCACTCCCCATGTACAGTCCAGGCTCTGAGCCCACTCCCCGTGTACAGTCTGCAGTCTGAGTCCACTACCTGTGTACAGTCCGCAATCTAAGCCCACTCCCCGCGTACAATCCAAACTCTGAGCCTACTCCCTGAATACTGTCTGCACTCTGAGCCCACTCCCCATGTACAGTCCGCACTCTGAGCCCACTCCCCGTGTAAAGTCCACACACTGAGCTAACTACCCGTGTACAGTCTGTGCTCTGAGCTCACTCCCCGTGTACAGGCCGCACACTGAGCCCAATGCCCGTCTATTGGCTGCATTCTGAGCCAACTCTCCATCTACAAACCGCACTCAGAGCCAACTGCCCGTATACAGTCCGCACTCTGTGCCCACTCCGCATCTAAAGTCCACACTCTGAGCTCATTGCCCATGTACAGTCCGCACTCTGAGCCGACTCCCTGTGTACAGTCGGCTCTCTTGAGCCCAATCCCTGCGTACAGTCCACACAGTGAGGTAATTAGCCGTGTACAGTCCGCGCTCTGGGCCCACTCCCCATGTGCAGTCCGCGCTCTGAGCCCACTCCCCGTGTACAGTCCACGCTCTGAGCCCACACCCCGTGTACAGTCCGCACTCTAAGACTGCTCCCCGTGTACAATGCAAACTCTGAGCCCACTCCCCGTGTACATTCCGCACTCTGAGCCCACTCTCCGTGTACAGTTTGCATAATGATCCAATCCCCGTGTCCAGTTCTCACTCTGAACCCACTCACCGTGAACAATCCGTGTTGTGTGCCAGCTCCCCATGTACAGTCTACACACTGAGCCCACTGCTGATGTACAGACGGCGCTCTGAGCCCTCTCCCAGTGTAAAGTCCACACTCTGAGCCCACTACACATGTACAGTCCACAGTCTGAGCCCATTCCCTGTGTACAGTCTGCAAAATTAGCTAATCCCTGGGTACAGTCAATGCTGAGTCCACTCCCCGTATATGGTCCTTACTCTGAGACTACTCCCTGTGTACAGACCATACTCTGAGCCCACTCCCTGTGTACAGTCCACGCCTTGAGCTCACTCCCCATGTACAGTCCGCCCTCTGAGCCCATGCCCCGTGTATAGTGTGCACTCTGAACCCACTCCCTGTGTATAGTCTGCACTCTTATCCCACTCCCCGAGTACAATCCAAACTCTGAGCCTACTCCCTGTGTAATGTCTGCACACTGAGCCCACTCACCATGTACAGTCAGCACTCTGAGCCCACTCCCTGTGTATAGTCCGCAGACTAAGACCATTCCCCGTGCACAGTCTGCACTCTGAGCCCAGACCCCGTGTATAGTCTGCACACTGAGCCCACTCCCTGTATACAGTCTGCAAACTGAGCCCACCCCCCGTGTATCGTCTGCACTCTGAGTTCAAGCTCATTGCACGCGTACATTCTGCACACTGAGCTGACTCCTTGCGTACAGTCCGCACTCTGAGCACAATCCCCGTGTACAGTCCACACAATGAGGTAATTACCCGTGTACAGTCCGCGCTTTGAGCCCATTCCCGTGTGCAGTCCATGTTCTGAGCCCAATCCCCATGTGCTATCTGCACTCGAAGCCCACTCCCCATGTACAATCCAAACTCTGAGCCTACTCCCTGAGTACTGTCTGCATTCTGAGCCCACTCCCCGTCAACAGCCCGCACTCTGAGCTCATTGCCCGTGTACAGTCCGCGCTCTGAGCCGACTCCCTGCGTACATTTCTCACTCTGAGACAACTCCCCGTGTACAGTCCACATACAGAGCTAACTACCCGTGTACAGTCCGCGCTCTGAGCGCACTCCCCGTGTACGCTTGGCGCTCTGAGCCCACCCCCCGTGTACAGTCCGCATTCTGAGTCCACTGCCTGTGTACAGTCTGCACTCAAATCCCACTGCCCGCGTAAAATCCAAACACTGAGCATAATCCCTGTGAACTGCCTTCACTCTGAAACCACTCCACGTGTATAGTCTGCACTCTGAGCCCACTGCCTGTGTATATTCCGCAGACTGAGCCCACTCCCCGTGTACAGTCTGCACTCTGAGCCCAATCCCTGTGTATAGTCTGCACACTGAGCCCATTCCCCGTATACAGTATGCAAACTGAGCCCACCCCCCGTGTATAGTCCGCACTCTGAGTTCACTCCCCGTGTACAGTCTGCACACTGAGCTCAATCCCCGTGTACAGTCTGCACACTGAGCTCACTCCCCATTTACAGTCTGCTCTCTGAGCCCAATGCCCGTGTATAGTCTGCATTCTGAGCCAACTCTCCACCTACAGACCGCACTCTGAGCCAACTCCCCGTGTACAGTCCGCACTCTGCGCCCACTCCCCATCTACAATCCTCACTCTGAGCTCATTGCCCGTGCACGGTCCGCGCTCTGCACCGTCTACCTGCGTACTGTCCACACTCTGAGCCCAATCCCCGAATACAGTCCACACATTGAGGTAACTACCCGTGTACAGTCCGCACTCTGAGCCCACTCCCTTTTTACAGTCCGTGCTCTGAGCTCACTCCCCGTGTACAGTCCCCCTTCTGAGCCCACGCCCCATGTATAGTGCGCACTCTCAGCACACTCCCCATGTATAGTCCACAAACTGATCCCACTTCCCGTGTATAGTCCCCACTCAGTGCCCACGCCCCGTGTACAGTCCGCATTCTGAGCCCACACCCCGGGTATAATGCACACACTGAGCCCCCGCCCCATGTATAGTCCGCAATGTGTACAGTCCGCGCTTTGAGCCCACTCCCTGTGTACAGTCAACACACTGACCTAACTACATGTGTACATTCCACACTCTGAGCCCACTCCCCACATATAGCCTGCACTCTGAGCCCACTCCCCGTATACAGTCCGCACTCTGAGTGCACTCCCCATGTACAGTCCAGGCTCTGAGCCCACTCCCCGTGTACAGTCTGCAGTCTGAGTCCACTACCTGTGTACAGTCCGCAATCTAAGCCCACTCCCCGCGTACAATCCAAACTCTGAGCCTACTCCCTGAATACTGTCTGCACTCTGAGCCCACTCCCCATGTACAGTCCGCACTCTGAGCCCACTCCCCGTGTAAAGTCCACACACTGAGCTAACTACCCGTGTACAGTCTGTGCTCTGAGCTCACTCCCCGTGTACAGGCCGCACACTGAGCCCAATGCCCGTCTATTGGCTGCATTCTGAGCCAACTCTCCATCTACAAACCGCACTCAGAGCCAACTGCCCGTATACAGTCCGCACTCTGTGCCCACTCCGCATCTAAAGTCCACACTCTGAGCTCATTGCCCATGTACAGTCCGCACTCTGAGCCGACTCCCTGTGTACAGTCGGCTCTCTTGAGCCCAATCCCTGCGTACAGTCCACACAGTGAGGTAATTAGCCGTGTACAGTCCGCGCTCTGGGCCCACTCCCCATGTGCAGTCCGTGCTCTGAGCCCACTCCCTGTGTACAGTCCACGCTCTGAGCCCACACCCCGTGTACAGTCCGCACTCTAAGACTGCTCCCCGTGTACAATGCAAACTCTGAGCCCACTCCCCGTGTACATTCCGCACTCTGAGCCCACTCTCCGTGTACAGTTTGCATAATGATCCAATCCCCGTGTCCAGTTCTCACTCTGAACCCACTCACCGTGAACAATCCGTGTTGTGTGCCAGCTCCCCGTGTACAGTCTACACACTGAGCCCACTGCTGATGTACAGACGGCGCTCTGAGCCCTCTCCCAGTGTAAAGTCCACACTCTGAGCCCACTACACATGTACAGTCCACAGTCTGAGCCCATTCCCTGTGTACAGTCTGCAAAATTAGCTAATCCCTGGGTACAGTCAATGCTGAGTCCACTCCCCGTATATGGTCCTTACTCTGAGACTACTCCCTGTGTACAGACCATACTCTGAGCCCACTCCCTGTGTACAGTCCGCCCTCTGAGCCCATGCCCCGTGTATAGTGTGCACTCTGAACCCACTCCCTGTGTATAGTCCGCACTCTTATCCCACTCCCCGAGTACAATCCAAACTCTGAGCCTACTCCCTGTGTACTGTCTGCACACTGAGCCCACTCACCATGTACAGTCAGCACTCTGAGCCCACTCCCTGTGTATAGTCCGCAGACTAAGACCAATCCCCGTGCACAGTCTGCACTCTGAGCCCAGACCCCGTGTATAGTCCGCACACTTAGCCCACTCCCTGTATACAGTCTGCAAACTGAGCCCACCCCCCATGTATCGTCTGCACTCTGAGTTCAAGCTCATTGCACGCGTACATTCTGCACACTGAGCTGACTCCTTGCGTACAGTCCGCACTCTGAGCACAATCCCCGTGTACAGTCCACACAATGAGGTAATTACCCGTGTACAGTCCGCGCTTTGAGCCCATTCCCGTGTGCAGTCCATGTTCTGAGCCCAATCCCCATGTGCTATCTGCACTCGAAGCCCACTCCCCATGTACAATCCAAACTCTGAGCCTACTCCCTGAGTACTGTCTGCATTCTGAGCCCACTCCCCGTCAACAGCCCGCACTCTGAGCTCATTGCCCGTGTACAGTCCGCGCTCTGAGCCGACTCCCTGCGTACATTTCTCACTCTGAGACAACTCCCCGTGTACAGTCCACATACAGAGCTAACTACCCGTGTACAGTCCGCGCTCTGAGCGCACTCCCCGTGTACGCTTGGCGCTCTGAGCCCACCCCCCGTGTACAGTCCGCATTCTGAGTCCACTGCCTGTGTACAGTCTGCACTCAAATCCCACTCCCCGCGTAAAATCCAAACACTGAGCATACTCCCTGTGAACTGCCTTCACTCTGAAACCACTCCACGTGTATAGTCTGCACTCTGAGCCCACTGCCTGTGTATATTCCGCAGACTGAGCCCACTCTCCGTGTACAGTCTGCACTCTGAGCCCAATCCCTGTGTATAGTCTGCACACTGAGCCCATTCCCCGTATACAGTATGCAAACTGAGCCCACCCCCCGTGTATAGTTCGCACTCTGAGTTCACTCCCCGTGTACAGTCTGCACACTGAGCTCAATCCCCGTGTACAGTCTGCACACTGAGCTCACTCCCCATTTACAGTCTGCTCTCTGAGCCCAATGCCCGTGTATAGTCTGCATTCTGAGCCAACTCTCCACCTACAGACCGCACTCTGAGCCAACTCCCCGTGTACAGTCCGCACTCTGCGCCCACTCCCCATCTACAATCCTCACTCTGAGCTCATTGCCCGTGCACGGTCCGCGCTCTGCACCGTCTACCTGCGTACTGTCCACACTCTGAGCCCAATCCCCGAATACAGTCCACACAGTGAGGTAACTACCCGTGTACAGTCCGTGCTCTGAGCCCACTCCCCAGGTACAGTCCGCGCTCTGAGCCCACTCCTCGTGTACAATCCGCACTCTAAGCCCGCTCCCCGTGTACAATCCAAAGTCTGAGCCTACTCCCTGTGTACTGTCTGCACTCTGAGCCCACTTCCCATTTACAGTCTGCACTCTGAGCCCACTCTCCGTGTACAGTTTGCATAATGAGCCAATCCCCGTGTACAGTACTCACTCTGAGCGCACACCCCGTGTATAGACCTCAGTCTGTGCCCACTCCCTTGTGTACAGTCCGCGCTCTGAGCCCACTCCCCGTGTACTGTCCGCACTCTGAGCCAACAGCCCATGTGCAGTCCGCATTCTGAGCCCACTCTCCATGTACAGTCCGCACTCTGAGACGACTCACCATGTACAGTCCGCACTCTGAGACCAATGCCCGTGTACAGTCTGTATTCTGAGACAAATCTCCATCTACAGTCCTCACTCTGAGCCAACTCCCCGTGTACAATTGGCACTCTGCGCACATTCCCCATCTGCAGTCCGCACTCTGAGCTCATTCCCCGTGTACAGTCTGCACTCTAAACCCACTCCTGGTGTACAGTGGGCCCTCTGAGCAAACTCCCGTGTATAGACCGCACTCTGATCCCACGCCCCATGTACTTCAGCACTCTGAGCCCAGTTCCCTTGTACACTCCGTGCTGCGAGTCCACTCCCCGTGTACAATCCACACTCTGAGCCCACTCCCTCTGTATAGACCGCAGACTGAGCCCATTCCCCGTGTACAGTCTGCACTCTGAGCCCAATCCCCGTGTATAGTCTGTACACTGAGCCCACTCCCCGTATACAGTCTGCAAACTGAGCCCACCCCCTCAGTATAGTCCGCACTCTGAGTTCACTCCCCGTGTACAGTCTGCACACTGAGCTCAAGCACCGTGTACAGTCCACACTCTGTGCCCAATGCCCGTGTATAGTCTGCATTCTGAACGAACTCTCCATCTGCAGACCGCACTCTGATCCAACATCCCGTGTACAGTCCGCACTCTGGGCCCACCCCCCATCTATAGTCCGCATTCTGAGCTCATTGCCCATGTACGTTCCATGCTCTGAACCGACTCCTTGCGTACAGTCTGCACTCTGAGCACAATCCCCGTGTACAGTCCACACAATGAGGTAATTACCCGTGTACAGTCCGCGCTTTGAGCCCATTCCCGTGTGCAGTCCGTGTTCTGAGCCCACTCCCCGTGTGCTGTCCGCACTCGAAGCCCACTCCTCATGTAGAATCCAAACTCTGAGCCTACTCCCTGAGTACTGTTTGCATTCTGAGCCCACTCCCCGTCAACAGTCCGCACTCTGAGCTCATTGCCCGTGCACAGTCCACGCTCTGAACCGACTCCCTGCGTACATTCCTCACTCTGAGACAACCCCCGTGTACAGTCCAAACACTACGCTAAATACCCGTGTACAGTCCGCACTCTGAGCGCACTCCCCGTGTACGCTCGGCGCTCTGAGCCCACTCCCCCTGTAAAGTCCACAGTCTGAGTCCACTGCCTGTGTATAGTCCGCACTCAAAGCCCACTCCCCACGTACAATCCAAACACTGAGCATACTCCCTGTGAACTGTCTGCACACTGAGTCCACTCCCCGTGTACAGACCGCGCTCTGAGCTGACTCCCTGCGTACATTACTCACTCTGAGACAACTCCCCGTGTACAGTCCACACACTGAGCTAACTACCCGTGTACAGTCCGCGCTCTGAGCGCACTCCCCGTGTACGCTCGGTGCTCTGAGCCCACTCCCCATGTACAGTCCGCATTCTGAGCCCACTCCTCGTGTACAGTCCGCACTCTAAGCCTTCTCCCTGTGTACAATCCAAACTCTGAGCCTACTCCCTGTGTACTGTCTGCACTCTGAGCCCACTCCCCGTGTACAGTCCGCACTCTGAGCTCAGTCCCCGTGTACAGTCCACACACTGAGCTATCGACCCGTGTACAGTCCGTGCTCTGACCTCACTCCCCGTGTACATTCCGCACACTGAGCCCACTCCCCATGTACAGTCCGCACTCTGAGCCCAATGCCCGTCTATAGGCTGCATTCTGAGCCAACTCTCCATCTACAGACCGCACTCAGAGTCAACTCCCCGTATACAGTCCGCACTCTGAGCCCACTCCGCATCTAAAGTTTGCACTCTGAGCCACACAGTGAGGTAATCAGCCATGTACAGTCCGCGCTCTGAGCCCACTCCCCGTGTACAGTCCACGCTCTGAGCCCACTCCCCGTGTACAGTCCACACACTGAGCTATCTACCCATGTACAGTCCGTGCTCTGACCTCACTCCCCGTGTATAGTCCGCACACTGAGCCCACTCCCCATGTACAGTCCGCACTCTGAGCCCAATGCCCGTCTATAGGCTGCATTCTGAGCCAACTCTCCATCTACAGACCGCACTCAGAGTCAACTCCCCGTAGAGAGTCCGCACTCTGAGCCCACTCCGCATCTAAAGTCCGCACTCTGAGCCACACAGTGAGGTAATTAACCGTGTACACTCCGCGCTCTGAGCCCACTCCCTGTGTGCAGTCTGCACTCTGAGCCCACTCCCCGTGTACAGTCCACGCTCTGAGCCCACTCCCCGTGTACAGTCCGCACTCTAAGACTACTCCCCGTGTACAATGCAAACTCTGAACCCACTCCCCGTGTACAGTCCGCACACTGAGCCCACTCCCCATGTACAGTCCGCACTCTGAGCCCAATGCCCGTCTATAGGCTGCATTCTGAGCCAACTCTCCATCTACAGACCGCACTCAGAGTCAACTCCCCGTATACAGTCCGCACTCTGAGCCCACTCCGCATCTAAAGTCCGCACTCTGAGCCACACAGTGAGGTAATTAGCCATGTATAGTCCGCGCTTTGAGCCCACTCCCCGTGTGCAGTCTGCGCTCTGAGCCCGCTCCCCGTGTACAGTCCCCGCTCTGAGCCCACTCCCTGTGTACAGTCCACACTCTAATCCCACTCCCCATGTACAATCCAAACTCTGAGCCTGCTCCCTACTCCCAGGGTACTGTGTGCACTCTGAGCCCACTCACCATGTACAGTCAGCACTCTGAGCCCACTCCCTGTGTATAGTCCGCAGACTAAGACCATTCCCCGTGTACAGTCTGCACTCTGAGCCCAGTCCCCGTGTATAGTCTGCACACTGAGCCCACTCCCCGTATACAGTCTGCAAACTGAGCCCACCCCCCGTGTATCGTCCGCACTCTGAGTTCAAGCTCATTGCCCATGTACATTCCGCGCTCTGAGCTGACTCCTTGCGTACAGTCCGCACTCTGAGCACAATCCCCGTGTACAGTCCACACAATGAGGTAATTACCCTTGTACAGTCCGCGCTTTGAGCCCATTCCCGTGTGCAGTCCGTGTTCTGAGCTGACTCCCCGTGTGCTGTCCGCACTCGAAGCCCACTCCCCATGTAGAATCCAAACTCTGAGCCTACTCCCTGAGTACTGTCTGCATTCTGAGCCCACTCCCCGTCAACAGTCCGCACTCTGAGCTCATTGCCCGTGTACAGTCCGCGCTCTGAGCCGACTCCCTGCGTACATTCCTCACTCTGAGACAACTCCCCGTGTGCAGTCCACATACTGAGCTAACTACCCGTGTACAGTCTGCGCTCTGAGCGCACTCCCCGTGTACGCTCAGTGCTCTGAGCCCACTCCCCGTGTACAATCCACTCTCTGAGACCACTGCCTGTGTACAGTCTGCACTCAAAGCCCAGTCCCCACATACAATCCAAACACTGAGCATTCTCCCTGTGAACTGCCTTCACTCTGACACCACTCCACATGTATAGTCCGCACTCTGAGCCCACTCCCTGTGTATAGTCCGCAGACTGAGCCCATTCCCCGTGTACAGTCTGCACTCTTAGACCAATCCCCGTGTATAGTCTGCACACTGAGCCCATTCCCCGTATACAATATGCAAACTGAGCCCACCCCCCGTGTATAGTCCGCACTCTGATCCCACGCCCCATGTACATCAGCACTCTGAGCCCAGTTCCCTTGTACAGTCTATGCTGCGAGCCCACTGCCCGTGTACAGAACGCACTCTGAGCCCATTTCCTGTGTATATTCCGCCAAATGAGCCCATTCCCCGTGTCCAGTCTGCTCTCTGAGCCCAATCCAGAGTACAGTCCACGCTCTGAGTGCACTCCCCATGTACACTCCACGCTCTGAGCCCACTCCCCGTGTACAGTCTGCAGTCTGATTCCGCTCCCTGTGTACAGTCCGTACTCTAAGCCCACTCCCCGCGTAAAATCCAAACTCTGAGCCTACTCCCTGAATACTGTCTGCACTCTGAGCCCACTCCACATTTACAGTCTGCTCTCTGAGCCCAATGCCCGTGTATAGTCTGCATTCTGAGCCAACTCTCCACCTACAGACCGCACTCTGAGCCAACTCCCCATGTACAGTCCGCACTCTGCACCCACTCCCCGTCTACAATCCTCACTCTGAGCTCATTGCCCGTGGACAGTCCGCGCTCTGCACTGACTACCTGCGTACTGTCCAGCACTCTGAGCCCAATCCCCAAATACAGTCCACACAGTGAGGTAACTACCCCTGTACAGTCCGGGCTCTGAGCCCACTCCCCGTGTACAGTCCGCGCTCTGAGCCCACTCCTCGTGTACAATCCGCACTCTAAGCCCGCTCCCCGTGTACAATCCAAAGTCTGAGCCTACTCCCTGTGTACTGTCTGCACTCTGAGCCCACTCCCCGTTTACAGTCCGCACGCTGAGCCCACTTTCTGTGTACAGTTTGCATAATGAGCCAATCCCCGTGTACAGTTCTCACTCTGAGCCCACTCACCGTGAACAATGCGCGCTGTGTGCTGGCTCCCCGTGTTCAGTCCACACATTGAGACAACTCCTGATGTACAGACATCACTCTGAGCCCACTCCCCGTGTACAGTCCATACTCTGAGCCCAATACACGTGTACAGTCCACAGTCTGAGCGCATTCCCTGTGTACAGTCTGCACAATGAGCCAATCCCTGGGTACAGTCAATGCTGAGTCCACTCCCCGTGTATGCTCCTTACTCTGAGTCTACTACCCGTGTACAGTCCGCACTCTGAGCCCACTCCCTTTTTACAGTCCGTGCTCTGAGCTCACTCCCCGTGTACAGTCCCCCTTCTGAGCCCACGCCCCATGTATAGTGCGCACTCTCAGCACACTCCCCATGTATAGTCCACAAACTGATCCCACTTCCCGTGTATAGTCCCCACTCAGTGCCCACGCCCCGTGTACAGTCCGCATTCTGAGCCCACACCCCGGGTATAATGCACACACTGAGCCCCCGCCCCATGTATAGTCCGCAATGTGTACAGTCCGCGCTTTGAGCCCACTCCCTGTGTACAGTCAACACACTGACCTAACTACATGTGTACATTCCACACTCTGAGCCCACTCCCCACATATAGCCTGCACTCTGAGCCCACTCCCCGTATACAGTCCGCACTCTGAGTGCACTCCCCATGTACAGTCCAGGCTCTGAGCCCACTCCCCGTGTACAGTCTGCAGTCTGAGTCCACTACCTGTGTACAGTCCGCAATCTAAGCCCACTCCCCGCGTACAATCCAAACTCTGAGCCTACTCCCTGAATACTGTCTGCACTCTGAGCCCACTCCCCATGTACAGTCCGCACTCTGAGCCCACTCCCCGTGTAAAGTCCACACACTGAGCTAACTACCCGTGTACAGTCTGTGCTCTGAGCTCACTCCCCGTGTACAGGCCGCACACTGAGCCCAATGCCCGTCTATTGGCTGCATTCTGAGCCAACTCTCCATCTACAAACCGCACTCAGAGCCAACTGCCCGTATACAGTCCGCACTCTGTGCCCACTCCGCATCTAAAGTCCACACTCTGAGCTCATTGCCCATGTACAGTCCGCACTCTGAGCCGACTCCCTGTGTACAGTCGGCTCTCTTGAGCCCAATCCCTGCGTACAGTCCACACAGTGAGGTAATTAGCCGTGTACAGTCCGCGCTCTGGGCCCACTCCCCATGTGCAGTCCGCGCTCTGAGCCCACTCCCCGTGTACAGTCCACGCTCTGAGCCCACACCCCGTGTACAGTCCGCACTCTAAGACTGCTCCCCGTGTACAATGCAAACTCTGAGCCCACTCCCCGTGTACATTCCGCACTCTGAGCCCACTCTCCGTGTACAGTTTGCATAATGATCCAATCCCCGTGTCCAGTTCTCACTCTGAACCCACTCACCGTGAACAATCCGTGTTGTGTGCCAGCTCCCCATGTACAGTCTACACACTGAGCCCACTGCTGATGTACAGACGGCGCTCTGAGCCCTCTCCCAGTGTAAAGTCCACACTCTGAGCCCACTACACATGTACAGTCCACAGTCTGAGCCCATTCCCTGTGTACAGTCTGCAAAATTAGCTAATCCCTGGGTACAGTCAATGCTGAGTCCACTCCCCGTATATGGTCCTTACTCTGAGACTACTCCCTGTGTACAGACCATACTCTGAGCCCACTCCCTGTGTACAGTCCACGCCTTGAGCTCACTCCCCATGTACAGTCCGCCCTCTGAGCCCATGCCCCGTGTATAGTGTGCACTCTGAACCCACTCCCTGTGTATAGTCTGCACTCTTATCCCACTCCCCGAGTACAATCCAAACTCTGAGCCTACTCCCTGTGTAATGTCTGCACACTGAGCCCACTCACCATGTACAGTCAGCACTCTGAGCCCACTCCCTGTGTATAGTCCGCAGACTAAGACCATTCCCCGTGCACAGTCTGCACTCTGAGCCCAGACCCCGTGTATAGTCTGCACACTGAGCCCACTCCCTGTATACAGTCTGCAAACTGAGCCCACCCCCCGTGTATCGTCTGCACTCTGAGTTCAAGCTCATTGCACGCGTACATTCTGCACACTGAGCTGACTCCTTGCGTACAGTCCGCACTCTGAGCACAATCCCCGTGTACAGTCCACACAATGAGGTAATTACCCGTGTACAGTCCGCGCTTTGAGCCCATTCCCGTGTGCAGTCCATGTTCTGAGCCCAATCCCCATGTGCTATCTGCACTCGAAGCCCACTCCCCATGTACAATCCAAACTCTGAGCCTACTCCCTGAGTACTGTCTGCATTCTGAGCCCACTCCCCGTCAACAGCCCGCACTCTGAGCTCATTGCCCGTGTACAGTCCGCGCTCTGAGCCGACTCCCTGCGTACATTTCTCACTCTGAGACAACTCCCCGTGTACAGTCCACATACAGAGCTAACTACCCGTGTACAGTCCGCGCTCTGAGCGCACTCCCCGTGTACGCTTGGCGCTCTGAGCCCACCCCCCGTGTACAGTCCGCATTCTGAGTCCACTGCCTGTGTACAGTCTGCACTCAAATCCCACTGCCCGCGTAAAATCCAAACACTGAGCATAATCCCTGTGAACTGCCTTCACTCTGAAACCACTCCACGTGTATAGTCTGCACTCTGAGCCCACTGCCTGTGTATATTCCGCAGACTGAGCCCACTCCCCGTGTACAGTCTGCACTCTGAGCCCAATCCCTGTGTATAGTCTGCACACTGAGCCCATTCCCCGTATACAGTATGCAAACTGAGCCCACCCCCCGTGTATAGTCCGCACTCTGAGTTCACTCCCCGTGTACAGTCTGCACACTGAGCTCAATCCCCGTGTACAGTCTGCACACTGAGCTCACTCCCCATTTACAGTCTGCTCTCTGAGCCCAATGCCCGTGTATAGTCTGCATTCTGAGCCAACTCTCCACCTACAGACCGCACTCTGAGCCAACTCCCCGTGTACAGTCCGCACTCTGCGCCCACTCCCCATCTACAATCCTCACTCTGAGCTCATTGCCCGTGCACGGTCCGCGCTCTGCACCGTCTACCTGCGTACTGTCCACACTCTGAGCCCAATCCCCGAATACAGTCCACACATTGAGGTAACTACCCGTGTACAGTCCGCACTCTGAGCCCACTCCCTTTTTACAGTCCGTGCTCTGAGCTCACTCCCCGTGTACAGTCCCCCTTCTGAGCCCACGCCCCATGTATAGTGCGCACTCTCAGCACACTCCCCATGTATAGTCCACAAACTGATCCCACTTCCCGTGTATAGTCCCCACTCAGTGCCCACGCCCCGTGTACAGTCCGCATTCTGAGCCCACACCCCGGGTATAATGCACACACTGAGCCCCCGCCCCATGTATAGTCCGCAATGTGTACAGTCCGCGCTTTGAGCCCACTCCCTGTGTACAGTCAACACACTGACCTAACTACATGTGTACATTCCACACTCTGAGCCCACTCCCCACATATAGCCTGCACTCTGAGCCCACTCCCCGTATACAGTCCGCACTCTGAGTGCACTCCCCATGTACAGTCCAGGCTCTGAGCCCACTCCCCGTGTACAGTCTGCAGTCTGAGTCCACTACCTGTGTACAGTCCGCAATCTAAGCCCACTCCCCGCGTACAATCCAAACTCTGAGCCTACTCCCTGAATACTGTCTGCACTCTGAGCCCACTCCCCATGTACAGTCCGCACTCTGAGCCCACTCCCCGTGTAAAGTCCACACACTGAGCTAACTACCCGTGTACAGTCTGTGCTCTGAGCTCACTCCCCGTGTACAGGCCGCACACTGAGCCCAATGCCCGTCTATTGGCTGCATTCTGAGCCAACTCTCCATCTACAAACCGCACTCAGAGCCAACTGCCCGTATACAGTCCGCACTCTGTGCCCACTCCGCATCTAAAGTCCACACTCTGAGCTCATTGCCCATGTACAGTCCGCACTCTGAGCCGACTCCCTGTGTACAGTCGGCTCTCTTGAGCCCAATCCCTGCGTACAGTCCACACAGTGAGGTAATTAGCCGTGTACAGTCCGCGCTCTGGGCCCACTCCCCATGTGCAGTCCGTGCTCTGAGCCCACTCCCCGTGTACAGTCCACGCTCTGAGCCCACACCCCGTGTACAGTCCGCACTCTAAGACTGCTCCCCGTGTACAATGCAAACTCTGAGCCCACTCCCCGTGTACATTCCGCACTCTGAGCCCACTCTCCGTGTACAGTTTGCATAATGATCCAATCCCCGTGTCCAGTTCTCACTCTGAACCCACTCACCGTGAACAATCCGTGTTGTGTGCCAGCTCCCCGTGTACAGTCTACACACTGAGCCCACTGCTGATGTACAGACGGCGCTCTGAGCCCTCTCCCAGTGTAAAGTCCACACTCTGAGCCCACTACACATGTACAGTCCACAGTCTGAGCCCATTCCCTGTGTACAGTCTGCAAAATTAGCTAATCCCTGGGTACAGTCAATGCTGAGTCCACTCCCCGTATATGGTCCTTACTCTGAGACTACTCCCTGTGTACAGACCATACTCTGAGCCCACTCCCTGTGTACAGTCCGCCCTCTGAGCCCATGCCCCGTGTATAGTGTGCACTCTGAACCCACTCCCTGTGTATAGTCCGCACTCTTATCCCACTCCCCGAGTACAATCCAAACTCTGAGCCTACTCCCTGTGTACTGTCTGCACACTGAGCCCACTCACCATGTACAGTCAGCACTCTGAGCCCACTCCCTGTGTATAGTCCGCAGACTAAGACCAATCCCCGTGCACAGTCTGCACTCTGAGCCCAGACCCCGTGTATAGTCCGCACACTTAGCCCACTCCCTGTATACAGTCTGCAAACTGAGCCCACCCCCCATGTATCGTCTGCACTCTGAGTTCAAGCTCATTGCACGCGTACATTCTGCACACTGAGCTGACTCCTTGCGTACAGTCCGCACTCTGAGCACAATCCCCGTGTACAGTCCACACAATGAGGTAATTACCCGTGTACAGTCCGCGCTTTGAGCCCATTCCCGTGTGCAGTCCATGTTCTGAGCCCAATCCCCATGTGCTATCTGCACTCGAAGCCCACTCCCCATGTACAATCCAAACTCTGAGCCTACTCCCTGAGTACTGTCTGCATTCTGAGCCCACTCCCCGTCAACAGCCCGCACTCTGAGCTCATTGCCCGTGTACAGTCCGCGCTCTGAGCCGACTCCCTGCGTACATTTCTCACTCTGAGACAACTCCCCGTGTACAGTCCACATACAGAGCTAACTACCCGTGTACAGTCCGCGCTCTGAGCGCACTCCCCGTGTACGCTTGGCGCTCTGAGCCCACCCCCCGTGTACAGTCCGCATTCTGAGTCCACTGCCTGTGTACAGTCTGCACTCAAATCCCACTCCCCGCGTAAAATCCAAACACTGAGCATAATCCCTGTGAACTGCCTTCACTCTGAAACCACTCCACGTGTATAGTCTGCACTCTGAGCCCACTGCCTGTGTATATTCCGCAGACTGAGCCCACTCTCCGTGTACAGTCTGCACTCTGAGCCCAATCCCTGTGTATAGTCTGCACACTGAGCCCATTCCCCGTATACAGTATGCAAACTGAGCCCACCCCCCGTGTATAGTTCGCACTCTGAGTTCACTCCCCGTGTACAGTCTGCACACTGAGCTCAATCCCCGTGTACAGTCTGCACACTGAGCTCACTCCCCATTTACAGTCTGCTCTCTGAGCCCAATGCCCGTGTATAGTCTGCATTCTGAGCCAACTCTCCACCTACAGACCGCACTCTGAGCCAACTCCCCGTGTACAGTCCGCACTCTGCGCCCACTCCCCATCTACAATCCTCACTCTGAGCTCATTGCCCGTGCACGGTCCGCGCTCTGCACCGTCTACCTGCGTACTGTCCACACTCTGAGCCCAATCCCCGAATACAGTCCACACAGTGAGGTAACTACCCGTGTACAGTCCGTGCTCTGAGCCCACTCCCCAGGTACAGTCCGCGCTCTGAGCCCACTCCTCGTGTACAATCCGCACTCTAAGCCCGCTCCCCGTGTACAATCCAAAGTCTGAGCCTACTCCCTGTGTACTGTCTGCACTCTGAGCCCACTTCCCATTTACAGTCTGCACTCTGAGCCCACTCTCCGTGTACAGTTTGCATAATGAGCCAATCCCCGTGTACAGTACTCACTCTGAGCGCACACCCCGTGTATAGACCTCAGTCTGTGCCCACTCCCTTGTGTACAGTCCGCGCTCTGAGCCCACTCCCCGTGTACTGTCCGCACTCTGAGCCAACAGCCCATGTGCAGTCCGCATTCTGAGCCCACTCTCCATGTACAGTCCGCACTCTGAGACGACTCACCATGTACAGTCCGCACTCTGAGACCAATGCCCGTGTACAGTCTGTATTCTGAGACAAATCTCCATCTACAGTCCTCACTCTGAGCCAACTCCCCGTGTACAATTGGCACTCTGCGCACATTCCCCATCTGCAGTCTGCACTCTGAGCTCATTCCCCGTGTACAGTCTGCACTCTAAACCCACTCCTGGTGTACAGTGGGCCCTCTGAGCAAACTCCCGTGTATAGACCGCACTCTGATCCCACGCCCCATGTACTTCAGCACTCTGAGCCCAGTTCCCTTGTACACTCCGTGCTGCGAGTCCACTCCCCGTGTACAATCCACACTCTGAGCCCACTCCCTCTGTATAGACCGCAGACTGAGCCCATTCCCCGTGTACAGTCTGCACTCTGAGCCCAATCCCCGTGTATAGTCTGTACACTGAGCCCACTCCCCGTATACAGTCTGCAAACTGAGCCCACCCCCTCAGTATAGTCCGCACTCTGAGTTCACTCCCCGTGTACAGTCTGCACACTGAGCTCAAGCACCGTGTACAGTCCACACTCTGTGCCCAATGCCCGTGTATAGTCTGCATTCTGAACGAACTCTCCATCTGCAGACCGCACTCTGATCCAACATCCCGTGTACAGTCCGCACTCTGGGCCCACCCCCCATCTATAGTCCGCATTCTGAGCTCATTGCCCATGTACGTTCCATGCTCTGAACCGACTCCTTGCGTACAGTCTGCACTCTGAGCACAATCCCCGTGTACAGTCCACACAATGAGGTAATTACCCGTGTACAGTCCGCGCTTTGAGCCCATTCCCGTGTGCAGTCCGTGTTCTGAGCCCACTCCCCGTGTGCTGTCCGCACTCGAAGCCCACTCCTCATGTAGAATCCAAACTCTGAGCCTACTCCCTGAGTACTGTTTGCATTCTGAGCCCACTCCCCGTCAACAGTCCGCACTCTGAGCTCATTGCCCGTGCACAGTCCACGCTCTGAACCGACTCCCTGCGTACATTCCTCACTCTGAGACAACCCCCGTGTACAGTCCAAACACTACGCTAAATACCCGTGTACAGTCCGCACTCTGAGCGCACTCCCCGTGTACGCTCGGCGCTCTGAGCCCACTCCCCCTGTAAAGTCCACAGTCTGAGTCCACTGCCTGTGTATAGTCCGCACTCAAAGCCCACTCCCCACGTACAATCCAAACACTGAGCATACTCCCTGTGAACTGTCTGCACACTGAGTCCACTCCCCGTGTACAGACCGCGCTCTGAGCTGACTCCCTGCGTACATTACTCACTCTGAGACAACTCCCCGTGTACAGTCCACACACTGAGCTAACTACCCGTGTACAGTCCGCGCTCTGAGCGCACTCCCCGTGTACGCTCGGTGCTCTGAGCCCACTCCCCATGTACAGTCCGCATTCTGAGCCCACTCCTCGTGTACAGTCCGCACTCTAAGCCTTCTCCCTGTGTACAATCCAAACTCTGAGCCTACTCCCTGTGTACTGTCTGCACTCTGAGCCCACTCCCCGTGTACAGTCCGCACTCTGAGCCCAAACCCCTTATACAGTCTGCACTCTGAGCCCAGTCTCCATGTACAGATTGCATATTGATCAAATCCCCGCGTCCAGTTCTCACTCTGAGCCCACTCACCGTGAACAATCCGCGTTGTGTGCCGGCTCCCTGTGTACAGTCCACACACTGAGCCCACTCCTGATTTACAGGTGGCGCTCTGAGCCCAGTCCCCGTGTACAGTCCACACTTTGAGCCAACTACACATGTACAGTCCACAGTCTGAGCCCATTCCCTGTGTACAATCCGCAAAATTAGCCAAACCCTGGATACAGTCAATGCTGAGTCAACTCCCCGTGTATGTTCCTTACTCTGAGCCTACTCCCCATGTACAGTCCGCACTCTGAGCCCACTTCTGATGTACAGTCCGCGGTCTGAGCTCACTCCCCGTTGTACAGTCCACCCTCTGAGCCCACACCCCTGTATAGTGGGCACTCTGAGCCCACTCCCTGTGTATAGTCTGCACTCTGAGCTCACTCTCCATGTACAGTCCACGCTCTGAGCGCACTACCCGTGTGCACTCCGCGCTCTGAGCCCAGTCCTGGTGTATAGTCCGCAGACTGAGCCCACTCCCTGTGTACAGTCTGCAATCTGAGCCCAATCCCCGTGTATAGTCTGCACACTGAGCCCACTCCCCGTATACAGTATGCAAACTGAGCCCACCCCCCGTGTATAGTCCGCAATCTGAGTTCAGTCCCCGTGTACAGTTTGCACACTGAGCTCAATCCCCATGTACAGTCCGCACACTGAACTCACTCCCCATTTACAGTCCGCACTCTGAAACCAATGTCCAAGTATAGTCTGCATTCTGACCCAACTCACCACCTACAGACCACACTCTGAGCCAACTCCCCGTGTACAGTCCGCACTCTGCGCCCACTCCCCGTCTACAATCCTCACTCTGAGCTCATTGCCCGTGCACAGTGTGAGGTCTGCGCTGACTACCTGCGTACTGGCCACACTCTGAGCCCAATTCCCGAATACAGTCCACACAGTGAGGTAACTACCCGTGTACAGTCCGCGGTCTGAGCCCACTCCCCGTGTACAGTCCGCGCTCTGAGCCCACTCCTCGTGTACAGTCCGCACTCTAAGCCCGCTCCCCGTGTTCAATCCAAACTCTGAGCCTACCCCCTGTGTACTGTCTGCACTCTGAGCCCACTCCCCGTGTACAGTCCGCACTCTGAGCTCAAACCCTGTATACAGCCCGCACTCTGAGCCCAGTCTCCGTGTACAGTTTGCATAATGATCAAATCCCCATGTCCAGTTCTCACTCTGAGCCCACTCCCCGTGTAGAGTCCGCACTCTAAGACTGCTCCCCGTGTACAATGCAAACTCTGAGCCCACTCCCCGTGTACAGTCCGCACTCTGAGCCCAACCCCGTATACAGTCCGCACTCTGAGCCCACTCTCCGTGTACAGTTTGCATAATGATCAAATCCCCGTGTCCAGTTCTCACTCTGAGCCCACTCACCGTGAACAATCTGCGTTGTGTGCCGGCTCCCTGTGTACAGTCCACACACTGAGCCCACTCCTGATGTACAGGCGGCGGTCTGATCCCACTCCCCATGTACAGTCCACACTCTGAGCCAAATACACATGTACAGTCCGCAGTCTGAGCCCATTCCTTGTGTACAGTCTGCAAAATTAGCCAAACACTGGTTACAGTCAATGCTGAGTCCACTCCCCTTGTATGGTCCTTACTCTGAACCTACTCCCCATGTACAGTCCGCACTCTGAGCCCACTTCCTGTGTACAGTCCGCGGTCTGAGCTCACTCCCCATTGTACAGTCCACCGTCTGAGCCCACGCCCCGTGTATAGTGTGCACTTTGAGCCCACTCCCTGTGTATAGTCTGCACTCTGAGCTCACTCTCCATGTACAGTCCACGCTCTGAGCCCACTCCCCGTGTACAGTCCGCAGTCTGAGTCCACTTCCTGTTACAGTCCGCACTCTAATCCCACTCCCAGCGTACAATCCAAACTCTGAGCCCACTCCCCGTGTACAATCCGCACTCTGAGCCCACTCCCTGTGTATAGTCCGCAGACTGAACCCATTCCCCGTGTACAGTCTGCACTCTGAGCTCAATCTCCGTGTATAGTCTGCACACTTCGGCTACTCCCCGTACACAGTCTGAAAACTTATCCCAAACCCCGTGTATAGTCAGCACTCTGAGTTCACTCCCTGTGAACAATCTGCACACTGAGCTCACACCCTGTTCACAGTACACAAACTGAGCCCACTCCCCATGCCCAATGGCCGTGAATAGTCTGCATTCTGAGCCAACTCTCCATCTACAGACCACATTCTGAGCCAACTCCCTGTTTACAGTCCTCACTCTGCACCTTACTCTGCATCTACAGTCCGCACACTGAGCTCATTGCCTGTGTACAGTCTGCGCTATGAGATGAATCCCTGCGTACAGTCTGCACTCTGAGTCCAATTCCCATGTACAGTCCACACAGTGAGGTAACTACCCGTGTACAGTCCGTGTTCTGAGCCCACTCCCCGTGTAGAGTCCACACTGAGCCCACTACACGTGTACAGTCCACACACTGAAGCCACTCCCCGTGTATAGTCCTCATACTGAGCCCACTGCCTGTGTACTGACAGCATTCTGAGCCCACACCCCGTGTACTGTCTGCACTCTGAGTCAACACCCCATGTGCAGTCCGCATTCTGAGCCCACTCTCCATGTACAGTCCGCACTCTGAGCCGACTCCCCATGTACAATCCGCGCTCTGAGCCCAATGCCCATGTATAGTCTGCATTCTGAGACAAATCTCTATCTACAGTCCAGACTCAGAGACAATGCCCCGTAAACAGTCGGCACTCTGCGACCATTCCTCACTACAGTCCGCACTCTGAGCTCATTCCCCGTGTACTGTCTGCACTCTGAACGCACTCCTGGTGTACAGTGGGCCCATTGAGCCTACTCACCGTGTATAGTCCGCACTCTGATCCTACGCCCCAAGTACATCAGCACTCTGAGCCCAGATCCCTTGTACAGTCCGTGCTGTGAGCCCACTCCCCGTGTATAGTCTGCACACTGTGCTCACTCCCCATGTACAGTACGCACACTCAGCCCACTCCCCATTTACAGACCGCACTCTGAGCCCAATGCCCGTGTATAGTCTGCATTCTGAGCCAACTCATCATCTACAGACCGCACTCAGCACCGTACACGGGGATTGGCTCATTATGCACACGGGGAGTGGGATCAGAGTGCAGACAGTACACAGGCAGTAGGCTCAGAGTTTGGATTCTACATGGGGAGCAGTCTTAGTGTGCAGACTGTACACGGGGAGTGGGCTCAGAGCACGGCCTGAACTCAGATTACAACTCCCCGTGTACAGTCCACCCTCTGCTCCCACTCCCCGTCTACAGTCCGCACACTGAGCTCATTGCCTGTGTGCAGTCCGCGCTCTGAGCCGAATCCCTGCGTACAGTCCACACTCTGAGCCCAATTCCCATGTACAGTCCACACAGTGAGGTAACTACGCGTGTACAGTCCAAACTCTGAGCCCACTCCCGTGTGCAATCCGCGCTCTGAGCCGCCTCCCCGTAAAATGTCCGCACTCTAAACCCACTCCCCTTTTACAATCCCATCTCTGAGTCTACTCCCTGTGTACTGTCCGCACTCTGAGCCCACTCTCCGTGTACAGTTTGCATAATGAGCCAATCCCCGTGTTCCGTTCTCACTCTGAGCCCACTCACCATGAACAATCTGCGCTTTGTGCCGGCTCCCCGTGTACAGTCCACACAAGCAGCACACTCCTGATGTACAGACGGCACTCTAAGCCCATTCCCCGTATACAGTCCACTCTCTGAGCCCACTACACGTGTACAGTCCACAGTCTGAGGCCATTCCCTGTGAACAGTCTGCACAATGAGCCAATCCCCGGGTACAGTCAATGCTGAGTCCATTCCCCATGTATGGTCCTCACTCTGAGCCTACTCCCCGTGTACAGTCTGCACAGTGAGCCCAATCCCTTTGTACAGTCCGTGCTCTGAGTTCACTCCCCATGTAAAGTCCGCCCTCTGAGCCCACGCCCCGTGTATAGTTCGCACTCTGAGCACACTCCCCATGTAATGGCCACACTCTGAGCCCACTCCCCGTGTATAGTCCTCACTCTGTGCCCACTCTCTTGTGTACAGTCCGCGCTCTGAGCCCACTCCCCATGTACAATCCGCTCTCTGAGCCCACTCCATGTGTACAGTCCGCGCTTTGATCCCAGTGCCAGTGTACAGTCAACACACTGACTTCACTACCCATGTATAGTCCACACTCTGAGCCCACTCCCCATGTACAGTCCGCACTCTGAGCCGACTCCCTGTGTACAGTCCGCGATATGAGCCCAATCCCCATGTACAGTCCACACAGTGAAGTAACTAGCCGTGTACAGTCCACGCATTGTTCCGACTCCCTGTGTACTGTCCGCGCTCTGAGCCCACTCCCCGTGTACAGTCCGAACTCTAAGCCCGCTCCCCATGTACAGTCCCAACTCTGAGCCTACTCCCTGTGTACTCTCTGCACTCTGAGTCCACTCCCCATGTACAGTCCGCACTCTGAGCTGACTCTCCGTGTACAGTTCGCATAATGAGCCAATCCCCATGTACAGTTCTCACTCTGAGCCCACTCACCGTGAACAATCCGCGCTGTGTGCCAGCTCCCTATGTACAGTCCACACACTGTGCCCACTCCTGATGTACAGATGGCGCTCTGAGCCCTCTCCCCATGTACAGTCCACAGTCTGAGCCCACTACACATGTACAGTCCACAGTCTGAGCCCATTCCCTGTGTACAGTCTGCAAAAGTAGCCATTCCTTGGGTACAGTCAATGCTGAGTCCACTCTCCATCTGCAGACCGCACTCTGAGCCAACACCCTGTGTACAGTCCGCATTCTGTGCCAACTCTCCGTCTACAGTCCGCACTCTGATCTCATTGCCCATGTGGAGTCTGCGCTCTGAGCCGACTCCCTGAGTATAATCCGCATTCTGAGCCCAATTCCCGTGTACAGTCCACACAGTTTGGTAACTACCCATGTACAGGACGCGCTCTGAGCCCACTCCCTGTTTACAGTCCGCACTCTGAGCCCAATGCCCGTGAAAAGTTTACATTCTGAGCAAAATCTCCATCTACAGACCGCACTCTGAGCCAACTCCCCGTGTACTGTCCGCATTCTGCGCCAACTCCCCATCTACAGGCAGCACTCTGAGCTCAATTCCTGCGTACAGTCCGCAATCTGAGCCTAATCCCCGTGTACAGTCCACACAGTGATGTAAATACCCGTGTACTGTCCACACTCTAAGCCCGCTCCCCGTGTACAATCCTAACTCTGAGCCTACACCCTGTGTACTGTCTGCACTCTGAGCCCGCTCCCCGTGTACATTCCGCACTCTGAGCCGACTCTCCATGCACAGTTTGCATAATGAGCCAATCCCCGTGTACAGTTCTCACTCTGAGCCCACTCACCATGAACAATCTGTGCTGTGTGCCGGCTCCCAGTGTACAGTCCACACACTGAGCCCACTCCCGATGTACAGACAGTGCTCGGAGCCCACTCCCCATGTACAGTCCACAGTCTGAGCCCATTCCCTGTGTACAGTCTGCAAAATTATCAATCCCTGGGTACAGTCAATGCTGAGTCCTCTCCCCGTGTATTGTCCTCACTCTGAGCCTACTCCCCATGTAGAGTCCGCACTCTGAGCCCACTTCCTGTGTACATTCCGCGCTCTGAGTTCACTCCCCGTGTACAGTCCGCCCTCTGATCCCACACCCCGTCTATAGTCTGCACTCTGAGCTCACTCCCCGTGTACAGTCCGTGCACTGAGTGCTCTTCCCGTGTACACTCCGCACTCTAAGCCCACTCGCCGTGTACAATCCAAAATCTGAGCCTACTCCCTGTGAACTGTCTGCACTCTGAGCCCACTCTCCGTGTACAGTCCGCACTCTGAGCCCACTCCCTGTTTATAGACCGCAGTCTGAGCCCATGCCCCGTGTACAGTCGGCACTCTGAGCCCAATCCCCGTGTATAGTCCGTACACTTAGGCCACGCCCCGTATACAGTTTGCAAACTTATCCCACCACCTGTGTATAGTCCGCATTCTGAGTTCACACTCCGTGTACAGTCTGCACACTGACCTCACTCCCCGTGTACAGTAGGCACACTGAGCCAACTCCCCGTCTACAGTCCGCACACTGAGCTCATTGCCCGTGTACAGTCTGTGCTCTGCGCCGAATCCCTGTGTACAGTCCCCACTCTGAGCCCAATTCCCATGTACTAGCAGGAGCGGGAGCAGCAGCAGCAGCAGGAGCGGGAGCAGCAGCAGGAGTGGGAGCAGCAGCAGCAGCAGGAGCGGGAGCAGCAGCAGGAGTGGGAGCAGCAGATGGAGCAGCAGGAGCAGCAGCAGCAGCAGCAGCAGCAACGGGAGCAGGAACAGGAGCAGCAGCATAAGCAGCAGCAGCAACGGGAACAGCAGCAGTGGGAGCAGCAGTGGCAGCGCGAGCGGGAGCAGCAGCAGGAGCGGGAGCAGCAGCAGCAGCAGCAGCAGCAACAGGAGCGGGAGCAGCAGCAGCAGGAGTGGGAGCAGCAGCAGCAGGAGTGGCAGCAGCAGCAGGAGCAGGAGCAGCAGAAGCAGCAGGAGCGGGAGCAGCAGCAGCAGCAGCAGGAGTGGGAGGAGCAGCAGCAGGAGTGGGAGCAGCAGCAGGAGTGGGAGCAGCAGCAGGAGTGGGAGCAGCAGCAGGAGCAGCAGCAGCAGCAGGAGCGGGAGCAGCAGCAGCAGCAGGAGAGGGAGCAGCAGCAGCAGGAGCAGGAGCAGCAGCAGCAGCAGGAGCAGGAGCAGCAGCTGCAGCAGGAGTGGGAGCAGCAGCAGGAGCACGAGCGGGAGCAGGAGTAGCAGGAGCGGGAGCGGGAGCAGCAGCAGCAGGAGCGGGAGCAGCAGCAGGAGCGGGAGCAGCAGCAGGAGTGGGAGCAGCAGCAGGAGCGGGAGCGGGAGCAGCAGCAGCAGGAGCGGGAGCGGGAGCAGCAGCAGCAGGAGCGGGAGCGGAAGCGGGAGCGGGAGCAGCAGTAGGAGCGGGAGCAGCAGCAGGAGCGGGAGCAGCAGCAGAAGCAGGAGCGGGAGCAGCAGCAGCAGCAGGAGCGGGAGCAGCAGCAGCAGCAGAGGCGGGGGCAGCAGCAGGAGCGGGAGCAGCAGCAGCAGGAGTGGGAGCAGCAGCAACAGCAGGAGTGGGAGAAGCAGCAGGAGCGGGAGGAGCAGCAGCAGCAGGAGTGGGAGCAGCAGCAGGAGTGGGAGCAGCAGCAGCAGCAGGAGTGGGAGCAGCAGCAGGAGCGGGAGCAGCAGCAGGAGCGGGAGCAGCAGCAGGAGCGGGAGCAGGAGCAGCAGCAGGAGCGGGAGCGGGAGCGGGAGCGGGAGCAGCAGCAGGATCGGGAGCAGCAGCTGGAGCCGGAGCGGGAGCAGCAGCAGGAGTGGGAGAAGCAGCAGGAGTGGGAGCAGCAGCAGCAGCAGGAGCGGGAGCAGCAGCAGGAGCGGGAGCAGCAGCAGGAGTGGGAGCAGCAGCAAGAGCGGGAGCAGCAGCAGGAGCAGCAGCAGCAGCAGCAGCAGGAGCGGGAGCAGCAGCAGGAGCGGGAGCGGAAGCAGCAGCAGGAGCGGGAGCAGCAGCAGGAACGGGAGCGGGAGCAGCAGCAGGAGTGGGAGCAGCAGCAGCAGCAGCAGCAGCAGGAGCGGGAGCAGCAGCAGGAGCGGGAGCGGGAGCAGCAGCAGGAGCAGGAGCGGGAGCAGCAGCAGGAGCGGAAGCAGCAGAAGCAGCAGGAGCAGGAGTGGGAGCAGCAGCAGTAGCAGGAGAGGGAGCAGCAGCAGGAGCGGGAGCGGGAGCAGCAGCAGGAGCGGGAGCAGCAGCAGGAGTCGGAGCAGCAGCAGGAGCAGGAGTGGGAGCAGCAACGCCAGCGGGAGCAGCAGCAGGAGTGGGAGCAGCAGCAGGAGTGGGAGCAGCAGCACGAGCGGGAGCAGCAGCAGCAACAGGAGCAGCAGCAGCAGCAGCAGGAGCGGGAGCAGCAGCAGGAGTCGGAGCAGCAGCAGGAGCGGGAGCAGCAGCAGGAGCGGGAGCAGCAGCAGGAGCGGGAGCAGCAGCAGGAGCAGCAGCAGCAGCAGGAGTGGGAGCAGCAGCAGGAGTGGGAGCAGCAGCTGGAGCAGCAGCAGCAGCAGCAACAGCAGGAGCGAGAGAAGCAGCAGGACCAGCAGCAGCAACGGGAGCAGGAACAGGAGGAGCAGCATAAGCAGCAGCAGCAACGGGAGCAGCAGCAGTGGGAGCAGCAGTGGCAGCGCGAGCGGGAGCAGCAGCAGGAGTGGGAGCAGCAGCAGCAGCAGAAGTGGGAGCAGCAGCGCGAGCGGGAGCAGCAGCAGGAGCGGGAGCAGCAGCAGCAGGAGCGCGAGCGGGAGCGGGAGCAGCAGCAGCAGCGGGAGCAGCAGCAGCAGCAGGAGCGGGAGAGCAGCAGCAGCAGGAGCAGCAGCAGCAGCAGAGGAGCGGGAGTAGCAGCAGCAGCAGCAGCAGCAGGAGCGGGAGCAGCAGCAGGAGCAGGAGCAGCAGCAGCAGGAGCGGGAGCGGAAGCGGGAGCGGGAGCAGCAGCAGGAGCGGGAGCAGCAGCAGGAGCGGGAGCAGCAGCAGCAGCAGGAGCGGGAGCAGCAGCAGGAGTGGGAGCAGCAGCAGGAGCGGGAGCAGCAGCAGCAGCAGAAGCAGGAGCAGCAGCAGCAGCAGGAGCGGGAGCAGCAGCAGCAGCAGGAGCGGGAGCAGCAGCAGGAGCGGGAGCAGCAGCAGGTGCGGGAGCAGCAGCAGCAGGAGCGGGAGCAGCAGCAGCAGCAGGAGCGGGAGCAGCAGCAGCAGCAGGAGCGGGAGCAGCAGCAGCAGCAGGAGCGGGGGCAGCAGCAGGAGCGGGAGCAGCAGCAGCAGCAGGAGTGGGAGCAGCAGCAGGAGCGGGAGCAGCAGCAGGAACGGGAGCAGCAGCAGGAGCGGGAGCAGCAGCAGCAGGAGCGGGAGAAGCAGCAGGAGCGGGAGGAGTAGCAGCAGACGAGTGGGAGCAGCAGCAGGAGTGGGAGCAGCAGCAGCAGCAGGAGTGGGAGCAGCAGTAGGAGCGGGAGCAGCAGCAGGAGCGGGAGCGGGAGCAGCAGCAGGAGCGGGAGCGGGAGCGGGAGCGGGAGCAGCAGCAGGAGCGGGAGCAGCAGCTGGAGCGGGAGCAGGAGCCGCAGCACGAGTGGGAGCAGAAGCAGGAGTGGGAGCAGCAGCAGGAGCAGCAGCAGCAGCAGGAGCGGGAGCAGCAGCAGCAGCAGGAGAGGGAGCAGCAGCAGCAGGAGCAGGAGCAGCAGCAGCAGCAGGAGCAGGAGCAGCAGCTGCAGCAGGAGTGGGAGCAGCAGCAGGAGCACGAGCGGGAGCAGGAGTAGCAGGAGCGGGAGCGGGAGCAGCAGCAGCAGGAGCGGGAGCAGCAGCAGGAGCGGGAGCAGCAGCAGGAGTGGGAGCAGCAGCAGGAGCGGGAGCGGGAGCAGCAGCAGCAGGAGCGGGAGCGGGAGCAGCAGCAGCAGGAGCGGGAGCGGAAGCGGGAGCGGGAGCAGCAGCAGGAGCGGGAGCAGCAGCAGGAGCGGGAGGAGCAGCAGAAGCAGGAGCGGGAGCAGCAGCAGCAGCAGGAGTGGGAGCAGCAGCAGCAGCAGGAGCGGGGGCAGCAGCAGGAGCGGGAGCAGCAGCAGCAGCAGGAGTGGGAGTAGCAGCAGGAGCGGGAGCAGCAGCAGGAGCGGGAGCAGCAGCAGGAGCGGGAGCAGCAGCAGCAGGAGTGGGAGCAGCAGCAACAGCAGGAGTGGGAGAAGCAGCAGGAGCGGGAGGAGCAGCAGCAGCAGGAGTGGGAGCAGCAGAAGGAGTGGGAGCAGCAGCAGCAGCAGGAGTGGGAGCAGCAGCAGGAGCAGGAGCAGCAGCAGGAGCGGGAGCAGGAGCAGCAGCAGGAGCGGGAGCTGGAGCGGGAGCGGGAGCAGCAGCAGGATCGGGAGCAGCAGCTGGAGCCGGAGCGGGAGCAGCAGCAGGAGTGGGAGAAGCAGCAGGTGTGTGAGCAGCAGCAGCAGCAGGAGCGGGAGCAGCAGCAGGAGCGGGAGCAGCAGCAGGAGTGGGAGCAGCAGCAAGAGCGGGAGCAGCAGCTGGAGCAGCAGCAGCAGGAGCGGGAGCAGCAGCAGGAGCGGGAGCGGAAGCAGCAGCAGGAGCGGGAGCAGCAGCAGGAATGGAGCGGGAGCAGCAGCAGGAGTGGGAGCAGCAGCAGCAGCAGGAGCGGGAGCAGCAGCAGGAGCGGGAGCGGGAGCAGCAGCAGGAGCAGGAGCGGGAGCAGCAGCAGGAGCGGGAGCAGCAGAAGCAGCAGTTTCAGGAGTGGGAGCAGCAGCAGTAGGAGGAGAGGGAGCAGCACCAGGAGCGGGAGCGGGAGCAGCAGCAGGAGCGGGAGCAGCAGCAGGAGTCGGAGCAGCAGCAGGAGCAGGAGCGGGAGCAGCAACGCCAGCGGGAGCAGCAGCAGGAGTGGGAGCAGCAGTGCGAGCGGGAGCAGCAGCAGCAACAGGAGCAGCAGCAGCAGCAGCAGGAGCGGGAGCAGCAGCAGGAGTGGGAGCAGCAGCAGGAGCGGGAGCAGCAGCAGGAGCGGGAGCAGCAGCAGGAGCGGGAGCAGCAGCAGGAGCAGCAGCAGCAGCAGGAGTGGGAGCAGCAGCAGGAGTGGGAGCAGCAGCTGGAGCAGCAGCAGCAGCAGCAGCAGCAGGAGCGAGAGAAGCAGCAGGAGCAGCAGCAGCAACGGGAGCAGGAACAGGAGGAGCAGCATAAGCAGCAGCAGCAACGGGAGCAGCAGCAGTGGGAGCATTAGTGGCAGCGCGAGCGGGAGCAGCAGCAGGAGTGGGAGCAGCAGCAGCAGCAGAAGTGGGAGCAGCAGCGCGAGCGGGAGCAGCAGCAGGAGTGGGAGCAGCAGCAGCAGGAGCGCGAGCGGGAGCGGGAGCAGCAGCAGCAGCGGGAGCAGCAGCAGCAGCAGGAGCGGGAGAGCAGCAGCAGCAGGAGCAGCAGCAGCAGCAGCAGCAGGAGCGGGAGTAGCAGCAGCAGCAGCAGCAGCAGGAGCGGGAGCAGCAGCAGGAGCAGGAGCAGCAGCAGCAGGAGCGGGAGCGGAAGCGGGAGCGGGAGCAGCAGCAGGAGCGGTAGAAGCAGCAGGAGCGGGAGCAGCAGCAGCAGGAGCGGGAGCAGCAGCAGGAGTGGGAGCAGCAGCAGGAGCGGGAGCAGCAGCAGCAGCAGAAGCAGGAGCAGCAGCAGCAGCAGGAGCGGGAGCAGCAGCAGCAGCAGGAGCGGGAGCAGCAGCAGGAGCGGGAGCAGCAGCAGGAGTGGGAGCAGCAGCAGCAGGAGCGGGAGCAGCAGCAGCAGCAGGAGCGGGAGCAGCAGCAGCAGCAGGAGCGGGAGCAGCAGCAGCAGCAGGAGCGGGGGCAGTAGCAGGAGCGGGAGCAGCAGCAGCAGCAGGAGTGGGAGCAGCAGCAGGAGCGGGAGCAGCAGCAGGAGCGGGAGCAGCAGCAGGAGCGGGAGCAGCAGCAGCAGGAGCGGGAGCAGCAGCAACAGCAGGAGTGGGAGAAGCAGCAGGAGCGGGAGGAGCAGCAGCAGCAGTAGTGGGAGCAGCAGCAGGAGTGGGAGCAGCAGCAGCAGCAGGAGTGGGAGCAGCAGCAGGAGCGGGAGCAGCAGCAGGAGCGGGAGCGGGAGCAGCAGCAGGAGCGGGAGCGGGAGCGGGAGCGGGAGCAGCAGCAGGAGCGGGAGCAGCAGCTGGAGCGGGAGCTGGAGCCGCAGCAGGAGTGGGAGCAGCAGCAGGAGTGGGAGCAGCAGCAGCAGCAGGAGCGGGAGCAGCAGCAGGAGCGGGAGCAGCAGCAGGAGCGGGAGCAGCAGCAGGAGCGGGAGCAGCAGCAGCAGCAGCAGGAGCGGGAGCAGCAGCAGGAGCGGGAGCAGCAGCAAGAGCGGGAGCAGCAGGAGCAGCAGCAGCAGCAGCAGCAGGAGCGGGAGCAGCAGCAGGAGCGGGAGCGGAAACAGCAGCAGGAGCGGGAGCAGCAGCAGGAGCAGGAGCGGGAGCAGCAGCAGGAGTGGGAGCAGCAGCAGCAGCAGCAGCAGGAGCGGGAGCAGCAGCAGGAGCGGGAGCGGGAGCAGCAGCAGCAGCAGGAGCGGGAGCAGCAGCAAGAGCAGGAGCAGCAGAAGCAGCAGGAGCAGGAGTGGGAGCAGGAGCAGGAGGAGGAGTGGGAGCAGCAGCAGGAGCGGGAGCAGCAGCAGGAGTCGGAGCAGCAGCAGGAGCAGGAGCGGGAGCAGCAACGCCAGCGGGAGCAGCAGCAGGAGTGGGAGCAGCAGCAGGAGTGGGAGCAGCAGCGCGAGCGGGAGCAGCAGCAGCAACAGGAGCAGCAGCAGCAGCAGCAGCAGGAGCGGGAGCAGCAGCAGGAGTGGAAGCAGCAGCAGGAGCGGGAGCAGCAGCAGGAGCGGGAGCAGCAGCAGGAGCGGGAGCAGCAGCAGCAGCAGGAGTGGGAGCAGCAGCAGGAGTGGGAGCAGCTGCTGGAGTGGGAGCAGCAGCAGCAGCAGCAGCAGGAGCGAGAGAAGCAGCAGGAGCAGCAGCAGCAACGGGAGCAGGAACAGGAGGAGCAGCATAAGCAGCAGCAGTAACGGGAGCAGCAGCAGTGGGAGCAACAGTGGCAGCGCGAGCAGGAGCAGCAGCAGGAGTGGGAGCAGAAGCAGCAACAGAAGTGGGAGCAGCAGCACGAGCGGGAGCAGCAGCAGGAGCGGGAACAGCAGCAGCAGGAGCGCGAGCGGGAGCGGGAGCAGCAGCAGCAGCGGGAGCAGCAGCAGCAGCAGGGGCGGGAGAGCAGCAGCAGCAGGAGCAGCAGCAGCAGCAGCAGCAGGAGCGGGAGCAGCAGCAGCAGCAGCAGCAGCAGGAGCGGGAGCAGCAGCAGGAGCGGGAGCAGCAGCAGGAGCGGGAGCAGCAGCAGCAACAGGAGCAGCAGCAGGAGCGGGAGCAGCAGCAGCAGGAGCGGGAGCAGCAGCAGCAGCAGGAGCAGCAGCAGGAGCGGGAGCAGCAGCAGCAGCAGCCGCAGCAGCAGCAGGAGCGGGAGCGGGGGCAGCAGCAGCAGCAGGAGCAGCAGCAGGAGCGGGAGCAGCAGCAACAGCAGCAGCAGCAGGAGCGGGAGCAGCAGCAGGAGCGGGAGCAGCAGCAGGAGCGGGAGCGGGGGCAGCAGCAGCAGCAGGAGCAGCAGCAGGAGCGGGAGCAGCAGCAGCAGCAGGAGCAGCAGCAGCAGCAGCAGCAGCAGCCGGAGAAGCAGCGCGAGCGGGAGCAGCAGCAGCAGCAGCACCAGCAGCAGGAGCAGCAGCAGGAGTGGGAGCTGCAGCAGCAGGAGCGGGAGCAGCAGCAGCAGCAGGAGCAGCAGCAGGAGCGGGAGCAGCAGCAGCAGCAACAGCAGCAGAAGCAGGAGCGGGAGCGGGGGCAGCAGCAGCAGCAGGAGCAGCAGCAGGAGCGGGAGCAGCAGCAGCAGTAGCAGCAGCAGGAGCGGGAGCAGCAGCAGGAGCGGGAGCAGCAGCAGGAGCGGGAGCGGGGGCAGCAGCAGGAGCGGGAGCAGCAGCAGGATTCGGAGCAGCAGCAGGAGCAGGAGCGGGAGCAGCAACGCCAGCGGGAGCAGCAGCAGGAGTGGGAGCAGCAGCAGGAGTGGGAGCAGAGCGCGAGCGGGAGCAGCAGCAGCAACAGGAGCAGCAGCAGCAGCAGCAGGAGCGGGAGCAGCAGCAGGAGTGGAAGCAGCAGCAGGAGCGGGAGCAGCAGCAGGAGCGGGAGCAGCAGAAGCAGCAGGAGCAGGAGTGGGAGCAGCAGCAGTAGCAGGAGTGGGAGCAGCAGCAGGAGCGGGAGCGGGAGCAGCAGCAGGAGCGGGAGCAGCAGCAGGAGTCGGAGCAGCAGCAGGAGCAGGAGCGGGAGCAGCAACGCCAGCGGGAGCAGCAGCAGGAGTGGGAGCAGCAGCAGGAGTGGGAGCAAGAGCGCGAGCGGGAGCAGCAGCAGCAACAGGAGCAGCAGAAGCAGCAGCAGGAGCAGGAGCAGCAGCAGGAATGGGAGCAGGAACAGGAGGAGCAGCATAAGCAGCAGCAGCAACGGGAGCAGCAGCAGTGGGAGCAGCAGTGGCAGCGCGAGTGGGAGCAGCAGCAGGAGTGGGAGCAGCAGCAGCAGCAGAAGTGGGAGAAGCAGCGCGAGCGGGAGAAGCAGCAGGAGCGGGAACAGCAGCAGCAGGAGCGCGAGCGGGAGCGGGAGCAGCAGCAGCAGCGGGAGCAGCAGCAGCAGCAGGAGTGGGAGAGCAGCAGCAGCAGGAGCAGCAGCAGCAGCAGCAGCAGGAGCGGGAGCAGCAGCAGCAGCAGCAGCAGCAGGAGCGGGAGCAGCAGCAGGAGCGGGAGCAGCAGCAGGAGCGGGAGCAGCAGCAGCAGCAGTGGGAGCAGCAGCAGCAGGAGTGGGAGCAGCAGCAGGAGCAGGAGCAGCAGAAGCAGCAGGAGCGGGAGCAGCAGCAGCAGCAGCAGGAGTGGGAGGAGCAGCAGCAGGAGTGGGAGCGGCAGCAGGAGCGGGAGCAGCAGCAGGAGTGGGAGCAGCAGCAGGAGCAGCAGCAGCAGCAGGAGCGGGAGCAGCAGCAGCAGCAGGAGAGGGAGCAGCAGCAGCAGCAGGAGCAGGAGCGGGAGCAGCAGCAGGAGCGGGAGCGGAAACAGCAGCAGGACCGGGAGCAGCAGCAGGAGCAGGAGCGGGAGCAGCAGCAGGAGTGGGAGCAGCAGCAGCAGCAGCAGCAGGAGCGGGAGCAGCAGCAGCAGCAGGAGCGGGAGCAGCAGCAGCAGCAGGAGCGGGAGCAGCAGCAGCAGCAGGAGCGGGAGCAGCAGCAGCAGCAGGAGTGGGAGCAGCAGCAGGAGCGGGAGCAGCAGCAGGAACGGGAGCAGCAGCAGGAGCGGGAGCAGCAGCAGCAGGAGCGGGAGCAGCAGCAACAGCAGGAGTGGGAGAAGCAGCAGGAGCGGGAGGAGTAGCAGCAGACGAGTGGGAGCAGCAGCAGGAGTGGGAGCAGCAGCAGCAGCAGGAGTGGGAGCAGCAGTAGGAGCGGGAGCAGCAGCAGGAGCGGGAGCGGGAGCAGCAGCAGGAGCGGGAGCGGGAGCGGGAGCGGGAGCAGCAGCAGGAGCGGGAGCAGCAGCTGGAGCGGGAGCAGGAGCCGCAGCACGAGTGGGAGCAGAAGCAGGAGTGGGAGCAGCAGCAGGAGCAGCAGCAGCAGCAGGAGCGGGAGCAGCAGCAGCAGCAGGAGAGGGAGCAGCAGCAGCAGGAGCAGGAGCAGCAGCAGCAGCAGGAGCAGGAGCAGCAGCTGCAGCAGGAGTGGGAGCAGCAGCAGGAGCACGAGCGGGAGCAGGAGTAGCAGGAGCGGGGAGCGGGAGCAGCAGCAGCAGGAGCGGGAGCAGCAGCAGGAGCGGGAGCAGCAGCAGGAGTGGGAGCAGCAGCAGGAGCGGGAGCGGGAGCAGCAGCAGCAGGAGCGGGAGCGGGAGCAGCAGCAGCAGGAGCGGGAGCGGAAGCGGGAGCGGGAGCAGCAGCAGGAGCGGGAGCAGCAGCAGGAGCGGGAGGAGCAGCAGAAGCAGGAGCGGGAGCAGCAGCAGCAGCAGGAGTGGGAGCAGCAGCAGCAGCAGGAGCGGGGGCAGCAGCAGGAGCGGGAGCAGCAGCAGCAGCAGGAGTGGGAGTAGCAGCAGGAGCGGGAGCAGCAGCAGGAGCGGGAGCAGCAGCAGGAGCGGGAGCAGCAGCAGCAGGAGTGGGAGCAGCAGCAACAGCAGGAGTGGGAGAAGCAGCAGGAGCAGGAGCAGCAGCAGGAGCGGGAGCAGGAGCAGCAGCAGGAGCGGGAGCGGGAGCGGGAGCGGGAGCAGCAGCAGGATCGGGAGCAGCAGCTGGAGCCGGAGCGGGAGCAGCAGCAGGAGTGGGAGAAGCAGCAGGTGTGGGAGCAGCAGCAGCAGCAGGAGTGGGAGCAGCAGCAGGAGCGGGAGCAGCAGCAGGAGTGGGAGCAGCAGCAAGAGCGGGAGCAGCAGCTGGAGCAGCAGCAGCAGGAGCGGGAGCAGCAGCAGGAGCGGGAGCGGAAGCAGCAGCAGGAGCGGGAGCAGCAGCAGGAATGGAGCGGGAGCAGCAGCAGGAGTGGGAGCAGCAGAAGCAGCAGTTTCAGGAGTGGGAGCAGCAGCAGTAGCAGGAGAGGGAGCAGCACCAGGAGCGGGAGCGGGAGCAGCAGCAGGAGCGGGAGCAGCAGCAGGAGTCGGAGCAGCAGCAGGAGCAGGAGCGGGAGCAGCAACGCCAGCGGGAGCAGCAGCAGGAGTGGGAGCAGCAGTGCGAGCGGGAGCAGCAGCAGCAACAGGAGCAGCAGCAGCAGCAGCAGGAGCGGGAGCAGCAGCAGGAGTGGGAGCAGCAGCAGGAGCGGGAGCAGCAGCAGGAGCGGGAGCAGCAGCAGGAGCGGGAGCAGCAGCAGGAGCAGCAGCAGCAGCAGGAGTGGGAGCAGCAGCAGGAGTGGGAGCAGCAGCTGGAGCAGCAGCAGCAGCAGCAGCAGCAGGAGCGAGAGAAGCAGCAGGAGCAGCAGCAGCAACGGGAGCAGGAACAGGAGGAGCAGCATAAGCAGCAGCAGCAACGGGAGCAGCAGCAGTGGGAGCATTAGTGGCAGCGCGAGCGGGAGCAGCAGCAGGAGTGGGAGCAGCAGCAGCAGCAGAAGTGGGAGCAGCAGCGCGAGCGGGAGCAGCAGCAGGAGTGGGAGCAGCAGCAGCAGGAGCGCGAGCGGGAGCGGGAGCAGCAGCAGCAGCGGGAGCAGCAGCAGCAGCAGGAGCGGGAGAGCAGCAGCAGCAGGAGCAGCAGCAGCAGCAGCAGCAGGAGCGGGAGTAGCAGCAGCAGCAGCAGCAGCAGGAGCGGGAGCAGCAGCAGGAGCAGGAGCAGCAGCAGCAGGAGCGGGAGCGGAAGCGGGAGCGGGAGCAGCAGCAGGAGTGGGAGCAGCAGCAGGAGCGGGAGCAGCAGCAGCAGCAGAAGCAGGAGCAGCAGCAGCAGCAGGAGCGGGAGCAGCAGCAGCAGCAGGAGCGGGAGCAGCAGCAGGAGCGGGAGCAGCAGCAGGAGTGGGAGCAGCAGCAGCAGGAGCGGGAGCAGCAGCAGCAGCAGGAGCGGGAGCAGCAGCAGCAGCAGGAGCGGGAGCAGCAGCAGCAGCAGGAGCGGGGGCAGTAGCAGGAGCGGGAGCAGCAGCAGCAGCAGGAGTGGGAGCAGCAGCAGGAGTGGGAGCAGCAGCAGCAGCAGGAGCGGGAGCAGCAGCAGGAGCGGGAGCAGCAGCAGGAGCGGGAGCAGCAGCAGGAGCGGGAGCAGCAGCAGCAGCAGCAGGAGCGGGAGCAGCAGCAGGAGCGGGAGCAGCAGCAAGAGCGGGAGCAGCAGGAGCAGCAGCAGCAGCAGCAGCAGGAGCGGGAGCAGCAGCAGGAGCGGGAGCGGAAACAGCAGCAGGAGCGGGAGCAGCAGCAGGAGCAGGAGCGGGAGCAGCAGCAGGAGTGGGAGCAGCAGCAGCAGCAGCAGCAGGAGCGGGAGCAGCAGCAGGAGCGGGAGCGGGAGCAGCAGCAGCAGCAGGAGCGGGAGCAGCAGCAAGAGCAGGAGCAGCAGAAGCAGCAGGAGCAGGAGTGGGAGCAGGAGCAGGAGGAGGAGTGGGAGCAGCAGCAGGAGCGGGAGCAGCAGCAGGAGTCGGAGCAGCAGCAGGAGCAGGAGCGGGAGCAGCAACGCCAGCGGGAGCAGCAGCAGGAGTGGGAGCAGCAGCAGGAGTGGGAGCAGCAGCGCGAGCGGGAGCAGCAGCAGCAACAGGAGCAGCAGCAGCAGCAGCAGCAGGAGCGGGAGCAGCAGCAGGAGTGGAAGCAGCAGCAGGAGCGGGAGCAGCAGCAGGAGCGGGAGCAGCAGCAGGAGCGGGAGCAGCAGCAGCAGCAGGAGTGGGAGCAGCAGCAGGAGTGGGAGCAGCTGCTGGAGTGGGAGCAGCAGCAGCAGCAGCAGCAGGAGCGAGAGAAGCAGCAGGAGCAGCAGCAGCAACGGGAGCAGGAACAGGAGGAGCAGCATAAGCAGCAGCAGTAACGGGAGCAGCAGCAGTGGGAGCAACAGTGGCAGCGCGAGCAGGAGCAGCAGCAGGAGTGGGAGCAGAAGCAGCAACAGAAGTGGGAGCAGCAGCACGAGCGGGAGCAGCAGCAGGAGCGGGAACAGCAGCAGCAGGAGCGCGAGCGGGAGCGGGAGCAGCAGCAGCAGCGGGAGCAGCAGCAGCAGCAGGGGCGGGAGAGCAGCAGCAGCAGGAGCAGCAGCAGCAGCAGCAGCAGGAGCGGGAGCAGCAGCAGCAGCAGCAGCAGCAGGAGCGGGAGCAGCAGCAGGAGCGGGAGCAGCAGCAGGAGCGGGAGCAGCAGCAGCAACAGGAGCAGCAGCAGGAGCGGGAGCAGCAGCAGCAGGAGCGGGAGCAGCAGCAGCAGCAGGAGCAGCAGCAGGAGCGGGAGCAGCAGCAGCAGCAGCCGCAGCAGCAGCAGGAGCGGGAGCGGGGGCAGCAGCAGCAGCAGGAGCAGCAGCAGGAGCGGGAGCAGCAGCAACAGCAGCAGCAGCAGGAGCGGGAGCAGCAGCAGGAGCGGGAGCAGCAGCAGGAGCGGGAGCGGGGGCAGCAGCAGCAGCAGGAGCAGCAGCAGGAGCGGGAGCAGCAGCAGCAGCAGGAGCAGCAGCAGCAGCAGCAGCAGCAGCCGGAGAAGCAGCGCGAGCGGGAGCAGCAGCAGCAGCAGCACCAGCAGCAGGAGCAGCAGCAGGAGTGGGAGCTGCAGCAGCAGGAGCGGGAGCAGCAGCAGCAGCAGGAGCAGCAGCAGGAGCGGGAGCAGCAGCAGCAGCAACAGCAGCAGAAGCAGGAGCGGGAGCGGGGGCAGCAGCAGCAGCAGGAGCAGCAGCAGGAGCGGGAGCAGCAGCAGCAGTAGCAGCAGCAGGAGCGGGAGCAGCAGCAGGAGCGGGAGCAGCAGCAGGAGCGGGAGCGGGGGCAGCAGCAGGAGCGGGAGCAGCAGCAGGATTCGGAGCAGCAGCAGGAGCAGGAGCGGGAGCAGCAACGCCAGCGGGAGCAGCAGCAGGAGTGGGAGCAGCAGCAGGAGTGGGAGCAGAGCGCGAGCGGGAGCAGCAGCAGCAACAGGAGCAGCAGCAGCAGCAGCAGGAGCGGGAGCAGCAGCAGGAGTGGAAGCAGCAGCAGGAGCGGGAGCAGCAGCAGGAGCGGGAGCAGCAGAAGCAGCAGGAGCAGGAGTGGGAGCAGCAGCAGTAGCAGGAGTGGGAGCAGCAGCAGGAGCGGGAGCGGGAGCAGCAGCAGGAGTGGGAGCAGCAGCAGCAGCAGCAGCAGGAGCGGGAGCAGCAGCAGGAGCGGGAGCGGGAGCAGCAGCAGCAGCAGGAGCGGGAGCAGCAGCAAGAGCGGGAGCAGCAGAAGCAGCAGGAGCAGGAGTGGGAGCAGGAGCAGGAGCAGGAGTGGGAGCAGCAGCAGGAGCGGGAGCGGGAGCAGCAGCAGGAGCGGGAGCAGCAGCAGGAGTCGGAGCAGCAGCAGGAGCAGGAGCGGTAGCAGCAACGCCAGCGGGAGCAGCAGCAGGAGTGGGAGCAGCAGCAGGAGTGGGAGCAGCAGCGCGAGCGGGAGCAGCAGCAGCAACAGGAGCAGCAGCAGCAGCAGCAGCAGGAGCGGGAGCAGCAGTAGGAGTGGAAGCAGCAGCAGGAGCGGGAGCAGCAGCAGGAGCGGGAGCAGCAGCAGGAGCGGGAGCAGCAGCAGGAGCAGCAGCAGCACCAGGAGTGGGAGCAGCAGCAGGAGTGGGAGCAGCTGCTGGAGTGGGAGCAGCAGCAGCAGCAGCAGCAGGAGCGAGAGAAGCAGCAGGAGCAGCAGCAGCAACGGGAGCAGGAACAGGAGGAGCAGCATAAGCAGCAGCAGTAACGGGAGCAGCAGCAGTGGGAGCAACAGTGGCAGCGCGAGCAGGAGCAGCAGCAGGAGCAGCAGCAGCACCAGGAGTGGGAGCAGCAGCAGGAGTGGGAGCAGCTGCTGGAGTGGGAGCAGCAGCAGCAGCAGCAGCAGGAGCGAGAGAAGCAGCAGGAGCAGCAGCAGCAACGGGAGCAGGAACAGGAGGAGCAGCATAAGCAGCAGCAGTAACGGGAGCAGCAGCAGTGGGAGCAACAGTGGCAGCGCGAGCAGGAGCAGCAGCAGGAGTGGGAGCAGCAGCAGCAGCAGAAGTGGGAGCAGCAGCGCGAGCGGGAGCAGCAGCAGGAGCGGGAACAGCAGCAGCAGGAGCGCGAGTGGGAGCAGGAGCAGCAGCAGCAGCGGGAGCAGCAGAAGCAGCAGGAGCGGGAGAGCAGCAGCAGCAGGAGCAGCAGCAGCAGCAGCAGCAGGAGCGGGAGCAGCAGCAGCAGCAGCAGCAGCAGGAGCGGGAGCAGCAGCAGGAGCGGGAGCAGCAGCAGGAGCGGGAGCAGCAGCAGCAACAGGAGCAGTAGCAGGAGCGGGAGCAGCAGCAGCAGGAGCGGGAGCAGCAGCAGCAGCAGGAGCAGCAGCAGGAGCGGGAGCAGCAGTAGCAGCAGCAGCAGCAGGAGCGGGAGCGGGGGAAGCAGCAGCAGCAGGAGCAGCAGCAGGAGGGGGAGCAGCAGCAGCAGCAGCAGCTGCAGGAGCGGGAGCAGCAGCAGGAGCGGGAGCAGCAGCAAGAGCGGGAGCGGGGGCAGCAGCAGCAGCAGGAGCAGCAGCAGGAGCGGGAGCAGCAGCAGCAGCAGGAGCAGCAGCAGCAGCAGCAGCAGCAGCAGGAGAAGCAGCGCGAGCGGGAGCAGCAGCAGCAGCAGCACCAGCAGCAGGAGCAGCAGCAGGAGTGGGAGCAGCAGCGCGAGCGGGAGCAGCAGCAGGAGCGGGAGCAGCAGCAGGAGCGGGAGCAGCAGCAGGAGGGGGAGCAGCAGCAGGAGTGGGAGCAGCAGCAGGAGCGGGAGCAGCAGCGCGAGCGGGAGCAGCAGCAGCAGCAGGAGCAGCAGCAGGAGCGGGAGCAGCAGCAGGAGCGGGAGCAGCAGCAGGAGCGGGAGCAGCAGCAGGAGAGGGAGCAGCAGCAGGAGCGGGAGCAGGAGCAGCAGCTGCAGCAGGAGCGGGAGCAGCAGCAGGAGCGGGAACAGCAGGAGCAGCAGCAGCAGCAGCAGCAGCAACGGGAGCAGGAACAGGAGCAGCAGCATAAGCAGCAGCAGCAACGGGAACAGCAGCAGTGGGATCAGCAGTGGCAGCGCGAGCGGGAGCAGCAGCAGGAGCGGGAGCAGCAGCAGCAGCAGCAGCAGCAACAGGAGCGGGAGCAGCAGCAGCAGCAGTGGGAGCAGCAGCAGCAGGAGTGGGAGCAGCAGCAGGAGCAGGAGCAGCAGAAGCAGCAGGAGCGGGAGCAGCAGCAGCAGCAGCAGGAGTGGGAGGAGCAGCAGCAGGAGTGGGAGCAGCAGCAGGAGCGGGAGCAGCAGCAGGAGTGGGAGCAGCAGCAGGAGCAGCAGCAGCAGCAGGAGCGGGAGCAGCAGCAGCAGCAGGAGAGGGAGCAGCAGCAGCAGGAGCAGGAGCAGCAGCAGCAGCAGGAGCGGGAGCAGCAGCTGCAGCAGGAGTGGGAGCAGCAGCAGGAGCACGAGCGGGAGCAGGAGCAGCAGGAGCGGGAGCGGGAGCAGCAGCAGCAGGAGCGGGAGCAGCAGCAGCAGCAGGAGCGGGAGCAGCAGCAGCAGCAGGAGCGGGAGCAGCAGCAGCAGCAGGAGCGGGGGCAGCAGCAGGAGCGGGAGCAGCAGCAGCAGCAGGAGTGGGAGCAGCAGCAGGAGCGGGAGCAGCAGCAGGAGCGGGAGCAGCAGCAGGAGCGGGAGCAGCAGCAGCAGGAGCGGGAGCAGCAGCAACAGCAGGAGTGGGAGAAGCAGCAGGAGCGGGAGGAGCAGCAGCAGCAGGAGTGGGAGCAGCAGCAGGAGTGGGAGCAGCAGCAGCAGCAGGAGTGGGAGCAGCAGCAGGAGCGGGAGCAGCAGCAGGAGCGGGAGCAGGAGCAGCAGCAGGAGCGGGAGCGGGAGCGGGAGCGGGAGCAGCAGCAGGATCGGGAGCAGCAGCTGGAGCCGGAGCGGGAGCAGCAGCAGGAGTGGGAGCAGCAGCAGGAGTGTGAGCAGCAGCAGCAGCTGGAGCGGGAGCAGCAGCAGGAGCGGGAGGAGCAGCAGGAGTGGGAGCAGCAGCAGCAGCAGCAGGAGCGGGAGCAGCAGCAGGAGCGGGAGCAGCAGCAGGAGCGGGAGCGGAAGCAGCAGCAGGAGCGGGAGCAGCAGCAGGAGCGGGAGCGGGAGCAGCAGCAGGAGTGGGAGCAGCAGCAGCAGCAGCAGCAGCAGGAGCGGGAGCAGCAGCAGGAGCAGGAGCGGGAGCAGCAGCAGGAGCAGGAGCGGGAGCAGCAGCAGGAGCGGGAGCAGCAGAAGCAGCAGGAGCAGGAGTGGGAGCAGCAGCAGTAGCAGGAGTGGGAGCAGCAGCAGGAGCGGGAGCGGGAGCAGCAGCAGGAGCGGGAGCAGCAGCAGGAGCGGGAGGAGCAGCAGGAGTGGAAGCAGCAGCAGCAGCAGCAGGAGCGGGAGCAGCAGCAGGAGCGGGAGCAGCAGCAGGAGCGGGAGCGGAAGCAGCAGCAGGAGCGGGAGCAGCAGCAGGAGCGGGAGCGGGAGCAGCAGCAGGAGTGGGAGCAGCAGCAGCAGCAGCAGCAGCAGGAGCGGGAGCAGCAGCAGGAGCAGGAGCGGGAGCAGCAGCAGGAGCAGGAGCGGGAGCAGCAGCAGGAGCGGGAGCAGCAGAAGCAGCAGGAGCAGGAGTGGGAGCAGCAGCAGTAGCAGGAGTGGGAGCAGCAGCAGGAGCGGGAGTGGGAGCAGCAGCAGGAGCGGGAGCAGCAGCAGGAGTGGGAGCAGCAGCAGGAGCAGCAGCAGCAGCAGGAGCGGGAGCAGCAGCAGCAGCAGGAGAGGGAGCAGCAGCAGCAGGAGCAGGAGCAGCAGCAGCAGCAGGAGCGGGAGCAGCAGCTGCAGCAGGAGTGGGAGCAGCAGCAGGAGCACGAGCGGGAGCAGGAGCAGCAGGAGCGGGAGCGGGAGCAGCAGCAGCAGGAGCGGGAGCAGCAGCAGCAGCAGGAGCGGGAGCAGCAGCAGCAGCAGGAGTGGGAGCAGCAGCAGCAGCAGGAGCGGGGGCAGCAGCAGGAGCGGGAGCAGCAGCAGCAGCAGGAGTGGGAGCAGCAGCAGGAGCGGGAGCAGCAGCAGGAGCGGGAGCAGCAGCAGGAGCGGGAGCAGCAGCAGCAGGAGCGGGAGCAGCAGCAACAGCAGGAGTGGGAGAAGCAGCAGGAGCGGGAGGAGCAGCAGCAGCAGGAGTGGGAGCAGCAGCAGGAGTGGGAGCAGCAGCAGCAGCAGGAGTGGGAGCAGCAGCAGGAGCGGGAGCAGCAGCAGGAGCGGGAGCAGGAGCAGCAGCAGGAGCGGGAGCGGGAGCGGGAGCGGGAGCAGCAGCAGGATCGGGAGCAGCAGCTGGAGCCGGAGCGGGAGCAGCAGCAGGAGTGGGAGCAGCAGCAGGAGTGTGAGCAGCAGCAGCAGCTGGAGCGGGAGCAGCAGCAGGAGCGGGAGGAGCAGCAGGAGTGGGAGCAGCAGCAGCAGCAGCAGGAGCGGGAGCAGCAGCAGGAGCGGGAGCAGCAGCAGGAGCGGGAGCGGAAGCAGCAGCAGGAGCGGGAGCAGCAGCAGGAGCGGGAGCGGGAGCAGCAGCAGGAGTGGGAGCAGCAGCAGCAGCAGCAGCAGCAGGAGCGGGAGCAGCAGCAGGAGCAGGAGCGGGAGCAGCAGCAGGAGCAGGAGCGGGAGCAGCAGCAGGAGCGGGAGCAGCAGAAGCAGCAGGAGCAGGAGTGGGAGCAGCAGCAGTAGCAGGAGTGGGAGCAGCAGCAGGAGCGGGAGCGGGAGCAGCAGCAGGAGCGGGAGCAGCAGCAGGAGCGGGAGGAGCAGCAGGAGTGGGAGCAGCAGCAGCAGCAGCAGGAGCGGGAGCAGCAGCAGGAGCGGGAGCAGCAGCAGGAGCGGGAGCGGAAGCAGCAGCAGGAGCGGGAGCAGCAGCAGGAGCGGGAGCGGGAGCAGCAGCAGGAGTGGGAGCAGCAGCAGCAGCAGCAGCAGCAGGAGCGGGAGCAGCAGCAGGAGCAGGAGCGGGAGCAGCAGCAGGAGCAGGAGCGGGAGCAGCAGCAGGAGCGGGAGCAGCAGAAGCAGCAGGAGCAGGAGTGGGAGCAGCAGCAGTAGCAGGAGTGGGAGCAGCAGCAGGAGCGGGAGTGGGAGCAGCAGCAGGAGCGGGAGCAGCAGCAGGAGTCGGAGCAGCAGCAGGAGCAGGAGCGGGAGCAGCAACGCCAGCGGGAGCAGCAGCAGGAGTGGGAGCAGCAGCAGGAGTGGGAGCAGCAGCGCGAGCGGGAGCAGCAGCAGCAACAGGAGCAGCAGCAGCAGCAGCAGGAGCGGGAGCAGCAGCAGGAGTGGGAGCAGCAGCAGGAGCGGGAGCAGCAGCAGGAGCGGGAGCAGCAGCAGGAGCGGGAGCAGCAGCAGGAGCAGCAGCAGCAGCAGGAGTGGGAGCAGCAGCAGGAGTGCAGCAGCAGCTGGAGCAGCAGCAGCAGCAGCAGCAGCAGGAGCGAGAGAAGCAGCAGGAGCAGCAGCAGGAACGGGAGCAGGAACAGGAGGAGCAGCATAAGCAGCAGCAGCAACGGGAGCAGCAGCAGTGGGAGCAGCAGTGGCAGCACGAGCGGGAGCAGCAGCAGGAGTGGGAGCAGCAGCAGCAGCAGAAGTGGGAGCAGCAGCGCGAGCGGGAGCAGCAGCAGGAGCGGGAACAGCAGCAGCAGGAGCTCGAGCGGGAGCGTGAGCAGCAGCAGCAGCGGGAGCAGCAGCAGCAGCAGGAGCGGGAGAGCAGCAGCAGCAGGAGCAGCAGCAACAGCAGCAGCAGGAGCGGGAGCAGCAGCAGCAGAAGCAGCAGCAGGAGCGGGAGCAGCAGCAGCAGCAGTAGCAGCAGCAGGAGCGGGAGCAGCAGCAGCCGGAGCGGGAGCAGCAGCAGCAGCAGGAGCAGGAGCAGCAGCAGCAGCAGGAGCAGCAGCAGCAGCAGCAGCAGGAGCGGGGGCAGCAGCAGCAGCAGCAGCAGCAGGAGCGGGAGCAGCAGCAGCAGCAGGAGCAGCAGCAGGAGTGGGAGCAGCAGCAGCAGCAGCTGCAGCAGCAGGTGCATCAGCAGGAGCGGGTGCAGCAGCAAGAGCGGGAGCAGCATCAGGAGTGGGAGCAGCAGCAGCAGCAGGAGCAGCAGCAGGAGCGGGAGCAGCAGCAGCAGCAGGAGCAGCAGCAGCAGCAGCAGCAGCAGCAGGAGCAGCAGCGTGAGCGGGAGCAGCAGCAGCAGCAGCACCAGCAGCAGGAGCAGCAGCAGGAGTGGGAGCAGCAGCAGCAGCAGCAGCAGCAACAGGAGCGGGAGCAGCAGCAGCAGCAGTGGGAGCAGCAGCAGCAGGAGTGGGAGCAGCAGCAGGAGCAGGAGCAGCAGAAGCAGCAGGAGCGGGAGCAGCAGCAGCAGCAGCAGGAGTGGGAGGAGCAGCAGCAGGAGTGCGAGCAGCAGCAGGAGCGGGAGCAGCAGCAGGAGTGGGAGCAGCAGCAGCAGCAGGAGAGGGAGCAGCAGCAGCAGGAGCAGGAGCAGCAGCAGCAGAAGGAGCGGGAGCAGCAGCTGCAGCAGGAGTGGGAGCAGCAGCTGGAGCAGCAGCAGCAGCAGCAGCAGCAGGAGCGAGAGAAGCAGCAGGAGCAGCAGCAGGAACGGGAGCAGGAACAGGAGGAGCAGCATAAGCAGCAGCAGCAACGAGAGCAGCAGCAGTGGGTGCAGCAGTGGCAGCGCGAGCGGGAGCAGCAGCAGGAGTGGGAGCAGCAGCGCGAGCGGGAGCAGCAGCAGGAGCGGGAACAGCAGCAGCAGGAGCTCGAGCGGGAGCGGGAGCAACAGCAGCAGCGGGAGCAGCAGCAGCAGCAGGAGCGGGAGAGCAGCAGCAGCCTGAGCAGCAGCAACAGCAGCAGCAGGAGCGGGAGCAGCAGTAGCAGAAGCAGCAGCAGGAGCGGGAGCAGCAGCAGCAGCAGGAGCAGCAGCAGGAGCGGGAGCAGCAGCAGCCGGAGCGGGAGCAGCAGCAGCAGCAGGAGCAGCAGCAGGAGCGGGAGCAGCAGCAGCAGCAGCAGCAGCAGCAGGAGCAGCAGCAGGAGCGGGTGCAGCAGCAGGAGCGGGAGCAGCAGCAGGAGCGGGAGCAGCAGCAGGAGCGGGAGCAGCAGCAGGAGCGGGAGCAGCAGCAGGAGGAGCTCGAGCGGGAGCGGGAGCAACAGCAGCAGCGGGAGCAGCAGCAGCAGCAGGAGCGGGAGAGCAGCAGCAGCCTGAGCAGCAGCAACAGCAGCAGCAGGAGCGGGAGCAGCAGTAGCAGAAGCAGCAGCAGGAGCGGGAGCAGCAGCAGCAGCAGGAGCAGCAGCAGGAGCGGGAGCAGCAGCAGCCGGAGCGGGAGCAGCAGCAGCAGCAGGAGCAGCAGCAGGAGCGGGAGCAGCAGCAGCAGCAGCAGCAGCAGCAGGAGCAGCAGCAGGAGCGGGTGCAGCAGCAGGAGCGGGAGCAGCAGCAGGAGCGGGAGCAGCAGCAGGAGCGGGAGCAGCAGCAGGAGCGGGAGCAGCAGCAGGAGCGGGAGCAGCAGCAGCAGCAGCAGCAGCTGCAGGAGCAGCAGCAGGAGCGGGAGCAGCAGCAGGAGCGGGAGCAGCAGCAGGAGCGGGAGCAGCAGCAGGAGCGGGAGCGGGAGCAGCAGCTGCAGCAGGAGCGGGAGCAGCAGCAGGAGCGGGAGCAGCAGCAGCAGCAGGAGCGGGAGCAGCAGCAGGATTGGGAGTAGCAGCAGCAGCAGGAGCGGGAGCAGCAGCAGGAGTGGGAGCAGCAGCTGGAGCAGCAGGAGCAGCAGCAGCAGCAGCAGCAGCAACGGGAGCAGGAACAGGAGCAGCAGCATAAGCTGCAGCAGCAACGGGAACAGCAGCAGTGGGAGCAGCAGTGGAAGCGCGAGCGGGAGCAGCAGCAGGAGTGGGAGCAGCAGCAGCAGCAGAAGTGGGAGCAGCAGCGCAAGCGGGAGCAGCAGCAGGAGCGGGAGCAGCAGCAGCAGGAGCGCGAGCGGGAGTGGGAGCAGCAGCAGCAGCAGCGGGAGCAGCAGCAGCAGCAGGAGCAGGAGCAGCAGCAGCAGCAGGAGCGGGAGCAGCAGCAGCAGCAGGAGCAGGGGCAGCAGCAGGAGCGGGAGCATCAGCAGCAGCAGGAGTGGGAGCAGCAGCAGGAGTGGGAGCAGCAGCAGGAGCGGGAGCAGCAGCAGGAGCGGGAGCAGCAGCAGCAGGAGCGGGAGCAGCAGCAACAGCAGGAGTGGGAGAAGCAGCAGGAGCGGGAGGAGCAGCAGCAGCAGGAGTGGGAGCAGCAGCAGGAGTGGGAGCAGCAGCAGCAGCAGGAGTGGGAGCAGCAGCAGGAGCGGGAGCAGCAGCAGGAGCGGGAGCAGGAGCAGCAGCGGGAGCGGGAGCGGGAGCGGGAGCGGGAGCAGCAGCAGGATCGGGAGCAGCAGCTGGAGCCGGAGCGGGAGCATCAGCAGGAGTTGGAGCAGCAACAGGAGTGGGAGCAGCAGCAGCAGCGGGAGCAGGAGCAGCAGCAGGAGCGGGAGCAGCAGCAGGAGTGGGAGCAGCAGCAGCAGCAGCAGGAGCGGGAGCAGCAGCAGGAGTGGGAGCAGCAGCAGCAGCAGGAGCGGGAGCAGCAGCAGGAGCGGGAGCAGCAGCAGGAGCGGGAGCGGGAGCAGCAGCAGGAGCGGGAGCAGCAGCAGGAGCGGGAGCGGGAGCAGCAGCAGGAGTGGGAGCATCAGCAGCAGCAGCAGCAGGAGCGGGAGCAGCAGCAGGAGCGGGAGCGGGAGCAGCAGCAGGAGCAGGAGCGGGAGCAGCAGCAGGAGCGGGAGCAGCAGAAGCAGCAGGAGCAGGAGTGGGAGCAGCAGCAGTAGCAGGAGTGGGAGCAGCAGCAGGAGCGGGAGCGGGAGCAGCAGCAGGAGCGGGAGCAGCAGCAGGAGTCGGAGCAGCAGCAGGAGCAGGAGCGGGAGCAGCAACGCCAGCGGGAGCAGCAGCAGGAGTGGGAGCAGCAGCAGGAGTGGGAGCAGCAGCGCGAGCGGGAGCAGCAGCAGCAACAGGAGCAGCAGCAGCAGCAGCAGGAGCGGGAGCAGCAGCAGGAGTGGGAGCAGCAGCAGGAGCGGGAGCAGCAGCAGGAGCGGGAGCAGCAGCAGGAGCGGGAGCAGCAGCAGGAGCAGCAGCAGCAGCAGGAGTGGGAGCAGCAGCAGGAGTGCAGCAGCAGCTGGAGCAGCAGCAGCAGCAGCAGCAGCAGGAGCGAGAGAAGCAGCAGGAGCAGCAGCAGGAACGGGAGCAGGAACAAGAGGAGCAGCATAAGCAGCAGCAGCAACGGGAGCAGCAGCAGTGGGAGCAGCAGTGGCAGCGCGAGCGGGAGCAGCAGCAGGATTGGGAGCAGCAGCAGCAGCAGAAGTGGGAGAAGCAGCGCGAGCGGGAGCAGCAGCAGGAGCGGGAACAGCAGCAGCAGGAGCGCGAGCGGGAGCGGGAGCAGCAGCAGCAGCGGGAGCAGCAGCAGCAGCAGGAGCGGGAGAGCAGCAGCAGCAGGAGCAGCAGCAGCAGCAGCAGCAGGAGAGGGAGCAGCAGCAGCAGCAGCAGCAGCAGGAGCGGGAGCAGCAGCAGGAGCGGGAGCAGCAGCAGGTGCGGGAGCAGCAGCAGCAGCAGGAGCAGCAGCAGGAGCGGGAGCAGCAGCAGCCGGAGCGGGAGCAGCAGCAGCAGCAGGAGCAGCAGCAGGAGCGGGAGCAGCAGCAGCAGCAGCAGCAGCAGCAGGAGCAGCAGCAGGAGCGGGTGCAGCAGCAGGAGCGGGAGCAGCAGCAGGAGCGGGAGCGGGGGCAGCAGCAGCAGCATGTGCAGCAGCAGGAGCGGGAGCAGCAGCAGCAGCAGCAGCAGCAGCAGCATGAGCAGCACCGTGAGCGGGAGCAGCAGCAGCAGCAGCACCAGCAGCAGGAGCAGCAGCAGGAGCGGGAGCAGCAGCAGGAGCGGGAGCAGCAGCAGGAGCGGGAGCAGCAGCAGGAGCGGGAGCAGCAGCAGGAGCGGGAGCAGCAGCGCGAGCGGGAGCAGCAGCAGCAGCAGGAGCAGCAGCAGGAGCGGGACCAGCAGCAGGAGCGGGAGCAGCAGCAGGAGCGGGAGCAGCAGCAGGAGCGGGAGCAGCAGCAGGAGCGGGAGCGGGAGCAGCAGCTGCAGCAGGAGCGGGAGCAGCAGCAGGAGCGGGAGCAGCAGCAGCAGCAGGAGCGGGAGCAGCAGCAGGATTGGGAGCAGCAGCAGCAGCAGGAGCGGGAGCAGCAGCAGGAGTGGGCGCAGCAGCTGGAGCAGCAGGAGCAGCAGCAGTAGCAGCAGCAGCAACGGGAGAAGGAACAGGAGCAGCAGCATAAGCAGCAGCAGCAACGGGAACAGCAGCAGTGGGAGCAGCAGTGGCAGCGCGAGCGGGAGCAGCAGCAGGAGTGGGAGCAGCAGCAGCAGCAGAAGTGGGAGCAGCAGCGCGAGCGGGAGCAGCAGCAGGAGCGGGAGCAGCAGCAGCAGGAGCGCGAGCGGGAGCGGGAGCAGCAGCAGCAGCAGCAGCGGGAGCAGCAGCAGCAGCAGGAGCAGGAGCAGCAGCAGCAGCAGGAGCAGCAGCAGCAGCAGCAGCAGGAGCGGGAGCAGCAGCAGCAGCAGCAGCAGCAGGAGCGGGAGCAGCAGCAGGAGAGGGAGCAGCAGCAGCAGCAGGAGCAGCAGCAGGAGCGGGAGCAGCAGGAGCAGGAGCGGGAGCAGCAGCAGCAGCAGGAGCAGCAGCAGGAGTGGGAGCAGCAGCAGCAGCAGCTGCAGCAGCAGGAGCAGCAGCAGGAGCGGGTGCAGCAGCAAGAGCGGGAGCAGCAGCAGGAGTGGGAGCAGCAGCAGCAGCAGGAGCAGCAGCAGGAGCGGGAGCAGCAGCAGCAGCAGGAGCAGCAGCAGCAGCGGCAGCAGCAGCAGGAGCAGCAGCGTGAGCGGGAGCAGCAGCAGCAGCAGCACCAGCAGCAGGAGCAGCAGCAGGAGTGGGAGCAGCAGCGCGAACGGGAGCAGCAGCAGGAGCGGGAGCAGCAGCAGGAGCGGGAGCAGCAGCAAGAGCGGGAGCAGCAGCAGGAGCGGGAGCAGATGCAGCAGCTGGAGCGGGAGCGGGAGCAGCAGCAGGAGTGGGAGCAGCAGCAGGAGTGGGAGCAGCAGCAGCAGCAGGAGCGGGAGCAGCAGCAGGAGCGGGAGCAGCAGCAGGAGTGGGAGCAGCAGCAGCAGCAGCAGGAGCGGGAGCAGCAGCAGAAGTGGGAGCAGCAGCAGCAGCAGCAGGAGCGGGAGCAGCAGCGGGAGCGGGAGCAGCAGCAAGAGCGGGAGCAGCAGCAGGAGCGGGAGCGGAAGCAGCAGCAGGAGCGTGTGCAGCAGCAGGAGCGGGAGCGGGAGCAGCAGCAGGAGTGGGAGCAGCAGAAGCAGCAGCAGCAGCAGGAGCGGGAGCAGCAGCAGGAGCGGGAGCGGGAGCAGCAGCAGGAGCAGGAGCGGGAGCGGAAGCAGCAGCAGGAGCGTGTGCAGCAGCAGGAGCGGGAGCGGGAGCAGCAGCAGGAGTGGGAGCAGCAGAAGCAGCAGCAGCAGCAGGAGCGGGAGCAGCAGCAGGAGCGGGAGCGGGAGCAGCAGCAGGAGCAGGAGCGGGAGCAGCAGCAGGAGCGGGAGCAGCAGAAGCAGCAGGAGCAGGAGTGGGAGCAGCAGCAGTAGCAGGAGTGGGAGCAGCAGCAGGAGTGGGAGCGGGAGCAGCAGCAGGATCGGGAGCAGCAGCAGGAGTCGGAGCAGCAGCAGGAGCAGGAGCGGGAGCAGCAACGCCAGCGGGAGCAGCAGCAGGAGTGGGAGCAGCAGCAGGAGTGGGAGCAGCAGCGCGAGCGGGAGCAGCAGCAGCAACAGGAGCAGCAGCAGCAGCAGCAGGAGCGGGAGCAGCAGCAGGAGTGGGAGCAGCAGCAGGAGCGGGAGCAGCAGCAGGAGCGGGAGCAGCAAAAGGAGCGGGAGCAGCAGCAGGAGCAGCAGCAGCAGCAGGAGTGGGAGCAGCAGCAGGAGTGCAGCAGCAGCTGGAGCAGCAGCAGCAGCAGCAGCAGCAGGAGTGAGAGAAGCAGCAGGAGCAGCAGCAGCAACGGGAGCAGGAACAGGAGGAGCAGCATAAGCAGCAGCAGCAACGGGAGCAGCAGCAGCAGCAGCAGGAGCGGGAGCAGCAGCAGGAGCGGGAGCAGCAGCAGGAGCGGGAGCGGCAGTAGCAGGAGCGGGAGCAGCAGCAGGAGCGGGAGCAGCAGCAGCAGGAGCGGGAGCAGCAGCAGGAGCGGGTGCAGCAGCAGGAGCGGGAGCAGCAGCAAGAGCGGGAGCAGCAGCGCGAGCGGGAGCAGCAGCAGGAGCGTGTGCAGCAGCAGGAGCGGGAGCGGGAGCAGCAGCAGGAGTGGGAGCAGCAGAAGCAGCAGCAGCAGCAGGAGCGGGAGCAGCAGCAGGAGCGGGAGCGGGAGCAGCAGCAGGAGCAGGAGCGGGAGCAGCAGCAGGAGCGGGAGCAGCAGAAGCAGCAGGAGCAGGAGTGGGAGCAGCAGCAGTAGCAGGAGTGGGAGCAGCAGCAGGAGTGGGAGCGGGAGCAGCAGCAGGATCGGGAGCAGCAGCAGGAGTCGGAGCAGCAGCAGGAGCAGGAGCGGGAGCAGCAACGCCAGCGGGAGCAGCAGCAGGAGTGGGAGCAGCAGCAGGAGTGGGAGCAGCAGCGCGAGCGGGAGCAGCAGCAGCAACAGGAGCAGCAGCAGCAGCAGCAGGAGCGGGAGCAGCAGCAGGAGTGGGAGCAGCAGCAGGAGCGGGAGCAGCAGCAGGAGCGGGAGCAGCAAAAGGAGCGGGAGCAGCAGCAGGAGCAGCAGCAGCAGCAGGAGTGGGAGCAGCAGCAGGAGTGCAGCAGCAGCTGGAGCAGCAGCAGCAGCAGCAGCAGCAGGAGTGAGAGAAGCAGCAGGAGCAGCAGCAGCAACAGGAGCAGGAACAGGAGGAGCAGCATAAGCAGCAGCAGCAACGGGAGCAGCAGCAGCAGCAGCAGGAGCGGGAGCAGCAGCAGGAGCGGGAGCAGCAGCAGGAGCGGGAGCGGCAGTAGCAGGAGCGGGAGCAGCAGCAGGAGCGGGAGCAGCAGCAGGAGCGGGTGCAGCAGCAGGAGCGGGAGCAGCAGCAAGAGCGGGAGCAGCAGCGCGAGCGGGAGCAGCAGCAGGAGCGGGAGCAGCAGTAAGAGCGGGAGCAGCAGCGTGAGCGGGAGCAGCAGAAGCAGCAGGAGCGGGAGCAGCAGCAGAGCGGGAGCAGCTGCAGGAGCGGGTGCAGCAGCAGGAGCGGGAGCAGCAGCCGGAGCGGGAGCAGCCGCAGGAGCGGGAGCAGCAGCAGCAGCAGCAAAGCAGCAGGAGCGGGAGCAGCAGCAGCAGCAGCAGCAGGAGTGGGAACAGCAGCAGGAGCGGGTGCAGCAGCAGCAGGAGCGGGAGCAGCAGCAGGAGCGGGAGCAGCAGCAGGAGTGGGAGCAGTAGCAGCAGTAGCAGGAGCGGGAGCAGCAGCAGGAGTGGGAGCAGCAGCACGAGCGGGAGCAGCAGCAGGAGCGGGAGCAGCAGCAGGAGCGGGAGCAGCAGCAAGAGCGGGAGCAGCAGCGCGAGCGGGAGCAGCAGAAGCAGCAGGAGCGGGAGCAGCAGCAGAGCGGGAGCAGCAGCAGGAGCAGCCGCAGGAGCGGGAGCAGCAGCAGCAGCAGGAGCAGCAGCAGGAGCGGGAGCAGCAGCAGCAGCAGCAAAGCAGCAGGAGCGGGAGCAGCAGCAGCAGCAGCAGCAGGAGTGGGAGCAGCAGCAGGAGCGGGTACAGCAGCAGCAGGAGCGGGAGCAGCAGCAGGAGCGGGAGCAGCAGCAGGAGTGGGAGCAGCAGCAGCAGCAGCAGGAGCGGGAGCAGCAGCAGGAGTGGGAGCAGCTGCAGCAGCAGCAGGAGCGGGAGCAGCAGCAGGAGCGGGAGCAGCAGCAGGAGCGGGAGCGGAAGCAGCAGCAGGAGCGGGAGCAGCAGCAGGAGCGGGAGCGGGAGCAGCAGCAGGAGTGGGAGCAGCAGCAGCAGCAGCAGCAGCAGGAGCGGGAGCAGCAGCAGGAGTGGGAGCGGGAGCAGCAGCAGGAGCAGGAGCGGGAGCAGCAGCAGGAGCGGGAGCAGCAGAAGCAGCAGGAGCAGGAGTGGGAGCAGCAGCAGTAGCAGGAGTGGGAGCAGCAGCAGGAGCGGGAGCGGGAGCAGCAGCAGGAGCGGGAGCAGCAGCAGGAGTCGGAGCAGCAGCAGGAGCAGGAGCGGGAGCAGCAACGCCAGCGGGAGCAGCAGCAGGAGTGGGAGCAGCAGCAGGAGTGGGAGCAGCAGCGCGAGCGGGAGCAGCAGCAGCAACAGGAGCAGCAGCAGCAGCAGCAGGAGCGGGAGCAGCAGCAGGAGTGGGAGCAGCAGCAGGAGCGGGAGCAGCAGCAGGAGCGGGAGCAGCAGCAGGAGCGGGAGCAGCAGCAGGAGCAGCAGCAGGAGGAGTGGGAGCAGCAGCAGGAGTGCAGCAGCAGCTGGAGCAGCTGCAGCAGCAGCAGCAGTAGGAGCGAGAGAAGCAGCAGGAGCAGCAGCAGGAACGGGAGCAGGAACAGGAGGAGCAGCATACGCAGCAGCAGCAACGGGAGCAGCAGCAGTGGGAGCAGCAGTGGCAGCGCGAGCGGGAGCAGCAGCAGGAGTGGGAGCAGCAGCAGCAGCAGAAGTGGGAGCAGCAGCGCGAGCGGGAGCAGCAGCAGGTGCGGGAACAGCAGCAGCAGGAGAGCGAGCGGGAGCGGGTGCAGCAGCAGCAGCGGGAGCAGCAGCAGCAGCAAGAGCGGGAGAGCAGCAGCAGCAGGAGCAGCAGCAGCAGCAGCAGCAGGAGCGGGAGCAGCAGCAGCAGCAGCAGCAGCAGGAGCGGGAGCAGCAGCAGGAGCGGTAGCAGCAGCAGGAGCGGGAGCAGCAGCAGCAGCAGGAGCAGCAGCAGGAGCGGGAGCAGCAGCAGCCGGAGCGGGAGCAGCAGCAGCAGCAGGAGCAGCAGCAGGAGCGGGAGCAGCAGCAGGAGCAGCAGCAGCAGCAGGAGCAGCAGCAGGAGCGGGAGCAGCAGCAGCAGCAGGAGCGGGAGCAGCAGCATGAGCGGGAGCGGGGGCAGCAGCAGCAGCAGGAGCAGCAGCAGGAGCGGGAGCAGCAGCAGCAGCAGGAGCAGCAGCAGCAGCAGCAGCAGCAGCATGAGCAGCAGCGCGAGCGGGAGCAGCAGCAGCAGCAGCACCAGCAGCAGGAGCAGCAGCAGGAGTGGGAGCAGCAGCGCGAGCGGGAGCAGCAGCAGGAGCGGGAGCAGCAGCTGGAGCGGGAGCAGCAGCACGAGCGGGAGCAGCAGCAGGAGCGGGAGCAGCAGCAGGAGCATGAGCAGCAGCAGGAGCGGGAGCAGCAGCGCGAGCGGGAGCAGCAGCAGCAGCAGGAGCAGCAGCAGGAGCGGGAGCAGCAGCAGGAGCGGGAGCAGCAGCAGGAGCGGGAGCAGCAGCAGGAGCGGGAGCAGCAGCAGGAGCGGGAGCGGGAGCAGCAGCTGCAGCAGGAGCGGGAGCAGCAGCAGGAGCGGGAGCAGCAGCAGCAGCAGTAGCGGGAGCAGCAGCAGGAGTGGGAGCAGCAGCAGCAGCAGGAGCGGGAGCAGCAGCAGGAGTGGGAGCAGCAGCTGGAGCAGCAGGAGCAGCAGCAGCAGCAGCAGCAGCAACGGGAGCAGGAACAGGAGCAGCAGCATAAGCAGCAGCAGCAACGGGAACAGTGGGAGCAGCAGTGGCAGCGCGAGCGGGAGCAGCAGCAGAAGTGGGAGTAGCAGCGCAAGCGGGAGCAGAAGCAGGAGCGGGAGCAGCAGCAGCAGGAGCGCTAGCGGGAGCGGGAGCAGCAGCAGCAGCAGCAGCGGGAGCAGCAGCAGCAGCAGGAGCAGGAGCAGCAGCAGCAGCAGGAGCAGCAGCAGCAGCAGCAGCAGGAGCGGGAGCAGCAGCAGCAGCAGCAGCAGCAGGAGCGGGAGCAGCAGCAGGAGCGGGAGCAGCAGCAGGAGCGGGAGCAGCTGCAGCAGCAGGAGCAGCAGCAGGAGCGGGAGCAGCAGGAGCAGGAGCGGGAGCAGCAGCAGCAGCAGGAGCAGCAGCAGGAGCGGGAGCAGCAGCAGCAGCAGCTGCAGCAGCAGGAGCAGCAGCAGGAGCGGGTGCAGCAGCATAGCGGGAGCAGCAGCAGGAGTGGGAGCAGCAGCAGCAGCAGGAGCAGCAGCAGGAGCGGGAGCAGCAGCAGCAGCAGGAGCAGCAGCAGCAGCAGCAGCAGCAGCAGGAGCAGCAGCGCGAGCGGGAGCAGCAGCAGCAGCAGCACCAGAAGCAGGAGCAGCAGCAGGAGTGGGAGCAGCAGCGCGAACGGGAGCAGCAGCAGGAGCGGGAGCAGCAGCAGGAGCGGGAGCAGCAGCGCGAGCGTGAGCAGCAGCAGGAGTGGGAGCAGCAGCAGGAGCGGGAGCAGCAGCAAGAGCGGGAGCAGCAGCAGGAGCGGGAGCAGGAGCAGCAGCAGGAGCGGGAGCGGGAGCGGGAGCGGGAGCAGCAGCAGGAGTGGGAGCAGCAGCAGGAGTGGGAGCAGCAGCAGCAGCAGGAGCGGGAGCAGCAGCAGGAGCGGGAGCAGCAGCAGGAGTGGGAGCAGCAGCAGCAGCAGCAGGAGCGGGAGCAGCAGCAGGAGTGGGAGCAGCAGCAGCAGCAGCAGGAGCGGGAGCAGCAGCAGGAGCGGGAGCAGCAGCAAGAGCGGGAGCAGCAGGAGCAGCAGCAGCAGCAGCAGCAGGAGCGGGAGCAGCAGCAGGAGCGGGAGCGGAAGCAGCAGCAGGAGCGGGAGCAGCAGCAGGAGCGGGAGCGGGAGCAGCAGCAGGAGTGGGAGCAGCAGCAGCAGCAGCAGCAGGAGCGGGAGCAGCAGCAGGAGCGGGAGCGGGAGCAGCAGCAGGAGCAGGAGCGGGAGCAGTAGCAGGAGCGGGAGCAGCAGAAGCAGCAGGAGCAGGAGTGGGAGCAGCAGCAGTAGCAGGAGTGGGAGCAGCAGCAGGAGCGGGAGCGGGAGCAGCAGCAGGAGCGGGAGCAGCAGCAGGAGTCGGAGCAGCAGCAGGAGCAGGAGCGGGAGCAGCAACGCCAGCGGGAGCAGCAGCAGGACTGGGAGCAGCAGCAGGAGTGGGAGCAGCAGCGCGAGCGGGAGCAGCAGCAGCAGCAGCAGGAGTGGGAGCAGCAGCAGGAGCGGGAGCAGCAGCAAGAGCGGGAGCAGCAGCAGGAGCGGGAGCAGGAGCAGCAGCAGGAGCGGGAGCGGGAGCGGGAGCGGGAGCAGCAGCAGGAGTGGGAGCAGCAGCAGGAGTGGGAGCAGCAGCAGCAGGAGCGGGAGCAGCAGCAGGAGCGGGAGCAGCAGCAGGAGTGGGAGCAGCAGCAGCAGCAGCAGGAGCGGGAGCAGCAGCAGGAGTGGGAGCAGCAGCAGCAGCAGCAGGAGCGGGAGCAGCAGCAGGAGCGGGAGCAGCAGCAAGAGCGGGAGCATCAGGAGCAGCAGCAGCAGCAGCAGCAGGAGCGGGAGCAGCAGCAGGAGCGGGAGCGGAAGCAGCAGCAGGAGCGGGAGCAGCAGCAGGAGCGGGAGCGGGAGCAGAAGCAGGAGTGGGAGCAGCAGCAGCAGCAGCAGCAGCAGGAGTGGGAGCAGCAGCAGGAGCGGGAGCGGGAGCAGCAGCAGGAGCAGGAGCGGGAGCAGCAGCAGGAGGGGGAGCAGCAGAAGCAGCAGGAGCAGGAGTGGGAGCAGCAGCAGAAGCGGGAGCGGGAGCAACAGCAGGAGCGGGAGCAGCAGCAGGAGTCGGAGCAGCAGCAGGAGCAGGAGCGGGAGCAGCAACGCCAGCGGGAGCAGCAGCAGGAGTGGGAGCAGCAGCAGGAGTGGGAGCAGCAGCGCGAGCGGGAGCAGCAGCAGCAACAGGAGCAGCAGCAGCAGCAGCAGAAGCGGGAGCAGCAGCAGGAGTGGGAGCAGCAGCAGGAGCGGGAGCAGCAGCAGGAGCGGGAGCAGCAGCAGGAGCGGGAGCAGCAGCAGGAGCGGGAGCGGGAGCAGCAGCAGGAGCAGGAGCGGGAGCAGCAGCAGGAGCGGGAGCAGCAGAAGGAGCAGTAGCAGGATTGGGAGCAGCAGCAGTAGCAGGAGTGGGAGCAGCAGCAGGAGCGGGAGCGGGAGCAGCAGCAGGAGCGGGAGCAGCAGCAGGAGTCGGAGCAGCAGCAGGAGCAGGAGCGGGAGCAGCAACGCCAGCGGGAGCAGCAGCAGGAGTGGGAGCAGCAGCAGGAGTGGGAGCAGCAGCGCGAGCGGGAGCAGCAGCAGCAACAGGAGCAGCAGCAGCAGCAGCAGGAGCGGGAGCAGCAGCAGGAGTGGGAGCAGCAGCAGGAGCGGGAGCAGCAGCAGGAGCGGGAGCAGCAGCAGGAGCGGGAGCAGCAGCAGGAGCAGCAGCAGCAGCAGGAGTGGGAGCAGCAGCAAAAGTGCAGCAGCAGCTGGAGCAGCAGCAGCAGCAGCAGCAGCAGGAGCGAGAGAAGCAGCAGGAGCAGCAGCAGCAACGGGAGCAGGAACAGGAGGAGCAGCATAAGCAGCAGGAGCAACGGGAGCAGCAGCAGTGGGATCAGCAGCAGCAGCGCGAGCGGGAGCAGCAGCAGGAGTGGGAGCAGCAGCAGCAGCAGAAGTGGGAGCAGCAGTGCGAGTGGGAGCAGCAGCAGGAGCGGGAACAGCAGCAGCAGGAGCGCGCGCGGGAGCAGCAGCAGCAGCAGCAGCGGGAGCAGCAGCAGCAGCAGGAGCGGGAGAGCAGCAGCAGCAGGAGCAGCAGCAGCAGGAGCAGCAGCAGCAGCGGGTGCAGCAGCAGGAGCGGGAGCAGCAGCAGGAGCGGGAGCGGGGGCAGCAGCAGCAGCAGGAGCAGCAGCAGGAGCGGGAGCAGCAGCAGCAGCAGGAGCAGCAGCAGCAGCAGCAGCATGAGCAGCAGCGCGAGCGGGAGCAGCAGCAGCAGCAGCACCAGCAGCAGGAGCAGAAGCAGGAGAGGGAGCAGCAGCGCGAGCGGGAGCAGCAGCAGGAGCGGGAGCAGCAGCAGGAGCGGGAGCAGCAGCACGAGCGGGAGCAGCAGCAGGAGCGGGAGCAGCAGCAGGAGCGGGAGCAGCAGCAGGAGCGGGAGCAACAGCGCGAGCGGGAGCAGCAGCAGCAGCAGGAGCAGCAGCAGGAGCGGGAGCAGCAGCAGGAGCGGGAGCAGCTGCAGGAGCGGGAGCAGCAGCAGGAGCGGGAGCAGCAGCAGGAGCGGGAGCGGGAGCAGCAGCAGAGCGGGAGCAGCTGCAGGAGCGGGAGCAGCAGCAGGAGCGGGAGCAGCAGCAGGAGCAGGAGCGGGAGCGGGAGCAGCAGCAGCAGCAGGAGCAGCAGCAGGAGCGGGAGCAGCAGCAGCAGCAGCAAAGCAGCAGGAACGGGAGCAGCAGCAGCAGCAGCAGCAGGAGTGGGAGCAGCAGCAGGAGCGGGTGCAGCAGCAGCAGGAGCGGGAGCGGGAGCAGCAGCAGCAGGAGCGGGAGCGGGAGCAGCAGCAGGAGGAGCGGGAGCAGCAGCAGCAGGAGCGGGAGCAGCAACGCCAGCGGGAGCAGCAGCAGGAGTGGGAGCAGCAGCAGGAGTGGGAGCAGCAGCGCGAGCGGGAGCAGCAGCAGCAACAGGAGCAGCAGCAGCAGCAGCAGGAGCGGGAGCAGCAGCAGGAGTGGGAGCAGCAGCAGGAGCGGGAGCAGCAGCAGGAGCGGGAGCAGCAGCTGGAGCGGGAGCAGCAGCAGGAGCAGCAGCAGCAGCAGGAGTGGGAGCAGCAGCAGGAGTGCAGCAGCAGCTGGAGCAGCAGCAGCAGCAGCAGCAGCAGGAGCGAGAGAAGCAGCAGGAGCAGCAGCAGCAACGGGAGCAGGAACAGGAGGAGCAGCATAAGCAGCAGCAGCAACGGGAGCAGCAGCAGTGGGAGCAGCAGCAGCAGCGCGAGCGGGAGCAGCAGCAGGAGTGGGAGCAGCAGCAGCAGCAGAAGTGGAAGCAGCAGCGCGAGCGGGAGCAGCAGCAGGAGCGGGAGCAGCAGCAGCAGGAGCGCGAGCGGGAGCGGGAGCAGCAGCAGCAGCGGGAGCAGCAGCAGCAGCAGGAGCGGGAGAGCAGCAGCAGCAGGAGCAGCAGCAGCAGCAGCAGCACCAGCAGCAGCAGCAGCAGGAGGAGCAGCAGCAGGAGCGGGTGCAGCGGCAGGAGCGGGAGCAGCAGCAGGAGCGGGAGCGGGGGCAGCAGCAGCAGCAGGAGCAGCAGCAGGAAGGGGAGCAGCAGCAGCAGCAGGAGCAGCAGCAGCAGCAGCAGCAGCAGCATGAGCAGCAGCGCGAGCGGGAGCAGCAGCAGCAGCAGCACCAGCAGCAGGAGCAGCAGCAGGAGAGGGAGCAGCAGCGCGAGCGGGAGCAGCAGCAGGAGCGGGAGCAGCAGCAGGAGCGGGAGCAGCAGCACGAGCGGGAGCAGCAGCAGGAGCGGGAGCAGCAGCAGGAGCGGGAGCAGCAGCAGGTGCGGGAGCAGCAGCGCGAGCGGGAGCAGCAGCAGCAGCAGGAGCAGCAGCAGGAGCGGGAGCAGCAGCAGGAGCGGGAGCAGCAGCAGGAGTGGGAGCGGGAGCAGCAGCAGGAGCGGGAGCAGCAGCAGGAGTGGGAGCAGCAAGAGCAGGAGTGGGAGCAGCAGCAGCAGCAGGAGCAGCAGCAGGAGCGGGAGCAGCAGCAGCAGCAGCTGCAGCAGCAGGAACAGCAGCAGGAGCGGGTGCAGCAGCAGGAGCGGGAGCAGCAGCAGGAGTGGGAGCAGTAGCAGCAGTAGCAGGAGCGGGAGCAGCAGCAGGAGTGGGAGCAGCAGCACGAGCGGGAGCAGCAGCAGGAGCGGGAGCAGCAGCAGGAGCGGGAGCAGCAGCAAGAGCGGGAGCAGCAGCGCGAGCGGGAGCAGCAGAAGCAGCAGGAGCGGGAGCAGCAGCAGAGCGGGAGCAGCAGCAGGAGCAGCCGCAGGAGCGGGAGCAGCAGCAGCAGCAGGAGCAGCAGCAGGAGCGGGAGCAGCAGCAGCAGCAGCAAAGCAGCAGGAGCGGGAGCAGCAGCAGCAGCAGCAGCAGGAGTGGGAGCAGCAGCAGGAGCGGGTACAGCAGCAGCAGGAGCGGGAGCAGCAGCAGGAGCGGGAGCAGCAGCAGGAGTGGGAGCAGCAGCAGCAGCAGCAGGAGCGGGAGCAGCAGCAGGAGTGGGAGCAGCTGCAGCAGCAGCAGGAGCGGGAGCAGCAGCAGGAGCGGGAGCAGCAGCAGGAGCGGGAGCGGAAGCAGCAGCAGGAGCGGGAGCAGCAGCAGGAGCGGGAGCGGGAGCAGCAGCAGGAGTGGGAGCAGCAGCAGCAGCAGCAGCAGCAGGAGCGGGAGCAGCAGCAGGAGTGGGAGCGGGAGCAGCAGCAGGAGCAGGAGCGGGAGCAGCAGCAGGAGCGGGAGCAGCAGAAGCAGCAGGAGCAGGAGTGGGAGCAGCAGCAGTAGCAGGAGTGGGAGCAGCAGCAGGAGCGGGAGCGGGAGCAGCAGCAGGAGCGGGAGCAGCAGCAGGAGTCGGAGCAGCAGCAGGAGCAGGAGCGGGAGCAGCAACGCCAGCGGGAGCAGCAGCAGGAGTGGGAGCAGCAGCAGGAGTGGGAGCAGCAGCGCGAGCGGGAGCAGCAGCAGCAACAGGAGCAGCAGCAGCAGCAGCAGGAGCGGGAGCAGCAGCAGGAGTGGGAGCAGCAGCAGGAGCGGGAGCAGCAGCAGGAGCGGGAGCAGCAGCAGGAGCGGGAGCAGCAGCAGGAGCAGCAGCAGGAGGAGTGGGAGCAGCAGCAGGAGTGCAGCAGCAGCTGGAGCAGCTGCAGCAGCAGCAGCAGTAGGAGCGAGAGAAGCAGCAGGAGCAGCAGCAGGAACGGGAGCAGGAACAGGAGGAGCAGCATACGCAGCAGCAGCAACGGGAGCAGCAGCAGTGGGAGCAGCAGTGGCAGCGCGAGCGGGAGCAGCAGCAGGAGTGGGAGCAGCAGCAGCAGCAGAAGTGGGAGCAGCAGCGCGAGCGGGAGCAGCAGCAGGTGCGGGAACAGCAGCAGCAGGAGAGCGAGCGGGAGCGGGTGCAGCAGCAGCAGCGGGAGCAGCAGCAGCAGCAAGAGCGGGAGAGCAGCAGCAGCAGGAGCAGCAGCAGCAGCAGCAGCAGGAGCGGGAGCAGCAGCAGCAGCAGCAGCAGCAGGAGCGGGAGCAGCAGCAGGAGCGGTAGCAGCAGCAGGAGCGGGAGCAGCAGCAGCAGCAGGAGCAGCAGCAGGAGCGGGAGCAGCAGCAGCCGGAGCGGGAGCAGCAGCAGCAGCAGGAGCAGCAGCAGGAGCGGGAGCAGCAGCAGGAGCAGCAGCAGCAGCAGGAGCAGCAGCAGGAGCGGGAGCAGCAGCAGCAGCAGGAGCGGGAGCAGCAGCATGAGCGGGAGCGGGGGCAGCAGCAGCAGCAGGAGCAGCAGCAGGAGCGGGAGCAGCAGCAGCAGCAGGAGCAGCAGCAGCAGCAGCAGCAGCAGCATGAGCAGCAGCGCGAGCGGGAGCAGCAGCAGCAGCAGCACCAGCAGCAGGAGCAGCAGCAGGAGTGGGAGCAGCAGCGCGAGCGGGAGCAGCAGCAGGAGCGGGAGCAGCAGCTGGAGCGGGAGCAGCAGCACGAGCGGGAGCAGCAGCAGGAGCGGGAGCAGCAGCAGGAGCATGAGCAGCAGCAGGAGCGGGAGCAGCAGCGCGAGCGGGAGCAGCAGCAGCAGCAGGAGCAGCAGCAGGAGCGGGAGCAGCAGCAGGAGCGGGAGCAGCAGCAGGAGCGGGAGCAGCAGCAGGAGCGGGAGCAGCAGCAGCAGCAGTAGCGGGAGCAGCAGCAGGAGTGGGAGCAGCAGCAGCAGCAGGAGCGGGAGCAGCAGCAGGAGTGGGAGCAGCAGCTGGAGCAGCAGGAGCAGCAGCAGCAGCAGCAGCAGCAACGGGAGCAGGAACAGGAGCAGCAGCATAAGCAGCAGCAGCAACGGGAACAGCAGCAGTGGGAGCAGCAGTGGCAGCGCGAGCGGGAGCAGCAGCAGAAGTGGGAGTAGCAGCGCAAGCGGGAGCAGAAGCAGGAGCGGGAGCAGCAGCAGCAGGAGCGCTAGCGGGAGCGGGAGCAGCAGCAGCAGCAGCAGCGGGAGCAGCAGCAGCAGCAGGAGCAGGAGCAGCAGCAGCAGCAGGAGCAGCAGCAGCAGCAGCAGCAGGAGCGGGAGCAGCAGCAGCAGCAGCAGCAGCAGGAGCGGGAGCAGCAGCAGGAGCGGGAGCAGCAGCAGGAGCGGGAGCAGCTGCAGCAGCAGGAGCAGCAGCAGGAGCGGGAGCAGCAGGAGCAGGAGCGGGAGCAGCAGCAGCAGCAGGAGCAGCAGCAGGAGCGGGAGCAGCAGCAGCAGCAGCTGCAGCAGCAGGAGCAGCAGCAGGAGCGGGTGCAGCAGCATAGCGGGAGCAGCAGCAGGAGTGGGAGCAGCAGCAGCAGCAGGAGCAGCAGCAGGAGCGGGAGCAGCAGCAGCAGCAGGAGCAGCAGCAGCAGCAGCAGCAGCAGCAGGAGCAGCAGCGCGAGCGGGAGCAGCAGCAGCAGCAGCACCAGAAGCAGGAGCAGCAGCAGGAGTGGGAGCAGCAGCGCGAACGGGAGCAGCAGCAGGAGCGGGAGCAGCAGCAGGAGCGGGAGCAGCAGCGCGAGCGTGAGCAGCAGCAGGAGTGGGAGCAGCAGCAGGAGCGGGAGCAGCAGCAAGAGCGGGAGCAGCAGCAGGAGCGGGAGCAGGAGCAGCAGCAGGAGCGGGAGCGGGAGCGGGAGCGGGAGCAGCAGCAGGAGTGGGAGCAGCAGCAGGAGTGGGAGCAGCAGCAGCAGCAGGAGCGGGAGCAGCAGCAGGAGCGGGAGCAGCAGCAGGAGTGGGAGCAGCAGCAGCAGCAGCAGGAGCGGGAGCAGCAGCAGGAGTGGGAGCAGCAGCAGCAGCAGCAGGAGCGGGAGCAGCAGCAGGAGCGGGAGCAGCAGCAAGAGCGGGAGCAGCAGGAGCAGCAGCAGCAGCAGCAGCAGGAGCGGGAGCAGCAGCAGGAGCGGGAGCGGAAGCAGCAGCAGGAGCGGGAGCAGCAGCAGGAGCGGGAGCGGGAGCAGCAGCAGGAGTGGGAGCAGCAGCAGCAGCAGCAGCAGGAGCGGGAGCAGCAGCAGGAGCGGGAGCGGGAGCAGCAGCAGGAGCAGGAGCGGGAGCAGTAGCAGGAGCGGGAGCAGCAGAAGCAGCAGGAGCAGGAGTGGGAGCAGCAGCAGTAGCAGGAGTGGGAGCAGCAGCAGGAGCGGGAGCGGGAGCAGCAGCAGGAGCGGGAGCAGCAGCAGGAGTCGGAGCAGCAGCAGGAGCAGGAGCGGGAGCAGCAACGCCAGCGGGAGCAGCAGCAGGACTGGGAGCAGCAGCAGGAGTGGGAGCAGCAGCGCGAGCGGGAGCAGCAGCAGCAGCAGCAGGAGTGGGAGCAGCAGCAGGAGCGGGAGCAGCAGCAAGAGCGGGAGCAGCAGCAGGAGCGGGAGCAGGAGCAGCAGCAGGAGCGGGAGCGGGAGCGGGAGCGGGAGCAGCAGCAGGAGTGGGAGCAGCAGCAGGAGTGGGAGCAGCAGCAGCAGGAGCGGGAGCAGCAGCAGGAGCGGGAGCAGCAGCAGGAGTGGGAGCAGCAGCAGCAGCAGCAGGAGCGGGAGCAGCAGCAGGAGTGGGAGCAGCAGCAGCAGCAGCAGGAGCGGGAGCAGCAGCAGGAGCGGGAGCAGCAGCAAGAGCGGGAGCATCAGGAGCAGCAGCAGCAGCAGCAGCAGGAGCGGGAGCAGCAGCAGGAGCGGGAGCGGAAGCAGCAGCAGGAGCGGGAGCAGCAGCAGGAGCGGGAGCGGGAGCAGAAGCAGGAGTGGGAGCAGCAGCAGCAGCAGCAGCAGCAGGAGTGGGAGCAGCAGCAGGAGCGGGAGCGGGAGCAGCAGCAGGAGCAGGAGCGGGAGCAGCAGCAGGAGGGGGAGCAGCAGAAGCAGCAGGAGCAGGAGTGGGAGCAGCAGCAGAAGCGGGAGCGGGAGCAACAGCAGGAGCGGGAGCAGCAGCAGGAGTCGGAGCAGCAGCAGGAGCAGGAGCGGGAGCAGCAACGCCAGCGGGAGCAGCAGCAGGAGTGGGAGCAGCAGCAGGAGTGGGAGCAGCAGCGCGAGCGGGAGCAGCAGCAGCAACAGGAGCAGCAGCAGCAGCAGCAGAAGCGGGAGCAGCAGCAGGAGTGGGAGCAGCAGCAGGAGCGGGAGCAGCAGCAGGAGCGGGAGCAGCAGCAGGAGCGGGAGCAGCAGCAGGAGCGGGAGCGGGAGCAGCAGCAGGAGCAGGAGCGGGAGCAGCAGCAGGAGCGGGAGCAGCAGAAGGAGCAGTAGCAGGATTGGGAGCAGCAGCAGTAGCAGGAGTGGGAGCAGCAGCAGGAGCGGGAGCGGGAGCAGCAGCAGGAGCGGGAGCAGCAGCAGGAGTCGGAGCAGCAGCAGGAGCAGGAGCGGGAGCAGCAACGCCAGCGGGAGCAGCAGCAGGAGTGGGAGCAGCAGCAGGAGTGGGAGCAGCAGCGCGAGCGGGAGCAGCAGCAGCAACAGGAGCAGCAGCAGCAGCAGCAGGAGCGGGAGCAGCAGCAGGAGTGGGAGCAGCAGCAGGAGCGGGAGCAGCAGCAGGAGCGGGAGCAGCAGCAGGAGCGGGAGCAGCAGCAGGAGCAGCAGCAGCAGCAGGAGTGGGAGCAGCAGCAAAAGTGCAGCAGCAGCTGGAGCAGCAGCAGCAGCAGCAGCAGCAGGAGCGAGAGAAGCAGCAGGAGCAGCAGCAGCAACGGGAGCAGGAACAGGAGGAGCAGCATAAGCAGCAGGAGCAACGGGAGCAGCAGCAGTGGGATCAGCAGCAGCAGCGCGAGCGGGAGCAGCAGCAGGAGTGGGAGCAGCAGCAGCAGCAGAAGTGGGAGCAGCAGTGCGAGTGGGAGCAGCAGCAGGAGCGGGAACAGCAGCAGCAGGAGCGCGCGCGGGAGCAGCAGCAGCAGCAGCAGCGGGAGCAGCAGCAGCAGCAGGAGCGGGAGAGCAGCAGCAGCAGGAGCAGCAGCAGCAGGAGCAGCAGCAGCAGCGGGTGCAGCAGCAGGAGCGGGAGCAGCAGCAGGAGCGGGAGCGGGGGCAGCAGCAGCAGCAGGAGCAGCAGCAGGAGCGGGAGCAGCAGCAGCAGCAGGAGCAGCAGCAGCAGCAGCAGCATGAGCAGCAGCGCGAGCGGGAGCAGCAGCAGCAGCAGCACCAGCAGCAGGAGCAGAAGCAGGAGAGGGAGCAGCAGCGCGAGCGGGAGCAGCAGCAGGAGCGGGAGCAGCAGCAGGAGCGGGAGCAGCAGCACGAGCGGGAGCAGCAGCAGGAGCGGGAGCAGCAGCAGGAGCGGGAGCAGCAGCAGGAGCGGGAGCAACAGCGCGAGCGGGAGCAGCAGCAGCAGCAGGAGCAGCAGCAGGAGCGGGAGCAGCAGCAGGAGCGGGAGCAGCTGCAGGAGCGGGAGCAGCAGCAGGAGCGGGAGCAGCAGCAGGAGCGGGAGCGGGAGCAGCAGCAGAGCGGGAGCAGCTGCAGGAGCGGGAGCAGCAGCAGGAGCGGGAGCAGCAGCAGGAGCAGGAGCGGGAGCGGGAGCAGCAGCAGCAGCAGGAGCAGCAGCAGGAGCGGGAGCAGCAGCAGCAGCAGCAAAGCAGCAGGAACGGGAGCAGCAGCAGCAGCAGCAGCAGGAGTGGGAGCAGCAGCAGGAGCGGGTGCAGCAGCAGCAGGAGCGGGAGCGGGAGCAGCAGCAGCAGGAGCGGGAGCGGGAGCAGCAGCAGGAGGAGCGGGAGCAGCAGCAGCAGGAGCGGGAGCAGCAACGCCAGCGGGAGCAGCAGCAGGAGTGGGAGCAGCAGCAGGAGTGGGAGCAGCAGCGCGAGCGGGAGCAGCAGCAGCAACAGGAGCAGCAGCAGCAGCAGCAGGAGCGGGAGCAGCAGCAGGAGTGGGAGCAGCAGCAGGAGCGGGAGCAGCAGCAGGAGCGGGAGCAGCAGCTGGAGCGGGAGCAGCAGCAGGAGCAGCAGCAGCAGCAGGAGTGGGAGCAGCAGCAGGAGTGCAGCAGCAGCTGGAGCAGCAGCAGCAGCAGCAGCAGCAGGAGCGAGAGAAGCAGCAGGAGCAGCAGCAGCAACGGGAGCAGGAACAGGAGGAGCAGCATAAGCAGCAGCAGCAACGGGAGCAGCAGCAGTGGGAGCAGCAGCAGCAGCGCGAGCGGGAGCAGCAGCAGGAGTGGGAGCAGCAGCAGCAGCAGAAGTGGAAGCAGCAGCGCGAGCGGGAGCAGCAGCAGGAGCGGGAGCAGCAGCAGCAGGAGCGCGAGCGGGAGCGGGAGCAGCAGCAGCAGCGGGAGCAGCAGCAGCAGCAGGAGCGGGAGAGCAGCAGCAGCAGGAGCAGCAGCAGCAGCAGCAGCACCAGCAGCAGCAGCAGCAGGAGGAGCAGCAGCAGGAGCGGGTGCAGCGGCAGGAGCGGGAGCAGCAGCAGGAGCGGGAGCGGGGGCAGCAGCAGCAGCAGGAGCAGCAGCAGGAAGGGGAGCAGCAGCAGCAGCAGGAGCAGCAGCAGCAGCAGCAGCAGCAGCATGAGCAGCAGCGCGAGCGGGAGCAGCAGCAGCAGCAGCACCAGCAGCAGGAGCAGCAGCAGGAGAGGGAGCAGCAGCGCGAGCGGGAGCAGCAGCAGGAGCGGGAGCAGCAGCAGGAGCGGGAGCAGCAGCACGAGCGGGAGCAGCAGCAGGAGCGGGAGCAGCAGCAGGAGCGGGAGCAGCAGCAGGTGCGGGAGCAGCAGCGCGAGCGGGAGCAGCAGCAGCAGCAGGAGCAGCAGCAGGAGCGGGAGCAGCAGCAGGAGCGGGAGCAGCAGCAGGAGTGGGAGCGGGAGCAGCAGCAGGAGCGGGAGCAGCAGCAGGAGTGGGAGCAGCAAGAGCAGGAGTGGGAGCAGCAGCAGCAGCAGGAGCAGCAGCAGGAGCGGGAGCAGCAGCAGCAGCAGCTGCAGCAGCAGGAACAGCAGCAGGAGCGGGTGCAGCAGCAGGAGCGGGAGCAGCAGCAGGAGTGGGAGCAGCAGCAGCAGCAGGAGCAGCAGCAGGAGCGGGAGCAGCAGCAGCAGCAGGAGCAGCAGGAGCAGCAGCAGCAGCAGCAGCAGCAGCAGCGCGAGCGGGAGCAGCAGCAGCAGCAGCACCAGCAGCAGGAGCAGCAGCAGGAGTGGGAGCAGCAGCGTGAACGGCAGCAGCAGCAGGAGCGGGTGCAGCAGTAGGAGTGGGAGCAACAGCACGAGCGGGAGCAGCAGCAGGAGCGGGAGCAGCAGCAGGAGCGGGAGCAGCAGCAAGAGCGGGAGCAGCAGCGCGAGCGGGAGCAGCAGAAGCAGCAGGAGCGGGAGCAGCAGCAGAGCGGGAGCAGCTGCAGGAGCGGGAGCAGCAGCAGGAGCGGGAGCAGCAGCAGGAGCAGCCGCATGAGCGGGAGCAGCAGCAGCAGCAGGAGCAGCAGCAGGAGCGGGTGCGGGAGCAACAGCAGGAGCGGGAGCAGCAGCAGGAGTCGGAGCAGCAGCAGGAGCAGGAGCGGGAGCAGCAACGCCAGCGGGAGCAGCAGCAGGAGTGGGAGCAGCAGCAGGAGCGGGAGCAGCAGCGCGAGCGGGAGCAGCAGCAGCAACAGGAGCAGCAGCAGCAGCAGCAGAAGCGGGAGCAGCAGCAGGAGTGGGAGCAGCAGCAGGAGCGGGAGCAGCAGCAGGAGCGGGAGCAGCAGCAGGAGCGGGAGCAGCAGCAGGAGCGGGAGCGGGAGCAGCAGCAGGAGCAGGAGCGGGAGCAGCAGCAGGAGCGGGAGCAGCAGAAGGAGCAGTAGCAGGATTGGGAGCAGCAGCAGTAGCAGGAGTGGGAGCAGCAGCAGGAGCGGGAGCAGCAGCGCGAGCGGGAGCAGCAGCAGCAACAGGAGCAGCAGCAGCAGCAGCAGAAGCGGGAGCAGCAGCAGGAGTGGGAGCAGCAGCAGGAGCGGGAGCAGCAGCAGGAGCGGGAGCAGCAGCAGGAGCGGGAGCAGCAGCAGGAGCGGGAGCGGGAGCAGCAGCAGGAGCAGGAGCGGGAGCAGCAGCAGGAGCGGGAGCAGCAGAAGGAGCAGTAGCAGGATTGGGAGCAGCAGCAGTAGCAGGAGTGGAAGCAGCAGCAGGAGCGGGAGCGGGAGCAGCAGCAGGAGCGGGAGCAGCAGCAGGAGTCGGAGCAGCAGCAGGAGCAGGAGCGGGAGCAGCAACGCCAGCGGGAGCAGCAGCAGGAGTGGGAGCAGCAGCAGGAGTGGGAGCAGCAGCGCGAGCGGGAGCAGCAGCAGCAACAGGAGCAGCAGCAGCAGCAGCAGGAGCGGGAGCAGCAGCAGGAGTGGGAGCAGCAGCAGGAGCGGGAGCAGCAGCAGGAGTGGGAGCAGCAGCAGGAGCGGGAGCAGCAGCAGGAGCAGCAGCAGCAGCAGGAGTGGGAGCAGCAGCAAAAGTGCAGCAGCAGCTGGAGCAGCAGCAGCAGCAGCAGCAGCAGGAGCGAGAGAAGCAGCAGGAGCAGCAGCAGCAACGGGAGCAGGAACAGGAGGAGCAGCATAAGCAGCAGGAGCAACGGGAGCAGCAGCAGTGGGAGCAGCAGCAGCAGCGCGAGCGGGAGCAGCAGCAGGAGTGGGAGCAGCAGCAGCAGCAGAAGTGGGAGCAGCAGTGCGAGTGGGAGCAGCAGCAGGAGCGGGAACAGCAGCAGCAGGAGCGCGCGCGGGAGCAGCAGCAGCAGCAGCAGCGGGAGCAGCAGCAGCAGCAGGAGCGGGAGAGCAGCAGCAGCAGGAGCAGCAGCAGCAGGAGCAGCAGCAGCAGCGGGTGCAGCAGCAGGAGCGGGAGCAGCAGCAGGAGCGGGAGCGGGGGCAGCAGCAGCAGCAGGAGCAGCAGCAGGAGCGGGAGCAGCAGCAGCAGCAGGAGCAGCAGCAGCAGCAGCAGCATGAGCAGCAGCGCGAGCGGGAGCAGCAGCAGCAGCAGCACCAGCAGCAGGAGCAGAAGCAGGAGAGGGAGCAGCAGCGCGAGCGGGAGCAGCAGCAGGAGCGGGAGCAGCAGCAGGAGCGGGAGCAGCAGCACGAGCGGGAGCAGCAGCAGGAGCGGGAGCAGCAGCAGGAGCGGGAGCAACAGCGCGAGCGGGAGCAGCAGCAGCAGCAGGAGCAGCAGCAGGAGCGGGAGCAGCAGCAGGAGCGGGAGCAGCTGCAGGAGCGGGAGCAGCAGCAGGAGCGGGAGCAGCAGCAGGAGCGGGAGCGGGAGCAGCAGCAGAGCGGGAGCAGCTGCAGGAGCGGGAGCAGCAGCAGGAGCGGGAGCAGCAGCAGGAGTAGCCGCAGGAGCGGGAGCAGCAGCAGCAGCAGGAGCAGCAGCAGGAGCGGGAGCAGCAGCAGCAGCAGCAAAGCAGCAGGAACGGGAGCAGCAGCAGCAGCAGCAGCAGGAGTGGGAGCAGCAGCAGGAGCGGGTGCAGCAGCAGCAGGAGCGGGAGCGGGAGCAGCAGCAGCAGGAGCGGGAGCGGGAGCAGCAGCAGGAGGAGCAGGAGCAGCAGCAGCAGGAGCGGGAGCAGCAACGCCAGCGGGAGCAGCAGCAGGAGTGGGAGCAGCAGCAGGAGTGGGAGCAGCAGCGCGAGCGGGAGCAGCAGCAGCAACAGGAGCAGCAGCAGCAGCAGCAGGAGCGGGAGCAGCAGCAGGAGTGGGAGCAGCAGCAGGAGCGGGAGCAGCAGCAGGAGCGGGAGCAGCAGCTGGAGCGGGAGCAGCAGCAGGAGCAGCAGCAGCAGCAGGAGTGGGAGCAGCAGCAGGAGTGCAGCAGCAGCTGGAGCAGCAGCAGCAGCAGCAGCAGCAGGAGCGAGAGAAGCAGCAGGAGCAGCAGCAGCAACGGGAGCAGGAACAGGAGGAGCAGCATAAGCAGCAGCAGCAACGGGAGCAGCAGCAGTGGGAGCAGCAGCAGCAGCGCGAGCGGGAGCAGCAGCAGCAGTGGGAGCAGCAGCAGCAGCAGAAGTGGAAGCAGCAGCGCGAGCGGGAGCAGCAGCAGGAGCGGGAGCAGCAGCAGCAGGAGCGCGAGCGGGAGCGGGAGCAGCAGCAGCAGCGGGAGCAGCAGCAGCAGCAGGAGCGGGAGAGCAGCAGCAGCAGGAGCAGCAGCAGCAGCAGCAGCACCAGCAGCAGCAGCAGCAGCAGGAGCAGCAGCAGGAGCGGGTGCAGCGGCAGGAGCGGGAGCAGCAGCAGGAGCGGGAGCGGGGGCAGCAGCAGCAGCAGGAGCAGCAGCAGGAAGGGGAGCAGCAGCAGCAGCAGGAGCAGCAGCAGCAGCAGCAGCAGCAGCATGAGCAGCAGCGCGAGCGGGAGCAGCAGCAGCAGCAGCACCAGCAGCAGGAGCAGCAGCAGGAGAGGGAGCAGCAGCGCGAGCGGGAGCAGCAGCAGGAGCGGGAGCAGCAGCAGGAGCGGGAGCAGCAGCACGAGCGGGAGCAGCAGCAGGAGCGGGAGCAGCAGCAGGAGCGGGAGCAGCAGCAGGTGCGGGAGCAGCAGCGCGAGCGGGAGCAGCAGCAGCAGCAGGAGCAGCAGCAGGAGCGGGAGCAGCAGCAGGAGCGGGAGCAGCAGCAGGAGTGGGAGCGGGAGCAGCAGCAGGAGCGGGAGCAGCAGCAGGAGTGGGAGCAGCAAGAGCAGGAGTGGGAGCAGCAGCAGCAGCAGGAGCAGCAGCAGGAGCGGGAGCAGCAGCAGCAGCAGCTGCAGCAGCAGGAACAGCAGCAGGAGCGGGTGCAGCAGCAGGAGCGGGAGCAGCAGCAGGAGTGGGAGCAGCAGCAGCAGCAGGAGCAGCAGCAGGAGCGGGTGCAGCAGCAGAAGCAGGAGCAGCAGCAGCAGCAGCAGCAGCAGCAGGAGCAGCAGCGCGAGCGGGAGCAGCAGCAGCAGCAGCACCAGCAGCAGGAGCAGCAGCAGGAGTGGGAGCAGCAGCGTGAACGGCAGCAGCAGCAGGAGCGGGTGCAGCAGTAGGAGTGGGAGCAGCAGCACGAGCGGGAGCAGCAGCAGGAGCGGGAGCAGCAGCAGGAGCGGGAGCAGCAGCAAGAGCGGGAGCAGCAGCGCGAGCGGGAGCAGCAGAAGCAGCAGGAGCGGGAGCAGCAGCAGAGCGGGAGCAGCTGCAGGAGCGGGAGCAGCAGCAGGAGCGGGAGCAGCAGCAGGAGCAGCTGCAGGAGCGGGAGCAGCAGCAGCAGCAGGAGCAGCAGCAGGAGCGGGAGCAGCAGCAGCAGCAGCAAAGCAGCAGGAGCGGGAGCAGCAGCAGCAGCAGCAGCAGGAGTGGGAGCAGCAGCAGGAGCGGGTGCAGCAGCAGCAGGAGCGGGAGCAGCAGCAGGAGTGGGAGCAGCAGCAGGAGTGCAGCAGCAGCTGGAGCAGCAGCAGCAGCAGCAGCAGCAGGAGCGAGAGAAGCAGCAGCAGCAGCAGCAGCAGCAGGAGCGGGAGCAGCAGCAGGAGCGGGAGCAGCAGCAGGAGCGGGAGCGGCAGTAGCAGGAGCGGGAGCAGCAGCAGGAGCGGGAGCAGCAGCAGGAGCGGAAGCAGCAGCAGCAGCAGGAGCAGCAGCAGGAGCGGGAGCAGCACCAGCAGCAGCAGCAGCAGCAGGTGCGGGAGCAGCAGCGCGAGCGGGAGCAGCAGCAGCAGCAGGAGCAGCAGCAGGAGCGGGAGCAGCAGCAGGAGCGGGTGCAGCAGCAGGAGCGGGAGCAGCAGCAGGAGCGGGAGCGGGGGCAGCAGCAGCAGCAGGAGCAGCAGCAGGAACGGGAGCAGCAGCAGCAGCAGGAGCAGCAGCAGCAGCAGCAGCAGCAGCATGAGCAGCAGCGCGAGCGGGAGCAGCAGCAGCAGCAGCACCAGCAGCAGGAGCAGCAGCAGGAGAGGGAGCAGCAGCGCGAGCGGGAGCAGCAGCAGGAGCGGGAGCAGCAGCAGGAGCGGGAGCAGCAGCACGAGCGGGAGCAGCAGCAGGAGCGGGAGCAGCAGCAGGAGCGGGAGCAGCAGCAGGTGCGGGAGCAGCAGCGCGAGCGGGAGCAGCAGCAGCAGCAGGAGCAGCAGCAGGAGCGGGAGCAGCAGCAGGAGCGGGAGCAGCAGCAGGAGTGGGAGCGGGAGCAGCAGCAGGAGCGGGAGCAGCAGCAGGAGTGGGAGCGGGAGCAGCAGCAGGAGCGGGAGCAGCAGCAGGAGTGGGAGCAGCAAGAGCAGGAGCGGGAGCAGCAGCAGCAGCAGGAGCAGCAGCAGGAGCGGGAGCAGCAGCAGCAGCAGCTGCAGCAGCAGGAGCAGCAGCAGGAGCGGGTGCAGCAGCAGGAGCGGGAGCAGCAGCAGGAGTGGGAGCAGCAGCAGCAGCAGGAGCAGCAGAAGGAGCGGGAGCAGCAGCAGCAGGAGCAGCAGCAGCAGCAGCAGCAGCAGCAGGAGCAGCAGCGCGAGCGGGAGCAGCAGCAGCAGCAGCACCAGCAGCAGGAGCAGCAGCAGGAGTGGGAGCAGCAGCGTGAACGGCAGCAGCAGCAGGAGCGGGTGCAGCAGTAGGAGTGGGAGCAACAGCACGAGCGGGAGCAGCAGCAGGAGCGGGAGCAGCAGCAGGAGCGGGAGCAGCAGCAAGAGCGGGAGCAGCAGCGCGAGCGGGAGCAGCAGAAGCAGCAGGAGCGGGAGCAGCAGCAGAGCGGGAGCAGCTGCAGGAGCAGGAGCAGCAGCAGGAGCGGGAGCAGCAGCAGGAGCAGCCGCATGAGCGGGAGCAGCAGCAGCAGCAGGAGCAGCAGCAGGAGCGGGAGCAGCAGCAGCAGCAGCAAAGCAGCAGGAGCGGGAGCAGCAGCAGCAGCAGCAGCAGGAGTGGGAGCAGCAGCAGGAGCGGCTGCAGCAGCAGCAGGAGCGGGAGCAGCAGCAGGAGCGGGAGCAGCAGCAGGAGTGGGAGCAGTAGCAGCAGCAGCAGGAGCGGGAGCAGCAGCAGGAGTCGGAGCAGCAGCACGAGCGGGAGCAGCAGCAGGAGCGGGAGCAGCAGCAGGAGCGGGAGCAGCAGCAAGAGCGGGAGCAGCCGCGCGAGCGGGAGCAGCAGAAGCAGCAGGAGCGGGAGCAGCAGCAGAGCGGGAGCAGCAGCAGGAGCAGCCGCCGGAGCGGGAGCAGCAGCAGCAGCAGGAGCAGCAGCAGGAGCGGGAGCAGCAGCAGCAGCAGCAAAGCAGCAGGAGCGGGAGCAGCAGCAGCAGCAGCAGCAGGAGTGGGAGCAGCAGCAGGAGCGGGTGCAGCAGCAGCAGGAGCGGGAGCAGCAGCAGGAGCGGGAGCAGCAGCAGGAGTGGGAGCAGCAGCAGCAGCAGCAGGAGCGGGAGCAGCAGCAGGAGTGGGAGCAGCAGCAGCAGCAGCAGGAGCGGGAGCAGCAGCAGGAGCGGGAGCAGCAGCAGGAGCGGGAGCGGAAGCAGCAGCAGGAGCGGGAGCAGCAGCAGGAGCGGGAGCGGGAGCAGCAGCAGGAGTGGGAGCAGCAGCAGCAGCAGCAGCAGGAGCGGGAGCAGCATCAGGAGCGGGAGCCGGAGCAGCAGCAGGAGCAGGAGCGGGAGCAGCAGCAGGAGTTGGAGCAGCAGAAGCAGCAGGAGCAGGAGTGGGAGCAGCAGCAGTAGCAGGAGTGGGAGCAGCAGCAGGAGTGGGAGCGGGAGCAGCAGCAGGAGCGGGAGCAGCAGCAGGAGTCGGAGCAGCAGCAGGAGCAGGAGCGGGAGCAGCAACGCCAGCGGGAGCAGCAGCAGGAGTGGGAGCAGCAGCAGGAGTGGGAGCAGCAGCGCGAGCGGGAGCAGCAGCAGCAACAGGAGCAGCAGCAGCAGCAGCAGGAGCGGGAGCAGCAGCAGGAGTGGGAGCAGCAGCAGGAGCGGGAGCAGCAGCAGGAGCGGGAGCAGCAGCAGGAGCGGGAGCAGCAGCAGGAGCAGCAGCAGCAGCAGGAGTGTGAGCAGCAGCAGGAGTGCAGCAGCAGCTGGAGCAGCAGCAGCAGGAGCAGCAGCAGCAACGGGAGCAGGAACAGGAGGAGCAGCATACGCAGCAGCAGCAACGGGAGCAGCAGGAGTGGGAGCAGCAGTGGCAGCGCGAGCGGGAGCAGCAGCAGGAGTGGGAGCAGCAGCAGCAGCAGAAGTGGGAGCAGCAGCGCGAGCGGGAGCAGCAGCCGGTGCGGGAACAGCAGCAGCAGGAGAGCGAGCGGGAGCGGGAGCAGCAGCAGCAGCAGGAGCAGCAGCAGGAGCGGGAGCAGCAGCAGCCGGAGCGGGAGCAGCAGCAGCAGCAGGAGCAGCAGCAGGAGCGGGAGCAGCAGCAGCAGCAGCAGCAGCAGCAGGAGCAGCAGCAGGAGCGGGAGCAGCAGCAGCAGCAGGAGCGGGAGCAGCAGCATGAGCGGGAGCGGGGGCAGCAGCAGCAGCAGGAGCGGGAGCAGCAGCAGGAGTGGGAGCAGCAGCAGCAGCAGGAGCAGCAGAAGGAGCGGGAGCAGCAGCAGCAGCAGGAGCAGCAGCAGCAGCAGCAGGAGCAGCAGCGCGAGCGGGAGCAGCAGCAGCAGCAGCACCAGCAGCAGGAGCAGCAGCAGGAGTGGGAGCAGCAGCGTGAACGGCAGCAGCAGCAGGAGCGGGTGCAGCAGTAGGAGTGGGAGCAACAGCACGAGCGGGAGCAGCAGCAGGAGCGGGAGCAGCAGCAGGAGCGGGAGCAGCAGCAAGAGCGGGAGCAGCAGCGCGAGCGGGAGCAGCAGAAGCAGCAGGAGCGGGAGCAGCAGCAGAGCGGGAGCAGCTGCAGGAGCAGGAGCAGCAGCAGGAGCGGGAGCAGCAGCAGGAGCAGCCGCATGAGCGGGAGCAGCAGCAGCAGCAGGAGCAGCAGCAGGAGCGGGAGCAGCAGCAGCAGCAGCAAAGCAGCAGGAGCGGGAGCAGCAGCAGCAGCAGCAGCAGGAGTGGGAGCAGCAGCAGGAGCGGCTGCAGCAGCAGCAGGAGCGGGAGCAGCAGCAGGAGCGGGAGCAGCAGCAGGAGTGGGAGCAGTAGCAGCAGCAGCAGGAGCGGGAGCAGCAGCAGGAGTCGGAGCAGCAGCACGAGCGGGAGCAGCAGCAGGAGCGGGAGCAGCAGCAGGAGCGGGAGCAGCAGCAAGAGCGGGAGCAGCCGCGCGAGCGGGAGCAGCAGAAGCAGCAGGAGCGGGAGCAGCAGCAGAGCGGGAGCAGCAGCAGGAGCAGCCGCCGGAGCGGGAGCAGCAGCAGCAGCAGGAGCAGCAGCAGGAGCGGGAGCAGCAGCAGCAGCAGCAAAGCAGCAGGAGCGGGAGCAGCAGCAGCAGCAGCAGCAGGAGTGGGAGCAGCAGCAGGAGCGGGTGCAGCAGCAGCAGGAGCGGGAGCAGCAGCAGGAGCGGGAGCAGCAGCAGGAGTGGGAGCAGCAGCAGCAGCAGCAGGAGCGGGAGCAGCAGCAGGAGTGGGAGCAGCAGCAGCAGCAGCAGGAGCGGGAGCAGCAGCAGGAGCGGGAGCAGCAGCAGGAGCGGGAGCGGAAGCAGCAGCAGGAGCGGGAGCAGCAGCAGGAGCGGGAGCGGGAGCAGCAGCAGGAGTGGGAGCAGCAGCAGCAGCAGCAGCAGGAGCGGGAGCAGCATCAGGAGCGGGAGCGGGAGCAGCAGCAGGAGCAGGAGCGGGAGCAGCAGCAGGAGTTGGAGCAGCAGAAGCAGCAGGAGCAGGAGTGGGAGCAGCAGCAGTAGCAGGAGTGGGAGCAGCAGCAGGAGTGGGAGCGGGAGCAGCAGCAGGAGCGGGAGCAGCAGCAGGAGTCGGAGCAGCAGCAGGAGCAGGAGCGGGAGCAGCAACGCCAGCGGGAGCAGCAGCAGGAGTGGGAGCAGCAGCAGGAGTGGGAGCAGCAGCGCGAGCGGGAGCAGCAGCAGCAACAGGAGCAGCAGCAGCAGCAGCAGGAGCGGGAGCAGCAGCAGGAGTGGGAGCAGCAGCAGGAGCGGGAGCAGCAGCAGGAGCGGGAGCAGCAGCAGGAGCGGGAGCAGCAGCAGGAGCAGCAGCAGCAGCAGGAGTGTGAGCAGCAGCAGGAGTGCAGCAGCAGCTGGAGCAGCAGCAGCAGGAGCAGCAGCAGCAACGGGAGCAGGAACAGGAGGAGCAGCATACGCAGCAGCAGCAACGGGAGCAGCAGGAGTGGGAGCAGCAGTGGCAGCGCGAGCGGGAGCAGCAGCAGGAGTGGGAGCAGCAGCAGCAGCAGAAGTGGGAGCAGCAGCGCGAGCGGGAGCAGCAGCAGGTGCGGGAACAGCAGCAGCAGGAGAGCGAGCGGGAGCGGGAGCAGCAGCAGCAGCAGGAGCAGCAGCAGGAGCGGGAGCAGCAGCAGCCGGAGCGGGAGCAGCAGCAGCAGCAGGAGCAGCAGCAGGAGCGGGAGCAGCAGCAGCAGCAGCAGCAGCAGCAGGAGCAGCAGCAGGAGCGGGAGCAGCAGCAGCAGCAGGAGCGGGAGCAGCAGCATGAGCGGGAGCGGGGGCAGCAGCAGCAGCAGGAGCAGCAGCAGGAGCGGGAGCAGCAGCAGCAGCAGGAGCAGCAGCAGCAGCAGCAGCAGCAGCATGAGCAGCAGCGCGAGCGGGAGCAGCAGCAGCAGCAGCACCAGCAGCAGGAGCAGCAGCAGGAGTGGGAGCAGCAGCGCGAGCGGGAGCAGCAGCAGGCGCGGGAGCAGCAGCAGGAGCGGGAGCAGCAGCACGAGCGGGAGCAGCAGCAGGAGCGGGAGCAGAAGCAGGAGCATGAGCAGCAGCAGGAGCGGGAGCAGCAGCGCGAGCGGGAGCAGCAGCAGCAGCAGGAGCAGCAGCAGGAGCGGGAGCAGCAGCAGGAGCGGGAGCAGCAGCAGGAGCGGGAGCAGCAGCAGGAGCGGGAGCAGGAGCAGCAGCTGCAGCAGGAGCGGGAGCAGCAGCAGGAGCGGGAGCAGCAGCAGCAGCAGGAGCGGGAGCAGCAGCAGGAGTGGGAGCAGCAGCAGCAGCAGGAGCGGGAGCAGCAGCAGGAGTGGGAGCAGCAGCTGGAGCAGCAGGAGTAGCAGCAGCAGCAGCAGCAGCAGCAGGAGAAGCAGCAGGAGCGGGAGCAGCAGCAGCAGCAGGAGCAGCAGCATCAGCAGCAGCAGCAGCAGGAGCAGCAGCGCGAGCGGGAGCAGCAGCAGCAGCAGCACCAGCAGCAGGAGCAGCAGCAGGAGTGGGAGCAGCAGCGTGAACGGCAGCAGCAGCAGGAGCGTGTGCAGCAGTAGGAGTGGGAGCAGCAGCACGAGCGGGAGCAGCAGCAGGAGCGGGAGCAGCAGCAGGAGCGGGAGCAGCAGCAAGAGCGGGAGCAGCAGCGCGAGCGGGAGCAGCAGAAGCAGCAGGAGCGGGATCAGCAGCAGAGCGGGAGCAGCTGCAGGAGCGGGAGCAGCAGCAGGAGCGGGAGCAGCAGCAGGAGCAGCCGCAGGAGCGGGAGCAGCAGCAGCAGCAGGAGCAGCAGCAGGAGCGGGAGCAGCAGCAGCAGCAGCAAAGCAGCAGGAGCGGGAGCAGCAGCAGCAGCAGCAGCAGGAGTGGGAGCAGCAGCAGGAGCGGGTGCAGCAGCAGCAGGAGCGGGAGCAGCAGCAGGAGCGGGAGCAGCAGCAGGAGTGGGAGCAGTAGCAGCAGCAGCAGGAGCGGGAGCAGCAGCAGGAGTGGGAGCAGCAGCACGAGCGGGAGCAGCAGCAGGAGCGGGAGCAGCAGCAGGATCGGGAGCAGCAGCAAGAGCGGGAGCAGCCGCGCGAGCGGGAGCAGCAGAAGCAGCAGGAGCGGGAGCAGCAGCAGAGCGGGAGCAGCAGCAGGAGCAGCCGCAGGAGCGGGAGCAGCAGCAGCAGCAGGAGCAGCAGCAGGAGCGGGAGCAGCAGCAGCAGCAGCAAAGCAGCAGGAGCGGGAGCAGCAGCAGCAGCAGCAGCAGGAGTGGGAGCAGCAGCAGGAGCGGGTGCAGCAGCAGCTGGAGCGGGAGCAGCAGCAGGAGCGGGAGCAGCAGCAGGAGTGGGAGCAGCAGCAGCAGCAGCAGGAGCGGGAGCAGCAGCAGGAGTGGGAGCAGCAGCAGCAGCAGCAGGAGCGGGAGCAGCAGCAGGAGCGGGAGCAGCAGCAGGAGCGGGAGCGGAAGCAGCAGCAGGAGCGGGAGCAGCAGCAGGAGCGGGAGCGGGAGCAGCAGCATGAGTGGGAGCAGCAGCAGCAGCAGCAGCAGGAGCGGGAGCAGCATCAGGAGCGCGAGCGGGAGCAGCAGCAGGAGCAGGAGCGGGAGCAGCAGCAGGAGTGGGAGCAGCAGAAGCAGCAGGAGCAGGAGTGGGAGCAGCAGCAGTAGCAGGAGTGGGAGCAGCAGCAGGAGCGGGAGCGGGAGCAGCAGCAGGAGCGGGAGCAGCAGCAGGAGTCGGAGCAGCAGCAGGAGCAGGAGCGGGAGCAGCAACGCCAGCGGGAGCAGCAGCAGGAGTGGGAGCAGCAGCAGGAGTGGGAGCAGCAGCGCGAGCGGGAGCAGCAGCAGCAACAGGAGCAGCAGCAGCAGCAGCAGGAGCGGGAGCAGCAGCAGGAGTGGGAGCAGCAGCAGGAGCGGGAGCAGCAGCAGGAGCGGGAGCAGCAGCAGGAGCGGGAGCAGCAGCAGGAGCAGCAGCAGCAGCAGGAGTGTGAGCAGCAGCAGGAGTGCAGCAGCAGCTGGAGCAGCAGCAGCAGGAGCAGCAGCAGCAACGGGAGCAGGAACAGGAGGAGCAGCATACGCAGCTGCAGCAACGGGAGCAGCAGCAGTGGGAGCAGCAGTGGCAGCACGAGCGGGAGCAGCAGCAGGAGTGGGAGCAGCAGCAGCAGCAGAAGTGGGAGCAGCAGCGCGAGCGGGAGCAGCAGCAGGTGCGGGAACAGCAGCAGCAGGAGAGCGAGCGGGAGCGGGAGCAGCAGCAGCAGCGGGAGCAGCAGCAGCAGCAGGAGCGGGAGAGCAGCAGCAGCAGCAGCAGCAGGAGCGGGAGCAGCAGCAGCAGCAGCAGCAGCAGGAGCGGGAGCAGCAGCAGGAGCGGGAGCAGCAGCAGGAGCGGGAGCAGCAGCAGCAGCAGGAGCAGCAGCAGGAGCGGGAGCAGCAGCAGCCGGAGCGGGAGCAGCAGCAGCAGCAGGAGCAGCAGCAGGAGCGGGAGCAGCAGCAGCAGCAGCAGCAGCAGCAGGAGCAGCAGCAGGAGCGGGTGCAGCAGCAGGAGCGGGAGCAGCAGCAGGAGCGGGAGCGGGGGGCAGCAGCAGCAGCAGGAGCAGCAGCAGGAGCGGGAGCAGCAGCAGCAGCAGGAGCAGCAGCAGCAGCAGCAGCAGCAGCATGAGCAGCAGCGCGAGCGGGAGCAGCAGCAGCAGCAGCACCAGCAGCAGGAGCAGCAGCAGGAGTGGGAGCAGCAGCGCGAGCGGGAGCAGCAGCAGGCGCGGGAGCAGCAGCAGGAGCGGGAGCAGCAGCACGAGCGGGAGCAGCAGCAGGAGCGGGAGCAGCAGCAGGAGCATGAGCAGCAGCAGGAGCGGGAGCAGCAGCAGCAGCAGCAAAGCAGCAGGAGCGGGAGCAGCAGCAGCAGCAGCAGCAGGAGTGGGAGCAGCAGCAGGAGCGGGTGCAGCAGCAGCTGGAGCGGGAGCAGCAGCAGGAGCGGGAGCAGCAGCAGGAGTGGGAGCAGCAGCAGCAGCAGCAGGAGCGGGAGCAGCAGCAGGAGTGGGAGCAGCAGCAGCAGCAGCAGGAGCGGGAGCAGCAGCAGGAGCGGGAGCAGCAGCAGGAGCGGGAGCGGAAGCAGCAGCAGGAGCGGGAGCAGCAGCAGGAGCGGGAGCGGGAGCAGCAGCATGAGTGGGAGCAGCAGCAGCAGCAGCAGCAGGAGCGGGAGCAGCATCAGGAGCGCGAGCGGGAGCAGCAGCAGGAGCAGGAGCGGGAGCAGCAGCAGGAGTGGGAGCAGCAGAAGCAGCAGGAGCAGGAGTGGGAGCAGCAGCAGTAGCAGGAGTGGGAGCAGCAGCAGGAGCGGGAGCAGGAGCAGCAGCAGGAGCGGGAGCAGCAGCAGGAGTCGGAGCAGCAGCAGGAGCAGGAGCGGGAGCAGCAACGCCAGCGGGAGCAGCAGCAGGAGTGGGAGCAGCAGCAGGAGTGGGAGCAGCAGCGCGAGCGGGAGCAGCAGCAGCAACAGGAGCAGCAGCAGCAGCAGCAGGAGCGGGAGCAGCAGCAGGAGTGGGAGCAGCAGCAGGAGCGGGAGCAGCAGCAGGAGCGGGAGCAGCAGCAGGAGCGGGAGCAGCAGCAGGAGCAGCAGCAGCAGCAGGAGTGTGAGCAGCAGCAGGAGTGCAGCAGCAGCTGGTGCAGCAGCAGCAGGAGCAGCAGCAGCAACGGGAGCAGGAACAGGAGGAGCAGCATACGCAGCAGCAGCAACGGGAGCAGCAGCAGTGGGAGCAGCAGTGGCAGCGCGAGCGGGAGCAGCAGCAGGAGTGGGAGCAGCAGCAGCAGCAGAAGTGGGAGCAGCAGCGCGAGCGGGAGCAGCAGCAGGTGCGGGAACAGCAGCAGCAGGAGAGCGAGCGGGAGCGGGAGCAGCAGCAGCAGCGGGAGCAACAGCAGCAGCAGGAGCGGGAGAGCAGCAGCAGCAGCAGCAGCAGGAGCGGGAGCAGCAGCAGCAGCAGCAGCAGCAGGAGCGGGAGCAGCAGCAGGAGCGGGAGCAGCAGCAGGAGCGGGACCAGCAGCAGCAGCAGGAGCAGCAGCAGGAGCGGGAGCAGCAGCAGCCGGAGCGGGAGCAGCAGCAGCAGCAGGAGCAGCAGCAGGAGCGGGAGCAGCAGCAGCAGCAGCAGCAGCAGCAGGAGCAGCAGCAGGAGCGGGTGCAGCAGCAGGAGCGGGAGCAGCAGCAGGAGCGGGAGCGGGGGCAGCAGCAGCAGCAGGAGCAGCAGCAGGAGCGGGAGCAGCAGCAGCAGCAGGAGCAGCAGCAGCAGCAGCAGCAGCAGCATGAGCAGCAGCGCGAGCGGGAGCAGCAGCAGCAGCAGCACCAGCAGCAGGAGCAGCAGCAGGAGTGGGAGCAGCAGCACGAGCGGGAGCAGCAGCAGGCGCCGGAGCAGCAGCAGGAGCGGGAGCAGCAGCACGAGCGGGAGCAGCAGCAGGAGCGGGAGCAGCAGCAGGAGCATGAGCAGCAGCAGGAGCGGGAGCAGCAGCGCGAGCGGGAGCAGCAGCAGCAGCAGGAGCAGCAGCAGGAGCGGGAGCAGCAGCAGGAGCGGGAGCAGCAGCAGGAGCGCGAGCAGCAGCAGGAGCGGGAGCAGCAGCAGGAGCGGGAGCGGGAGCAGCAGCTGCAGCAGGAGCGGGAGCAGCAGCAGGAGCGGGAGCAGCAGCAGCAGCAGGAGCGGGAGCAGCAGCAGGAGTGGGAGCAGCAGCAGCAGCAGGAGCGGGAGCAGCAGCAGGAGTGGGAGCAGCAGCTGGAGCAGCAGGAGTAGCAGCAGCAGCAGCAGCAGCAACGGGAGCAGGAACAGGAGCAGCAGCATAAGCAGCAGCAGCAACGGGAACAGCAGCAGTGGGAGCAGCAGTGTCAGCGCGAGCGGGAGCAGCAGCAGGAGTGGGAGCAGCAGCAGCAGCAGAAGTGGGAGCAGCAGCGCGAGCGGGAGCAGAAGCAGGAGCGGGAGCAGCAGCAGCAGGAGCGCGAGCGGGAGCGGGAGCAGCAGCAGCAGCAGCAGTGGGAGCAGCAGTAGCAGCAGGAGCAGGAGCAGCAGCAGCAGCAGGAGCAGAAGCAGCAGCAGCAGCAGGAGCGGGAGCAGCAGCAGCAGCAGCAGGAGCGGGAGCAGCAGCAGGAGCGGGAGCAGCAGCAGGAGCAGGAGCAGCTGCAGCAGCAGGAGCAGCAGCAGGAGCGGTAGCAGCAGGAGCAGGAGCGGGAGCAGCAGCAGCAGCAGGAGCAGCAGCAGGAGCGGGAGCAGCAGCAGCAGCAGCTGCAGCAGCAGGAGCAGCAGCAGGAGCGGGTGCAGCAGCAAGAGCGGGAGCAGCAGCAGGAGTGGGAGCAGCAGCAGCAGCAGGAGCAGCAGCAGGAGCGGGAGCAGCAGCAGCAGCAGGAGCAGCAGCAGCAGCAGCAGCAGCAGCAGGAGCAGCAGCGCGAGCGGGAGCAGCAGCAGCAGCAGCACCAGCAGCAGGAGTGGCAGCAGGAGTGGGAGCAGCAGCGCGAACGGGAGCAGCAGCAGGAGCGGGAGCAGCAGCAGGAGCGGGAGCAGCAGCGCGAGCGTGAGCAGCAGCAGGAGCGGGAGCAGCAGCAGGAGCGGGAGCAGCAGCAAGAGCGGGAGCAGCAGCAGGAGCGGGAGCAGGAGCAGCAGCAGGAGCGGGAGCTGGAGCGGGAGCGGGAGCAGCAGCTGGAGTGGGAGCAGCAGCAGGAGTGGGAGCAGCAGCAGCAGCAGGAGCGGGAGCAGCAGCAGGAGCGGGAGCAGCAGCAGGAGTGGGAGCAGCAGCAGCAGCAGCAGGAGCGGGAGCAGCAGCAGGAGTGGGAGCAGCAGCAGCAGCAGCAGGAGCGGGAGCAGCAGCAGGAGCGGGAGCAGCAGCAAGAGCGGGAGCAGCAGGAGCAGCAGCAGCAGCAGCAGCAGGAGCGGGAGCAGCAGCAGGAGCGGGAGCGGAAGCAGCAGCAGGAGCGGGAGCAGCAGCAGGAGCGGGAGCGGGAGCAGCAGCAGGAGTGGGAGCAGCAGCAGCAGCAGCAGCAGCAGGAGCGGGAGCAGCAGCAGGAGCGGGAGTGGGAGCAGCAGCTGGAGCAGGAGCAGGAGCAGCAGCAGGAGCGGGAGCAGCAGAAGCAGCAGGAGCAGGAGTGGGAGCAGCAGCAGTAGCAGGAGTGGGAGCAGCAGCAGGAGCGGGAGCGGGCGCAGCAGCAGGAGCGGGAGCAGCAGCAGGAGTCGGAGCAGCAGCTGGAGCAGGAGCGGGAGCAGCAACGCCAGCGGGAGCAGCAGCAGGAGTGGGAGCAGCAGCAGGAATGGGAGCAGCAGCGCGAGCGGGAGCAGCAGCAGCAACAGGAGCAGCAGCAGCAGCAGCAGGAGCGGGAGCAGCAGCAGGAGCGGGAGCAGCAGCAAGAGCGGGAGCAGCAGCAGGAGCGGGAGCAGGAGCAGCAGCAGGAGCGGGAGCGGGAGCGGCAGCGGGAGCTGCAGCAGGAGTGGGAGCAGCAGCAGGAGTGGGAGCAGCAGCAGCAGCAGGAGCGGGAGCAGCAGCAGGAGCGGGAGCAGCAGCAGGAGTGGGAGCAGCAGCAGCAGCAGCAGGAGCGGGAGCAGCAGCAGGAGTGGGAGCAGCAGCAGCAGCAGCAGGAGCGGGAGCAGCAGCAGGAGCGGGAGCAGCAGCAAGAGCGGGAGCAGCAGGAGCAGCAGCAGCAGCAGCAGCAGGAGCGGGAGCAGCAGCAGGAGCGGGAGCGGAAGCAGCAGCAGGAGCGGGAGCAGCAGCAGGAGCGGGAGCGGGAGCAGCAGCAGGAGTGGGAGCAGCAGCAGCAGCAGCAGCAGCAGGAGCGGGAGCAGCAGCAGGAGCGGGAGCGGGAGCAGCAGCAGGAGCAGGAGCGGGAGCAGCAGCAGGAGCGGGAGCAGCAGAAGCAGCAGGAGCAGGAGTGGGAGCAGCAGCAGTAGCAGGAGTGGGAGCAGCAGCTGAAGCGGGAGCGGGAAAGGCAGCAGGAGCGGGAGCAGCAGCAGGAGTCGGAGCAGCAGCAGGAGCAGGAGCGGGAGCAGCAACGCCAGCGGGAGCAGCAGCAGGAGTGGGAGCAGCAGCAGGAGTGGGAGCAGCAGCGCGAGCGGGAGCAGCAGCAGCAACAGGAGCAGCAGCAGCAGCAGCAGGAGCGGGAGCAGCAGCAGGAGTGGGAGCAGCAGCAGGAGCGGGAGCAGCAGCAGGAGCAGTAGCAGCAGCAGGAGCGGGAGCAGCAGCAGGAGCAGCAGCAGCAGCAGGAGTGGGAGCAGCAGCAAGAGTGCAGCAGCAGCTGGAGCAGCAGCAGCAGCAGCAGCAGCAGGAACGAGAGAAGCAGCAGGAGCAGCAGCAGCAACGGGAGCAGCAGCAGTGGGAGCAGCAGTGGCAGCGCGAGCGGGAGTAGCAGCAGGAGTGGGAGCAGCAGCAGCAGCAGAAGTGGGAGCAGCAGCGCGAGCGGGAGCAGCAGCAGGAGCGGGAACAGCAGCAGCAGGAGCGCGAGCGGGAGCGGGAGCAGCAGCAGCAGCGGGAGCAGCAGCAGCAGCAGGAGCGGGAGAGCAGCAGCAGCAGGAGCAGCAGCAGCAGCGGGTGCAGCAGCAGGAGCGGGAGCAGCAGCAGGAGCGGGAGCGGGGGCAGCAGCAGCAGCAGGAGCAGCAGCAGGAGCAGGAGCAGCAGCAGCAGCAGGAGCAGCCGCAGCAGCAGCAGCATGAGCAGCAGCGCGAGCGGGAGCAGCAGCAGCAGCAGCACCAGCAGCAGGAGCAGAAGCAGGAGAGGGAGCAGCAGCGCGAGCGGGAGCAGCAGCAGGAGCGGGAGCAGCAGCAGGAGCGGGAGCAGCAGCAGGAGCGGGAGCAGCAGCAGGAGCGGGAGCAGCAGCAGGAGCAGCCGCAGGAGCGGGAGCAGCAGCAGCAGCAGGAGCAGCAGCAGGAGCGGGAGCAGCAGCAGCAGCAGCAAAGCAGCAGGAGCGGGAGCAGCAGCAGCAGCAGCAGCAGGAGTGGGAGCAGCAGCAGGAGCGGGTGCAGCAGCAGCAGGAGCGGGAGCGGGAGCAGCAGCAGCAGGAGCGGGAGCGGGAGCAGCAGCAGCAGGAGCGGGAGCAGCAGCAGCAGCAGCAGCGGGAACAGCTGCAGCAGGAGCGGGAGCAGCACAGGAGCAGGAGCGGGAGCAGCAGCGCGAGCGGGAGCAGCAGCGCGAGCGTGAGCAGCAGCAGCAGCAGGAGCGGGAGCAGCAGCAGCAGCAGGAGCGGCAGCAGCAGCAGGAGCCGGAGCAGCAGCAGCAGGAGCGGGATCAGCAGCAGCAGGAGCAGCAGCAGCAGCAGCAGGAGCGGGAGCAGGAGCGGGAGCGGGAGCAACAGCAGCAGCAGGAGCGGGAGCAGCAGCAGGAGCGGGAGCAGCAGCAGCAGCAGGAGCTGTAGCAGCAGCAGCAGCAGGAGCGGGAGCAGCAGCAGGAGCGGGAGCGGGAGCAGCAGCAGGAGCGGGAGCGGGAGCAGCAGCAGCAGCGGGAACTGGAGCAGCAGCAGGAGCGGGAGCAGCAGCGCGAGCGGGAGCAGCAGTAGGAGGAGCATGAGCGGGAGCAGCAGCAGGAGCGCGAGCGGGAGCAGCAGCAGCAGCAGGAGCGGGAGCAGCAGCAGGGGCGGGAGCAGCAGCAGCAGCAGGAGAGGGAGCAGCAGCAGAAGCAGCAGGAGCGGGAGCAGCAGCAGCAGCAGCAGCAGGAGCGGGAGCAGCAGCAGGAGTGGGAGCAGCAGCAGGAGCAGGAGCGGGAGCAGCAGCAGGAGTGGGAGCAGCAGCAGCAGCAGGAGCGGGAGCAGCAGCAGGAGCGGGAGCGGGAGCAGCAGCTGCAGCAGGAGCGGGAGCAGCAGCAGGAGTGGGAGCAGCAGCAGCAGCAGGAGCGGGAGCAGCAGCAGGAGCAGGAGCGGGAGCAGCAACAGCAGCAGGAGCGGGAGCAGCAGCAGCAGCAGGAGCGGGAGCAGCAGCAGCAGCAGCAGGAGCGGGAGCAGCAGCAGCAGCGGGAGCAGCAGCAAGAGCGGGAGCAGCAGGAGCAGCAGCAGCAGCAGCAGCAGGAGCGGGAGCAGCAGCAGGAGTGGGAGCAGCAGCAGCAGCAGCAGGAGCGGGAGCAGCAGCAGGAGCGGGAGCAGCAGCAAGAGCGGGAGCAGCAGGAGCAGCAGCAGCAGCAGCAGCAGGAGCGGGAGCAGCAGCAGGAGCGGGAGCGGAAGCAGCAGCAGGAGCGGGAGCAGCAGCAGGAGCGGGAGCGGGAGCAGCAGCAGGAGTGGGAGCAGCAGCAGCAGCAGCAGCAGCAGGAGCGGGAGCAGCAGCAGGAGCGGGAGTGGGAGCAGCAGCTGGAGCAGGAGCAGGAGCAGCAGCAGGAGCGGGAGCAGCAGAAGCAGCAGGAGCAGGAGTGGGAGCAGCAGCAGTAGCAGGAGTGGGAGCAGCAGCAGGAGCGGGAGCGGGCGCAGCAGCAGGAGCGGGAGCAGCAGCAGGAGTCGGAGCAGCAGCTGGAGCAGGAGCGGGAGCAGCAACGCCAGCGGGAGCAGCAGCAGGAGTGGGAGCAGCAGCAGGAATGGGAGCAGCAGCGCGAGCGGGAGCAGCAGCAGCAACAGGAGCAGCAGCAGCAGCAGCAGGAGCGGGAGCAGCAGCAGGAGCGGGAGCAGCAGCAAGAGCGGGAGCAGCAGCAGGAGCGGGAGCAGGAGCAGCAGCAGGAGCGGGAGCCGGAGCGGCAGCGGGAGCTGCAGCAGGAGTGGGAGCAGCAGCAGGAGTGGGAGCAGCAGCAGCAGCAGGAGCGGGAGCAGCAGCAGGAGCGGGAGCAGCAGCAGGAGTGGGAGCAGCAGCAGCAGCAGCAGGAGCGGGAGCAGCAGCAGGAGTGGGAGCAGCAGCAGCAGCAGCAGGAGCGGGAGCAGCAGCAGGAGCGGGAGCAGCAGCAAGAGCGGGAGCAGCAGGAGCAGCAGCAGCAGCAGCAGCAGGAGCGGGAGCAGCAGCAGGAGCGGGAGCGGAAGCAGCAGCAGGAGCGGGAGCAGCAGCAGGAGCGGGAGCGGGAGCAGCAGCAGGAGTGGGAGCAGCAGCAGCAGCAGCAGCAGCAGGAGCGGGAGCAGCAGCAGGAGCGGGAGCGGGAGCAGCAGCAGGAGCAGGAGCGGGAGCAGCAGCAGGAGTGGGAGCAGCAGCAGGAGCGGGAGCAGCAGCAGGAGCAGTAGCAGCAGCAGGAGCGGGAGCAGCAGCAGGAGCAGCAGCAGCAGCAGGAGTGGGAGCAGCAGCAAGAGTGCAGCAGCAGCTGGAGCAGCAGCAGCAGCAGCAGCAGCAGGAACGAGAGAAGCAGCAGGAGCAGCAGCAGCAACGGGAGCAGCAGCAGTGGGAGCAGCAGTGGCAGCGCGAGCGGGAGTAGCAGCAGGAGTGGGAGCAGCAGCAGCAGCAGAAGTGGGAGCAGCAGCGCGAGCGGGAGCAGCAGCAGGAGCGGGAACAGCAGCAGCAGGAGCAGCAGCAGCAGCAGCAGGAGCGGGAGCAGGAGCGGGAGCGGGAGCAACAGCAGCAGCAGGAGCGGGAGCAGCAGCAGGAGCGGGAGCAGCAGCAGCAGCAGGAGCTGTAGCAGCAGCAGCAGCAGGAGCGGGAGCAGCAGCAGGAGCGGGAGCGGGAGCAGCAGCAGGAGCGGGAGCGGGAGCAGCAGCAGCAGCGGGAACTGGAGCAGCAGCAGGAGCGGGAGCAGCAGCGCGAGCGGGAGCAGCAGTAGGAGGAGCATGAGCGGGAGCAGCAGCAGGAGCGCGAGCGGGAGCAGCAGCAGCAGCAGGAGCGGGAGCAGCAGCAGGGGCGGGAGCAGCAGCAGCAGCAGGAGAGGGAGCAGCAGCAGAAGCAGCAGGAGCGGGAGCAGCAGCAGCAGCAGCAGCAGGAGCGGGAGCAGCAGCAGGATTGGGAGCAGCAGCAGGAGCAGGAGCGGGAGCAGCAGCAGGAGTGGGAGCAGCAGCAGCAGCAGGAGCGGGAGCAGCAGCAGGAGCGGGAGCGGGAGCAGCAGCTGCAGCAGGAGCGGGAGCAGCAGCAGGAGTGGGAGCAGCAGCAGCAGCAGGAGCGGGAGCAGCAGCAGGAGCAGGAGCGGGAGCAGCAACAGCAGCAGGAGCGGGAGCAGCAGCAGCAGCAGGAGCGGGAGCAGCAGCAGCAGCAGCAGGAGCGGGAGCAGCAGCAGCAGCGGGAGCAGCAGCAAGAGCGGGAGCAGCAGGAGCAGCAGCAGCAGCAGCAGCAGGAGCGGGAGCAGCAGCAGGAGCGGGAGCGGAAGCAGCAGCAGGAGCGGGAGCAGCAGCAGGAGCGGGAGCGGGAGCAGCAGCAGGAGTGGGAGCAGCAGCAGCAGCAGCAGCAGGAGCGGGAGCAGCAGCAGGAGCGAGAGCGGGAGCAGCAGCAGGAGCAGGAGCGGGAGCAGCAGCAGGAGCGGGAGCAGCAGAAGCAGCAGGAGCAGGAGTGGGAGCAGCAGCAGTAGCAGGAGTGGGAGCAATAGCAGGAGCGGGAGCGGGAGCAGCAGCAGGAGCGGGAGCAGCAGCAGGAGCGGTAGCAGCAGCAGGATCGGGAGCAGCAGCTGGATCCGGCGCGGGAGCAGCAGCAGAAGTGGGAGCAGCAGCAGGAGGGTGAGCAGCAGCAGCAGCAGGAGCGGGAGCAGCAGCAGGAGCGGGAGCAGCAGTAGGAGTGGGAGCAGCAGCAGGAGTGGGAGCAGCAGCAGCAGCAGCAGGAGCGGGAGCAGCAGCAGGAGTGGGAGCAGCAGCAGCAGCAGCAGGAGCGGGAGCAGCAGCAGGAGCGGGAGCAGCAGCAAGAGCGGGAGCAGCAGGAGCAGCAGCAGCAGCAGCAGCAGGAGCGGGAGCAGCAGCAGGAGCGGGAGCGGAAGCAGCAGCAGGAGCGGGAGCAGCAGCAGGAGCGGGAGCGGGAGCAGCAGCAGGAGTGGGAGCAGCAGCAGCAGCAGCAGCAGCAGGAGCGGGAGCAGCAGCAGGAGCGGGAGCGGGAGCAGCAGCAGGAGCAAGAGCGGAAGCAGCAGCAGGAGCGGGAGCAGCAGAAGCAGCAGGAGCAGGAGTGGGAGCAGCAGCAGGAGCGGGAGCGGGAGCAGCAGCAGGAGCGGGAGCAGCAGCAGGAGTGGGAGCAGCAGCGCGAGCGGGAGCAGCAGCAGCAACAGGAGCAGCAGCAGCAGCAGCAGGAGCGGGAGCAGCAGCAGGAGTGGGAGCAGCAGCAGGAGCGGGAGCAGCAGCAGGAGCGGGAGCAGCAGCAGGAGCGGGAGCAGCAGCAGGAGCAGCAGCAGCAGCAGGAGTGGGAGCAGCAGCAGGAGTGCAGCAGCAGCTGGAGCAGCAGCAGCAGCAGCAGCAGCAGGAGCGGGAGCAGCAGCAGGAGCGGGAGCGGGAGCAGGAGCTGCAGCTGGAGCGGGAGCAGCAGCAGGAGTGGGAGCAGCAGCAGCAGTAGGAGCGGGAGCAGCAGCAGGAGCAGGAGCGGGAGCAGCAACAGCAGCAGGAGCGGGAGCAGCAGCAGCAGCAGGAGCGGGAGCAGCAGCAGCAGCAGCAGGAGCGGGAGCAGCAGCCGGAGCGGGTGCAGCAGCAAGAGCGGGAGCAGCAGGAGCAGCAGCAGCAGCAGCAGCAGGAGCGGGAGCAGCAGCAGGAGCGGGAGCGGAAGCAGCAGCAGGAGCGGGAGCAGCAGCAGGAGCGGGAGCGGGATCAGCGGCAGGAGTGGGAGCAGCAGCAGCAGCAGCAGCAGGAGCGGGAGCAGCAGCAGGAGTGGGAGCGGGAGCAGCAGCAGGAGCAGGAGCGGGAGCAGCAGCAGGAGCGCGAGCAGCAGAAGCAGCAGGAGCAGGAGTGGGAGCAACAGCAGTAGCAGGAGTGGGAGCAGCAGCAGGAGCGGGAGCGGGAGCAGCAGCAGGAGCGGGAGCAGCAGCAGGAGTGGGAGCAGCAGCGCGAGCGGGAGCAGCAGCAGCAACAGGAGCAGCAGCAGCAGCAGCAGCAGGAGCGGGAGCAGCAGCAGGAGTGGGAGTAGCAGCAGGAGCGGGAGCAGCAGCAGGAGCGGGAGCAGCAGCAGGAGCAGCAGCAGCAGCAGGAGTGGGAGCAGCAGCAGGAGTGGGAGCAGCAGCTGGAGCAGCAGCAGCAGCAGCAGCAGGAGCGAGAGAAGCAGCAGGAGCAGCAGCAGCAACGGGAGCAGCAGCAGTGGGAGCAGCAGTGGCAGCGCGAGCGGGAGCAGCAGCAGGAGTGGGAGCAGCAGCAGCAGCAGAAGTGGGAGCAGCAGCGCGAGCGGGAGCAGCAGCAGGAGCGGGAACAGCAGCAGCAGGAGCGCGAGCGGGAGCGGGAGCAGCAGCAGCAGCGGGAGCAGCAGCAGCAGCAGGAGTGGGAGAGCAGCAGCAGCAGGAGCAGCAGCAGCAGCAGCAGCAGGAGCGGGAGCAGCAGCAGCAGCAGCAGCAGGAGCGGGAGCAGCAGCAGCAACAGGAGCTGCAGCAGCAGCAGCAGCAGGAGCGGGAGCAGCAGCAGGAGTGGGAGTAGCAGCAGGAGCGGGAGCAGCAGCAGGAGCGGAAGCAGCAGCAGTAGCGGGAGCAGCAGCAGCAGCAGGAGTGGGAGCAGCAGCAGGAGTGGGAGCAGCAGCTGGAGCAGAAGTGGGAGCAGCAGCGCGAGCGGGAGCAGCAGCAGGAGCGGGAACAGCAGCAGCAGGAGCGCGAGCGCGAGCGGGAGCAGCAGCAGCAGCGGGAGCAGCAGCAGCAGCAGGAGCGGGAGAGCAGCAGCAGCAGGAGCAGCAGCAGCAGCAGCAGCAGGAGCGGGAGCAGCAGCAGCAGCAGCAGCAGGAGCGAGAGAAGCAGCAGGAGCAGCAGCAGCAACGGGAGCAGGAACAGGAGGAGCAGCATAAGCAGCAGCAGCAACGGGAGGAGCAGCAGTGGGAGCAGCAGTGGCAGCGCGAGCGGGAGCAGCAGCAGGAGTGGGAGCAGCAGCAGCAGCAGAAGTGGGAGCAGCAGCGCGAGAGGGAGCAGCAGCAGCAGCAGCACCAGCAGCAGGAGCAGCAGCAGGAGTGGGAGCAGCAGCGCAAGCGGGAGCAGGAACAGGAGGAGCAGCATAAGCAGCAGCAGCAACGGGAGGAGCAGCAGTGGGAGCAGCAGTGGCAGCGCGAGCGGGAGCAGCAGCAGGAGTGGGAGCAGCCGCAGCAGCAGCAGCAGGAGCAGCAGCGCGAGAGGGAGCAGCAGCAGCAGCAGCACCAGCAGCAGGAGCAGCAGCAGGAGTGGGAGCAGCAGCGCAAGCGGGAGCAGCAGCAGCGGGAGCAGCAGCAGGAGCGGGAGCAGCAGCACGAGCGGGAGCAGCAGCAGGAGCGGCAGCAGCAGCAGGAGCGGGAGCAGCAGCAGCAGGAGCAGCAGCAGCAGCAGAAGGAGCGGGAGCAGCAGCGCGAGCGGGAGCAACAGCAGCAGCAGGAGCGGGAGCAGCAGCAGGAGCGGGAGCAGCAGCAGCAGCAGGAGCGGTAGCAGCAGCAGCAGCAGGAGCGGGAGCAGCAGCAGGAGCGGGAGCGGGAGCAGCAGCAGGAGCGGGAGCGGGAGCAGCAGCAGGATCGGGAACGGGAGCAGCAGCAGGAGCGGGAGCAGCAGCGCGAGCGGGAGCAGCAGTAGGAGGAGCATGAGCGGGAGCAGCAGCAGGAGCGCGAGCGGGAGCAGCAGCAGCAGCTGGAGCGGGAGCAGCAGCAGCAGCAGGAGAGGGAGCAGCAGCAGCAGCAGGAGCGGGAGCAGCAGCAGCAGCAGCAGGAGCGGGAGCAGCAGCAGGAGTGGGAGCAGCAGCAGGAGCAGGAGCGGGAGCAGCAGCAGGAGTGGGAGCAGCAGCAGCAGCAGGAGCGGGAGCAGCAGCAGGAGCGGGAGCGGGAGCAGCAGCTGCAGCAGGAGCGGGAGCAGCAGCAGGAGTGGGAGCAGCAGCAGCAGCAGGAGCGGGAGCAGCAGCAGGAGCAGGAGCGGGAGCAGCAACAGCAGCAGGAGCGGGAGCAGCAGCAGCAGCAGGAGTGGGAGCAGCAGCAGCAGCAGCAGGAGCGGGAGCAGCAGCAGGAGCGGGAGCAGCAGCAAGAGCGGGAGCAGCAGGAGCAGCAGCAGCAGCAGCAGCAGGAGCGGGAGCAGCAGCAGGAGCGGGAGCGGAAGCAGCAGCAGGAGCGGGAGCAGCAGCAGGAGCGGGAGCGGGAGCAGCAGCAGGAGTGGGAGCAGCAGCAGCAGCAGCAGCAGGAGCGGGAGCAGCAGCAGGAGCGGGAGCGGGAGCAGCAGCAGGAGCAGGAGCGGGAGCAGCAGCAGGAGCGGGAGCAGCAGAAGCAGCAGGAGCAGGAGTGGGAGCAACAGCAGTAGCAGGAGTGGGAGCAGCAGCAGGAGCGGGAGCGGGAGCAGCAGCAGGAGCGGGAGCAGCAGAAGGAGTGGGAGCAGCAGCGCGAGCGGGAGCAGCAGCAGCAACAGGAGCAGCAGCAGCAGCAGCAGCAGGAGCGGGAGCAGCAGCAGGAGTGGGAGTAGCAGCAGGAGCGGGAGCAGCAGCAGGAGCGGGAGCAGCAGCAGGAGCAGCAGCAGCAGCAGGAGTGGGAGCAGCAGCAGGAGTGGGAGCAGCAGCTGGAGCAGCAGCAGCAGCAGCAGCAGGAGCGAGAGAAGCAGCAGGAGCAGCAGCAGCAACGGGAGCAGCAGCAGTGGGAGCAGCAGTGGCAGCGCGAGCGGGAGCAGCAGCAGGAGTGGGAGCAGCAGCAGCAGCAGAAGTGGGAGCAGCAGCGCGAGCGGGAGCAGCAGCAGGAGCGGGAACAGCAGCAGCAGGAGCGCGAGCGGGTGCGGGAGCAGCAGCAGCAGCGGGAGCAGCAGCAGCAGCAGGGGCGGGAGAGCAGCAGCAGCAGGAGCAGCAGCAGCAGCAGCAGCAGGAGCGGGAGCAGCAGCAGCAGCAGCAGCAGGAGCGGGAGCAGCAGCAGCAACAGGAGCAGCAGCAGCAGCAGCAGCAGGAGCGGGAGCAGCAGCAGGAGTGGGAGTAGCAGCAGGAGCGGGAGCAGCAGCAGGAGCGGGAGCAGCAGCAGGAGCGGGAGCAGCAGCAGGAGCAGCAGCAGCAGCAGGAGTGGGAGCAGCAGCAGGAGTGGGAGCAGCAGCTGGAGCAGAAGTGGGAGCAGCAGCGCGAGCGGGAGCAGCAGCAGGAGGGGGAACAGCAGCAGCAGGAGCGCGAGCGGGAGCGGGAGCAGCAGCAGCAGCGGGAGCAGCAGCAGCAGCAGGAGCGGGAGAGCAGCAGCAGCAGGAGCAGCAGCAGCAGCAGCAGCAGGAGCGGGAGCAGCAGCAGCAGCAGCAGCAGGAGCGGGAGCAGCAGCAGCAACAGGAGCAGCAGCAGCAGCAGCAGCAGGAGCGGGAGCAGCAGCAGGAGTGGGAGTAGCAGCAGGAGCGGGAGCAGCAGCAGGAGCGGGAGCAGCAGCAGGAGCGGGAGCAGCAGCAGGAGCAGCAGCAGCAGCAGGAGTGGGAGCAGCAGCAGGAGTGGGAGCAGCAGTGGCAGCGCGAGCGGGAGCAGCAGCAGGAGTGGGAGCAGCAGCAGCAGCAGAAGTGGGAGCAGCAACGCGAGCGGGAGCAGCAGCAGGAGCGGGAACAGCAGCAGCAGGAGCGCGAGCGGGAGCGGGAGCAGCAGCAGCAGCGGGAGCAGCAGCAGCAGCAGGAGCGGGAGAGCAGCAGCAGCAGGAGCAGCAGCAGCAGCAGCAGCAGGAGCGGGAGCAGCAGCAGCAGCAGCAGCAGGAGCGGGAGCAGCAGCAGGAGCGGGAGCAGCAGCAGGAGCGGGAGCAGCAGCAGCAGCAGGAGCAGCAGCAGCAGCAGCAGCAGCAGCAGCAGAAGGAGCAGCAGCGCGAGCGGGAGCAGCAGCAGCAGCAGCACCAGCAGCAGGAGCAGCAGCAGGAGTGGGAGCAGCAGCGCAAGCGGGAGCAGCAGCAGGAGCGGGAGCAGCAGCAGGAGCGGGAGCAGCAGCACGAGCGGGAGCAGCAGCAGGAGCGGCAGCAGCAGCAGGAGCGGGAGCAGCAGCAGGAGCGGGAGCAGCAGCAGCAGCAGGAGCGGGAGCAGCAGCAGGAGCCGGAGCAGCAGCAGCAGGAGCGGGAGCAGCAGCAGCAGGAGCAGCAGCAGCAGCAGAAGGAGCGGGAGCAGCAGCGCGAGCGGGAGCAACAGCAGCAGCAGGAGCGGGAGCAGCAGCAGGAGCGGGAGCAGCAGCAGCAGCAGGAGCGGTAGCAGCAGCAGCAGCAGGAGCGGGAGCAGCAGCAGGAGCGGGAGCGGGAGCAGCAGCAGGAGCGGGAGCAGCAGCAGGAGCGGGAACGGGAGCAGCAGCAGGAGCGGGAGCAGCAGCGCGAGCGGGAGCAGCAGTAGGAGGAGCATGAGCGGGAGCAGCAGCAGGAGCGCGAGCGGGAGCAGCAGCAGCAGCAGGAGCGGGAGCAGCAGCAGGAGCGGGAGCAGCAGCAGCAGCAGGAGAGGGAGCAGCAGCAGCAGCAGGAGTGGGAGCAGCAGCAGCAGCAGCAGCAGGAGCGCGAGCAGCAGCAGGAGCGGGAGCAGCAGCAGGAGCGGGAGCAGCAGCAGGAGCGGGAGCAGCAGCAGGAGCAGCAGCAGCAGCAGGAGTGGGAGCAGCAGCAGGAGTGGGAGCAGCAGCTGGAGCAGAAGTGGGAGCAGCAGCGCGAGCGGGAGCAGCAGCAGGAGGGGGAACAGCAGCAGCAGGAGCGCGAGCGGGAGCGGGAGCAGCAGCAGCAGCGGGAGCAGCAGCAGCAGCAGGAGCGGGAGAGCAGCAGCAGCAGGAGCAGCAGCAGCAGCAGCAGCAGGAGCGGGAGCAGCAGCAGCAGCAGCAGCAGGAGCGGGAGCAGCAGCAGCAACAGGAGCAGCAGCAGCAGCAGCAGCAGGAGCGGGAGCAGCAGCAGGAGTGGGAGTAGCAGCAGGAGCGGGAGCAGCAGCAGGAGCGGGAGCAGCAGCAGGAGCGGGAGCAGCAGCAGGAGTGGGAGCAGCAGCAGGAGTGGGAGCAGCAGCAGGAGTGGGAGCAGCAGTGGCAGCGCGAGCGGGAGCAGCAGCAGGAGTGGGAGCAGCCGCAGCAGCAGCAGCAGGAGCAGCAGCGCGAGAGGGAGCAGCAGCAGCAGCAGCACCAGCAGCAGGAGCAGCAGCAGGAGTGGGAGCAGCAGCGCAAGCGGGAGCAGCAGCAGCGGGAGCAGCAGCAGGAGCGGGAGCAGCAGCACGAGCGGGAGCAGCAGCAGGAGCGGCAGCAGCAGCAGGAGCGGGAGCAGCAGCAGCAGGAGCAGCAGCAGCAGCAGAAGGAGCGGGAGCAGCAGCGCGAGCGGGAGCAACAGCAGCAGCAGGAGCGGGAGCAGCAGCAGGAGCGGGAGCAGCAGCAGCAGCAGGAGCGGTAGCAGCAGCAGCAGCAGGAGCGGGAGCAGCAGCAGGAGCGGGAGCGGGAGCAGCAGCAGGAGCGGGAGCGGGAGCAGCAGCAGGATCGGGAACGGGAGCAGCAGCAGGAGCGGGAGCAGCAGCGCGAGCGGGAGCAGCAGTAGGAGGAGCATGAGCGGGAGCAGCAGCAGGAGCGCGAGCGGGAGCAGCAGCAGCAGCTGGAGCGGGAGCAGCAGCAGCAGCAGGAGAGGGAGCAGCAGCAGCAGCAGGAGCGGGAGCAGCAGCAGCAGCAGCAGGAGCGGGAGCAGCAGCAGGAGTGGGAGCAGCAGCAGGAGCAGGAGCGGGAGCAGCAGCAGGAGTGGGAGCAGCAGCAGCAGCAGGAGCGGGAGCAGCAGCAGGAGCGGGAGCGGGAGCAGCAGCTGCAGCAGGAGCGGGAGCAGCAGCAGGAGTGGGAGCAGCAGCAGCAGGAGCGGGAGCAGCAGCAGGAGCAGGAGCGGGAGCAGCAACAGCAGCAGGAGCGGGAGCAGCAGCAGCAGCAGGAGTGGGAGCAGCAGCAGCAGCAGCAGGAGCGGGAGCAGCAGCAGGAGCGGGAGCAGCAGCAAGAGCGGGAGCAGCAGGAGCAGCAGCAGCAGCAGCAGCAGGAGCGGGAGCAGCAGCAGGAGCGGGAGCGGAAGCAGCAGCAGGAGCGGGAGCAGCAGCAGGAGCGGGAGCGGGAGCAGCAGCAGGAGTGGGAGCAGCAGCAGCAGCAGCAGCAGGAGCGGGAGCAGCAGCAGGAGCGGGAGCGGGAGCAGCAGCAGGAGCAGGAGCGGGAGCAGCAGCAGGAGCGGGAGCAGCAGAAGCAGCAGGAGCAGGAGTGGGAGCAACAGCAGTAGCAGGAGTGGGAGCAGCAGCAGGAGCGGGAGCGGGAGCAGCAGCAGGAGCGGGAGCAGCAGAAGGAGTGGGAGCAGCAGCGCGAGCGGGAGCAGCAGCAGCAACAGGAGCAGCAGCAGCAGCAGCAGCAGGAGCGGGAGCAGCAGCAGGAGTGGGAGTAGCAGCAGGAGCGGGAGCAGCAGCAGGAGCGGGAGCAGCAGCAGGAGCAGCAGCAGCAGCAGGAGTGGGAGCAGCAGCAGGAGTGGGAGCAGCAGCTGGAGCAGCAGCAGCAGCAGCAGCAGGAGCGAGAGAAGCAGCAGGAGCAGCAGCAGCAACGGGAGCAGCAGCAGTGGGAGCAGCAGTGGCAGCGCGAGCGGGAGCAGCAGCAGGAGTGGGAGCAGCAGCAGCAGCAGAAGTGGGAGCAGCAGCGCGAGCGGGAGCAGCAGCAGGAGCGGGAACAGCAGCAGCAGGAGCGCGAGCGGGTGCGGGAGCAGCAGCAGCAGCGGGAGCAGCAGCAGCAGCAGGGGCGGGAGAGCAGCAGCAGCAGGAGCAGCAGCAGCAGCAGCAGCAGGAGCGGGAGCAGCAGCAGCAGCAGCAGCAGGAGCGGGAGCAGCAGCAGCAACAGGAGCAGCAGCAGCAGCAGCAGCAGGAGCGGGAGCAGCAGCAGGAGTGGGAGTAGCAGCAGGAGCGGGAGCAGCAGCAGGAGCGGGAGCAGCAGCAGGAGCGGGAGCAGCAGCAGGAGCAGCAGCAGCAGCAGGAGTGGGAGCAGCAGCAGGAGTGGGAGCAGCAGCTGGAGCAGAAGTGGGAGCAGCAGCGCGAGCGGGAGCAGCAGCAGGAGGGGGAACAGCAGCAGCAGGAGCGCGAGCGGGAGCGGGAGCAGCAGCAGCAGCGGGAGCAGCAGCAGCAGCAGGAGCGGGAGAGCAGCAGCAGCAGGAGCAGCAGCAGCAGCAGCAGCAGGAGCGGGAGCAGCAGCAGCAGCAGCAGCAGGAGCGGGAGCAGCAGCAGCAACAGGAGCAGCAGCAGCAGCAGCAGCAGGAGCGGGAGCAGCAGCAGGAGTGGGAGTAGCAGCAGGAGCGGGAGCAGCAGCAGGAGCGGGAGCAGCAGCAGGAGCGGGAGCAGCAGCAGGAGCAGCAGCAGCAGCAGGAGTGGGAGCAGCAGCAGGAGTGGGAGCAGCAGTGGCAGCGCGAGCGGGAGCAGCAGCAGGAGTGGGAGCAGCAGCAGCAGCAGAAGTGGGAGCAGCAACGCGAGCGGGAGCAGCAGCAGGAGCGGGAACAGCAGCAGCAGGAGCGCGAGCGGGAGCGGGAGCAGCAGCAGCAGCGGGAGCAGCAGCAGCAGCAGGAGCGGGAGAGCAGCAGCAGCAGGAGCAGCAGCAGCAGCAGCAGCAGGAGCGGGAGCAGCAGCAGCAGCAGCAGCAGGAGCGGGAGCAGCAGCAGGAGCGGGAGCAGCAGCAGGAGCGGGAGCAGCAGCAGCAGCAGGAGCAGCAGCAGCAGCAGCAGCAGCAGCAGCAGAAGGAGCAGCAGCGCGAGCGGGAGCAGCAGCAGCAGCAGCACCAGCAGCAGGAGCAGCAGCAGGAGTGGGAGCAGCAGCGCAAGCGGGAGCAGCAGCAGGAGCGGGAGCAGCAGCAGGAGCGGGAGCAGCAGCACGAGCGGGAGCAGCAGCAGGAGCGGCAGCAGCAGCAGGAGCGGGAGCAGCAGCAGGAGCGGGAGCAGCAGCAGCAGCAGGAGCGGGAGCAGCAGCAGGAGCCGGAGCAGCAGCAGCAGGAGCGGGAGCAGCAGCAGCAGGAGCAGCAGCAGCAGCAGAAGGAGCGGGAGCAGCAGCGCGAGCGGGAGCAACAGCAGCAGCAGGAGCGGGAGCAGCAGCAGGAGCGGGAGCAGCAGCAGCAGCAGGAGCGGTAGCAGCAGCAGCAGCAGGAGCGGGAGCAGCAGCAGGAGCGGGAGCGGGAGCAGCAGCAGGAGCGGGAGCAGCAGCAGGAGCGGGAACGGGAGCAGCAGCAGGAGCGGGAGCAGCAGCGCGAGCGGGAGCAGCAGTAGGAGGAGCATGAGCGGGAGCAGCAGCAGGAGCGCGAGCGGGAGCAGCAGCAGCAGCAGGAGCGGGAGCAGCAGCAGGAGCGGGAGCAGCAGCAGCAGCAGGAGAGGGAACAGCAGCAGCAGCAGGAGTGGGAGCAGCAGCAGCAGCAGCAGCAGGAGCGCGAGCAGCAGCAGGAGCGGGAGCAGCAGCAGGAGCGGGAGCAGCAGCAGGAGCGGGAGCAGCAGCAGGAGCAGCAGCAGCAGCAGGAGTGGGAGCAGCAGCAGGAGTGGGAGCAGCAGCTGGAGCAGAAGTGGGAGCAGCAGCGCGAGCGGGAGCAGCAGCAGGAGGGGGAACAGCAGCAGCAGGAGCGCGAGCGGGAGCGGGAGCAGCAGCAGCAGCGGGAGCAGCAGCAGCAGCAGGAGCGGGAGAGCAGCAGCAGCAGGAGCAGCAGCAGCAGCAGCAGCAGGAGCGGGAGCAGCAGCAGCAGCAGCAGCAGGAGCGGGAGCAGCAGCAGCAACAGGAGCAGCAGCAGCAGCAGCAGCAGGAGCGGGAGCAGCAGCAGGAGTGGGAGTAGCAGCAGGAGCGGGAGCAGCAGCAGGAGCGGGAGCAGCAGCAGGAGCGGGAGCAGCAGCAGGAGTGGGAGCAGCAGCAGGAGTGGGAGCAGCAGCAGGAGTGGGAGCAGCAGTGGCAGCGCGAGCGGGAGCAGCAGCAGGAGTGGGAGCAGCAGCAGCAGCAGAAGTGGGAGCAGCAACGCGAGCGGGAGCAGCAGCAGGAGCGGGAACAGCAGCAGCAGGAGCGCGAGCGGGAGCGGGAGCAGCAGCAGCAGCGGGAGCAGCAGCAGCAGCAGGAGCGGGAGAGCAGCAGCAGCAGGAGCAGCAGCAGCAGCAGCAGCAGGAGCGGGAGCAGCAGCAGCAGCAGCAGCAGCAGCAGGAGCGGGAGCAGCAGCAGGAGCGGGAGCAGCAGCAGGAGCGGGAGCAGCAGCAGCAGCAGGAGCAGCAGCAGCAGCAGCAGCAGCAGCAGCAGAAGGAGCAGCAGCGCGAGCGGGAGCAGCAGCAGCAGCAGCACCAGCAGCAGGAGCAGCAGCAGGAGTGGGAGCAGCAGCGCAAGCGGGAGCAGCAGCAGGAGCGGGAGCAGCAGCAGGAGCGGGAGCAGCAGCACGAGCGGGAGCAGCAGCAGGAGCGGCAGCAGCAGCAGGAGCGGGAGCAGCAGCAGGAGCGGGAGCAGCAGCAGCAGCAGGAGCGGGAGCAGCAGCAGGAGCCGGAGCAGCAGCAGCAGGAGCGGGAGCAGCAGCAGCAGGAGCAGCAGCAGCAGCAGAAGGAGCGGGAGCAGCAGCGCGAGCGGGAGCAACAGCAGCAGCAGGAGCGGGAGCAGCAGCAGGAGCGGGAGCAGCAGCAGCAGCAGGAGCGGTAGCAGCAGCAGCAGCAGGAGCGGGAGCAGCAGCAGGAGCGGGAGCGGGAGCAGCAGCAGGAGCGGGAGCAGCAGCAGGAGCGGGAACGGGAGCAGCAGCAGGAGCGGGAGCAGCAGCGCGAGCGGGAGCAGCAGTAGGAGGAGCATGAGCGGGAGCAGCAGCAGGAGCGCGAGCGGGAGCAGCAGCAGCAGCAGGAGCGGGAGCAGCAGCAGGAGCGGGAGCAGCAGCAGCAGCAGGAGAGGGAGCAGCAGCAGCAGCAGGAGCGGGAGCAGCAGCAGCAGCAGCAGCAGGAGCGCGAGCAGCAGCAGGAGTGGGAGCAGCAGCAGGAGCAGGAGCAGGAGCAGCAGCAGGAGTGGGAGCAGCAGCAGCAGCAGGAGCGGGAGCAGCAGCAGGAGCGGGAGCGGGAGCAGCATCTGCAGCAGAAGCGGGAGCAGCAGCAGGAGTGGGAGCAGCAGCAGCAGCAGGAGCGGGAGCAGCAGCAGGAGCGGGAGCGGGAGCAGCATCTGCAGCAGGAGCGGGAGCAGCAGCAGGAGTGGGAGCAGCAGCAGCAGCAAGAGCGGGAGCAGCAACAGCAGCAGGAGCGGGAGCAGCAGCAGCAGCAGGAGCGGGAGCAGCAGCAGCAGCAGCAGGAGCGGGAGCAGCAGCAGTAGTGGGAGCAGCAGCAAGAGCGGGAGCAGCAGGAGCAGCAGCAGCAGCAGCAGCAGGAGCGGGAGCAGCAGCAGGAGCGGGAGCGGAAGCAGCAGCAGGAGCGGGAGCAGCAGCAGGAGCGGGAGCGGGAGCAGCAGCAGGAGTGGTGGCAGCAGCAGCAGCAGCAGCAGGAGCGGGAGCAGCAGCAGGAGCGGGAGCGGGAGCAGCAGCAGTAGCAGGAGTGGGAGCAGCAGCAGTAGCAGGAGTGGGAGCAGCAGCAGGAGCGTGAGCGGGAGCAGCAGCAGGAGCGGGAGCAGCAGCAGGAGCGGGAGCAGCAGCAAGACCGGGAGTTGCAGCAGAAGCGGGAGCAGGAGCAGCAGCAGGAGCGGGAGCGGGAGCGGGAGCGGGAGCAGCAGCAGGATCGGGAGCAGCAGCTGGAGCCGGAGCGGGAGCAGCAGCAGGACTGGGAGCAGCAGCAGGAGTGGGAGCAGCAGCAGCAGCAGGAGCGGGAGCAGCAGCAGGAGCGGGAGCAGCAGCAGGAGTGGGAGCAGCAGCAGCAGCAGCAGGAGCGGGAGCAGCAGCAGGAGTGGGAGCAGCAGCAGCAGCAGCAGGAGCGGGAGCAGCAGCAGGAGCGGGAGCAGCAGCAAGAGCGGGAGCAGCAGGAGCAGCAGCAGCAGCAGCAGCAGGAGCGGGAGCAGCAGCAGGAGCGGAAGCGGAAGCAGCAGCAGGAGCAGGAGCAGCAGCAGGAGCGGGAGCGGGAGCAGCAGCAGGAGCGGGAACGGGAGCAGCAGCAGGAGCGGGAGCAGCAGCGCGAGCGGGAGCAGCAGTAGGAGGAGCATGAGTGGGAGCAGCAGCAGGAGCGCGAGCGGGAGCAGCAGCAGCAGCAGGAGCGGGAGCAGCAGCAGGTGCGGGAGCAGCAGCAGCAGCAGGAGAGGGAGCAGCAGCAGCAGCAGGAGCGGGAGCAGCAGCAGTAGCAGCAGCAGGAGTGGGAGTAGCAGCAGGAGTGGGAGCAGCAGCAGGAGCAGGAGCGGGAGCAGCAGCAGGAGTGGGAGCAGCAGCAGCAGCAGGAGCGGGAGCAGCAGCAGGAGCGGGAGCAGCAGCAGGAGTGGGAGCAGCAGCTGCAGCAGGAGCGGGAGCAGCAGCAGGAGTGGGAGCAGCAGCAGGAGCAGGAGCGGGAGCAGCAACAGGAGTGGGAGCAGCAGCAGCAGCAGGAGCGGGAGCAGCAGCAGGAGCGGGAGCGGGAGCAGCAGCTGCAGCAGGAGCGGGAGCAGCAGCAGGATCGGGTGCAGCAGCAGGAGCAGGAGCGTGAGCAGCAACAGCAGCAGGAGCGGGAGCAGCAGCAGCAGCAGGAGCGGGAGCAGCAGCAGCAGCAGCAGGAGCGGGAGCAGCAGCAGGAGCGGGAGCAGCAGCAAGAGCGGCAGCACCAGGAGCAGCAGCAGCAGCAGCAGCAGGAGCGGGAGCAGCAGCAGGAGCGGGAGCGGAAGCAGCAGCAGGAGTGGGAGCAGAAGCAGGAGCGGGAGCGGGAGCAGCAGCAGGAGTGGGAGCAGCAGCAGCAGCAGCAGCAGGAGCGGGAGCAGCAGCAGGAGCGGGAGCGGGAGCAGCAGCAGGAGCAGGAGCGGCAGCAGCAGCAGGAGCGGGAGCAGCAGAAGCAGCAGGAGCAGGAGTGGGAGCAGCAGCAGTAGCAGGAGTGGGAGCAGCAGCAGGAGCGGGAGCGGGAGCAGCAGCAGGAGCGGGAGCAGCAGCAGGAGTGGGAGCAGCAGCAAGAGCGGGAGTAGCAGCAGGAGCGGGAGCAGGAGCAGCAGCAGGAGCGGGAGCGGGAGCGGGAGCGGGAGCAGCAGCAGGATCGGGAGCAGCAGCTGGAGCCGGAGCGGGAGCAGCAGCAGGAGTGGGAGCAGCAGCAGGAGTGGGAGCAGCAGCAGCAGCAGGAGCGGGAGCAGCAGCAGGAGCGGGAGCAGCAGCAGCAGCAGCAGGAGCGGGAGCAGCAGCAGGAGCGGGAGCGGGAGCAGCAGCAGGAGTGGGAGCAGCAGCAGCAGCAGCAGCAGCAGCAGGAGCGGGAGCAGCGGCAGGAGCGGGAGCAGCAGAAGCAGCAGGAGCAGGAGTGGGAGCAGCAGCAGTAGCAGGAGTGGGAGCAGCAGCAGGAGCGGGAGCGGGAGCAGCAGCAGGAGCGGGAGCAGCAGCAGGAGTCGGAGCAGCAGCAGGAGCAGGAGCTGGAGCAGCAACGCCAGCGGGAGCAGCAGCAGGAGTGGGAGCAGCAGCAGGAGTGGGAGCAGCAGCGCGAGCGGGAGCAGCAGCAGCAACAGGAGCAGCAGCAGCAGCAGCAGGAGCGGGAGCAGCAGCAGGAGTGGGAGCAGCAGCAGGAGCGGGAGCAGCAGCAGGAGCGGGAGCAGCAGCAGGAGCGGGAGCAGCAGCAGGAGCAGCAGCAGCAGCAGGAGTGGGAGCAGCAGCAGGAGTGCAGCAGCAGCTGGAGCAGCAGCAGCAGCAGCAGCAGCAGGAGCAAGAGAAACAGCAGGAGCAGCAGCAGCAACGGGAGCAGGAACAGGAGGAGCAGCATAAGCAGCAGCAGCAACGGGAGCAGCAGCAGTGGGAGCAGCAGAGGCAGCGCGAGCGGGAGCAGCAGCAGGAGTGGGAGCAGCAGCAGCAGCAGAAGTGGGAGCAGCAGCGCGAGCGGGAGCAGCAGCAGGAGCGGGAACAGCAGCAGCAGGAGCACGAGCGGGAGCGGGAGCAGCAGCAGCAGTGGGAGCAGCAGCAGCAGCAGGAGCGGGAGAGCAGCAGCAGCAGGAGCAGCAGGAGCAGGAGCAGCAGCAGGAGCGGGTGCAGCAGCAGGAGCGGGAGCAGAAGCAGGAGCGGGCGCGGGGGCAGCAGCAGCAGCAGGAGCAGCAGCAGGAGCGGGAGCAGCAGCAGCAGCAGGAGCAGCAGCAGCAGCAGCAGCATGAGCAGCAGCGCGAGCGGGAGCAGCAGCAGCAGCAGCACCAGCAGCAGGAGCAGCAGCAGGAGAGGGAGCAGCAGCGCGAGCGGGAGCAGCAGCAGGAGCGGGAGCAGCAGCAGGAGCGGGAGCAGCAGCAGGAGCGGGAGCAGCAGCGCGAGCGGGAGCAGCAGCAGCAGCAGGAGCAGCAGCAGGAGCGGGAGCAGCAGCAGGAGCGGGAGCAGCTGCAGGAGCGGGAGCAGCAGCAGGAGCGGGAGCAGCAGCAGGAGCGGGAGCGGGAGCAGCAGCAGGAGCGAGAGAAGCAGCAGGAGTGGGAGCAGCAGGAGCAGGAGCGGGAGCAGCAGCAGCAGCAGGAGCAGCAGCAGGAGCGGGAGCAGCAGCAGCAGCAGCAGCAGCAGCAGGAGCAGCAGCGCGAGTGCGAGCAGCAGCAGCAGCAGGACCAGCAGCAGGAGCAGCAGCAGGAGTGGGAGCAGCAGCGTGAACGGCAGCAGCAGCAGGAGCGGGTGCAGCAGCAGGAGCGGGAGCAGCAGCGCGAGCGGGAGCAGCAGCAGGAGCGGGAGCAGCAGCAGGAGCGGGAGCAGCAGCAAGAGCGGGAGCAGCAGCGCGAGCGGGAGCAGCAGAAGCAGCAGGAGCGGGAGCAGCAGCAGAGCGGGAGCAGCTGCAGGAGCGGGAGCAGCAGCAGGAGCGGGAGCAGCAGCAGAGCGGCAGCAGCTGCAGGAGCGGGAGCAGCAGCAGGAGCGGGAGCAGCAGCAGGAGCAGCCGCAGGAGCGGGAGCAGCAGCAGCAGCAGGAGCAGCAGCAGGAGCGGGAGCAGCAGCAGCAGCAGCAAAGCAGAAGGAGCGGGAGCAGCAGCAGCAGCAGCAGCAGGAGTGGGAGCAGCAGCAGGAGCGGGTGCAACAGCAGAAGGAGCGGGAGCGGGAGCAGCAGCAGCAGGAGCGGGAGCGGGAGCAGCAGCAGCAGGAGCGGGAGCAGCAGCAGCAGCAGCAGCGGGAGCAACTGCAGCAGGAGCGGGAGCAGCACAGGAGCAGGAGCGGGAGCAGCAGCGCGAGCGGGAGCAGCAGCGCGAGCGGGAGCAGCAGCAGCAGCAGGAGCGGGAGCAGCAGCAGGAGCGGGAGCAGCAGGAGCAGCAGGAGCGGGAGCAGCAGCAGGAGCCGGAGCAGCAGCAGCAGGAGCAGCAGCAGCAGCAGCAGGAGCGGGAGCAGCTGCGCGAGCGGGAGCAACAGCAGCAGCAGGAGCGGGAGCAGCAGCAGGAGCGGGAGCAGCAGCAGCAGCAGGAGCGTTAGCAGCAGCAGCAGCAGGAGCGGGAGCAGCAGCAGGAGCGGGAGCCGCAGCAGCAGCAGGAGCGGGAGCGGGAGCAGCAGCAGGAGCGGGAACGGGAGCAGCGGCAGGAGCGGGAGAAGCAGCGCGAGCAGGAGCAGCAGTAGGAGGAGCATGAGCGGGAGCAGCAGCAGGAGCGCGAGCGGGAGCAGCAGCAGCAGCAGGAGCGGGAGCAGCAGCAGGAGCGGGAGCAGCAGCAGCAGCAGGAGAGGGAGCAGCAGCAGCAGCAGGAGCGGGAGCAGCAGCAGCAGCAGCAGCAGGAGCGGGAGCAGCAGCAGGAGTGGGAGCAGCAGCAGGAGCAGGAGCGGGAGCAGCAGCAGAAGTGGGAGCAGCAGCAGCAGCAGGAGCGGGAGCAGCAGCAGGAGCGGGAGCGGGAGCAGCAGCTGCAGCAGGAGCGGGAGCAGCAGCAGGAGTGGGAGCAGCAGCAGCAGCAGGAGCGGTAGCAGCAGCAGCAGCAGCAGCAGGAGCGGGAGCAGCAGCAGGAGCGGGAGCGGGAGCAGCAGCAGGAGCGGGAGCAGCAGCAGGAGCGGGAACGGGAGCAGCAGCAGGAGCGGGAGCAGCAGCGCGAGCGGGAGCAGCAGTAGGAGGAGCATGAGCGGGAGCAGCAGCAGGAGCGCGAGCGGGAGCAGCAGCAGCAGCAGGAGCGGGAGCAGAAGCAGGAGCGGGAGCAGCAGCAGCAGCAGGAGAGGGAGCAGCAGCAGCAGCAGGAGCGGGAGCAGCAGCAGCAGCAGCAGCAGGAGCGCGAGCAGCAGCAGGAGTGGGAGCAGCAGCAGGAGCAGGAGCAGGAGCAGCAGCAGGAGTGGGAGCAGCAGCAGCAGCAGGAGCGGGAGCAGCAGCAGGAGCGGGAGCGGGAGCAGCATCTGCAGCAGGAGCGGGAGCAGCAGCAGGAGTGGGAGCAGCAGCAGCAGCAGGAGCGGGAGCAGCAGCAGGAGCGGGAGCGGGAGCAGCATCTGCAGCAGGAGCGGGAGCAGCAGCAGGAGTGGGAGCAGCAGCAGCAGCAGGAGCGGGAGCAGCAACAGCAGCAGGAGCGGGAGCAGCAGCAGCAGCAGGAGCGGGAGCAGCAGCAGCAGCAGCAGGAGCGGGAGCAGCAGCAGGAGCGGGAGCAGCAGCAAGAGCGGGAGCAGCAGGAGCAGCAGCAGCAGCAGCAGCAGGAGCGGGAGCAGCAGCAGGAGCGGGAGCGGAAGCAGCAGCAGGAGCGGGAGCAGCAGCAGGAGCGGGAGCGGGAGCAGCAGCAGGAGTGGGAGCAGCAGCAGCAGCAGCAGCAGGAGCGGGAGCAGCAGCAGGAGCGGGAGCGGGAGCAGCAGCAGGAGCAGGAGCGGGAGCAGCAGCAGGATCTGGATCAGCAGAAGCAGCAGGAGCAGGAGTGGGAGCAGCAGCAGTAGCAGGAGTGGGAGCAGCAGCAGGAGCGGGAGCGGGAGCAGCAGCAGGAGCGGGAGCAGCAGCAGCAGGAATGCGAGCGGGAGCAGCAGCAGGAGCAGGAGCGGGAGCAGCAGCAGGAGCTGGATCAGCAGAAGCAGCAGGAGCAGGAGTGGGAGCAGCAGCAGTAGCAGGAGTGGGAGCAGCAGCAGGAGCGGGAGCGGGAGCAGCAGCAGGAGCGGAAGCAGCAGCAGGAGCGGGAGCAGCAGCAAGAGCGGGAGTTGCAGCAGGAGCGGGAGCAGGAGCAGCAGCAGGAGCGGGAGCGGGAGCGGGAGCAGCAGCTGGATCGGGAGCAGCAGCTGGAGCCGGAGCGGGAGCAGCAGCAGGACTGGGAGCAGCAGCAGGAGTGGGAGCAGCAGCAGCAGCAGGAGCGGGAGCAGCAGCAGGAGCGGGAGCAGCAGCAGGAGTGGGAGCAGCAGCAGCAGCAGCAGGAGCGGGAGCAGCAGCAGGAGTGGGAGCAGCAGCAGCAGCAGCAGGAGCGGGAGCAGCAGCAGGAGCGGGAGCAGCAGCAAGAGCGGGAGCAGCAGGAGCAGCAGCAGCAGCAGCAGCAGGAGCGGGAGCAGCAGCAGGAGCGGAAGCGGAAGCAGCAGCAGGAGCAGGAGCAGCAGCAGGAGCGGGAGCGGGAGCAGCAGCAGGGGCGGGAACGGGAGCAGCAGCAGGAGCGGGAGCAGCAGCGCGAGCGGGAGCAGCAGTAGGAGGAGCATGAGCGGGAGCAGCAGCAGGAGCGCGAGCGGGAGCAGCAGCAGCAGCAGGAGCGGGAGCAGCAGCAGGAGCGGGAGCAGCAGCAGCAGCAGGAGAGGGAGCAGCAGCAGCAGCAGGAGCGGGAGCAGCAGCAGCAGCAGCAGCAGGAGTGGGAGCAGCAGCAGGAGTGGGAGCAGCAGCAGGAGCAGGAGCGGGAGCAGCAGCAGGAGTGGGAGCAGCAGCAGCAGCAGGAGCGGGAGCAGCAGCAGGAGCGGGAGCGGGAGCAGCAGCTGCAGCAGGAGCGGGAGCAGCAGCAGGAGTGGGAGCAGCAGCAGGAGCAGGAGCGGGAGCAGCAACAGGAGTGGGAGCAGCAGCAGCAGCAGGAGCGGGAGCAGCAGCAGGAGCGGGAGCGGGAGCAGCAGCTGCAGCAGGAGCGGGAGCAGCAGCAGGATCGGGTGCAGCAGCAGGAGCAGGAGCGGGAGCAGCAACAGCAGCAGGAGCGGGAGCAGCAGCAGCAGCAGGAGCGGGAGCAGCAGCAGCAGCAGCAGGAGCGGGAGCAGCAGCAGGAGCGGGAGCAGCAGCAAGAGCGGCAGCAGCAGGAGCAGCAGCAGCAGCAGCAGCAGGAGCGGGAGCAGCAGCAGGAGCGGGAGCGGAAGCAGCAGCAGAAGTGGGAGCAGAAGCAGGAGCGGGAGCGGGAGCAGCAGCAGGAGTGGGAGCAGCAGCAGCCGCAGCAGCAGGAGCGGGAGCAGCAGCAGGAGCGGGAGCGGGAGCAGCAGCAGGAGCAGGAGCGGGAGCAGCAGCAGGAGCGGGAGCAGCAGAAGCAGCAGGAGCAGGAGTGGGAGCAGCAGCAGTAGCAGGAGTGGGAGCAGCAGCAGGAGCGGGAGCGGGAGCAGCAGCAGGAGCGGGAGTAGCAGCAGGAGTGGGAGCAGCAGCAAGAGCGGGAGTAGCAGCAGGAGCGGGAGCAGGAGCAGCAGCAGGAGCGGGAGCGGGAGCGGGAGCGGGAGCAGCAGCAGGATCGGGAGCAGCAGCTGGAGACGGAGCGGGAGCAGCAGCAGGAGTGGGAGCAGCAGCAGGAGTGGGAGCAGCAGCAGCAGCAGGAGCGGGTGCAGCAGCAGGAGTGGGAGCAGCAGCAGCAGCAGCAGGAGCGGGAGCAGCAGCAGGAGTGGGAGCAGCAGCAGCAGCACCAGGAGCGGGAGCAGCAGCAGGAGCGGGAGCAGCAGCAAGAGCTGGAGCAGCAGGAGCAGCAGCAGCAGCAGCAGCAGGAGCGGGAGCAGCAGCAGGAGCGGGAGCGGAAGCAGCAGCAGGAGCGGGAGCAGCAGCAGGAGCGGGAGCGGGAGCAGCAGCAGGAGTGGGAGCAGCAGCAGCAGCAGCAGCAGCAGCAGGAGCGGGAGCAGCGGCAGGAGCGGGAGCAGCAGAAGCAGCAGGAGCAGGAGTGGGAGCAGCAGCAGTAGCAGGAGTGGGAGCAGCAGCAGGAGCGGGAGCGGGAGCAGCAGCAGGAGCGGGAGCAGCAGCAGGAGTCGGAGCAGCAGCAGGAGCAGGAGCTGGAGCAGCAAAGCCAGCGGGAGCAGCAGCAGGAGTGGGAGCAGCAGCAGGAGTGGGAGCAGCAGCGCGAGCGGGAGCAGCAGCAGCAACAGGAGCAGCAGCAGCAGCAGCAGGAGCGGGAGCAGCAGCAGGAGTGGGAGCAGCAGCAGGAGCGGGAGCAGCAGCAGGAGCGGGAGCAGCAGCAGGAGCGGGAGCAGCAGCAGGAGCAGCAGCAGCAGCAGGAGTGGGAGCAGCAGCAGGAGTGCAGCAGCAGCTGGAGCAGCAGCAGCAGCAGCAGCAGCAGGAGCAAGAGAAACAGCAGGAGCAGCAGCAGCAACGGGAGCAGGAACAGGAGGAGCAGCATAAGCAGCAGCAGCAACGGGAGCAGCAGCAGTGGGAGCAGCAGAGGCAGCGCGAGCGGGAGCAGCAGCAGGAGTGGGAGCAGCAGCAGCAGCAGAAGTGGGAGCAGCAGCGCGAGCGGGAGCAGCAGCAGGAGCGGGAACAGCAGCAGCAGGAGCGCGAGCGGGAGCGGGAGCAGCAGCAGCAGCGGGAGCAGCAGCAGCAGCAGGAGCGGGAGAGCAGCAGCAGCAGGAGCAGCAGCAGCAGGAGCAGCAGCAGGAGCGGGTGCAGCAGCAGGAGCGGGAGCAGCAGCAGGAGCGGGCGCGGGGGCAGCAGCAGCAGCAGGAGCAGCAGCAGGAGCGGGAGCAGCAGCAGCAGCAGGAGCAGCAGCAGCGCGAGCGGGAGCAGCAGCAGCAGCAGCACCAGCAGCAGGAGCAGCAGCAGGAGAGGGAGCAGCAGCGCGAGCGGGAGCAGCAGCAGGAGCGGGAGCAGCAGCAGGAGCGGGAGCAGCAGCAGGAGCGGGAGCAGCAGCGCGAGCGGGAGCAGCAGCAGCAGCAGGAGCAGCAGCAGGAGCGGGAGCAGCAGCAGGAGCGGGAGCAGCTGCAGGAGCAGCAGCAGCAGCAGGAGCGGGAGCGGGATCAGCAGCAGGAGCGGGAGCAGCAGCAGGAGTGGGAGCAGCAGGAGCAGGAGCGGGAGCAGCAGCAGCAGCAGGAGCAGCAGCAGGAGCGGGAGCAGCAGCAGCAGCAGCTGCAGCAGCAGGAGCAGCAGCAGGAGCGGGTGCAGCTGCAGGAGCGGGAGAAGCAGCAGGACAGGGAGCAGCAGCAGCAGCAGGAGCAGCAGCAGGAGCGGGAGCAGCAGCAGCAGCAGGAGCAGCAGCAGCAGCAGCAGCAGCAGCAGGAGCAGCAGCGCGAGCGGGAGCAGCAGCAGCAGCAGCACCAGCAGCAGGAGCAGCAGCAGGAGTGGGAGCAGCAGCGTGAACGGCAGCAGCAGCAGGAGCGGGTGCAGCAGCAGGAGCGGGAGCAGCAGCGCGAGCGGGAGCAGCAGCAGGAGCGGGAGCAGCAGCAGGAGCGGGAGCAGCAGCAAGAGCGGGAGCAGCAGCGCGAGCGGGAGCAGCAGAAGCAGCAGGAGCGGGAGCAGCAGCAGAGCGGGTGCAGCTGCAGGAGCGGGAGCAGCAGCAGGAGCGGGTGCAGCAGCAGAGCGGCAGCAGCTGCAGGAGCGGGAGCAGCAGCAGGAGCGGGAGCAGCAGCAGGAGCAGCCGCAGGAGCGGGAGCAGCAGCAGCAGCAGGAGCAGCAGCAGGAGCGGGAGCAGCAGCAGCAGCAGCAAAGCAGAAGGAGCGGGAGCAGCAGCAGCAGCAGCAGCAGGAGTGGGAGCAGCAGCAGGAGCGGGTGCAGCAGCAGCAGGAGCGGTAGCGGGAGCAGCAGCAGCAGGAGTGGGAGCGGGAGCAGCAGCAGCAGGAGCGGGAGCAGCAGCAGCAGCAGCAGCAGGAGCAACTGCAGCAGGAGCGGGAGCAGCACAGGAGCAGGAGCGGGAGCAGCAGCGCGAGCGGGAGCAGCAGCGCGAGCGGGAGCAGCAGCAGCAGCAGGAGCGGGAGCAGCAGCAGGAGCGGGAGCAGCAGGAGCAGCAGGAGCGGGAGCAGCAGCAGGAGCCGGAGCAGCAGCAGCAGGAGCAGCAGCAGCAGCAGGAGCGGGAGCAGCTGCGCGAGCGGGAGCAACAGCAGCAGCAGGAGCGGGAGCAGCAGCAGGAGCGGGAGCAGCAGCAGCAGCAGGAGCGGTAGCAGCAGCAGCAGCAGGAGGGGGAGCAGCAGCAGGAGCGGGAGCCGCAGCAGCAGCAGGAGCGGGAGCGGGAGCAGCAGCAGGAGCGGGAACGGGAGCAGCGGCAGGAGCGGGAGAAGCAGCGCGAGCGGGAGCAGCAGTAGGAGGAGCATGAGCGGGAGCAGCAGCAGGAGCGCGAGCGGGAGCAGCAGCAGCAGCAGGAGCGGGAGCAGCAGCAGGAGCGGGAGCAGCAGCAGCAGCAGGAGAGGGAGCAGCAGCAGCAGCAGGAGCGGGAGCAGCAGCAGCAGCAGCAGCAGGAGCGGGAGCAGCAGCAGGAGTGGGAGCAGCAGCAGGAGCAGGAGCGGGAGCAGCAGCAGAAGTGGGAGCAGCAGCAGCAGCAGGAACGGGAGCAGCAGCAGGAGCGGGAGCGGGAGCAGCAGCTGCAGCAGGAGCGGGAGCAGCAGCAGGAGTGGGAGCAGCAGCAGCAGCAGGAGCGGGAGCAGCAGCAGGAGCAGGAGCGGGAGCAGCAACAGCAGCAGGAGCGGGAGCAGCAGCAGCAGCAGGAGCGGGAGCAGCAGCAGCAGCAGCAGGAGCGGGAGCAGCAGCAGGAGCGGGAGCAGCAGCAAGAGCGGGAGCAGCAGGAGCAGCAGCAGCAGCAGCAGCAGGAGCGGGAGCAGCAGGAGGAGCGGGAGCGGAAGTAGCAGCAGGAGCGGGAGCAGCAGCAGGAGCTGGAGCGGGAGCAGCAGCAGGAGTGGGAGCAGCAGCAGCAGCAGCAGCAGGAGCGGGAGCAGCAGCAGGAGCGGGAGCGGGAGCAGCAGCAGGAGCAGGAGCGGGAGCAGCAGCAGGAGCGCGAGCAGCAGAAGCAGCAGGAGCAGGAGTGGGAGCAACAGCAGTAGCAGGAGTGGGAGCAACAGCAGGAGCGGGAGCGGGAGCAGCAGCAGGAGCGGGAGCAGCAGCAGGAGTGGGAGCAGCAGCGCGAGCGGGAGCAGCAGCAGCAACAGTAGCAGCAGCAGCAGCAGCAGCAGGAGCGGGAGCAGCAGCAGGAGTGGGAGTAGCAGCAGGAGCGGGAGCAGCAGCAGGAGCGTGAGCAGCAGCAGGAGCAGCAGCAGCAGCAGGAGTGGGAGCAGCAGCAGGAGTGGGAGCAGCAGCTGGAGCAGCAGCAGCAGCAGCAGCAGCAGGAGCAAGAGAAGCAGCAGGAGCAGCAGCAGCAACGGGAGCAGGAACAGGAGGAGCAGCATAAGCAGCAGCAGCAAGGGGAGCAGCAGCAGTGGGAGCAGCAGTGGCAGCGCGAGCGGGAGCAGCAGCAGGAGTGGGAGCAGCAGCAGCAGCAGAAGTGGGAGCAGCAGCGCGAGCGGGAGCAGCAGCAGGAGCGGGAACAGCAGCAGCAGGAGCGCGAGCGGGAGCGGGAGCAGCAGCAGCAGCGGGAGCAGCAGCAGCAGCAGGAGCGGGAGAGCAGCAGCAGCAGGAGCAGCAGCAGCAGCAGCAGCAGGAGCGGGAGCAGCAGCAGCAGCAGCAGCAGGAGCGGGAGCAGCAGCAGCAACAGGAGCAGCAGCAGCAGCAGCAGCAGGAGCGGGAGCAGCAGCAGGAGTGGGAGCAACAGCAGTAGCAGGAGTGGGAGCAGCAGCAGGAGCGGGAGCGGGAGCAGCAGCAGGAGCGGGAGCAGCAGCAGGAGTGGGAGCAGCAGCGCGAGCGGGAGCAGCAGCAGCAACAGTAGCAGCAGCAGCAGCAGCAGCAGGAGCGGGAGCAGCAGCAGGAGTGGGAGTAGCAGCAGGAGCGGGAGCAGCAGCAGGAGCGTGAGCAGCAGCAGGAGCAGCAGCAGCAGCAGGAGTGGGAGCAGCAGCAGGAGTGGGAGCAGCAGCTGGAGCAGCAGCAGCAGCAGCAGCAGCAGCAGCGAGAGAAGCAGCAGGAGCAGCAGCAGCAACGGGAGCAGGAACAGGAGGAGCAGCATAAGCAGCAGCAGCAAGGGGAGCAGCAGCAGTGGGAGCAGCAGTGGCAGCGCGAGCGGGAGCAGCAGCAGGAGTGGGAGCAGCAGCAGCAGCAGAAGTGGGAGCAGCAGCGCGAGCGGGAGCAGCAGCAGGAGCGGGAACAGCAGCAGCAGGAGCGCGAGCGGGAGCGGGAGCAGCAGCAGCAGCGGGAGCAGCAGCAGCAGCAGGAGCGGGAGAGCAGCAGCAGCAGGAGCAGCAGCAGCAGCAGCAGCAGGAGCGGGAGCAGCAGCAGCAGCAGCAGCAGGAGCGGGAGCAGCAGCAGCAACAGGAGCAGCAGCAGCAGCAGCAGCAGGAGCGGGAGCAGCAGCAGGAGTGGGAGTAGCAGCAGGAGCGGGAGCAGCAGCAGGAGCGGGAGCAGCAGCAGGAGCGGGAGCAGCAGCAGGAGCAGCAGCAGCAGCAGGAGTGGGAGCAGCAGCAGGAGTGGGAGCAGCAGGTGGAGCAGCAGCAGCAGCAGCAGCAGCAGGAGCGAGAGAAGCAGCAGGAGCAGCAGCAGCAACGGGAGCAGGAACAGGAGGAGCAGCATAAGCAGCAGCAGCAACCGGAGCAGCAGCAGTGGGAGCAGCAGTGGCAGCGCGAGCGGGAGCAGCAGCAGGAGTGGGAGCAGCAGCAGCAGCAGAAGTGGGAGCAGCAGCGCGAGCGGGAGCAGCAGCAGCAACAGTAGCAGCAGCAGCAGCAGCAGCAGGAGCGGGAGCAGCAGCAGGAGTGGGAGTAGCAGCAGGAGCGGGAGCAGCAGCAGGAGCGTGAGCAGCAGCAGGAGCAGCAGCAGCAGCAGGAGTGGGAGCAGCAGCAGGAGTGGGAGCAGCAGCTGGAGCAGCAGCAGCAGGAGCGAGAGAAGCAGCAGGAGCAGCAGCAGCAACGGGAGCAGGAACAGGAGGAGCAGCATAAGCAGCAGCAGCAAGGGGAGCAGCAGCAGTGGGAGCAGCAGTGGCAGCGCGAGCGGGAGCAGCAGCAGGAGTGGGAGCAGCAGCAGCAGCAGAAGTGGGAGCAGCAGCGCGAGCGGGAGCAGCAGCAGGAGCGGGAACAGCAGCAGCAGGAGCGCGAGCGGGAGCGGGAGCAGCAGCAGCAGCGGGAGCAGCAGCAGCAGCAGGAGCGGGAGAGCAGCAGCAGCAGGAGCAGCAGCAGCAGCAGCAGCAGGAGCGGGAGCAGCAGCAGCAGCAGCAGCAGGAGCGGGAGCAGCAGCAGGAGCGGGAGCAGCAGCAGGAGCGGGAGCAGCAGCAGGTGTGGGAGCAGCAGCGCAAGCGGGAGCAGCAGCAGGAACGGGAGCAGCAGCACGAGCGGGAGCAGCAGCAGGAGCGGGAGCAGCAGCAGGAGTGGGAGCAGCAGCCGGAGCGGGAGCAACAGCAGGAGCGGGAGCAGCAGCGCGAGCTAGAGCAGCAGCAGCAGCAGGAGCAGCAGCAGGAGCGGGAGTAGCAGCAGGAGCAGGAGCAGCAGCAGGAGCGGGAGCAGCAGCAGGAGCGGAAGCAGCAGCAGCAGCAGGAGCGGGAGCAGCAGCAGGAGTGGGAGCAGCAGCAGCAGCAGGTGCGGGAGCAGCAGCAGGAGTGGGAGCAGCAGCTGGAGCAGCAGGAGCAGCAGCAGCAGCAGCAGCAGCAACGGGAGCAGCAGCAGTGGGAGCAGCAGTGGCAGCGCGAGCGGGAGCAGCAGCAGGAGTGGGAGCAGCAGCGCGAGCGGGAGCAGCAGCAGCAGGAGCGGGAGCGGGAGCGGGAGCAGCAGCAGCAGCGGGAGCAGCAGCAGCAGCAGGAGCAGGAGCAGCAGCAGCAGCAGGAGCAGCAGCAGCAGCAGCAGCAGGAGCGGGAGCAGCAGCAGCAGCAGCAGCAGGAGCGGGAGCAGCAGCAGCAGCAGGAGCAGCAGCAGGAGCGGGAGCAGCAGCAGCAGCAGGAGCAGCAGCAGCAGCAGCAGCAGCAGCAGGAGCAGCAGCGCGAGCGGGAGCAGCAGCAGCAGCAGCACCAGCAGCAGGAGCAGCAGCAGGAGTGGGAGCAGCAGCGCGAACGGGAGCAGCAGCAGGAGCGGGAGCAGCAGCAGGAGCGGGAACAGCAGCGCGAGCGGGAGCAGCAGCAGGAGCGGGAGCAGCAGCAGGAGTGGGAGCAGCAGCAGGAGCGGGAGCAGCAGCGCGAGCGGGAGCAGCAGAAGCAGCAGGAGCAGCAGCAGGAGCGGGAGCAGCAGCAGAGCGGGAGCAGCTGCAGGAGCGGGAGCAGCAGCAGGAGCGGGAGCAGCAGCAGGAGCGGGAGCAGCAGCAGCAGCAGGAGCGGGAGCAGCAGCAGGAGCGGGAGCAGCAGCAGGAGCGGGAGCAGCAGCAGGAGCAGCAGCAGCAGCAGGAGTGGGAGCAGCAGCAAGAGTGGGAGCAGCAGCTGGAGCAGCAGCAGCAGCAGCAGCAGCAGGAGCTAGAGAAGCAGCAGGAGCAGCAGCAGCAACGGGAGCAGGAACAGGAGGAGCAGCATAAGCAGCAGCAGCAACGGGAGCAACAGCAGTGGGAGCAGCAGTGGCAGCGCGAGCGGGAGCAGCAGCAGGAGTGGGAGCAGCAGCAGCAGCAGAAGTAGGAGCAGCAGCGCGAGCAGGAGCAGCAGCAGGAGCGGGAACAGCAGCAGCAGGAGCACGAGCGGGAGCGGGAGCAGCAGCAGCAGCAGGAGCAGCAGCAGCAGCAGCAGCAGGAGCAGGAGCAGCAGCAGCAGCAGCAGCAGGAGCGGGAGCAGCAGCAGCAACAGGAGCAGCAGCAGCAGCAGCAGCAGGAGCGGGAGCAGCAGCAGGAGTGGGAGTAGCAGCAGGAGCGGGAGCAGCAGCAGGAACGGGAGCAGCAGCAGGAGCGGGAGCAGCAGCAGGAGCAGCAGCAGCAGCAGGAGTGGGAGCAGCAGCAGGAGTGGGAGCAGCAGCTGGAGCAGCAGCAGCAGCAGCAGCAGCAGGAGCGAGAGAAGCAGCAGGAGCAGCAGCAGCAATGGGAGCAGGAACAGGAGGAGCAGCATAAGCAGCAGCAGCAACGGGAGCAGCAGCAGTGGGAGCAGCAGTGGCAGCGCAAGCGGGAGCAGCAGCAGGAGTGGGAGCAGCAGCAGCAGCAGAAGTGGGAGCAGCAGCGCGAGCGGGAGCAGCAGCAGGAGCGGGAACAGCAGCAGCAGGAGCGTGAGCGGGAGCGGGAGCAGCAGCAGCAGCGGGAGCAGCAGCAGCAGCAGGAGCGGGAGAGCAGCACCAGCAGGAGCAGCAGCAGCAGCAGCAGCAGGAGCGGGAGCAGCAGCAGCAGCAGCAGCAGGAGCGGGAGCAGCAGCAGGAGCGGGAGCAGCAGCAGGAGCGGGAGCAGCAGCAGCAGCAGGAGCAGCAGCAGCAGCAGCAGCAGCAGCAGGAGCAGCAGCGCGAGCGGGAGCAGCAGCAGCAGCAGCACCAGCAGCAGGAGCAGCAGCAGGAGTGGGAGCAGCAGCGCAAGCGGGAGCAGCAGCAGGAGCGGGAGCAGCAGCAGGAGCGGGAGCAGCAGCAGGAGCGGGAGCAGCAGCAGGAGCGGGAGCAACAGCAGGAGCGGGAGCAGCAGCGCGAGCGGGAGCAGCAGCAGCAGCAGGAGCAGCAGCAGGAGCGGGAGCAGCAACAGGAGCGGGAGCAGCAGCAGGTGCGGGAGCAGCAGCAGCAGCAGGAGCGGGAGCAGCAGCAGGAGTGGGAGCAGCAGCTGGAGCAGCAGGAGCAGCAGCAGCAGCAGCAGCAGCAACGGGAGCAGGAACAGAAGCAGCAGCATAAGCAGCAGCAGCAACGGGAACAGCAGCAGTGGGAGCAGCAGTGGCAGCGCGAGCGGGAGCAGCAGCAGGAGTGGAGGTAGCAGCAGCAGCAGAAGTGGGAGCAGCAGCGCGAGCGGGAGCAGCAGCAGGAGCGGGAGCAGCAGCAGCAGGAGCGCGAGCGTGAGCGGGAGCAGCAGCAGCAGCGGGAGCAGCAGCAGCAGCAGGAGCAGGAGCAGCAGCAGCAGCAGGAGCAGCAGCAGCAGCTGCAGCAGGAGCGGGAGCAGCAGCAGCAGCAGCAGCAGCAGGAGCGGGAGCAGCAGCAGCAGCAGGAGCAGCAGCAGGAGAGGGAGCAGCAGCAGCAGCAGGAGCAGCAGCAGCAGCAGCAGCAGCCGCAGGAGCAGCAGCGCGAGCGGGAGCAGCAGCAGCACCAGCAGCAGGAGCAGCAGCAGGAGTGGGAGCAGCAGCGCGAACGGGAGCAGCAGCAGGTGCGGGAGCAGCAGCCGGAGCGGGAGCAGCAGTGCGAGCGGGAGCAGCAGCAGGAGCGGGAGCAGCAGCAGGAGTGGGAGCAGCAGCAGGTGCGGGAGCAGCAGCGCGACCGGGAGCAGCAGAAGCAGCAGGAGCAGCAGCAGGAGCGGGAGCAGCAGCAGAGCGGGAGCAGCTGCAGGAGCAGCCGCAGGAGCGGGAGCAGCAGCAGCAGCAGGAGCAGCAGCAGGAGCGGGAGCAGCAGCAGCAGCAGCAAAGCAGCAGGAGCGGGAGCAGCAGCAGCAGCAGCAGAAGTGGGAGCAGCAGCAGGAGCGGGTGCAGCAGCAGCAGGAGCGGGAGCTGGAGCAGCAGCAGCAGGAGCGGGAGCGGGAGCAGCAGCAGGAGTGGGAGCAGCAGCAGGTGCGGGAGCAGCAGCGCGAGCGGGGAGCAGCAGAAGCAGCAGGAGCAGCAGCAGGAGTGGGAGCAGCAGCAGGAGCGGGAGTCAGCAGCGCGAGCGGGAGCAGCAGAAGCAGCAGGAGCAGCAGCAGGAGCGGGAGCGGCAGCAGAGCGGGAGCAGCTGCAGGAGCGGGAGCAGCCAGCAGGAGCGGGAGCAGCAGCAGGAGCAGCCGCAGGAGCGGGGAGCAGCAGCAGCAGCAGGAGCAGCAGCAGGAGCGGGAGCAGCAGCAGCAGCAGCAAAGCAGCAGGAGCGGGAGCAGCAGCAGCAGCAGCAGCAGAAGTGGGAGCAGCACCAGGAGCGGGTGCAGCAGCAGCAGGAGCGGGAGCTGGAGCAGCAGCAGCAGGAGCTGGGAGCGGGGAGCAGCAGCAGCAGGAGCGGGAGCAGCAGCAGCTGCAGCAGCGGGAGCAGCTGCAGCAGGAGCGGGAGCAGCAGCAGGAGCAGGAGCGGGAGCAGCAGCGCGAGCGGGAGCAGCAGCGCTGAGCGGGAGCAGCAGCAGCAGCAGGAGCGGGAGCAGCAGCAGGAGCGGGAGCAGCAGCAGCAGCAGGAGCGGGAGCAGCAGCAGGAGCCGGAGCAGCAGCAGCAGGAGCGGGAGCAGCAGCAGCAGGAGCAGCAGCAGCAGTAGCAGGAGCGGGAGCAGCAGCGGCGAGCGGGAGCAACAGCAGCAGCAGGAGCGGGAGCAGCAGCAGGAGCGGAGCAGCAGTGCGAGCGGGAGCAGCAGCAGGAGCGGGAGCAGCAGCAGGAGTGGGAGCAGCAGCAGGTGCGGGAGCAGCAGCGCGAGCGGGAGCAGCAGAAGCAGCAGGAGCAGCAGCAGGAGCGGGAGCAGCAGCAGAGCGGGAGCAGCTGCAGGAGCGGGAGCAGCAGCAGGAGCGGGAGCAGCAGCAGGAGCAGCCGCAGGAGCGGGAGCAGCAGCAGCAGCAGGAGCTGCAGCAGGAGCGGGAGCAGCAGCAGCAGCAGCAAAGCAGCAGGAGCGGAAGCAGCAGCAGCAGCAGCAGAAGTGGGAGCAGCAGCAGGAGCGGGTGCAGCAGCAGCAGGAGCGGGAGCTGGAGCAGCAGCAGCAGGAGCGGGAGCGGGAGCAGCAGCAGGAGTGGGAGCAGCAGCAGGTGCGGGAGCAGCAGCGCGAACGGGAGCAGCAGAAGCAGCAGGAGCAGCAGCAGGAGTGGGAGCAGCAGCAGGAGCGGGAGCAGCAGCGCGAGCGGGAGCAGCAGAAGCAGCAGGAGCAGCAGCAGGAGCGGGAGCGGCAGCAGAGCGGGAGCAGCTGCAGGAGCGGGAGCAGCAGCAGGAGCGGGAGCAGCAGCAGGAGCAGCCGCAGGAGCGGGAGCAGCAGCAGCAGCAGGAGCAGCAGCAGGAGCGGGAGCAGCAGCAGCAGCAGCAAAGCAGCAGGAGCGGGAGCAGCAGCAGCAGCAGCAGCAGAAGTGGGAGCAGCAGCAGGAGCGGGTGCAGCAGCAGCAGGAGCGGGAGCTGGAGCAGCAGCAGCAGGAGCGGGGAGCGGGAGCAGCAGCAGCAGGAGCGGGAGCAGCAGCAGCTGCAGCAGCGGGAGCAGCTGCAGCAGGAGCGGGAGCAGCAGCAGGAGCAGGAGCGGGAGCAGCAGCGCGAGCGGGAGCAGCAGCGCGAGCGGGAGCAGCAGCAGCAGCAGGAACGGGAGCAGCAGCAGGAGCGGGAGCAGCAGCAGCAGCAGGAGCGGGAGCAGCAGCAGGAGCCGGAGCAGCAGCAGCAGGAGCGGGAGCAGCAGCAGCAGGAGCAGCAGCAGCAGTAGCAGGAGCGGGAGCAGCAGCGCGAGCGGGAGCAACAGCAGCAGCAGGAGCGGGAGCAGCAGCAGGAGCGGGAGCAGCAGCAGCAGCAGGAGCGGTAGCAGCAGCAGCAGCAGGAGCGGGAGCAGCAGCAGGAGTGGGAGCGGGAGCAGCAGCAGGAGCGGGAGCGGGAGCAGCAGCAGGATCGGGAACGGGAGCAGCAGCAGGAGCGGGAGCAGCAGCGCGAGCGGGAGCAGCAGTAGGAGGAGCGGGAGCGGGAGCAGCAGCAGGAGCGGGAGCGGGAGCAGCAGCAGCAGCAGGAGCGGGAGCAGCAGCAGGAGCGGGAGCAGCAGCAGCAGCAGGAGAGTGAGCAGCCGCAGCAGCAGGAGCTGGAGCAGCAGCAGCAGCAGCAGCAGGAACGGGAGCAGCAGCAGGAGTGGGAGCAGCAGCAGGAGCAGGAGCGGGAGGAGCAGCAGGAGTGGGAGCAGCAGCAGCAGCAGGAGCGGAGGCAGCAGCAGGAGCGGGAGCGGGAGCAGCAGCTGCAGCAGGAGCGGGAGCAGCAGCAGGAGTGGGAGCAGCAGCAGCAGCAGGAGCGGGAGCAGCAGCAGGAGCAGGAGTGGGAGCAGCAACAGCAGCAGGAGCGGGAGCAGCAGCAGGTGTGGGAGCAGCAGCAGGAGCGGGAGCAGCAGCAGGAGTGGGAGCAGCAGCAGCAGCAGGAGCGGGAGCAGCAGCAGGAGCAGGAGTGGGAGCAGCAACAGCAGCAGGAGCGGGAGCAGCAGCAGGAGTGGGAGCAGCAGCAGGAGCGGGAGCAGCAGCAGGAGTGGGAGCAGCAGCAGCAGCAGGAGCGGGAGCAGCAGCAGGAGCAGGAGTGGGAGCAGCAGCAGCAGCAGGAGCGGGAGCAGCAGCAGCAGCAGGAGCGCGAGCAGCCGCAGCAGGAGCGAGAGCAGCAGCAGGAGTGGGAGCAGCAGCAGGAGCGGGAGCAGCAGCAGGAGTGGGAGCAGCAGCAGGAGCGGGAGCAGCAGCAGGAGTGGGAGCAGCAGCAGCTGCAGGAGTGGGAGCAGCAGCAGCAGCAGGAGTGGGAGCAGCAGCAGGAGCGGGAGCAGCAGCAGGAGTGGGAGCAGCAGCAGGAGTGGGAGCAGCAGCAGCAGCAGGAGAGGAGCAGCAGCAGCAGCAGGAGCAGGAGCTGGAGCAGCAGCAGCAGCAGTGGGAGCAGCAGCAGGAGCAGCAGCAGCAGCAGCAGGAGGGCGAGCGGGAGCAGCAGCAGCAGGAGTGGGAGCAGCAGCAGGAGTGGGAGCAGCAGCAGCAGGAGCGCGAGCGGGAGCAGCAGCAGGAGCTGGAGCAGCAGCAGCAGGAGCGGGAGCAGCAGCAGCAGCGGGAGCAGCAGCAGCAGCAGGACTGGGAGCAGCAGCCGGAGCGGGAGCAGCAGCAGGAGTGGCTGCAGCAGCAGGAGTGGGAGCAGCAGCAGCAGCAGGAGCGGGAGCAGCAGCAGCAGCGGGAGCAGCAGCAGCAGCAGGACTGGGAGCAGCTACCGGAGCGGGAGCAGCAGCAGGAGTGGGAGCAGCAGCAGTAGTGTGAGCGGAAGCAGGAGCAGCAGCAGCAGCAGGAGTGGCAGCAGCAGCAGGAGTGGGAGCAGCAGCAGCAGCAGGAGCGGGAGCAGCAGCAGGAGCGAGAGCAGCAGCAGGAGCGGGAGCAGCAGTAGGAGTGGGAGCAGCAGCAGGATTGGGAGCAGCAGCAGCAGCAGGAGCGGGAGCAGCAGCAGGAGCGGGAGCAGCAGCAGGAGCGGGAGCAGCAGCGCGAGCGGGAGCAGCTGAAGCAGCAGGAGCAGCAGCAGGAGCGGGAGCAGCAGCAGAGCGGGAGCAGCTGCAGGAGCGGGAGCAGCAGCAGGAGCGGGAGCAGCAGCAGGAGCAGCCGCAGGAGCGGTAGCAGCAGCAGCAGCAGGAGCAGCAGCAGGAGCGGGAGCAGCAGCAGCAGCAGCAAAGCAGCAGTTGAGGGAGCAGCAGCAGGAGTGGGAGCAGCAGCAGGAGCAGGAGCGGGAGCAGCAGCAGGAGTGGGAGCAGCAGCAGCAGCAGGAGCGGGAGCAGCAGCAGGAGCGGGAGTGGGAGCAGCAGCTGCAGCAGGAGCGGGAGCAGCAGCAGGAGTGGGAGCAGTAGCAGCAGCAGGAGCGGGAGCAGCATCAGGAGCAGGAGCGGGAGCAGCAACAGCAGCAGGAGCGGGAGCAGCAGCAGCAGCAGGATCGGGAGCAGCAGCAGCAGGAGCGGGAGCAGCAGAAGGAGTGGGAGCAGCAGCAGGAGCGGGAGCAGCAGCAGGAGTGGGAGCAGCAGCAGCAGCAGGAGCGGGAGCAGCAGCAGGAGCAGGAGTGGGAGCAGCAGCAGCAGCAGGAGTGGGAGCAGCAGCAGCAGCAGGAGCGCGAGGAGCCGCAGCAGGAGCGGGAGCAGCAGCAGGAGTGGGAGCAGCAGCAGGAGCGGGAGCAGCAGCAGAAGTGGGAGCAGCAGCAGGAGCGGGAGCAGCAGCAGGAGTGGGAGCAGCAGCAGCCGCAGGAGTGGGTGCAGCAGCAGCAGCAGGAGTGGGAGCAGCAGCAGGAGCGGGAGCAGCAGCAGGAGTGGGAGCAGCAGCAGGAGTGGGAGCAGCAGCAGCAGCAGGAGTGGGAGCAGCAGCAGCAGCAGGAGCAGGAGCTGGAGCAGCAGCAGCAGGAGAGGGAGCAGCAGCAGGAGCAGCAGCAGCAGCAGCAGGAGGGCGAGCGGGAGCAGCAGCAGCAGGAGTGATAGCAGCAGCAGGAGTGGGAGCAGCAGCAGCAGGAGCGCGAGCGGGAGCGGCAGCAGGAGCGGGAGCAGCAGCAGCAGGAGCGGGAGCAGCAGCAGCAGCGGGAGCAGCAGCAGCAGCAGGACTGGGAGCAGCAGCCGGAGCGGGAGCAGCAGCAGGAGTGGGAGCAGCAGAAGTAGTGGGAGCGGCAGCAGGAGCAGCAGCAGCAGCAGGAGTGGCTGCAGCAGCAGGAGTGGGAGCAGCAGCAGCAGCAGGAGCGGGAGCAGCAGCAGGAGCGGGAGCAGCAGCATGAGCGGGAGCAGCAGTAGGAGTGGGAGCAGCAGCAGGATTGGGAGCAGCAGCAGCAGCAGGAGCGGGAGTAGCAGCAGGAGCGGGAGCGGGAGCAGCAGCAGGAGCGGGAGCAGCAGCAGGAGCGGGAGCAGCAGCGCGAGCGGGAGCAGCAGCAGGAGCGGGAGCAGCAGCATGAGCGGGAGCAGCAGTAGGAGTGGGAGCAGCAGCAGGATTGGGAGCAGCAGCAGCAGCAGGAGCGGGAGCAGCAGCAGGAGTGGGAGCGGGAGCAGCAGCAGCAGCGGGAGCAGCAGCAGGAGCGGGAGCAGCAGCGCGAGCGGGAGCAGCAGCAGGAGCGGGAGCAGCAGCAGGAGCGGGAGCAGCAGAAGCAGCAGGAGCAGCAGCAGGAGCGGGGCAGCAGCAGAGCGGGAGCAGCTTCATGAGCGGGAGCAGCAGCAGGAGCGGGAGCAGCAGCAGGAGCAGCCGCAGGAGCGGTAGCAGCAGCAGAAGCAGGAGCAGCAGCAGGAGCGGGAGCAGCAGCAGCAGCAGCAAAGCAGCAGGAGCGGGAGCAGCAGCATCAGCAGCAGCAGGAGTGGGAGCAGCAGCAGGAGTGGGAGCAGCAGCTGCAGGAGCGCGAGCGGGAGCAGCAGCAGGAGCGGGAGCAGCAGCAGGAGTGGTAGCAGCAGCAGTAGTGGGAGCGGCAGCAGGAGCAGCAGCAGGAGCAGGAGTGGCAGCAGCAGCAGGAGTGGGAGCAGCAGCGCGAGCGGGAGCAGCAGCAGCAGCAGGAGCAGCAGCAGGAGCGGGAGCAGCAGCAGGAGCGGGAGCAGCTGCAGGAGCGGGAGCAGCAGCAGGAGCGGGAGCAGCAGCAGGAGCGGGAGCGGGAGCAGCAGCAGGAGCGGGAGGAGCTGCAGGAGTGGGAGCAGCAGGAGCAGGAGCGGGAGCAGCAGCAGCAGCAGGAGCAGCAGCAGGAGCGGGTGCAGCAGCAGGAGCGGGAGCAGCAGCGCGAGCGGGAGCAGCAGCAGGAGCGGGAGCAGCAGCAGGAGCGGGAGCAGCAGCAAGAGCGGGAGCAGCAGCGCGAGCGGGAGCAGCAGAAGCAGCAGGAGCGGGAGCAGCAGCAGAGCGGGAGCAGCTGTAGGAGCGGGAGCAGCAGCAGGAGCAGCCGCAGGAGCGGGAGCAGCAGCAGCAGCAGGAGCAGCAGCAGGAACGGGAGCAGCTGCAGCAGCAGCAAAGCAGAAGGAGCGGGAGCAGCAGCAGCAGCAGCAGCAGGAGTGGGAGCAGCAGCAGGAGCGGGTGCAGCAGCAGCAGGAGCGGGAGCGGGAGCAGCAGCAGCAGGAGCGGGAGCGGGAGCAGCAGCAGCAGGAGCGGGAGCAGCAGCAGCAGCAGCAGCGGGAGCAACTGCAGCAGGAGCGGGAGCAGCACAGGAGCAGGAGCGGGAGCAGCAGCGCGAGCGGGAGCAGCAGCGCGAGCGGGAGCAGCAGCAGCAGCAGGAGCGGGAGCAGCAGCAGGAGCGGGAGCAGCAGCAGCAGCAGGAGCGGGAGCAGCAGCAGGACCCGGAGCAGCAGCAGCAGGAGCGGGAGCAGCAGCAGCAGGAGCAGCAGCAGCAGCAGCAGGAGCGGGAGCAGCAGCGCGAGCGGGAGCAACAGCAGCAGCAGGAGCGGGAGCAGCAGCAGCAGCAGGAGCGGTAGCAGCAGCAGCAGCAGGAGCGGGAGCAGCAGCAGGAGCGGGAGCCGCAGCAGCAGCAGGAGCGGGAGCGGGAGCAGCAGCAGGAGCGGGAACGGGAGCAGCAGCAGGAGCGGGAGCAGCAGCGCGAGCTGGAGCAGCAGTAGGAGGAGCATGAGCGGGAGCAGCAGCAGGAGCGCGAGCGGGAGCAGCAGCAGCAGCAGGAGCGGGAGCAGCAGCAGGAGCGGGAGCAGCAGCAGCAGCAGGAGAGGGAGCAGCAGCAGCAGCAGGAGCGGGAGCAGCAGGAGCAGCAGCAGCAGGAGCGGGAGCAGCAGCAGGAGTGGGAGCAGCAGCCGGAGCAGCAGCGGGTTCAGCAGCAGGAGTGGGAGCAGCAGCAGCAGCAGGAGCGGGAGCAGCAGCAGGAGCGGGAGCGGGAGCAGGAGCTGCAGCAGGAGCAGGAGCAGCAGCAGGAGTGGGAGCAGCAGCAGCAGCAGGAGTGGGAGCATCAGCAGGAGCAGGAGCGGGAGCAGCAACAGCAGCAGGAGCGGGAGCAGCAGCAGCAGCAGGAGAGGGAGCAGCAGCAGCAGCAGCAGGAGCGGGAGCAGCAGCAGGAGCGGGAGCAGCAGCAAGAGCGGGAGCAGCAGGAGCAGCAGCAGCAGCAGCAGCAGGAGCGGGAGCAGCAGCAGGAGCGGGAGCGGAAGCAGCAGCAGGAGCGGGAGCAGCAGCAGGAGCGGGAGCGGGAGCAGCAGCAGGAGTTGGAGCAGCAGCAGCAGCAGCAGCAGGAGCGGGAGCAGCAGCAGGAGCGGGAGCGGGAGCAGCAGCAGGAGCAGGAGCGGGAGCAGCAGCAGGAGCGGGAGCAGCAGAAGCAGCAGGAGCAGGAGTGGGAGCAACAGCAGTAGCAGGAGTGGGAGCAGCAGTAGGAGCGGGAGCGGGAGCAGCAGCAGGAGCGGGAGCAGCAGCAGGAGTGGGAGCAGCAGCGCGAGCGGGAGCAGCAGCAGCAACTTGAGCAGCAGCAGCAGCAGCAGCAGGAGCGGGAGCAGCAGCAGGAGTGGGAGTAGCAGCAGGAGCGGGAGCAGCAGCAGGAGCGGGAGCAGCAGCAGGAGCAGCAGCAGCAGCAGGAGTGAGAGCAGCAGCAGGAGTGGGAGCAGCAGCTGGAGCAGCAGCAGCAGCAGCAGCAGCAGGAGCGAGAGAAGCAGCAGGAGCAGCAGCAGCAACGGGAGCAGCAGCAGTGGGAGCAGCAGTGGCAGCGCGAGCGGGAGCAGCAGCAGGAGTGGGAGCAGCAGCAGCAGCAGAAGTGGGAGCAGCAGCGCGAGCGGGAGCAGCAGCAGGAGCGGGTGCAGCAGCAGGAGCGGGAGCAGCAGCGCGAGCGGGAGCAGCAGCAGGAGCGGGAGCAGCAGCAAGAGCGGGAGCAGCAGCGCGAGCGGGAGCAGCAGAAGCAGCAGGAGCGGGAGCGGCAGCAGAGCGGGAGCAGCTGCAGGAGCGGGAGCAGCAGCAGGAGCGGGAGCAGCAGCAGGAGCAGCCGCAGGAGCGGGAGCAGCAGCAGCAGCAGGAGCAGCAGCAGGAGCGGGAGCAGCAGCAGCAGCAGCAAAGCAGAAGGAGCGGGAGCAGCAGCAGCAGCAGCAGCAGGAGTGGGAGCAGCAGCAGGAGCGGGTGCAGCAGCAGCAGGAGCGGGAGCGGGAGCAGCAGCAGCAGGAGCGGGAGCGGGAGCAGCAGCAGCAGGAGCAGGAGCAGCAGCAGCAGCAGCAGCGGGAGCAACTGCAGCAGGAGCGAGAGCAGCACAGGAGCAGGAGCGGGAGCAGCAGCGCGAGCGGGAACAGCAGCGCGAGCGGGGAGCAGCAGCAGCAGCAGCAGCGGGAGCAGCAGCAGGAGCGGGAGCAGCAGCAGCAGCAGGAGCGGGAGCAGCAGCAGGAGCCGGAGCAGCAGCAGCAGGAGCGGGAGCAGCAGCAGCAGGAGCAGCAGCAGCAGCAGCAGGAGCGGGAGCAGCAGCGCGAGCGGGAGCAACAGCAGCAGCAGGAGCGGGAGCAGCAGCAGGAGCGGGAGCAGCAGCAGCAGCAGGAGCGGTAGCAGCAGCAGCAGCAGGAGCGGGAGCAGCAGCAGGAGCGGAGGCCCCAGCAGCAGCAGCAGGAGCGGGAGCGGGAGCAGCAGCAGGAGCGGGAACGGGAGCAGCAGCAGGAGCGGGAGCAGCAGCGCGAGCGGGAGCAGCAGTAGGAGGAGCATGAGCGGGAGCAGCAGCAGGAGCGCGAGCGGGAGCAGCAGCAGCAGCAGGAGCGGGAGCAGCAGCAGGAGCGGGAGCAGCAGCAGCAGGAGAGGGAGCAGCAGCAGCAGCAGGAGCGGGAGCAGCAGCAGCAGCAGCAGGAGCGGGAGCAGCAGCAGGAGTGGGAGCAGCAGCCGGAGCAGGAGCGGGAGCAGCAGCAGGAGTGGGAGCAGCAGCAGCAGCAGGAGCGGGAGCAGCAGCAGGAGCGGGAGCGGGAGCAGGAGCTGCAGCAGGAGCGGGAGCAGCAGCAGGAGTGGGAGCAGCAGCAGCAGCAGGAGCGGGAGCAGCAGCAGGAGCAGGAGCGGGAGCAGCAACAGCAGCAGGAGCGGGAGCAGCAGCAGCAGCAGGAGAGGGAGCAGCAGCAGCAGCAGCAGGAGCGGGAGCAGCAGCAGGAGCGGGAGCAGCAGCAAGAGCGGGAGCAGCAGGAGCAGCAGCTGCAGCAGCAGCAGGAGCGGGAGCAGCAGCAGGAGCGGGAGCGGAAGCAGCAGCAGGAGCGGGAGCAGCAGCAGGAGCGGGAGCGGGAGCAGCAGCAGGAGTTGGAGCAGCAGCAGCAGCAGCAGCAGGAGCGGGAGCAGCAGCAGGAGCGGGAGCGGGAGCAGCAGCAGGAGCAGGAGCGGGAGCAGCATAAGGAGCGGGAGCAGCAGAAGCAGCAGGAGCAGGATTGGGAGCAACAGCAGTAGCAGGAGTGGGAGCAGCAGCAGGAGCGGGAGCGGGAGCAGCAGCAGGAGCGGGAGCAGCAGCAGGAGTGGGAGCAGCAGCGCGAGCGGGAGCAGCAGCAGCAAGAGGAGCAGCAGCAGCAGCAGCAGCAGGAGCGGGAGCAGCAGCAGGAGTGGGAGTAGCAGCAGGAGCGGGAGCAGCAGCAGGAGCGGGAAAAGCAGCAGGAGCGGGAGCAGCAGCAGGAGCAGCAGCAGCAGCAGGAGTGGGAGCAGCAGCAGGAGTGGGAGCAGCAGCTGGAGCAGCAGCAGCAGCAGCAGCAGCAGGAGCGAGAGAAGCAGCAGGAGCAGCAGCAGCAACGGGAGCAGCAGCAGTGGGAGCAGCAGTGGCAGCGCGAGCGGGAGCAGCAGCAGGAGTGGGAGCAGCAGCAGCAGCAGAAGTGGGAGCAGCAGCGCGAGCGGGAGCAGCAGCTGGAGCGGGAACAGCAGCAGCAGGAGCGCGAGCTGGAGCGGGAGCAGCAGCAGCAGCGGGAGCAGCAGCAGCAGCAGGAGCGGGAGGGCAGCAGCAGCAGGAGCAGCAGCAGCAGCAGCAGCAGGAGCGGGAGCAGCAGCAGCAGCAGCAGCAGGAGCGGGAGCAGCAGCAGCAACAGGAGCAGCAGCAGCAGCAGCAGCAGGAGCGGGAGCAGCAGCAGGAGTGGGAGTAGCAGCAGGAGCGGGAGCAGCAGCAGGAGCGGGAGCAGCAGCAGGAGCGGGAGCAGCAGCAGGAGCAGCAGCAGCAGCAGGAGTGGGAGCTGCAGCAGGAGTGGGAGCAGCAGCTGGAGCAGAAGTGGGAGCAGCAGCGCGAGCGGGAGCAGCAGCAGGAGCGGGAACAGCAGCAGCAGGAGCGCGAGCGGGAGCGGGAGCAGCAGCAGCAGCGGGAGCAGCAGCAGCAGCAGGAGCGGGAGAGCAGCAGCAGCAGGAGCAGCAGCAGCAGCAGCAGCAGGAGCGGGAGCAGCAGCAGCACTAGCAGCAGGAGCGGGAGCAGCAGCAGCAACAGGAGCAGCAGCAGCAGCAGCAGCAGGAGCGGGAGCAGCAGCAGGAGTGGGAGTAGCAGCAGTAGCGGGAGCAGCAGCAGGAGCGGGAGCAGCAGCAGGAGCGGGAGTAGCAGCAGTAGCGGGAGCAGCAGCAGGAGCGGGAGCAGCAGCAGGAGCGGGAGCAGCAGCAGGAGCAGCAGCAGCAGCAGGAGTGGGAGCAGCAGCAGGAGTGGGAGCAGCAGCTGGAGCAGCAGCAGTAGCAGCAGCAGCAGGAGCGAGAGAAGCAGCATAAGCAGCAGCAGCAACGGGAGGAGCAGCAGTGGGAGCAGCAGTGGCAGCGCGAGCGGGAGCAGCAGCAGGAGTGGGAGCAGCAGCAGCAGCAGAAGTGGGAGCAGCAGCGCGAGCGGGAGCAGCAGCAGGAGCGGGAACAGCAGCAGCAGGAGCGCGAGCGGGAGCGGGAGCAGCAGCAGCAGCGGGAGCAGCAGCAGCAGCAGGAGCGGGAGAGCAGCAGCAGCAGGAGCAGCAGCAGCAGCAGCAGCAGGAGCGGGAGCAGCAGCAGCAGCAGCAGCAGGAGCGGGAGCAGCAGCAGGAGCGGGAGCAGCAGCAGGAGCAGCCGCAGGAGCGGTAGCAGCAGCAGAAGCAGGAGCAGCAGCAGGAGCGGGAGCAGCAGCAGCAGCAGCAAAGCAGCAGGAGCGGGAGCAGCAGCATCAGCAGCAGCAGGAGTGGGAGCAGCAGCAGGAGTGGGAGCAGCAGCTGCAGGAGCGCGAGCGGGAGCAGCAGCAGGAGCGGGAGCAGCAGCAGGAGTGGTAGCAGCAGCAGTAGTGGGAGCGGCAGCAGGAGCAGCAGCAGGAGCAGGAGTGGCAGCAGCAGCAGGAGTGGGAGCAGCAGCGCGAGCGGGAGCAGCAGCAGCAGCAGGAGCAGCAGCAGGAGCGGGAGCAGCAGCAGGAGCGGGAGCAGCTGCAGGAGCGGGAGCAGCAGCAGGAGCGGGAGTAGCAGCAGGAGCGGGAGCGGGAGCAGCAGCAGGAGCGGGAGGAGCTGCAGGAGTGGGAGCAGCAGGAGCAGGAGCGGGAGCAGCAGCAGCAGCAGGAGCAGCAGCAGGAGCGGGTGCAGCAGCAGGAGCGGGAGCAGCAGCGCGAGCGGGAGCAGCAGCAGGAGCGGGAGCAGCAGCAGGAGCGGGAGCAGCAGCAAGAGCGGGAGCAGCAGCGCGAGCGGGAGCAGCAGAAGCAGCAGGAGCGGGAGCAGCAGCAGAGCGGGAGCAGCTGCAGGAGCGGGAGCAGCAGCAGGAGCAGCCGCAGGAGCGGGAGCAGCAGCAGCAGCAGGAGCAGCAGCAGGAACGGGAGCAGCAGCAGCAGCAGCAAAGCAGAAGGAGCGGGAGCAGCAGCAGCAGCAGCAGCAGGAGTGGGAGCAGCAGCAGGAGCGGGTGCAGCAGCAGCAGGAGCGGGAGCGGGAGCAGCAGCAGCAGGAGCGGGAGCGGGAGCAGCAGCAGCAGGAGCGGGAGCAGCAGCAGCAGCAGCAGCGGGAGCAACTGCAGCAGGAGCGGGAGCAGCACAGGAGCAGGAGCGGGAGCAGCAGCGCGAGCGGGAGCAGCAGCGCGAGCGGGAGCAGCAGCAGCAGCAGGAGCGGGAGCAGCAGCAGGAGCGGGAGCAGCAGCAGCAGCAGGAGCGGGAGCAGCAGCAGGACCCGGAGCAGCAGCAGCAGGAGCGGGAGCAGCAGCAGCAGGAGCAGCAGCAGCAGCAGCAGGAGCGGGAGCAGCAGCGCGAGCGGGAGCAACAGCAGCAGCAGGAGCGGGAGCAGCAGCAGCAGCAGGAGCGGTAGCAGCAGCAGCAGCAGGAGCGGGAGCAGCAGCAGGAGCGGGAGCCGCAGCAGCAGCAGGAGCGGGAGCGGGAGCAGCAGCAGGAGCGGGAACGGGAGCAGCAGCAGGAGCGGGAGCAGCAGCGCGAGCTGGAGCAGCAGTAGGAGGAGCATGAGCGGGAGCAGCAGCAGGAGCGCGAGCGGGAGCAGCAGCAGCAGCAGGAGCGGGAGCAGCAGCAGGAGCGGGAGCAGCAGCAGCAGCAGGAGAGGGAGCAGCAGCAGCAGCAGGAGCGGGAGCAGCAGGAGCAGCAGCAGCAGGAGCGGGAGCAGCAGCAGGAGTGGGAGCAGCAGCCGGAGCAGCAGCGGGTTCAGCAGCAGGAGTGGGAGCAGCAGCAGCAGCAGGAGCGGGAGCAGCAGCAGGAGCGGGAGCGGGAGCAGGAGCTGCAGCAGGAGCAGGAGCAGCAGCAGGAGTGGGAGCAGCAGCAGCAGCAGGAGTGGGAGCATCAGCAGGAGCAGGAGCGGGAGCAGCAACAGCAGCAGGAGCGGGAGCAGCAGCAGCAGCAGGAGAGGGAGCAGCAGCAGCAGCAGCAGGAGCGGGAGCAGCAGCAGGAGCGGGAGCAGCAGCAAGAGCGGGAGCAGCAGGAGCAGCAGCAGCAGCAGCAGCAGGAGCGGGAGCAGCAGCAGGAGCGGGAGCGGAAGCAGCAGCAGGAGCGGGAGCAGCAGCAGGAGCGGGAGCGGGAGCAGCAGCAGGAGTTGGAGCAGCAGCAGCAGCAGCAGCAGGAGCGGGAGCAGCAGCAGGAGCGGGAGCGGGAGCAGCAGCAGGAGCAGGAGCGGGAGCAGCAGCAGGAGCGGGAGCAGCAGAAGCAGCAGGAGCAGGAGTGGGAGCAACAGCAGTAGCAGGAGTGGGAGCAGCAGCAGGAGCGGGAGCGGGAGCAGCAGCAGGAGCGGGAGCAGCAGCAGGAGTGGGAGCAGCAGCGCGAGCGGGAGCAGCAGCAGCAACTTGAGCAGCAGCAGCAGCAGCAGCAGGAGCGGGAGCAGCAGCAGGAGTGGGAGTAGCAGCAGGAGCGGGAGCAGCAGCAGGAGCGGGAGCAGCAGCAGGAGCAGCAGCAGCAGCAGGAGTGAGAGCAGCAGCAGGAGTGGGAGCAGCAGCTGGAGCAGCAGCAGCAGCAGCAGCAGCAGGAGCGAGAGAAGCAGCAGGAGCAGCAGCAGCAACGGGAGCAGCAGCAGTGGGAGCAGCAGTGGCAGCGCGAGCGGGAGCAGCAGCAGGAGTGGGAGCAGCAGCAGCAGCAGAAGTGGGAGCAGCAGCGCGAGCGGGAGCAGCAGCAGGAGCGGGTGCAGCAGCAGGAGCGGGAGCAGCAGCGCGAGCGGGAGCAGCAGCAGGAGCGGGAGCAGCAGCAAGAGCGGGAGCAGCAGCGCGAGCGGGAGCAGCAGAAGCAGCAGGAGCGGGAGCGGCAGCAGAGCGGGAGCAGCTGCAGGAGCGGGAGCAGCAGCAGGAGCGGGAGCAGCAGCAGGAGCAGCCGCAGGAGCGGGAGCAGCAGCAGCAGCAGGAGCAGCAGCAGGAGCGGGAGCAGCAGCAGCAGCAGCAAAGCAGAAGGAGCGGGAGCAGCAGCAGCAGCAGCAGCAGGAGTGGGAGCAGCAGCAGGAGCGGGTGCAGCAGCAGCAGGAGCGGGAGCGGGAGCAGCAGCAGCAGGAGCGGGAGCGGGAGCAGCAGCAGCAGGAGCAGGAGCAGCAGCAGCAGCAGCAGCGGGAGCAACTGCAGCAGGAGCGAGAGCAGCACAGGAGCAGGAGCGGGAGCAGCAGCGCGAGCGGGAACAGCAGCGCGAGCGGGAGCAGCAGCAGCAGCAGCAGCGGGAGCAGCAGCAGGAGCGGGAGCAGCAGCAGCAGCAGGAGCGGGAGCAGCAGCAGGAGCCGGAGCAGCAGCAGCAGGAGCGGGAGCAGCAGCAGCAGGAGCAGCAGCAGCAGCAGCAGGAGCGGGAGCAGCAGCGCGAGCGGGAGCAACAGCAGCAGCAGGAGCGGGAGCAGCAGCAGGAGCGGGAGCAGCAGCAGCAGCAGGAGCGGTAGCAGCAGCAGCAGCAGGAGCGGGAGCAGCAGCAGGAGCGGAGGCCCCAGCAGCAGCAGCAGGAGCGGGAGCGGGAGCAGCAGCAGGAGCGGGAACGGGAGCAGCAGCAGGAGCGGGAGCAGCAGCGCGAGCGGGAGCAGCAGTAGGAGGAGCATGAGCGGGAGCAGCAGCAGGAGCGCGAGCGGGAGCAGCAGCAGCAGCAGGAGCGGGAGCAGCAGCAGGAGCGGGAGCAGCAGCAGCAGGAGAGGGAGCAGCAGCAGCAGCAGGAGCGGGAGCAGCAGCAGCAGCAGCAGGAGCGGGAGCAGCAGCAGGAGTGGGAGCAGCAGCCGGAGCAGGAGCGGGAGCAGCAGCAGGAGTGGGAGCAGCAGCAGCAGCAGGAGCGGGAGCAGCAGCAGGAGCGGGAGCGGGAGCAGGAGCTGCAGCAGGAGCGGGAGCAGCAGCAGGAGTGGGAGCAGCAGCAGCAGCAGGAGCGGGAGCAGCAGCAGGAGCAGGAGCGGGAGCAGCAACAGCAGCAGGAGCGGGAGCAGCAGCAGCAGCAGGAGAGGGAGCAGCAGCAGCAGCAGCAGGAGCGGGAGCAGCAGCAGGAGCGGGAGCAGCAGCAAGAGCGGGAGCAGCAGGAGCAGCAGCAGCAGCAGCAGCAGGAGCGGGAGCAGCAGCAGGAGCGGGAGCGGAAGCAGCAGCAGGAGCGGGAGCAGCAGCAGGAGCGGGAGCGGGAGCAGCAGCAGGAGTTGGAGCAGCAGCAGCAGCAGCAGCAGGAGCGGGAGCAGCAGCAGGAGCGGGAGCGGGAGCAGCAGCAGGAGCAGGAGCGGGAGCAGCATAAGGAGCGGGAGCAGCAGAAGCAGCAGGAGCAGGAGTGGGAGCAACAGCAGTAGCAGGAGTGGGAGCAGCAGCAGGAGCGGGAGCGGGAGCAGCAGCAGGAGCGGGAGCAGCAGCAGGAGTGGGAGCAGCAGCGCGAGCGGGAGCAGCAGCAGCAAGAGGAGCAGCAGCAGCAGCAGCAGCAGGAGCGGGAGCAGCAGCAGGAGTGGGAGTAGCAGCAGGAGCGGGAGCAGCAGCAGGAGCGGGAAAAGCAGCAGGAGCGGGAGCAGCAGCAGGAGCAGCAGCAGCAGCAGGAGGTGGAGCAGCAGCAGGAGTGGGAGCAGCAGCTGGAGCAGCAGCAGCAGCAGCAGCAGCAGGAGCGAGAGAAGCAGCAGGAGCAGCAGCAGCAACGGGAGCAGCAGCAGTGGGAGCAGCAGTGGCAGCGCGAGCGGGAGCAGCAGCAGGAGTGGGAGCAGCAGCAGCAGCAGAAGTGGGAGCAGCAGCGCGAGCGGGAGCAGCAGCTGGAGCGGGAACAGCAGCAGCAGGAGCGCGAGCTGGAGCGGGAGCAGCAGCAGCAGCGGGAGCAGCAGCAGCAGCAGGAGCGGGAGGGCAGCAGCAGCAGGAGCAGCAGCAGCAGCAGCAGCAGGAGCGGGAGCAGCAGCAGCAGCAGCAGCAGGAGCGGGAGCAGCAGCAGCAACAGGAGCAGCAGCAGCAGCAGCAGCAGGAGCGGGAGCAGCAGCAGGAGTGGGTAGCAGCAGGAGCGGGAGCAGCAGCAGGAGCGGGAGCAGCAGCAGGATCGGGAGCAGCAGCAGGAGCAGCAGCAGCAGCAGGAGTGGGAGCTGCAGCAGGAGTGGGAGCAGCAGCTGGAGCAGAAGTGGGAGCAGCAGCGCGAGCGGGAGCAGCAGCAGGAGCGGGAACAGCAGCAGCAGGAGCGCGAGCGGGAGCGGGAGCAGCAGCAGCAGCGGGAGCAACAGCAGCAGCAGGAGCGGGAGAGCAGCAGCAGCAGGAGCAGCAGCAGCAGCAGCAGCAGGAGCGGGAGCAGCAGCAGCAGCAGCAGCAGGAGCGGGAGCAGCAGCAGCAACAGGAGCAGCAGCAGCAGCAGCAGCAGGAGCGGGAGCAGCAGCAGGAGTGGGAGTAGCAGCAGTAGCGGGAGCAGCAGCAGGAGCGGGAGCAGCAGCAGGAGCGGGAGTAGCAGCAGTAGCGGGAGCAGCAGCAGGAGCGGGAGCAGCAGCAGGAGCGGGAGCAGCAGCAGGAGCAGCAGCAGCAGCAGGAGTGGGAGCAGCAGCAGGAGTGGGAGCAGCAGCTGGAGCAGCAGCAGTAGCAGCAGCAGCAGGAGCGAGAGAAGCAGCATAAGCAGCAGCAGCAACGGGAGGAGCAGCAGTGGGAGCAGCAGTGGCAGCGCGAGCGGGAGCAGCAGCAGGAGTGGGAGCAGCAGCAGCAGCAGAAGTGGGAGCAGCAGCGCGAGCGGGAGCAGCAGCAGGAGCGGGAACAGCAGCAGCAGGAGCGCGAGCGGGAGCGGGAGCAGCAGCAGCAGCGGGAGCAGCAGCAGCAGCAGGAGCGGGAGAGCAGCAGCAGCAGGAGCAGCAGCAGCAGCAGCAGCAGGAGCGGGAGCAGCAGCAGCAGCAGCAGCAGGAGCGGGAGCAGCAGCAGGAGCGGGAGCAGCAGCAGGAGCGGGAGCAGCAGCAGCAGCAGGAGCAGCAGCAGCAGCAGCAGCAGCAGCGCGAGCGGGAGCAGCAGCAGCAGCAGCACCAGCAGCAGGAGCAGCAGCAGGAGTGGGAGCAGCAGCGCAAGCGGGAGCAGCAGCAGGAGCGGGAGCAGCAGCAGGAGCGGGAGCAGCAGCACGAGCGGGAGCAGCAGCAGGAGCGGCAGCAGCAGCAGGAGCGGGAGCAACAGCAGGAGCGGGAGCAGCAGCGCGAGCTAGAGCAGCAGCAGCAGCAGGAGCTGCAGCAGGAGCAGCAGCAGCAGCAGCAGCGGGAGCAGCTGCAGCAGGAGCGGGAGCAGCACAGGAGCAGGAGCGGGAGCAGCAGCGCGAGCGGGAGCAGCAGCGCGAGCGGGAGCAGCAGCAGCAGCAGGAGCGGGAGCAGCAGCAGGAGCGGGAGCAGCAGCAGCAGCAGGAGCGGGAGCAGCAGCAGGAGCCGGAGCAGCAGCAGCAGGAGCGGGAGCAGCAGCAGCAGGAGCAGCAGCAGCAGCAGAAGGAGCGGGAGCAGCAGCGCGAGCAGGAGCAACAGCAGCAGCAGGAGCGGGAGCAGCAGCAGGAGCGGGAGCAGCAGCAGCAGCAGGAGCGTTAGCAGCAGCAGCAGCAGGAGCGGGAGCAGCAGCAGGAGCGGGAGCGGGAGCAGCAGTAGGAGCGGGAACGGGAGCAGCAGCAGGAGCGGGAGCAGCAGCGCGAGAGGGAGCAGCAGTAGGAGGAGCATGAGCGGGAGCAGCAGCAGGAGCACGAGCGGGAGCAGCAGCAGCAGCAGGAGCGGGAGCAGCAGCAGCAGCAGGAGAGGGAGCAGCAGCAGCAGCAGGAGCGGGAGCAGCAGCAGCAGCAGCAGCAGGAGCGGGAGCAGCAGCAGGAGTGGGAGCAGCAGCAGGAGCAGGAGCGGGAGCAGCAGCAGGAGTGGGAGCAGCAGCAGCAGCAGGAGCGGGAGCAGCAGCAGGAGCGGGAGCGGGAGCAGCAGCTGCAGCAGGAGCGGGAGCAGCAGCAGGAGTGGGAGCAGCAGCAGCAGCAGGAGCGGGAGCAGCAGCAGGAGCAGGAGCGGGAGCAGCAACAGCAGCAGCAGCGGGTGCAGCAGCAGCAGCAGGAGCGGAAGCAGCAGCAGCAGCAGCAGGAGCGGGAGCAGCAGCAGGAGCGGGAGCAGCAACAAGAGCGGGAGCAGCAGGAGCAGCAGCAGCAGCAGCAGCAGGAGCGGGAGCAGCAGCAGGAGCGGGAGTGGAAGCAGCAGCAGGAGCGGGAGCAGCAGCAGGAGCGGGAGCGGGAGCAGCAGCAGGAGTGGGAGCAGCAGCAGCAGCAGGAGCGGGAGCAGCAGCAGGAGCGGGAGCAGCAGAAGCAGCAGGAGCAGGATTGGGAGCAGCAGCAGTAGCAGGAGTGGGAGCAGCAGCAGGAGCGGGAGCGGGAGCAGCAGCAGGAGCGGGAGCAGCAGCAGGAGCGGGAGCAGCAGCAAGAGCGGGAGTAGCAGCAGGAGCGGGAGCGGGAGCGGGAGCGGGAGCAGCAGCAGGATCGGGAGCAGCAGCTGGAGCCGGAGCGGGAGCAGCAGCAGGACTGGGAGCAGCAGCAGGAGTGGGAGCAGCAGCAGCAGCAGGAGCGGGAGCAGCAGCAGGAGCGGGAGCAGCAGCAGGAGTGGGAGCAGCAGCAGCAGCAGCAGGAGCGGGAGCAGCAGCAGGAGTGGGAGCAGCAGCAGCAGCAGCAGGAGCGGGAGCAGCAGCAGGAGCGGGAGCAGCAGCAAGAGCGGGAGCAGCAGGAGCAGCAGCAGCAGCAGCAGCAGGAGCGGGAGCAGCAGCAGGAGCGGGAGCAGCAGAAGCAGCAGGAGCAGGAGTGGGAGCAGCAGCAGTAGCAGGAGTGGGAGCAGCAGCAGGAGCAGGAGCTGGAGCAGCAACGCCAGCGGGAGCAGCAGCAGGAGTGGGAGCAGCAGCAGGAGCGGGAACAGCAGCGCGAGCGGGAGCAGCAGCAGGAGCGGGAGCAGCAGCAGGATTGGGAGCAGCAGCAGGAGCGGGAGCAGCAGCGCGAGCGGGAGCAGCAGAAGCAGCAGGAGCGGGAGCAGCAGCAGGAGCGGGAGCAGCAGCAGGAGCAGCAGCAGCAGCAGAAGTGGGAGCAGCAGCAAGAGTGGGAGCAGCAGCTGGAGCAGCAGCAGCAGCAGCAGCAGCAGCAGGAGCGAGAGCAGCAGCAGGAGCAGCAGCAGCAACGGGAGCAGGAACAGGAGGAGCAGCATAAGCAGCAGCAGCAACGGGAGCAGCAGCAGTGGGAGCAGCAGTGGCAGCGCGAGCGGGAGCAGCAGCAGGAGCGGGAACAGCAGCAGCAGGAGCGCGAGCGGGAGCGGGAGCAGCAGCAGCAGCGGGAGCAGGAGCAGCAGCAGGAGCGGGAGAGCAGCAGCAGCAGGAGCAGCAGCAGCAGCAGCAGCAGGCGCAGGAGCAGCAGCAGCAGCAGCAGCAGGAGTGGGAGCAGCAGCAGCAACAGGAGCAGCAGCAGCAGCAGCAGCAGGAGCGGGAGCAGCAGCAGGAGTGGGAGTAGCAGCAGGAGCGGGAGCAGCAGCAGGAGCGGGAGCAGCAGCAGGAGCGGGAGCAGCAGCAGGAGCAGCAGCAGCAGCAGGAGTGGGAGCAGCAGCAGGAGTGGGAGCAGCAGCTGGAGCAGCAGCAGCAGCAGCAGGAGCGAGAGAAGCAGCAGGAGCAGCAGCAGCAACGGGAGCAGGAACAGGAGGAGCAGCATAAGCAGCAGCAGCAACGGGAGCAGCAGCAGTGGGAGCAGCAGAGGCAGAGCGAGCGGGAGCAGCAGCAGGAGTGGGAGGAGCAGCAGCAGCAGAAGTGGGAGCAGCAGCGCGAGCGGGAGGTGCAGCAGGAGCGGGAACAGCAGCAGCAGGGACGCGAGCGGGAGCGGGAGCAGCAGCAGCAGCGGGAGCAGCAGCAGCAGCAGGAGCGGGAGAGCAGCAGCAGCAGGAGCAGCAGCAGCAGCAGCAGCAGGAGCGGGAGCGGGAGCTGCAGCAGGAGCGGGAACGGGAGCAGCAGCAGGAGCGGGAGAAGCAGCGCGAGCGGGAGCAGCAGTAGGAGGAGCATGAGCGGGAGCAGCAGCAGGCGCGCGAGCGGGAGCAGCAGCAGCAGCAGCAGCAGGAGCGGGAGCAGCAGCAGGAGTGGGAGCAGCAGCAGCAGCAGGAGCGGGAGCAGCAGCAGCAGCAGCAGCAGGAGCGGGAGCAGCAGCAGGAGTGGGAGCAGCAGCAGGAGCAGGAGCGGGAGCAGCGGCAGGAGTGGGAGCAGCAGTAGCAGCAGGAGCGGGAGCAGCAGCAGGAGCGGGAGCGGGAGCAGCAGCTGCAGCAGGAGCGGGAGCAGCAGCAGGAGTGGGAGCAGCAGCAGCAGCAGGAGCGGGAGCAGCAGCAGGAGCAGGAGCGGGAGCAGCAGCAGCAGCAGCAGGAGCGGGAGCAGCAGCAGGAGCGGGAGCAGCAGCAAGAGCGGGAGCAGCAGGAGCAGCAGCAGCAGCAGCAGCAGGAGCGGGAGCAGCAGGAGGAGCGGGAGCGGAAGCAGCAGCAGGAGCGGGAGCAGCAGCAGGAGCGGGAGCAGGAGCAGCAGCAGGAGTGGGTGCAGCAGCAGCAGCAGCAGCAGGAGCGGGAGCAGCAGCAGGAGCGGGAGCAGGAGCAGCAGCAGGAGCAGGAGCGGGAGCAGCAGCAGGAGCGGGAGCAGCAGAAGCAGCAGGAGCAGGAGTGGGAGCAACAGCAGTAGCAGGAGTGGGAGCAGCAGCAGGAGCGGGAGCGGGAGCAGCAGCAGGAGCGGGAGCAGCAGCAGGAGTGGGAGCAGCAGCAAGAGCGGGAGCAGCAGCAGCAACAGGAGCAGCAGCAGCAGCAGCAGCAGGAGCGGGAGCAGCAGCAGGAGTGGGAGTAGCAGCAGGAGCGGGAGCAGCAGCAGGAGCGTGAGCAGCAGCAGAAGCAGCAGCAGCAGCAGGAGTGGGAGCAGCAGCAGGAGTGGGAGCAGCAGCTGGAGCAGCAGCAGCAGCAGCAGCAGGAGCGAGAGAAGCAGCAGGAGCAGCAGCAGCAACGGGAGCAGGAACAGGAGGAGCAGCATAAGCAGCAGCAGCAACGGGAGCAGCAGCAGTGGGAGCAGCAGTGGCAGCGCGAGCGGGAGCAGCAGCAGGAGTGGGAGCAGCAGCAGCAGCAGAAGTGGGAGCAGCAGCACGAGCGGGAGCAGCAGCAGGAGCGGGAACAGCAGCAGCAGGAGCGCGAGCGGGAGCGGGAGCAGCAGCAGCAGCGGGAGCAGCAGCAGCAGCAGGAGCGGGAGCAGCAGGTGGAGCAGCAGCAGCAGCAGCAGCAGCAGGAGCGAGAGAAGCAGCAGGAGCAGCAGCAGCAACGGGAGCAGGAACAGGAGGAGCAGCATAAGCAGCAGCAGCAACGGGAGCAGCAGCAGTGGGAGCAGCAGTGGCAGCGCGAGCGGGAGCAGCAGCAGGAGTGGGAGCAGCAGCAGCAGCAGAAGTGGGAGCAGCAGCACGAGCGGGAGCAGCAGCAGGAGCGGGAACAGCAGCAGCAGGAGCGCGCGCGGGAGCGGGAGCAGCAACAGCAGCGGGAGCAGCAGCAGCAGCAGGAGCGGGAGAGCAGCAGCAGCAGGAGCAGCAGCAGCAGCAGCAGCAGGAGCGGGAGCAGCAGCAGCAGCAGCAGCAGGAGCGGGAGCAGCAGCAGGAGCGGGAGCAGCAGCAGGAGCGGGAGCATCTGCAGCAGCAGGAGCAGCAGCAGCAGCAGCAGCAGCAGCAGCAGCAGCAGGAGCAGCAGCGCGAGCGGGAGCAGCAGCAGCAGCAGCACCAGCAGCAGGAGCAGCAGCAGGAGTGGGAGCAGCAGCGCAAGCGGGAGCAGCAGCAGGAGCGGGAGCAGCAGCAGGAGCGGGAGCAGCAGCAGGAGCGGGAGCAGCAGCAGGAGCGGGAGCAACAGCAGGAGCGGGAGCAGCAGCGCGAGCTAGAGCAGCAGCAGCAGCAGGAGCAGCAGCAGGAGCGGGAGCAGCAGCAGGAGCGGGAGCAGCAGCAGGAGCGGGAGCAGCAGCAGCAGCTGGAGCAGCAGCAGCAGCAGGAGCGGGAGCAGCAGCAGGAGTGGGAGCAGCAGCAGCAGCAGGTGCGGGAGCAGCAGCAGGAGTGGGAGCAGCAGCTGGAGCAGCAGGAGCAGCAGCAGCAGCAGCAGCAGCAACGGGAGCAGGAACAGAAGCAGCAGCATAAGCAGCAGCAGCAACAGGAACAGCAGCAGTGGGAGCAGCAGTGGCAGCGCGAGCGGGAGCAGCAGCAGGAGTGGGAGCAGCAGCAGCAGCAGAAGTGGGAGCAGCAGCGCGAGTGGGAGCAGCAGCAGGAGCGGGAGCAGCAGCAGCAGGAGCGCGAGCGGGAGCGGGAGCAGCAGCAGCAGCGGGAGCAGCAGCAGCAGCAGGAGCAGGAGCAGCAGCAGCAACAGGAGCAGCAGCAGCAGCAGCAGCAGGAGCGGGAGCAGCAGCAGCAGCAGCAGCAGCAGGAGCGGGAGCAGCAGCAGCAGCAGGAGCAGCAGCAGGAGCGGGAGCAGCAGCAGCAGCAGGAGCAGCAGCAGCAGCAGCAGCAGCAGCAGGAGCAGCAGCAGGAGCGGGAGCAGCAGCAGCAGGAGCGCGAGCGGGAGCGGGAGCAGCAGCAGCAGGAGCGGGAGCAGCAGCAGCAGCAGGAGCAGGAGCAGCAGCAGGAGCGGGAGCGGGAGCAGCAGCAGGAGCGGGAGCAGCAGCAGGAGTGGGAGCAGCAGCGCGAGCGGGAGCAGCAGCAGCAACAGGAGCAGCAGCAGCAGCAGCAGCAGGAGCGGGAGCAGCAGCAGGAGTGGGAGTAGCAGCAGGAGCGGGAGCAGCAGCAGGAGCGTGAGCAGCAGCAGGAGCAGCAGCAGCAGCAGGAGTGGGAGCAGCAGCAGGAGTGGGAGCAGCAGCTGGAGCAGCAGCAGCAGCAGCAGCAGGAGCGAGAGAAGCAGCAGGAGCAGCAGCAGCAACGGGAGCAGGAACAGGAGGAGCAGCATAAGCAGCAGCAGCAACGGGAGCAGCAGCAGTGGGAGCAGCAGTGGCAGCGCGAGCGGGAGCAGCAGCAGGAGTGGGAGCAGCAGCAGCAGCAGAAGTGGGAGCAGCAGCGCGAGCGGGAGCAGCAGCAGGAGCGGGAACAGCAGCAGCAGGAGCGCGAGCGGGAGCGGGAACAGCAGCAGCAGCGGGAGCAGCAGCAGCAGCAGGAGCGGGAGAGCAGCAGCAGCAGGAGCAGCAGCAGCTGCAGCAGCAGGAGCGGGAGCAGCAGCAGCAGCAGCAGCAGGAGCGGGAGCAGCAGCAGGAGTGGGAGTAGCAGCAGGAGCGGGAGCAGCAGCAGGAGCGGGAGCAGCAGCAGGAGCGGGAGCAGCAGCAGGAGCAGCAGCAGCAGCAGGAGTGGGAGCAGCAGCAGGAGTGGGAGCAGCAGCTGGAGCAGCAGCAGCAGCAGCAGCAGCAGGAGCGAGAGAAGCAGCAGGAGCAGCAGCAGCAACGGGAGCAGGAACAGGAGGAGCAGCATAAGCAGCAGCAGCAACGGGAGCAGCAGCAGTGGGAGCAGCAGTGGCAGCGCGAGCGGGAGCAGCAGCAGGAGTGGGAGCAGCAGCAGCAGCAGAAGTGGGAGCAGCAGCGCGAGCGGGAGCAGCAGCAGGAGCGGTAACAGCAGCAGCAGGGGCGCGCGCGGGAGCAGGAGCAGCAGCAGCAGCAGCAGCAGGAGCGGGAGCAGCAGCAGCAGCAGCAGCAGGAGCGGGAGCAGCAGCAGGAGCGGGAGCAGCAGCAGCAGCGGGAGCAGCAGCAGCAGCAGCAGCAGCAGCAGCAGCAGCAGGAGCAGCAGCGCGAGCGGGGAGCAGCAGCGCAGCAGCACCAGCAGCAGGAGCAGCAGCAGGAGTGGGAGCAGCAGCGCAAGCGGGAGCAGCAGCAGGAGCGGGAGCAGCAGCAGGAGCGGGAGCAGCAGCACGAGCGGGAGCAGCAGCAGGAGCGGGAGCAGCAGCAGGAGCGGGAGCAACAGCAGGAGCGGGAGCAGCAGCGCGAGCTAGAGCAGCAGCAGCAGCAGGAGCAGCAGCAGGAGCGGGAGCAGCAGCAGGAGCGGGAGCAGCAGCAGGAGCGGGAGCAGCAGCAGGAGCGGGAGCAGCAGCAGCAGCAGGAGCGGGAGCAGCAGCAGGAGTGGGAGCAGCAGCAGCAGCAGGTGCGGGAGCAGCAGCAGGAGTGGGAGCAGCAGCTGGAGCAGCAGGAGCAGCAGCAGCAGCAGCAGCAGCAACGGGAGCAGGAACAGAAGCAGCAGCATAAGCAGCAGCAGCAACGGGAGCAGGAACAGGAGGAGCAGCATCAGCAGCAGCAGCAACGGGAGCAGCAGCAGTGGGAGCAGCAGTGGCAGCGCGAGCGGGAGCAGCAGCAGGAGTGGGAGCAGCAGCAGCAGCAGAAGTGGGAGCAGCAGCGCGAGCGGGAGCAGCAGCAGGAGCGGGAACAGCAGCAGCAGGAGCGCGAGCGGGAGCGGGAGCAGCAGCAGCAGCGGGAGCAGCAGCAGCAGCAGGAGCGGGAGAGCAGCAGCAGCAGGAGCAGCAGCAGCAGCAGCAGCAGGAGTGGGAGCAGCAGCAGCAGCAGCAGCAGGAGCGGGAGCTGCAGCAGCAACAGGAGCAGCAGCAGCAGCAGCAGGAGCGGGAGCAGCAGCAGGAGTGGGAGTAGCAGCAGGAGCGGGAGCAGCAGCAGGAGCGGGAGCAGCAGCAGGAGCGGGAGCAGCAGCAGGAGCAGCAGCAGCAGCAGGAGTGGGAGCAGCAGCAGGAGTGGGAGCAGCAGCTGGAGCAGCAGCAGCAGCAGCAGCAGCAGGAGCGAGAGAAGCAGCAGGAGCAGCAGCAGCAACGGGAGCAGGAACAGGAGGAGCAGCATAAGCAGCAGCAGCAACGGGAGCAGCAGCAGTGGGAGCAGCAGTGGCAGCGCGAGCGGGAGCAGCAGCAGGAGTGGGAGCAGCAGCAGCAGCAGAAGTGGGAGCAGCAGCGCGAGCGGGAGCAGCAGCAGGAGCGGGAACAGCAGCAGCAGGAGCGCGAGCGGGAGCGGGAGCAGCAGCAGCAGCGGGAGCAGCAGCAGCAGCAGGAGCGGGGAGAGCAGCAGCAGCAGGAGCAGCAGCAGCAGCAGCAGCAGGAGCAGGAGCAGCAGCAGCAGCAGCAGCAGGAGCGGGAGCAGCAGCAGCAACAGGAGCGGGAGCAGCAGCAGCAGCAGGAGCGGGAGCAGCAGCAGGAGTGGGAGTAGCAGCAGGAGCGGGGAGCAGCAGCAGGAGCGGGAGCAGCAGCAGGAGCGGGAGCAGCAGCAGGAGCAGCAGCAGCAGCAGGAGTGGGAGCAGCAGCAGGAGTGGGAGTAGCAGCTGGAGCAGCAGCAGCAGCAGCAGCAGCAGGAGCGAGAGAAGCAGCAGGAGCAGCAGCAGCAACGGGAGCAGGAACAGGAGGAGCAGCATAAGCAGCAGCAGCAACGGGAGCAGCAGCAGTGGGAGCAGCAGTGGCAGCGCGAGCGGGAGCAGCAGCAGGAGTGGGAGCAGCAGCAGCAGCAGAAGTAGGAGCAGCAGCGCGAGCGGGAGCAGCAGCAGGAGCGGGAACAGCAGCAGCAGGAGCGCGAGCGGGAGCGGGAGCAGCAGCAGCAGCGGGAGCAGCAGCAGCAGCAGGAGCGGGAGAGCAGCAGCAGCAGGAGCAGCAGCAGCAGCAGCAGCAGGAGCGGGAGCAGCAGCAGCAGCAGCAGCAGGAGCGGGAGCAGCAGCATGAGCGGGAGCAGCAGCAGGAGCGGGAGCAGCAGCAGCAGCAGGAGCAGCAGCAGCAGCAGCAGCAGCAGCAGCAGCAGCAGCAGGAGCAGCAGCAGGAGTGGGAGCAGCAGCGCAAGCGGGAGCAGCAGCAGGAGCGGGAGCAGCAGCAGGAGCGGGAGCAGCAGCAGGAGCGGGGGGCAGCAGCTGGAGCGGGAGCAACAGCAGGAGCGGGAGCAGCAGCGCGAGCGGGAGCAGCAGCAGCAGCAGGAGCAGTAGCAGGAGTGGGAGCAGCAGCAGGAGCGGGAGCAGCAGCAGGAACGGGAGCAGCAGCAGGAGCGGGACCAGCAGCAGCAGCAGGAGCGGGAGCAGCAGCAGGAGTGGGAGCAGCAGCTGGAGCAGCAGGAGCAGCAGCAGCAGCAGCAGCAGCAGCAACGGGAGCAGGAAAAGAAGCAGCAGCATAAGCAGCAGCAGCAACGGGAACAGCAGCAGTGGGAGCAGCAGTGGCAGCGCGAGCGGGAGCAGCAGCAGGAGTGGAGGCAGCAGCAGCAGCAGAAGTGGGAGCAGCAGCGCGAGCGGGAGCAGCAGCAGGAGCGGGAGCAGCAGCAGCAGGAGCGCGAGCGTGAGCGGGAGCAGCAGCAGCAGCGGGAGCAGCAGCAGCAGCAGGAGCAGGAGCAGCAGCTGCAGCAGGAGCAGCAGCAGCAGCAACAGCAGGAGCGGGAGCAGCAGCAGCAGCAGCAGCAGCAGGAGCGGGAGCAGCAGCAGCAGCAGGAGCAGCAGCAGGAGCGGGAGCAGCAGCAGCAGCAGGAGCAGCAGCAGCAGCAGCAGCAGCAGCAGGAGCAGCAGCGCGAGCGGGAGCAGCAGCAGCACCTGCAGCAGGAGCAGCAGCAGGAGTGGGAGCAGCAGCGCGAACGGGAGCAGCAGCAGGAGCGGGAGCAGCAGCAGGAGCGGGAGCAGCAGTGCGAGCGGGAGCAGCAGCAGGAGCGGGAGCAGCAGCAGGAGTGGGAGCAGCAGCAGGAGCGGGAGCAGCAGCGCGAGCGGGAGCAGCAGAAGCAGCAGGAGCAGCAGCAGGAGCGGGAGCAGCAGCAGAGCGGGAGCAGCTGCAGGAGCGGGAGCAGCAGCAGGAGCGGGAGCAGCAGCAGGAGCAGCCGCAGGAGCGGGAGCAGCAGCAGCAGCAGGAGCAGCAGCAGGAGCGGGAGCAGCAGCAGCAGCAGCAAAGCAGCAGGAGCGGGAGCAGCAGCAGCAGCAGCAGCAGAAGTGGTAGCAGCAGCAGGAGCGGGTGCAGCAGCAGCAGGAGCGGGAGCTGGAGCAGCAGCAGCAGGAGCGGGAGCGGGAGCAGCAGCAGCAGGAGCGGGAGCAGCAGCAGCAGCAGCAGCGGGAGCAGCTGCAGCAGGAGCGGGAGCAGCAGCAGGAGCAGGAGCGGGAGCAGCAGCGCGAGCGGGAGCAGCAGCGCGAGCGGGAGCAGCAGCAGCAGCAAGAGCGGGAGCAGCAGCAGGAGCAGCAGCAGCAGCAGGAGTGGGAGCAGCAGCAGGAGTGGGAGTAGCAGCTGGAGCAGCAGCAGCAGCAGCAGCAGCAGGAGCGAGAGAAGCAGCAGGAGCAGCATCAGCAACGGGAGCAGGAACAGGAGGAGCAGCATAAGCAGCAGCAGCAACGGGAGCAGCAGCAGTGGGAGCAGCAGTGGCAGCGCGAGCGGGAGCAGCAGCAGGAGTGGGAGCAGCAGCAGCAGCAGAAGTAGGAGCAGCAGCGCGAGCGGGAGCAGCAGCAGGAGCGGGAACAGCAGCAGCAGGAGCGCGAGCGGGAGCGGGAGCAGCAGCAGCAGCGGGAGCAGCAGCAGCAGCAGGAGCGGGAGAGCAGCAGCAGCAGGAGCAGCAGCAGCAGCAGCAGCAGGAGCGGGAGCAGCAGCAGCAGCAGCAGCAGGAGCGGGAGCAGCAGCATGAGCGGGAGCAGCAGCAGGAGCGGGAGCAGCAGCAGCAGCAGGAGCAGCAGCAGCAGCAGCAGCAGCAGCAGCAGCAGCAGGAGCAGCAGCAGGAGTGGGAGCAGCAGCGCAAGCGGGAGCAGCAGCAGGAGCGGGAGCAGCAGCAGGAGCGGGAGCAGCAGCAGGAGCGGGGGCAGCAGCTGGAGCGGGAGCAACAGCAGGAGCGGGAGCAGCAGCGCGAGCGGGAGCAGCAGCAGCAGCAGGAGCAGTAGCAGGAGTGGGAGCAGCAGCAGGAGCGGGAGCAGCAGCAGGAACGGGAGCAGCAGCAGGAGCGGGAGCAGCAGCAGCAGCAGGAGCGGGAGCAGCAGCAGGAGTGGGAGCAGCAGCTGGAGCAGCAGGAGCAGCAGCAGCAGCAGCAGCAGCAGCAACGGGAGCAGGAAAAGAAGCAGCAGCATAAGCAGCAGCAGCAACGGGAACAGCAGCAGTGGGAGCAGCAGTGGCAGCGCGAGCGGGAGCAGCAGCAGGAGTGGAGGCAGCAGCAGCAGCAGAAGTGGGAGCAGCAGCGCGAGCGGGAGCAGCAGCAGGAGCGGGAGCAGCAGCAGCAGGAGCGCGAGCGTGAGCGGGAGCAGCAGCAGCAGCGGGAGCAGCAGCAGCAGCAGGAGCAGGAGCAGCAGCTGCAGCAGGAGCAGCAGCAGCAGCAACAGCAGGAGCGGGAGCAGCAGCAGCAGCAGCAGCAGCAGGAGCGGGAGCAGCAGCAGCAGCAGGAGCAGCAGCAGGAGCGGGAGCAGCAGCAGCAGCAGGAGCAGCAGCAGCAGCAGCAGCAGCAGCAGCAGGAGCAGCAGCGCGAGCGGGAGCAGCAGCAGCACCTGCAGCAGGAGCAGCAGCAGGAGTGGGAGCAGCAGCGCGAACGGGAGCAGCAGCAGGAGCGGGAGCAGCAGCAGGAGCGGGAGCAGCAGTGCGAGCGGGAGCAGCAGCAGGAGCGGGAGCAGCAGCAGGAGTGGGAGCAGCAGCAGGAGCGGGAGCAGCAGCGCGAGCGGGTGCAGCAGAAGCAGCAGGAGCAGCAGCAGGAGCGGGAGCAGCAGCAGAGCGGGAGCAGCTGCAGGAGCGGGAGCAGCAGCAGGAGCGGGAGCAGCAGCAGGAGCAGCCGCAGGAGCGGGAGCAGCAGCAGCAGCAGGAGCAGCAGCAGGAGCGGGAGCAGCAGCAGCAGCAGCAAAGCAGCAGGAGCGGGAGCAGCAGCAGCAGCAGCAGCAGAAGTGGTAGCAGCAGCAGGAGCGGGTGCAGCAGCAGCAGGAGCGGGAGCTGGAGCAGCAGCAGCAGGAGCGGGAGCGGGGAGCAGCAGCAGCAGGAGCGGGAGCAGCAGCAGCAGCAGCAGCGGGAGCAGCTGCAGCAGGAGCGGGAGCAGCAGCAGGAGCAGGAGCGGGAGCAGCAGCGCGAGCGGGAGCAGCAGCGCGAGCGGGAGCAGCAGCAGCAGCAAGAGCGGGAGCAGCAGCAGGAGCGGGAGCAGCAGCAGCAGCAGGAGCGGGAGCAGCAGCAGGAGCCGGAGCAGCAGCAGCAGGAGCGGGAGCAGCAGCAGCAGGAGCAGCAGCAGCAGGAGCGGGAGCAGCAGCAGCAGCAGGAGCGGTAGCAGCAGCAGCATCAGGAGCGGGAGCAGCAGCAGGTGCGGGAGCGGGAGCAGCAGCAGGAGCGGGAGCGGGAGCAGCAGCAGGAGCGGGAACGGGAGCAGCAGCAGGAGCGGGAGCAGCAGCGCGAGCGGGAGCAGCAGTAGGAGGAGCGGGAGCGGGAGCAGCAGCAGGAGCGGGAGCGGGAGCTGCAGCAGCAGCAGGAGCGGGAGCAGCAGCAGGAGCGGGAGCAGCAGCAGCAGCAGGAGAGGGAGCTGCAGCAGCAGCAGGAGCTGGAGCAGCAGCAGCAGCAGCAGCAGGATCGGGAGCAGCAGCAGGAGTGGGAGCAGCAGCAGGAGCAGGAGCGGGAGCAGCAGCAGGAGTGGGAGCAGCAGCAGCAGCAGGAGCGGGAGCAGCAGCAGGAGCGGGAGCGGGAGCAGCAGCTGCAGCAGGAGCGGGAGCAGCAGCAGGAGTGGGAGCAGCAGCAGCAGCAGGAGCGGGAGCAGCAGCAGCAGGAGCGGGAGCAGCAGCAGGAGTGGGAGCAGCAGCAGGAGCGGGAGCAGCAGCAGGAGTGGGAGCAGCAGCAGCAGCAGGAGCGGGAGCAGCAGCAGGAGCAGGAGTGGGAGCAGCAGCAGCAGCAGGAGCGGGAGCAGCAGCAGCAGCAGGAGAGCGAGCAGCCGCAGCAGGAGCGGGAGCAGCAGCAGGAGTGGGAGCAGCAGCAGGAGCGGGAGCAGCAGCAGGAGTGGGAGCAGCAGCAGGAGCGGGAGCAGCAGCAGGAGTGGGAGCAGCAGCAGCCGCAGGAGTGGGAGCAGCAGCAGCAGCAGGAGTGGGAGCAGCAGCAGGAGCGGGAGCAGCAGCAGGAGCGGGAGCGGGAGCAGCAGCTGCAGCAGGAGCGGGAGCAGCAGCAGGAGTGGGAGCAGCAGCAGCAGCAGGAGCGGGAGCAGCAGCAGCAGGAGCGGGAGCAGCAGCAGGAGTGGGAGCAGCAGCAGGAGCGGGAGCAGCAGCAGGAGTGGGAGCAGCAGCAGCAGCAGGAGCGGGAGCAGCAGCAGGAGCAGGAGTGGGAGCAGCAGCAGCAGCAGGAGCGGGAGCAGCAGCAGCAGCAGGAGCGCGAGCAGCTGCAGCAGGAGCGGGAGCAGCAGCAGGAGTGGGAGCAGCAGCAGGAGCGGGAGCAGCAGCAGGAGTGGGAGCAGCAGCAGGAGCGGGAGCAGCAGCAGGAGTGGGAGCAGCAGCAGCCGCAGGAGTGGGAGCAGCAGCAGCAACAGGAGTGGGAGCAGCAGCAGGAGCGGGAGCAGCAGCAGGAGTGGGAGCAGCAGCAGGAGTGGGAGCAGCAGCAGCAGCAGGAGTGGGAGCAGCAGAAGCAGCAGGAGCAGGAGCTGGAGCAGCAGCAGCAGGAGTGGGAGCAGCAGCAGGAGCAGCATCAGCAGCAGCAGGAGGGCGAGCGGGAGCAGCAGCAGCAGGAGTGGGAGCAGCAGCAGGAGTGGGAGCAGCAGCAGCAGGAGCGCGAGCGGGAGCAGCAGCAGGAGCGCGAGCGGGAGCAGCAGGAGCGGGAGCAGCAGCAGCAGCGGGAGCAGCAGCAGCAGCAGGACTGGGAGCAGCAGCCGGAGCGGGAGCAGCAGCAGGAGTGGGAGCAGCAGAAGTAGTGGGAGCGGCAGAAGGAGCAGCAGCTGCAGCAGGAGTGGCTGCAGCAGCAGGAGTGGGAGCAGCAGCAGCAGCAGGAGCGGGAGCAGCAGCAGGAGCGGGAGCAGCAGCATGAGCGGGAGCATCAGTAGGAGTGGGAGCAGCAGCAGGATTGGGAGCAGCAGCAGCAGCAGGAGCGGGAGCAGCAGCAGGAGCGGGAGCGGGAGCAGCAGCAGGAGTGGCAGCAGCAGCAGGAGTGGGAGCAGCAGCAGCAGCAGGAGCGGGAGCAGCAGCAGGAGCGGGAGCAGCAGCATGAGCGGGAGCAGCAGTAGGAGTGGGAGCAGCAGCAGGATTGGGAGCAGCAGCAGCAGCAGGAGCGGGAGCAGCAGCAGGAGCGGGAGCAGCAGCAGGAGCGGGAGCAGCAGCGCGAGCGGGAGCAGCAGCAGGAGCGGGAGCAGCAGCAGGAGCGGGAGCAGCAGCAGGAGCAGGAGCAGCTGCGCGAGCGGGAGCAGCAGAAGCAGCAGGAGCAGCAGCAGGAGCGAGAGCAGCAGCAGAGCGGGAGCAGCTGCAGGAGCGGGAGCAGCAGCAGGAGCGGGAGCAGCAGCAGGAGCAGCCGCAGGAGCGGTAGCAGCAGCAGAAGCAGGAGCAGCAGCAGGAGCGGGAGCAGCAGCAGCAGCAGCAAAGCAGCAGGAGCGGGAGCAGCAGCATCAGCAGCAGCAGGAGTGGGAGCAGCAGCAGCAGCGGGAGCAGCAGCAGCAGCAGGACTGGGAGCAGCTACCGGAGCGGGAGCAGCAGCAGGAGTGGGAGCAGCAGCAGTAGTGGGAGCGGCAGCAGGAGCAGCAGCAGCAGCAGGAGTGGCAGCAGCAGCAGGAGTGGGAGCAGCAACAGCAGCAGGAGCGGGAGCAGCAGCAGGAGCGGGAGCAGCAGCAGGAGCGGGAGCAGCAGTAGGAGTGGGAGCAGCAGCAGGATTGGGAGCAGCAGCAGCAGCAGGAGCGGGAGCAGCAGCAGGAGCGGGAGCGGGAGCAGCAGCAGGAGCGGGTGCAGCAGCAGGAGCGGGAGCAGCAGCGCGAGCGGGAGCAGCAGCAGGAGCGGGAGCAGCAGCAGGAGCGGGAGCAGCAGCAGGAGCGGGAGCAGCAGCGCGAGCGGGAGCAGCAGAAGCAGCAGGAGCAGGAGCAGGAGCGGGAGCAGCAGCAGAGCGGGAGCAGCTGCAGGAGCGGGAGCAGCAGCAGGAGCCGGTGCAGCAGCAGGAGCAGCCGCAGGAGCGGTAGCAGCAGCAGCAGCAGGAGCAGCAGCAGGAGCGGGAGCAGCAGCAGCAGCAGCAAAGCAGCAGGAGCGGGAGCAGCAGCATCAGCAGCAGCAGGAGTGGGAGCAGCAGCAGGAGTTGGAGCAGCAGCTGCAGGAGCGCGAGCGGGAGCAGCAGCAGGAGCGGGAGCAGCAGCAGCAGGAGCGGGAGCAGCAGCAGCAGCGTGAGCAGCAGCAGCAGCAGGACTGGGAGCAGCTACCGGAGCGGGAGCAGCAGCAGGAGTGGGAGCAGCAGCAGTAGTGGGAGCGGCAGCAGGAGCAGCAGCAGCAGTAGGAGTGGCAGCAGCAGCAGGAGTGGGAGCAGCAGCAGCAGCAGGAGCGGGAGCAGCAGCAGGAGCGGGAGCAGCAGCAGGAGCGGGAGCAGCAGTAGGAGTGGGAGCAGCAGCAGGATTGGGAGCAGCAGCAGCAGCAGGAGCGGGAGCAGCAGCAGGAGCGGGAGCGGGAGCAGCAGCAGGAGCGGGTGCAGCAGCAGGAGCGGGAGCAGCAGCGCGAGCGGGAGCAGCAGCAGGAGCGGGAGCAGCAGCAGGAGCGGGAGCAGCAGCAGGAGCGGGAGCAGCAGCGCGAGCGGGAGCAGCAGAAGCAGCAGGAGCAGCAGCAGGAGCGGGAGCAGCAGCAGAGCGGGAGCAGCTGCAGGAGCGGGAGCAGCAGCAGGAGCGGGAGCAGCAGCAGGAGCAGCCGCAGGAACGGTAGCAGCAGCAGCAGTAGGAGCAGCAGCAGGAGCGGGAGCAGCAGCAGCAGCAGCAAAGCAGCAGGAGCGGGAGCAGCAGCAGCAGCAGCAGCAGGAGTGGGAGCAGCAGCAGGAGCGGGTGCAGCAGCAGCAGGAGCGGGAGCGGGAGCTGCAGCAGCAGGAGCGGGAGCGGGAGCAGCAGCAGCAGGAGCGGGAGCAGCAGCAGCAGCAGCAGCGGGAGCAGCTGCATCAGGAGCGGGAGCAGCAGCAGGAGCAGGAGCGGGAGCAGCAGCGCGAGCGGGAGCAGCAGCGCGAGCGGGAGCAGCAGCAGCAGCAGGAGCGGGAGCAGCAGCAGGAGCGGGAGCAGCAGCAGGAGCCGGAGCAGCAGCAGCAGGAGCGGGAGCAGCAGCAGCAGGAGCAGCAGCAGCAGTAGCAGGAGCGGGAGCAGCAGCGCGAGCGGGTGCAACAGCAGCAGCAGGAGCGGGAGCAGCAGCAGGAGCGGGAGCAGCAGCAGCAGCAGGAGCGGTAGCAGCAGCAGCAGCAGGAGCGGTAGCAGCAGCAGGAGCGGGAGCGGGAGCAGCAGCAGGAGCGGGAGCGGGAGCAGCAGCAGGAGCGGGAATGGGAGCAGCAGCAGGAGCGGGAGCAGCAGCGCGAGGGGGAGCAGCAGTAGGAGGAGCGGGAGCGGGAGCAGCAGCAGGAGCGGGAGCGGGAGCAGCAGCAGCAGCAGGACCGGGAGCAGCAGCAGGAGCGGGAGCAGCAGCAGGAGCGGGAGCAGCAGCAGCAGCAGCAAAGCAGCAGGAGAGGGAGCAGCCGCAGGAGCGGTAGCAGCAGCAGCAGCAGGAGCAGCAGCAGGAGCGGGAGCAGCAGCAGCAGCAGCAAAGCAGCAGGAGCGGGAGCAGCAGCATCAGCAGCAGCAGGTGTGGGAGCAGCAGCAGGAGTGGGAGCTGCAGCTGCAGGAGCGCGAGCGGGAGCAGCAGCAGGAGCGGGAGCAGCAGCAGCAGGAGCGGGAGCAGCAGCAGCAGCGTGAGCAGCAGCAGCAGCAGGACTGGGAGCAGCTACCGGAGCGGGAGCAGCAGCAGGAGTGGGAGCAGCAGCAGTAGTGGGAGCGGCAGCAGGAGCAGCAGCAGCAGCAGGAGTGGCAGCAGCAGCAGGAGTGGGAGCAGCAGCAGCAGCAGGAGCGGGAGCAGCAGCAGGAGCAGGAGCAGCAGCAGGAGCGGGAGCAGCAGTAGGAGTGGGAGCAGCAGCAGGATTGGGAGCAGCAGCAGCAGCAGGAGCGGGAGCAGCAGCAGGAGCGGGAGCGGGAGCAGCAGCAGGAGCGGGTGCAGCAGCAGGAGCGGGAGCAGCAGCGCGAGCGGGAGCAGCAGCAGGAGCGGGAGCAGCAGCAGGAGCGGGAGCAGCAGCAGGAGCGGGAGCAGCAGCACGAGCGGGAGCAGCAGAAGCAGCAGGAGCAGCAGCAGGAGCGGGAGCAGCAGCAGAGCGGGAGCAGCTGCAGGAGCGGGAGCAGCAGCAGGAGCGGGAGCAGCAGCAGGAGCAGCCGCAGGAACGGTAGCAGCAGCAGCAGCAGGAGCAGCAGCAGGAGCGGGAGCAGCAGCAGCAGCAGCAAAGCAGCAGGAGCGGGAGCAGCAGCAGCAGCAGCAGCAGGAGTGGGAGCAGCAGCAGGAGCGGGTGTAGCAGCAGCAGGAGCGGGAGCGGGAGCAGCAGCAGCAGGAGCGGGAGCGGGAGCAGCAGCAGCAGGAGCGGGAGCAGCAGCAGGAGCAGGAGCGGGAGCAGCAGCGCGAGCGGGAGCAGCAGCGCGAGCGGGAGCAGCAGCAGCAGCAGGAGCGGGAGCAGCAGCAGGAGCCGGAGCAGCAGCAGGAGCCGGAGCAGCAGCAGCAGGAGCGGGAGCAGCAGCAGCAGGAGCAGCAGCAGCAGTAGCAGGAGCGGGAGCAGCAGCGCGAGCGGGTGCAACAGCAGCAGCAGGAGAGGGAGCAGCAGCAGGAGCGGGAGCAGCAGCAGCAGCAGGAGCGGTAGCAGCAGCAGCAGCAGGAGCGGGAGCAGCAGCAGGAGCGGGAGCGGGAGCAGCAGCAGGAGCGGGAGCGGGAGCAGCAGCAGGAGCGGGAACGGGAGCAGCAGCAGGAGCGGGAGCAGCAGCGCGAGGGGGAGCAGCAGTAGGAGGAGCAGGAGCGGGAGCAGCAGCAGGAGCGGGAGCGGGAGCAGCAGCAGCAGCAGGAGCGGGAGCAGCAGCAGGAGCGGGAGCAGCAGCAGCAGCAGGAGAGGGAGCAGCAGCAGCCGCAGGTGCTGGAGCAGCAGCAGCAGCAGCAGCAGGATCGGGAGCAGCAGCAGGAGTGGGAGCAGCAGCAGGAGCAGGAGCGGGAGCAGCAGCAGGAGTGGGAGCAGCAGCAGCAGCAGGAGCAGGAGCAGCAAAAGCAGAAGGAGCGGGAGCAGCAGCAGCAGCAGGAGCGGGAGCAGCAGCAGCAGGAGCGGGAGCAGCAGCAGGAGTGGGAGCAGCAGCAGGAGCAGGAGCGGGAGCAGCAGCAGGAGTGGGAGCAGCAGCAGCAGCAGGAGCAGGAGCAGCAAAAGCAGAAGGAGCGGGAGCAGCAGCAGCAGCAGGAGCGGGAGCAGCAGCAGCAGGAGCGGGAGCAGCAGCAGGAGTGGGAGCAGCAGCAGGAGCGGGAGCAGCAGCAGGAGTGGGAGCAGCAGCAGGAGTGGGAGCAGCAGCAGCAGCAGGAGTGGGAGCTGCAGCAGCAGCAGGAGCAGGAGCTGGAGCGGCAGCAGCAGGAGTGGGAGCAGCAGCAGGAGCAGCAACAGCAGCAGCAGGAGGGCGAGCGGGAGCAGCAGCAGCAGGAGTGGGAGCAGCAGCAGGAGTGGGAGCAGCAGCAGCAGGAGCGCGAGCGGGAGCAGCAGCAGGAGCGGGAGCAGCAGCAGCAGGAGCGGGAGCAGCAGCAGCAGCGGGAGCAGCAGCAGCAGCAGGACTGGGAGCAGCAGCCGGAGCGGGAGCAGCAGCAGGATAGGGAGCAGCAGAAGTAGTGGGAGCGGCAGCAGGAGCAGCAGCAGCAGCAGGAGTGGCTGCAGCAGCAGGAGTGGGAGCAACAGCAGCAGCAGGAGCGGGAGCACCAGCAGGAGCGGGAGCAGCAGCATGAGCGGGAGCAGCAGTAGGAGTGGGAGCAGCAGCAGGATTGGGAGCAGCAGCAGCAGCAGGAGCGGGAGCAGCAGCAGGAGCGGGAGCAGCAGCAGGAGTGGCAGCAGCAGCAGGAGTGGGAGCAGCAGCAGCAGCAGGAGCGGGAGCAGCAGCAGGAGCGGGAGCAGCAGCATGAGCGGGGGCAGCAGTAGGAGTGGGAGCAGCAGCAGGATTGGGAGCAGCAGCAGCAGCAGGAGCGGGAGCAGCAGCAGGAGCGGGAGCGGGGGCAGCAGCAGGAGCGGGAGCAGCAGCAGGAGCAGGAGCAGCAGCGCGAGCGGGAGCAGCAGCAGGAGCGGGAGCAGCAGCATGAGCGGGAGCAGCAGTAGGAGTGGGAGCAGCAGCAGGATTGGGAGCAGCAGCAGCAGCAGGAGCGGGAGCAGCAGCAGGAGCGGGAGTGGGAGCAGCAGCAGGAGCGGGAGCAGCAGCAGGAGCGGGAGCAGCAGCGCGAGCGACAGCAGCAGCAGGAGCGGGAGCAGCAGCAGGAGCGGGAGCAGCAGCAGGAGCGGGAGCAGCAGCGCGAGCGGGAGCAGCAGAAGCAGCAGGAGCAGCAGCAGGAGCGGGAGCAGCAGCAGAGCGGGAGCAGCTGAAGGAGCAGGAGCAGCAGCAGGAGCGGGAGCAGCAGCAGGAGCAGCCGCAGGAGCGGTAGCAGCAGCAGAAGCAGGAGCAGCAGCAGGAGCGGGAGCAGCAGCAGCAGCAGCAAAGCAGCAGGAGCGGGAGCAGCAGCATCAGCAGCAGCAGGAGTGGGAGCAGCAGCAGGAGTGGGAGCAGCAGCTGCAGGAGCGCGAGCGGGAGGAGCAGCAGGAGCGGAAGCAGCAGCAGCAGGAGCGGGAGCAGCAGCAGCAGCAGGAGCAGCAGCAGCAGCAGGACTGGGAGCAGCTACCGAATGGGAGCAGCAGCAGGAGTGGGAGCAGCAGCAGTAGTGGGAGCGGCAGCAGGAGCAGCAGCAGCAGCAGGAGTGGCAGCAGCAGCAGGAGTGGGAGCAGCAGCAGCAGCAGGAGCGGGAGCAGCAGCAGGAGCGGGAGCAGCAGCAGGAGCGGGAGCAGCAGTAGGAGTGGGAGCAGCAGCAGGATTGGGAGCAGCAGCAGCAGCAGGAGCGGGAGCAGCAGCAGGAGCGGGTGCAGCAGCAGGAGCGGGAGCAGCAGCGCGAGCGGGAGCAGCAGCACGAGCGGGAGCAGCAGCAGGAGCGGGAGCAGCAGCAGGAGCGGGAGCAGCAGCGCGAGCGGGAGCAGCAGAAGCAGCAGGAGCAGCAGCAGGAGCGGGAGCAGCAGCAGAGCGGGAGCAGCAGCAGGAGCGGTAGCAGCAGCAGGTGCGGGAGCAGCAGCATGAGCAGCCGCAGGAGCGGTAGCAGCAGCAGCAGCAGGAGCAGCAGCAGGATCGGGAGCAGCAGCAGCAGCAGCAAAGCAGCAGGAGCGGGAGGAGCAGCAGCAGCAGCAGCAGGAGTGGGAGCAGCAGCAGGAGCGGGTGCAGCAGCAGCAGGAGCGGGAGCGGGAGCAGCAGCAGCAGGAGCGGGAGCAGCAGCATGAGCGGGAGCAGCAGTAGGAGTGGGAGCAGCAGCAGGATTGGGAGCAGCAGCAGCAGCAGGAGCGGGAGCAGCAGCAGGAGCTGGAGCGGGAGCAGCAGCAGGAGTGGCAGCAGCAGCAGGAGTGGGAGCAGCAGCAGCAGCAGGAGCGGGAGCAGCAGCAGGAGCGGGAGCAGCAGCATGGGCAGGAGCAGCAGTAGGAGTGGGAGCAGCAGCAGGATTGGGAGCAGCAGCAGCAGCAAGAGCGGGAGCAGCAGCAGTAGCGGGAGCGGGAGCAGCAGCAGGAGCGGGAGCAGCAGCAGGAGCGGGAGCAGCAGCGCGAGCGGGAGCAGCAGCAGGAGCGGGAGCAGCAGTAGGAGTGGGAGCAGCAGCAGGATTGGGAGCAGCAGCAGCAGCAGGAGCGGGAGCAGCAGCAGGAGCGGGAGCGGGAGCAGCAGCAGGAGCGGGTGCAGCAGCAGGAGCGGGAGCAGCAGCGCGAGCGGGAGCAGCAGCAGGAGCGGGAGCAGCAGCAGGATTGGGAGCAGCAGCAGGAGCAGGAGCAGCAGCAGCAGCAGCAAAGCAGCAGGAGCGGGAGCGGGAGCAGCAGCAGGAGCGGGTGCAGCAGCAGGAGCGGGAGCAGCAGCGCGAGCGGGAGAGCAGCAGGAGCGGGAGCAGCAGCAGGAGCGGGAGCAGCAGCAGGAGCGGGAATAGCAGCGCGAGCGGGAGCAGCAGAAGCAGCAGGAGCAGCAGCAGGAGCGGGAGCAGCAGCAGAGCGGGAGCAGCTGCAGGAGCGGGAGCAGCAGCAGGAGCGGGAGCAGCAGCAGGAGCAGCCGCAGGAGCGGTAGCAGCAGCAGCAGCAGGAGCAGCAGCAGGAGCGGGAGCAGCAGCAGCAGCAGCAAAGCAGCAGGAGCGGGAGCAACAGCAGCAGCAGCAGCAGGAGTGGGAGCAGCAGCAGGAGCGGGTGCAGCAGCAGCAGGAGCGGGAGCGGGAGCAGCAGCAGCAGGAGCGGGAGCGGGAGCAGCAGCAGCAGGAGCGGGAGCAGCAGCAGGAGCAGGAGCGGGAGCAGCAGCGCGAGCGGGAGCAGCAGCGCGAGCGGAGGCAGCAGCAGCAGCAGGAGCGGGAGCAGCAGCAGGAGCGGGAGCAGCAGCAGCAGTAGGAGCAGGAGCAGCAGCAGGAGCCGGAGCAGCAGCAGCAGGAGCGGGAGCAGCAGCAGCAGGAGCAGCAGCAGCAGTAGCAGGAGCGGGAGCAGCAGCGCGAGCGGGAGCAACAGCAGCAGCAGGAGCGGGAGCAGCAGCAGGAGCGGGAGCAGCAGCAGCAGCAGGAGCGGTAGCAGCAGCAGCAGCAGGAGCGGGAGCAGCAGCAGGAGCGGGAGCGGGAGCAGCAGCAGGAGCGGGAGCGGGAGCAGCAGCAGGAGCAGGAACGGGAGCAGCAGCAGGAGCGGGAGCAGCAGCGCGAGCGGGAGCAGCAGTAGGAGGAGCGGGAGCGGGAGCAGCAGCTGGAGCGGGAGCGGGAGCAGCAGCAGCAGCAGGAGCGGGAGCAGCAGCAGGAGCGGGAGCAGCAGCAGCAGCAGGAGAGGGAGCAGCAGCAGCAGCAGGAGCGGGAGCAGCAGCAGCAGCAGCAGCAGGAGCGGGAGCAGCAGCAGGAGTGGGAGCAAAAGCAGGAGCAGGAGCGGGAGCAGCAGCAGGAGTGGGAGCAGCAGCAGCAGCAGGAGCGGGAGCAGCAGCAGGAGCGGGAGCGGGAGCAGCAGCTGCAGCAGGAGCGGGAGCAGCAGCAGGAGCGGGAGCAGCAGCAGGAGCGGGAGCAGCAGCAGGAGCGGGAGCAGCAGTAGGAGTGGGAGCAGCAGCAGGATTGGGAGCAGCAGCAGCAGCAGGAGCGGGAGCAGCAGCAGGAGCGGGAGCGGGAGCAGCAGCAGGAGCGCGTGCAGCAGCAGGAGCGGGAGCAGCAGCGCGAGTGGGAGCAGCAGCAGGAGCGGGAGCAGCAGCAGGAGCGGGATAGCAGCAGGAGCGGGAGCAGCAGCGCGAGCGGGAGCAGCAGAAGCAGCAGGAGCAGCAGCAGGAGCGGGAGCAGCAGCAGAGCAGGAGAAGCAGAAGCAGCAGGAGCAGCAGCAGGAGCGGGAGCAGCAGCAGAGCGGGAGCAGCAGCAGGAGCGGGAGCAGCAGCAGGAGAGGGAGCAGCAGCAGCAGCAGCAGGAGCAGCAGCAGGATCGGGAGCAGCAGCAGCAGCAGCAAAGCAGCAGGAGCGGGAGCAGCAGCAGCAGCAGCAGCAGGAGTGGGAGCAGCAGCAGGAGCGGGAGCAGCAGCAGCAGGAGCGGGAGCAGCAGCATGAGCGGGAGCAGCAGTAGGAGTGGGAGCAGCAGCAGGATTGGGAGCAGCAGCAGCAGCAGGAGCGGGAGCAGCAGCAGGAGCTGGAGCGGGAGCAGCAGCAGGAGTGGCAGCAGCAGCAGGAGTGGGAGCAGCAGCAGCAGCAGGAGCGGGAGAAGCAGCAGGAGCGGGAGCAGCAGCATGAGCGGGAGCAGCAGTAGGAGTGGGAGCAGCAGCAGGATTGGGAGCAGCAGCAGCAGCAGGAGCGGGAGCAGCAGCAGTAGCGGGAACGGGAGCAGCAGCAGGAGCGGGAGCAGCAGCAGGAGCGGGAGCAGCAGCGCGAGCGGGAGCAGCAGTAGGAGTGGGAGCAGCAGCAGGATTGGGAGCAGCAGCAGCAGCAGGAGCGGGAGCAGCAGCATCAGCAGCAGCAGGAGTGGGAGCAGCAGCAGGAGTGGGAGCAGCAGCTGCAGCAGCGCGAGCGGGAGCAGCAGCAGGAGCGGGAGCAGCAGCAGCAGGAGCGGGAGCAGCAGCAGCAGCGGGAGCAGCAGCAGCAGCAGGACTGGGAGCAGCTACCGGAGCGGGAGCAGCAGCAGGAGTGGGAGCAGTAGCAGTAGTTGGAACGGCAGCAGGAGCAGCAGCAGCAGCAGGAGTGGCAGCAGCAGCAGGAGTGGGAGCAGCAGCAGCAGCAGGAGCGGGAGCAGCAGCAGGAGCGGGAGCAGCAGCAGGAGCGGGAGCAGCAGTAGGAGTGGGAGCAGCAGCAGGATTGGGAGCAGCAGCAGCAGCAGGAGCGGGAGCAGCAGCAGGAGCGGGAGCGGGAGCAGCAGCAGGAGCGGGTGCAGCAGCAGGAGCGGGAGCAGCAGCGCGAGCGGGAGCAGCAGCAGGAGCGGGAAAAGCAGCAGGAGCGGGAGCAGCAGCAGGAGCGGGAGCAGCAGCAGCAGCAGCAAAGCAGCAGGAGCGGGAGCGGGAGCAGCAGCAGGAGCGGGTGCAGCAGCAGGAGCGGGAGCAGCAGCGCGAGCGGGAGAGCAGCAGGAGCGGGAGCAGCAGCAGGAGCGGGAGCAGCAGCAGGAGCGGGAATAGCAGCGCGAGCGGGAGCAGCAGAAGCAGCAGGAGCAGCAGCAGGAGCGGGAGCAGCAGCAGAGCGGGAGCAGCTGCAGGAGCGTGAGCAGCAGCAGGAGCGGGAGCAGCAGCAGGAGCAGCCGCAGGAGCGGTAGCAGCAGCAGCAGCAGGAGCAGCAGCAGGAGCGGGAGCAGCAGCAGCAGCAGCAAAGCAGCAGGAGCGGGAGCAGCAGCAGCAGCAGCAGCAGGAGTGGGAGCAGCAGCAGGAGCGGGTGCAGCAGCAGCAGGAGCGGGAGCGGGAGCAGCAGCAGCAGGAGCGGGAGCGGGAGCAGCAGCAGCAGGAGCGGGAGCAGCAGCAGCAGCAGCAGCGGGAGCAGCTGCATCAGGAGCGGGAGCAGCCGCAGGAGCAGGAGCGGGAGCAGCAGCGCGAGCGGGAGCAGCAGCGCGAGTGGGAGCAGCAGCAGCAGCAGGAGCGGGAGCAGCAGCAGGAGCGGGAGCAGCAGCAGCAGTAGGAGCGGGAGCAGCAGCAGGAGCCGGAGCAGCAGCAGCATGAGCGGGAGCAGCAGCAGCAGGAGCAGCAGCAGCAGCAGGAGCGGTAGTAGCAGCAGCAGCAGGAGCGGGAGCAGCAGCAGGAGCGGGAGCGGGAGCAGCAGCAGGAGCGGGAGCGGGAGCAGCAGCAGGAGCAGGAACGGGAGCAGCAGCAGGAGCGGGAGCAGCAGCGCGAGCGGGAGCAGCAGTAGGAGGAGCGGGAGCGGGAGCAGCAGCTGGAGCGGGAGCGGGAGCAGCAGCAGCAGCAGGAGCGGGAGCAGCAGCAGGAGCGGGAGCAGCAGCAGCAGCAGGAGAGGGAGCAGCAGCAGCAGCAGGAGCGGGAGCAGCAGGAGCAGCAGCAGCAGGAGCGGGAGCAGCAGCAGGAGTGGGAGCAGCAGCAGCAGCAGGAGCGGGAGCAGCAGCAGGAGTGGGAGCAGCAGCAGCAGCAGGAGCGGGAGCAGCAGCAGTAGCGGGAGCGGGAGCAGCAGCTGCAGCAGGAGCGGGAGCAGCAGCAGGAGCGGGAGCAGCAGCAGGAGCGGGAGCAGCAGCGCGAGCGGGAGCAGCAGAAGCATCAGGACCAGCAGCAGCAGCGGGAGCAGCAGCAGAGCGGGAGCAGCTGCAGGAGCAGGAGCAGCAGCAGGAGCGGGAGCAGCAGCAGGAGCAGCCGCAGGAGCGGTAGCAGCAGCAGAAGCAGGAGCAGCAGCAGGAGCGGGAGCAGCAGCAGCAGCAGCAAAGCAGCAGGAGCGGGAGCAGCAGCATCAGCAGCAGCCGGAGTGGGAGCAGCAGCAGGATTGGGAGCAGCAGCTGCAGGAGCGCGAGCGGGAGCAGCAGCAGGAGCGGGAGCAGCAGCAGCAGGAGCGGGAGCAGCAGCAGCAGCGGGAGCAGCAGCAGCAGCAGGACTGGGAGCAGCTACCGGAGCGGGAGCAGCAGCAGGAGTGGGAGCAGCAGCAGTAGTGGGAGTGGCAGCAGGAGCAGCAGCAGCAGCAGGAGTGGCAGCAGCAGCAGGAGTGGGAGCAGCAGCAGCAGCAGGAGCGGGAGCAGCAGTAGGAGCGGGAGCAGCAGCAGGAGCGGGAGCAGCAGTAGGAGTGGGAGCAGCAGCAGGATTGGGAGCAGCAGCAGCAGCAGGAGCGGGAACAGCAGCAGGTGCGGGAGCGGGAGCAGCAGCAGGAGCGGGTGCAGCAGCAGGAGCGGGAGCAGCAGCGCGAGCGGGAGCAGGAGCAGGAGCGGGAGCAGCAGCAGGAGCGGGAGCAGCAGCAGGAGCGGGAGCAGCAGCGCGAGCGGGAGCAGCAGAAGCAGCAGGAGCAGCAGCAGGAGCGGGAGCAGCAGCAGAGCGGGAGCAGCTGCAGGAGCGGGAGCAGCAGCAGGAGCGGGAGCAGCAGCAGGAGCAGCCGCAGGAGCGGTAGCAGCAGCAGCAGCAGGAGCAGCAGCAGGAGCGGGAGCAGCAGCAGCAGCAGCAAAGCAGCAGGAGCGGGAGCAGCAGCATCAGCAGCAGCAGGAGTGGGAGCAGCAGCAGGAGTGGGAGCAGCAGCTGCAGGAGCGCAAGCGGGAGCAGCAGCAGGAGCGGGAGCAGCAGCAGCAGGAGCGGGAGCAGCAGCAGCAGCGGGAGCAGCAGCAGCAGCAGGACTGGGAGCAGCTACCGGAGTGGGAGCAGCAGCAGGAGTGGGAGCAGCAGCAGTAGTGGGAGCGGCAGCAGGAGCAGCAGCAGCAGCAGGAGTGGCAGCAGCAGCAGGAGTGGGAGCAGCAGCAGCAGCAGGAGCGGGAGCAGCAGCAGGAGCGGGAGCAGCAGCAGGAGCGGGAGCAGCAGTAGGAGTGGGAGCAGCAGCAGGATTGGGAGCAGCAGCAGCAGCAGGAGCGGGAGCGGGAGCAGCAGCAGGAGCGGGTGCAGCAGCAGGAGCGGGAGCAGCAGCGCGAGCGGGTGAGCAGCAGGAGCGGGAGCAGCAGCAGGAGCGGGAGCAGCAGCGCGAGCGGGAGCAGCACCTGGAGCGGGAGCAGCAGCATGAGCGGGAGCAGCAGTAGGAGTAGGTGCAGCAGCAGGATTGGGAGCAGCAGCAGCAGCAGGAGCGGGAGCAGCAGCAGGAGCGGGAGCGGGAGCAGCAGCAGGAGCGGGAGCAGCAGCAGAGCGGGAGCAGCTGCAGGAGCAGGAGCAGCAGCAGGAGCGGGAGCAGCAGCAGGAGCAGCCACAGGAGCGGTAGCAGCAGCAGAAGCAGGAGCAGCAGCAGGAGCGGGAGCAGCAGCAGCAGCAGCAAAGCAGCAGGAGCGGGAGCAGCAGCATCAGCAGCAGCAGGAGTGGGAGCAGCAGCAGGAGTGGGAGCAGCAGCTGCAGGAGCGCGAGCGGGAGCAGCAGCAGGAGCGGGAGCAGCAGCAGCAGGAGCGGGAGCAGCAGCAGCAGCGGGAGCAGCAGCAGCAGCAGGACTGGGAGCAGCTACCGGAGCGGGAGCAGCAGCAGGAGTGGGAGCAGCAGCAGTAGTGGGAGCGGCAGCAGGAGCAGCAGCAGCAGCAGGAGTGGCAGCAGCAGCAGGAGTGGGAGCAGCAGCAGCAGCAGGAGCGGGAGCAGCAGCAGGAGCGGGAGCAGCAGCAGGAGCGGGAGCAGCAGTAGGAGTGGGAACAGCAGCAGGATTGGGAGCAGCAGCAGCAGCAGGAGCGGGAGCAGCAGCAGGAGCGGGAGCGGGAGCAGCAGCAGGAGCGGGTGCAGCAGCAGGAGCGGGAGCAGCAGCGCGAGCGGGAGCAGCAGCAGGAGCGGGAGCAGCAGCAGGAGCGGGAGCAGCAGCAGGAGCGGGAGCAGCAGCAGCAGCAGCAAAGCAGCAGGAGCGGGAGCGGGAGCAGCAGCAGGAGCGGGTGCAGCAGCAGGAGCGGGAGCAGCAGCGCGAGCGGGAGAGCAGCAGGAGCGGGAGCAGCAGCAGGAGCGGGAGCAGCAGCAGGAGCGGGAATAGCAGCGCGAGCGGGAGCAACAGCAGCAGCAGGAGCGGGAGCAGCAGCAGGAGCGGGAGCAGCAGCAGCAGCAGGAGCGGTAGTAGCAGCAGCAGCAGGAGCGGGAGCAGCAGCAGGAGCGGGAGCGGGAGCAGCAGCAGGAGCGGGAGCGGGAGCAGCAGCAGGAGCAGGAACGGGAGCAGCAGCAGGAGCGGGAGCAGCAGCGCGAGCGGGAGCAGCAGTAGGAGGAGCGGGAGCGGGAGCAGCAGCTGGAGCGGGAGCGGGAGCAGCAGCAGCAGCAGGAGCGGGAGCAGCAGCAGGAGCGGGAGCAGCAGCAGCAGCAGGAGAGGGAGCAGCAGCAGCAGCAGGAGCGGGAGCAGCAGGAGCAGCAGCAGCAGGAGCGGGAGCAGCAGCAGGAGTGGGAGCAGCAGCAGCAGCAGGAGCGGGAGCAGCAGCAGGAGTGGGAGCAGCAGCAGCAGCAGGAGCGGGAGCAGCAGCAGTAGCGGGAGCGGGAGCAGCAGCTGCAGCAGGAGCGGGAGCAGCAGCAGGAGCGGGAGCAGCAGCAGGAGCGGGAGCAGCAGCGCGAGCGGGAGCAGCAGAAGCATCAGGACCAGCAGCAGCAGCGGGAGCAGCAGCAGAGCGGGAGCAGCTGCAGGAGCAGGAGCAGCAGCAGGAGCGGGAGCAGCAGCAGGAGCAGCCGCAGGAGCGGTAGCAGCAGCAGAAGCAGGAGCAGCAGCAGGAGCGGGAGCAGCAGCAGCAGCAGCAAAGCAGCAGGAGCGGGAGCAGCAGCATCAGCAGCAGCCGTAGTGGGAGCAGCAGCAGGATTGGCAGCAGCAGCTGCAGGAGCGCGAGCGGGAGCAGCAGCAGGAGCGGGAGCAGCAGCAGCAACAGCGGGAGCAGCAGCAGCAGCGGGAGCAGCAGCAGCAGCAGGACTGGGAGCAGCTAACGGAGCGGGAGCAGCAGCAGGAGTGGGAGCAGCAGCAGTAGTGGGAGTGGCAGCAGGAGCAGCAGCAGCAGCAGGAGTGGCAGCAGCAGCAGGAGTGGGAGCAGCAGCAGCAGCAGGAGCGGGAGCAGCAGTAGGAGCGGGAGCAGCAGCAGGAGCGGGAGCAGCAGTAGGAGTGGGAGCAGCAGCAGGATTGGGAGCAGCAGCAGCAGCAGGAGCGGGAACAGCAGCAGGTGCGGGAGCGGGAGCAGCAGCAGGAGCGGGTGCAGCAGCAGGAGCGGGAGCAGCAGCGCGAGCGGGAGCAGGAGCAGGAGCGGGAGCAGCAGCAGGAGCGGGAGCAGCAGCAGGAGCGGGAGCAGCAGCGCGAGCGGGAGCAGCAGAAGCAGCAGGAGCAGCAGCAGGAGCGGGAGCAGCAGCAGAGCGGGAGCAGCTGCAGGAGCGGGAGCAGCAGCAGGAGCGGGAGCAGCAGCAGGAGCAGCCGCAGGAGCGGTAGCAGCAGCAGCAGCAGGGAGCAGCAGGAGCGGGAGCAGCAGCAGCAGCAGCAAAGCAGCAGGAGCGGGAGCAGCAGCATCAGCAGCAGCAGGAGTGGGAGCAGCAGCAGGAGTGGGAGCAGCAGCTGCAGGAGAGCAAGCGGGAGCAGCAGCAGGAGCGGGAGCAGCAGCAGCAGGAGCGGGAGCAGCAGCAGCAGCGGGAGCAGCAGCAGCAGCAGGACTGGGAGCAGCTACCGGAGTGGGAGCAGCAGCAGGAGTGGGAGCAGCAGCAGTAGTGGGAGCGGCAGCAGGAGCAGCAGCAGCAGCAGGAGTGGCAGCAGCAGCAGGAGTGGGAGCAGCAGCAGCAGCAGGAGCGGGGAGCAGCAGCAGGAGCGGGAGCAGCAGCAGGAGCGGGAGCAGCAGTAGGAGTGGGAGCAGCAGCAGGATTGGGAGCAGCAGCAGCAGCAGGAGCGGGAGCGGGAGCAGCAGCAGGAGCGGGTGCAGCAGCAGGAGCGGGAGCAGCAGCGCGAGCGGGGTGAGCAGCAGGAGCGGGAGCAGCAGCAGGAGCGGGGAGCAGCAGCGCGAGCGGGAGCAGCACCTGGAGCGGGAGCAGCAGCATGAGCGGGAGCAGCAGTAGGAGTAGGAGCAGCAGCAGGATTGGGAGCAGCAGCAGCAGCAGGAGCGGGAGCAGCAGCAGGAGCGGGAGCGGGAGCAGCAGCAGGAGCGGGAGCAGCAGCAGGAGCGGGAGCAGCAGCGCGAGCGGGAGCAGCAGAAGCAGCAGGAGCAGCAGCAGGAGCGGGGAGCAGCAGCAGAGCGGGAGCAGCTGCAGGAGCAGGAGCAGCAGCAGGAGCGGGAGCAGCAGCAGGAGCAGCCACAGGAGCGGTAGCAGCAGCAGAAGCAGGAGCAGCAGCAGGAGCGGGAGCAGCAGCAGCAGCAGCAAAGCAGCAGGAGCGGGAGCTGCAGCATCAGCAGCAGCAGGAGTGGGAGCAGCAGCAGGAGTGGGAGCAGCAGCTGCAGGAGCGCGAGCGGGAGCAGCAGCAGGAGCGGGAGCAGCAGCAGCAGGAGCAGGAGCAGCAGCAGCAGCGGGAGCAGCAGCAGCAGCAGGACTGGGAGCAGCTACCGGAGCGGGAGCAGCAGCAGGAGTGGGAGCAGCAGCAGTAGTGGGAGCGGCAGCAGGAGCAGCAGCAGCAGCAGGAGTGGCAGCAGCAGCAGGAGTGGGAGCAGCAGCAGCAGCAGGAGCGGGAGCAGCAGCAGGAGCGGGAGCAGCAGCAGGAGCGGGAGCAGCAGTAGGAGTGGGAACAGCAGCAGGATTGGGAGCAGCAGCAGCAGCAGGAGCGGGAGCAGCAGCAGGAGCGGGGAGCGGGAGCAGCAGCAGGAGCGGGTGCAGCAGCAGGAGCGGGAGCAGCAGCGCGAGCGGGAGCAGCAGCAGGAGCGGGAGCAGCAGCAGGAGCGGGAGCAGCAGCAGGAGCGGGAGCAGCAGCAGCAGCAGCAAAGCAGCAGGAGCGGGAGCGGGAGCAGCAGCAGGAGCGGGTGCAGCAGCAGGAGCGGGAGCAGCAGCGCGAGCGGGAGAGCAGCAGGAGCGGGAGCAGCAGCAGGAGCGGGAGCAGCAGCAGGAGCGGGAATAGCAGCGCGAGCGGGAGCAGCAGAAGCAGCAGGAGCAGCAGCGGGAGCGGGAGCAGCAGCAGAGCGGGAGCAGCTGCAGGAGAGGGAGCAGCAGCAGGAGCGGGAGCAGCAGCAGGAGCAGCCGCAGGAGCGGTAGCAGCAGCAGCAGCAGGAGCAGCAGCAGGAGCGGGAGCAGCAGCAGCAGCAGCAAAGCAGCAGGAGCGGGAGCAGCAGCAGCAGGAGTGGGAGCAGCAGCAGGAGCGGGTGCAGCAGCAGCAGGAGCGGGAGCGGGGAGCAGCAGCAGCAGGAGCGGGAGCGGGAGCAGCAGCAGCAGGAGCGGGAGCAGCAGCAGCAGCAGCAGCGGGAGCAGCTGCATCAGGAGCGGGAGCAGCCGCAGGAGCAGGAGCGGGAGCAGCAGCGCGAGCGGGAGCAGCAGCGCGAGCGGGAGCAGCAGCAGCAGCAGGAGCGGGGAGCAGCAGCAGGAGCGGGAGCAGCAGCAGCAGTAGGAGCGGGAGCAGCAGCAGGAGCCGGAGCAGCAGCAGCAGGAGCGGGAGCAGGAGCAGCAGGATCAGCAGCAGCAGTAGCAGGAGCGGGAGCAGCAGCGCGAGCGGGAGCAACAGCAGCAGCAGGAGCGGGAGCAGCAGCAGGAGCGGGAGCAGCAGCAGCAGCAGGAGCGGTAGCAGCAGCAGCAGCAGGAGCGGGAGCAGCAGCAGGAGCGGGAGCGGGAGCAGCAGCAGGAGCGGGAGCGGGAGCAGCAGCAGGAGCAGGAACGGGAGCAGCAGCAGGAGCGGGAGCAGCAGCGCGAGCGGGAGCAGCAGTAGGAGGAGCGGGAGCGGGAGCAGCAGCTGGAGCGGGAGCGGGAGCAGCAGCAGCAGCAGGAGCGGGAGCAGCAGCAGGAGCGGGAGCAGCAGCAGCAGCAGGAGAGGGAGCAGCAGCAGCAGCAGGAGCGGGAGCAGCAGCAGCAGCAGCAGCAGGAGCGGGAGCAGCAGCAGGAGTGGGAGCAGCAGCAGGAGCAGGAGCGGGAGCAGCAGCAGGAGTGGGAGCAGCAGCAGCAGCAGGAGCGGGAGCAGCAGCAGGAGCGGGAGCGGGAGCAGCAGCTGCAGCAGGAGCGGGAGCAGCAGCAGGAGCGGGAGCAGCAGCAGGAGCGGGAGCAGCAGCGCGAGCGGGAGCAGCAGAAGCATCAGGAGCAGCAGCAGGAGCGGGAGCAGCAGCAGAGCGGGAGCAGCTGCAGGAGCAGGAGCAGCAGCAGGAGCGGGAGCAGCAGCAGGAGCAGCCGCAGGAGCGGTAGCAGCAGCAGAAGCAGGAGCAGCAGCAGGAGCGGGAGCAGCAGCAGCAGCAGCAAAGCAGCAGGAGCGGGAGCAGCAGCATCAGCAGCAGCAGGAGTGGGAGCAGCAGCAGGAGTGGGAGCAGCAGCTGCAGGAGCGCGAGCGGGAGCAGCAGCAGGAGCGGGAGCAGCAGCAGCAGGAGCGGGAGCAGCAGCAGCAGCGGGAGCAGCAGCAGCAGCAGGACTGGGAGCAGCTACCGGAGCGGGAGCAGCAGCAGGAGTGGGAGCAGCAGCAGTAGTGGGAGCGGCAGCAGGAGCAGCAGCAGCAGCAGGAGTGGCAGCAGCAGCAGGAGTGGGAGCAGCAGCAGGAGCGGGAGCAGCAGCAGGAGCGGGAGCAGCAGTAGGAGTGGGAGCAGCAGCAGGAGCCGGAGCAGCAGCAGCAGCAGGAGCGGGAGCAGCAGCAGGAGCGGGAGCGGGAGCAGCAGCAGGAGCGGGTGCAGCAGCAGGAGCGGGAGCAGCAGCGAGAGCGGGAGCAGCAGCAGGAGCGGGAGCAGCAGCAGGAGCGGGAGCAGCAGCAGGAGCGGGAGCAGCAGCGCGAGCGGGAGCAGCAGAAGCAGCAGGAGCAGCAGCAGGAGCGGGAGCAGCAGCAGAGCGGGAGCAGCTGCAGGAGCGGGAGCAGCAGCAGGAGCGGGAGCAGCAGCAGGAGCAGCCGCAGGAGCGGTAGCAGCAGCAGCAGCAGGAGCAGCAGCAGGAGCGGGAGCAGCAGCAGCAGCAGCAAAGCAGCAGGAGCGGGAGCAGCAGCATCAGCAGCAGCAGGAGTGGGAGCAGCAGCAGGAGTGGGAGCAGCAGCAGGAGCAGGAGCGGGAGCAGCAGCAGGAGTGGGAGCAGCAGCAGCAGCAGGAGCGGGAGCAGCAAAAGGAGCGGGAGCGGGAGCAGCAGCTGCAGCAGGAGCGGGAGCAGCAGCAGGAGCGGGAGCAGCAGCAGGAGCGGGAGCAGCAGCGCGAGCGGGAGCAGCAGAAGCATCAGGAGCAGCAGCAGGAGCGGGAGCAGCAGCAGAGCGGGAGCAGCTGCAGGAGCAGGAGCAGCAGCAGGAGCGGGAGCTGCAGCAGGAGCAGCCGCAGGAGCGGTAGCAGCAGCAGAAGCAGGAGCAGCAGCAGGAGCGGGAGCAGCAGCAGCAGCAGCAAAGCAGCAGGAGCGGGAGCAGCAGCATCAGCAGCAGCAGGAGTGGGAGCAGCAGCAGGAGTGGGAGCAGCAGCTGCAGGAGCGCGAGCGGGGGCAGCAGCAGGAGCGGGAGCAGCAGCAGCAGGAGCGGGAGCAGCAGCAGCAGCGGGAGCAGCAGCAGCAGCAGGACTGGGAGCAGCTACCGGAGCGGGAGCAGCAGCAGGAGTGGGAGCAGCAGCAGTAGTGGGAGCGGCAGCAGGAGCAGCAGCAGCAGCAGGAGTGGCAGCAGCAGCAGGAGTGGGAGCAGCAGCAGGAGCGGGAGCAGCAGCAGGAGCGGGAGCAGCAGTAGGAGTGGGAGCAGCAGCAGGATTGGGAGCAGCAGCAGCAGCAGGAGCGGGAGCAGCAGCAGGAGCGGGAGCGGGAGCAGCAGCAGGAGCGGGTGCAGCAGCAGGAGCGGGAGCAGCAGCGCGAGCGGGAGCAGCAGAAGCAGCAGGAGCAGCAGCAGGAGCGGGAGCAGCAGCAGGAGCGGGAGCGGGAGCAGCAGCAGGAGCGGGTGCAGCAGCAGGAGCGGGAGCAGCAGCGCGAGCGGGAGCAGCAGCAGGAGCGGGAGCAGCAGCAGGAGCGGGAGCAGCAGCAGGAGCGGGAGCAGCAGCGCGAGCGGGAGCAGCAGAAGCAGCAGGAGCAGCAGCAGGAGCGGGAGCAGCAGCAGAGCGGGAGCAGCTGCAGCAGCGGGAGCAGCAGCAGGAGCGGGAGCAGCAGCAGGAGCAGCCGCAGGAGCGGTAGCAGCAGCAGCAGCAGGAGCAGCAGCAGGAGCGGGAGCAGCAGCAGCAGCAGCAAAGCAGCAGGAGCGGGAGCAGCAGCATCAGCAGCAGCAGGAGTGGGAGCAGCAGCAGGAGTGGGAGCAGCAGCTGCAGGAGCGCAAGCGGGAGCAGCAGCAGGAGCGGGAGCAGCAGCAGCAGGAGCGGGAGCAGCAGCAGCAGCGGGAGCAGCAGCAGCAGCAGGACTGGGAGCAGCTACCGGAGCGGGAGCAGCAGCAGGAGTGGGAGCAGCAGCAGTAGTGGGAGCGGCAGCAGGAGCAGCAGCAGCAGCAGGAGTGGCAGCAGCAGCAGGAGTGGGAGCAGCAGCAGCAGCAGGAGCGGGAGCAGCAGTAGGAGTGGGAGCAGCAGCAGCATTGGGAGCAGCAGCAGCAGCAGGAGCGGGAGCAGCAGCAGGAGCGGGAGCGGGAGCAGCAGCAGGAGCGGGTGCAGCAGCAGGAGCGGGAGCAGCAGCGCGAGCGGGTGAGCAGCAGGAGCGGGAGCAGCAGCAGGAGCGGGAGCAGCAGCAGGAGCGGGAGCAGCAGCGCGAGCGGGAGCAGCAGAAGCAGCAGGAGCAGCAGCAGGAGCGGGAGCAGCAGCAGAGCGGGAGCAGCTGCAGGAGCGGGAGCAGCAGCAGGAGCGGGAGCAGCAGCAGGAGCAGCCGCAGGAGCGGTAGCAGCAGCAGCAGCAGGAGCAGCAGCAGGAGCGGGAGCAGCAGCAGCAGCAGCAAAGCAGCAGGAGCGGGAGCAGCAGCAGCAGCAGCAGCAGGAGTGGGAGCAGCAGCAGGAGCGGGTGCAGCAGCAGCAGGTGCGGGAGCGAGAGCAGCAGCAGCAGGAGCGGGAGCGGGAGCAGCATCAGCAGGAGCGGGAGCAGCAGCAGCAGCAGCAGCGGGAGCAGCTGCATCAGGAGCGGGAGCAGCCGCAGGAGCAGGAGCGGGAGCAGCAGCGCGAGCGGGAGCAGCAGCGCGAGCGGGAGCAGCAGCAGCAGCAGGAGCGGGAGCAGCAGCAGGAGCGGGAGCAGCAGCAGCAGTAGGAGCGGGAGCAGCAGCAGGAGCCGGAGCAGCAGCAGCAGGAGCGGGAGCAGCAGCAGCAGGAGCAGCAGCAGCAGTAGCAGGAGCGGGAGCAGCAGCGCGAGTGGGAGCAACAGCAGCAGCAGGAGCGGGAGCAGCAGCAGGAGCGGGAGCCGCAGCAGCAGCAGGAGCGGTAGCAGCAGCAGCAGCAGGAGCGGGAGCAACAGCAGGAGCGGGAGCGGGAGCAGCAGCAGGAGCGGGAGCGGGAGCAGCAGCAGGAGCAGGAACGGGAGCAGCAGCAGGAGCGGGAGCAGCAGCGCGAGCGGGAGCAGCAGTAGGAGGAGCGGGAGCGGGAGCAGCAGCTGGAGCGGGAGCGGGAGCAGCAGCAGCAGCAGGAGCGGGAGCAGCAGCAGGAGCGGGAGCAGCAGCAGCAGCAGGAGAGGGAGCAGCAGCAGCAGCAGGAGCGGGAGCAGCAGCAGCAGCAGCAGCAGGAGCGGGAGCAGCAGCAGGAGTGGGAGCAGCAGCAGGAGCAGGAGCGGGAGCAGCAGCAGGAGAGGGAGCAGCAGCAGCAGCAGGAGCGGGAGCGGGAGCAGCAGCTGCAGCAGGAGCGGGAGCAGCAACAGGAGCGGGAGCAGCAGCAGCAGCAGGAGCGGGAGCAGCAGCAGGAGCAGGAGCGGGAGCAGCAACAGCAGCAGGAGCGGGAGCAGCAGCAGCAGCAGGAGCGGGAGCAGCAGCAGCAGGAGCGGGAGAAGCAGCAGGAGTGGGAGCAGCAGCAGGAGCGTGAGCAGCAGCAGGAGTGGGAGCAGCAGCAGCAGCAGGAGCGGGAGCAGCAGCAGGAGCAGGAGCGGGAGCAGCAGCAGCAGCAGGAGCGGGAGCAGCAGCAGCAGCAGGAGCGCGAGCAGCCGCAGCAGTAGCGGGAGCAGCAGCAGGAGTGGGAGCAGCAGAAGGAGCGGGAGCAGCAGCAGGAGCGGGAGCAGCAGCAGGAGTGTGAGCAGCAGCAGGAGCGGGAGCAGCAGCAGGAGTGGGAGCAGCAGGAGCCGCAGGAGTGGGAGCAGCAGCAGCAGCAGGAGTGGGAGCAGCAGCAGGAGCGGGAGCAGCAGCAGGAGTGGGAGCAGCAGCAGGAGTGGGAGCAGCAGCAGCAGCAGGAGTGGGAGCAGCAGCAGCAGCAGGAGTGGGAGCAGCTGCAGCAGCAGGAGCAGGAGTGGGAGCAGCAGCAGCAGGAGTGGGAGCAGCAGCAGGAGCAGCAGCAGCAGCAGCAGGAGCGCGAGCGGGAGCAGCAGCAGCAGGAGTGGGAGCAGCAGCAGGAGTGGGAGCAGCAGCAGCAGGAGCGCGAGCGGGTGCAGCAGTAGCAGGAGTGGGAGCAGCAGCAGCAGCAGGAGCGGGAGCAGCAGCAGCAGGAGCGGGAGCAGCAGCTGGGGCAGGAGCGGGAGCAGCAGCAGGAGCAGGAGTGGGAGCAGCAGCAGGAGCAGGAGTGGGAGCAGCAGCAGCAGCAGGAGTGGGAGCAGCAGCAGGAGCGGGAGCAGCAGCAGGAGCAGCAGCGGGAGCAGCAGCAGCAGCAGGAGTGGGAGCAGCAGCCGGAGCGGGAACAGCAGCAGGAGTGGGAGCAGCAGCAGTAGTGGGAGCGGCAGCAGGAGCAGCAGCAGCAGCAGGAGTGGCAACAGCAGCAGGAGTGGGAGCAGCAGCAGCAGCAGGAGCGGGAGCAGCAGCAGGAGCGGGAGCAGCAGCAGGAGCTTGAGCAGCAGCAGCAGCAGGAGTGGGAGCAGCAGCAGCAGAAGGAGTGGGAGCAGCAGCAGCAGCAGGAGCAGGAGCGGGAGCAGCAGCAGCAGGAGTGGGAGCAGCAGCAGGAGCAGCAGCAGCAGCAGCAGGAGCGGGAGCAGCAGCAGCAGCAGCAGCGGGAGCAGCTGCATCAGGAGCGGGAGCAGCCGCAGGAGCAGGAGCGGGAGCAGCAGCGCGAGCGGGAGCAGCAGCGCGAGCGGGAGCAGCAGCAGCAGCAGGAGCGGGAGCAGCAGCAGGAGCGGGAGCAGCAGCAGCAGTAGGAGCGGGAGCAGCAGCAGGAGCCGGAGCAGCAGCAGCAGGAGCGGGAGCAGGAGCAGCAGGATCAGCAGCAGCAGTAGCAGGAGCGGGAGCAGCAGCGCGAGCGGGAGCAACAGCAGCAGCAGGAGCGGGAGCAGCAGCAGGAGCGGGAGCAGCAGCAGCAGCAGGAGCGGTAGCAGCAGCAGCAGCAGGAGCGGGAGCAGCAGCAGGAGCGGGAGCGGGAGCAGCAGCAGGAGCGGGAGCGGGAGCAGCAGCAGGAGCAGGAACGGGAGCAGCAGCAGGAGCGGGAGCAGCAGCGCGAGCGGGAGCAGCAGTAGGAGGAGCGGGAGCGGGAGCAGCAGCTGGAGCGGGAGCGGGAGCAGCAGCAGCAGCAGGAGCGGGAGCAGCAGCAGGAGCGGGAGCAGCAGCAGCAGCAGGAGAGGGAGCAGCAGCAGCAGCAGGAGCGGGAGCAGCAGCAGCAGCAGCAGCAGGAGCGGGAGCAGCAGCAGGAGTGGGAGCAGCAGCAGGAGCAGGAGCGGGAGCAGCAGCAGGAGTGGGAGCAGCAGCAGCAGCAGGAGCGGGAGCAGCAGCAGGAGCGGGAGCGGGAGCAGCAGCTGCAGCAGGAGCGGGAGCAGCAGCAGGAGCGGGAGCAGCAGCAGGAGCGGGAGCAGCAGCGCGAGCGGGAGCAGCAGAAGCATCAGGAGCAGCAGCAGGAGCGGGAGCAGCAGCAGAGCGGGAGCAGCTGCAGGAGCAGGAGCAGCAGCAGGAGCGGGAGCAGCAGCAGGAGCAGCCGCAGGAGCGGTAGCAGCAGCAGAAGCAGGAGCAGCAGCAGGAGCGGGAGCAGCAGCAGCAGCAGCAAAGCAGCAGGAGCGGGAGCAGCAGCATCAGCAGCAGCAGGAGTGGGAGCAGCAGCAGGAGTGGGAGCAGCAGCTGCAGGAGCGCGAGCGGGAGCAGCAGCAGGAGCGGGAGCAGCAGCAGCAGGAGCGGGAGCAGCAGCAGCAGCGGGAGCAGCAGCAGCAGCAGGACTGGGAGCAGCTACCGGAGCGGGAGCAGCAGCAGGAGTGGGAGCAGCAGCAGTAGTGGGAGCGGCAGCAGGAGCAGCAGCAGCAGCAGGAGTGGCAGCAGCAGCAGGAGTGGGAGCAGCAGCAGGAGCGGGAGCAGCAGCAGGAGCGGGAGCAGCAGTAGGAGTGGGAGCAGCAGCAGGAGCCGGAGCAGCAGCAGCAGCAGGAGCGGGAGCAGCAGCAGGAGCGGGAGCGGGAGCAGCAGCAGGAGCGGGTGCAGCAGCAGGAGCGGGAGCAGCAGCGAGAGCGGGAGCAGCAGCAGGAGCGGGAGCAGCAGCAGGAGCGGGAGCAGCAGCAGGAGCGGGAGCAGCAGCGCGAGCGGGAGCAGCAGAAGCAGCAGGAGCAGCAGCAGGAGCGGGAGCAGCAGCAGAGCGGGAGCAGCTGCAGGAGCGGGAGCAGCAGCAGGAGCGGGAGCAGCAGCAGGAGCAGCCGCAGGAGCGGTAGCAGCAGCAGCAGCAGGAGCAGCAGCAGGAGCGGGAGCAGCAGCAGCAGCAGCAAAGCAGCAGGAGCGGGAGCAGCAGCATCAGCAGCAGCAGGAGTGGGAGCAGCAGCAGGAGTGGGAGCAGCAGCAGGAGCAGGAGCGGGAGCAGCAGCAGGAGTGGGAGCAGCAGCAGCAGCAGGAGCGGGAGCAGCAAAAGGAGCGGGAGCGGGAGCAGCAGCTGCAGCAGGAGCGGGAGCAGCAGCAGGAGCGGGAGCAGCAGCAGGAGCGGGAGCAGCAGCGCGAGCGGGAGCAGCAGAAGCATCAGGAGCAGCAGCAGGAGCGGGAGCAGCAGCAGAGCGGGAGCAGCTGCAGGAGCAGGAGCAGCAGCAGGAGCGGGAGCTGCAGCAGGAGCAGCCGCAGGAGCGGTAGCAGCAGCAGAAGCAGGAGCAGCAGCAGGAGCGGGAGCAGCAGCAGCAGCAGCAAAGCAGCAGGAGCGGGAGCAGCAGCATCAGCAGCAGCAGGAGTGGGAGCAGCAGCAGGAGTGGGAGCAGCAGCTGCAGGAGCGCGAGCGGGGGCAGCAGCAGGAGCGGGAGCAGCAGCAGCAGGAGCGGGAGCAGCAGCAGCAGCGGGAGCAGCAGCAGCAGCAGGACTGGGAGCAGCTACCGGAGCGGGAGCAGCAGCAGGAGTGGGAGCAGCAGCAGTAGTGGGAGCGGCAGCAGGAGCAGCAGCAGCAGCAGGAGTGGCAGCAGCAGCAGGAGTGGGAGCAGCAGCAGGAGCGGGAGCAGCAGCAGGAGCGGGAGCAGCAGTAGGAGTGGGAGCAGCAGCAGGATTGGGAGCAGCAGCAGCAGCAGGAGCGGGAGCAGCAGCAGGAGCGGGAGCGGGAGCAGCAGCAGGAGCGGGTGCAGCAGCAGGAGCGGGAGCAGCAGCGCGAGCGGGAGCAGCAGAAGCAGCAGGAGCAGCAGCAGGAGCGGGAGCAGCAGCAGGAGCGGGAGCGGGAGCAGCAGCAGGAGCGGGTGCAGCAGCAGGAGCGGGAGCAGCAGCGCGAGCGGGAGCAGCAGCAGGAGCGGGAGCAGCAGCAGGAGCGGGAGCAGCAGCAGGAGCGGGAGCAGCAGCGCGAGCGGGAGCAGCAGAAGCAGCAGGAGCAGCAGCAGGAGCGGGAGCAGCAGCAGAGCGGGAGCAGCTGCAGCAGCGGGAGCAGCAGCAGGAGCGGGAGCAGCAGCAGGAGCAGCCGCAGGAGCGGTAGCAGCAGCAGCAGCAGGAGCAGCAGCAGGAGCGGGAGCAGCAGCAGCAGCAGCAAAGCAGCAGGAGCGGGAGCAGCAGCATCAGCAGCAGCAGGAGTGGGAGCAGCAGCAGGAGTGGGAGCAGCAGCTGCAGGAGCGCAAGCGGGAGCAGCAGCAGGAGCGGGAGCAGCAGCAGCAGGAGCGGGAGCAGCAGCAGCAGCGGGAGCAGCAGCAGCAGCAGGACTGGGAGCAGCTACCGGAGCGGGAGCAGCAGCAGGAGTGGGAGCAGCAGCAGTAGTGGGAGCGGCAGCAGGAGCAGCAGCAGCAGCAGGAGTGGCAGCAGCAGCAGGAGTGGGAGCAGCAGCAGCAGCAGGAGCGGGAGCAGCAGTAGGAGTGGGAGCAGCAGCAGCATTGGGAGCAGCAGCAGCAGCAGGAGCGGGAGCAGCAGCAGGAGCGGGAGCGGGAGCAGCAGCAGGAGCGGGTGCAGCAGCAGGAGCGGGAGCAGCAGCGCGAGCGGGTGAGCAGCAGGAGCGGGAGCAGCAGCAGGAGCGGGAGCAGCAGCAGGAGCGGGAGCAGCAGCGCGAGCGGGAGCAGCAGAAGCAGCAGGAGCAGCAGCAGGAGCGGGAGCAGCAGCAGAGCGGGAGCAGCTGCAGGAGCGGGAGCAGCAGCAGGAGCGGGAGCAGCAGCAGGAGCAGCCGCAGGAGCGGTAGCAGCAGCAGCAGCAGGAGCAGCAGCAGGAGCGGGAGCAGCAGCAGCAGCAGCAAAGCAGCAGGAGCGGGAGCAGCAGCAGCAGCAGCAGCAGGAGTGGGAGCAGCAGCAGGAGCGGGTGCAGCAGCAGCAGGTGCGGGAGCGAGAGCAGCAGCAGCAGGAGCGGGAGCGGGAGCAGCATCAGCAGGAGCGGGAGCAGCAGCAGCAGCAGCAGCGGGAGCAGCTGCATCAGGAGCGGGAGCAGCCGCAGGAGCAGGAGCGGGAGCAGCAGCGCGAGCGGGAGCAGCAGCGCGAGCGGGAGCAGCAGCAGCAGCAGGAGCGGGAGCAGCAGCAGGAGCGGGAGCAGCAGCAGCAGTAGGAGCGGGAGCAGCAGCAGGAGCCGGAGCAGCAGCAGCAGGAGCGGGAGCAGCAGCAGCAGGAGCAGCAGCAGCAGTAGCAGGAGCGGGAGCAGCAGCGCGAGTGGGAGCAACAGCAGCAGCAGGAGCGGGAGCAGCAGCAGGAGCGGGAGCCGCAGCAGCAGCAGGAGCGGTAGCAGCAGCAGCAGCAGGAGCGGGAGCAGCAGCAGGAGCGGGAGCGGGAGCAGCAGCAGGAGCGGGAGCGGGAGCAGCAGCAGGAGCAGGAACGGGAGCAGCAGCAGGAGCGGGAGCAGCAGCGCGAGCGGGAGCAGCAGTAGGAGGAGCGGGAGCGGGAGCAGCAGCTGGAGCGGGAGCGGGAGCAGCAGCAGCAGCAGGAGCGGGAGCAGCAGCAGGAGCGGGAGCAGCAGCAGCAGCAGGAGAGGGAGCAGCAGCAGCAGCAGGAGCGGGAGCAGCAGCAGCAGCAGCAGCAGGAGCGGGAGCAGCAGCAGGAGTGGGAGCAGCAGCAGGAGCAGGAGCGGGAGCAGCAGCAGGAGAGGGAGCAGCAGCAGCAGCAGGAGCGGGAGCGGGAGCAGCAGCTGCAGCAGGAGCGGGAGCAGCAACAGGAGCGGGAGCAGCAGCAGCAGCAGGAGCGGGAGCAGCAGCAGGAGCAGGAGCGGGAGCAGCAACAGCAGCAGGAGCGGGAGCAGCAGCAGCAGCAGGAGCGGGAGCAGCAGCAGCAGGAGCGGGAGAAGCAGCAGGAGTGGGAGCAGCAGCAGGAGCGTGAGCAGCAGCAGGAGTGGGAGCAGCAGCAGCAGCAGGAGCGGGAGCAGCAGCAGGAGCAGGAGCGGGAGCAGCAGCAGCAGCAGGAGCGGGAGCAGCAGCAGCAGCAGGAGCGCGAGCAGCCGCAGCAGTAGCGGGAGCAGCAGCAGGAGTGGGAGCAGCAGAAGGAGCGGGAGCAGCAGCAGGAGCGGGAGCAGCAGCAGGAGTGTGAGCAGCAGCAGGAGCGGGAGCAGCAGCAGGAGTGGGAGCAGCAGGAGCCGCAGGAGTGGGAGCAGCAGCAGCAGCAGGAGTGGGAGCAGCAGCAGGAGCGGGAGCAGCAGCAGGAGTGGGAGCAGCAGCAGGAGTGGGAGCAGCAGCAGCAGCAGGAGTGGGAGCAGCAGCAGCAGCAGGAGTGGGAGCAGCTGCAGCAGCAGGAGCAGGAGTGGGAGCAGCAGCAGCAGGAGTGGGAGCAGCAGCAGGAGCAGCAGCAGCAGCAGCAGGAGCGCGAGCGGGAGCAGCAGCAGCAGGAGTGGGAGCAGCAGCAGGAGTGGGAGCAGCAGCAGCAGGAGCGCGAGCGGGTGCAGCAGTAGCAGGAGTGGGAGCAGCAGCAGCAGCAGGAGCGGGAGCAGCAGCAGCAGGAGCGGGAGCAGCAGCTGGGGCAGGAGCGGGAGCAGCAGCAGGAGCAGGAGTGGGAGCAGCAGCAGGAGCAGGAGTGGGAGCAGCAGCAGCAGCAGGAGTGGGAGCAGCAGCAGGAGCGGGAGCAGCAGCAGGAGCAGCAGCGGGAGCAGCAGCAGCAGCAGGAGTGGGAGCAGCAGCCGGAGCGGGAACAGCAGCAGGAGTGGGAGCAGCAGCAGTAGTGGGAGCGGCAGCAGGAGCAGCAGCAGCAGCAGGAGTGGCAACAGCAGCAGGAGTGGGAGCAGCAGCAGCAGCAGGAGCGGGAGCAGCAGCAGGAGCGGGAGCAGCAGCAGGAGCTTGAGCAGCAGCAGCAGCAGGAGTGGGAGCAGCAGCAGCAGAAGGAGTGGGAGCAGCAGCAGCAGCAGGAGCAGGAGCGGGAGCAGCAGCAGCAGGAGTGGGAGCAGCAGCAGGAGCAGCAGCAGCAGCAGCAGGAGCGCGAGCAGGAGCAGCAGCAGCAGGAGTGGGAGCAGCAGCAGGAGTGGGAGCAGCAGCAGCAGGAGCGCGAGCGGGAGCAGCAGCAGCAGGAGTGGGAGCAGCAGCAGCAGCAGGAGCGGGAGCAACAGCAGCAGGAGCGGGAGCAGGAGCGGGAGCAGCAGCAGGAGCGGGAGCAGCAGCAGTGGCAAGAGCGGGAGCAGCAGCAGGAGCAGGAGTGGGAGCAGCAGGAGGAGCAGGAGTGGGAGCAGCAGCAGCAGCAGGAGTGGGAGCAGCAGCAGGAGCGGGAGCAGCAGCAGCAGGAGCGGGAGCAGCAGCAGCAGCGGGACCAGCAGCAGCAGCAGGAGTGGGAGCAGCAGCCGGAGCGGGAACAGCAGCAGGAGTGGGAGCAGCAGCAGTAGTGGGAGCGGCAGCAGGAGCAGCAGCAGCAGCAGGAGTGGCAGCAGCAGCAGGAGTGGGAGCAGCAGCAGCAGCAGGAGCGGGAGCAGCAGCAGGAGCGGGAGCAGCAGCAGGAGCGGGAGCAGCAGTAGGAGTGGGAGCAGCAGCAGGAGAGGGAGCAGCAGCAGCAGCAGGAGCGGGAGCAGAAGCAGGGGCGGGAGCGGGAGCAGCAGCAGGAGTGGGAGCAGCAGCAGCAGCAGGAGTGGGAGCAGCAGCAGGAGCGGGAGCAGCAGCAGGAGCAGGAGCTGGAGCAGCAGCAGCAGCAGGAGTGGGAGCAGCAGCAGGAGCGGGAGCGGGAGCAGCAGCAGGAACGGGAGCAGCAGCAGCAGCAGGAGTGGGAGCAGCAGCAGGAGCGGGAGCAGCTGCAGGAGCAGGAGCGGGAGCAGCAGCAGCAGCAGGAGCGGGAGCAGCAGCAGCAGGAGAGGGAGCGGGAGCAGCAGCAGCTGGAGCGGGAGCAGCAGCAGCAGCACGAGCGGGAGCGGGAGCAGCAGCAGCAGGAGCGGGAGAAGCAGCAGCAGCAGGAGCGGGAGCAGCAGCAGCAGGAGCGGGAGCGGGAGCAGCAGCAGCAGGAACGGGAGCAGCAGCAGCAGGAGCGGGAGCGGGAGCAGCAGCAGCAGGAGCGGGAGCAGCAGCAGGAGCAGGAGCGGGAGCAGCAGCAGCAGCAGCAGGAGCGGGAGCAGCAGCAGCAGCAGGAGCGGGAGCAGCAGCAGCAGCAGGAGCGGGAGCAGCAGCAGCAGGAACTGGAGCAGCAGCAGGAGTGGGAGCAGCAGCAGGAGCGGGAGCAGCAGCAGGAGTGGGAGCAGCAGCAGGAGCGGGAGAAGCAGCAGGAGTGGGAGCAGCAGCAGCAGCAGGAGTGGGAGCAGCAGCAGCAGCAGGAGTGGGAGCATCAGCATGAGCGGGAGCAGCAGCAGGAGTGGGAGCAGCAGCAGGAGTGGGAGCAGCAGCAGCAGCAGGAGTGGGAGCAGAAGCAGCAGCAGGAGTGGGAGCAGCAGCAGCAGCAGGAGCAGGAGCGGGAGCAGCAGCAGGAGTGGGAGCAGCAGCCGGAGCACGAGCGGGAGCAGCAGCAGCAGGAGCGGGAGCGGGAGCAGCAGCAGCAGGAGCGGGAGCAGCAGCAGGAGCGGGAGCAGCAGCATGAGCAGAAGCAGCAGCAGCAGCAGGAGCGGGAGCAGCAGCAGCAGCAGGAGCGGGAACAGCAGCAGGAGCGGGAGCAGCAGCAGCAGCAGGAGCGGGAACAGCAGCAGGAGCGGGAGCAGCAGCATGAGCAGAAGCAGCAGCAGCAGCAGGAGCGGGAGCAGCAGCAGCAGCAGGAGTGGGAGCAGCAGCAGGAGCAGCAGCAGCAGCAGCAGGAGCGCGAGCAGGAGCAGCAGCAGCAGGAGTGGGAGCAGCAGCAGGAGTGGGAGCAGCAGCAGCAGGAGCGCGAGCGGGAGCAGCAGCAGCAGGAGTGGGAGCAGCAGCAGCAGCAGGAGCGGGAGCAGCAGCAGCAGGAGCGGGAGCAGGAGCGGGAGCAGCAGCAGGAGCGGGAGCAGCAGCAGTGGCAAGAGCGGGAGCAGCAGCAGGAGCAGGAGTGGGAGCAGCAGCAGGAGCAGGAGTGGGAGCAGCAGCAGCAGCAGGAGTGGGAGCAGCAGCAGGAGCGGGAGCAGCAGCAGCAGGAGCGGGAGCAGCAGCAGGAGTGGGAGCAGCAGCCGGAGCGGGAACAGCAGCTGGAGTGGGAGCAGCAGCAGTAGTGGGAGCGGCAGCAGGAGCAGCAGCAGCAGCAGGATTGGCAGCAGCAGCAGGAGTGGGAGCAGCAGCAGCAGGAGGAGCGGGAGCAGCAGCAGGAGCGGGAGCAGCAGCAGGAGCGGGAGCAGCAGTAGGAGTGGGAGCAGCAGCAGGAGAGGGAGCAGCAGCAGCAGCAGGAGCGGGAGCAGAAGCAGGGGCGGGAGCGGGAGCAGCAGCAGGAGTGGGAGCAGCAGCAGCAGCAGGAGTGGGAGCAGCAGCAGGAGCGCGAGCAGCAGCAGGAGCAGGAGCTGGAGCAGCAGCAGCAGCAGGAGTGGGAGCAGCAGCAGGAGCGGGAGCGGGAGCAACAGCAGGAACGGGAGCAGCAGCAGCAGCAGGAGTGGGAGCAGCAGCAGGAGCGGGAGCAGCAGCAGGAGCAGGAGCGGGTGCAGCAGCAGCAGCAGGAGCGGGAGCAGCAGCAGCAGGAGAGGGAGCGGGAGCAGCAGCAGCTGGAGCGGGAGCAGCAGCAGCAGCACGAGCGGGAGCGGGAGCAGCAGCAGCAGGAGCGGGAGAAGCAGCAGCAGCAGGAGCAGGAGCAGCAGCAGCAGGAGCGGGAGCGGGAGCAGCAGCAGCAGGAACGGGAGCAGCAGCAGCAGCAGCGGGAGCAGCAGCAGCAGGAGCGGGAGCAGCAGCAGGAGCAGGAGCGGGAGCAGCAGCAGCAGCAGGAGCGGGAGCAGCAGCAGCAGCAGGAGCGGGAGCAGCAGCAGCAGCAGGAGCGGGAGCAGCAGCAGCAGGAACTGGAGCAGCAGCAGGAGTGGGAGCAGCAGCAGGAGCGGGAGCAGCAGCAGGAGTGGGAGCAGCAGCAGGAGCGGGAGAAGCAGCAGGAGTGGGAGCAGCAGCAGCAGCAGGAGTGGGAGCAGCAGCAGCAGCAGGAGTGGGAGCATCAGCATGAGCGGGAGCAGCAGCAGGAGTGGGAGCAGCAGCAGGAGTGGGAGCAGCAGCAGCAGCAGGAGTGGGAGCTTAAGCAGCAGCAGGAGTGGGAGCAGCAGCAGCAGCAGGAGCAGGAGCGGGAGCAGCAGCAGGAGTGGGAGCAGCAGCCGGAGCACGACCGGGAGCAGCAGCAGCAGGAGCGGGAGCGGGAGCAGCAGCAGCAGGAGCGGGAGCAGCAGCAGGAGCAGGAGCAGCAGCAGGAGCGGGAACAGCAGCACCAGAAGGAGCGGGAGCAGCAGCAGGAGAGGGAGCAGCAGCAGGAGCTGGAGCAGCAGCAGCAGCATGAGCAGAAGCAGCAGCAGCAGCAGGAGCGGGAGCAGCAGCAGCAGCAGGAGCGGGAACAGCAGCAGGAGCGGGAGCAGCAGCAGGAGCAGGAGCAGCAGCAGCAGCAGGAGCGGGAGCAGCAGCAGCAGCAGGAGCGGGAGCAGCAGCAGGAGCGGCAGCAGCAGCAGCAGCAGGAGAGGGAGCAGCAGCAGCAGCAGCAGCAGGAGCGGGAGCAGCAGCAGGAGTGGGAGCAGCAGCAGGAGCAGGAGCGGGAGCAGCAGCAGGAGTGGGAGCAGCAGCAGCAGCAGGAGCGGGAGCAGCAGCAGGAGTGGGAGCGGGAGCAGCAGCTGCAGCAGGAGCGGGAGCAGCAGCAGGAGTGGGAGCAGCAGCAGCAGCAGGAGCGGGAGCAGCAGCAGGAGCAGGAGCGCGAGCAGCAGCAGCAGCAGGAGCGGGAGCAGCAGCAGCACGAGCGGGAGCAGCAGCAGTAGTGGGAGCAGAAGCAGGAGCGGGAGCAGCAGCAGGAGTGGGAGCAGCAGCAGCAGCAGGAGCGGGAGCAGCAGCAGGAGCAGGAGCGGGAGCAGCAGTAGGAGTGGTAGCAGCAGCAGGAGAGGGAGCAGCAGCAGCAGCAGGAGCGGGAGCAGCAGCAGGAGCGGGAGCGGCAGCAGCAGCAGGAGCGGGAGCAGCAGCAGCAGCAGGAGTGGGAGCAGCAGCAGGAGCGGGAGCAGCAGCAGGAGCAGGAACTTGCGCAGCAGCAGCAGCAGGAGCGGGAGCAGCAGCAGCAGGAACGGGAGCAGCAGCATGAGTGGGAACAGCAGCAGGAGCGGGAGCAGCAGCAGGACTGGGAGCAGCAGCAGGAGCGGGAGCAGCAGCAGGAGTGTGAGCAGCAGCAGCAGCAGGAGTGGGAGCAGCAGCAGCAGCAGGAGTGGGAGCAGCAGCAGGAGCGGGAGCAGCAGCAGGAGTGGGAGCAGCAGCAGGAGTGGGAGCAGCAGCAGCAGCAGGAGTGGGAGCAGCAGCAGCAGCAGGAGTGGGAGCAGCAGCAGCAGCAGGAGCAGGAGCGGGAGCAGCAGCAGGAGTGGGAGCAGCAGCAGGAGCACGAGCGGGAGCAGCAGCAGCAGGAGCGGGAGCGGGAGCAGCAGCAGCAGGAGCGGGAGCAGCAGCAGGAGCAGGAGCAGCAGCAGGAGTGGGAGCAGCAGTAGGAGCGGGAGCGGGAGCAGCAGCAGCAGGAGTGGGAGCGGGAGCAGCAGCAGCAGGAGCGGGAGCGGAAGCGGGAGCGGGAGCAGCAGCAGGAGCGGGAGCAGCAGCAGGAGCGGGAGCAGCAGCAGCAGCAGGAGCAGGAGCAGCAGCAGCAGCAGGAGCGGGAGCAGCAGCAGCAGAAGGAGCAGGAGCAGCAGCAGGAGTGGGAGCAGCAGCAGGAGCTGGAGCAGCAGCAGCAGCAGGAGCAGAAGCAGCAGCAGCAGCAGGAGCGGGAGCAGCAGCAGCAGCAGGAGCGGGAACAGCAGCAGGAGCGGGAGCAGCAGCAGGAGCGGGAGCAGCAGCAGCAGCAGGAGCGTGAGCAGCAGCAGCAGCAGGAGCGGGAGCAGCAGCAGCAGCAGGAGCGGGAGCAGCAGCAGCAGCAGGAGCGGGGGCAGCAGCAGGAGCGGGAGCAGCAGCAGCAGCAAGAGTGGGAGCAGCAGCAGCAGCAGGAGTGGGAGCAGCAGCAGCAGCAGGAGCAGGAGCGGGAGCAGCAGCAGGAGTGGGAGCAGAAGCAGGAGCACGAGCGGGAGCAGCAGCAGCAGGAGCGGGAGCAGCAGCAGGAGCGGGAGCAGCAGCAGGGGTGGGAGCAGCAGCAGGAGCGGGAGCGGGAGCAGCAGCAGCAGGAGCAGGAACGGTGCAGCAGCAGCAGGAGCGGGAGCGGAAGAGGGAGTGGGGCCAGCAGCAGGAGCGGGAGCAGCAGCAGGAGCGGGAGCAGCAGTAGGAGAGGGAGCAGCAGCAGCAGCAGGAGCGGGAGCAGCAGCAGGAGTGGGAGCAACAGCTGGAGCAGCAGGAGCAGCAGCAGCAGCAGCAGCAGCAACGGGAGCAGGAAAAGGAGCAGCAGCATAAGTAGCAGCAGCAACGGGAACAGCAGCAGTGGGAGCAGCAGTAGCAGCGCGAGCGGGAGCAGCAGCAGGAGTGGGAGCAGCAGCAGCAGCAGAAGTGGGAGCAGCAGCGCGAGCGGGAGCAGCAGCAGGAGCAGGAGCAGCAGCAGCAGGAGCGCGAGCGGGAGCGGGAGCAGCAGCAGCAGCGGGAGCAGCAGCAGGAGCAGCCGCAGGTCGGGAGCAGCAGCAGCAGCAGGAGCAGCAGCAGGAGCGGGAGCAGCAGCAGCTGCAGCAAAGCAGCAGGAGCGGGAGCAGCAGCAGCAGCAGTAGCAGGAGTGGGAGCAGCAGCAGGAGCGGGTGCAGCAGCAGCAGGAGCGGGAGCGGGAGCAGCAGCAGCAGGAGCGGGAGCGGGAGCAGCAGCAGCAGGAGCGGGAGCAGCAGCAGCAGCAGGAGCGGGAGCAGCAGCAGCAGCAGGAGCAGGAGCAGCAGCAGGAGCCGGAGCAGCAGCAGCAGGAGCGGGAGCGGGAGCAGCAGCAGGAGCGGGAACGGGAGCAGCAGCAGGAGCGGGAACGGGAGCAGCAGCAGCAGCAGGAGCCGGAGCAGCAGCAGGAGCGGGAGCAGCAGCAGCAGCAGGAGAGGGAGCAGCAGCAGCAGCAGGAGTGGGAGCAGCAGCAGGAGCAGGAGCGGGAGCAGCAGCAGGAGTGGGAGCAGCAGCAGCAGCAGAAGTGGGAGCAGCAGCGCGAGCAGGAGCAGTAGCAGGAGTGGGAGCAGCAGCAGCAGCAGGAGCGGGAGCAGCAGCAGGAGCGGGAGCAGCAGCAGGAGCGGGAGCAGCAGTAGGAGTGGGAGCAGCAGCAGGAGAGGGAGCAGCAGCAGCAGCAGGAGCGGGAGCAGAAGCAGGGGCGGGAGCGGGAGCAGCAGCAGGAGTGGGAGCAGCAGCAGCAGCAGGAGTGGGAGCAGCAGCAGGAGCGCGAGCAGCAGCAGGAGCAGGAGCTGGAGCAGCAGCAGCAGCAGGAGTGGGAGCAGCAGCAGGAGCGGGAGCGGGAGCAACAGCAGGAACGGGAGCAGCAGCAGCAGCAGGAGTGGGAGCAGCAGCAGGAGCGGGAGCAGCAGCAGGAGCAGGAGCGGGAGCAGCAGCAGCAGCAGGAGCGGGAGCAGCAGCAGCAGGAGAGGGAGCGGGAGCAGCAGCAGCTGAAGCGGGAGCAGCAGCAGCAGCACGAGCGGGAGCGGGAGCAGCAGCAGCAGGAGCGGGAGAAGCAGCAGCAGCAGGAGCGGGAGCAGCAGCAGCAGGAGCGGGAGCGGGAGCAGCAGCAGCAGGAACGGGAGCAGCAGCAGCATGAGCGGGAGCAGCAGCAGCAGGAGCGGGAGCAGCAGCAGGAGCAGGAGCGGGAGCAGCAGCAGCAGCAGGAGCGTGAGCAGCAGCAGCAGCAGGAGCGGGAGCAGCAGCAGCAGCAGGAGCGGGAGCAGCAGCAGCAGGAACTGGAGCAGCAGCAGGAGTGGGAGCAGCAGCAGGAGCGGGAGCAGCAGCAGGAGTGGGAGCAGCAGCAGGAGCGGGAGAAGCAGCAGGAGTGGGAGCAGCAGCAGCAGCAGGAGTGGGAGCAGCAGCAGCAGCAGGAGTGGGAGCATCAGCATGAGCGGGAGCAGCAGCAGGAGTGGGAGCAGCAGCAGGAGTGGGAGCAGCAGCAGCAGCAGGAGTGGGAGCAGAAGCAGCAGCAGGAGTGGGAGCAGCAGCAGCAGCAGGAGCAGGAGCGGGAGCAGCAGCAGGAGTGGGAGCAGCAGCCGGAGCACGAGCGGGAGCAGCAGCAGCAGGAGCGGGAGCGGGAGCAGCAGCAGCAAAGCGGGAGCAGCAGCAGGAGCAGGAGCAGCAGCAGGAGCGGGAACAGCAGCACCAGAAGGAGCGGGAGCAGCAGCAGGAGAGGGAGCAGCAGCAGGAGCTGGAGCAGCAGCAGCAGCATGAGCAGAAGCAGCAGCAGCAGCAGGAGCGGGAGCAGCAGCAGCAGCAGGAGCGGGAACAGCAGCAGGAGCGGGAGCAGCAGCAGGAGCAGGAGCAGCAGCAGCAGCAGGATCGTGAGCAGCAGCAGCAGCAGGAGCGGGAGCAGCAGCAGCAGCAGCAGGAGTTGGAGCAGCAGCAGCAGCAGGAGCTGGGGCAGCAGCAGGAGCGGGAGCAGCAGCAGCAGCAGGAGTGGGAGCAGCAGCAGCAGCAGGAGTGGGAGCAGCAGCAGCAGCAGGAGCAGGAGCGGGAGCAGCAGCAGGAGTGGGAGCAGAAGCAGGAGCACGAGCGGGAGCAGCAGCAGCAGGAGCGGGAGCGGGAGCAGCAGCAGCAGGATCGGGAGCAGCAGCAGCAGCAGCAGCAGCAGGAGCGGGAGCAGCAGCGCGAGCGGGAGCAGCAGCAGCAGCAGGAGTGGGAGCAGCAGCAGCAGGAGCGGGAGCAGCAGCAGCAGCAGGAGCGGGAGCAGCAGCAGCAGCAGGAGCATGAGCAGCAGCAGGAGCGGGAGTGGGAGCAGAAGCAGGAGCGGGAACAGGAGCAGCAGCAGGAGCGGGAGCAGCAGCGCGAGCGGGAGCAGCAGTAGGAGGAGCGGGAGCGGGAGCAGCAGCAGGAGCGGGAGCGGGAGCAGCAGCAGCAGCAGGAGCGGGAGCAGCAGCAGGAGCGGCAGCAGCAGCAGCAGCAGGAGAGGGAGCAGCAGCAGCAGCAGGAGCGGGAGCAGCAGCAGCAGCAGCAGCAGGAGCGGGAGCAGCAGCAGGAGTGGGAGCAGCAGCAGGAGCAGGAGCGGGAGCAGCAGCAGGAGTGGGAGCAGCAGCAGCAGCAGGAGCGGGAGCAGCAGCAGGAGTGGGAGCGGGAGCAGCAGCTGCAGCAGGAGCGGGAGCAGCAGCAGGAGTCGGAGCAGAAGCAGCAGCAGGAGCGGGAGCAGCAGCAGGAGCAGGAGCGGGAGCAGCAGCAGCAGCAGCAGCAGGAGCGGGAGCAGCAGCAGGAGTGGGAGCAGCAGCAGGAGCAGGAGCGGGAGCAGCAGCAGGAGTGGGAGCAGCAGCAGCAGCAGGAGCGGGAGCAGCAGCAGGAGTGGGAGCGGGAGCAGCAGCTGCAGCAGGAGCGGGAGCAGCAGCAGGAGTCGGAGCAGAAGCAGCAGCAGGAGCGGGAGCAGCAGCAGGAGCAGGAGCGCGAGCAGCAGCAGCAGCAGGAGCGGGATCAGCAGCAGCACGAGCGGGAGCAGCAGCAGTAGTGGGAGCAGAAGCAGGAGCGGGAGCAGCAGAAGGAGTGGGAGCAGCAGCAGCAGCAGGAGCGGGAGCAGCAGCAGGAGCAGGAGCGGGAGCAGCAGTAGGAGTGGTAGCAGCAGCAGGAGAGGGAGCAGCAGCAGCAGCAGGAGCGGGAGCAGCAGCAGGAGCGGGAGCGGCAGCAGCAGCAGGAGCGGGAGCAGCAGCAGCAGCAGGAGTGGGAGCAGCAGCAGGAGCGGGAGCAGCAGCAGGAGCAGGAGCTTGCGCAGCAGAAGCAGCAGGAGCGGGAGCAGCAGCAGCAGGAACGGGAGCAGCAGCAGGAGTGGGAACAGCAGCAGGAGCGGGAGCAGCAGCAGGACTGGGAGCAGCAGCAGGAGCGGGAGAAGCAGCAGGAGTGTGAGCAGCAGCAGCAGCAGGAGTGGGAGCAGCAGCAGCAGCAGGAGTGGGTGCAGCAGCAGGAGCGGGAGCAGCAGCAGGAGTGGGAGCAGCAGCAGGAGTGGGAGCAGCAGCAGCAGCAGGAGTGGGAGCAGCAGCAGCAGCAGGAGTGGGAGCAGCAGCAGCAGCAGGAGCAGGAGCGGGAGCAGCAGCAGGAGTGGGAGCAGCAGCAGGAGTGGGAGCAGCAGCAGCAGGAGCGGGAGCGGAAGCGGGAGCGGGAGCAGCAGCAGGAGCGGGAGCAGCAGCAGGAGCGGGAGCAGCAGCAGCAGCAGGAGCAGGAGCAGCAGCAGCAGCAGGAGCGGGAGCAGCAGCAGCAGAAGGAGCAGGAGCAGCAGCAGGAGTGGGAGCAGCAGCAGGAGCTGGAGCAGCAGCAGCAGCAGGAGCAGAAGCAGCAGCAGCAGCAGGAGCGGGAGCAGCAGCAGCAGCAGGAGCGGGAACAGCAGCAGGAGCGGGAGCGTGAGCAGCAGCAGCAGCAGGAGCGGGAGCAGCAGCAGCAGCAGGAGCGGGAGCAGCAGCAGCAGCAGGAGCGGGGGCAGCAGCAGGAGCGGGAGCAGCAGCAGCAGCAAGAGTGGGAGCAGCAGCAGCAGCAGGAGTGGGAGCAGCAGCAGCAGCAGGAGCAGGAGCGGGAGCAGCAGCAGGAGTGGGAGCAGAAGCAGGAGCACGAGCGGGAGCAGCAGCAGCAGGAGCGGGAGCGGGAGCAGCAGCAGCAGGAGCGGGAGCAGCAGCAGGAGCGGGAGCAGCAGCAGGGTTGGGAGCAGCAGCAGGAGCGGGAGCGGGAGCAGCAGCAGCAGGAGCAGGAACGGTGCAGCAGCAGCAGGAGTGGGAGCGGAAGAGGGAGTGGGGCCAGCAGCAGGAGCGGGAGCAGCAGCAGGAGCGGGAGCAGCAGTAGGAGAGGGAGCAGCAGCAGCAGCAGGAGCGGAAGCAGCAGCAGGAGTGGGAGCAACAGCTGGAGCAGCAGGAGCAGCAGCAGCAGCAGCAGCAGCAACGGGAGCAGGAAAAGGAGCAGCAGCATAAGCAGCAGCAGCAACGGGAACAGCAGCAGTGGGAGCAGCAGTAGCAGCGCGAGCGGGAGTAGCAGCAGGAGTGGGAGCAGCAGCAGCAGCAGAAGTGGGAGCAGCAGCGCGAGCGGGAGCAGCAGCAGCAGCAGGAGCAGCAGCAGCAGGAGCGCGAGCGGGAGCGGGAGCAGCAGCAGCAGCGGGAGCAGCAGCAGGAGCAGCCGCAGGTCGGGAGCAGCAGCAGCAGCAGGAGCAGCAGCAGGAGCGGGAGCAGCAGCAGCAGCAGCAAAGCAGCAGGAGCGGGAGCAGCAGCAGCAGCAGCAGCAGGAGTGGGAGCAGCAGCAGGAGCGGGTGCAGCAGCAGCAGGAGCGGGAGCGGGAGCAGCAGCAGCAGGAGCGGGAGCGGGAGCAGCAACAGCAGGAGCGGGAGCAGCAGCAGCAGCAGGAGCGGGAGCAGCAGCAGCAGCAGGAGCAGGAGCAGCAGCAGGAGCCGGAGCAGCAGCAGCAGGAGCGGGAGCGGGAGCAGCAGCAGGAGCGGGAACGGGAGCAGCAGCAGGAGCGGGAACGGGAGCAGCAGCAGCAGCAGGAGCCGGAGCAGCAGCAGGAGCGGGAGCAGCAGCAGCAGCAGGAGAGGGAGCAGCAGCAGCAGCAGGAGCGGGAGCAGCAGCAGCAGCAGCAGCAGGAGCGGGAGCAGCAGCAGGAGTGGGAGCAGCAGCAGGAGCAGGAGCGGGAGCAGCAGCAGGAGTGGGAGCAGCAGCAGCAGCAGGAGCGGGAGCAGCAGCAGGAGCGGGAGCGGGAGCAGCAGCTGCAGCAGGAGCGGGAGCAGCAGCAGGAGTGGGAGCAGCAGCAGCAGCAGGAGCGGGAGCAGCAGCAGGAGCAGGAGCGGGAGCAGCAACAGCAGCAGGAGCGGGAGCAGCAGCAGCAGGAGCGGGAGCAGCAGCAGGAATGGGAGCAGCAGCAGGAGCGGGAGCAGCAGCAGGAGCGGGAGCAGCAGCAGGAGCAGGAGTGGGAGCAGCAGCAGCAGCAGGAGCGGGAGCAGCAGCAGCAGCAGCAGGAGCGCGAGCAGCCGCAGCAGGAGCGGGAGCAGCAGCAGGAGTGGGAGCAGCAGCAGGAGCGGGAGCAGCAGCAGGAGTGGGAGCAGCAGCAGGAGCGGGAGCAGCAGCAGGATTGGGAGCAGCAGCAGCTGCTGGAGTGGGAGCAGCAGCAGGAGTGGGAGCAGCAGCAGAAGCGGGAGCAGCAGCAGGAGTGGGAGCAGCAGCAGGAGTGGGTGCAGCAGCAGCAGCAGGAGTGGGAGCAGCAGCAGCAGCAGGAGCAGGAGCGGGAGCAGCAGCAGCAGGAGTGGGAGCAGCAGCAGCAGGAGTGGGAGCAGCAGCAGGGTGGGAGCAGCAGCAGCAGGAGCGCGAGCGGGAGCAGCAGCAGCAGGAGTGGGAGCAGCAGCAGCAGCAGGAGCGGGAGCAGCAGCAGTAGGAGCGGGAGCAGCAGCAGCAGGAGCGGGAGCAGCAGCAGGAGCGGGAGCAGCAGCAGGGGCAGGAGCGGGAGCAGCAGCAGGAGCAGGAGTGGGAGCAGCAGCAGCAGCAGGAGTGGGAGCAGCAGCAGGAGCGGGAGCTGCAGCAGCAGGAGCGGGAGCAGCAGCAGCAGCGGGAGCAGCAGCAGCAGCAGTAGTGCGAGCAGCAGCCGGAGCGGGAGCAGCAGCAGGAGTGGGAGCAGCAGCAGTAGTGGGAGCGGCAGCAGGAGCAGCAGCAGCAGCAGGAGCGGGAGCAGCATCAGGAGCGGGAGCAGCAGTAGGAGTGGGAGCAGCAGCAGGAGCGGGAGCAGCAGCAGCAGCAGGAGCGCGAGCAGCAGCAGGAGCGGGAGCGGGAGCAGCAGCAGGAGCCGGAGCAGCAGCAGCAGCAGTAGTGGGAGCAGCAGCAGGTGCGGGAGCAGCAGCAGCAGCAGGAGCGGGAGCAGCAGCAGCGGCAGGAGTGGGAGCAGCAGCAGGAGCGGGAGCGGGAGCAGCAGCAGGAGCGGGAGCAGCAACAGCAGCAGGAGTGGGAGCAGCAGCAGGAGCGGGAGCAGCAGCAGGAGCAGGAGCGGGAGCAGCAGCATCAGCAGGAGCGGGAGCAGCAGCAGCAGGAGAGGGAGCGGGAGCAGCAGCAGGTGGAGCGGGAGCAGCAGCAGCAGCACGAGCGGAAGCGGGAGCGGGAGCAGCAGCAGCAGGAGCGGGAGAAGCAGCAGCAGCAGGAGCGGGAGCAGCAGCAGCAGGAGCGGGAGCGGGAGCAGCAGCAGCAGGAGCGGGAGCAGCAGCAGCAGCAGCAGCGGGAGCAGCAGCAGCAGGATCGGGAGCAGCAGCAGGAGCAGGACCGGGAGCAGCAGCGCGAGCGGGAGCAGCTGCGCGAGCGGGAGCAGCAGCAGCAGCAGCAGGAGCTGGAGCAGCAGCAGGAGCGGGAGCAGCAGCAGCAGCTGGAGCGGGAGCAGCAGCAGCAGGAGCGGGAGCGGGAGCAGCAGCAGCAGGAGCGGGAGCAGCAGCAGCAGCAGCAGCGGGAGCAGCAGCAGCAGGATCGGGAGCAGCAGCAGGAGCAGGACCGGAGCAGCAGCGCGAGCGGGAGCAGCTGCGCGAGCGGGGAGCAGCAGCAGCAGCAGGAGCTGGAGCAGCAGCAGGAGCGGGAGCAGCAGCAGCAGCTGGAGCGGGAGCAGCAGCAGGAGCCGGAGCAGCAGCAGCAGGAGCGGGAGCAGCAGCAGCAGCAGCAGCAGCAGGAGCGGGGAGCAGCAGCGCGAGCAGGAGCAGCAGAAGCAGCAGGAGCGGGGAGCAGCAGCAGGAGCGGGGAGCAGCAGCAGCAGCAGCAGCAGCAGGAGCGGGAGCAGCAGCGCGAGCAGGAGCAGCAGAAGCAGCAGGAGCGGGAGCAGCAGCAGGAGCGGGAGCAGCAGCAGCAGCAGGAGCGGGGAGCAGCAGCAGCAGCAGGAGCGGGAGCAGCAGCAGGAGCGGGAGCGGGAGCAGCAGCAGGAGCGGGAACGGGAGCAGCAGCAGGAGCGGGAGCAGCAGCGCGAGCGGCAGCAGCAGTAGGAGGAGCGGGAGCAGCAGCAGGAGCGGGAGCAGCAGCAGCAGCAGCAGCGGGAGCAGCTGCAGCAGGAGCGGGAGCAGCAGAAGGAGCAGGAGCGGGAGCAGCAGCGCGAGCTCGAGCAGCAGCGCGAGCGGGGAGCGGCAGCAGCAGCAGGAGCGGGAGCAGCAGCAGGAGCGGGGAGCAGCAGCAGCAGCAGGAGCGGGAGCAGCAGCAGGAGCCGGAGCAGCAGCAGCAGGAGCGGGGAGCAGCAGCAGCAGGAGCAGCAGCAGCAGTAGCAGGAGCGGGGAGCAGCAGCGCGAGCGGGAGCAACAGCAGCAGCAGGAGCGGGAGCAGCAGCAGGAGCGGGAGCGAGCAGCAGCAGCAGGAGCGGGGAGCAGCAGCAGGAGCCGGAGCAGCAGCAGCAGAAGCGGGTGCAGCAGCAGCAGGAGCAGCAGCAGCAGTAGCAGGAGCGGGAGCAGCAGCGCGAGCGGGGAGCAGCAGCAGCAGCAGGAGCGGGAGCAGCAGCAGGAGCGGAGCAGCAGCAGCAGCAGGAGCGGTAGCAGCAGCAGCAGCAGGAGCGGGGAGCAGCAGCAGGAGCGGGAGCGGGAGCAGCAGCAGGAGCGGGGAGCGGGAGCAGCAGCAGGAGCGGCAACGGGAGCAGCAGCAGGAGCGGGAGAGCAGCAGCGCGAGCGGGAGCAGCAGTAAGTAGGAGGAGCGGAGCGGGAGCAGCAGCAGGAGCGGGAGCGGGAGCAGCAGCAGCAGCAGGAGCGGGAGCAGCAGCAGGAGCGGGAGCAGCAGCAGCAGCAGGAGAGGGAGCAGCAGCAGCAGCAGGAGCGGGAGCAGCAGCAGGAGTGGGAGCAGCAGCAGCAGCAGGAACGGGAGCAGCAGCAGGAGCGGGGAGCGGGAGCAGCAGCTGCAGCAGGAGTGGGAGCAGCAGCAGGAGTGGGAGCAGCAGCAGCAGCAGGAGCGGGAGCAGCAGCAGGAGCAGGAGCGGGAGCAGCAACAGCAGCAGGAGCCGGAGCAGCAGCAGCAGCAGGAGCGGGAGCAGCAGCAGCAGGAGCGGGAGCAGCAGCAGGAGTGGGAGCAGCAGCAGGAGTGGGAGCAGCAGCAGGAGTGGGAGCAGCAGCAGGAGCGGGGAGCAGCAGCAGGAGAAGGAGCGGGAGCAGCAGCAGCAGCAGGAGCGGGAGCAGCAGCAGCAGCAGGAGCGCGAGCAGCCGCAGCAGGAGCGGGAGCAGCAGCAGGAGTGGGAGCAGCAGCAGGAGCGGGAGCAGCAGCAGGAGAGGGAGCAGCAGCAGGAGCGGGAGCAGCAGCAGGAGTGGGAGCAGCAGCAGCCGCAGGAGTGGGAGCAGCAGCAGCAGCAGGAGTGGGGGAGCAGCAGCAGGAGCGGGAGCAGCCGCAGGAGTGGGAGCAGCAGCAGGAGTGGGAGCAGCAGCAGCAGCAGGAGAGGGAGCGGGAGCAGCAGCAGCTGGAGCGGGAGCAGCAGCAGCAGCACGAGCGGGAGCGGGAGCAGCAGCAGCAGGAGCGGGAGAAGCAGCAGCAGCAGGAGCGGGAGCAGCAGCAGCAGGAGCGGGAGCGGGAGCAGCAGCAGCAGGAACGGGAGCAGCAGCAGCAGGAGCGGGAGCAGCAGCAGCAGGAGCGGGAGCAGCAGCAGGAGCAGGAGCGGGAGCAGCAGCAGCAGCAGGAGCGTGAGCAGCAGCAGCAGCAGGAGCGGGGAGCAGCAGCAGCAGCAGGAGCGGGAGCAGCAGCAGCAGGAACTGGAGCAGCAGCAGGAGTGGGAGCAGCAGCAGGAGCGGGAGCAGCAGCAGGAGTGGGAGCAGCAGCAGGAGCGGGAGAAGCAGCAGGAGTGGGAGCAGCAGCAGCAGCAGGAGTGGGAGCAGCAGCAGCAGCAGGAGTGGGAGCATCAGCATGAGCGGGAGCAGCAGTAGGAGTGGGAGCAGCAGCAGGAGTGGGAGCAGCAGCAGCAGCAGGAGTGGGAGCAGATGCAGCAGCAGGAGTGGGGAGCAGCAGCAGCAGCAGGAGCAGGAGCGGGAGCAGCAGCAGGAGTGGGAGCAGCAGCCGGAGCACGAGCGGGAGCAGCAGCAGCAGGAGCGGGAGCGGGAGCAGCAGCAGCAAAGCGGGAGCAGCAGCAGGAGCAGGAGCAGCAGCAGGAGCGGGAACAGCAGCACCAGAAGGAGCGGGGAGCAGCAGCAGGAGAGGGAGCAGCAGCAGGAGCTGGAGCAGCAGCAGCAGCATGAGCAGAAGCAGCAGCAGCAGCAGGAGCGGGAGCAGCAGGAGCGGGAACAGCAGCAGGAGCGGGAGCAGCAGCAGGAGCAGGAGCAGCAGCAGCAGCAGGAGCGTGAGCAGCAGCAGCAGCAGGAGCGGGAGCAGCAGCAGCAGCAGCAGGAGTTGGAGCAGCAGCAGCAGCAGGAGCTGGGGCAGCAGCAGGAGCGGGAGCAGCAGCAGCAGCAGGAGTGGGAGCAGCAGCAGCAGCAGGAGTGGGAGCAGCAGCAGCAGCAGGAGCAGGAGCGGGAGCAGCAGCAGGAGTGGGAGCAGAAGCAGGAGCACGAGCGGGAGCAGCAGCTGCAGCAGGAGTGGGAGCAGCAGCAGGAGTGGGAGCAGCAGCAGCAGCAGGAGCGGGAGCAGCAGCAGGAGCAGGAGCGGGAGCAGCAACAGCAGCAGGAGCCGGAGCAGCAGCAGCAGCAGGAGCGGGAGCAGCAGCAGCAGGAGCGGGAGCAGCAGCAGGAGTGGGGAGCAGCAGCAGGAGTGGGAGCAGCAGCAGGAGTGGGAGCAGCAGCAGCAGCAGGAGCGGGAGCAGCAGCAGGAGCAGGAGCGGGGAGCAGCAGCAGCAGCAGGAGCGGGAGCAGCAGCAGCAGCAGGAGCGCGAGCAGCCGCAGCAGGAGCGGGGAGCAGCAGCAGGAGTGGGAGCAGCAGCAGGAGCGGGAGCAGCAGCAGGAGAGGGAGCAGCAGCAGGAGCGGGAGCAGCAGGCAGGAGTGGGAGCAGCAGCAGCAGCCGCAGGAGCGCGAGCAGCAGCAGGAGCGGGAGCGGGAGCAGCAGCAGGAGCCGGAGCAGCAGCAGCAGCAGTAGTGGGAGCAGCAGCAGGTGCGGGAGCAGCAGCAGCAGCAGGAGCGGGAGCAGCAGCAGGAGAGGGAGCAGCAGCAGGAGCGGGAGCAGCAGCAGGAGTGGGAGCAGCAGCAGCCGCAGGAGTGGGAGCAGCAGCAGCAGCAGGAGCGGGGAGCAGCAGCAGGAGCAGGAGCGGGAGCAGCAGCAGCAGCAGGAGCGGGAGCAGCAGCAGCAGCAGGAGCGCGAGCAGCCGCAGCAGGAGCGGGAGCAGCAGCAGGAGTGGGAGCAGCAGCAGGAGCGGGAGCAGCAGCAGGAGAGGGAGCAGCAGCAGGAGCGGGAGCAGCAGCAGGAGTGGGAGCAGCAGCAGCCGCAGGAGTGGGGAGCAGCAGCAGCAGCAGGAGTGGGAGCAGCAGCAGGAGCGGGAGCAGCCGCAGGAGTGGGAGCAGCAGCAGGAGTGGGAGCAGCAGCAGCAGCAGGAGAGGGAGCGGGAGCAGCAGCAGCAGCAGGAGCGCGAGCAGCCGCAGCAGGGAGCGGGAGCAGCAGCAGGAGTGGGAGCAGCAGCAGGAGCGGGAGCAGCAGCAGGAGAGGGAGCAGCAGCAGGAGCGGGAGCAGCAGCAGCAGCAGGAGCGGGAGCAGCAGCAGCAGCAGGAGCGCGAGCAGCCGCAGCAGGAGCGGGAGCAGCAGCAGGAGTGGGAGCAGCAGCAGGAGCGGGAGCAGCAGCAGGAGAGGGAGCAGCAGCAGGAGTGGGAGCAGCAGCAGCCGCAGGAGTGGGAGCAGCAGCAGGAGCGGGAGCAGCCGCAGGAGTGGGAGCAGCAGCAGGAGTGGGAGCGGGAGCAGCAGCAGGAGTGGGAGCAGCAGCAGCAGCAGGAACGGGAGCAGCAGCAGGAGCGGGAGCGGGAGCAGCAGCTGCAGCAGGAGCGGGAGCAGCAGCAGGAGTGGGAGCAGCAGCAGCAGCAGGAGCGGGAGCAGCAGCAGGAGCAGGAGCGGGAGCAGCAACAGCAGCAGGAGCCGGAGCAGCAGCAGCAGCAGGAGCGGGAGCAGCAGCAGCAGGAGCGGGAGCAGCAGCAGGAGTGGGAGCAGCAGCAGGAGCGTGAGCAGCAGCAGCAGCAGGAGCGGGAGCAGCAGCAGCAGCAGGAGCGGGGAGCAGCAGCAGGAGCAGGAGCGGGAGCAGCAGCAGCAGCAGGAGCGGGAGCAGCAGCAGCAGCAGGAGCGCGAGCAGCCGCAGCAGGAGCGGGAGCAGCAGCAGGAGTGGGAGCAGCAGCAGGAGCGGGAGCAGTAGCAGGAGAGGGAGCAGCAGCAGGAGCGGGAGCAGCAGCAGGAGTGGGAGCAGCAGCAGCCGCAGGAGTGGGGAGCAGCAGCAGCAGCAGGAGTGGGAGCAGCAGCAGGGAGCGGGAGCAGCCGCAGGAGTGGGAGCAGCAGCAGGAGTGGGAGCAGCAGCAGCAGCAGGAGTGGGAGCAGCAGCAGCAGCAGTAGCAGGAGCGGGGAGCAGCAGCGCGAGCGGGAGCAACAGCAGCAGCAGGAGCGGGAGCAGCAGCAGGAGCGGGAGCAGCAGCAGCAGCAGGAGCGGTAGCAGCAGCAGGAGCGGGAGCAGCAGCAGCAGCAGGAGAGGGAGCAGCAGCAGGAGCGGGAGCGGGAGCTGCAGCAGCAGCAGGAGCGGGAGCAGCAGCAGGAGCGGGAGCAGCAGCAGGAGTGGGAGCAGCAGCAGCAGCAGGAGCGGGAGCAGCAGCAGGAGCAGGAGCAGCAGCAGCAACAGCAGCAGGAGCGGGAGCAGCAGCAGCAGCAGGAGCGGGAGCGGGAGCAGCAGCAGGAGTGGGAGCAGCAGCAGGAGAAGGAGCGGGAGCAGCAGCAGGAGTGGGAGCAGCAGCAGCAGCAGGAGCGGGAGCAGCAGCAGGAGCGGGAGCGGGAGCAGCAGCTGCAGCAGGAGCAGGAGCGGGAGCAGCAGCAGCAGCAGGAGTGGGAGCAGCAGCAGCAGGAGCGGGAGCAGCAGCAGGAGCGGGAGCGGGAGCAGCAGCAGCAACAGCAGCAGGAGCGGGAGCAGCAGCAGCAGCAGGAGTGGGAGCAGCAGCAGCAGGAGCGGGAGCAGCAGCAGGAATGGGAGCAGCATCAGGAGCGGGAGCAGCAGCAGGAGTGGAAGCATCAGCAGCAGCAGGAGCGGGAGCAGCAGCAGGAGCAGGAGCGGGAGCAGCACCAGCAGCAGGAGCGGGAGCAGCAGCAGCAGCAGGAGCGCGAGCAGCCGCAGCAGGAGCGGGAGCAGCAGCAGGAGTGGGAGCAGCAGCAGGAGCGGGAGCAGCAGCAGGAGTGGGAGCAGCAGCAGGAGCCGGAGCAGCAGCAGGAGTGGGAGCAGCAGCAGCCGCAGGAGTGGGAGCAGCAGCAGCAGCAGGAGTGGGAGCAGCAGCAGGAGCGGGAGCAGCAGCAGGAGTGGGAGCAGCAGCAGGAGTGGGAGTAGCAGCAGCAGCAGGAGTGGGAGCAGCAGCAGCAGCAGGAGCAGGAGCGGGAGCAGCAGCAGCAGGAGTGGGAGCAGCAGCAGGAGCAGCAGCAGCAGCAGCAGGAGCGCGAGCGGGAGCAGCAGCAGCAGGAGTGGGAGCAGCAGCAGGAGTGGGAGCAGCAGCAGCAGGAGCGCGAGCGGGAGCAACAGCAGCAGGAGTGGGAGCAGCAGCAGCAGCATGTGCGGGAGCAGCAGCAGCAGGATCGGGAGCAGCAGCAGCAGGAGCGGGAGCAGCAGCAGCAGGAGCGGGAGCAGCAGCAGGAGCGGGAGCAGCAGCAGGGGCAGGAGCGGGAGCAGCAGCAGGAGCAGGAGCGGGAGCAGCAGCAGGAGCAGGAGTGGGAGCAGCAGCAGCAGCAGGAGTAGGAGCAGCAGCAGGAGCGGGAGCAGCAGCAGCAGGAGCGGGAGCAGCGGCAGCAGCGGGAGCAGCAGCAGCAGCAGGAGTGGGAGCAGCAGCCGGAGCGGGGGCAGCAGCAGGAGTGGGAGCAGCAGCAGTAGTGGGAGCGGCAGCAGGAGCAGCAGCAGCAGCAGGAGCGGGGAGCAGCAGCAGGAGCGGGAGCAGCAGTAGGAGTGGGAGCAGCAGCAGGAGCGGGAGCAGCAGCAGCAGCAGGAGCGGGAGAAGCAGCAGGAGCGGGTGCGGGAGCAGCAGCAGGAGCAGGAGCAGCAGCAGCAGCAGGAGTGGGAGCAGCAGCAGGAGCGGGAGCCGCAGCAGGAGCAGGAGCGGGAGCAGCAGCAGCAGCAGGAGTGGGAGCAGCAGCAGGAGCGGGAGCGGGAGCAGCAGCCGGAGCGGGAGCAGCAGCCGCAGCAGGAGTGGGAGCAGCAGCAGGAGTGGGAGAAGCAGCAGGAGCAGGAGCGGGAGCAGCAGCAGCAGCAGGAGCGGGAGCAGCAGCAGCAGGAGAGGGAGCGGGAGCAGCAGCAGCTGGAGCGGGAGCAGCAGCAGCAGCACGAGCGGGAGCGGGAGCGGGAGCAGCAGAGCAGGAGCGGGTGAAGCAGCAGCAGCAGGAGCGGGAGCAGCAGCAGCAGGAGCGGGAGCGGGAGCAGCAGCAGCAGGAGCGGGAGCAGCAGCAGCAGCATCAGCGGGAGCAGCAGCTGCAGGATCGGGAGCAGCAGCAGGAGCAGGACCGGGAGCAGCAGCAGCAGCAGGAGCGGGAGCAGCAGCAGGAGCGGGAACGGGAGCAGCAGCAGGAGCGGGAGCAGCAGCGCGAGCGGGTGCAGCAGTAGGAGGAGCGGGGAGCGGGAGCAGGAGCAGGAGCAGCAGCAGCAGCAGGAGCGGGAGCAGCAGCAGGGGCCGGAGCAGCAGCAGCAGGAGCGGGAGCAGCAGCAGCAGCAGCAGCAGCAGCAGGAGCGGGAGCAGAAGCGCGAGCAGGAGCAGCAGCAGCAGCAGGAGCGGGAGCAGCAGCAGGAGCGGGAGCAGCAGCAGCAGCAGGAGCGGGAGCAGCAGCAGCAGCAGGAGCGGGAGCAGAGCAGGAGTGGGAGCGGGAGCAGCAGCAGTAGCGGGAACGGGAGCAGCAGCAGGAGCGGGAGCAGCAGCGCGAGCGGGAGCAGCAGTAGGAGGAGCGGGAGCGGGAGCAGCAGCACAATCGGGAGCGGGGAGCAGCAGCAGCAGCAGGAGCGGGAGCAGAAGCAGGAGCGGGAGCAGCAGCAGCAGCAGGAGAGAGAGCAGCAGCAGCAGCAGGACCGGGAGCAGCAGCAGCAGCAGCAGCAGGAGCGGGAGCAGCAGCAGGAGTGGGAGCAGCAGCAGGAGCAGGAGCGGGAGCAGCAGCAGGAGTGGGAGCAGCAGCAGCAGCAGGAGCGCGAGCAGCAGCAGGAGCGGGAGCGGGAGCAGCAGCTGCAGCAGGAGCGGGAGCAGCAGCAGGAGTGGGAGCAGCAGCAGCAGCAGGAGCGGGAGCAGCAGCAGGAGCAGGAGCGCGAGCAGCAGCAGCAGCAGGAGCGGGAGCAGCAGCAGCAGCAGGAGCGGGAGCAGCAGCAGCACGAGCGGGAGCAGCAGCAGTAGTGGGAGCAGAAGCAGGAGCTGGAGCAGCAGCAGAAGTGGGAGCAGCAGCAGCAGCAGGAGCGGGAGCAGCAGCAGCAGCAGGAGCGGGAGCAGGAGCAGGAGCGGGAGCGGGAGCAGCAGCAGGAGCGGGAACGGGAGCAGCAGCAGGAGCGGGAGCAGCAGCTGCGAGCGGCAGCAGCAGTAGGAGGAGCGGGAGCGGGAGCAGCAGCAGGAGCGGGAGCAGCAGCAGCAGCAGGAGCAGGAGCAGCAGCAGGAGCCGGAGCAGCAGCAGCAGGAGCGGGTGCGGGAGCAGCAGCAGGAGCGGGAACGGGAGCAGCAGCAGGAGCGGGAGCAGCAGCGCGAGCGGCAGCAGCAGTAGGAGGAGCGGGAGCGGGAGCAGCAGCAGGAGCGGGAGCGGGTGCAGCAGCAGCAGCAGGAGCCGGAGCAGCAGCAGGAGCGGGAGCAGCAGCAGCAGCAGGAGAGGGAGCAGCAGCAGCAGCAGGAGCGGGAGCAGCAGCAGCAGCAGCAGGAGCGGGAGCAGCAGCAGGAGTGGGAGCAGCAGCAGGAGCAGGAGCGGGAGCAGCAGCAGGAGTGGGAGCAGCAGCAGCAGCAGGAGCGGGAGCAGCAGCAGGAGAGGGAGCGGGAGCAGCAGCTGCAGCAGGAGCGGGAGCAGCAGCAGGAGTGGGAGCAGCAGCAGCAGCAGGAGCGGGAGCAGCAGCAGGAGCAGGAGCGGGAGCAGCAACAGCAGCAGGAGCGGGAGCAGCAGCAGCAGGAGCATGAGCAGCAGCAGGAATGGGAGCAGCAGCAGGAGCGGGAGCAGCAGCAGGAGTGGGAGCAGCAGCAGCAGCAGGAGCGGGAGCAGCAGCAGGAGCAGGAGCGGGAGCAGCAGCAGCAGCAGGAGCGGGAGCAGCAGCAGCAGCAGCAGGAGCGCGAGCAGCCGCAGCAGGAGCGGGAGCAGCAGCAGGAGTGGGAGCAGCAGCAGGAGCGGGAGCAGCAGCAGGAGTGGGAGCAGCAGCAGGAGCGGGAGCAGCAGCAGGATTGGGAGCAGCAGCAGCTGCTGGAGTGGGAGCAGCAGCAGGAGTGGGAGCAGCAGCAGAAGCGGGAGCAGCAGCAGGAGTGGGAGCAGCAGCAGGAGTGGGAGCAGCAGCAGCAGCAGCAGTGGGAGCAGCAGCAGCAGCAGGAGCAGGAGCGGGAGCAGCAGCAGCAGGAGTGGGAGCAGCAGCAGGAGCAGCAGCAGCAGCAGCAGGAGCGCGAGCGGGAGCAGCAGCAGCAGGAGTGGGAGCAGCAGCAGGGTGGGAGCAGCAGCAGCAGGAGCGCGAGCGGGAGCAGCAGCAGCAGGAGTGGGAGCAGCAGCAGCAGCAGGAGCGGGAGCAGCAGCAGTAGGAGCGGGAGCAGCAGCAGCAGGAGCGGGAGCAGCAGCTGGAGCGGGAGCAGCAGCAGGGGCAGGAGCGGGAGCAGCAGGAGGTGCAGGAGTGGGAGCAGCAGCAGCAGCAGGAGTGGGAGCAGCAGCAGGAGCGGGAGCAGCAGCAGCAGGAGCGGGAGTAGCAGCAGCAGCGGGAGCAGCAGCAGCAGCAGGAGTGGGAGCAGCAGCCGGAGCGGGAGCAGCAGCAGGAGTGGGAGCAGCAGCAGTAGTGGGAGCGGCAGCAGGAGCAGCAGCAGCAGCAGGAGTGGGAGCAGCAGCAGGAGCGGGAGCAGCAGTAGGAGTGGGAGCAGCAGCAGGAGCGGGAGCAGCAGCAGCAGCAGGAGCGCGAGCAGCAGCAGGAGCGGGAGCGGGAGCAGCAGCAGGAGCCGGAGCAGCAGCAGCAGCAGGAGTGGGAGCAGCAGCAGGTGCGGGAGCAGCAGCAGCAGCAGGAGCGGGAGCAGCAGCAGCGGCAGGAGTGGGAGCAGCAGCAGGAGCGGGAGCGGGAGCAGCAGCAGGAGCGGGAGCAGCAACAGCAGCAGGAGTGGGAGCAGCAGCAGGAGCGGGAGCAGCAGCAGGAGCAGGAGCGGGAGCAGCAGCATCAGCAGGAGCGGGAGCAGCAGCAGCAGGAGAGGGAGCGGGAGCAGCAGCAGGTGGAGCGGGAGCAGCAGCAGCAGCACGAGCGGAAGCGGGAGCGGGAGCAGCAGCAGCAGGAGCGGGAGAAGCAGCAGCAGCAGGAGCGGGAGCAGCAGCAGCAGGAGCGGGAGCGGGAGCAGCAGCAGCAGGAGCGGGAGCAGCAGCAGCAGCAGCAGCGGGAGCAGCAGCAGCAGGATCGGGAGCAGCAGCAGGAGCAGGACCGGGAGCAGCAGCGCGAGCGGGAGCAGCTGCGCGAGCGGGAGCAGCAGCAGCAGCAGGAGCGGGAGCAGCAGCAGGAGCGGGAGCAGCAGCAGCAGCAGGAGCGGGAGCAGCAGCAGGAGCCGGAGCAGCAGCAGCAGGAGCGGGAGCAGCAGCAGCAGCAGCAGCAGCTGGAGCGGGAGCAGCAGCGCGAGCAGGAGCAGCAGCAGCAGCAGGAGCGCGAGCAGCAGCAGGAGCGGGAGCAGCAGCAGCAGCAGGAGCGGGAGCAGCAGCAGCAGCAGGAGCGGGAGCAGCAGCAGGAGCGGTAGCGGGAGCAGCAGCAGGAGCGGGAACGGGAGCAGCAGCAGGAGCGGGAGCAGCAGCGCGAGCGGCAGCAGCAGTAGGAGGAGCGGGAGCGGGAGCAGCAGCAGGAGCGGGAGCAGCAGCAGCAGCAGCAGCGGGAGCAGCTGCAGCAGGAGCGGGAGCAGCAGCAGCAGCAGGAGAGGGAGCAGCAGCAGCAGCAGGAGCGGGAGCAGCAGCAGGAGTGGGAGCAGCAGCAGCAGCAGGAACGGGAGCAGCAGCAGGAGCGGGAGCGGGAGCAGCAGCTGCAGCAGGAGCGGGAGCAGCAGCAGGAGTGGGAGCAGCAGCAGCAGCAGGAGCGGGAGCAGCAGCAGGAGCAGGAGCGGGAGCAGCAACAGCAGCAGGAGCCGGAGCAGCAGCAGCAGCAGGAGCGGGAGCAGCAGCAGCAGGAGCGGGAGCAGCAGCAGGAGTGGGAGCAGCAGCAGGAGTGGGAGCAGCAGCAGGAGTGGGAGCAGCAGCAGCAGCAGGAGCGGGAGCAGCAGCAGGAGCAGGAGCGGGAGCAGCAGCAGCAGCAGGAGCGGGAGCAGCAGCAGCAGCAGGAGCGCGAGCAGCCGCAGCAGGAGCGGGCGCAGCAGCAGGAGTGGGAGCAGCAGCAGGAGCGGGAGCAGCAGCAGGAGAGGGAGCAGCAGCAGGAGCGGGAGCAGCAGCAGGAGTGGGAGCAGCAGCAGCCGCAGGAGTGGGAGCAGCAGCAGCAGCAGGAGTGGGAGCAGCAGCAGGAGCGGGAGCAGCAGCAGGAGTGGGAGCAGCAGCAGGAGTGGGAGCAGCAGCAGCAGCAGGAGTGGGAGCAGCAGCAGCAGCAGTAGCAGGAGCGGGAGCAGCAGCGCGAGCGGGAGCAACAGCAGCAGCAGGAGCGGGAGCAGCAGCAGGAGCGGGAGCAGCAGCAGCAGCAGGAGCGGTAGCAGCAGCAGGAGCGGGAGCAGCAGCAGCAGCAGGAGAGGGAGCAGCAGCAGGAGCGGGAGCGGGAGCTGCAGCAGCAGCAGGAGCGGGAGCAGCAGCAGGAGCGGGAGCAGCAGCAGGAGTGGGAGCAGCAGCAGCAGCAGGAGCGGGAGCAGCAGCAGGAGCAGGAGCAGCAGCAGCAACAGCAGCAGGAGCGGGAGCAGCAGCAGCAGCAGGAGCGGGAGCGGGAGCAGCAGCAGGAGTGGGAGCAGCAGCAGGAGCAGGAGCGGGAGCAGCAGCAGGAGTGGGAGCAGCAGCAGCAGCAGGAGCGGGAGCAGCAGCAGGCGCAGGAGCAGCAGCAGCAACAGCAGCAGGAGCGGGAGCAGCAGCAGCAGCAGGAGCGGGAGCAGCAGCAGCAGGAGCGGGAGCAGCAGCAGGAATGGGAGCAGCATCAGGAGCGGGAGCAGCAGCAGGAGTGGAAGCAGCAGCAGCAGCAGGAGCGGGAGCAGCAGCAGGAGCAGGAGCGGGAGCAGCACCAGCAGCAGGAGCGGGAGCAGCAGCAGCAGCAGGAGCGCGAGCAGCCGCAGCAGCAGGAGCAGGAGCGGGAGCAGCAGCAGCAGGAGTGGGAGCAGCAGCAGGAACAGCAGCAGCAGCAGCAGGAGCGCGAGCGGGAGCAGCAGCAGCAGTAGTGGGAGCAGCAGCAGGAGCGGGAGCAGCAGCAGGAGTGGGAGCAGCAGCAGGAGCGGGAGCAGCAGCAGGAGTGGGAGCAGCAGCAGCCGCAGGAGTGGGAGCAGCAGCAGCAGCAGGAGTGGGAGCAGCAGCAGGAGCGGGAGCAGCAGCAGGAGTGGGAGCAGCAGCAGGAGTGGGAGTAGCAGCAGCAGCAGGAGTGGGAGCAGCAGCAGCAGCAGGAGCAGGAGCGGGAGCAGCAGCAGCAGGAGTGGGAGCAGCAGCAGGAACAGCAGCAGCAGCAGCAGGAGCGCGAGCGGGAGCAGCAGCAGCAGGAGTGGGAGCAGCAGCAGGAGTGGGAGCAGCAGCAGCAGGAGCGCGAGCGGGAGCAACAGCAGCAGGAGTGGGAGCAGCAGCAGCAGCAGGTGCGGGAGCAGCAGCAGCAGGATCGGGAGCAGCAGAAGCAGGAGCGGGAGCAGCAGCAGCAGGAGCGGGAGCAGCAGCAGGAGCGGGAGCAGCAGCAGGGGCAGGAGCGGGAGCAGCAGCAGGAGCAGGAGTGGGAGCAGCAGCAGGAGCAGGAGTGGGAGCAGCAGCAGCAGCAGGAGTAGGAGCAGCAGCAGGAGCGGGAGCAGCAGCAGCAGGAGCGGGAGCAGCGGCAGCAGCGGGAGCAGCAGCAGCAGCAGGAGTGGGAGCAGCAGCCGGAGCGGGAGCAGCAGCAGGAGTGGGAGCAGCAGCAGTAGTGGGAGCGGCAGCAGGAGCAGCAGCAGCAGCAGGAGCGGGAGCAGCAGCAGGAGCGGGAGCTCAGTAGGAGTGGGAGCAGCAGCAGGAGCGGGAGCAGCAGCAGCAGCAGGAGCGGGCGCAGCAGCAGGAGCGGGAGCGGGAGCAGCAGCAGGAGCAGGAGCAGCAGCAGCAGCAGGAGTGGGAGCAGCAGCAGGAGCGGGAGCAGCAGCAGGAGCAGGAGCGGGAGCAGCAGCAGCAGCAGAAGTGGGAGCAGCAGCAGGAGCGGGAGCGGGAGCAGCAGCAGGAGCGGGAGCAGCAGCCGCAGCAGGAGTGGGAGCAGCAGCAGGAGCGGGAGCAGCAGCAGGAGCAGGAGCGGGAGCAGCAGCAGCAGCAGGAGCGGGAGCAGCAGCAGCAGGAGAGGGAGCGGGAGCAGCAGCAGCTGGAGCGGGAGCAGCAGCAGCAGCACGAGCGGGAGCGGGAGCGGGAGCAGCAGAGCAGGAGCGGGTGAAGCAGCAGCAGCAGGAGCGGGAGCAGCAGCAGCAGGAGCGGGAGCGGGAGCAGCAGCAGCAGGAGCGGGAGCAGCAGCAGCAGCAGGAGTGGGAGCAGCATCTGCAGGATCGGGAGCAGCAGCAGGAGCAGGACCGGGAGCAGCAGCAGCAGCAGGAGCGGGAGCAGCAGCAGGAGCGGGAACGGGAGCAGCAGCAGGAGCGGGAGCAGCAGCGCGAGCGAGTGCAGCAGTAGGAGGAGCGGGAGCGGGAGCAGGAGCAGGAGGAGCAGCAGCAGCAGGAGCGGGAGCAGCAGCAGCAGCAGCAGCAGCAGGAGCGGGAGCAGCAGCGCGAGCAGGAGCAGCAGCAGCAGCAGGAGCGGGAGCAGCAGCAGCAGCGGGAGCAGCAGCAGCAGCAGGAGCAGGAGCAGCAGCAGCAGCAGGAGCGAGAGCAGAGCTGGAGTGGGAGCGGGAGCAGCAGCAGGAGCGGGAACGGGAGCAGCAGCAGGAGCGGGAGCGGGAGCAGCAGCAGCAGCAGGAGCGGGAGCAGCAGCAGGAGCGGGAGCAGCAGCTGCAGCAGGAGAGAGAGCAGCAGCAGCAGCAGGACCGGGAGCAGCAGCAGCAGCAGCAGCAGGAGCGGGAGCAGCAGCAGGTGTGGGAGCAGCAGCAGGAGCAGGAGCGGGAGCAGCAGCAGGAGTGGGAGCAGCAGCAGCAGCAGGAGCGCGAGCAGCAGCAGGAGCGGGAGCGGGAGCAGCAGCTGCAGCAGGAGCGGGAGCAGCAGCAGGAGTGGGAGCAGCAGCAGCAGCAGGAGCGGGAGCAGCAGCAGGAGCAGGAGCACGAGCAGCAGCAGCAGCAGGAGCGGGAGCAGCAGCAGCAGCAGGAGCGGGAGGAGCAGCAGCACGAGCGGGAGCAGCAGCGCGAGCGGGTGCAGCAGTAGGAGGAGCGGGAGCGGGAGCAGGAGCAGGAGGAGCAGCAGCAGCAGGAGCGGGAGCAGCAGCAGCAGCAGCAGCAGCAGGAGCGGGAGCAGCAGCGCGAGCAGGAGCAGCAGCAGCAGCAGGAGCGGGAGCAGCAGCAGGAGCGGGAGCAGCAGCAGCAGCAGGAGCAGGAGCAGCAGCAGCAGCAGGAGCGAGAGCAGAGCTGGAGTGGGAGCGGGAGCAGCAGCAGGAGCGGGAACGGGAGCAGCAGCAGGAGCGGGAGCGGGAGCAGCAGCAGCAGCAGGAGCGGGAGCAGCAGCAGGAGCGGGAGCAGCAGCAGCAGCAGCAGCAGGAGCGGGAGCAGCAGCAGGAGTGGGAGCAGCAGCAGGAGCAGGAGCTGGAGCAGCAGCAGGAGTGGGAGCAGCAGCAGCAGCGGGAGCGCGAGCAGCAGCAGGAGCGGGAGCGGGAGCAGCAGCTGCAGCAGGAGCGGGAGCAGCAGCAGGAGCAGGAGCACGAGCAGCAGCAGCAGCAGGAGCGGGAGCAGCAGCAGCAGCAGGAGTGGGAGCAGCAGCAGCAGCAGGAGCGCGAGCAGCAGCAGGAGCGGGAGCGGGAGCAGCAGCTGCAGCAGGAGCGGGAGCAGCAGCAGGAGTGGGAGCAGCAGCAGCAGCAGGAGTGGGAGCAGCAGCAGGAGCGGGAGCAGCAGCAGGAGCAGGAGCGGGAGCAGCAGCAGCAGCAGGAGCGGGAGGAGCAGCAGCACGAGCGGGAGCAGCAGCAGTAGTGGGAGCAGAAGCAGGAGCTGGAGCAGCAGCAGGAGTGGGAGCAGCAGCAGCAGCAGGAGCGGGAGCAGCAGCAGGAGCAGGAGCGGGAGCAGCAGCAGCAGCAGGAGCGAGAGCAGCAGCAGCAGCAGGAGCGGGAGCAGCAGCAGCAGGAACGGGAGCAGCAGCAGGAGTGGGAGCATCAGCAGGAGCGGGAGCAGCAGCAGGAGTGGGAGCAGCAGCAGGAGCGGGAGAAGCAGCAGGAGTTGGAGCAGCAGCAGCAGCAGGAGCGGAGCAGCAGCAGGAGTGGGAGCAGCAGCAGGAATGGGAGTAGCAGCAGCAGCAGGAGTGGGAGCAGCAGCAGCAGCAGGAGTGGGAGCAGCAGCAGCAGCAGGAGCAGGAGCGGGAGCAGCAGCAGGAGTGGGAGCAGCAGCAGGAGCACGAGCGGGAGCAGCAGCAGCAGGAGCGGGAGCGGGAGCAGCAGCCGCAGGAGCGGGAGCAGCAGCAGGAGCGGGAGCAGCAGCAGGAGTGGGAGCAGCAGCAGGAGCGGGAGCGGGAGCAGCAGCAGCAGGAGCGGGAGCGGGAGCAGCAGCAGCAGGAGCGGGAGCGGAAGCGGGAGCGGGAGCAGCAGCAGGAGCGGGAGCAGCAGCAGGAGCGGGAGCAGCAGGGGCAGCAGGAGCGGGAGCAGCAGCAGCAGCAGGAGCGGGAGCAGCAGCAGCAGCAGGAGCGGGAGCAGCAGCAGGAGTGGGAGCAGCAGCAGGAGCGGGAGCAGCAGCAGCAGCAGGAGCGAGAGCAGCAGCAGCAGCAGGAGCGGGAACAGCAGCAGCAGCAGGAGCGGGAACAGCAGCAGGAGCGGGAGCAGCAGCAGCAGCAGGAGCGGGAGCAGCAGCAGCAGCAGGAGCGGGAGCAGCAGCAGCAGCAGGAGCGGGAGCAGCAGCAGCAGCAGGAGCGGGGGCAGCAGCAGGAGCGGGAGCAGCAGCAGCAGCAGGAGTGGGAGCAGCAGCAGCAGCAGGAGTGGGAGCAGCAGCAGCAGCAGGAGCGGGAGCAGCAGCAGCAGCAGGAGCGGGGGCAGCAGCAGGAGCGGGAGCAGCAGCAGCAGCAGCAGTAGGAGCAGCAGCAGGAGCGGGAGCAGCAGCAGGAGCGGGAGCAGCAGCAGGAACGGGAGCAGCAGCAGCAGGAGCGGGAGCAGCAGCAACAGCAGGAGTGGGAGAAGCAGCAGGAGCGGGAGGAGCAGCAGCAGCAGGAGTGGGAGCAGCAGCAGGAGTGGGAGCAGCAGCAGCAGCAGGAGTGGGAGCAGCAGCAGGAGCGGGAGCAGCAGCAGGAGCGGGAGTGGGAGCAGCAGCAGGAGCGGGAGCGGGAGCGGGAGCGGGAGCAGCAGCAGGAGCGGGAGCAGCAGCTGGAGCGGGAGCGGGAGCCGCAGCAGGAGTGGGAGCAGCAGCAGGAGTGGGAGCAGCAGCACCAGCAGGAGCGGGAGCAGCAGCAGGAGCGGGAGCAGCAGCAGGAGTGGGAGCAGCAGCAGCAGCAGCAGGAGCGAGAGCAGCAGCAGGAGCGGGAGCAGCTGCAGCAGCAGCAGGACCGGGAGCAGCAGCAGGAGCGGGAGCAGCAGCAAGAGCCGGAGCAGCAGGAGCAGCAGCAGCAGCAGCAGCAGGAGTGGGAGCAGCAGCAGCAGCAGGAGTGGGAGCAGCAGCAGGAGCGGGAGCAGCAGCAGGAGTGGGAGCAGCAGCAGGAGTGGGAGCAGCAGCAGCAGCAGGAGTGGGAGCAGCAGCAGCAGCAGGAGTGGCAGCAGCAGCAGCAGCGGGAGCAGGAGCGGGAGCAGCAGCAGGAGTGGGAGCAGCAGCAGGAGCGGGAGCAGCAGCAGCAGCAGCAGGAGCGGGAGCAGCAGCAGTAGTGGGAGCAGCAGCAGGAGCGGGAGCAGCAGCAACAGCAGCAGGAGCGGGAGCAGCAGCAGCAGCAGCAGCAGCAGCAGGAGCAGGAGCAGCAGCAGGAGCGGGAGCAGCAGCAGCAGCAGGAGTGGGAGCAGCAGCAGGAGCGGGAGCAGCAGCAGGAGCGGGAGCAGCAGCAGGAGCGGGAGCAGCAGCAGCAGGAGCGGGAGCAGCAGCAGCAGCAGGAGTGGGAGCAGCAGCAGGAGCGGGAGCGGGAGCAGCAGCAGGAGCGGGAGCAGCAGCCGCAGCAGGAGTGGGAGCAGCAGCAGGAGCGGGAGCAGCAGCAGGAGCAGGAGCGGGAGCAGCAGCAGCAGCAGGAGCGGGAGCAGCAGCAGCAGGACAGGGAGCGGGAGCAGCAGCAGCTGGAGCGGGAGCAGCAGCAGCAGCACGAGCGGGAGCGGGAGCGGGAGAAGCAGAGCAGGAGCGGGTGAAGCAGCAGCAGCAGGAGCGGGAGCAGCAGCAGCAGGAGCGGGAGCGGGAGCAGCAGCAGCAGGAGCGGGAGCAGCAGCAGCAGCAGGAGTGGGAGCAGCAGCTGCAGGATCGGAGGCAGCAGCAGGAGCAGGACCAGGAGCAGCAGCAGCAGCAGGAGCGGGAGCAGCAGCAGGAGCGGGAACGGGAGCAGCAGCAGGAGCGGGAGCAGCAGCGCGAGCGGGTGCAGCAGTAGGAGGAGCGGGAGCGGGAGCAGGAGCAGGAGCAGCAGCAGCAGCAGGAGCGGGAGCAGCAGCAGGGGCCGGAGCAGCAGCAGCAGGAGCGGGAGCAGCAGCAGCAGCAGCAGCAGCAGCAGCGGGAGCAGCAGCGCGAGCAGGAGCAGCAGCAGCAGCAGAAGCGGGAGCAGCAGCAGGAGCGGGAACGGGAGCAGCAGCAGGAGCGGGAGCGGGAGCAGCAGCAGCAGCAGGAGCGGGAGCAGCAGCAGGAGCGGGAGCAGCAGCAGCAGCAGGAGAGAGAGCAGCAGCAGCAGCAGGACCGGGAGCAGCAGCAGCAGCAGGAGCGGGAGCAGCAGCAGCAGCAGGAGCGCGAGCAGCAGCAGGAGCGGGAGCGGGAGCAGCAGCTGCAGCAGGAGCGGGAGCAGCAGCAGGAGTGGGAGCAGCAGCAGCAGCAGGAGCGGGAGCAGCAGCAGGAGCAGGAGCACGAGCAGCAGCAGCAGCAGGAGCGGGAGCAGCAGCAGCAGCAGGAGCGGGAGGAGCAGCAGCACGAGCTGGAGCAGCAGCAGGAGTGGGAGCAGCAGCAGCAGCAGGAGCGGGAGCAGCAGCAGGAGCAGGAGCGGGAGCAGCAGCAGCAGCAGGAGCGAGAGCAGCAGCAGCAGCAGGAGCGGGAGCAGCAGCAGCAGGAACGGGAGCAGCAGCAGGAGTGGGAGCATCAGCAGGAGCGGGAGCAGCAGCAGGAGTGGGAGCAGCAGCAGGAGCGGGAGAAGCAGCAGGAGTTGGAGCAGCAGCAGCAGCAGGAGCGGGAGCAGCAGCAGGAGTGGGAGCAGCAGCAGGAGTGGGAGTAGCAGCAGCAGCAGGAGTGGGAGCAGCAGCAGCAGCAGGAGTGGGAGCAGCAGCAGCAGCAGGAGCAGGAGCGGGAGCAGCAGCAGGAGTGGGAGCAGCAGCAGGAGCACGAGCGGGAGCAGCAGCAGCAGGAGCGGGAGCAGCAGCAGGAGCGGGGAGCAGCAGCAGGAGTGGGAGCAGCAGCAGGAGCGGGAGCGGGAGCAGCAGCAGCAGGAGCGGGAGCGGGAGCAGCAGCAGCAGGAGCGGGAGCGGAAGCGGGAGCGGGAGCAGCAGCAGGAGCGGGAGCAGCAGCAGGAGCGGGAGCAGCAGCGGCAGCAGGAGCGGGAGCAGCAGCAGCAGCAGGAGCGGGAGCAGCAGCAGCAGCAGGAGCGGGAGCAGCAGCAGGAGTGGGAGCAGCAGCAGGAGCGGGAGCAGCAGCAGCAGCAGGAGCGGGAGCAGCAGCAGCAGCAGGAGCGGGAACAGCAGCAGCAGCAGGAGCGGGGAACAGCAGCAGGAGCGGGAGCAGCAGCAGCAGCAGGAGCGGGAGCAGCAGCAGCAGCAGGAGCGGGAGCAGCAGCAGCAGAAGGAGCGGGAGCAGCAGCAGCAGCAGGAGCGGGGGCAGCAGCAGGAGCGGGAGCAGCAGCAGCAGCAGGAGTGGGAGCAGCAGCAGCAGCAGGAGTGGGAGCAGCAGCAGCAGCAGGAGCGGGAGCAGCTGCAGCAGCAGGAGCGGGGGCAGCAGCAGGAGCGGGAGCAGCAGCAGCAGCAGCAGTAGGAGCAGCAGCAGGAGCGGGAGCAGCAGCAGGAGCGGGAGCAGCAGCAGGAGCGGGAGCAGCAGCAGCAGGAGCGGGAGCAGCAGCAACAGCAGGAGTGGGAGAAGCAGCAGGAGCGGGAGGAGCAGCAGCAGCAGGAGTGGGAGCAGCAGCAGGAGTGGGAGCAGCAGCAGCAGCAGGAGTGGGAGCAGCAGCAGGAGCGGGAGCAGCAGCAGGAGCGGGAGTGGGAGCAGCAGCAGGAGCGGGAGCGGGAGCGGGAGCGGGAGCAGCAGCAGGAGCGGGAGCAGCAGCTGGATCGGGAGCGGGAGCCGCAGCAGGAGTGGGAGCAGCAGCAGGAGTGGGAGCAGCAGCACCAGCAGGAGCGGGAGCAGCAGCAGGAGCGGGAGCAGCAGCTGGAGTGGGAGCAGCAGCAGCAGCAGCAGGAGCGAGAGCAGCAGCAGGAGCGGGAGCAGCTGCAGCAGCAGCAGGAGCGGGAGCAGCCGCAGGAGCGGGAGCAGCAGCAAGAGCCGGAGCAGCAGGAGCAGCAGCAGCAGCAGAAGCAGGAGTGGGAGCAGCAGCAGCAGCAGGAGTGGGAGCAGCAGCAGGAGCGGGAGCAGCAGCAGGAGTGGGAGCAGCAGCAGGAGTGGGAGCAGCAGCAGCAGCAGGAGTGGGAGCAGCAGCAGCAGCAGGAGTGGGAGCAGCAGCAGCAGCGGGAGCAGGAGCGGGAGCAGCAGCAGGAGTGGGAGCAGCAGCAGGAGCGGGAGCAGCAGCAGCAGCAGCAGGAGCGGGAGCAGCAGCAGTAGTGGGAGCAGCAGCAGGAGCGGGAGCAGCAGCAGCAGCAGCAGGAGCGGGAGCAGCAGCAGCAGCGGCAGCAGCAGCAGGAGCAGGAGCAGCAGCAGGAGCGGGAGCAGCAGCAGCAGCAGGAGTGGGAGCAGCAGCAGGAGCGGGAGCAGCAGCAGGAGCGGGAGCAGCAGCAGGAGCGGGAGCAGCAGCAGCAGGAGCGGGAGCAGCAGCAGCTGCAGGAGTGGGAGCAGCAGCAGGAGCGGGAGCAGCAGCAGGAGCGGGAGCAGCAGCCGCAGCAGGAGTGGGAGCAGCAGCAGGAGCGGGAGCAGCAGCAGGAGCAGGAGCGGGAGCAGCAGCAGCAGCAGGAGCGGGAGCAGCAGCAGCAGGAGAGGAAGCGGGAGCAGCAGCAGCTGGAGCGGGAGCAGCAGCAGCAGCACGAGCGGGAGCGGGAGCGGGAGCAGCAGAGCAGGAGCGGGTGAAGCAGCAGCAGCAGGAGCGGGAGCAGCAGCAGCAGGAGCGGGAGCGGGAGCAGCAGCAGCAGGAGCGGGAGCAGCAGCAGCAGCAGGAGTGGGAGCAGCAGCTGCAGGATCGGGAGCAGCAGCAGGAGCAGGACCGGGAGCAGCAGCAGCAGCAGGAGCGGGAGCAGCAGCAGGAGCGGGAACGGGAGCAGCAGCAGGAGCGGGAGCAGCAGCGCGAGCGGGTGCAGCAGTAGGAGGAGCGGGAGCGGGAGCAGGAGCAGGAGCAGCAGCAGCAACAGCAGCAGGAGCGGGAGCAGCAGCAGCAGCAGGAGCGGGAGCGGGAGCAGCAGCAGGAGCGGGGAGCAGCAGCAGCAGGAGTGGGAGCAGCAGCAGGAGTGGGAGCAGCAGCAGCAGCAGGAGCGGGAGCAGCAGCAGGAGAGGGAGCGGGAGCAGCAGCTGCAGCAGGAGCGGGAGCAGCAGCAGGAGTGGGAGCAGCAGCAGCAGCAGGAGCGGGAGCAGCAGCAGGAGCAGGAGCGGGAGCAGCAACAGCAGCAGGAGCGGGAGCAGCAGCAGCAGGAGCATGAGCAGCAGCAGGAATGGGAGCAGCAGCAGGAGCGGGAGCAGCAGCAGGAGTGGGAGCAGCAGCAGCAGCAGGAGCGGGAGCAGCAGCAGGAGCAGGAGCGGGAGCAGCAGCAGCAGCAGGAGCGGGAGCAGCAGCAGCAGCAGCAGGAGCGCGAGCAGCCGCAGTAGGAGCGGGAGCAGCAGCAGGAGTGGGAGCAGCAGCAGGGAGCGGGAGCAGCAGCAGGAGTGGGAGCAGCAGCAGGAGCGGGAGCAGCAGCAGGATTGGGAGCAGCAGCAGCTGCTGGAGTGGGAGCAGCAGCAGGAGTGGGAGCAGCAGCAGAAGCGGGAGCAGCAGCAGGAGTGGGAGCAGCAGCAGGAGTGGGAGCAGCAGCAGCAGCAGCAGTGGGAGCAGCAGCAGCAGCAGGAGCAGGAGCGGGAGCAGCAGCAGCAGGAGTGGGAGCAGCAGCAGGAGCAGCAGCAGCAGCAGCAGGAGCGCGAGCGGGAGCAGCAGCAGCAGGAGTGGGAGCAGCAGCAGGGTGGGAGCAGCAGCAGCAGGAGCGCGAGCGGGAGCAGCAGCAGCAGGAGTGGGAGCAGCAGCAGCAGCAGGAGCGGGAGCAGCAGCAGTAGGAGCGGGAGCAGCAGCAGCAGGAGCGGGAGCAGCAGCTGGAGCGGGAGCAGCAGCAGGGGCAGGAGCGGGAGCAGCAGCAGGTGCAGGAGTGGGAGCAGCAGCAGCAGCAGGAGTGGGAGCAGCAGCAGGAGCGGGAGCAGCAGCAGCAGGAGCGGGAGTAGCAGCAGCAGCGGGAGCAGCAGCAGCAGCAGGAGTGGGAGCAGCAGCCGGAGCGGGAGCAGCAGCAGGAGTGGGAGCAGCAGCAGTAGTGGGAGCGGCAGCAGGAGCAGCAGCAGCAGCAGGAGTGGGAGCAGCAGCAGGAGCGGGAGCAGCAGTAGGAGTGGGAGCAGCAGCAGGAGCGGGAGCAGCAGCAGCAGCAGGAGCGCGAGCAGCAGCAGGAGCGGGAGCGGGAGCAGCAGCAGGAGCCGGAGCAGCAGCAGCAGCAGGAGTGGGAGCAGCAGCAGGTGCGGGAGCAGCAGCAGCAGCAGGAGCGGGAGCAGCAGCAGCGGCAGGAGTGGGAGCAGCAGCAGGAGCGGGAGCGGGAGCAGCAGCAGGAGCGGGAGCAGCAACAGCAGCAGGAGTGGGAGCAGCAGCAGGAGCGGGAGCAGCAGCAGGAGCAGGAGCGGGAGCAGCAGCATCAGCAGGAGCGGGAGCAGCAGCAGCAGGAGAGGGAGCGGGAGCAGCAGCAGGTGGAGCGGGAGCAGCAGCAGCAGCACGAGCGGAAGCGGGAGCGGGAGCAGCAGCAGCAGGAGCGGGAGAAGCAGCAGCAGCAGGAGCGGGAGCAGCAGCAGCAGGAGCGGGAGCGGGAGCAGCAGCAGCAGGAGCGGGAGCAGCAGCAGCAGCAGCAGCGGGAGCAGCAGCAGCAGGATCGGGAGCAGCAGCAGGAGCAGGACCGGGAGCAGCAGCGCGAGCGGGAGCAGCTGCGCGAGCGGGAGCAGCAGCAGCAGCAGGAGCGGGAGCAGCAGCAGGAGCGGGAGCAGCAGCAGCAGCAGGAGCGGGAGCAGCAGCAGGAGCCGGAGCAGCAGCAGCAGGAGCGGGAGCAGCAGCAGCAGCAAGCAGCAGCTGGAGCGGGAGCAGCAGCGCGAGCAGGAGCAGCAGCAGCAGCAGGAGCGCGAGCAGCAGCAGGAGCGGGAGCAGCAGCAGCAGCAGGAGCGGGAGCAGCAGCAGCAGCAGGAGCGGGAGCAGCAGCAGGAGCGGTAGCGGGAGCAGCAGCAGGAGCGGGAACGGGAGCAGCAGCAGGAGCGGGAGCAGCAGCGCGAGCGGCAGCAGCAGTAGGAGGAGCGGGAGCGGGAGCAGCAGCAGGAGCGGGAGCAGCAGCAGCAGCAGCAGCGGGAGCAGCTGCAGCAGGAGCGGGAGCAGCAGCAGCAGCAGGAGAGGGAGCAGCAGCAGCAGCAGGAGCGGGAGCAGCAGCAGGAGTGGGAGCAGCAGCAGCAGCAGGAACGGGAGCAGCAGCAGGAGCGGGAGCGGGAGCAGCAGCTGCAGCAGGAGCGGGAGCAGCAGCAGGAGTGGGAGCAGCAGCTGCAGCAGGAGCGGGAGCAGCAGCAGGAGCAGGAGCGGGAGCAGCAACAGCAGCAGGAGCCGGAGCAGCAGCAGCAGCAGGAGCGGGAGCAGCAGCAGCAGGAGCGGGAGCAGCAGCAGGAGTGGGAGCAGCAGCAGGAGTGGGAGCAGCAGCAGGAGTGGGAGCAGCAGCAGCAGCAGGAGCGGGAGCAGCAGCAGGAGCAGGAGCGGGAGCAGCAGCAGCAGCAGGAGCGGGAGCAGCAGCAGCAGCAGGAGCGCGAGCAGCCGCAGCAGGAGCGGGCGCAGCAGCAGGAGTGGGAGCAGCAGCAGGAGCGGGAGCAGCAGCAGGAGAGGGAGCAGCAGCAGGAGCGGGAGCAGCAGCAGGAGTGGGAGCAGCAGCAGCCGCAGGAGTGGGAGCAGCAGCAGCAGCAGGAGTGGGAGCAGCAGCAGGAGCGGGAGCAGCAGCAGGAGTGGGAGCAGCAGCAGGAGTGGGAGCAGCAGCAGCAGCAGGAGTGGGAGCAGCAGCAGCAGCAGTAGCAGGAGCGGGAGCAGCAGCGCGAGCGGGAGCGGGAGCGGGAGCAGCAGAGCAGGAGCGGGTGAAGCAGCAGCAGCAGGAGCGGGAGCAGCAGCAGCAGGAGCGGGAGCGGGAGCAGCAGCAGCAGGAGCGGGAGCAGCAGCAGCAGCAGGAGTGGGAGCAGCACTTGCAGGATCGGGAGCAGCAGCAGGAGCAGGACCGGGAGCAGCAGCAGCAGCAGGAGCGGGAGCAGCAGCAGGAGCGGGAACGGGAGCAGCAGCAGGAGCGGGAGCAGCAGCGCGAGCGGGTGCAGCAGTAGGAGGAGCGGGAGCGGGAGCAGGAGCAGGAGCAGCAGCAGCAACAGCAGCAGGAGCGGGAGCAGCAGCAGCAGCAGGAGCGGGAGCGGGAGCAGCAGCAGGAGCGGGAGCAGCAGCAGCAGGAGTGGGAGCAGCAGCAGGAGTGGGAGCAGCAGCAGCAGCAGGAGCGGGAGCAGCAGCAGCAGCAGGAGCGCGAGCAGCAGCAGGAGCGGGAGCGGGAGCAGCAGCAGGAGCCGGAGCAGCAGCAGCAGCAGGAGTGGGAGCAGCAGCAGGTGCGGGAGCAGCAGCAGCAGCAGGAGCGGGAGCAGCAGCAGCGGCAGGAGTGGGAGCAGCAGCAGGAGCGGGAGCGGGAGCAGCAGCAGGAGCGGGAGCAGCAACAGCAGCAGGAGTGGGAGCAGCAGCAGGAGCGGGAGCAGCAGCAGGAGCAGGAGCGGGAGCAGCAGCATCAGCAGGAGCGGGAGCAGCAGCAGCAGGAGAGGGAGCGGGAGCAGCAGCAGGTGGAGCGGGAGCAGCAGCAGCAGCACGAGCGGAAGCGGGAGCGGGAGCAGCAGCAGCAGGAGCGGGAGAAGCAGCAGCAGCAGGAGCGGGAGCAGCAGCAGCAGGAGCGGGAGCGGGAGCAGCAGCAGCAGGAGCGGGAGCAGCAGCAGCAGCAGCAGCGGGAGCAGCAGCAGCAGGATCGGGAGCAGCAGCAGGAGCAGGACCGGGAGCAGCAGCGCGAGCGGGAGCAGCTGCGCGAGCGGGAGCAGCAGCAGCAGCAGGAGCGGGAGCAGCAGCAGGAGCGGGAGCAGCAGCAGCAGCAGGAGCGGGAGCAGCAGCAGGAGCCGGAGCAGCAGCAGCAGGAGCGGGAGCAGCAGCAGCAGCAGCAGCAGCTGGAGCGGGAGCAGCAGCGCGAGCAGGAGCAGCAGCAGCAGCAGGAGCGCGAGCAGCAGCAGGAGCGGGAGCAGCAGCAGCAGCAGGAGCGGGAGCAGCAGCAGCAGCAGGAGCGGGAGCAGCAGCAGGAGCGGTAGCGGGAGCAGCAGCAGGAGCGGGAACGGGAGCAGCAGCAGGAGCGGGAGCAGCAGCGCGAGCGGCAGCAGCAGTAGGAGGAGCGGGAGCGGGAGCAGCAGCAGGAGCGGGAGCAGCAGCAGCAGCAGCAGCGGGAGCAGCTGCAGCAGGAGCGGGAGCAGCAGCAGCAGCAGGAGAGGGAGCAGCAGCAGCAGCAGGAGCGGGAGCAGCAGCAGGAGTGGGAGCAGCAGCAGCAGCAGGAACGGGAGCAGCAGCAGGAGCGGGAGCGGGAGCAGCAGCTGCAGCAGGAGCGGGAGCAGCAGCAGGAGTGGGAGCAGCAGCAGCAGCAGGAGCGGGAGCAGCAGCAGGAGCAGGAGCGGGAGCAGCAACAGCAGCAGGAGCCGGAGCAGCAGCAGCAGCAGGAGCGGGAGCAGCAGCAGCAGGAGCGGGAGCAGCAGCAGGAGTGGGAGCAGCAGCAGGAGTGGGAGCAGCAGCAGGAGTGGGAGCAGCAGCAGCAGCAGGAGCGGGAGCAGCAGCAGGAGCAGGAGCGGGAGCAGCAGCAGCAGCAGGAGCGGGAGCAGCAGCAGCAGCAGGAGCGCGAGCAGCCGCAGCAGGAGCGGGCGCAGCAGCAGGAGTGGGAGCAGCAGCAGGAGCGGGAGCAGCAGCAGGAGAGGGAGCAGCAGCAGGAGCGGGAGCAGCAGCAGGAGTGGGAGCAGCAGCAGCCGCAGGAGTGGGAGCAGCAGCAGCAGCAGGAGTGGGAGCAGCAGCAGGAGCGGGAGCAGCAGCAGGAGTGGGAGCAGCAGCAGGAGTGGGAGCAGCAGCAGCAGCAGGAGTGGGAGCAGCAGCAGCAGCAGTAGCAGGAGCGGGAGCAGCAGCGCGAGCGGGAGCAACAGCAGCAGCAGGAGCGGGAGCAGCAGCAGCAGGAGCGGGAGCAGCAGCAGGAGTGGGAGCAGCAGCAGGAGTGGGAGCAGCAGCAGGAGTGGGAGCAGCAGCAGCAGCAGGAGCGGGAGCAGCAGCAGGAGCAGGAGCGGGAGCAGCAGCAGCAGCAGGAGCGGGAGCAGCAGCAGCAGCAGGAGCGCGAGCAGCCGCAGCAGGAGCGGGCGCAGCAGCAGGAGTGGGAGCAGCAGCAGGAGCGGGAGCAGCAGCAGGAGAGGGAGCAGCAGCAGGAGCGGGAGCAGCAGCAGGAGTGGGAGCAGCAGCAGCCGCAGGAGTGGGAGCAGCAGCAGCAGCAGGAGTGGGAGCAGCAGCAGGAGCGGGAGCAGCAGCAGGAGTGGGAGCAGCAGCAGGAGTGGGAGCAGCAGCAGCAGCAGGAGTGGGAGCAGCAGCAGCAGCAGTAGCAGGAGCGGGAGCAGCAGCGCGAGCGGGAGCAACAGCAGCAGCAGGAGCGGGAGCAGCAGCAGGAGCGGGAGCAGCAGCAGCAGCAGGAGCGGTAGCAGCAGCAGGAGCGGGAGCAGCAGCAGCAGCAGGAGAGGGAGCAGCAGCAGGAGCGGGAGCGGGAGCTGCAGCAGCAGCAGGAGCGGGAGCAGCAGCAGGAGCGGGAGCAGCAGCAGGAGTGGGAGCAGCAGCAGCAGCAGGAGCGGGAGCAGCAGCAGGAGCAGGAGCAGCAGCAGCAACAGCAGCAGGAGCGGGAGCAGCAGCAGCAGCAGGAGCGGGAGCGGGAGCAGCAGCAGGAGTGGGAGCAGCAGCAGGAGCAGGAGCGGGAGCAGCAGCAGGAGTGGGAGCAGCAGCAGCAGCAGGAGCGGGAGCAGCAGCAGGCGCAGGAGCAGCAGCAGCAACAGCAGCAGGAGCGGGAGCAGCAGCAGCAGCAGGAGCGGGAGCAGCAGCAGCAGGAGCGGGAGCAGCAGCAGGAATGGGAGCAGCATCAGGAGCGGGAGCAGCAGCAGGAGTGGAAGCAGCAGCAGCAGCAGGAGCGGGAGCAGCAGCAGGAGCAGGAGCGGGAGCAGCACCAGCAGCAGGAGCGGGAGCAGCAGCAGCAGCAGGAGCGCGAGCAGCCGCAGCAGCAGGAGCAGGAGCGGGAGCAGCAGCAGCAGGAGTGGGAGCAGCAGCAGGAACAGCAGCAGCAGCAGCAGGAGCGCGAGCGGGAGCAGCAGCAGCAGTAGTGGGAGCAGCAGCAGGAGCGGGAGCAGCAGCAGGAGTGGGAGCAGCAGCAGGAGCGGGAGCAGCAGCAGGAGTGGGAGCAGCAGCAGCCGCAGGAGTGGGAGCAGCAGCAGCAGCAGGAGTGGGAGCAGCAGCAGGAGCGGGAGCAGCAGCAGGAGTGGGAGCAGCAGCAGGAGTGGGAGTAGCAGCAGCAGCAGGAGTGGGAGCAGCAGCAGCAGCAGGAGCAGGAGCGGGAGCAGCAGCAGCGGCAGGAGTGGGAGCAGCAGCAGGAGCGGGAGCGGGAGCAGCAGCAGGAGCGGGAGCAGCAACAGCAGCAGGAGTGGGAGCAGCAGCAGGAGCGGGAGCAGCAGCAGGAGCAGGAGCGGGAGCAGCAGCATCAGCAGGAGCGGGAGCAGCAGCAGCAGGAGAGGGAGCGGGAGCAGCAGCAGGTGGAGCGGGAGCAGCAGCAGCAGCACGAGCGGAAGCGGGAGCGGGAGCAGCAGCAGCAGGAGCGGGAGAAGCAGCAGCAGCAGGAGCGGGAGCAGCAGCAGCAGGAGCGGGAGCGGGAGCAGCAGCAGCAGGAGCGGGAGCAGCAGCAGCAGCAGCAGCGGGAGCAGCAGCAGCAGGATCGGGAGCAGCAGCAGGAGCAGGACTGGGAGCAGCAGCGCGAGCGGGAGCAGCTGCGCGAGCGGGAGCAGCAGCAGCAGCAGGAGCGGGAGCAGCAGCAGGAGCGGGAGCAGCAGCAGCAGCAGGAGCGGGAGCAGCAGCAGGAGCCGGAGCAGCAGCAGCAGGAGCGGGAGCAGCAGCAGCAGCAGCAGCAGCTGGAGCGGGAGCAGCAGCGCGAGCAGGAGCAGCAGCAGCAGCAGGAGCGCGAGCAGCAGCAGGAGCGGGAGCAGCAGCAGCAGCAGGAGCGGGAGCAGCAGCAGCAGCAGGAGCGGGAGCAGCAGCAGGAGCGGTAGCGGGAGCAGCAGCAGGAGCGGGAACGGGAGCAGCAGCAGGAGCGGGAGCAGCAGCGCGAGCGGCAGCAGCAGTAGGAGGAGCGGGAGCGGGAGCAGCAGCAGGAGCGGGAGCAGCAGCAGCAGCAGCAGCGGGAGCAGCTGCAGCAGGAGCGGGAGCAGCAGCAGCAGCAGGAGAGGGAGCAGCAGCAGCAGCAGGAGCGGGAGCAGCAGCAGGAGTGGGAGCAGCAGCAGCAGCAGGAACGGGAGCAGCAGCAGGAGCGGGAGCGGGAGCAGCAGCTGCAGCAGGAGCGGGAGCAGCAGCAGGAGTGGGAGCAGCAGCTGCAGCAGGAGCGGGAGCAGCAGCAGGAGCAGGAGCGGGAGCAGCAACAGCAGCAGGAGCCGGAGCAGCAGCAGCAGCAGGAGCGGGAGCAGCAGCAGCAGGAGCGGGAGCAGCAGCAGGAGTGGGAGCAGCAGCAGGAGTGGGAGCAGCAGCAGGAGTGGGAGCAGCAGCAGCAGCAGGAGCGGGAGCAGCAGCAGGAGCAGGAGCGGGAGCAGCAGCAGCAGCAGGAGCGGGAGCAGCAGCAGCAGCAGGAGCGCGAGCAGCCGCAGCAGGAGCGGGCGCAGCAGCAGGAGTGGGAGCAGCAGCAGGAGCGGGAGCAGCAGCAGGAGAGGGAGCAGCAGCAGGAGCGGGAGCAGCAGCAGGAGTGGGAGCAGCAGCAGCCGCAGGAGTGGGAGCAGCAGCAGCAGCAGGAGTGGGAGCAGCAGCAGGAGCGGGAGCAGCAGCAGGAGTGGGAGCAGCAGCAGGAGTGGGAGCAGCAGCAGCAGCAGGAGTGGGAGCAGCAGCAGCAGCAGTAGCAGGAGCGGGAGCAGCAGCGCGAGCGGGAGCGGGAGCGGGAGCAGCAGAGCAGGAGCGGGTGAAGCAGCAGCAGCAGGAGCGGGAGCAGCAGCAGCAGGAGCGGGAGCGGGAGCAGCAGCAGCAGGAGCGGGAGCAGCAGCAGCAGCAGGAGTGGGAGCAGCAGCTGCAGGATCGGGAGCAGCAGCAGGAGCAGGACCGGGAGCAGCAGCAGCAGCAGGAGCGGGAGCAGCAGCAGGAGCGGGAACGGGAGCAGCAGCAGGAGCGGGAGCAGCAGCGCGAGCGGGTGCAGCAGTAGGAGGAGCGGGAGCGGGAGCAGGAGCAGGAGCAGCAGCAGCAACAGCAGCAGGAGCGGGAGCAGCAGCAGCAGCAGGAGCGGGAGCGGGAGCAGCAGCAGGAGCGGGAGCAGCAGCAGCAGGAGTGGGAGCAGCAGCAGGAGTGGGAGCAGCAGCAGCAGCAGGAGCGGGAGCAGCAGCAGCAGCAGGAGCGCGAGCAGCAGCAGGAGCGGGAGCGGGAGCAGCAGCAGGAGCCGGAGCAGCAGCAGCAGCAGGAGTGGGAGCAGCAGCAGGTGCGGGAGCAGCAGCAGCAGCAGGAGCGGGAGCAGCAGCAGCGGCAGGAGTGGGAGCAGCAGCAGGAGCGGGAGCGGGAGCAGCAGCAGGAGCGGGAGCAGCAACAGCAGCAGGAGTGGGAGCAGCAGCAGGAGCGGGAGCAGCAGCAGGAGCAGGAGCGGGAGCAGCAGCATCAGCAGGAGCGGGAGCAGCAGCAGCAGGAGAGGGAGCGGGAGCAGCAGCAGGTGGAGCGGGAGCAGCAGCAGCAGCACGAGCGGAAGCGGGAGCGGGAGCAGCAGCAGCAGGAGCGGGAGAAGCAGCAGCAGCAGGAGCGGGAGCAGCAGCAGCAGGAGCGGGAGCGGGAGCAGCAGCAGCAGGAGCGGGAGCAGCAGCAGCAGCAGCAGCGGGAGCAGCAGCAGCAGGATCGGGAGCAGCAGCAGGAGCAGGACCGGGAGCAGCAGCGCGAGCGGGAGCAGCTGCGCGAGCGGGAGCAGCAGCAGCAGCAGGAGCGGGAGCAGCAGCAGGAGCGGGAGCAGCAGCAGCAGCAGGAGCGGGAGCAGCAGCAGGAGCCGGAGCAGCAGCAGCAGGAGCGGGAGCAGCAGCAGCAGCAGCAGCAGCTGGAGCGGGAGCAGCAGCGCGAGCAGGAGCAGCAGCAGCAGCAGGAGCGCGAGCAGCAGCAGGAGCGGGAGCAGCAGCAGCAGCAGGAGCGGGAGCAGCAGCAGCAGCAGGAGCGGGAGCAGCAGCAGGAGCGGTAGCGGGAGCAGCAGCAGGAGCGGGAACGGGAGCAGCAGCAGGAGCGGGAGCAGCAGCGCGAGCGGCAGCAGCAGTAGGAGGAGCGGGAGCGGGAGCAGCAGCAGGAGCGGGAGCAGCAGCAGCAGCAGCAGCGGGAGCAGCTGCAGCAGGAGCGGGAGCAGCAGCAGCAGCAGGAGAGGGAGCAGCAGCAGCAGCAGGAGCGGGAGCAGCAGCAGGAGTGGGAGCAGCAGCAGCAGCAGGAACGGGAGCAGCAGCAGGAGCGGGAGCGGGAGCAGCAGCTGCAGCAGGAGCGGGAGCAGCAGCAGGAGTGGGAGCAGCAGCAGCAGCAGGAGCGGGAGCAGCAGCAGGAGCAGGAGCGGGAGCAGCAACAGCAGCAGGAGCCGGAGCAGCAGCAGCAGCAGGAGCGGGAGCAGCAGCAGCAGGAGCGGGAGCAGCAGCAGGAGTGGGAGCAGCAGCAGGAGTGGGAGCAGCAGCAGGAGTGGGAGCAGCAGCAGCAGCAGGAGCGGGAGCAGCAGCAGGAGCAGGAGCGGGAGCAGCAGCAGCAGCAGGAGCGGGAGCAGCAGCAGCAGCAGGAGCGCGAGCAGCCGCAGCAGGAGCGGGCGCAGCAGCAGGAGTGGGAGCAGCAGCAGGAGCGGGAGCAGCAGCAGGAGAGGGAGCAGCAGCAGGAGCGGGAGCAGCAGCAGGAGTGGGAGCAGCAGCAGCCGCAGGAGTGGGAGCAGCAGCAGCAGCAGGAGTGGGAGCAGCAGCAGGAGCGGGAGCAGCAGCAGGAGTGGGAGCAGCAGCAGGAGTGGGAGCAGCAGCAGCAGCAGGAGTGGGAGCAGCAGCAGCAGCAGTAGCAGGAGCGGGAGCAGCAGCGCGAGCGGGAGCAACAGCAGCAGCAGGAGCGGGAGCAGCAGCAGCAGGAGCGGGAGCAGCAGCAGGAGTGGGAGCAGCAGCAGGAGTGGGAGCAGCAGCAGGAGTGGGAGCAGCAGCAGCAGCAGGAGCGGGAGCAGCAGCAGGAGCAGGAGCGGGAGCAGCAGCAGCAGCAGGAGCGGGAGCAGCAGCAGCAGCAGGAGCGCGAGCAGCCGCAGCAGGAGCGGGCGCAGCAGCAGGAGTGGGAGCAGCAGCAGGAGCGGGAGCAGCAGCAGGAGAGGGAGCAGCAGCAGGAGCGGGAGCAGCAGCAGGAGTGGGAGCAGCAGCAGCCGCAGGAGTGGGAGCAGCAGCAGCAGCAGGAGTGGGAGCAGCAGCAGGAGCGGGAGCAGCAGCAGGAGTGGGAGCAGCAGCAGGAGTGGGAGCAGCAGCAGCAGCAGGAGTGGGAGCAGCAGCAGCAGCAGTAGCAGGAGCGGGAGCAGCAGCGCGAGCGGGAGCAACAGCAGCAGCAGGAGCGGGAGCAGCAGCAGGAGCGGGAGCAGCAGCAGCAGCAGGAGCGGTAGCAGCAGCAGGAGCGGGAGCAGCAGCAGCAGCAGGAGAGGGAGCAGCAGCAGGAGCGGGAGCGGGAGCTGCAGCAGCAGCAGGAGCGGGAGCAGCAGCAGGAGCGGGAGCAGCAGCAGGAGTGGGAGCAGCAGCAGCAGCAGGAGCGGGAGCAGCAGCAGGAGCAGGAGCAGCAGCAGCAACAGCAGCAGGAGCGGGAGCAGCAGCAGCAGCAGGAGCGGGAGCGGGAGCAGCAGCAGGAGTGGGAGCAGCAGCAGGAGCAGGAGCGGGAGCAGCAGCAGGAGTGGGAGCAGCAGCAGCAGCAGGAGCGGGAGCAGCAGCAGGCGCAGGAGCAGCAGCAGCAACAGCAGCAGGAGCGGGAGCAGCAGCAGCAGCAGGAGCGGGAGCAGCAGCAGCAGGAGCGGGAGCAGCAGCAGGAATGGGAGCAGCATCAGGAGCGGGAGCAGCAGCAGGAGTGGAAGCAGCAGCAGCAGCAGGAGCGGGAGCAGCAGCAGGAGCAGGAGCGGGAGCAGCACCAGCAGCAGGAGCGGGAACAGCAGCAGCAGCAGGAGCGCGAGCAGCCGCAGCAGCAGGAGCAGGAGCGGGAGCAGCAGCAGCAGGAGTGGGAGCAGCAGCAGGAACAGCAGCAGCAGCAGCAGGAGCGCGAGCGGGAGCAGCAGCAGCAGTAGTGGGAGCAGCAGCAGGAGCGGGAGCAGCAGCAGGAGTGGGAGCAGCAGCAGGAGCGGGAGCAGCAGCAGGAGTGGGAGCAGCAGCAGCCGCAGGAGTGGGAGCAGCAGCAGCAGCAGGAGTGGGAGCAGCAGCAGGAGCGGGAGCAGCAGCAGGAGTGGGAGCAGCAGCAGGAGTGGGAGTAGCAGCAGCAGCAGGAGTGGGAGCAGCAGCAGCAGCAGGAGCAGGAGCGGGAGCAGCAGCAGCAGGAGTGGGAGCAGCAGCAGGAACAGCAGCAGCAGCAGCAGGAGCGCGAGCGGGAGCAGCAGCAGCAGGAGTGGGAGCAGCAGCAGGAGTGGGAGCAGCAGCAGCAGGAGCGCGAGCGGGAGCAACAGCAGCAGGAGTGGGAGCAGCAGCAGCAGCAGGTGCGGGAGCAGCAGCAGCAGGATCGGGAGCAGCAGAAGCAGGAGCGGGAGCAGCAGCAGCAGGAGCGGGAGCAGCAGCAGGAGCGGGAGCAGCAGCAGGGGCAGGAGCGGGAGCAGCAGCAGGAGCAGGAGTGGGAGCAGCAGCAGGAGCAGGAGTGGGAGCAGCAGCAGCAGCAGGAGTAGGAGCAGCAGCAGGAGCGGGAGCAGCAGCAGCAGGAGCGGGAGCAGCGGCAGCAGCGGGAGCAGCAGCAGCAGCAGGAGTGGGAGCAGCAGCCGGAGCGGGAGCAGCAGCAGGAGTGGGAGCAGCAGCAGTAGTGGGAGCGGCAGCAGGAGCAGCAGCAGCAGCAGGAGCGGGAGCAGCAGCAGGAGCGGGAGCTCAGTAGGAGTGGGAGCAGCAGCAGGAGCGGGAGCAGCAGCAGCAGCAGGAGCGGGCGCAGCAGCAGGAGCGGGAGCGGGAGCAGCAGCAGGAGCAGGAGCAGCAGCAGCAGCAGGAGTGGGAGCAGCAGCAGGAGCGGGAGCAGCAGCAGGAGCAGGAGCGGGAGCAGCAGCAGCAGCAGAAGTGGGAGCAGCAGCAGGAGCGGGAGCGGGAGCAGCAGCAGGAGCGGGAGCAGCAGCCGCAGCAGGAGTGGGAGCAGCAGCAGGAGCGGGAGCAGCAGCAGGAGCAGGAGCGGGAGCAGCAGCAGCAGCAGGAGCGGGAGCAGCAGCAGCAGGAGAGGGAGCGGGAGCAGCAGCAGCTGGAGCGGGAGCAGCAGCAGCAGCACGAGCGGGAGCGGGAGCGGGAGCAGCAGAGCAGGAGCGGGTGAAGCAGCAGCAGCAGGAGCGGGAGCAGCAGCAGCAGGAGCGGGAGCGGGAGCAGCAGCAGCAGGAGCGGGAGCAGCAGCAGCAGCAGGAGTGGGAGCAGCATCTGCAGGATCGGGAGCAGCAGCAGGAGCAGGACCGGGAGCAGCAGCAGCAGCAGGAGCGGGAGCAGCAGCAGGAGCGGGAACGGGAGCAGCAGCAGGAGCGGGAGCAGCAGCGCGAGCGAGTGCAGCAGTAGGAGGAGCGGGAGCGGGAGCAGGAGCAGGAGGAGCAGCAGCAGCAGGAGCGGGAGCAGCAGCAGCAGCAGCAGCAGCAGGAGCGGGAGCAGCAGCGCGAGCAGGAGCAGCAGCAGCAGCAGGAGCGGGAGCAGCAGCAGCAGCGGGAGCAGCAGCAGCAGCAGGAGCAGGAGCAGCAGCAGCAGCAGGAGCGAGAGCAGAGCTGGAGTGGGAGCGGGAGCAGCAGCAGGAGCGGGAACGGGAGCAGCAGCAGGAGCGGGAGCGGGAGCAGCAGCAGCAGCAGGAGCGGGAGCAGCAGCAGGAGCGGGAGCAGCAGCTGCAGCAGGAGAGAGAGCAGCAGCAGCAGCAGGACCGGGAGCAGCAGCAGCAGCAGCAGCAGGAGCGGGAGCAGCAGCAGGTGTGGGAGCAGCAGCAGGAGCAGGAGCGGGAGCAGCAGCAGGAGTGGGAGCAGCAGCAGCAGCAGGAGCGCGAGCAGCAGCAGGAGCGGGAGCGGGAGCAGCAGCTGCAGCAGGAGCGGGAGCAGCAGCAGGAGTGGGAGCAGCAGCAGCAGCAGGAGCGGGAGCAGCAGCAGGAGCAGGAGCACGAGCAGCAGCAGCAGCAGGAGCGGGAGCAGCAGCAGCAGCAGGAGCGGGAGGAGCAGCAGCACGAGCGGGAGCAGCAGCGCGAGCGGGTGCAGCAGTAGGAGGAGCGGGAGCGGGAGCAGGAGCAGGAGGAGCAGCAGCAGCAGGAGCGGGAGCAGCAGCAGCAGCAGCAGCAGCAGGAGCGGGAGCAGCAGCGCGAGCAGGAGCAGCAGCAGCAGCAGGAGCGGGAGCAGCAGCAGGAGCGGGAGCAGCAGCAGCAGCAGGAGCAGGAGCAGCAGCAGCAGCAGGAGCGAGAGCAGAGCTGGAGTGGGAGCGGGAGCAGCAGCAGGAGCGGGAACGGGAGCAGCAGCAGGAGCGGGAGCGGGAGCAGCAGCAGCAGCAGGAGCGGGAGCAGCAGCAGGAGCGGGAGCAGCAGCAGCAGCAGCAGCAGGAGCGGGAGCAGCAGCAGGAGTGGGAGCAGCAGCAGGAGCAGGAGCTGGAGCAGCAGCAGGAGTGGGAGCAGCAGCAGCAGCGGGAGCGCGAGCAGCAGCAGGAGCGGGAGCGGGAGCAGCAGCTGCAGCAGGAGCGGGAGCAGCAGCAGGAGCAGGAGCACGAGCAGCAGCAGCAGCAGGAGCGGGAGCAGCAGCAGCAGCAGGAGTGGGAGCAGCAGCAGCAGCAGGAGCGCGAGCAGCAGCAGGAGCGGGAGCGGGAGCAGCAGCTGCAGCAGGAGCGGGAGCAGCAGCAGGAGTGGGAGCAGCAGCAGCAGCAGGAGTGGGAGCAGCAGCAGGAGCGGGAGCAGCAGCAGGAGCAGGAGCGGGAGCAGCAGCAGCAGCAGGAGCGGGAGGAGCAGCAGCACGAGCGGGAGCAGCAGCAGTAGTGGGAGCAGAAGCAGGAGCTGGAGCAGCAGCAGGAGTGGGAGCAGCAGCAGCAGCAGGAGCGGGAGCAGCAGCAGGAGCAGGAGCGGGAGCAGCAGCAGCAGCAGGAGCGAGAGCAGCAGCAGCAGCAGGAGCGGGAGCAGCAGCAGCAGGAACGGGAGCAGCAGCAGGAGTGGGAGCATCAGCAGGAGCGGGAGCAGCAGCAGGAGTGGGAGCAGCAGCAGGAGCGGGAGAAGCAGCAGGAGTTGGAGCAGCAGCAGCAGCAGGAGCGGAGCAGCAGCAGGAGTGGGAGCAGCAGCAGGAATGGGAGTAGCAGCAGCAGCAGGAGTGGGAGCAGCAGCAGCAGCAGGAGTGGGAGCAGCAGCAGCAGCAGGAGCAGGAGCGGGAGCAGCAGCAGGAGTGGGAGCAGCAGCAGGAGCACGAGCGGGAGCAGCAGCAGCAGGAGCGGGAGCGGGAGCAGCAGCCGCAGGAGCGGGAGCAGCAGCAGGAGCGGGAGCAGCAGCAGGAGTGGGAGCAGCAGCAGGAGCGGGAGCGGGAGCAGCAGCAGCAGGAGCGGGAGCGGGAGCAGCAGCAGCAGGAGCGGGAGCGGAAGCGGGAGCGGGAGCAGCAGCAGGAGCGGGAGCAGCAGCAGGAGCGGGAGCAGCAGGGGCAGCAGGAGCGGGAGCAGCAGCAGCAGCAGGAGCGGGAGCAGCAGCAGCAGCAGGAGCGGGAGCAGCAGCAGGAGTGGGAGCAGCAGCAGGAGCGGGAGCAGCAGCAGCAGCAGGAGCGAGAGCAGCAGCAGCAGCAGGAGCGGGAACAGCAGCAGCAGCAGGAGCGGGAACAGCAGCAGGAGCGGGAGCAGCAGCAGCAGCAGGAGCGGGAGCAGCAGCAGCAGCAGGAGCGGGAGCAGCAGCAGCAGCAGGAGCGGGAGCAGCAGCAGCAGCAGGAGCGGGGGCAGCAGCAGGAGCGGGAGCAGCAGCAGCAGCAGGAGTGGGAGCAGCAGCAGCAGCAGGAGTGGGAGCAGCAGCAGCAGCAGGAGCGGGAGCAGCAGCAGCAGCAGGAGCGGGGGCAGCAGCAGGAGCGGGAGCAGCAGCAGCAGCAGCAGTAGGAGCAGCAGCAGGAGCGGGAGCAGCAGCAGGAGCGGGAGCAGCAGCAGGAACGGGAGCAGCAGCAGCAGGAGCGGGAGCAGCAGCAACAGCAGGAGTGGGAGAAGCAGCAGGAGCGGGAGGAGCAGCAGCAGCAGGAGTGGGAGCAGCAGCAGGAGTGGGAGCAGCAGCAGCAGCAGGAGTGGGAGCAGCAGCAGGAGCGGGAGCAGCAGCAGGAGCGGGAGTGGGAGCAGCAGCAGGAGCGGGAGCGGGAGCGGGAGCGGGAGCAGCAGCAGGAGCGGGAGCAGCAGCTGGAGCGGGAGCGGGAGCCGCAGCAGGAGTGGGAGCAGCAGCAGGAGTGGGAGCAGCAGCACCAGCAGGAGCGGGAGCAGCAGCAGGAGCGGGAGCAGCAGCAGGAGTGGGAGCAGCAGCAGCAGCAGCAGGAGCGAGAGCAGCAGCAGGAGCGGGAGCAGCTGCAGCAGCAGCAGGACCGGGAGCAGCAGCAGGAGCGGGAGCAGCAGCAAGAGCCGGAGCAGCAGGAGCAGCAGCAGAAGCAGCAGCAGGAGTGGGAGCAGCAGCAGCAGCAGGAGTGGGAGCAGCAGCAGGAGCGGGAGCAGCAGCAGGAGTGGGAGCAGCAGCAGGAGTGGGAGCAGCAGCAGCAGCAGGAGTGGGAGCAGCAGCAGCAGCAGGAGTGGCAGCAGCAGCAGCAGCGGGAGCAGGAGCGGGAGCAGCAGCAGGAGTGGGAGCAGCAGCAGGAGCGGGAGCAGCAGCAGCAGCAGCAGGAGCGGGAGCAGCAGCAGTAGTGGGAGCAGCAGCAGGAGCGGGAGCAGCAGCAGCAGCAGCAGGAGCGGGAGCAGCAGCAGCAGCAGCAGCAGCAGCAGGAGCAGGAGCAGCAGCAGGAGCGGGAGCAGCAGCAGCAGCAGGAGTGGGAGCAGCAGCAGGAGCGGGAGCAGCAGCAGGAGCGGGAGCAGCAGCAGGAGCGGGAGCAGCAGCAGCAGGAGCGGGAGCAGCAGCAGCAGCAGGAGTGGGAGCCGCAGCAGGAGCGGGAGCGGGAGCAGCAGCAGGAGCGGGAGCAGCAGCCGCAGCAGGAGTGGGAGCAGCAGCAGGAGCGGGAGCAGCAGCAGGAGCAGGAGCGGGAGCAGCAGCAGCAGCAGGAGCGGGAGCAGCAGCAGCAGGACAGGGAGCGGGAGCAGCAGCAGCTGGAGCGGGAGCAGCAGCAGCAGCACGAGCGGGAGCGGGAGCGGGAGAAGCAGAGCAGGAGCGGGTGAAGCAGCAGCAGCAGGAGCGGGAGCAGCAGCAGCAGGAGCGGGAGCGGGAGCAGCAGCAGCAGGAGCGGGAGCAGCAGCAGCAGCAGGAGTGGGAGCAGCAGCTGCAGGATCGGAGGCAGCAGCAGGAGCAGGACCAGGAGCAGCAGCAGCAGCAGGAGCGGGAGCAGCAGCAGGAGCGGGAACGGGAGCAGCAGCAGGAGCGGGAGCAGCAGCGCGAGCGGGTGCAGCAGTAGGAGGAGCGGGAGCGGGAGCAGGAGCAGGAGCAGCAGCAGCAGCAGGAGCGGGAGCAGCAGCAGGGGCCGGAGCAGCAGCAGCAGGAGCGGGAGCAGCAGCAGCAGCAGCAGCAGCAGCAGCGGGAGCAGCAGCGCGAGCAGGAGCAGCAGCAGCAGCAGAAGCGGGAGCAGCAGCAGGAGCGGGAACGGGAGCAGCAGCAGGAGCGGGAGCGGGAGCAGCAGCAGCAGCAGGAGCGGGAGCAGCAGCAGGAGCGGGAGCAGCAGCAGCAGCAGGAGAGAGAGCAGCAGCAGCAGCAGGACCGGGAGCAGCAGCAGCAGCAGGAGCGGGAGCAGCAGCAGCAGCAGGAGCGCGAGCAGCAGCAGGAGCGGGAGCGGGAGCAGCAGCTGCAGCAGGAGCGGGAGCAGCAGCAGGAGTGGGAGCAGCAGCAGCAGCAGGAGCGGGAGCAGCAGCAGGAGCAGGAGCACGAGCAGCAGCAGCAGCAGGAGCGGGAGCAGCAGCAGCAGCAGGAGCGGGAGGAGCAGCAGCACGAGCGGGAGCAGCAGCAGTAGTGGGAGCAGAAGCAGGAGCTGGAGCAGCAGCAGGAGTGGGAGCAGCAGCAGCAGCAGGAGCGGGAGCAGCAGCAGGAGCAGGAGCGGGAGCAGCAGCAGCAGCAGGAGCGAGAGCAGCAGCAGCAGCAGGAGCGGGAGCAGCAGCAGCAGGAACGGGAGCAGCAGCAGGAGTGGGAGCATCAGCAGGAGCGGGAGCAGCAGCAGGAGTGGGAGCAGCAGCAGGAGCGGGAGAAGCAGCAGGAGTTGGAGCAGCAGCAGCAGCAGGAGCGGGAGCAGCAGCAGGAGTGGGAGCAGCAGCAGGAGTGGGAGTAGCAGCAGCAGCAGGAGTGGGAGCAGCAGCAGCAGCAGGAGTGGGAGCAGCAGCAGCAGCAGGAGCAGGAGCGGGAGCAGCAGCAGGAGTGGGAGCAGCAGCAGGAGCACGAGCGGGAGCAGCAGCAGCAGGAGCGGGAGCAGCAGCAGGAGCGGGAGCAGCAGCAGGAGTGGGAGCAGCAGCAGGAGCGGGAGCGGGAGCAGCAGCAGCAGGAGCGGGAGCGGGAGCAGCAGCAGCAGGAGCGGGAGCGGAAGCGGGAGCGGGAGCAGCAGCAGGAGCGGGAGCAGCAGCAGGAGCGGGAGCAGCAGCGGCAGCAGGAGCGGGAGCAGCAGCAGCAGCAGGAGCGGGAGCAGCAGCAGCAGCAGGAGCGGGAGCAGCAGCAGGAGTGGGAGCAGCAGCAGGAGCGGGAGCAGCAGCAGCAGCAGGAGCGGGAGCAGCAGCAGCAGCAGGAGCGGGAACAGCAGCAGCAGCAGGAGCGGGAACAGCAGCAGGAGCGGGAGCAGCAGCAGCAGCAGGAGCGGGAGCAGCAGCAGCAGCAGGAGCGGGAGCAGCAGCAGCAGAAGGAGCGGGAGCAGCAGCAGCAGCAGGAGCGGGGGCAGCAGCAGGAGCGGGAGCAGCAGCAGCAGCAGGAGTGGGAGCAGCAGCAGCAGCAGGAGTGGGAGCAGCAGCAGCAGCAGGAGCGGGAGCAGCTGCAGCAGCAGGAGCGGGGGCAGCAGCAGGAGCGGGAGCAGCAGCAGCAGCAGCAGTAGGAGCAGCAGCAGGAGCGGGAGCAGCAGCAGGAGCGGGAGCAGCAGCAGGAGCGGGAGCAGCAGCAGCAGGAGCGGGAGCAGCAGCAACAGCAGGAGTGGGAGAAGCAGCAGGAGCGGGAGGAGCAGCAGCAGCAGGAGTGGGAGCAGCAGCAGGAGTGGGAGCAGCAGCAGCAGCAGGAGTGGGAGCAGCAGCAGGAGCGGGAGCAGCAGCAGGAGCGGGAGTGGGAGCAGCAGCAGGAGCGGGAGCGGGAGCGGGAGCGGGAGCAGCAGCAGGAGCGGGAGCAGCAGCTGGATCGGGAGCGGGAGCCGCAGCAGGAGTGGGAGCAGCAGCAGGAGTGGGAGCAGCAGCACCAGCAGGAGCGGGAGCAGCAGCAGGAGCGGGAGCAGCAGCTGGAGTGGGAGCAGCAGCAGCAGCAGCAGGAGCGAGAGCAGCAGCAGGAGCGGGAGCAGCTGCAGCAGCAGCAGGAGCGGGAGCAGCCGCAGGAGCGGGAGCAGCAGCAAGAGCCGGAGCAGCAGGAGCAGCAGCAGCAGCAGAAGCAGGAGTGGGAGCAGCAGCAGCAGCAGGAGTGGGAGCAGCAGCAGGAGCGGGAGCAGCAGCAGGAGTGGGAGCAGCAGCAGGAGTGGGAGCAGCAGCAGCAGCAGGAGTGGGAGCAGCAGCAGCAGCAGGAGTGGGAGCAGCAGCAGCAGCGGGAGCAGGAGCGGGAGCAGCAGCAGGAGTGGGAGCAGCAGCAGGAGCGGGAGCAGCAGCAGCAGCAGCAGGAGCGGGAGCAGCAGCAGTAGTGGGAGCAGCAGCAGGAGCGGGAGCAGCAGCAGCAGCAGCAGGAGCGGGAGCAGCAGCAGCAGCAGCAGCAGCAGCAGGAGCAGGAGCAGCAGCAGGAGCGGGAGCAGCAGCAGCAGCAGGAGTGGGAGCAGCAGCAGGAGCGGGAGCAGCAGCAGGAGCGGGAGCAGCAGCAGGAGCGGGAGCAGCAGCAGCAGGAGCGGGAGCAGCAGCAGCTGCAGGAGTGGGAGCAGCAGCAGGAGCGGGAGCAGCAGCAGGAGCGGGAGCAGCAGCCGCAGCAGGAGTGGGAGCAGCAGCAGGAGCGGGAGCAGCAGCAGGAGCAGGAGCGGGAGCAGCAGCAGCAGCAGGAGCGGGAGCAGCAGCAGCAGGAGAGGAAGCGGGAGCAGCAGCAGCTGGAGCGGGAGCAGCAGCAGCAGCACGAGCGGGAGCGGGAGCGGGAGCAGCAGAGCAGGAGCGGGTGAAGCAGCAGCAGCAGGAGCGGGAGCAGCAGCAGCAGGAGCGGGAGCGGGAGCAGCAGCAGCAGGAGCGGGAGCAGCAGCAGCAGCAGGAGTGGGAGCAGCAGCTGCAGGATCGGGAGCAGCAGCAGGAGCAGGACCGGGAGCAGCAGCAGCAGCAGGAGCGGGAGCAGCAGCAGGAGCGGGAACGGGAGCAGCAGCAGGAGCGGGAGCAGCAGCGCGAGCGGGTGCAGCAGTAGGAGGAGCGGGAGCGGGAGCAGGAGCAGGAGCAGCAGCAGCAGCAGGAGCGGGAGCAGCAGCAGGGGCCGGAGCAGCAGCAGCAGGAGCGGGAGCAGCAGCAGCAGCAGCAGCAGCAGGAGCGGGAGCAGCAGCGCGAGCAGGAGCAGCAGCAGCAGCAGGAGCGGGAGCAGCAGCAGGAGCGGGAGCAGCAGCAGCAGCAGGAGCAGGAGCAGCAGCAGCAGCAGGAGCGAGAGCAGAGCAGGAGTGGGAGCGGGAGCAGCAGCAGGAGCGGGAACGGGAGCAGCAGCAGGAGCGGGAGCGGGAGCAGCAGCAGCAGCAGGAGCGGGAGCAGCAGCAGGAGCGGGAGCAGCAGCAGCAGCAGGAGAGAGAGCAGCAGCAGCAGCAGGACCGGGAGCAGCAGCAGCAGCAACAGCAGGAGCGGGAGCAGCAGCAGGAGTGGGAGCAGCAGCAGGAGCAGGAGCGGGAGCAGCAGCAGGAGCGGGAGCGGGAGCAGCAGCTGCAGCAGGAGCGGGAGCAGCAGCAGGAGTGGGAGCAGCAGCAGCAGCAGGAGCGGGAGCAGCAGCAGGAGCAGGAGCGCGAGCAGCAGCAGCAGCAGGAGCGGGAGCAGCAGCAGCAGCAGGAGCGGGAGGAGCAGCAGCACGAGCGGGAGCAGCAGCAGTAGTGGGAGCAGAAGCAGGAGCTGGAGCAGCAGCAGGAGTGGGAGCAGCAGCAGCAGCAGGAGCGGGAGCAGCAGCAGGAGCAGGAGCGGGAGCAGCAGCAGCAGCAGGAGCGAGAGCAGCAGCAGCAGCAGGAGCGGGAGCAGCAGCAGCAGGAACGGGAGCAGCAGCAGGAGTGGGAGCATCAGCAGGAGCGGGAGCAGCAGCAGGAGTGGGAGCAGCAGCAGGAGCGGGAGAAGCAGCAGGAGTTGGAGCAGCAGCAGCAGCAGGAGCGGGAGCAGCAGCAGGAGTGGGAGCAGCAGCAGGAGTGGGAGTAGCAGCAGCAGCAGGAGTGGGAGCAGCAGCAGCAGCAGGAGTGGGAGCAGCAGCAGCAGCAGGAGCAGGAGCGGGAGCAGCAGCAGGAGTGGGAGCAGCAGCAGGAGCACGAGCGCGAGCAGCAGCAGCAGGAGCGGGAGCGGGAGCAGCAGCCGCAGGAGCGGGAGCAGCAGCAGGAGCGGGAGCAGCAGCAGGAGTGGGAGCAGCAGCAGGAGCGGGAGCGGGAGCAGCAGCAGCAGGAGCGGGAGCAGGAGCAGCAGCAGCAGGAGCGGGAGCGGAAGCGGGAGCGGGAGCAGAAGCAGGAGCGGGAGCAGCAGCAGGAGCGGGAGCTGCAGCGGCAGCAGGAGCGGGAGCAGCAGCAGCAGCAGGAGCGGGAGCAGCAGCAGCAGCAGGAGCGGGAGCAGCAGCAGGAGTGGGAGCAGCAGCAGGAGCGGGAGCAGCAGCAGCAGCAGGAGCGGGAGCAGCAGCAGCAGCAGGAGCGGGGGCAGCAGCAGGAGCGGGAGCAGCAGCAGCAGCAGGAGTGGGAGCAGCAGCAGCAGCAGGAGTGGGAGCAGCAGCAGCAGCAGGAGCGGGAGCAGCAGCAGCAGCAGGAGCGGGGGCAGCAGCAGGAGCGGGAGCAGCAGCAGCAGCAGCAGTAGGAGCAGCAGCAGGAGCGGGAGCAGCAGCAGGAGCGGGAGCAGCAGCAGGAGCGGGAGCAGCAGCAGCAGGAGCGGGAGCAGCAGCAACAGCAGGAGTGGGAGAAGCAGCAGGAGCGGGAGGAGCAGCAGCAGCAGGAGTGGGAGCAGCAGCAGGAGTGGGAGCAGCAGCAGCAGCAGGAGTGGGAGCAGCAGCAGGAGCGGGAGCAGCAGCAGGAGCGGGAGTGGGAGCAGCAGCAGGAGCGGGAGCGGGAGCGGGAGCGGGAGCAGCAGCAGGAGCGGGAGCAGCAGCAGGAGCGGGAGCGGGAGCCGCAGCAGGAGTGGGAGCAGCAGCAGGAGTGGGAGCAGCAGCACCAGCAGGAGCGGGAGCAGCAGCAGGAGCGGGAGCAGCAGCAGGAGTGGTGCAGCAGCAGCAGCAGCAGGAGCGAGAGCAGCAGCAGGAGCGGGAGCAGCTGCAGCAGCAGCAGGAGCGGGAGCAGCAGCAGGAGCGGGAGCAGCAGCAAGAGCCGGAGCAGCAGGAGCAGCAGCAGCAGCAGCAGCAGGAGTGGGAGCAGCAGCAGCAGCAGGAGTGGGAGCAGCAGCAGGAGCGGGAGCAGCAGCAGGAGTGGGAGCAGCAGCAGGAGTGGGAGCAGCAGCAGCAGCAGGAGTGGGAGCAGCAGCAGCAGCAGGAGTGGGAGCAGCAGCAGCAGCGGGAGCAGGAGCGGGAGCAGCAGCAGGAGTGGGAGCAGCAGCAGGAGCGGGAGCAGCAGCAGCAGCAGCAGGAGCGGGAGCAGCAGCAGTAGTGGGAGCAGCAGCAGGAGCGGGAGCAGCAGCAGCAGCAGCAGGAGCGGGAGCAGCAGCAGCAGCAGCAGCAGCAGCAGGAGCAGGAGCAGCAGCAGGAGCGGGAGCAGCAGCAGCAGCAGGAGTGGGAGCAGCAGCAGGAGCGGGAGCAGCAGCAGGAGCGGGAGCAGCAGCAGGAGCGGGAGCAGCAGCAGCAGGAGCGGGAGCAGCAGCAACAGCAGGAGTGGGAGAAGCAGCAGGAGCGGGAGGAGCAGCAGCAGCAGGAGTGGGAGCAGCAGCAGGAGTGGGAGCAGCAGCTGCAGCAGGAGTGGGAGAAGCAGCAGGAGCGCGAGCAGCAGCAGCAGCAGGAGCGGGAGCAGCAGCAGCAGCAGGAGCGGGAGCAGCAGCAGCACGAGCGGGAGCAGCAGCAGTAGTGGGAGCAGAAGGAGGAGCGGGAGCAGCAGCAGGAGTGGGAGCAGCAGCAGCAGCAAGAGCGGGAGCAGCAGCAGGAGCAGGAGCGGGAGCAGCAGCAGCAGCAGGAGCGGGAGCAGCAGCAGCAGCAGGAGCGGGCGCAGCAGCAGAAGGAACGGGAGCAGCAGCAGGAGTGGGAGCAGCAGCAGGAGCGGGAGCAGCAGCAGGAGTGGGAGCAGCAGCAGGAGTGGGAGCAGCAGCAGGAGCGGGAGCAGCAGCAGGAGTGGGAGCAGCAGCAGGAGTGGGAGCAGCAGCAGCAGCAGGAGTGGGAGCAGCAGCAGCAGCAGGAGTGGGAGCAGCAGCAGCAGCAGGAGCAGGAGCGGGAGCAGCAGCAGGAGTGGGAGCAGCAGCAGGAGCACGAGCGGGAGCAGCAGCAGCAGGAGCGGGAGCGGGAGCAGCAGCAGCAGGAGCGGGAGCTGCAGCAGGAGCGGGAGCAGCAGCAGGAGTGGGAGCAGCTGCAGGAGCGGGAGCGGGAGCAGCAGCAGCAGGAGCGGGAGCGGGAGCAGCAGCAGCAGGAGCGGGAGAGGGAGCAGCAGCAGGAGCGGGAGCAGCAGCAGGAGCGGGAGCAGCAGCAGCAGCAGGAGTGGGAGCAGCAGCAGCAGCAGGAGCGGGAGCAGCAGCAGCAGCAGGAGCGGGAGAAGCAGCAGGAGTGGGAGCAGCAGCAGGAGCGGGAGCAGCAGCAGCAGCAGGAGCAGGAGCAGCAGCAGCAGCAGGAGCGGGAGCAGCAGCAGCAGCAGGAGCGGGAACAGCAGCAACAGCAGCAGTGGGAGAAGCAGCAGGAGCGGGAGGAGCAGCAGCAGCAGGAGTGGGAGCAGCAGCAGGAGTGGGAGCAGCAGCTGCAGCAGGAGTGGGAGAAGCAGCAGGAGCGCGAGCAGCAGCAGCAGCAGGAGCGGGAGCAGCAGCAGCAGCAGGAGCGGGAGCAGCAGCAGCACGAGCGGGAGCAGCAGCAGTAGTGGGAGCAGAAGGAGGAGCGGGAGCAGCAGCAGGAGTGGGAGCAGCAGCAGCAGCAAGAGCGGGAGCAGCAGCAGGAGCAGGAGCGGGAGCAGCAGCAGCAGCAGGAGCGGGAGCAGCAGCAGCAGCAGGAGCGGGCGCAGCAGCAGAAGGAACGGGAGCAGCAGCAGGAGTGGGAGCGGGAGCAGCAGCAGCAGCAGGAGCGGGAGCAGCAGCAGCAGCAGGAGCGGGCGCAGCAGCAGAAGGAACGGGAGCAGCAGCAGGAGTGGGAGCAGCAGCAGGAGCGGGAGCAGCAGCAGGAGTGGGAGCAGCAGCAGGAGTGGGAGCAGCAGCAGGAGCGGGAGCAGCAGCAGGAGTGGGAGCAGCAGCAGGAGTGGGAGCAGCAGCAGCAGCAGGAGTGGGAGCAGCAGCAGCAGCAGGAGTGGGAGCAGCAGCAGCAGCAGGAGCAGGAGCGGGAGCAGCAGCAGGAGTGGGAGCAGCAGCAGGAGCACGAGCGGGAGCAGCAGCAGCAGGAGCGGGAGCGGGAGCAGCAGCAGCAGGAGCGGGAGCTGCAGCAGGAGCGGGAGCAGCAGCAGGAGTGGGAGCAGCTGCAGGAGCGGGAGCGGGAGCAGCAGCAGCAGGAGCGGGAGCGGGAGCAGCAGCAGCAGGAGCGGGAGAGGGAGCAGCAGCAGGAGCGGGAGCAGCAGCAGGAGCGGGAGCAGCAGCAGCAGCAGGAGTGGGAGCAGCAGCAGCAGCAGGAGCGGGAGCAGCAGCAGCAGCAGGAGCGGGAGAAGCAGCAGGAGTGGGAGCAGCAGCAGGAGCGGGAGCAGCAGCAGCAGCAGGAGCAGGAGCAGCAGCAGCAGCAGGAGCGGGAGCAGCAGCAGCAGCAGGAGCGGGAACAGCAGCAGGAGCGGGAGCAGCAGCAGCAGCAGGAGCGGGAGCGGCAGCAGCAGCAGGAGCGGGAGCAGCAGCAGCAGCAGGAGCGGGAGCAGCAGCAGCAGCAGGAGCGGGGGCAGCAGCAGGAGCGGGAGCAGCAGCAGCAGCAGGAGTGGGAGCAGCAGCAGCAGCAGGAGTGGGAGCAGCAGCAGCAGCAGGAGCAGGAGCAGCAGCAGGAGCGGGAGCAGCAGCAGGAGCGGGAGCAGCAGCAACAGCAGGAGTGGGAGAAGCAGCAGGAGCGGGAGGAGCAGCAGCAGCAGGAGTGGGAGCAGCAGCAGGAGTGGGAGCAGCAGCAGCAGCAGGAGTGGGAGCAGCAGCAGGAGCGGGAGCAGCAGCAGGAGCGGGAGCGGGAGCAGCAGCAGGAGCGGGAGCGGGACCGGGAGTGGGAGCAGCAGCAGGAGCGGGAGCAGCAACTGGAGCGGGAGCGGGAGCCGCAGCAGGAGTGGGAGCAGCAGCAGGAGTGGGAGCAGCAGCACCAGCAGGAGCGGGAGCAGCAGCAGGAGCGGGAGCAGCAGCAGGAGTGGGAGCAGAAGCAGCAGCAGCAGGAGCGGGAGCAGCAGCAGGAGCGGGAGCACCTGCAGCAGCAGCAGGAGCGGGAGCAGCAGCCGGAGTGGGAGCAGCAGCAGGAGTGGGAGCAGCAGCAGCAGCAGGAGCGGGAGCAGCAGCAGCAGCAGCAGGAGTGGGAGCAGCAGCAGCAGCAGGAGCGGGAGCAGCAGCAGGAGCGGGAGCAGGAGCAGCAGCAGGAGCGGCAGCAGCAGCAGGAGCGGGAGCAGCAGCAGGAGCGGGAGCAGCAGCAACAGCAGGAGCGGGATCAGAAGCAGGAGTGGGAGCAGCAGCAGCAGCAGGAGGGGGAGCGGGAGCGGGAGCAGCGGCACCGGGAGCGGCAGCAGCAGCAGCAGGAGTGGGAGCAGCAGCAGCAGCAGGAGAGGGAGCAGCAGCTGCAGCAGGAGTGGGAGCAGCAGCAGGAGCGGGAGCATCAGCAGCAGCAGGATTGGGAGCAGCAGCAGCAGCAGGAGCAGGAGCAGCAGCAGCAGCAGGTGCGGGAGCAGCAGCAGCAGGAGTGGGAGCAGCAGCAGCAGCAGGAGCGGGAGCAGCAGCAGCAGCAGGAGCGGGAGCAGCAGCAGCAGCAGGAGCGGGAGCAGCAGCAGCAGCAGGAGCTGGAGCAGCAGCAGCAGCAGCAGTAGGAGTGGGAGCAGCAGCAGGAGCGGGTGCAGCAGCAGCAGGAGCAGGAGAGGGAGCAGCATCAGGAGCGGGAGCAGCAGCAGCAGGAGCGCGAGCGGGAGCAGCAGCAGCAGCAGGAGTGGGAGCAGCAGCAGCTGGAGTGGGAGCAGCAGCAGTAGCGGGAGCAGCAGCAGCAGGAGCGGGAGCAGCAGCAGGAGCGGGAGCAGCAGCAGCAGGAGTGGGAGCAGCAGCAGGAGCGGGAGCAGCAGCAGCAGGAGCGGGAGCAGCAGCAGGAGCGGGAGCAGCAGCAGGAGCGCGGGCGGGAGCAGCAGCGGCAGGAGCAGGAGCAGCAGCAGCAAGAGTGGGAGCAGCAGCAGCAGGAGTGGGAGCAGCAGCAGCAGCAGCAGCAGGAGTGGGAGCAGCAGCAGGAGTGGGAGCAGCAGCAGGAGTAGGAGCGGGAGCAGCAGCATGAGCAGGAGCAGGAGCAGCAGCAGCAGCAGGAGCGGGAGCAGCAGCAGCAGCATGAGCGGGAGCAGCAGCAGCAGGAGCGGGAGCAGCAGCAGGAGTGGGAGCAGCAGCAGGAGCGGGAGCAGCAGCAGGAGTGGGAGCAGCAGCAGCAGCAGGAGTGGGAGCAGCAGCAGGAGTGGGAGCAGCAGCACCAGGAGTGGGAGCAGCAGCAGCAGCAGGAGTGGGAGCAGCAGCAGCAGCAGGAGCAGGAGCGGGAGCAGCAGCAGGCGTAGGAGCAGCAGCAGGAGCGGGAGCAGCAGCAGCAGCAGCAGGAGCAGGAGCAGCAGCAGGAGTGGGCGCAGCAGCAGGAGCGGGAGCAGCAGCAGCAGCAGCAGGAGCGGGAGCAGCAGCAGCAGCAGCAGCAGGAGCAGGAGCAGCAGCAGGAGCGGGAGCAGCAGCAGCAGCAGCAGGAGCGGGAGCAGCAGTTGCAGCAGCTGGAGCGGGAGCAGCAGCAGCAGCACCAGGAGCGGGAGCAGCAGCAGGAGTGGGAGCAGCAGCAGGAGTGGGAGCAGCAGCAGCAGCAGGAGCGGGAGCAGCAGCAGGTGTGGGAGCAGCAGCAGCAGCAGGAGCGGGAATGCAGCTGGAGCTGGAGCGGGAGCAGCAGCTGCAGCAGGAGCGGGAGCAGCAGCAGGAGTGGGAGCAGCAGCAGCAGCAGGAGCGGGAGCAGCAGCAGCAGCAGGAGCGGGAACAGCAGCAGCAGCAGGAGCGGGAGCAGCTGCAGCAGGAGCGGGAGCAGCAGCAGGAGTGGGAGCAGCAGCAGGAGCGGGAGCAGCAGCAGGAGAGGGAGCAGCAGGAGCGAGAGCAGCAGCAGGAGTGGGAGCAGCAGCAGCAGGAGTGGGAGCAGCAGCAGGAGCGGGAGCAGCAGCAGGAGCGGGAGCAGCAGCAGGAGTGGGTGCAGCAGCAGCAGCAGGAGTGGGAGAAGCAGCAGCAGCAGGAGTGGGAGCAGCAGCAGCAGCAGGAGCAGGAGCGGGAGCAGCAGCAGGAGTGGGAGCAGCAGCAGGAGCAGGAGCAGCAGCAGCAGCAGGAGTGGGAGCAGCAGCAGGAGCGGTAGCAGCAGCAGCAGCAGCAGCAGGAGTGGGAGCAGCAGCAGCAGCAGGAGCAGCAGCAGCAGCAGCAGGAGCGGGAGCAGCAGCAGCAGCAGCAGGAGCGGGAGCAGCAGCAGCAGCAGCAGGAGCGGGAGCAGCAGCAGGAGTGGGAGCAGCAGTAGGAGTGGGAGCAGCAGCAGCAGCAGGAGCGGGAGCAGCAGCAGCAGCAGCAGGAGCGGGAGCAGCAGCAGGAGTGGGAGCAGCAGCAGGAGTGGGAGCAGCAGCAGCAGCAGGAGCGGGAGCAGCAGCAGCAGCAGCAGGAGTGGGAGCAGCAGCAGCTGCAGGAGCGGGAGCAGCAGCAGGAGCGGGAGCTGGAGCAGCAGCAGGAGCGGCAGCAGCAGCAGGAGAGGGAGCAGCAGCAGGAGCGGGAGCAGCAGCAGCAGCAGGAGCGGGATCAGAAGCAGGAGTGGGAGCAGCAGCAGCAGCAGGAGCGGGAGCAGAGGCAGCAGTGGGAGCAGCAGCAGCAGGAGTGGGAGCAGCAGCAGCAGCAGGAGCGGGAGCAGCAGCAGCAGCAGGAGCAGGAGCAGCAGCAGCAGGAGTGGGAGCAGCAGCAGCAGCAGGAGTGGGAGCAGCAGCAGGAGCGGGAGCATCAGCAGCAGCAGGAGTGGGAGCAGCAGCAGCAGCAGGAGCGGGAGCAGCAGCAGCAGCAGGAGCGGGAGCAGCAGCAGCAGGAGTGGGAGCAGCAGCAGCAGCAGGAGTGGGAGCAGCAGCAGCAGCAGGAGCGGGAGCAGCAGCAGCAGCAGGAGCGGGAGCAGCAGCAGCAGCAGGAGCGGGAGCAGCAGCAGCAGCAGCAGTAGGAGTGGGAGCAGCAGCAGGAGCGGGTGCAGCAGCAGCAGGAGCGGGAGAGGTAGCAGCATCAGGAGCGGGAGCAGCAGCAGCAGTAGCGCGAGCGGGAGCAGCAGCAGCAGCAGGAGTGGGAGCAACAGCAGCTGGAGTGGGAGCAGCAGCAGTAGCGGGAGCAGCAGCAGCAGGAGCGGGAGCAGCAGCAGGAGCGGGAGCAGCAGCAGCAGGAGTGGGAGCAGCAGCAGGAGCGGGAGCAGCAGCAGCAGGAGCGGGAGCAGCAGCAGGAGCGGGAGCAGCAGCAGGAGCGCGGGCGGGAGCAGCAGCGGCAGGAGCGGGAGCAGCAGCAGCAGGAGTGGGAGCAGCAGCAGCAGGAGTGGGAGCAGCAGCAGCAGCAGCAGCAGGAGCGGGAGCAGCAGCAGGAGTGGGAGCAGCAGAAGGAGTAGGAGCGGGAGCAGCAGCAGGAGCAGGAGCGGGAGCAGCAGCAGCAGCAGGAGCGGGAGCAGCAGCAGCAGCATGAGCGGGAGCAGCAGCAGCAGGAGCGGGAGCAGCAGCAGGAGTGGGAGCAGCAGCAGGAGCGGGAGCAGCAGCAGGAGTGGGAGCAGCAGCAGCAGCAGGAGTGGGAGCAGCAGCAGGAGTGGGAGCAGCAGCAGCAGGAGCGGGTGCAGCAGCAGCAGCAGGAGCGGGAGCAGCAGCAGCAGGAGCGGGAGCAGCAGCAGGAGTGGGAGCAGCAGCAGGAGCGGGAGCAGCAGTAGGAGTGGGAGCAGCAGCAGCAGCAGGAGTGGGAGCAGCAGCAGCAGCAGGAGTGGGAGCAGCAGCAGTAGCGGGAGCAGCAGCAGGAGTGGGAGCAGCAGCAGGAGTGGGAGCAGCAGCAGCAGCAGGAGTGGGAGCAGCAGCAGCAGCAGGAGTGGGAGCAGCAGCAGCAGCAGGAGCAGGAGCGGGAGCGGCAGCAGGCGTAGGAGCAGCAGCAGGAGCGGGAGCAGCAGCAGCAGCAGCAGGAGCGGGAGCAGCAGCAGGTGTGGGCGCAGCAGCAGGAGCGGGAGCAGCAGCAGCAGCAGCAGGAGCGGGAGCAGCAGCAGCAGCAGCAGCAGCAGGAGCGGGAGCAGCAGCAGGAGCGGGAGCAGCAGCAGCAGCTGGAGTGGGAGCAGCAGCAGCAGGAGCGGGAGCAGCAGCAGCAGCAGCAGCAGCAGCAGGAGCGGGAGCAGCAGCAGGAGCGGGAGCAACAGCAGCAGCTGGAGTGGGAGCAGCAGCAGTAGCGGGAGCAGCAGCAGCAGGAGCGGGAGCAGCAGCAGGAGCGGGAGCAGCAGCAGCAGGAGTGGGAGCAGCAGCAGGAGCGGGAGCAGCAGCAGCAGGAGCGGGAGCAGCAGCAGGAGTGGGAGCAGCAGCAGCAGCAGGAGCGGGAGCAGCAGCAGGAGCGGGAGCTGGAGCAGCAGCAGGAGCGGCTGCAGCAGCAGGAGCGGGAGCAGCATCAGGAGCGGGAGCAGCAGCAGCAGCAGGAGCGGGATCAGAAGCAGGAGTGGGAGCAGCAGCAGCAGCAGGAGGGGGAGCGGGAGCGGGAGCAGCAGCACCGGGAGCGGCAGCAGCAGCAGCAGGAGCGGGAGCAGCAGCAGCAGTGGGAGCAGCAGCAGCAGGAGTGGGAGCAGCAGCAGCAGCAGGAGCGGGAGCAGCAGCAGCAGCAGGAGCAGGAGCAGCAGCAGCAGGAGTGGGAGCAGCAGCAGCAGCAGGAGTGGGAGCAGCAGCAGGAGCGGGAGCATCAGCAGCAGCAGGAGTGGGAGCAGCAGCAGCAGCAGGAGCGGGAGCAGCAGCAGCAGCAGGAGCGGGAGCAGCAGCAGCAGGAGTGGGAGCAGCAGCAGCAGCAGGAGTGGGAGCAGCAGCAGCAGCAGGAGCGGGAGCAGCAGCAGCAGCAGGAGCGGGAGCAGCAGCAGCAGCAGTAGGAGTGGGAGCAGCAGCAGGAGCGGGTGCCGCAGCAGCAGGAGCGGGAGAGGGAGCAGCATCAGGAGCGGGAGCAGCAGCAGCAGTAGCGCGAGCGGGAGCAGCAGCAGCAGCAGGAGTGGGAGCAGCAGCAGCTGGAGTGGGAGCAGCAGCAGTAGCGGGAGCAGCAGCAGCAGGAGCGGGAGCAGCAGCAGGAGCGGGAGCAGCAGCAGCAGGAGTGGGAGCAGCAGCAGGAGCGGGAGCAGCAGCAGCAGGAGTGGGAGCAGCAGCAGGAGCGGGAGCAGCAGCAGGAGCGCGGGCGGGAGCAGCAGCGGCAGGAGCGGGAGCAGCAGCAGCAGGAGTGGGAGCAGCAGCAGCAGGAGTGGGAGCAGCAGCAGCAGCAGCAGCAGGAGCGGGAGCAGCAGCAGGAGTGGGAGCAGCAGAAGGAGTAGGAGCGGGAGCAGCAGCAGGAGCAGGAGCGGGAGCAGCAGCAGCAGCAGGAGCGGGAGCAGCAGCAGCAGCATGAGCGGGAGCAGCAGCAGCAGGAGTGGGAGCAGCAGCAGGAGTGGGAGCAGCAGCAGGAGCGGGAGCAGCAGCAGGAGTGGGAGCAGCAGCAGCAGCAGGAGTGGGAGCAGCAGCAGGAGTGGGAGCAGCAGCAGCAGGAGCGGGTGCAGCAGCAGCAGCAGGAGCGGGAGCAGCAGCAGCAGGAGCGGGAGCAGCAGCAGGAGTGGGAGCAGCAGCAGGAGCGGGAGCAGCAGTAGGAGTGGGAGCAGCAGCAGCAGCAGGAGTGGGAGCAGCAGCAGCAGCAGGAGTGGGAGCAGCAGCAGTAGCGGGAGCAGCAGCAGGAGTGGGAGCAGCAGCAGGAGTGGGAGCAGCAGCAGCAGCAGGAGTGGGAGCAGCAGCAGCAGCAGGAGTGGGAGCAGCAGCAGCAGCAGGAGCAGGAGCGGGAGCGGCAGCAGGCGTAGGAGCAGCAGCAGGAGCGGGAGCAGCAGCAGCAGCAGCAGGAGCGGGAGCAGCAGCAGGTGTGGGCGCAGCAGCAGGAGCGGGAGCAGCAGCAGCAGCAGCAGGAGCGGGAGCAGCAGCAGCAGCAGCAGCAGCAGGAGCGGGAGCAGCAGCAGGAGCGGGAGCAGCAGCAGCAGCAGCAGGAGCGGGATCAGCAGTTGCAGCAGCTGGAGCGGGAGCAGCAGCAGCAGCACCAGGAGCGGGAGCAGCAGCAGGAGTGGGAGCAGCAGCAGGAGTGGGAGCAGCAGCAGCAGCAGGAGCGGGAGCAGCAGCAGGTGTGGGAGCAGCAGCAGCAGCAGGAGCGGGAATGCAGCTGGAGCGGGAGTGGGAGCAGCAGCTGCAGCAGGAGCGGGAGCAGCAGCAGGAGTGGGAGCAGCAGCAGCAGCAGGAGCGGGAGCAGCAGCAGCAGCAGGAGCGGGAACAGCAGCAGCAGCAGGAGCGGGAGCAGCTGCAGCAGGAGCGGGAGCAGCAGCAGGAGTGGGAGCAGCAGCAGGAGAGGGAGCAGCAGCAGGAGTGGGAGCAGCAGGAGCGAGAGCAGCAGCAGGTGTGGGAGCAGCAGCAGCAGCAGGAGTGGGAGCAGCAGCAGGAGCGGGAGCAGCAGCAGGAGAGGGAGCAGCAGCAGGAGTGGGAGCAGCAGCAGCAGCAGGAGTGGGAGCAGCAGCAGCAGCAGGAGTGGGAGAAGCAGCAGCAGCAGGAGTGGGAGCAGCAGCAGCAGCAGGAGCAGGAGCGGGAGCAGCAGCAGGAGTGGGAGCAGCAGCAGGAGCAGGAGCAGGAGCAGCAGCAGGAGTGGGAGCAGCAGCAGGAGCGGGAGCAGCAGCAGCAGCAGCAGGAGCGGGAGCAGCAGCAGCAGCAGCAGCAGGAGCGGGAGCAGCAGCAGGAGCGGGAGCAGCAGCAGCAGCAGCAGGAGCGGGAGCAGCAGCAGCAGCAGGAGCGGGAGCAGCAGCAGCAGCAGGAGCGGGAGCACCAGCAGGTTTGGGAGCAGCAGCAGGAGTGGGAGCAGCAGCAGCAGCAGGAGCGGGAGCAGCAGCAGCAGCAGCAGGAGCGGGAGCAGCAGCCGGAGTGGGAGCAGCAGCAGGAGTGGGAGCAGCAGCAGCAGCAGGAGCGGGAGTAGCAGCAGCAGCAGCAGGAGTGGGAGCAGCAGCAGCAGCAGGAGCGGGAGCAGCAGCAGGAGCGGGAGCTGGAGCAGCAGCAGGAGCGGCAGCAGCTGCAGGAGCGGGAGCAGCAGCAGGAGCGGGAGCAGCAGCAGCAGCAGGAGCGGGATCAGAAGCAGGAGTGGGAGCAGCAGCAGCAGCAGGAGGGGGTGCGGGAGCGGGAGCAGCAGCACCGGGAGCGGCAGCAGCAGCAGCAGGAGCGGGAGCAGCAGCAGCAGTGGGAGCAGCAGCAGCAGGAGTGGGAGCAGCAGCAGCAGCAGGAGCGGGAGCAGCAGCAGCAGCAGGAGCAGGAGCAGCAGCAGCAGGAGTGGGAGCAGCAGCAGCAGGAGTGGGAGCAGCAGCAGGAGCGGGAGCACCAGCAGCAGCAGGAGTGGGAGCAGCAGCAGCAGCAGGAGCGGGAGCAGCAGCAGCAGCAGGAGCGGGAGCAGCAGCAGCAGGAGTGGGAGCAGCAGCAGCAGCAGGAGCGGGAGCAGCAGCAGCAGCAGGAGCGGGAGCAGCAGCAGCAGCAGGAGCGGGAGCAGCAGCAGCAGCAGGAGCGGGAGCAGCAGCAGCAGCAGCAGTAGGAGCGGGAGCGGGAGCAGCAGCAGCAGCAGCAGGAGCGCTAGCGGGAGCAGCAGCAGCAGGAGCGCGAGCGGGAGCAGCAGCAGCAGGAGCGGGAGCAGCAGCGGGACCTGCAGCAGCAGCAGCAGGACCGCGAGCGGGAGCAGCAGCAGCAGGAGTGGGAGCAGCAGCAGGAGCGGGAGCAGCAGCAGCAGAAGCGCGAGCGGGAGAAGCAGCAGCAGGAGTGGGAGCAGCAGCATAGCGGGAGCAGCAGCAGCAGGAGCGGGAGCAGCAGCAGGAGCGGGAGCAGCAGCAGCAGGAGTGGGAGCAGCAGCAGGAGCGGGAGCAGCAGCAGCAGGAGCGGGAGCATCAGCAGGAGCGGTAGCAGCAGCAGGAGCGCGGGCGGGAGCAGCAGCGGAAGGAGCGGGAGCAGCAGCAGCAGGAGTGGGAGCAGCAGCAGCATGAGTGGGAGCAGCAGCAGCAGCAGCAGCAGGAGCGGGAGCAGCAGCAGGAGTGGGAGCAGCAGCAGGAGTAGGAGCTGGAGCAGCAGCAGGAGCAGGTGCAGGAGCAGCAGCAGCAGCAGGAGCGGGAGCAGCAGCAGCAGCATGAGCGGGAGCAGCAGCAGCAGGAGCGGGAGCAGCAGCAGGAGTGGGAGCAGCAGCAGGAGCGGGAGCAGCAGCAGGAGTGGAACAGCAGCAGCAGCAGGAGCGGGAGCAGCAGCAGCAGGAGTGGGAGCAGCAGCAGGAGTGGGAGCAGCAGCAGCAGCAGGAGTGGGAGCAGCAGCAGGAGTGGGAGCAGCAGCAGCAGCAGGAGTGGGAGCAGCAGCAGCAGCAGGAGTGGGAGCAGCAGCAGCAGCAGGAGCAGGAGCTGGAGCAGCAGCAGGCGTAGGAGCAGCAGCAGGAGCGGGAGCAGCAGCAGCAGCAGCAGGAGCGGGAGCAGCAGCAGGAGTGGGCGCAGCAGCAGGAGCGGGAGCAGCAGCAGCAGCAGCAGGAGCGGGAGCAGCAGCAGCAGCAGCAGCAGGAGCGGGAGCAGCAGCAGGAGCGGGAGCAGCAGCAGCAGCAGCAGGAGCGGGAGCAGCACTTGCAGCAGCTGGAGCGGGAGCAGCAGCAGCAGCACCAGGAGCGGGAGCAGCAGCTGGAGTGGGAGCAGCAGCAGGAGTGGGAGCAGCAGCAGCAGCAGGAGCGGGAGCAGCAGCAGGTGTGGGAGCAGCAGCAGCAGCAGGAGCGGGAATGCAGCTGGAGCGGGAGCGGGAGCAGCAGCTGCAGCAGGAGCGGGAGCAGCAGCAGGAGTGGGAGCAGCAGCAGCAGCAGGAGCGGGAGCAGCAGCAGCAGCAGGAGCGGGAACAGCAGCAGCAGCAGGAGCGGGAGCAGCTGCAGCAGGAGCGGGAGCAGCAGCAGGAGTGGGAGCAGCAGCAGGAGCGGGAGCAGCAGCAGGAGTGGGAGCAGCAGGAGCGAGAGCAGCAGCAGGAGTGGGAGCAGCAGCAGGAGCGGGAGCAGCAGCAGGAGTGGGAGCAGCAGCAGGAGTGGGAGCAGCAGCAGCAGCAGGAGTGGGAGCAGCAGCAGCAGCAGGAGTGGGAGAAGCAGCAGCAGCAGGAGTGGGAGCAGCAGCAGCAGCAGGAGCAGGAGCGGAGGCAGCAGCAGGTGTGGGAGCAGCAGCAGGAGCAGGAGCAGGAGCAGCAGCAGTTGTGGGAGCAGCAGCAGGAGCGGGAGCAGCAGCAGCAGCAGCAGGAGCGGGAGCAGCAGCAGCAGCAGCAGCAGCAGGAGCGGGAGCAGCAGCAGCAGCAGCAGGAGCGGGAGCAGAAGCAGCAGCAGCAGGAGCGGGAGCAGCAGCAGCAGCAGCAGGAGCGGGAGCAGCAGCAGGAGTGGGAGCAGCAGCAGGAGTGGGAGCAGCAGCAGCAGCAGGAGCGGGAGCAGCAGCAGCAGCAGCAGGAGCGGGAGCAGCAGCCGGAGTGGGAGCAGCAGCAGGAGTGGGAGCAGGAGCAGCAGCAGGAGCGGGAGAAGCAGCAGCAGCAGCAGGAGTGGGAGCAGCAGCAGCAGCAGGAGCTAGAGCAGCAGCAGGAGCGGGAGCTGGAGCAGCAGCAGGAGCGGCAGCAGCTGCAGGAGCGGGAGCAGCAGCAGCAGCAGCAGTGGGAGCAGCAGCAGGAGCGGGAGCAGCAGCAGCAGCAGTAGCGGGAGCAGCAGCAGGAGCGGGAGCGGGAGCAGCAGCAGGAGCGGGAGCAGCAGCGCGAGCGGGAGCAGCAGTAGGAGGAGCGGGAGCGGGAGCAGCAGCAGGAGCGGGAGCGGGAGCAGCAGCAGCAGCAGGAGCGGGAGCAGCAGCAGCAGCAGGAGAGGGAGCAGCAGCAGCAGCAGGAGCGGGAGCAGCAGCAGCAGCAGCAGCAGGAGCGGGAGCAGCAGCAGGAGTGGGAGCAGCAGCAGGAGCAGGAGCGGGAGCAGCAGCAGCAGCAGGAGCGGGAGCAGCAGCAGGAGCGCGAGCAGCAGCAGCAGCAGGAGCGGGAGCAGCAGCAGGAGTGGGAGCAGCAGCAGCAGCAGGAGCGGGAGCAGCAGCAGGAGCAGGAGCGGGAGCAGCAGCAGCAGCAGGAGCTGGAGTAGCAGCAGCAGCAGGAGCGGGAGCAGCAGCAGCAGGAGCGGGAGCAGCAGCAGGTGTGGGAGCAGCAGCAGGAGCGGGAGCAGCAGCAGGAGTGGGAGCAGCAGCAGGAGCGGGAGCAGCAGCAGCAGCAGGAGTGGGAGAAGCAGCAGCAGGAGTGGGAGCAGCAGCAGCAGCAGGAGTGGGAGCAGCAGCAGCAGCAGGAGCGGGAGCAGCAGCAGAAGCAGGATCGGGAGCCGCAGCAGCAGCAGGAGCGGGAGCAGCAGCAGCAGCATTAGCAGGAGTGGGTGCAGCAGCAGGAGCAGGTGCAACAGCAGCAGGAGCGGGAGCGGGAGCAGCAGCAGGAGCGGGAGCAGCAGCAGCTGGAGCGCGAGCGGGAGCAGCAGCCGCAGCACGAGTGGGAGCAGCAGCAGCAGGAGTGGGAGCAGCAGCAGTAGCGGGAGCAGCAGCAGCAGGAGCGGGAGCAGCAGCAGGAGCGGGAGCAGCAGCAGCAGGAGTGGGAGCAGCAGCAGGAGCGGGTGCAGCAGCAGCAGGAGCGGGAGCAGCAGCAGGAGCGGGGGCAGCAGCAGGAGCCCTAGCGGAGCAGCAGCAGCAGGAGCGGGAGCAGCAGCAGCAGGAGCGGGAGCAGCAGCAGCAGGAGTGGGAGCAGCAGCAGCAGCAGGTTTGGGAGCAGCAGCATCAGCAGGAGCGGGAACAGCAGCAGCAGCAGCAGCAGGAGTGGGAGCAGCAGCAGGAGCGGGTGCAGCAGCAGGAGCAGGAATGGGAGCAGCAGCAGCAGGAGTGGGAGCAGCAGCAGGAGCGGGTGCAGCAGCAGCAGGAGCGGGAGCGGAAGCAGCATCAGGAGCGGGAGCAGCAGCAGCAGGAGCGCGAGCGGGAGCAGCAGCAGCAGCAGGAGCGGGAGCAGCAGCAGGAGCGGGAGCTGGAGCAGCAGCAGGAGCGGCAGCAGCTGCAGGAGCGGGAGCAGCAGCAGGAGCGGGAGCAGCAGCAGCAGCAGGAGCGGGATCAGAAGCAGAAGTGGGAGCAGCAGCAGCAGCAGGAGGGGGTGCGGGAGCGGGAGCAGCAGCACCGGGAGCGGCAGCAGCAGCAGCAGGAGCGGGAGCAGCAGCAGCAGTGGGAGCAGCAGCAGCAGGAGTGGGAGCAGCAGCAGCAGCAGGAGCGGGAGCAGCAGCAGCAGCAGGAGCAGGAGCAGCAGCAGCAGGAGTGGGAGCAGCAGCAGCAGCAGGAGTGGGAGCAGCAGCAGGAGCGGGAGCACCAGCAGCAGCAGGAGTGGTAGCAGCAGCAGCAGCAGGAGCGGGAGCAGCAGCAGCAGCAGGAGCGGGAGCAGCAGCAGCAGGAGTGGGAGCAGCAGCAGCAGCAGGAGCGGGAGCAGCAGCAGCAGCAGGAGCGGGAGCAGCAGCAGCAGCAGGAGCGGGAGCAGCAGCAGCAGCAGGAGCGGGAGCAGCAGCAGCAGCAGCAGTAGGAGCGGGAGCGGGAGCAGCAGCAGCAGCAGCAGGAGCGCTAGCGGGAGCAGCAGCAGCAGGAGCGCGAGCGGGAGCAGCAGCAGCAGGAGCGGGAGCAGCAGCGGGACCTGCAGCAGCAGCAGCAGGACCGCGAGCGGGAGCAGCAGCAGCAGGAGTGGGAGCAGCAGCAGGAGCGGGAGCAGCAGCAGCAGAAGCGCGAGCGGGAGAAGCAGCAGCAGGAGTGGGAGCAGCAGCATAGCGGGAGCAGCAGCAGCAGGAGCGGGAGCAGCAGCAGGAGCGGGAGCAGCAGCAGCAGGAGTGGGAGCAGCAGCAGGAGCGGGAGCAGCAGCAGCAGGAGCGGGAGCATCAGCAGGAGCGGGAGCAGCAGCAGGAGCGCGGGCGGGAGCAGCAGCGGAAGGAGCGGGAGCAGCAGCAGCAGGAGTGGGAGCAGCAGCAGCAGGAGTGGGAGCAGCAGCAGCAGCAGCAGCAGGAGCGGGAGCAGCAGCAGGAGTGGGAGCAGCAGCAGGAGTAGGAGCGGGAGCAGCAGCAGGAGCAGGTGCAGGAGCAGCAGCAGCAGCAGGAGCGGGAGCAGCAGCAGCAGCATGAGCGGGAGCAGCAGCAGCAGGAGCGGGAGCAGCAGCAGGAGTGGGAGCAGCAGCAGGAGCGGGAGCAGCAGCAGGAGTGGAACAGCAGCAGCAGCAGGAGCGGGAGCAGCAGCAGCAGGAGTGGGAGCAGCAGCAGGAGTGGGAGCAGCAGCAGCAGCAGGAGTGGGAGCAGCAGCAGGAGTGGGAGCAGCAGCAGCAGCAGGAGTGGGAGCAGCAGCAGCAGCAGGAGTGGGAGCAGCAGCAGCAGCAGGAGCAGGAGCTGGAGCAGCAGCAGGCGTAGGAGCAGCAGCAGGAGCGGGAGCAGCAGCAGCAGCAGCAGGAGCGGGAGCAGCAGCAGGAGTGGGCGCAGCAGCAGGAGCGGGAGCAGCAGCAGCAGCAGCAGGAGCGGGAGCAGCAGCAGCAGCAGCAGCAGGAGCGGGAGCAGCAGCAGGAGCGGGAGCAGCAGCAGCAGCAGCAGGAGCGGGAGCAGCAGTTGCAGCAGCTGGAGCGGGAGCAGCAGCAGCAGCACCAGGAGCGGGAGCAGCAGCAGGAGTGGGAGCAGCAGCAGGAGTGGGAGCAGCAGCAGCAGCAGGAGCGGGAGCAGCAGCAGGTGTGGGAGCAGCAGCAGCAGCAGGAGCGGGAATGCAGCTGGAGCGGGAGCGGGAGCAGCAGCTGCAGCAGGAGCGGGAGCAGCAGCAGGAGTGGGAGCAGCAGCAGCAGAAGGAGCGGGAGCAGCATCAGCAGCAGGAGCGGGAACAGCAGCAGCAGCAGGAGCGGGAGCAGCTGCAGCAGGAGCGGGAGCAGCAGCAGGAGTGGGAGCAGCAGCAGGAGCGGGAGCAGCAGCAGGAGTGGGAGCAGCAGGAGCGAGAGCAGCAGCAGGAGTGGGAGCAGCAGCAGGAGCGGGAGCAGCAGCAGGAGTGGGAGCAGCAGCAGGAGTGGGAGCAGCAGCAGCAGCAGGAGTGGGAGCAGCAGCAGCAGCAGGAGTGGGAGAAGCAGCAGCAGCAGGAGTGGGAGCAGCAGCAGCAGCAGGAGCAGGAGCGGAGGCAGCAGCAGGTGTGGGAGCAGCAGCAGGAGCAGGAGCAGGAGCAGCAGCAGTTGTGGGAGCAGCAGCAGGAGCGGGAGCAGCAGCAGCAGCAGGAGCGGGAGCAGCAGCAGCAGCAGCAGCAGCAGGAGCGGGAGCAGCAGCAGCAGCAGCAGGAGCGGGAGCAGCAGCAGCAGAAGCAGGAGCGGGAGCAGCAGTAGCAGCAGCAGGAGCGGGAGCAGCAGCAGGAGTGGGAGCAGCAGCAGGAGTGGGAGCAGCAGCAGCAGCAGGAGCGGGAGCAGCAGCAGCAGCAGCAGGAGCGGGAGCAGCAGCCGGAGTGGGAGCAGCAGCAGGAGTGGGAGCAGGAGCAGCAGCAGGAGCGGGAGAAGCAGCAGCAGCAGCAGGAGTGGGAGCAGCAGCAGCAGCAGGAGCGGGAGCAGCAGCAGGAGCGGGAGCTGGAGCAGCAGCAGGAGCGGCAGCAGCTGCAGGAGCGGGAGCAGCAGCAGGAGCGGGAGCAGCAGCAGCAGCAGGAGCGGGATCAGAAGCAGGAGTGGGAGCAGCAGCAGCAGCAGGAGGGGGAGCGGGAGCGGGAGCAGCAGCACCGGGAGCGGCAGCAGCAGCAGCAGGAGCGGGAGCAGCAGCAGCAGTGGGAGCAGCAGCAGCAGGAGTGGGAGCAGCAGCAGCAGCAGGAGCGGGAGCAGCAGCAGCAGCAGGAGCAGGAGCAGCAGCAGCAGGAGTGGGAGCAGCAGCAGCAGCAGGAGTGGGAGCAGCAGCAGGAGCGGGAGCACCAGCAGCAGCAGGAGTGGGAGCAGCAGCAGCAGCAGGAGCGGGAGCAGCAGCAGCAGCAGGAGCGGGAGCATCAGCAGCAGGAGTGGGAGCAGCAGCAGCAGCAGGAGCGGGAGCAGCAGCAGGAGCAGGAGCGGGAGCAGCAGCAGGAGCGGTAGCAGCAGCAGCAGGAGCGGCAGCAGCAGCAGGAGCGGGAGGAGCAGCAGGAGCGGGAGCGGGAGCAGCAGCAGCAGGAGCAGGAGCAGCAGCAGGAGCCTGAGCGGGAGCAGGAGCAGCAGCAGGAGTGGGAGCAGCAGCAGCAGCAGGAGTGGGAGAAGCAGCAGGAGCGGGCCCAGCAGCGCGAGCGGGAGCAGCAGCAGGAGCGGGAGCAGCAGCAGGAGTGGGAGCAGCAGCAGGAGCGGGAGCAACAGCAGCAGGAGCTCGAACGGGAGCAGCAGCAGCAGCAGGAGCGGGAGCAGCAGCAGGAGCGGGAGCGGGCGCAGCAGAAGGAGCGGCAGCAGCAGCAGGAGCGGGAGCAACAGCAGCAGCAGCAGCAGGAGCGGGAGCAGCAGCAGGAGTGGGAGCAGCAGCAGGAGCAGGAGCGGGAGCAGCAGCAGGAGTGGGAGCAGCAGCAGCAGCAGGAGCGGGAGCAGCAGCAGGAGCAGGAGCGGGAGCAGCAGCAGGAGCGGTAGCAGCAGCAGCAGGAGCGGCAGCAGCAGCAGGAGCGGGAGGAGCAGCAGGAGCGGGAGCGGGAGCAGCAGCAGCAGGAGCAGGAGCAGCAGCAGGAGCCTGAGCGGGAGCAGGAGCAGCAGCAGGAGTGGGAGCAGCAGCAGCAGCAGGAGTGGGAGAAGCAGCAGGAGCGGGCCCAGCAGCGCGAGCGGGAGCAGCAGCAGGAGCGGGAGCAGCAGCAGGAGTGGGAGCAGCAGCAGGAGCGGGAGCAACAGCAGCAGGAGCTCGAACGGGAGCAGCAGCAGCAGCAGGAGTGGGAGCAGCAGCAGGAGCGGGAGCAGCAGCAGCAGCAGGAGCGGGAGCAGCAGCAGCAGCAGGAGCGGGGGCAGCAGCAGCAGGAGCGGGAGCAGCAGCAGGAGCAGGAGCGGGAGAAGCAGCGCGAGCGGGAGCAGCAGCGCGAGCGGGAGCAGCAGCAGCAGCAGCAGTGGGAGCAGCAGCAGGAGCGGGAGCAGCAGCAGCAGCAGTAGCGGGAGCAGCAGCAGGAGCGGGAGCGGGAGCAGCAGCAGGAGCGGGAGCGGGAGCAGCAGCAGCAGCAGGAGCGGGAGCAGCAGCAGCAGCAGGAGAGGGAGCAGCAGCAGCAGCAGGAGCGGGAGCAGCAGCAGCAGCAGCAGCAGGAGCGGGAGCAGCAGCAGGAGTGGGAGCAGCAGCAGGAGCAGGAGCGGGAGCAGCAGCAGCAGCAGGAGCGGGAGCAGCAGCAGGAGCGCGAGCAGCAGCAGCAGCAGGAGCGGGAGCAGCAGCAGGAGTGGGAGCAGCAGCAGCAGCAGGAGCGGGAGCAGCAGCAGGAGCAGGAGCGGGAGCAGCAGCAGCAGCAGGAGCGGGAGTAGCAGCAGCAGCAGGAGCGGGAGCAGCAGCAGCAGGTGTGGGAGCAGCAGCAGCAGCAGGAGTGGGAGCAGCAGCAGCAGCAGGAGCGGGAGCAGCAGCAGAAGCAGGATCGGGAGCCGCAGCAGCAGCAGGAGCGGGAGCAGCAGCAGCAGCAGCAGCAGGAGTGGGTGCAGCAGCAGGAGCAGGTGCAGCAGCAGCAGGAGCGGGAGCGGGAGCAGCAGCAGGAGCGGGAGCAGCAGCAGCTGGAGCGCGAGCGGAAGCAGCAGCAGCAGCACGAGTGGGAGCAGCAGCAGCAGGAGTGGGAGCAGCAGCAGTAGCGGGAGCAGCAGCAGCAGGAGCGGGAGCAGCAGCAGGAGCGGGAGCAGCAGCAGCAGGAGTGGGAGCAGCAGCAGGAGCGGGTGCAGCAGCAGCAGGAGCGGGAGCAGCAGCAGGAGCGGGGGCAGCAGCAGGAGCCCGAGCGGAGCAGCAGCAGCAGGAGCGGGAGCAGCAGCAGCAGGAGCGGGAGCAGCAGCAGCAGGAGTGGGAGCAGCAGCAGCAGAAGGTTTGGGAGCAGCAGCATCAGCAGGAGCGGGAACAGCAGCAGCAGCAGCAGCAGGAGTGGGAGCAGCAGCAGGAGCGGGTGCAGCAGCAGCAGCAGCGGTAGCGGGAGCAGCAGCAGGAGCAGGAATGGGAGCAGCAGCAGCAGGAGTGGGAGCAGCAGCAGGAGCGGGTGCAGCAGCAGCAGGAGCGGGAGCGGAAGCAGCATCAGGAGCGGGAGCAGCAGCAGCAGGAGCGCGAGCGGGAGCAGCAGCAGCAGCAGGAGTGGGAGCAGCAGCAGCAGGAGTGGGAGCAGCAGCAGTAGCGGGAGCAGCAGCAGGAGCAGCAGCAGCAGCAGCAGGACCGGGAGTGGGAGCAGCAGCAGCAGGAGTGGGAGCAGCAGCAGGAGCGGGAGCAGAAGCAGCAGAAGCGCGAGCGGGAGCAGCAGCCACAGGAGTGGGAGCAGCAGCAACAGCAGGAGCGGGAGCAGCAGCAGCAGGAGCGGGAGCAGCAGCAGGAGCAGGAGCGGGAGCAGCAGCTGGAGCGGGAGCAGCAGCAGGAGCAGGAGCGGGAGGAGCAGCAGGAGCGGGAGCAGCAGCAGCAGCAGCGGGAGCAGTAGCAGGAGCGGGAGCGGGAGCAGCAGCAGCAGGAGCGGGAGCAGCAGCAGGAGCAGGAGCGGGAGCAGCAGCAGCAGGAGCGGGAGCAGCAGCAGGAGCGGGAGCAGCAGCAGGAGCGGGAGCGGGAGCAGCAGCAGCAGGAGCTGGAGCAGCAGCAGGAGCCTGAGCGGGAGCAGGAGCAGCAGCAGGAGTGGGAGCAGCAGCAGCAGCAGGAGTGGGAGAAGCAGCAGGAGCGGGCCCAGCAGCGTGAGCGGGAGCACCAGCGCGAGCGGGAGCAGCAGCAGGAGCGGGAGCAGCAGCAGGAGCGGGAGCAGCAGCAGGAGCAGGAGTGGGAGCAGCAGCAGGAGCAGGAGTGGGAGCAGCAGCAGCAGCAGGAGTGGGAGCAGCAGCAGGAGCGGGAGCAGCAGCAGCAGGAGCGGGAGCAGCAGCAGGAGCGGGAGCAGCAGCAGGAGTGGGTGCAGCAGCAGGAGCGGGAGCAGCAGCAGCAGCAGGGGCGGGAGTGGGAGCAGCAGCAGCAGCAGGAGTGGGAGCAGCAGCAGGAGCGGGAGCAGCAGCAGCAGGAGCGGGAGCAGCAGCAGCAGGAGTGGGAGCAGCAGCAGGAGCGGGAGCAGCAGCAGCAGAAGCGCGAGCGGGAGAAGCAGCAGCAGGAGTGGGAGCAGCAGCATAGCGGGAGCAGCAGCAGCAGGAGCGGGAGCAGCAGCAGGAGCGGGAGCAGCAGCAGCAGGAGTGGGAGCAGCAGCAGGAGCGGGATCAGCAGCAGCAGGAGCGGGAGCATCAGCAGGAGCGGGAGCAGCAGCAGGAGCGCGGGCGGGAGCAGCAGCGGAAGGAGCGGGAGCAGCAGCAGCAGGAGTGGGAGCAGCAGCAGCAGCAGCAGCAGGAGCGGGAGCAGCAGCAGGAGTGGGAGCAGCAGCAGGAGTAGGAGCGGGAGCAGCAGCAGGAGCAGGAGCAGGAGCAGCAGCAGCAGCAGGAGAGGGAGCAGCAGCAGCAGCATGAGCGGGAGCAGCAGCAGCAGGAGCGGGAGCAGCAGCAGGAGTGGGAGCAGCAGCATGAGCGGGAGCAGCAGCAGGAGTGGAACAGCAGCAGCAGCAGGAGCGGGAGCAGCAGCAGCAGGAGTGGGAGCAGCAGCAGGAGTGGGAGCAGCAGCAGCAGCAGGAGTGGGAGCAGCAGCAGGAGTGGGAGCAGCAGCAGCAGCAGGAGTGGGAGCAGCAGCAGCAGCAGGAGTGGGAGCAGAAGCAGCAGCAGGAGCAGGAGCTGGAGCAGCAGCAGGCGTAGGAGCAGCAGCAGGAGCGGGAGCAGCAGCAGGAGTGGGCGCAGCAGCAGGAGCGGGAGCAGCAGCAGCAGCAGCAGGAGCGGGAGCAGCAGCAGCAGCAGCAGCAGGAGCGGGAGCAGCAGCAGGAGCGGGAGCAGCAGCAGCAGCAGCAGGAGCGGGAGCAGCAGTTGCAGCAGCTGGAGCGGGAGCAGCAGCAGCAGCACCAGGAGCGGGAGCAGCAGCAGGAGTGGGAGCAGCAGCAGGAGTGGGAGCAGCAGCAGCAGCAGGAGCGGGAGCAGCAGCAGGTGTGGGAGCAGCAGCAGCAGCAGGAGCGGGAATGCAGCTGGAGCGGGAGCGGGAGCAGCAGCTGCAGCAGGAGCGGGAGCAGCAGCAGGAGTGGGAGCAGCAGCAGCAGCAGGAGCGGGAGCAGCAGCAGCAGCAGGAGCGGGAACAGCAGCAGCAGCAGGAGCGGGAGCAGCTGCAGCAGGAGCGGGAGCAGCAGCAGGAGTGGGAGCAGCAGCAGGAGCGGGAGCAGCAGCAGGAGTGGGAGCAGCAGGAGCGAGAGCAGCAGCAGGAGTGGGAGCAGCAGCAGGAGCGGGAGCAGCAGCAGGAGTGGGAGCAGCAGCAGGAGTGGGAGCAGCAGCAGCAGCAGGAGTGGGAGCAGCAGCAGCAGCAGGAGTGGGAGAAGCAGCAGCAGCAGGAGTGGGAGCAGCAGCAGCAGCAGGAGCAGGAGCGGAGGCAGCAGCAGGAGTGGCAGCAGCAGCAGGAGCAGGAGCAGGAGCAGCAGCAGTTGTGGGAGCAGCAGCAGGAGCGGGAGCAGCAGCAGCAGCAGCAGGAGCGGGAGCAGCAGCAGCAGCAGCAGCAGCAGGAGCGGGAGCAGCAGCAGCAGCAGCAGGAGCGGGAGCAGCAGCAGCAGCAGCAGGAGCGGTAGCAGCAGCAGCAGCAGCAGGAGCGGGAGCAGCAGCAGGAGTGGGAGCAGCAGCAGGAGTGGGAGCAGCAGCAGCAGCAGGAGCGGGAGCAGCAGCAGCAGCAGCAGGAGCAGGAGCAGCAGCCGGAGTGGGAGCAGCAGCAGGAGTGGGAGCAGCAGCAGCAGCAGGAGCGGGAGAAGCAGCAGCAGCAGTAGGAGTGGGAGCATCAGCAGCAGCAGGAGCGGGAGCAGCAGCAGGAGCGGGAGCTGGAGCAGCAGCAGGAGCGGCAGCAGCTGCAGGAGCGGGAGCAGCAGCAGGAGCGGGAGCAGCAGCAGCAGCAGGAGCGGGATCAGAAGCAGGAGTGGGAGCAGCAGCAGCAGCAGGAGGGGGAGCGGGAGCGGGAGCAGCAGCACCGGGAGCGGCAGCAGCAGCAGCAGGTTCGGGAGCAGCAGCAGCAGTAGGAGCAGCAGCAGCAGGAGTGGGAGCAGCAGCAGCAGCAGGAGCGGGAGCAGCAGCAGCAGCAGGAGCAGGAGCAGCAGCAGCAGGAGTGGGAGCAGCAGCAGCAGCAGGAGTGGGAGCAGCAGCAGGAGCGGGAGCACCAGCAGCAGCAGGAGTGGGAGCAGCAGCAGCAGCAGGAGCGGGAGCAGCAGCAGCCGCAGGAGCGGGAGCATCAGCAGCAGGAGTGGGAGCAGCAGCAGCAGCAGGAGCGGGAGCAGCAGCAGGAGCAGGAGCGGGAGCAGCAGCAGGAGCGGTAGCAGCAGCAGCAGGAGCGGCAGCAGCAGCAGGAGCGGGAGGAGCAGCAGGAGCGGGAGCGGGAGCAGCAGCAGCAGGAGCAGGAGCAGCAGCAGGAGCCTGAGCGGGAGCAGGAGCAGCAGCAGGAGTGGGAGCAGCAGCAGCAGCAGGAGTGGGAGAAGCAGCAGGAGCGGGCCCAGCAGCGCGAGCGGGAGCAGCAGCAGGAGCGGGAGCAGCAGCAGGAGTGGGAGCAGCAGCAGGAGCGGGAGCAACAGCAGCAGGAGCGCGAACGGGAGCAGCAGCAGCAGCAGGAGTGGGAGCAGCAGCAGGAGCGGGAGCAGCAGCAGCAGCAGGAGTGGGAGCAGCAGCAGCAGCAGGAGCGGGAGCAGCAGCAGCAGGAGCGGGAGCAGCAGCAGGAGCAGGAGCGGGAGCAGCAGCGCGAGCGGGAGCAGCAGCGCGAGCGGGAGCAGCAGCAGCAGCAGCAGTGGGAGCAGCAGCAGGAGCGGGAGCAGCAGCAGCAGCAGTAGCGGGAGCAGCAGCAGGAGCGGGAGCGTGAGCAGCAGCAGGAGCGGGAGCAGCAGCGCGAGCGGGAGCAGCAGTAGGAGGAGCGGGAGCGGGAGCAGCAGCAGGAGCGGGAGCGGGAGCAGCAGCAGCAGCAGGAGCGGGAGCAGCAGCAGCAGCAGGAGAGGGAGCAGCAGCAGCAGCAGGAGCGGGAGCAGCAGCAGCAGCAGCAGCAGGAGCGGGAGCAGCAGCAGGAGTGGGAGCAGCAGCAGGAGCAGGAGCGGGAGCAGCAGCAGCAGCAGGAGCGGGAGCAGCAGCAGGAGCGCGAGCAGCAGCAGCAGCAGGAGCGGGAGCAGCAGCAGGAGTGGGAGTAGCAGCAGCAGCAGGAGCGGGAGCAGCAGCAGGAGCAGGAGCGGGAGCAGCAGCAGCAGGAGCGGGAGTAGCAGCAGCAGCAGGATCGGGAGCAGCAGCAGCAGGAGCGGGAGCAGCAGCAGGAGTGGGAGCAGCAGCAGGAGCGGGAGCAGCAGCAGGAGTGGGAGCAGCAGCAGCAGGAGTGGGAGCAGCAGCAGCAGCAGGAGTGGGAGCAGCAGCAGCAGCAGGAGCGGGAGCAGCAGCAGAAGCAGGATCGGGAGCCGCAGCAGCAGCAGGAGCGGGAGCAGCAGCAGCAGCAGCAGCAGGAGTGGGTGCAGCAGCAGGAGCAGGTGCAGCAGCAGCAGGAGCGGGAGCGGGAGCAGCAGCAGGAGCGGGAGCAGCAGCAGCTGGAGCGCGAGCGGGAGCAGCAGCAGCAGCACGAGTGGGAGCAGCAGCAGCAGGAGTGGGAGCAGCAGCAGTAGCGGGAGCAGCAGCAGCAGGAGCGGGAGCAGCAGCAGGAGCGGGAGCAGCAGCAGCAGGAGTGGGAGCAGCAGCAGGAGCGGGTGCAGCAGCAGCAGGAGCGGGAGCAGCAGCAGGAGCGGGGGCAGCAGCAGGAGCCCGAGCGGAGCAGCAGCAGCAGGAGCGGGAGCAGCAGCAGCAGGAGCGGGAGCAGCAGCAGCAGGAGTGGGAGCAGCAGCAGTAGCAGGTTTGGGAGCAGCAGCATCAGCAGGAGCGGGAACAGCAGCAGCAGCAGCAGCAGGAGTGGGAGCAGCAGCAGGAGCGGGTGCAGCAGCAGCAGCAGCGGTAGCGGGAGCAGCAGCAGGAGCAGGAATGGGAGCAGCAGCAGCAGGAGTGGGAACAGCAGCAGGAGCAGGTGCAGCAGCAGCAGGAGCGGGAGCGGAAGCAGCATCAGGAGCGGGAGCAGCAGCAGCAGGAGCGCGAGCGGGAGCAGCAGCAGCAGCAGGAGTGGGAGCAGCAGCAGCAGGAGTGGGAGCAGCAGCAGTAGTGGGAGCAGCAGCAGGAACAGCAGCAGCAGCAGCAGGACCGGGAGTGGGAGCAGCAGCAGCAGGAGTGGGAGCAGCAGCAGGAGCGGGAGCAGAAGCAGCAGAAGCGCGAGCGGGAGCTGCAGCCACAGGAGTGGGAGCAGCAGCAACAGCAGGAGCGGGAGCAGCAGCAGCAGGAGCGGGAGCAGCAGCAGGAGCAGGAGCGGGAGCAGCAGCTGGAGCGGGAGCAGCAGCAGGAGCAGGAGCGGGAGGAGCAGCAGGAGCGGGTGCAGCAGCAGCAGCAGCGGGAGCAGTAGCAGGAGCGGGAGCGGGAGCAGCAGCAGCAGGAGCGGGAGCAGCAGCAGGAGCAGGAGCGGGAGCAGCAGCAGCAGGATCGGGAGCAGCAACAGGAGCGGGAGCAGCAGCAGGAGCGGGAGCGGGAGCAGCAGCAGCAGGAGCTGGAGCAGCAGCAGGAGCCTGAGCGGGAGCAGGAGCAGCAGCAGGAGTGGGAGCAGCAGCAGCAGCAGGAGTGGGAGAAGCAGCAGGAGCGGGCCCAGCAGCGCGAGCGGGAGCACCAGCGCGAGCGGGAGCAGCAGCAGGAGCGGGAGCAGCAGCAGGAGCGGGAGCAGCAGCAGGAGCAGGAGTGGGAGCAGCAGCAGGAGCAGGAGTGGGAGCAGCAGCAGCAGCAGGAGTGGGAGCAGCAGCAGGAGTGGGAGCAGCAGCAGCAGGAGCGGGAGCAGCAGCAGGAGCGGGAGCAGCAGCAGGAGTGGGTGCAGCAGCAGGAGCGGGAGCAGCAGCAGCAGCAGGGGCGGGAGTGGGAGCAGCAGCAGCAGCAGGAGTGGGAGCAGCAGCAGGAGCGGGAGCAGCAGCAGCAGGAGCGGGAGCAGCAGCGGCAGCGGGAGCAGCAGCAGCAGCAGGAGTGGGAGCAGCAGCAGGAGCGGGAGCAGCAGCAGGAGCGGGTGCAGCAGCAGGAGCGGGAGCAGCAGCAGCAGCAGGAGCGGGAGCAGCAGCAACAGCAGGAGCGGGAGCAGCAGCAGCAGGAGCGGGAGCAGCAGCAGGAGCAGGAGCGGGAGCAGCAGCTGGAGCGGGAGCAGCAGCAGGAGCAGGAGCGGGAGGAGCAGCAGGAGCGGGTGCAGCAGCAGCAGCAGCGGGAGCAGCAGCAGCAGGAGCGGGAGCAGCAGCAGGAGCAGGATCGGGAGCAGCAGCAGGAGCGGGAGCGGGAGCAGCAGCAGCAGCAGGAGTGGGAGCAGCAGCAGGAGCGGGAGCACCAGCAGCAGGAGCGGGAGCAGCAGCAGCAGCGGGAGCAGCAGCAGCAGCAGGAGTGGGAGCAGCAGGAGCAGGAGCGGGAGCAGCAGCAGGAGTGGGAGCAGCAGCAGTAGTGGGAGCAGCAGCAGCAGCAGGAGCGGGAGCAGCAGCAGCAGCAGGAGCGGTAGCAGCAGCAGCAGGAGCGGGAGCAGCAGCGCGAGCGGGAGCAGCAGCGCGAGCGGGAGCAGCTGCAGCAGCAGTAGCGGGAGCAGCAGCAGGAGCGGGTGCAGCAGCAGCAGCAGGAGCGGGAGCAGCAGCAGCAGCAGCAGGAGCAGGAGCAGCAGCAGGAGTGGGAGCAGCAGCAGAAGTGGGAGCAGCAGCAGCAGCAGGAGCAGGAGCAGCAGCAGCAGCAGCTGGAGTGGGAGCAGCAGCAGCAGGAGCGGGAGCAGCAGCAGGAGCAGGAGCGGGAGCAGCAGCAGGAGCGGGAGCAGCAGCAGGAGCGGGAGCAACAGCAGCAGCAGGAGAGGGATCAGCAGCAGGAGTGGGAGCAGCAGCAGCAGCAGGAGGGGGAGCGGGAGCGGGAGCAGCAGCACCGCGAGCGGCAGCAGCAGCAGCAGGAGCGGGAGCAGCAGCAGGAGTGGGAGCAGCAGCAGCAGGAGTGGGAGCAGCAGCAGCAGCAGGAGCGGGAGCAGCAGCAGCAGCAGGAGCGGGAGCAGCAGCAGGAGCGGGAGCGGGATTAGCAGCAGGAGCGGGAGCAGCAGCAGGAGCGGGAGCAACAGCAGCAGCAGGAGCGGGATCAGCAGCAGGAGTGGGAGCAGCAGCAGCAGCAGGAGGGGGAGCGGGAGCGGGATCAGCAGCACCGCGAGCGGCAGCAGCAGCAGCAGGAGCGGGAGCAGCAGCAGGAGTGGGAGCAGCAGCAGCAGGAGTGGGAGCAGCAGCAGCAGCAGGAGCGGGAGCAGCAGCAGCAGCAGGAGCAGGAGCAGCAGCAGCAGCAGGAGCGGTAGCAGCAGCAGAAGGTTCGGGAGCAGCAGCAGGAGCAGGAGCGGGAGCAGCAACGCGAGCGGGAGCAGCAGCGCGAGCGGGAGCAGCTGCAGCAGCAGTAGCGGGAGCAGCAGCAGGAGCGGGTGCAGCAGCAGCAGCAGGAGCGGGAGCAGCAGCAGCAGCAGCAGGAGCAGGAGCAGCAGCAGGAGTGGGAGCAGCAGCAGAAGTGGGAGCAGCAGCAGCAGCAGGAGCGGGAGCAGCAGCAGCAGCAGCTGGAGTGGGAGCAGCAGCAGCAGCAGGAGCAGGAGCAGCAGCAGGAGTGGGAGCAGCAGCAGAAGTGGGAGCAGCAGCAGCAGCAGGAGCGGGAGCAGCAGCAGCAGCAGCTGGAGTGGGAGCAGCAGCAGCAGCAGGAGCGGGAGCAGCAGCAGGAGCGGGAGCGGGAGCAGCAGCAGGAGCGGGAGCAGCAGCAGGAGCGGGAGCAACAGCAGCAGCAGGAGCGGGATCAGCAGCAGGAGTGGGAGCAGCAGCAGCGGCAGGAGTGGGAGTAGCAGCAGCAGGAGTGGGAGCAGCAGCAGCAGCAGGAGCGGGAGCAGCAGCAGCAGCAGGAGTGGGAGCAGCAGCAGCAGCAGGAGCGTGAGCAGCAGCAGCAGCAGGAGTGGGAGCAGCAGCAGGAGCGGGAGCAGCAGCAGCAGCAGGAGTGGGAGCAGCAGCAGCAGCAGGAGCGGGAGCAGCAGCAGCAGCAGGAGCGGTAGCAGCAGCAGCAGCTGCAGCGGGAGCAGCAGCAGCAGCAGCAGCAGGAGTGGGAGCAGCAGCAGGAGCGGGTGCAGCAGCAGCAGGAGCGGGAGCGGGAGCAGCATCAGGAGTGGGAGCAGCAGCAGCAGGAGCGCGAGAGGGAGCAGCAGCAGCAGCAGGATTGGGAGCAGCAGCAGCAGGAGTGGGAGCAGCAGCAGTAGCGGGAGCAGAAGCAGCAGGAGCGGGAGCAGCAGCAGGAGCGGGAGCAGCAGCTGCAGGAGTGGGAGCAGCAGCAGGAGCGGGCGCAGCAGCAGCACGAGCGGGAGCAGCAGCAGGAGCGGGGGCAGCAGCAGGAGCTCGAGCGGGAGCAGCAGCAGCAGGATCGGGAGCAGCAACAGGAGCGGGAGCAGCAGCAGGAGCGGGAGCGGGAGCAGCAGCAGCAGGAGCTGGAGCAGCAGCAGGAGCCTGAGCGGGAGCAGGAGCAGCAGCAGGAGTGGGAGCAGCAGCAGCAGCAGGAGTGGGAGAAGCAGCAGGAGCGGGCCCAGCAGCGCGAGCGGGAGCACCAGCGCGAGCGGGAGCAGCAGCAGGAGCGGGAGCAGCAGCAGGAGCGGGAGCAGCAGCAGGAGCAGGAGTGGGAGCAGCAGCAGGAGCAGGAGTGGGAGCAGCAGCAGCAGCAGGAGTGGGAGCAGCAGCAGGAGTGGGAGCAGCAGCAGCAGGAGCGGGAGCAGCAGCAGGAGCGGGAGCAGCAGCAGGAGTGGGTGCAGCAGCAGGAGCGGGAGCAGCAGCAGCAGCAGGGGCGGGAGTGGGAGCAGCAGCAGCAGCAGGAGTGGGAGCAGCAGCAGGAGCGGGAGCAGCAGCAGCAGGAGCGGGAGCAGCAGCGGCAGCGGGAGCAGCAGCAGCAGCAGGAGTGGGAGCAGCAGCAGGAGCGGGAGCAGCAGCAGGAGCGGGTGCAGCAGCAGGAGCGGGAGCAGCAGCAGCAGCAGGAGCGGGAGCAGCAGCAGCAGCAGGAGCGGGAGCAGCAGCAGCAGGAGCGGGAGCAGCAGCAGGAGCAGGATCGGGAGCAGCAGCAGGAGCGGGAGCGGGAGCAGCAGCAGCAGCAGGAGTGGGAGCAGCAGCAGGAGCGGGAGCACCAGCAGCAGGAGCGGGAGCAGCAGCAGCAGCGGGAGCAGCAGCAGCAGCAGGAGTGGGAGCAGCAGGAGCAGGAGCGGGAGCAGCAGCAGGAGTGGGAGCAGCAGCAGTAGTGGGAGCAGCAGCAGCAGCAGGAGCGGGAGCAGCAGCAGCAGCAGGAGCGGTAGCAGCAGCAGCAGGAGCGGGAGCAGCAGCGCGAGCGGGAGCAGCAGCGCGAGCGGGAGCAGCTGCAGCAGCAGTAGCGGGAGCAGCAGCAGGAGCGGGTGCAGCAGCAGCAGCAGGAGCGGGAGCAGCAGCAGCAGCAGCAGGAGCAGGAGCAGCAGCAGGAGTGGGAGCAGCAGCAGAAGTGGGAGCAGCAGCAGCAGCAGGAGCAGGAGCAGCAGCAGCAGCAGCTGGAGTGGGAGCAGCAGCAGCAGGAGCGGGAGCAGCAGCAGGAGCAGGAGCGGGAGCAGCAGCAGGAGCGGGAGCAGCAGCAGGAGCGGGAGCAACAGCAGCAGCAGGAGAGGGATCAGCAGCAGGAGTGGGAGCAGCAGCAGCAGCAGGAGGGGGAGCGGGAGCGGGAGCAGCAGCACCGCGAGCGGCAGCAGCAGCAGCAGGAGCGGGAGCAGCAGCAGGAGTGGGAGCAGCAGCAGCAGGAGTGGGAGCAGCAGCAGCAGCAGGAGCGGGAGCAGCAGCAGCAGCAGGAGCGGGAGCAGCAGCAGGAGCGGGAGCGGGATTAGCAGCAGGAGCGGGAGCAGCAGCAGGAGCGGGAGCAACAGCAGCAGCAGGAGCGGGATCAGCAGCAGGAGTGGGAGCAGCAGCAGCAGCAGGAGGGGGAGCGGGAGCGGGATCAGCAGCACCGCGAGCGGCAGCAGCAGCAGCAGGAGCGGGAGCAGCAGCAGGAGTGGGAGCAGCAGCAGCAGGAGTGGGAGCAGCAGCAGCAGCAGGAGCGGGAGCAGCAGCAGCAGCAGGAGCGGGAGCAGCAGCAGCAGCAGGAGCGGTAGCAGCAGCAGAAGGTTCGGGAGCAGCAGCAGGAGCAGGAGCGGGAGCAGCAACGCGAGCGGGAGCAGCAGCGCGAGCGGGAGCAGCTGCTGCAGCAGTAGCGGGAGCAGCAGCAGGAGCGGGTGCAGCAGCAGCAGCAGGAGCGGGAGCAGCAGCAGCAGCAGCAGGAGCAGGAGCAGCAGCAGGAGTGGGAGCAGCAGCAGAAGTGGGAGCAGCAGCAGCAGCAGGAGCGGGAGCAGCAGCAGCAGCAGCTGGAGTGGGAGCAGCAGCAGCAGCAGGAGCAGGAGCAGCAGCAGGAGTGGGAGCAGCAGCAGAAGTGGGAGCAGCAGCAGCAGCAGGAGCGGGAGCAGCAGCAGCAGCAGCTGGAGTGGGAGCAGCAGCAGCAGCAGGAGCGGGAGCAGCAGCAGGAGCGGGAGCGGGAGCAGCAGCAGGAGCGGGAGCAGCAGCAGGAGCGGGAGCAACAGCAGCAGCAGGAGCGGGATCAGCAGCAGGAGTGGGAGCAGCAGCAGCGGCAGGAGTGGGAGTAGCAGCAGCAGGAGTGGGAGCAGCAGCAGCAGCAGGAGCGGGAGCAGCAGCAGCAGCAGGAGTGGGAGCAGCAGCAGCAGCAGGAGCGTGAGCAGCAGCAGCAGCAGGAGTGGGAGCAGCAGCAGGAGCGGGAGCAGCAGCAGCAGCAGGAGTGGGAGCAGCAGCAGCAGCAGGAGCGGGAGCAGCAGCAGCAGCAGGAGCGGTAGCAGCAGCAGCAGCTGCAGCGGGAGCAGCAGCAGCAGCAGCAGCAGGAGTGGGAGCAGCAGCAGGAGCGGGTGCAGCAGCAGCAGGAGCGGGAGCGGGAGCAGCATCAGGAGTGGGAGCAGCAGCAGCAGGAGCGCGAGAGGGAGCAGCAGCAGCAGCAGGAGTGGGAGCAGCAGCAGCAGGAGTGGGAGCAGCAGCAGTAGCGGGAGCAGAAGCAGCAGGAGCGGGAGCAGCAGCAGGAGCGGGAGCAGCAGCTGCAGGAGTGGGAGCAGCAGCAGGAGCGGGCGCAGCAGCAGCACGAGCGGGAGCAGCAGCAGGAGCGGGGGCAGCAGCAGGAGCTCGAGCGGGAGCAGCAGCAGCAGGACTTGGAGCAGCAGCAGCAGGAGTGGGAGCAGCAGCAGCAGGAGCAGCAGCAGCAACAGCAGGAGCGGGAGCAGCAGCAGCAGGAGCGGGAGCAGGAGCAGCAGCAGGAGCGCGAGCGGGAGCAGCAGCAGCAGGAGCGGGAGCAGCAGCAGCAGGAGCGGGAGCAGGAGCAGCAGCAGGAGCGCGAGCGGGAGCAGCAGCAGCAGGAGTGGGAACAGCAGCAACAGCAGGAGCGGGAGCAGCAGCAGCAGGAGCGGGAGCAGCAGCAGCAGGAGCGGGAGCAGCAGCAGGAGCGGGAGCAGCAGCAGGAGCAGGAGCGGGAGCAGCAGCAGGAGCGGGAGCAGTAGCAGCAGGAGCGGGAGCAGTAGCAGGAGCGGGAGCGGGAGCAGCAGCAGCAGGAGCGGGAGCAGCAGCAGGAGCAGGAGCGGGAGCAGCAGCAGGAGCGGGAGCAGCAGCAGCAGGAGCGGGAGCAGCAGCAGTAGCGGGAGCAGCAGCAGGAGCGGGAGCAGCAGCAGCAGCAGGAGTGGGAGAAGCAGCAGGAGCGGGCCCAGTAGCGCGAGCGGGAGCAGCAGCGCGAGCGGGAGAAGCAGCAGCAGCAGGAGCGGGAGCAGCAGCAGGAACGGGAACAGCAGCAGGAGCAGGACTGGGAGCAGCAGCAGGAGCAGGAGTGGGAGCAGCAGCAGCAGCAGGAAGTGGGAGCAGCAGCAGGAGCGGGAGCAGCAGCAGCAGGAGCGGGAGCAGAAGCAGGAGCGGGAGCAGCAGCAGGAGTGGGTGCAGCAGAAGGAGCGGGAGCAGCAGCAGCAGCAGGGGCGGGAGTGGGAGCAGCAGCAGCAGCAGGAGTGGGAGCAGCAGCAGGAGCGGGAGCAGCAGCAGCAGGAGCGGGAGCAGCAGCAGCAGCGGGAGCAGCAGCAGCAGCAGGAGTGGGAGCAGCAGCAGGAGCGGGAGCAGCAGCAGGAGCGGGAGCAGCAGCGCGAGCGGGAGCAGCAGTAGGAGGAGCCTGAGCGGGAGCAGCAGCAGGAGCGCGAGCGGGAGCAGCAGCAGCAGCAGGAGCGGGAGCAGCAGCAGCAGCAGGAGCGGGAGCAGCAGCAGCAGCAGGAGCGGGAGCAGCAGCAGCAGCAGCAGGAGCAGGAGCAGCAGCAGGAGTGGGAGCAGCAGCAGAAGTGGGAGCAGCAGCAGCAGCAGGAGCGGGAGCAGCAGCAGCTTCAGCAGGAGTGGGAAGCAGCAGCAGCAGGAGCGGGAGCAGCAGCAGGAGCGGGAGCGGAAGCAGCAGCAGGAGCGGGAGCAGCAGCAGGAGCGGGAGCAACAGCAGCAGCAGGAGCGGGATCACCAGCAGGAGTGGGAGCAGCAGCAGCAGCAGGAGGGGGAGCGGGAGCGGGAGCAGCAGCACCGCGAGCAGCAGCAGCAGCAGCAGGAGCGGGAGCAGCAGCAGGAGTGGGAGCAGCAGCAGCAGGAGTGGGAGCAGCAGCAGCAGCAGCAGCAGCAGCAGGAGTGGGAGCAGCAGCATGAGCGGGAGCAGCAGCAGCAGCAGGAGTGGGAGCAGCAGTCGCAGCAGCAGCGGGAGCAGCAGCAGCAGCAGGAGCAGGAGCAGCAGCAGGAGTGGGAGCAGCAACAGGAGCAGGAGCAGCAGCAGCAGCAGCAGGAGCAGGTGCAGCAGCACGGGTGGGAGCAGCAGCTGAAGTGGGAGCAGCAGCAGCAGCAGGAGCGGGAGCAGCAGCAGCAGCAGCAGGAGTGGGAGCAGCAGCAGCAGCAGGAGCGGGAGCAGCAGCAGGAGCGGGAGCGGGAGCAGCAGCAGGAGCGGGAGCAGCAGCAGGAGCGGGAGCAGCAGCAGGAGCGGGAGCAGCATCAGCAGCAGGAGCGGGATCAGCAGCAGGAGTGGGAGCAGCAGCAGCAGCAGTAGGGGGAGCGGGAACGGGAGCAGCAGCACCGCGAGCGGCAGCAGCAGCAGCAGGAGCGGGAGCAGCAGCAGAAGGAGCGGGAGCAGCAGCAGCAGCAGGAGCGGGAGCAGCTACAGCAGAAGCGGGAGCAGCAGCAGGAGCAGAAGCGGGAGCAGCAGCGCGAGCAGGAGCAGCAGCGCGAGCGGGAGCAGCAGCCGCAGCAGGAGCGGGAGCAGCAGCAGGAGCGGGAGCAGCAGCAGCAGCAGTAGCGTGAGCAGCAGCAGGAGCGGGAGCAGCAGCAGCAGGAGCGGGAGCAGCAGCAGGAGCGGGAGCGGGAGCAGCAGCAGCGGGAGCGGGTGCAGCAGCAGGAGCGGGAGTGGGAGCAGCAGCAGGAGCAGGAGTGGGAGCAGCAGCAGCAGCAGGAGTGGGAGCAGCAGCAGGAGCGGGAGCAGCAGCAGCAGGAGGGCGAGCAGCAGCAGCAGCGGAGGCAGCAGCAGCAGCAGGAGTGGGAGCAGCAGCAGGAGCGGGAGCAGCAGCAGGAGTGGGAGCAGCAGCAGTAGTGGGAGAGGCAGCAGGAGCAGCAGCAGCAACAGGGGTGGGAGCAGCATCAGGACTGGGAGCAGCAGCAGCAGCAGGAGCGGGAGCAGCAGCAGGATCGGGAGCAGCAGCAGGAGCGGGAGCAGCAGCAGGAGCGGGAGCAGCAGCAGGAGTGGGAGCAGCAGCAGGAGCTGGAGCAGCAGCAGTAGCGGGAGCGGGAGCAGCAGCAGGAGCGGGAGCAGCAGCGCGAGCGGGAGCAGCAGTAGGAGGAGCGGGAGCGGGAGCAGCAGCAGGAGCGGGAGCTAAGCAGCAGCAGCAGCAGGAGCGGGAGCAGCAGCAGCAGCAGCAGAGGGAGCAGCAGCAGCAGCAGGAGCGGGAGCAGCAGCAGCAGCAGCAGCAGGAGCGGGAGCAGCAGCAGGAGTGGGAGCAGCAGCAGGAGCAGGAGCGGGAGCAGCAGCAGGAGTGGGAGCAGCAGCAGCAGCAGCAGCGGGAGCAGCAGCAGCAGCAGCAGTGGGAGCAGCAGCAGGAGCGGGAGCAGCAGCAGGAGTGGGAGCAGCAGCAGTAGTGGGAGCAGCAGCAGCAGCAGGAGCGGGAGCAGCAGCAGCAGCAGGAGCGGTAGCAGCAGCCGCAGGAGCGGGAGCAGCAGCAGGAGCAGGAGCGGGAGCAGCAGCGCGAGCGGGAGCAGCAGCGTGAGCGGGAGCAGCAGCAGCATCAGGAGCGGGAGCAGCAGCAGGAGCGGGAGCAGCAGCAGCAGCAGGAGCGGGAGCAGCAGCAGCAGCAGGAGCGGGAGCAGCAGCAGGAGCGGGAGCGGGAGCAGCAGCAGGAGCGGGAGCGGGAGCCGCAGCAGTAGCGGGAGCGGGAGCAGCAGCGCGAGCGGGGAGCAGCAGCGCGAGCGGGAGCAGCAGTAGGAGGAGCGGGAGCGGGAGCAGCAGCAGGAGAGGGAGCGGGAGAAGCTGCAGCAGCAGGAGCGGGAGCAGCAGCAGGAGCGGGAGCAGCAGCAGCAGCAGGAGAGGGGGCAGCAGCAGCAGGAGGAGCGGGAGCAGCAGCAGCAGCAGCAGCAGGAGCGGGAGCAGCAGCAGGAGTGGGAGCAGCAGCAGGAGCAGGAGCGGGAGCAGCAGCAGGAGTGGGAGCAGCAGCAGCAGCAGGAGCGTGAGCAGCAGCAGGAGCGGGAGCAGCAGCAGCAGCAGGAGCGGGAGCAGCAGCAGGAGTGGGAGAAGCAGCAGCAGCAGGAGCGGGAGCAGCAGCAGGAGTGGGAGCAGCAGCAGCAGCAGGAGCGGGAGCAGCAGCAGGAGCAGGAGCGGGAGCAGCAGCAGCAGGAGCGGAGCAGCAGCAGCAGCTGGAGCGGGAGCAGCAGCAGCAGGAGCAGGAGCAGCAGCAGGAGTGGGTGCAGCAGCAGGAGCGGGAGCAGCAGCAGGAGTGGGAGCAGCAGCAGGAGCGGGAGCAGCAGCAGGAGTGGGAGCAGCAGCAGCAGCAGTAGTGGGAGCAGCAGCAGCAGCAGGAGTGGGAGCAGCAGCAGGAGCGGGAGCAGCAGCAGGAGTGGGGTCAGCAGCAGCAGCAGGAGTGAGAGCAGCAGCAGCAGCAGGAGTGGCAGCAGCAGCAGGAGCGGGAGCAGCAGCAGGAGTGGGAGCAGCAGCAGGAGCGGGAGCAGCAGCAGCAGCAGGAGTGGGAGCAGCAGCAGCAGCAGGAGTGGGAGCAGCAGCAGGAGCGGGAGCAGCAGCAGCAGCAGGAGTGGGAGCAGCAGCAGCAGCAGCAGCAGGAGTGGGAGCAGCAGCAGGAGCGGGAGCAGCAGCAGCAGCAGCAGGAGCGGGAGCAGCAGCAGCAGCAGCAGGAGCGGGAGCAGCAGCAGCAGCAGCAGGAGCGGGAGCAGCAGCAGGAGTGGGAGCAGCAGCAGGAGTGGGAGCAGCAGCAGCAGCAGGAGCGGGAGCAGCAGCAGCAGCCACAGCAGGAGCGGGAGCAGCAGCAGGAGTGGGAGCAGCAGCAGGAGTGGGAGCAGCAGCAGCAGCAGGAGCGGGAGCAGCAGCAGCTGCAGCAGGAGTGGGAGCAGCAGCAGCAGCAGGAGCTGGAGCAGCAGCAGGAGCGGGAGCAGCAGCAGGAGCGGGAGCAGCAGCAGGAGTGGCAGCAGCAGCAGGTGCGGGAGCAGCAGCAGCAGCAGGAGCGGGAGCAGCAGCAGGAGCGGGAGCGGAAGCAGCAGCAGGAGCGGGAGCAGCAGCAGCAGGAATGCGAGCGGGAGCAGCAGCAGCAGCAGGAGTGGGAGCAGCAGCAGGAGCGGGAGCAGCAGCAGGAGTGGGAACAGCAGCAGGAGCGGGAGCAGCAGCAGCAGCAGGAGCGGGAGCAGCAGCAGCAGCAGGAGCGGGAGCAGCAGCGCGAGCGGGAGCAGCAGCCCGAGCGGGAGCAGCAGCAGCAGCAGGAGCGGGAGCAGCAGCAGCAGCAGGAGCGGGAGCAGCAGCAGCAGGAGCGGGAGCAGCAGCAAGAGCAGGAGCGGGAGCAGCAGCGCGAGCGGGAGCAGCAGCCCGAGCGGGAGCAGCAGCAGCAGCGGGAGCGGGAGCAGCAGCAGGAGCAGGAGCAGCAGCAGCAGCAGGAGCGGGAGCAGCAGAGGCAGCAGGAGCGGGAGCAGCAGCAGGAGCGGGAGCAGCAGCAGCAGCAGGAGAGGGAGCAGCAGCAGCAGCAGGAGCGGGAGCAGCAGCATCAGCAGCAGCAGGAGCGGGAGCAGCAGCAGGAGTGGGAGCAGCAGCAGGAGCAGGAGCGGGAGCAGCAGCAGGAGTGGGAGCAGCAGCAGCAGCAGGAGCGGGAGCAGCAGCAGGAGCGGGAGCAGCTGCAGCACCAGGAGCGGGAGCAGCAGCAGGAGCGGGAGCAGCAGCAGCAGCAGGAGCGGGAGTAGCAGCAGGAGTGGGAGCAGCAGCAGCTGCAGTAGCGGGATCAGCAGCAGGAGCAGGAGCGGGAGCAGCAGCAGCAGGAGCTGGAGCAGCAGCAGCAGCAGGAGCGTTAGCATCAGCAGCAGGAGCGGGAGCAGCAGCAGGAGTGGGAGCAGCAGCAGGAGTGGGAGCAGCAGCATCAGCAGGAGTGGGAGCAGCAGCAGCAGCAGGAGTGGGAGCAGCAGCAGCAGCAGGAGTGGGAGCAGCAACAGCAGCAGGAGCAGGAGCGGGAGCAGCAGCAGGAGTGGGAGCAGCAGCAGGAGCGGGAGCAGCAGCAGCAGCAGCAGCAGGAGCGGGAGCAGAAGCAGGAGTGGGAGCAGCAGCAGGAGCGGGAGCAGCAGCAGCAGCAGCAGGAGCGGGAGCAGCAGCAGCAGCAGCAGGAGCGGGATCAGCTGCAGGAGTGGGAGCAGCAACAGGAGTGGGAGCAGCAGCAGCAGCAGGAGCGGGAGCAGCAGCAGCAGCAGCAGGAGCGGGAGCAGCAGCAGGAGTGGGAGCAGCAGCAGGAGTGGGAGCAGCAGCAGCAGCTGGAGCGGGAGCAGCAGCAGGAGCGGCAGCAGCAGCGCGAGCGGGAGCAGCAGTAGGAGCAGCGGGAGCAGGAGCAGCAGCAGGAGCGGGAGCGGGAGCAGCAGCAGCAGCAGGAGCGGGAGCAGCAGCAGTAGCGGGAGCCGCAGCAGCAGCAGGAGCGGGAGCAACAGCAGCAGCAGCAGCAGGAGCGGGAGCAGCAGCAGGAGTGGGAGCAGCAGCAGGAGCAGGAGCGGGAGCAGCAGCAGGAGTGGGAGCAGCAGCAGCAGCAGGAGCGGGAGCAGCAGCAGGAGCGGGAGCGGGAGCGGCAGCAGCAGCAGGAGCGGGAGCAGCAGCAGGAGCGGGAGCAGCAGCGGGAGTGGGAGCGGCAGCAGCAGCAGGAGCGGGAGCAGCAGCAGGAGCAGGAGCGGGAGCAGCAGCAGCAGCAGGAGCAGGAGCAGCAGCAGCAGCAGGAGCGGGAGCAGCAGCAGCAGGAGCGGGAGCAGCAGCAGGAGTGGGAGCAGCATCAGGAGCGGGAGCAGCAGCAGGAGTGGGAGCAGCAGCAGGAGCGGGAGCAGCAGCAGGAGTGGGAGCAGCAGCAGCAGCAGGAGTGAGAGCAGCAGCAGCAGCAGGAGTGGCAGCAGCAGCAGGAGCGGGAGCAGCAGCAGGAGTGGGAGCAGCAGCAGGAGCGGGAGCAGCAGCAGCAGCAGGAGTGGGAGCAGCAGCAGCAGCAGGAGTGGGAGCAGCAGCAGGAGCGGGAGCAGCAGCAGCAGCAGGAGTGGGAGCAGCAGCAGCAGCAGGAGTGGGAGCAGCAGCAGCAGCAGGAGCAGGAGCGGGAGCAGCAGCAGGAGTTGGAGCAGCAGCAGGAGCGGGAGCAGCAGCAGCAGCAGGAGCGGGATCAGCAGCAGGAGTGGGAGCAGCAGCAGGAGCGGGAGCAGCAGCAGCAGCAGCAGGAGCGGGAGCAGCAGCAGCAGCAGCATAAGCGGGAGCAGCAGCAGGAGCGGGAGCAGCAGCAGCAGCAGCAGGAGCGGGAGCAGCAGCAGCAGCAGCAGGAGCGGGAGCAGCAGCAGCAGCAGCAGGAGCGGGAGCAGCAGCATGAGTGGGAGCAGCAGCAGGAGTGGGAGCAGCAGCAGCAGCAGGAGCGGGAAAGCAGCAGCAGCAGCAGGAGCGGGAGCAGCAGCAGGAGTGGGAGCAGCAGCAGGAGTGGGAGCAGCAGCAGCAGCAGGAGCGGGAGCAGCAGCAGCAGCAGCAGGATTGGGAGCAGCAGTAGCAGCAGGAGTGGGAGCAGCAGCAGGAGCGGGAGCAGCAGCAGCAGCAGGAGTGGGAGCAGCAGCAGCAGCAGGAGTGGGAGCAGCAGCAGGAGCGGGAGCAGCAGCAGCAGCAGGAGTGGGAGCAGCAGCAGCAGCAGGAGTGGGAGCAGCAGCAGCAGCAGGAGCAGGAGCGGGAGCAGCAGCAGGAGTGGGAGCAGCAGCAGGAGCGGGAGCAGCAGCAGCAGCAGAAGGAGCGGGAGCAGAAGCAGGAGTGGGAGCAGCAGCAGGAGCGGGAGCAGCAGCAGCAGCAGCAGGAGTGGGAGCAGCAGCAGCAGCAGCAGCAGGAGTGGGAGCAGCAGCAGGAGCGGCAGCAGCAGCAGCAGCAGCAGGAGCGGGAGCAGCAGCAGCAGCAGCAGGAGCGGGAGCAGCAGCAGGAGTGGGAGCAGCAGCAGGAGTGGGAGCAGCAGCAGCAGCAGGAGCGGGAGCAGCAGCAGCAGCAGCAGGAGCGGGAGCAGCAGCAGGAGTGGGAGCAGCAGCAGGAGTGGGAGCAGCAGCAGCAGCAGGAGCGGGAGCAGCAGCAGCTGCAGCAGGAGTGGGAGCAGCAGCAGCAGCAGGAGCGGGAGCAGCAGCAGGAGCGGGAGCAGCAGCAGGAGCGGGAGCAGCAGCAGGAGTGGCAGCAGCAGCAGGTGCGGGAGCAGCAGCAGCAGCAGGAGCGGGAGCAGCAGCAGGAGCGGGAGCGGGAGCAGCAGCAGGAGCGGGAGCAGCAGCAGCAGGAATGCGAGCGGGAGCAGCAGCAGCAGCAGGAGTGGGAGCAGCAGCAGGAGCGGGAGCAGCAGCAGGAGTGGGAACAGCAGCAGGAGCGGGAGCAGCAGCAGCAGCAGGAGCGGGAGCAGCAGCAGCAGCAGGAGCGGGAGCAGCAGCAGCAGGAGCGGGAGCAGCAGCAGGAGCAGGAGCGGGAGCAGGAGCGCGAGCGGGAGCAGCAGCCCGAGCGGGAGCAGCAGCAGCAGCAGGAGCGGGAGCAGCAGCAGCAGCAGGAGCGGGAGCAGCAGCAGCAGGAGCGGGAGCAGCAGCAGGAGCAGGAGCGGGAGCAGCAGCGCGAGCGGGAGCAGCAGCCCGAGCGGGAGCAGCAGCAGCAGCGGGAGCGGGAGCAGCAGCAGGAGCAGGAGCAGCAGCAGCAGCAGGAGCGGGAGCAGCAGAGGCAGCAGGAGCGGGAGCAGCAGCAGGAGCGGGAGCAGCAGCAGCAGCAGGAGAGGGAGCAGCAGCAGCAGCAGGAGCGGGAGCAGCAGCATCAGCAGTAGCAGGAGCGGGAGCAGCAGCAGGAGTGGGAGCAGCAGCAGGAGCAGGAGCGGGAGCAGCAGCAGGAGTGGGAGCAGCAGCAGCAGCAGGAGCGGGAGCAGCAGCAGGAGCGGGAGCAGCTGCAGCAGCAGGAGCGGGAGCAGCAGCAGGAGCGGGAGCAGCAGCAGCAGCAGGAGCGGGAGCAGCAGCAGGAGTGGGAGCAGCAGCAGCTGCAGTAGCGGGATCAGCAGCAGGAGCAGGAGCGGGAGCAGCAGCAGCAGGAGCTGGAGCAGCAGCAGCAGCAGGAGCGGGAGCATCAGCAGCAGGAGCGGGAGCAGCAGCAGGAGTGGGAGCAGCAGCAGGAGTGGGAGCAGCAGCAGCAGCAGGAGTGGGAGCAGCAGCAGCAGCAGGAGTGGGAGCAGCAGCAGCAGCAGGAGTGGGAGCAGCAACAGCAGCAGGAGCAGGAGCGGGAGCAGCAGCAGGAGTGGGAGCAGCAGCAGGAGCGGGAGCAGCAGCAGCAGCAGCAGCAGGAGCGGGAGCAGAAGCAGGATTGGGAGCAGCAGCAGGAGCGGGAGCAGCAGCAGCAGCAGCAGGAGCGGGAGCAGCAGCAGCAGCAGCAGGAGCGGGAGCAGCTGCAGGAGTGGGAGCAGCAACAGGAGTGGGAGCAGCAGCAGCAGCAGGAGCGGGAGCAGCAGCAGCAGCAGCAGGAGCGGGAGCAGCAGCAGGAGTGGGAGCAGCAGCAGGAGTGGGAGCAGCAGCAACAGCTGGAGCGGGAGCAGCAGCAGCAGCAGCAGGAGTGGGAGCAGCAGCAGCAGCAGGAGCGGGAGCAGCAGCAGGAGCGGGAGCGGGAGCAGCAGCAGGAGCGGGAGCAGCAGCAGGAGCGGGAGCAGCAGCAGCAGCAGGAGCGGGAGCAGCAGCAGCAGCAGGAGCGGGAGCAGCAGCAGCAGGAGCGGGAGCAGCAGCAGGAGCAGGAGCGGGAGCAGCAGCAGGAGTGGGAGCAGCAGCAGCAGCAGGAGGGGGAGCGGGAGCGGGAGCAGCAGCAGCAGGAGTGGGAGCAGCAGCAGGAGTGGGAGCAGCAGCAGCAGCAGGAGTGGGAGCAGCAGCAGCAGCAGGAGCGGGAGCAGCAGCAGCAGCAGGAGCGGGAGCAGCAGCAGCAGGAGTGGGAGCAGCAGCAGCAGCAGGTTTGGGAGCAGCAGCAGCAGCAGGAGCGGGAGCAGAAGCAGCAGCAGGAGCGGGAGCAGCAGCAGCAGCAGGAGTGGGAGCAGCAGCAGCAGCAGCAGCAGCAGGAGTGGGAGCAGCAGCAGGAGCGGGTGCAGCGGCAGCAGGAGCGGGAGCGGGAGCAGCAGCAGGAGCGGGAGCAGCAGCAGCAGGAGTGGGAGCAGCAGCAGCAGGAGTGGGAGCAGCAGCAGTAGCGGGAGCAGCAGCAGCAGGAGCGGGAGCAGCAGCAGGAGCGGGAGCAGCAGCAGCAGGAGTGGGAGCAGCAGCAGGAGCGGGAGCTTCAGCAGCAGGAGCGGGAGCAGCAGCAGGAGCGGGAGCAGCAGCAGGAGCGCGAGCGGGAGCAGCAGCAGCAGGAGCGGGAGCAGCAGCAGCAGGAGTGGGAGCAGCAGCAGCAGGAGTGGGAGCAGCAGCAACAGGAGCAACAGCAGCAGCAGCAGGAACGGGAGCAGCAGCAGCAGGAGAGAGAGCGGGAGCAGCAGAAGCAGTAGAAGGAGCGGGAGTGGGAGCAGCAGCAGCAGGAGCGGGAGCAGCAGCAGCAGCAGCAGCAGCAGGAGCGGGAGAAGCAGCAGCAGCAGGAGCGGGAGCGGGAGCAGCAGCAGGAGCGGGAGCAGCAGCAGCAGGAGCGCGAGCGGGAGCAGCAGCAGCAGCAGGAGAGGGAACAGCAGCAGGAGCGGAAGCATCAGCAGCAGCAGGAGCGGGAGCGGAAGCAGCAGCAGCAGGAGCGGGAGCAGCAGCAGCAGCAGGAGCGGGAGCAGCAGCAGGAGCGGGAGCAGCAGCAGCAGCAGGAGCGGGAGCAGCAGCAGCAGCAGGAGCGGGAGCAGCAGCAGCAGGAGCGGGAGCAGCAGCAGGAGCAGGAGCGGGAGCAGCAGCAGGAGTGGGAGCAGCAGCAGCAGCAGGAGCGGGAGCAGCAGCAGGAGCGGGAGCAGCTGCAGCAGCAGGAGCGGGAGCAGCAGCAGGAGCGGGAGCAGCAGCAGCAGCAGGAGCGGGAGCAGCAGCAGGAGTGGGAGCAGCAGCAGCTGCAGTAGCGGGATCAGCAGCAGGAGCAGGAGCGGGAGCAGCAGCAGCAGGAGCTGGAGCAGCAGCAGCAGCAGGAGCGGGAGCATCAGCAGCAGGAGCGGGAGCAGCAGCAGGAGTGGGAGCAGCAGCAGGAGTGGGAGCAGCAGCAGCAGCAGGAGTGGGAGCAGCAGCAGCAGCAGGAGTGGGAGCAGCAGCAGCAGCAGGAGTGGGAGCAGCAACAGCAGCAGGAGCAGGAGCGGGAGCAGCAGCAGGAGTGGGAGCAGCAGCAGGAGCGGGAGCAGCAGCAGCAGCAGCAGCAGGAGCGGGAGCAGAAGCAGGATTGGGAGCAGCAGCAGGAGCGGGAGCAGCAGCAGCAGCAGCAGGAGCGGGAGCAGCAGCAGCAGCAGCAGGAGCGGGAGCAGCTGCAGGAGTGGGAGCAGCAACAGGAGTGGGAGCAGCAGCAGCAGCAGGAGCGGGAGCAGCAGCAGCAGCAGCAGGAGCGGGAGCAGCAGCAGGAGTGGGAGCAGCAGCAGGAGTGGGAGCAGCAGCAACAGCTGGAGCGGGAGCAGCAGCAGCAGCAGCAGGAGTGGGAGCAGCAGCAGCAGCAGGAGCGGGGAGCAGCAGCAGGAGCGGGAGCGGGAGCAGCAGCAGGAGCGGGAGCAGCAGCAGGAGCGGGAGCAGCAGCAGCAGCAGGAGCGGGAGCAGCAGCAGCAGCAGGAGCGGGAGCAGCAGCAGCAGGAGCGGGAGCAGCAGCAGGAGCAGGAGCGGGAGCAGCAGCAGGAGTGGGAGCAGCAGCAGCAGCAGGAGGGGGAGCGGGAGCGGGAGCAGCAGCAGCAGGAGTGGGAGCAGCAGCAGGAGTGGGAGCAGCAGCAGCAGCAGGAGTGGGAGCAGCAGCAGCAGCAGGAGCGGGGAGCAGCAGCAGCAGCAGGAGCGGGAGCAGCAGCAGCAGGAGTGGGAGCAGCAGCAGCAGCAGGTTTGGGAGCAGCAGCAGCAGCAGGAGCGGGAGCAGAAGCAGCAGCAGGAGCGGGAGCAGCAGCAGCAGCAGGAGTGGGAGCAGCAGCAGCAGCAGCAGCAGCAGGAGTGGGAGCAGCAGCAGGAGCGGGTGCAGCGGCAGCAGGAGCGGGAGCGGGAGCAGCAGCAGGAGCGGGAGCAGCAGCAGCAGGAGTGGGAGCAGCAGCAGCAGGAGTGGGAGCAGCAGCAGTAGCGGGAGCAGCAGCAGCAGGAGCGGGAGCAGCAGCAGGAGCGGGAGCAGCAGCAGCAGGAGTGGGAGCAGCAGCAGGAGCGGGAGCTTCAGCAGCAGGAGCGGGAGCAGCAGCAGGAGCGGGAGCAGCAGCAGGAGCGCGAGCGGGAGCAGCAGCAGCAGGAGCGGGAGCAGCAGCAGCAGGAGTGGGAGCAGCAGCAGCAGGAGTGGGAGCAGCAGCAACAGGAGCAACAGCAGCAGCAGCAGGAACGGGAGCAGCAGCAGCAGGAGAGAGAGCGGGAGCAGCAGAAGCAGTAGAAGGAGCGGGAGTGGGAGCAGCAGCAGCAGGAGCGGGAGCAGCAGCAGCAGCAGCAGCAGCAGGAGCGGGAGAAGCAGCAGCAGCAGGAGCGGGAGCGGGAGCAGCAGCAGGAGCGGGAGCAGCAGCAGCAGGAGCGCGAGCGGGAGCAGCAGCAGCAGCAGGAGAGGGAACAGCAGCAGGAGCGGAAGCATCAGCAGCAGCAGGAGCGGGAGCGGAAGCAGCAGCAGCAGGAGCGGGAGCAGCAGCAGCAGCAGGAGCGGGAGCAGCAGCAGCAGCAGCACGAGTGGGAGCAGCAGCAGGAGTGGGAGCAGCAGCAGGAGTGGGAGCAGCAGCAGCAGCTGGAGAGGGAGCAGCAGCAGCAGCAGCAGGAGTGGGAGCAGCAGCAGCAGCAGGAGCGGGAGCAACAGCAGGAGCGGGAGCGGGAGCAGCAGCAGGAGCGGGAGCAGCAGCAGGAGCGGGAGCAGCAGCAGGAGCGGGAGCAGCAGCAGCAGCAGGAGCGGGAGCAGCAGCAGGAGCGGGAGCAGCAGCAGCAGGAGTGGGAGCAGCAGCAGCAGCAGGAGTGGGAGCAGTAGCAGGAGCGGGAACAGCAGCAGCAGCAGGAGCGGGAGCAGCAGCAGCAGCAGGAGCGGGAGCAGCAGCAGCAGGAGTGGGAGCAGAAGCAGCAGCAGGTTTGGGAGCAGCAGCAGCAGCAGGAGCGGGAGCAGCAGCAGCAGCAGGAGCGGGAGCAGCAGCAGCAGCAGCAGCAGCAGGAGTGGGAGCAGTAGCAGGAGCGGGAGCAGCAGCAGCAGGAGCGGGAGCGGGAGCAGCAGCAGCAGCAGGAGTGGGAGCAGCAGCATAAGGAGTGGGAGCAGCAGCAGTAGCGGGAACAGCAGCAGCAGGAGCGGGAGCAGCAGCAGGAGCGGGAGCAGCAGCAGCAGGAGTGGGAGCAGCAGCAGGAGCGGGAGCTTCAGCAGCAGGAGCGGGAACAGCAGCAGGAGCGGGAGCAGCAGCAGCAGGAGTGGGAGCAGCAGCAGCAGCAGCGGGAGCAGCAGCAGCAGGAGCGGGAGCAGCAGCAGCAGCAGGAGCGGGAGCAGCAGCAGCAGCAGGAGTGGGAGCATCAGCAGCAGGAGCGGGAGCAGCAGCAGGAGTGGGAGCAGCAGCAGGAGCGGGAGCAGCAGCAAGAGTGGGAGCAGCAGCAGGAGTGGGAGCAGCAGCAGCAGCAGGAGTGGGAGCAGCAGCAGCAGCAGGAGTGGAAGCAGCAGCAGCAGCAGGAGCAGGAGCGGGAGCAGAAGCAGGAGTGGGAGCAGCAGCAGGAGCGGGAGCAGCAGCAGCAGCAGAAGGAGCGGGAGCAGAAGCAGGAGTGGGAGCAGCAGCAGGAGCGGGAGCAGCAGCAGCAGCAGCAGGAGCGGGAGCAGCAGCAGCAGCAGCAGGAGCGGGAGCAGCAGCAGGAGTGGGAGCAGCAGCAGGAGTGGGAGCAGCAGCAGCAGCAGGAGCGGGAGCAGCAGCAGCAGGAGTGGGAGCAGCAGCAGCAGCAGGAGTGGGAGCAGTAGCAGGAGCGGGAACAGCAGCAGCAGCAGGAGCGGGAGCAGCAGCAGCAGCAGGAGCGGGAGCAGCAGCAGCAGGAGTGGGAGCAGAAGCAGCAGCAGGTTTGGGAGCAGCAGCAGCAGCAGGAGCGGGAGCAGCAGCAGCAGCAGGAGCGGGAGCAGCAGCAGCAGCAGGAGCGGGAGCAGCAGCAGCAGCAGCAGCAGGAGTGGGAGCAGCAGCAGGAGCGGGAACAGCAGCAGCAGCAGGAGCGGGAGCAGCAGCAGCAGCAGGAGCGGGAGCAGCAGCAGCAGGAGTGGGAGCAGAAGCAGCAGCAGGTTTGGGAGCAGCAGCAGCAGCAGGAGCGGGAGCAGCAGCAGCAGCAGGAGCGGGAGCAGCAGCAGCAGCAGGAGCGGGAGCAGCAGCAGCAGCAGCAGCAGGAGTGGGAGCAGCAGCAGGAGCGGGAGCAGCAGCAGCAGGAGCGGGAGCGTGAGCAGCAGCAGCAGCAGGAGTGGGAGCAGCAGCATAAGGAGTGGGAGCAGCAGCAGTAGCGGGAGCAGCAGCAGCAGGAGCGGGAGCAGCAGCAGGAGCGGGAGCAGCAGCAGCAGGAGTGGGAGCAGCAGCAGGAGCGGGAGCTTCAGCAGCAGGAGCGGGAACAGCAGCAGGAGCGGGAGCAGCAGCAGCAGCACGAGCGGGAGCAGCAGCAGCAAGAGCGGGAGCAGCAGCAGCAGGAGTGGGAGCAGCAGCAGCAGGAGTGGGAGCAGCAGCAGCAGGAGCAGCAGCAGCAGCAACAGGAGCGGGAGCATCAGCAGCAGGAGCGGGAGTAGCAGCAGGAGTGGGAGCAGCAGCAGGAGCGGGAGCAGCAGCAGAAGTGGGAGCAGCAGCAGGAGTGGGAGCAGCAGCAGCAGCGGGAGTGGGAGCAGCAGCAGCAGCAGGAGTGGGAGCAGCAGCAGCAGCAGGAGCAGGAGCGGGAGCAGCAGCAGGAGTGGGAGCAGCAGCAGGAGCGGGAGCAGCAGCAGCAGCAGCAGGAGCGGGAGCTGAAGCAGGAGTGGGAGCAGCAGCAGGAGCGGGAGCAGCAGCAGCAGCAGCAGGAGCGGGAGCAGCAGCAGCAGCATTAGGAGCGGGAGCAAAAGCAGGAGCGGGAGCGGGCGCAGCAGAAGGAGCGGCAGCAGCAGCAGGAGTGGGGGCAGCAGCCGGAACGGGAGCAGCAGCAGGAGTGGGAGCAGCAGCAGGAGCGGGAGCAGCAGCAGCAGCAGGAGCGGGAGCAGCAGCAGGAGCGGGGGCAGCAGCAGCAGGAGCGCGAGCGGGAGCAGCAGCAGCAGCAGGAGAGGGAACAGCAGCAGGAGCGGGAGAAGCAGCAGGAGCAGGAGCGGGATCAGCAGCAGCAGCAGGTGCGGGAGCGGGAGCAGCAGCAGGAGCGGGAGCAGCAGCAGCAGGAGCGCGAGCGGGAGCAGCAGCAGCAGCAGGAGAGGGAACAGCAGCAGGAGCGGAAGCATCAGCAGGAGCATTAGCGGGAGCAGCAGCAGCAGCAGGAGCAGGAGCAGCAGCAGCAGGAGCGGGAGCAGCAGCAGCAGCTGGAGCAGGAGCGGGAGCAGCAGCAGCAGGAGCGGGAGCAGCGGCAGCAGCAGGAGCGGGTAGCGGGAGCAGCAGCTGCAGGAGCGGGAGCGGGAGCAACAGCAGCAGGAGCGGGAGCAGCAGCAGCAGCAGGAGCGGGAGCAGCAGCAGCAGGAGCGGGAGCAGCAGCAGGAGCGGGAGCAGCAGCAGCAGCAGGAGCGGGAGCAGCAGCAGCAGCAGAAGCGGGAGCAGCAGCAGGAGCGGGAGCGGGAGCAGCAGCAGGAGCGGGAGCGGGAGCAGCAGCAGGAGCGGGAGCGGGTGCAGCAGCAGGAGCGGCAGCAGCAGCGCGAGCGGGAGCAGCAGTAGGAGCAGCGGGAGCAGGAGCAGCAGCAGGAGCGGGAGCGGGAGCAGCAGCAGCAGCAGGAGCGGGAGCAGCAGCAGGAGCGGGAGCCGCAGCAGCAGCAGGAGCGGGAGCAACAGCAGCAGCAGCAGTAGGAGCGGGAGCAGCAGCAGGAGTGGGAGCAGCAGCAGGAGCAGGAGCGGGAGCAGCAGCAGGAGTGGGAGCAGCAGCAGCAGCAGGAGCGGGAGCAGCAGCAGGAGCGGGAGCGGGAGCAGCAGCAGCAGCAGGAGCGGGAGCAGCAGCAGGAGCGGGAGCAGCAGCAGCAGCAGGAGCGGGAGCAGCAGCGGGAGTGGCAGCGGCAGCAGCAGCAGGAGCGGGAGCAGCAGCAGGAGCAGGAGCGGGAGCAGCAGCAGCAGCAGGAGCAGGAGCAGCAGCAGCAGCAGGAGCGGGAGCAGCAGCAGCAGGAGCGGGAGCAGCAGCAGGAGTGGGAGCAGCATCAGGAGCGGGAGCAGCAGCAGGAGTGGGAGCAGCAGCCGGACTGGGAGCAGCAGCAGGAGTGGGAGCAGCAGCAGCAGCAGGAGTGAGAGCAGCAGCAGCAGCAGGAGTGGCAGCAGCAGCAGGAGCGGGAGCAGCAGCAGGAGTGGGAGCAGCAGCAGGAGCGGGAGCAGCAGCAGCAGCAGGAGTGGGAGCAGCAGCAGCAGCAGGAGTGGGAGCAGCAGCAGGAGCGGGAGCAGCAGCAGCAGCAGGAGTGGGAGCAGCAGCAGCAGCAGGAGTGGAAGCAGCAGCAGCAGCAGGAGCAGGAGCGGGAGCAGCAGCAGGAGTTGGAGCAGCAGCAGGAGCGGGAGCAGCAGCAGCAGCAGGAGCGGGAGCAGCAGCAGGAGTGGGAGCAGCAGCAGGAGCGGGAGCAGCAGCAGCAGCAGCAGGAGCGGGAGCAGCAGCAGCAGCAGCATAAGCGGGAGCAGCAGCAGGAGCGGGAGCAGCAGCAGCAGCAGCAGGAGCGGGAGCAGCAGCAGCAGCAGCAGGAGCGGGAGCAGCAGCATGAGTGGGAGCAGCAGCAGGAGTGGGAGCAGCAGCAGCAGCAGGAGCGGGAAAGCAGCAGCAGCAGCAGGAGCGGGAGCAGCAGCAGGAGTGGGAGCAGCAGCAGGAGTGGGAGCAGCAGCAGCAGCAGGAGCGGGAGCAGCAGCAGCAGCAGCAGGATTGGGAGCAGCAGTAGCAGCAGGAGTGGGAGCAGCAGCAGGAGCGGGAGCAGCAGCAGCAGCAGGAGTGGGAGCAGCAGCAGCAGCAGGAGTGGGAGCAGCAGCAGGAGCGGGAGCAGCAGCAGCAGCAGGCGTGGGAGCAGCAGCAGCAGCAGGAGTGGGAGCAGCAGCAGCAGCAGGAGCAGGAGCGGGAGCAGCAGCAGGAGTGGAGCAGCAGCAGGAGCGGGAGCAGCAGCAGCAGCAGAAGGAGCGGGAGCAGAAGCAGGAGTGGGAGCAGCAGCAGGAGCGGGAGCAGCAGCAGCAGCAGCAGGAGTGGGAGCAGCAGCAGCAGCAGCAGCAGGAGCGGGAGCAGCAGCAGGAGCGGGAGCAGCAGCAGCAGCAGCAGGAGCGGGAGCAGCAGCAGCAGCAGCAGGAGCGGGAGCAGCAGCAGGAGTGGGAGCAGCAGCAGGAGTGGAAGCAGCAGCAGCAGCAGGAGCGGGAGCAGCAGCAGCAGCAGCAGGAGCGGGAGCAGCAGCAGGAGTGGGAGCAGCAGCAGGAGAGGGAGCAGCAGCAGCAGCAGGAGCGGGAGCAGCAGCAGCTGCAGCAGGAGTGGGAGCAGCAGCAGCAGCAGGAGCGGGAGCAGCAGCAGGAGCGGGAGCAGCAGCAGGAGCGGGAGCAGCAGCAGGAGTGGCAGCAGCAGCAGGTGCGGGAGCAGCAGCAGCAGCAGGAGCGGGAGCAGCAGCAGGAGCGGGAGCGGGAGCAGCAGCAGGAGCGGGAGAAGCAGCAGCAGGAATGCGAGCGGGAGCAGCAGCAGCAGCAGGAGTGGGAGCAGCAGCAGGAGCGGGAGCAGCAGCAGGAGTGGGAACAGCAGCAGGAGCGGGAGCAGCAGCAGCAGCAGCAGCGGGAGCAGCAGCAGCAGCAGGAGCGGGAGCAGCAGCAGCAGGAGCGGGAGCAGCAGCAGGAGCAGGAGCGGGAGCAGCAGCGCGAGCGGGAGCAGCAGCCCGAGCGGGAGTAGCAGCAGCAGCAGGAGCGGGAGCAGCAGCAGCAGCAGGAGCGGGAGCAGCAGCAGCAGGAGCGGGAGCAGCAGCAGGAGCAGGAGCGGGAGCAGCAGCAGGAGTGGGAGCAGCAGCAGCAGCAGGAGCGGGAGCAGCAGCAGGAGCGGGAGCGGGAGCAGCAGCAGCAGCAGGAGCGGGAGCAGCAGCAGGAGCGGGAGCAGCAGCAGCAGCAGGAGCGGGAGCAGCAGCGGGAGTGGGAGCGGCAGCAGCAGCAGGAGCGGGAGCAGCAGCAGGAGCAGGAGCGGGAGCAGCAGCAGCAGCAGGAGCAGGAGCAGCAGCAGCAGCAGGAGCGGGAGCAGCAGCAGCAGGAGCGGGAGCAGCAGCAGGAGTGGGAGCAGCATCAGGAGCGGGAGCAGCAGCAGGAGTGGGAGCAGCAGCCGGACTGGGAGCAGCAGCAGGAGTGGGAGCAGCAGCAGCAGCAGGAGTGAGAGCAGCAGCAGCAGCTGGAGTGGCAGCAGCAGCAGGAGCGGGAGCAGCAGCAGGAGTGGGAGCAGCAGCAGGAGCGGGAGCAGCAGCAGCAGCAGGAGTGGGAGCAGCAGCAGCAGCAGGAGTGGGAGCAGCAGCAGGAGCGGGAGCAGCAGCAGCAGCAGGAGTGGGAGCAGCAGCAGCAGCAGGAGTGGAAGCAGCAGCAGCAGCAGGAGCAGGAGCGGGAGCAGCAGCAGGAGTTGGAGCAGCAGCAGGAGCGGGAGCAGCAGCAGCAGCAGGAGCGGGAGCAGCAGCAGGAGTGGGAGCAGCAGCAGGAGCGGGAGCAGCAGCAGCAGCAGCATAAGCGGGAGCAGCAGCAGGAGCGGGAGCAGCAGCAGCAGCAGCAGGAGCGGGAGCAGCAGCAGCAGCAGCAGGAGCGGGAGCAGCAGCATGAGTGGGAGCAGCAGCAGGAGTGGGAGCAGCAGCAGCAGCAGGAACGGGAAAGCAGCAGCAGCAGCAGGAGCGGGAGCAGCAGCAGGAGTGGGAGCAGCAGCAGGAGTGGGAGCAGCAGCAGCAGCAGGAGCGGGAGCAGCAGCAGCAGCAGCAGGATTGGGAGCAGCAGTAGCAGCAGGAGTGGGAGCAGCAGCAGGAGCGGGAGCAGCAGCAGCAGCAGGAGTGGGAGCAGCAGCAGCAGCAGGAGTGGGAGCAGCAGCAGGAGCGGGAGCAGCAGCAGCAGCAGGAGTGGGAGCAGCAGCAGCAGCAGGAGTGGGAGCAGCAGCAGCAGCAGGAGCAGGAGCGGGAGCAGCAGCAGGAGTGGGAGCAGCAGCAGGAGCGGGAGCAGCAGCAGCAGCAGAAGGAGCGGGAGCAGAAGCAGGAGTGGGAGCAGCAGCAGGAGCGGGAGCAGCAGCAGCAGCAGCAGGAGTGGGAGCAGCAGCAGCAGCAGCAGCAGGAGCGGGAGCAGCAGCAGGAGCGGGGAGCAGCAGCAGCAGCAGCAGGAGCGGGAGCAGCAGCAGCAGCAGCAGGAGCGGGAGCAGCAGCAGGAGTGGGAGCAGCAGCAGGAGTGGAAGCAGCAGCAGCAGCAGGAGCGGGAGCAGCAGCAGCAGCAGCAGGAGCGGGAGCAGCAGCAGGAGTGGGAGCAGCAGCAGGAGATGGAGCAGCAGCAGCAGCAGGAGCGGGAGCAGCAGCAGCTGCAGCAGGAGTGGGAGCAGCAGCAGCAGCAGGAGCGGGAGCAGCAGCAGGAGCGGGAGCAGCAGCAGGAGCGGGAGCAGCAGCAGGAGTGGCAGCAGCAGCAGGTGCGGGAGCAGCAGCAGCAGCAGGAGCGGGAGCAGCAGCAGGAGCGGGAGCGGGAGCAGCAGCAGGAGCGGGAGAAGCAGCAGCAGGAATGCGAGCGGGAGCAGCAGCAGCAGCAGGAGTGGGAGCAGCAGCAGGAGCGGGAGCAGCAGCAGGAGTGGGAACAGCAGCAGGAGCGGGAGCAGCAGCAGCAGCAGCAGCGGGAGCAGCAGCAGCAGCAGGAGCGGGAGCAGCAGCAGCAGGAGCGGGAGCAGCAGCAGGAGCAGGAGCGGGAGCAGCAGCGCGAGCGGGAGCAGCAGCCCGAGCGGGAGTAGCAGCAGCAGCAGGAGCGGGAGCAGCAGCAGCAGCAGGAGCGGGAGCAGCAGCAGCAGGAGCGGGAGCAGCAGCAGGAGCAGGAGCGGGAGCAGCAGCGCGAGCGGGAGCAGCAGCCCAAGCGGGAGCAGCAGCAGCAGCGGGAGCGGGAGCAGAAGCAGGAGCAGGAGCAGCAGCAGCATCAGGAGCGGGAGCAGCAGCAGCAGCAGGAGCGGGAGCAGCAGCAGGAGCGGGAGCAGCAGCAGCAGCAGGAGAGGGAGCAGCAGCAGCAGCAGGAGCGGGAGCAGCAGCATCAGCAGCAGCAGGAGCGGGAGCAGGAGCAGGAGCGGGAGCAGCAGCAGGAGTGGGAGCAGCAGCAGCAGCAGGAGCGGGAGCAGCAGCAGGAGCGGGAGCAGCTGCAGCAGCAGGAGCGGGAGCAGCAGCAGGAGCGGGAGCAGCAGCAGCAGCAGGAGCGGGAGCAGCAGCAGGAGTGGGAGCAGCAGCAGCTGCAGTAGCGGGATCAGCAGCAGGAGCAGGAGCGGGAGCAGCAGCAGCAGGAGCTGGAGCAGCAGCAGCAGCAGGAGCGGGAGCATCAGCAGCAGGAGCGGGAGCAGCAGCAGGAGTGGGAGCAGCAGCAGGAGTGGGAGCAGCAGCAGCAGCAGGAGTGGGAGCAGCAGCAGCAGCAGGAGTGGGAGCATCAACAGCAGCAGGAGCAGGAGAGGGAGCAGCAGCAGGAGTGGGAGCAGCAGCAGGAGCGGGAGCAGCAGCAGCAGCAGCAGGAGCGGGAGCAGAAGCAGGAGTGGGAGCAGCAGCAGGAGCGGGAGCAGCAGCAGCAGCAGCAGGAGCGGGAGCAGCAGCAGCAGCAGCAGGAGCGGGAGCAGCTGCAGGAGTGGGAGCAGCAGCAGGAGTGGGAGCAGCAGCAGCAGCAGGAGCGGGAGCAGCAGCAGCAGCAGCAGGAGCGGGAGCAGCAGCAGGAGTGGGAGCAGCAGCAGGAGTGGGAGCAGCAGCAGCAGCTGGAGCGGGAGCAGCAGCAGCAGCAGCAGGAGTGGGAGCAGCAGCAGCAGCAGGAGCGGGAGCAGCAGCAGGAGCGGGAGCGGGAGCAGCAGCAGGAGCGGGAGCAGCAGCAGGAGCGGGAGCAGCAGCAGCAGCAGGAGCGGGTGCAGCGGCAGCAGGAGCGGGAGCGGGAGCAGCAGCAGGAGCGGGAGCAGCAGCAGCAGGAGTGGGAGCAGCAGCAGCAGGAGTGGGAGCAGCAGCAGTAGCGGGAGCAGCAGCAGCAGGAGCGGGAGCAGCAGCAGCAGCAGGAGCGGGAGCAGCAGCAGCAGCAGGAGCGGGAGCAGCAGCAGGAGCGGGAGCAGCAGCAGCAGCAGGAGAGGGAGCAGCAGCAGCAGCAGGAGCGGGAGCAGCAGCATCAGCAGCAGCAGGAGCGGGAGCAGCAGCAGGAGTGGGAGCAGCAGCAGGAGCAGGAGCGGGAGCAGCAGCAGGAGTGGGAGCAGCAGCAGCAGCAGGAGCGGGAGCAGCAGCAGGAGCGGGAGCAGCTGCAGCAGCAGGAGCGGGAGCAGCAGCAGGAGCGGGAGCAGCCGCAGCAGCAGGAGCGGGAGCAGCAGCAGGAGTTGGAGCAGCAGCAGCTGCAGTAGCGGGATCAGCAGCAGGAGCAGGAGCGGGAGCAGCAGCAGCAGGAGCTGGAGCAGCAGCAGCAGCAGGAGCGTTAGCATCAGCAGCAGGAGCGGGAGCAGCAGCAGGAGTGGGAGCAGCAGCAGGAGTGGGAGCAGCAGCAGCAGCAGGAGTGGGAGCAGCAGCAGCAGCAGGAGTGGGAGCAGCAACAGCAGCAGGAGCAGGAGAGGGAGCAGCAGCAGGAGTGGGAGCAGCAGCAGGAGCGGGAGCAGCAGCAGCAGCAGCAGGAGCGGGAGCAGAAGCAGGAGTGGGAGCAGCAGCAGGAGCGGGAGCAGCAGCAGCAGCAGCAGGAGCCGGAGCAGCAGCAGCAGCAGCAGGAGCGGGAGCAGCTGCAGGAGTGGGAGCAGCAGCAGGAGTGGGAGCAGCAGCAGCAGCAGGAGCGGGAGCAGCAGCAGCAGCAGCAGGAGCGGGAGCAGCAGCAGGAGTGGGAGCAGCAGCAGGAGTGGGAGCAGCAGCAGCAGCTGGAGCGGGAGCAGCAGCAGCAGCAGCAGGAGTGGGAGCAGCAGCAGCAGCAGGAGCGGGAGCAGCAGCAGGAGCGGGAGCGGGAGCAGCAGCAGGAGCGGGAGCAGCAGCAGGAGCGGGAGCAGCAGCAGCAGCAGGAGCGGGTGCAGCGGCAGCAGGAGCGGGAGCGGGAGCAGCAGCAGGAGCGGGAGCAGCAGCAGCAGGAGTGGGAGCAGCAGCAGCAGGAGTGGGAGCAGCAGCAGTAGCGGGAGCAGCAGCAGCAGGAGCGGGAGCAGCAGCAGGAGCGGGAGCAGCAGCAGCAGGAGTGGGAGCAGCAGCAGGAGCGGGAGCTTCAGCAGCAGGAGCGGGAGCAGCAGCAGGAGCGGGAGCAGCAGCAGGAGCGCGAGCGGGAGCAGCAGCAGCAGGAGCGGGAGCAGCAGCAGCAGGAGTGGGAGCAGCAGCAGCAGGAGTGGGAGCAGCAGCAACAGGAGCAACAGCAGCAGCAGCAGGAACGGGAGCAGCAGCAGCAGGAGAGAGAGCGGGAGCAGCAGAAGCAGTAGAAGGAGCGGGAGCGGGAGCAGCAGCAGCAGGAGCGGGAGCAGCAGCAGGAGCAGCAGCAGCAGGAGCGGGAAAAGCAGCAGCAGCAGGAGCGGGAGCGGGAGCAGCAGCAGGAGCGGGAGCAGCAGCAGCAGGAGCGCGAGCGGGAGCAGCAGCAGCAGCAGGAGAGGGAACAGCAGCAGGAGCGGAAGCATCAGCAGCAGCAGGAGCGGGAGCGGAAGCAGCAGCAGCAGGAGCGGGAGCAGCAGCAGCAGCAGGAGCGGGAGCAGCAGCAGCAGCAGCACGAGTGGGAGCAGCAGCAGGAGTGGGAGCAGCAGCAGGAGTGGGAGCAGCAGCAGCAGCTGGAGCGGGAGCAGCAGCAGCAGCAGCAGGAGTGGGAGCAGCAGCAGCAGCAGGAGCGGGAGCAACAGCAGGAGCGGGAGCGGGAGCAGCAGTAGGAGCGGGAGCAGCAGCAGGAGCGGGAGCAGCAGCAGGAGCGGGAGCAGCAGCAGCAGCAGGAGCGGGAGCAGCAGCAGGAGCGGGAGCAGCAGCAGCAGCAGGAGCGGGAGCAGCAGCAGCAGGAGTGGGAGCAGCAGCAGCAGCAGGAGTGGGAGCAGTAGCAGGAGCGGGAACAGCAGCAGCAGCAGGAGCGGGAGCAGCAGCAGCAGCAGGAGCGGTAGCAGCAGCAGCAGGAGTGGGAGCAGAAGCAGCAGCAGGAGCGGGAGCAGCAGCAGCAGCAGGAGCGGGAGCAGCAGCAGCAGCAGGAGCGGGAGCAGCAGCAGCAGCAGGAGCGGGAGCAGCAGCAGCAGCAGCAGCAGGAGTGGGAGCAGCAGCAGGAGCGGGAGCAGCAGCAGCAGGAGCGGGAGCGGGAGCAGCAGCAGCAGCAGAAGTGGGAGCAGCAGCATAAGGAGTGGGAGCAGCAGCAGTAGCGGGAGCAGCAGCAGCAGGAGCGGGAGCAGCAGCAGGAGCGGGAGCAGCAGCAGCAGGAGTGGGAGCAGCAGCAGGAGCGGGAGCTTCAGCAGCAGTAGCGGGAACAGCAGCAGGAGCGGGAGCAGCAGCAGCAGCACGAGCGGGAGCAGCAGCAGCAGGAGCGGGAGCAGCAGCAGCAGGAGTGGGAGCAGCAGCAGCAGGAGTGGGAGCAGCAGCAGCAGGAGCAGCAGCAGCAGCAACAGGAGCGGGAGCATCAGCAGCAGGAGCGGGAGCAGCAGCAGGATTGGGATCAGCAGCAGGAGCGGGAGCAGCAGCAGGAGTGGGAGCAGCAGCAGGAGCGGGAGCAGCAGCAGCAGCGGGAGTGGGAGCAGCAGCAGCAGCAGGAGTGGGAGCAGCAGCAGCAGCAGGAGCAGGAGCGGGAGCAGCAGCAGGAGTGGGAGCAGCAGCAGGAGCGGGAGCAGCAGCAGCAGCAGCAGGAGCGGGAGCAGAAGCAGGAGTGGGAGCAGCAGCAGGAGCGGGAGCAGCAGCAGCAGCAGCAGGAGCGGGAGCAGCAGCAGCAGCAGCAGGAGCGGGAGCAGCAGCAAGAGCGGGAGCGGGCGCAGCAGAAGGAGCGGCAGCAGCAGCAGGAGTGGGAGCAGCAGCAGGAACGGGAGCAGCAGCAGGAGTGGGAGCAGCAGCAGGAGCGGGAGCAGCAGCAGCAGCAGGAGCGGGAGCAGCAGCAGGAGCGGGAGCCGGAGCAGCAGCAGGAGCGGGGGCAGCAGCAGCAGGAGCGCGAGCGGGAGCAGCAGCAGCAGCAGGAGAGGGAACAGCAGCAGGAGCGGGAGCAGCAGCAGGAGCAGGAGCGGGATCATCAGCAGCAGCAGGAGCGGGAGCGGGAGCAGCAGCAGGAGCGGGAGCAGCAGCAGCAGGAGCGCGAGCGGGAGCAGCAGCAGCAGTAGGAGAGGGAACAGCAGCAGGAGCGGAAGCATCAGCAGGAGCATTAGCGGGAGCAGCAGCAGCAGCAGGAGCAGGAGCAGCAGCAGCAGCAGGAGCAGGAGCGGGAGCAGCAGCAGCAGGAGCGGGAGCAGCAGCAGCAGCAGGAGCGGGAGCGGGAGCAGCAGCTGCAGGAGCGGGAGCGGGAGCAACAGCAGCAGGAGCGGGAGCAGCAGCAGCAGCAGGAGCGGGAGCAGCAGCAGCAGGAGCGGGAGCAGCAGCAGGAGCGGGAGCAGCAGCAGCAGCAGGAGCGGGAGCAGCAGCAGCAGCAGAAGCGGGAGCAGCAGCAGGAGCGGGAGCGGGAGCAGCAGCAGGAGCGGGAGCGGGAGCAGCAGCAGGAGCGGGAGCGGGTGCAGCAGCAGGAGCGGCAGCAGCAGCGCGAGCGGGAGCAGCAGTGGGAGCAGCGGGAGCAGGAGCAGCAGCAGGAGCGGGAGCGGGAGCAGCAGCAGCAGCAGGAGCGGGAGCAGCAGCAGGAGCGGGAGCCGCAGCAGCAGCAGGAGCGGGAGCAACAGCAGCAGCAGCAGCAGGAGCGGGAGCAGCAGCAGGAGTGGGAGCAGCAGCAGGAGCAGGAGCGGGAGCAGCAGCAGGAGTGGGAGCAGCAGCAGCAGCAGGAGCGGGAGCAGCAGCAGGAGCGGGAGCGGGAGCAGCAGCAGCAGCAGGAGCGGGAGCAGCAGCAGGAGCGGGAGCAGCAGCAGCAGCAGGAGCGGGAGCAGCAGCGGGAGTGGGAGCGGCAGCAGCAGCAGGAGCGGGAGCAGCAGCAGGAGCAGGAGCGGGAGCAGCAGCAGCAGCAGGAGCAGGAGCAGCCGCAGCAGCAGGAGCGGGAGCAGCAGCAGCAGGAGCGGGAGCAGCAGCAGGAGTGGGAGCAGCATCAGGAGTGGGAGCAGCAGCAGGAGCGGGAGCAGCAGCAGCAGGAGCGCGAGCGGGAGCAGCAGCAGCAGCAGGAGAGGGAACAGCAGCAGGAGCGGAAGCATCAGCAGGAGCATTAGCGGGAGCAGCAGCAGCAGCAGGAGCGGGAGCAGCAGCAGCAGGAGCGGGAGCAGCAGCAGCAGCAGGAGCAGGAGCGGGAGCAGCAGCAGCAGGAGCGGGAGCAGCAGCAGCAGCAGGAGCGGGAGCGGGAGCAGCAGCTGCAGGAGCGGGAGCGGGAGCAACAGCAGCAGGAGCGGGAGCAGCAGCAGCAGCAGGAGCGGGAGCAGCAGCAGCAGGAACGGGAGCAACAGCAGCAGCAGCAGTAGGAGCGGGAGCAGCAGCAGGAGTGGGAGCAGCAGCAGGAGCAGGAGCGGGAGCAGCAGCAGGAGTGGGAGCAGCAGCAGCAGCAGGAGCGGGAGCAGCAGCAGGAGCGGGAGCGGGAGCAGCAGCAGCAGCAGGAGCGGGAGCAGCAGCAGGAGCGGGAGCAGCAGCAGCAGCAGGAGCGGGAGCAGCAGCGGGAGTGGGAGCGGCAGCAGCAGCAGGAGCGGGAGCAGCAGCAGGAGCAGGAGCGGGAGCAGCAGCAGCAGCAGGAGCAGGAGCAGCAGCAGCAGCAGGAGCGGGAGCAGCAGCAGCAGGAGCGGGAGCAGCAGCAGGAGTGGGAGCAGCATCAGGAGCGGGAGCAGCAGCAGGAGTGGGAGCAGCAGCCGGACTGGGAGCAGCAGCAGGAGTGGGAGCAGCAGCAGCAGCAGGAGTGAGAGCAGCAGCAGCAGCAGGAGTGGCAGCAGCAGCAGGAGCGGGAGCAGCAGCAGGAGTGGGAGCAGCAGCAGGAGCGGGAGCAGCAGCAGCAGCAGGAGTGGGAGCAGCAGCAGCAGCAGGAGTGGGAGCAGCAGCAGGAGCGGGAGCAGCAGCAGCAGCAGGAGTGGGAGCAGCAGCAGCAGCAGGAGTGGAAGCAGCAGCAGCAGCAGGAGCAGGAGCGGGAGCAGCAGCAGGAGTTGGAGCAGCAGCAGGAGCGGGAGCAGCAGCAGCAGCAGGAGCGGGAGCAGCAGCAGGAGTGGGAGCAGCAGCAGGAGCGGGAGCAGCAGCAGCAGCAGCAGGAGCGGGAGCAGCAGCAGCAGCAGCATAAGCGGGAGCAGCAGCAGGAGCGGGAGCAGCAGCAGCAGCAGCAGGAGCGGGAGCAGCAGCAGCAGCAGCAGGAGCGGGAGCAGCAGCATGAGTGGGAGCAGCAGCAGGAGTGGGAGCAGCAGCAGCAGCAGGAGCGGGAAAGCAGCAGCAGCAGCAGGAGCGGGAGCAGCAGCAGGAGTGGGAGCAGCAGCAGGAGTGGGAGCAGCAGCAGCAGCAGGAGCGGGAGCAGCAGCAGCAGCAGCAGGATTGGGAGCAGCAGTAGCAGCAGGAGTGGGAGCAGCAGCAGGAGCGGGAGCAGCAGCAGCAGCAGGAGTGGGAGCAGCAGCAGCAGCAGGAGTGGGAGCAGCAGCAGGAGCGGGAGCAGCAGCAGCAGCAGGAGTGGGAGCAGCAGCAGCAGCAGGAGTGGGAGCAGCAGCAGCAGCAGGAGCAGGAGCGGGAGCAGCAGCAGGAGTGGGAGCAGCAGCAGGAGCGGGAGCAGCAGCAGCAGCAGAAGGAGCGGGAGCAGAAGCAGGAGTGGGAGCAGCAGCAGGAGCGGGAGCAGCAGCAGCAGCAGCAGGAGTGGGAGCAGCAGCAGCAGCAGCAGCAGGAGCGGGAGCAGCAGCAGGAGCGGGAGCAGCAGCAGCAGCAGCAGGAGCGGGAGCAGCAGCAGCAGCAGCAGGAGCGGGAGCAGCAGCAGGAGTGGGAGCAGCAGCAGGAGTGGCAGCAGCAGCAGCAGCAGGAGCGGGAGCAGCAGCAGCAGCAGCAGGAGCGGGAGCAGCAGCAGGAGTGGGAGCAGCAGCAGGAGAGGGAGCAGCAGCTGCAGCAGGAGCGGGAGCAGCAGCAGCTGCAGCAGGAGTGGGAGCAGCAGCAGCAGCAGGAGCGGGAGCAGCAGCAGGAGCGGGAGCAGCAGCAGGAGCGGGAGCAGCAGCAGGAGTGGCAGCAGCAGCAGGTGCGGGAGCAGCAGCAGCAGCAGGAGCGGGAGCAGCAGCAGGAGCGGGAGCGGGAGCAGCAGCAGGAGCGGGAGAAGCAGCAGCAGGAATGCGAGCGGGAGCAGCAGCAGCAGCAGGAGTGGGAGCAGCAGCAGGAGCGGGAGCAGCAGCAGGAGTGGGAACAGCAGCAGGAGCGGGAGCAGCAGCAGCAGCAGCAGCGGGAGCAGCAGCAGCAGCAGGAGCGGGAGCAGCAGCAGCAGGAGCGGGAGCAGCAGCAGGAGCAGGAGCGGGAGCAGCAGCGCGAGCGGGAGCAGCAGCCCGAGCGGGAGTAGCAGCAGCAGCAGGAGCGGGAGCAGCAGCAGCAGCAGGAGCGGGAGCAGCAGCAGCAGGAGCGGGAGCAGCAGCAGGAGCAGGAGCGGGAGCAGCAGCGCGAGCGGGAGCAGCAGCCCAAGCGGGAGCAGCAGCAGCAGCGGGAGCGGGAGCAGAAGCAGGAGCAGGAGCAGCAGCTGCATCAGGAGCGGGAGCAGCAGCAGCAGCAGGAGCGGGAGCAGCAGCAGGAGCGGGAGCAGCAGCAGCAGCAGGAGAGGGAGCAGCAGCAGCAGCAGGAGCGGGAGCAGCAGCATCAGCAGCAGCAGGAGCGGGAGCAGCAGCAGGAGTGGGAGCAGCAGCAGGAGCAGGAGCGGGAGCAGCAGCAGGAGTGGGAGCAGCAGCAGCAGCAGGAGCGGGAGCAGCAGCAGGAGCGGGAGCAGCTGCAGCAGCAGGAGCGGGAGCAGCAGCAGGAGCGGGAGCAGCAGCAGCAGCAGGAGCGGGAGCAGCAGCAGGAGTGGGAGCAGCAGCAGCTGCAGTAGCGGGATCAGCAGCAGGAGCAGGAGGCGGGAGCAGCAGCAGCAGGAGCTGGAGCAGCAGCAGCAGCAGGAGCGGGGAGCATCAGCAGCAGGAGCGGGAGCAGCAGCAGGAGTGGGAGCAACAGCAGGAGTGGGAGCAGCAGCAGCAGCAGGAGTGGGAGCAGCAGCAGCAGCAGGAGTGGGAGCATCAACAGCAGCAGGAGCAGGAGAGGGAGCAGCAGCAGGAGTGGGAGCAGCAGCAGGAGCGGGAGCAGCAGCAGCAGCAGCAGGAGCGGGAGCAGAAGCAGGAGTGGGAGCAGCAGCAGGAGCGGGAGCAGCAGCAGCAGCAGCAGGAGCGGGAGCAGCAGCAGCAGCAGCAGGAGCGGGAGCAGCTGCAGGAGTGGGAGCAGCAGCAGGAGTGGGAGCAGCAGCAGCAGCAGGAGCGGGAGCAGCAGCAGCAGCAGCAGGAGCGGGAGCAGCAGCAGGAGTGGAGCAGCAGCAGGAGTGGGAGCAGCAGCAGCAGCAGGAGCGGGAGCAGCAGCAGGAGCGGGAGCAGCTGCAGCAGCAGGAGCGGGAGCAGCAGCAGGAGCGGGAGCAGCAGCAGCAGCAGGAGCGGGAGCAGCAGCAGGAGTGGGAGCAGCAGCAGCTGCAGTAGCGGGATCAGCAGCAGGAGCAGGAGCGGGAGCAGCAGCAGCAGGAGCTGGAGCAGCAGCAGCAGCAGGAGCGGGAGCATCAGCAGCAGGAGCGGGAGCAGCAGCAGGAGTGGGAGCAGCAGCAGGAGTGGGAGCAGCAGCAGCAGCAGGAGTGGGAGCAGCAGCAGCAGCAGGAGTGGGAGCATCAACAGCAGCAGGAGCAGGAGAGGGAGCAGCAGCAGGAGTGGGAGCAGCAGCAGGAGCGGGGAGCAGCAGCAGCAGCAGCAGGAGCGGGAGCAGAAGCAGGAGTGGGAGCAGCAGCAGGAGCGGGAGCAGCAGCAGCAGCAGCAGGAGCGGGAGCAGCAGCAGCAGCAGCAGGAGCGGGAGCAGCTGCAGGAGTGGGAGCAGCAGCAGGAGTGGGAGCAGCAGCAGCAGCAGGAGCGGGAGCAGCAGCAGCAGCAGCAGGAGCGGGAGCAGCAGCAGGAGTGGGAGCAGCAGCAGGAGTGGGAGCAGCAGCAGCAGCAGCAGGAGCGGGAGCAGCAGCAGCAGCAGCATAAGCGGGAGCAGCAGCAGGAGCGGGAGCAGCAGCAGCAGCAGCAGGAGCGGGAGCAGCAGCAGCAGCAGCAGGAGCGGGAGCAGCAGCATGAGTGGGAGCAGCAGCAGGAGTGGGAGCAGCAGCAGCAGCAGGAGCGGGAAAGCAGCAGCAGCAGCAGGAGCGGGAGCAGCAGCAGGAGTGGGAGCAGCAGCAGGAGTGGGAGCAGCAGCAGGAGTGGGAGCAGCAGCAGCAGCAGGAGCGGGAGCAGCAGCAGCAGCAGCAGGATTGGGAGCAGCAGTAGCAGCAGGAGTGGGAGCAGCAGCAGGAGCGGGAGCAGCAGCAGCAGCAGGAGTGGGAGCAGCAGCAGCAGCAGGAGTGGGAGCAGCAGCAGGAGCGGGAGCAGCAGCAGCAGCAGGAGTGGGAGCAGCAGCAGCAGCAGGAGTGGGAGCAGCAGCAGCAGCAGGAGCAGGAGCGGGAGCAGCAGCAGGAGTGGGAGCAGCAGCAGGAGCGGGAGCAGCAGCAGCAGCAGAAGGAGCGGGAGCAGAAGCAGGAGTGGGAGCAGCAGCAGGAGCGGGAGCAGCAGCAGCAGCAGCAGGAGTGGGAGCAGCAGCAGCAGCAGCAGCAGGAGCGGGAGCAGCAGCAGGAGCGGGAGCAGCAGCAGCAGCAGCAGGAGCGGGAGCAGCAGCAGCAGCAGCAGGAGCGGGAGCAGCAGCAGGAGTGGGAGCAGCAGCAGGAGTGGAAGCAGCAGCAGCAGCAGGAGCGGGAGCAGCAGCAGCAGCAGCAGGAGCGGGAGCAGCAGCAGGAGTGGGAGCAGCAGCAGGAGAGGGAGCAGCAGCAGCAGCAGGAGCGGGAGCAGCAGCAGGAGCGGGAGCAGCAGCAGCAGCAGGAGAGGGAGCAGCAGCAGCAGCAGGAGCGGGAGCAGCAGCATCAGCAGCAGCAGGAGCGGGAGCAGCAGCAGGAGTGGGAGCAGCAGCAGGAGCAGGAGCGGGAGCAGCAGCAGGAGTGGGAGCAGCAGCAGCAGCAGGAGCGGGAGCAGCAGCAGGAGCGGGAGCAGCTGCAGCAGCAGGAGCGGGAGCAGCAGCAGGAGCGGGAGCAGCAGCAGCAGCAGGAGCGGGAGCAGCAGCAGGAGTGGGAGCAGCAGCAGCTGCAGTAGCGGGATCAGCAGCAGGAGCAGGAGCGGGAGCAGCAGCAGCAGGAGCTGGAGCAGCAGCAGCAGCAGGAGCGGGAGCATCAGCAGCAGGAGCGGGAGCAGCAGCAGGAGTGGGAGCAGCAGCAGGAGTGGGAGCAGCAGCAGCAGCAGGAGTGGGAGCAGCAGCAGCAGCAGGAGTGGGAGCATCAACAGCAGCAGGAGCAGGAGAGGGAGCAGCAGCAGGAGTGGGAGCAGCAGCAGGAGCGGGAGCAGCAGCAGCAGCAGCAGGAGCGGGAGCAGAAGCAGGAGTGGGAGCAGCAGCAGGAGCGGGAGCAGCAGCAGCAGCAGCAGGAGCGGGAGCAGCAGCAGCAGCAGCAGGAGCGGGAGCAGCTGCAGGAGTGGGAGCAGCAGCAGGAGTGGGAGCAGCAGCAGCAGCAGGAGCGGGAGCAGCAGCAGCAGCAGCAGGAGCGGGAGCAGCAGCAGGAGTGGGAGCAGCAGCAGGAGTGGGAGCAGCAGCAGCAGCTGGAGCGGGAGCAGCAGCAGGAGCGGGAGCAGCTGCAGCAGCAGGAGCGGGAGCAGCAGCAGGAGCGGGGAGCAGCAGCAGCAGCAGGAGCGGGAGCAGCAGCAGGAGTGGGAGCAGCAGCAGCTGCAGTAGCGGGATCAGCAGCAGGAGCAGGAGCGGGAGCAGCAGCAGCAGGAGCTGGAGCAGCAGCAGCAGCAGGAGCGTTAGCATCAGCAGCAGGAGCGGGAGCAGCAGCAGGAGTGGGAGCAGCAGCAGGAGTGGGAGCAGCAGCAGCAGCAGGAGTGGGAGCAGCAGCAGCAGCAGGAGTGGGAGCAGCAGCAGGAGTGGGAGCAGCAGCAGGAGAGGGAGCAGCAGCAGCAGCAGGAGCGGGAGCAGCAGCAGGAGCGGGAGCAGCAGCAGCAGCAGGAGAGGGAGCAGCAGCAGCAGCAGGAGCGGGAGCAGCAGCATCAGCAGCAGCAGGAGCGGGAGCAGCAGCAGGAGTGGGAGCAGCAGCAGGAGCAGGAGCGGGAGCAGCAGCAGGAGTGGGAGCAGCAGCAGCAGCAGGAGCGGGAGCAGCAGCAGGAGCGGGAGCAGCTGCAGCAGCAGGAGCGGGAGCAGCAGCAGGAGCGGGAGCAGCAGCAGCAGCAGGAGCGGGAGCAGCAGCAGGAGTGGGAGCAGCAGCAGCTGCAGTAGCGGGATCAGCAGCAGGAGCAGGAGCGGGAGCAGCAGCAGCAGGAGCTGGAGCAGCAGCAGCAGCAGGAGCGGGAGCATCAGCAGCAGGAGCGGGAGCAGCAGCAGGAGTGGGAGCAGCAGCAGGAGTGGGAGCAGCAGCAGCAGCAGGAGTGGGAGCAGCAGCAGCAGCAGGAGTGGGAGCATCAACAGCAGCAGGAGCAGGAGAGGGAGCAGCAGCAGGAGTGGGAGCAGCAGCAGGAGCGGGAGCAGCAGCAGCAGCAGCAGGAGCGGGAGCAGAAGCAGGAGTGGGAGCAGCAGCAGGAGCGGGAGCAGCAGCAGCAGCAGCAGGAGCGGGAGCAGCAGCAGCAGCAGCAGGAGCGGGAGCAGCTGCAGGAGTGGGAGCAGCAGCAGGAGTGGGAGCAGCAGCAGCAGCAGGAGCGGGAGCAGCAGCAGCAGCAGCAGGAGCGGGAGCAGCAGCAGGAGTGGGAGCAGCAGCAGGAGTGGGAGCAGCAGCAGCAGCAGGAGCGGGAGCAGCAGCAGGAGCGGGAGCAGCTGCAGCAGCAGGAGCGGGAGCAGCAGCAGGAGCGGGAGCAGCAGCAGCAGCAGGAGCGGGAGCAGCAGCAGGAGTGGGAGCAGCAGCAGCTGCAGTAGCGGGATCAGCAGCAGGAGCAGGAGCGGGAGCAGCAGCAGCAGGAGCTGGAGCAGCAGCAGCAGCAGGAGCGGGAGCATCAGCAGCAGGAGCGGGAGCAGCAGCAGGAGTGGGAGCAGCAGCAGGAGTGGGAGCAGCAGCAGCAGCAGGAGTGGGAGCAGCAGCAGCAGCAGGAGTGGGAGCATCAACAGCAGCAGGAGCAGGAGAGGGAGCAGCAGCAGGAGTGGGAGCAGCAGCAGGAGCGGGAGCAGCAGCAGCAGCAGCAGGAGCGGGAGCAGAAGCAGGAGTGGGAGCAGCAGCAGGAGCGGGAGCAGCAGCAGCAGCAGCAGGAGCGGGAGCAGCAGCAGCAGCAGCAGGAGCGGGAGCAGCTGCAGGAGTGGGAGCAGCAGCAAGAGTGGGAGCAGCAGCAGCAGCAGGAGCGGGAGCAGCAGCAGCAGCAGCAGGAGCGGGAGCAGCAGCAGGAGTGGGAGCAGCAGCAGGAGTGGGAGCAGCAGCAGCAGCTGGAGCGGGAGCAGCAGCAGCAGCAGCAGGAGTGGGAGCAGCAGCAGCAGCAGGAGCGGGAGCAGCAGCAGGAGCGGGAGCGGGAGCAGCAGCAGGAGCGGGAGCAGCAGCAGGAGCGGGAGCAGCAGCAGCAGCAGGAGCGGGTGCAGCGGCAGCAGGAGCGGGAGCGGGAGCAGCAGCAGGAGCGGGAGCAGCAGCAGCAGGAGTGGGAGCAGCAGCAGCAGGAGTGGGAGCAGCAGCAGTAGCGGGAGCAGCAGCAGCAGGAGCGGGAGCAGCAGCAGCAGCAGGAGCGGGAGCAGCAGCAGCAGCAGGAGCGGGAGCAGCAGCAGGAGCGGGAGCAGCAGCAGCAGCAGGAGAGGGAGCAGCAGCAGCAGCAGGAGCGGGAGCAGCAGCATCAGCAGCAGCAGGAGCGGGAGCAGCAGCAGGAGTGGGAGCAGCAGCAGGAGCAGGAGCGGGAGCAGCAGCAGGAGTGGGAGCAGCAGCAGCAGCAGGAGCGGGAGCAGCAGCAGGAGCGGGAGCAGCTGCAGCAGCAGGAGCGGGAGCAGCAGCAGGAGCGGGAGCAGCCGCAGCAGCAGGAGCGGGAGCAGCAGCAGGAGTGGGAGCAGCAGCAGCTGCAGTAGCGGGATCAGCAGCAGGAGCAGGAGCGGGAGCAGCAGCAGCAGGAGCTGGAGCAGCAGCAGCAGCAGGAGCGTTAGCATCAGCAGCAGGAGCGGGAGCAGCAGCAGGAGTGGGAGCAGCAGCAGGAGTGGGAGCAGCAGCAGCAGCAGGAGTGGGAGCAGCAGCAGCAGCAGGAGTGGGAGCAGCAACAGCAGCAGGAGCAGGAGAGGGAGCAGCAGCAGGAGTGGGAGCAGCAGCAGGAGCGGGAGCAGCAGCAGCAGCAGCAGGAGCGGGAGCAGAAGCAGGAGTGGGAGCAGCAGCAGGAGCGGGAGCAGCAGCAGCAGCAGCAGGAGCCGGAGCAGCAGCAGCAGCAGCAGGAGCGGGAGCAGCTGCAGGAGTGGGAGCAGCAGCAGGAGTGGGAGCAGCAGCAGCAGCAGGAGCGGGAGCAGCAGCAGCAGCAGCAGGAGCGGGAGCAGCAGCAGGAGTGGGAGCAGCAGCAGGAGTGGGAGCAGCAGCAGCAGCTGGAGCGGGAGCAGCAGCAGCAGCAGCAGGAGTGGGAGCAGCAGCAGCAGCAGGAGCGGGAGCAGCAGCAGGAGCGGGAGCGGGAGCAGCAGCAGGAGCGGGAGCAGCAGCAGGAGCGGGAGCAGCAGCAGCAGCAGGAGCGGGTGCAGCGGCAGCAGGAGCGGGAGCGGGAGCAGCAGCAGGAGCGGGAGCAGCAGCAGCAGGATTGGGAGCAGCAGCAGCAGGAGTGGGAGCAGCAGCAGTAGCGGGAGCAGCAGCAGCAGGAGCGGGAGCAGCAGCAGGAGCGGGAGCAGCAGCAGCAGGAGCGGGAGCAGCAGCAGGAGCGGGAGCTTCAGCAGCAGGAGCGGGAGCAGCAGCAGGAGCGGGAGCAGCAGCAGGAGCGCGAGCGGGAGCAGCAGCAGCAGGAGCGGGAGCAGCAGCAGCAGGAGTGGGAGCAGCAGCAGCAGGAGTGGGAGCAGCAGCAACAGGAGCAACAGCAGCAGCAGCAGGAACGGGAGCAGCAGCAGCAGGAGAGAGAGCGGGAGCAGCAGAAGCAGTAGAAGGAGCGGGAGCGGGAGCAGCAGCAGCAGGAGCGGGAGCAGCAGCAGGAGCAGCAGCAGCAGGAGCGGGAAAAGCAGCAGCAGCAGGAGCGGGAGCGGGAGCAGCAGCAGGAGCGGGAGCAGCAGCAGCAGGAGCGCGAGCGGGAGCAGCAGCAGCAGCAGGAGAGGGAACAGCAGCAGGAGCGGAAGCATCAGCAGCAGCAGGAGCGGGAGCGGAAGCAGCAGCAGCAGGAGCGGGAGCAGCAGCAGCAGCAGGAGCGGGAGCAGCAGCAGCAGCAGCACGAGTGGGAGCAGCAGCAGGAGTGGGAGCAGCAGCAGGAGTGGGAGCAGCAGCAGCAGCTGGAGCGGGAGCAGCAGCAGCAGCAGCAGGAGTGGGAGCAGCAGCAGCAGCAGGAGCGGGAGCAACAGCAGGAGCGGGAGCGGGAGCAGCAGTAGGAGCGGGAGCAGCAGCAGGAGCGGGAGCAGCAGCAGGAGCGGGAGCAGCAGCAGCAGCAGGAGCGGGAGCAGCAGCAGGAGCGGGAGCAGCAGCAGCAGCAGGAGCGGGAGCAGCAGCAGCATGAGTGGGAGCAGCAGCAGCAGCAGGAGTGGGAGCAGTAGCAGGAGCGGGAACAGCAGCAGCAGCAGGAGCGGGAGCAGCAGCAGCAGCAGGAGCGGTAGCAGCAGCAGCAGGAGTGGGAGCAGAAGCAGCAGCAGGAGCGGGAGCAGCAGCAGCAGCAGGAGCGGGAGCAGCAGCAGCAGCAGGAGCGGGAGCAGCAGCAGCAGCAGGAGCGGGAGCAGCAGCAGCAGCAGCAGCAGGAGTGGGAGCAGCAGCAGGAGCGGGAGCAGCAGCAGCAGGAGCGGGAGCGGGAGCAGCAGCAGCAGCAGAAGTGGGAGCAGCAGCATAAGGAGTGGGAGCAGCAGCAGTAGCGGGAGCAGCAGCAGCAGGAGCGGGAGCAGCAGCAGGAGCGGGAGCAGCAGCAGCAGGAGTGGGAGCAGCAGCAGGAGCGGGAGCTTCAGCAGCAGTAGCGGGAACAGCAGCAGGAGCGGGAGCAGCAGCAGCAGCACGAGCGGGAGCAGCAGCAGCAGGAGCGGGAGCAGCAGCAGCAGGAGTGGGAGCAGCAGCAGCAGGAGTGGGAGCAGCAGCAGCAGGAGCAGCAGCAGCAGCAACAGGAGCGGGAGCATCAGCAGCAGGAGCGGGAGCAGCAGCAGGATTGGGATCAGCAGCAGGAGCGGGAGCAGCAGCAGGAGTGGGAGCAGCAGCAGGAGCGGGAGCAGCAGCAGCAGCGGGAGTGGGAGCAGCAGCAGCAGCAGGAGTGGGAGCAGCAGCAGCAGCAGGAGCAGGAGCGGGAGCAGCAGCAGGAGTGGGAGCAGCAGCAGGAGCGGGAGCAGCAGCAGCAGCAGCAGGAGCGGGAGCAGAAGCAGGAGTGGGAGCAGCAGCAGGAGCGGGAGCAGCAGCAGCAGCAGCAGGAGCGGGAGCAGCAGCAGCAGCAGCAGGAGCGGGAGCAGCAGCAGGAGCGGGAGCGGGCGCAGCAGAAGGAGCGGCAGCAGCAGCAGGAGTGGGAGCAGCAGCAGGAACGGGAGCAGCAGCAGGAGTGGGAGCAGCAGCAGGAGCGGGAGCAGCAGCAGCAGCAGGAGCGGGAGCAGCAGCAGGAGCGGGAGCCGGAGCAGCAGCAGGAGCGGGGGCAGCAGCAGCAGGAGCGCGAGCGGGAGCAGCAGCAGCAGCAGGAGAGGGAACAGCAGCAGGAGCGGGAGCAGCAGCAGGAGCAGGAGCGGGATCATCAGCAGCAGCAGGAGCGGGAGCGGGAGCAGCAGCAGGAGCGGGAGCAGCAGCAGCAGGAGCGCGAGCGGGAGCAGCAGCAGCAGTAGGAGAGGGAACAGCAGCAGGAGCGGAAGCATCAGCAGGAGCATTAGCTGGAGCAGCAGCAGCAGCAGGAGCAGGAGCAGCAGCAGCAGCAGCGGGAGCAGCAGCAGCAGCAGGAGCAGCAGCTGCAGGAGCGGGAGCGGGAGCAACAGCAGCAGGAGCGGGAGCAGCAGCAGCAGCAGGAGCGGGAGCAGCAGCAGCAGGAGCGGGAGCAGCAGCAGGAGCGGGAGCAGCTGCAGCAGCAGGAGCGGGAGCAGCAGCAGCAGCAGAAGCGGGAGCAGCAGCAGGAGCGGGAGCGGGAGCAGCAGCAGGAGCGGGAGCGGGAGCAGCAGCAGGAGCGGGAGCGGGTGCAGCAGCAGGAGCGGCAGCAGCAGCGCGAGCGGGAGCAGCAGTAGGAGCAGCGGGAGCAGCAGCAGCAGCAGGAGCGGGAGCGGGAGCAGCAGCAGCAGCAGGAGCGGGAGCAGCAGCAGGAGCGGGAGCCGCAGCAGCAGCAGGAGCGGGAGCAACAGCAGCAGCAGCAGCAGGAGCGGGAGCAGCAGCAGGAGTGGGAGCAGCAGCAGGAGCAGGAGCGGGAGCAGCAGCAGGAGTGGGAGCAGCAGCAGCAGCAGGAGCGGGAGCAGCAGCAGGAGCGGGAGCGGGAGCAGCAGCAGCAGCAGGAGCGGGAGCAGCAGCAGGAGCGGGAGCAGCAGCAGCAGCAGGAGCGGGAGCAGCAGCGGGAGTGGGAGCGGCAGCAGCAGCAGGAGCGGGAGCAGCAGCAGGAGCAGGAGCGGGAGCAGCAGCAGCAGAAGGAGCAGGAGCAGCCGCAGCAGCAGGAGCGGGAGCAGCAGCAGCAGGAGCGGGAGCAGCAGCAGGAGTGGGAGCAGCATCAGGAGCGGGAGCAGCAGCAGGAGTGGGAGCAGCAGCAGGAGCGGGAGCAGCAGCAGGAGTGGGAGCAGCAGCAGCAGCAGGAGTGAGAGCAGCAGCAGCAGCAGGAGTGGCAGCAGCAGCAGGAGCGGGAGCAGCAGCAGGAGTGGGAGCAGCAGCAGGAGCGGGAGCATCAGCAGCAGCAGGAGTGGGAGCAGCAGCAGCAGCAGGAGTGGGAGCAGCAGCAGGAGCGGGAGCAGCAGCAGCAGCAGGAGTGGGAGCAGCAGCAGCAGCAGGAGTGGGAGCAGCAGCAGCAGCAGGAGCAGGAGCGGGAGCAGCAGCATGAGTGGGAGCAGCAGCAGGAGTGGGAGGAGCAGCAGCAGCAGGAGCGGGAAAGCAGCAGCAGCAGCTGGAGCGGGAGCAGCAGCAGGAGTGGGAGCAGCAGCAGGAGTGGGAGCAGCAGCAGCAGCAGGAGCGGGAGCAGCAGCAGCAGCAGCAGGATTGGGAGCAGCAGTAGCAGCAGGAGTGGGAGCAGCAGCAGGAGCGGGAGCAGCAGCAGCAGCAGGAGTGGGAGCAGCAGCAGCAGCAGGAGTGGGAGCAGCAGCAGGAGCGGGAGCAGCAGCAGCAGCAGGAGTGGGAGCAGCAGCAGCAGCAGGAGCGGGAGCAGCAGCAGCAGCAGAAGGAGCGGGAGCAGAAGCAGGAGTGGGAGCAGCAGCAGGAGCGGGAGCAGCAGCAGCAGCAGCAGGAGTGGGAGCAGCAGCAGCAGCAGCAGCAGGAGCGGGAGCAGCAGCAGGAGCGGGAGAAGCAGCAGCAGCAGCAGGAGCGGGAGCAGCAGCAGCAGCAGCAGGAGCGGGAGCAGCAGCAGGAGTGGGAGCAGCAGCAGGAGTGGGAGCAGCAGCAGCAGCAGGAGCGGGAGCAGCAGCAGCAGCAGCAGGAGCGGGAGCAGCAGCAGGAGTGGGAGCAGCAGCAGCAGCAGGAGCGGGAGCAGCAGCAGCTGCAGCAGGAGTGGGAGCAGCAGCAGCAGCAGGAGCGGGAGCAGCAGCAGGAGCGGGAGCAGCAGCAGGAGCGGGAGCAGCAGCAGGAGTGGCAGCAGCAGCAGGTGCGGGAGCAGCAGCAGCAGCAGGAGCGGGAGCAGCAGCAGGAGCGGGAGCGGGAGCAGCAGCAGGAGCGGGAGCAGCAGCAGCAGGAATGCGAGCGGGAGCAGCAGCAGCAGCAGGAGTGGGAGCAGCAGCAGGAGCGGGAGCAGCAGCAGGAGTGGGAACAGCAGCAGGAGCGGGAGCAGCAGCAGCAGCAGGAGCGGGAGCAGCAGCAGCAGCAGGGGCGGGAGCAGCAGCAGCAGGAGCGGGAGCAGCAGCAGCAGGAGTGGGAGCAGCAGCAGCAGCAGGAGTGGGAGCAGCAGCAGGAGCGGTAACAGCAGCAGCAGCAGGAGTGGGAGCAGCAGCAGCAGCAGGAGCGGGAGCAGCAGCAGCAGCAGGAGCGGGAGCAGCAGCGGCAGGAGTGGGAGCAGCAGCAGCAGCAGGTTTGGGAGCAGCAGCAGCAGCAGGAGCGGGAGCAGAAGCAGCAGCAGGAGCGGGAGCAGCAGCAGGAGCGGGAGCGGGAGCAGCAGCAGCAGGAGTGGGAGCAGCAGCAGGAGCGGGAGCAGCAGCAGCAGCAGGAGCGGGAGCAGCAGCAGCAGGAGTGGGAGCAGCAGCAGCAGCAGGAGTGGGAGCAGCAGCAGGAGCGGTAACAGCAGCAGCAGCAGGAGTGGGAGCAGCAGCAGCAGCAGGAGCGGGAGCAGCAGCAGCAGCAGGAGCGGGAGCAGCAGCGGCAGGAGTGGGAGCAGCAGCAGCAGCAGGTTTGGGAGCAGCAGCAGCAGCAGGAGCGGGAGCAGAAGCAGCAGCAGGAGCAGGAGCAGCAGCAGCAGCAGGAGTGGGAGCAGCAGCAGCAGCAGCAGCAGCAGGAGTGGGAGCAGCAGCAGGAGCGGGTGCAGCGGCAGCAGGAGCGGGAGCGGGAGCAGCAGCAGGAGCGGGAGCAGCAGCAGCAGGAGTGGGAGCAGCAGCAGCAGGAGTGGGAGCAGCAGCAGTAGCGGGAGCAGCAGCAGCAGGAGCGGGAGCAGCAGCAGGAGCGGGAGCAGCAGCAGCAGGAGTGGGAGCAGCAGCAGGAGCGGGAGCTTCAGCAGCAGGAGCGGGAGCAGCAGCAGGAGCGGGAGCAGCAGCAGGAGCGCGAGCGGGAGCAGCAGCAGCAGGAGCGGGAGCAGCAGCAGCAGGAGTGGGAGCAGCAGCAGCAGGAGTGGGAGCAGCAGCAACAGGAGCAACAGCAGCAGCAGCAGGAACGGGAGCAGCAGCAGCAGGAGAGGGAGCGGGAGCAGCAGAAGCAGTAGAAGGAGCGGGAGCGGGAGCAGCAGCAGCAGGAGCGGGAGCAGCAGCAGGAGCAGCAGCAGCAGGAGCGGGAGAAGCAGCAGCAGCAGGAGCGGGAGCGGGAGCAGCAGCAGGAGCGGGAGCAGCAGCAGCAGGAGCGCGAGCGGGAGCAGCAGCAGCAGCAGGAGAGGGAACAGCAGCAGGAGCGGAAGCATCAGCAGCAGCAAGAGCGGGAGCGGAAGCAGCAGCAGCAGGAGCGGGAGCAGCAGCAGCAGCAGGAGCGGGAGCAGCAGCAGCAGCAGCACGAGTGGGAGCAGCAGCAGGAGTGGGAGCAGCAGCAGGAGTGGGAGCAGCAGCAGCAGCTGGAGCGGGAGCAGCAGCAGCAGCAGCAGGAGTGGGAGTAGCAGCAGCAGCAGGAGCGGGAGCAACAGCAGGAGCGGGAGCGGGAACAGCAGCAGGAGCGGGAGCAGCAGCAGGAGCGGGAGCAGCAGCAGGAGCGGGAGCAGCAGCAGCAGCAGGAGCGGGAGCAGCAGCAGGAGCGGGAGCGGGAGCAGCAGCAGGAGCGGGAGCAGCAGCAGGAGTGGGTGCAGCAGCAGCAGCAGGAGGGGGAGCGGGAGCGGGAGCAGCAGCACCGCTAGCGGCAGCAGCAGCAGCAGGAGTGGGAGCAGCAGCAGGAGTGGGAGCAGCAGCAGCAGGAGCGGGAGCAGCAGCAGCAGCAGGAGCGGGAGCAGCAGCAGCAGCAGGAGTGGGAGCAGCAGCAGGAGCAGGAGTGGGAGCAGCAGCAGGAGCGGGAACAGCAGCAGCAGCAGGAGTGGGAGCAGCAGCAGCAGCAGGAGTGGGAGCAGCAGCAGCAGCAGGAGCGGGAGCAGCAGCAGCAGGAGTGGGAGCAGCAGCAGCAGCAGGTTTGGGAGCAGCAGCAGCAGCAGGAGCGGGAGCAGCAGCAGCAGCAGGAGCGGGAGCAGCAGCAGCAGCAGGAGCGGGAGCAGCAGCAGCTGCAGCAGCAGGAGTGGGAGCAGCAGCAGGAGCGGGTGCAGCGGCAGCATGAGCGGGAGCGGGAGCAGAAGCAGGAGCGGGAGCAGCAGCAGCAGGAGCGCGAGCGGGAACAGCAGCAGCAGCAGGAGTGGGAGCAGCAGCAGCAGGAGTGGCAGCAGCAGCAGTAGCGGGAGCAGCAGCAGCAGGAGCGGGAGCAGCAGCAGGAGCGGGAGCAGCACCAGCAGGAGTGGGAGCAGCAGCAGGAGCGGGAGCAGCAGCAGCAGGAGTGGGAGCAGCAGCAGGAGCGGGAGCTTCAGCAGCAGGAGCGGGAGCAGCAGCAGTAGCGGGAGCAGCAGCAGGAGCGCGAGCGGGAGCAGCAGCAGCAGGAGCGGGAGCACAGCAGCAGGAGTGGGAGCAGCAGCAGCAGGAGTGGGAGCAGCAGCAACAGGAGCAACAGCAGCAGCAGCAGGAACGGGAGCAGCAGCAGCAGGAGCGGGAGCGGGAGCAGCAGAAGCAGTAGCAGGAGCGCGAGCGGGAGCAGCAGCAGCAGGAGCGCGAGCGGGAGCAGCAGCAGCAGGAACGGGAGCAGCAGCAAGAGCAGCAGCAGCAGCAGCAGGAGCGCGAGCGGGAGCAGCAGCAGCAGGAGTGGGAGCAGCAGCAGGAGCGGGAGCAGCAGCAGCAGGAGCGCGAGCGGGAGCAGCAGCAGCAGGAGTGGGAGCAGCAGCAGCAGCAGCGGGAGCAGCAGCAGCAGGAGCAGGAGCGGGAGCAGCAGCAGCAGTTGGAGCGGGAGCAGCAGCAGCAGCAGGAGCGGGAGCATCTGCAGCAGGAGCGGGAGCAGCAGCAGGAGTGGGAGCAGCAGCAGGAGCGGGAGCAGCAGCAGGAGTGGGAGCAGCAGCAGGAGTGGGAGCAGCAGCAGCAGCAGGAGCGGAAGCAGCAGCAGCAGCAGCAGCAGGAGTGGGAGCAGCAGCAGGAGCGGGAGCAGCAGCAGCAGGAGCGGGAGCGGGAGCAGCAGCAGGAGCGGGAGCAGCAGCAGCAGGAGCGCGAGCGGGAGCAGCAGCAGCAGCAGGAGTGGGAGCAGCAGCATAAGGAGTGGTAGCAGCAGCAGTAGCGGGAGCAGCAGCAGCAGGAGCGGGAGCAGCAGCAGGAGCGGGAGCAGCAGCAGCAGGAGTGGGAGCAGCAGCAGGAGCGGGAGCTTCAGCAGCAGGAGCGGGAACAGCAGCAGGAGCGGGAGCAGCAGCAGCAGCGCGAGCGGGAGCAGCAGCAGCAGGAGCGGGAGCAGCAGCAGCAGGAGTGGGAGCAGCAGCAGCAGGAGAGGGAGCAGCAGCAGCAGGAGCAGCAGCAGCAGCAACAGGAGCGGGAGCATCAGCAGCAGGAGCAGGAGCAGCAGCAGGAGTGGGAGCAGCAGCAGGAGTGGGAGCAGCAGCAGCAGCAGGAGTGGGAGCAGCAGCAGCAGCAGGAGCAGGAGCGGGAGCAGCAGCAGGAGTGGGAGCAGCAGCAGGAGCGGGAGCAGCAGCAGCAGCAGCAGGAGCGGGAGCAGACAAGGAGTGGGAGCAGCAGCAGGAGCGGGAGCAGCAGCAGCAGCAGCAGGAGCGGGAGCAGCAGCAGCAGCAGCAGGAGCGGGAGCAGCAGCAGGAGCGGGAGCGGGCGCAGCAGAAGGAGCGGCAGCAGCAGCAGGAGCGGGAGCAACAGCAGCAGCAGCAGCAGGAGCGGGAGCAGCAGCAGGAGCGGGAGCAGCAGCAGGAGCAGGAGCGGGAGCAGCAGCAGGAGTGGGAGCAGCAGCAGCAGCAGGAGCGGGAGCAGCAGCAGGAGCGGGAGCGGGAGCAGCAGCAGCAGCAGGAGCGGGAGCAGCAGCAGGAGCGGGAGCAGCAGCAGCAGCAGGAGCGGGAGCAGCAGCGGGAGTGGGAGCGGCAGCAGCAGCAGGAGCGGGAGCAGCAGCAGGAGCAGGAGCGGGAGCAGCAGCAGCAGCAGGAGCAGGAGCAGCCGCAGCAGCAGGAGCGGGAGCAGCAGCAGCAGGAGCGGGAGCAGCAGCAGGAGTGGGAGCAGCATCAGGAGCGGGAGCAGCAGCAGGAGTGGGAGCAGCAGCAGGAGCGGGAGCAGTAGCAGGAGTGGGAGCAGCAGCAGCAGCAGGAGTGAGAGCAGCAGCAGCAGCAGGAGTGGCAGCAGCAGCAGGAGCGGGAGCAGCAGCAGGAGTGGGAGCAGCAGCAGGAGCGGGAGCATCAGCAGCAGCAGGAGTGGGAGCAGCAGCAGCAGCAGGAGTGGGAGCAGCAGCAGGAGCGGGAGCAGCAGCAGCAGCAGGAGTGGGAGCAGCAGCAGCAGCAGGAGTGGGAGCAGCAGCAGCAGCAGGAGCAGGAGCGGGAGCAGCAGCAGGAGTTGGAGCAGCAGCAGGAGCGGGAGCAGCAGCAGCAGCAGGAGCGGGAGCAGCAGCAGGAGTGGGAGCAGCAGCAGGAGCGGGAGCAGCAGCAGCAGCAGCAGGAGCGGGAGCAGCAGCAGCAGCAGCATAAGCGGGAGCAGCAGCAGGAGCGGGAGCAGCAGCAGCAGCAGCAGGAGCGGGAGCAGCAGCAGCAGCAGCAGGAGCGGGAGCAGCAGCAGCAGCAGCAGGAGTGGGAGCAGCAGCATGAGTGGGAGCAGCAGCAGGAGTGGGAGGAGCAGCAGCAGCAGGAGCGGGAAAGCAGCAGCAGCAGCAGGAGCGGGAGCAGCAGCAGGAGTGGGAGCAGCAGCAGGAGTGGGAGCAGCAGCAGCAGCAGGAGCGGGAGCAGCAGCAGCAGCAGCAGGATTGGGAGCAGCAGTAGCAGCAGGAGTGGGAGCAGCAGCAGGAGCGGGAGCAGCAGCAGCAGCAGGAGTGGGAGCAGCAGCAGCAGCAGGAGTGGGAGCAGCAGCAGGAGCGGGAGCAGCAGCAGCAGCAGGAGTGGGAGCAGCAGCAGCAGCAGGAGCGGGAGCAGCAGCAGCAGCAGAAGGAGCGGGAGCAGAAGCAGGAGTGGGAGCAGCAGCAGGAGCGGGAGCAGCAGCAGCAGCAGCAGGAGTGGGAGCAGCAGCAGCAGCAGCAGCAGGAGCGGGAGCAGCAGCAGGAGCGGGAGCAGCAGCAGCAGCAGCAGGAGCGGGAGCAGCAGCAGCAGCAGCAGGAGCGGGAGCAGCAGCAGGAGTGGGAGCAGCAGCAGGAGTGGGAGCAGCAGCAGCAGCAGGAGCGGGAGCAGCAGCAGCAGCAGCAGGAGCGGGAGCAGCAGCAGGAGTGGGAGCAGCAGCAGCAGCAGGAGCGGGAGCAGCAGCAGCTGCAGCAGGAGTGGGAGCAGCAGCAGCAGCAGGAGCGGGAGCAGCAGCAGGAGCGGGAGCAGCAGCAGGAGCGGGAGCAGCAGCAGGAGTGGCAGCAGCAGCAGGTGCGGGAGCAGCAGCAGCAGCAGGAGCGGGAGCAGCAGCAGGAGCGGGAGCGGGAGCAGCAGCAGGAGCGGGAGCAGCAGCAGCAGGAATGCGAGCGGGAGCAGCAGCAGCAGCAGGAGTGGGAGCAGCAGCAGGAGCGGGAGCAGCAGCAGGAGTGGGAACAGCAGCAGGAGCGGGAGCAGCAGCAGCAGCAGGAGCGGGAGCAGCAGCAGCAGCAGGGGCGGGAGCAGCAGCAGCAGGAGCGGGAGCAGCAGCAGGAGCAGGAGCGGGAGCAGCAGCGCGAGCGGGAGCAGCAGCCCGAGCGGGAGCAGCAGCAGCAGCAGGAGCGGGAGCAGCAGCAGCAGCAGGAGCGGGAGCAGCAGCAGCAGGAGCGGGAGCAGCAGCAGGAGCAGGAGCGGGAGCAGCAGCGCGAGCGGGAGCAGCAGCCCGAGCGGGAGCAGCAGCAGCAGCGGGAGCGGGAGCAGCAGCAGGAGCAGGAGCAGCAGCAGCAGCAGGAGCGGGAGCAGCAGCAGCAGCAGGAGCGGGAGCAGCAGCAGGAGCGGGAGCAGCAGCAGCAGCAGGAGAGGGAGCAGCAGCAGCAGCAGGAGCGGGAGCAGCAGCATCAGCAGCAGCAGGAGCGGGAGCAGCAGCAGGAGTGGGAGCAGCAGCAGGAGCAGGAGCGGGAGCAGCAGCAGGAGTGGGAGCAGCAGCAGCAGCAGGAGCGGGAGCAGCAGCAGGAGCGGGAGCAGCTGCAGCAGCAGGAGCGGGAGCAGCAGCAGGAGCGGGAGCAGCAGCAGCAGCAGGAGCGGGAGCAGCAGCAGGAGTGGGAGCAGCAGCAGCTGCAGTAGCGGGATCAGCAGCAGGAGCAGGAGCGGGAGCAGCAGCAGCCGGAGCTGGAGCAGCAGCAGCAGCAGGAGCGGGAGCATCAGCAGCAGGAGCGGGAGCAGCAGCAGGAGTGGGAGCAGCAGCAGGAGTGGGAGCAGCAGCAGCAGCAGGAGTGGGAGCAGCAGCAGCAGCAGGAGTGGGAGCAGCAACAGCAGCAGGAGCAGGAGCGGGGGCAGCAGCAGGAGTGGGAGCAGCAGCAGGAGCGGGAGCAGCAGCAGCAGCAGCAGGAGCGGGAGCAGAAGCAGGAGTGGGAGCAGCAGCAGGAGCGGGAGCAGCAGCAGCAGCAGCAGGAGCGGGAGCAGCAGCAGCAGCAGCAGGAGCGGGAGCAGCTGCAGGAGTGGGAGCAGCAGCAGGAGTGGGAGCAGCAGCAGCAGCAGGAGCGGGAGCAGCAGCAGCAGCAGCAGGAGCGGGAGCAGCAGCAGGAGTGGGAGCAGCAGCAGGAGTGGGAGCAGCAGCAGCAGCTGGAGCGGGAGCAGCAGCAGCAGCAGCAGGAGTGGGAGCAGCAGCAGCAGCAGGAGCGGGAGCAGCAGCAGGAGCGGGAGCGGGAGCAGCAGCAGCAGGAGTGGGAGCAGCAGCAGGAGTGGGAGCAGCAGCCGCAGGAGCGCGAGCAGCAGCAGCAGCAGGAGCGGGAGCAGCAGCAGCAGCAGGAGCGGGAGCAGCAGCAGCAGGAGTGGGAGCAGCAGCAGCAGCAGGAGTGGGAGCAGCAGCAGGAGCGGTAACAGCAGCAGCAGCAGGAGTGGGAGCAGCAGCAGCAGCAGGAGCGGGAGCAGCAGCAGCAGCAGGAGCGGGAGCAGCAGCGGCAGGAGTGGGAGCAGCAGCAGCAGCAGGTTTGGGAGCAGCAGCAGCAGCAGGAGCGGGAGCAGAAGCAGCAGCAGGAGCGGGAGCAGCAGCAGCAGCAGGAGTGGGAGCAGCAGCAGCAGCAGCAGCAGCAGGAGTGGGAGCAGCAGCAGGAGCGGGTGCAGCGGCAGCAGGAGCGGGAGCGGGAGCAGCAGCAGGAGTGGGAGCAGCAGCAGGAGCGGGAGCAGCAGCAGCAGCAGGAGTGGGAGCAGCAGCAGCAGCAGGAGTGGGAGCAGCAGCAGGAGCGGGAGCAGCAGCAGCAGCAGGAGTGGGAGCAGCAGCAGCAGCAGGAGTGGGAGCAGCAGCAGCAGCAGGAGCAGGAGCGGGAGCAGCAGCAGGAGTTGGAGCAGCAGCAGGAGCGGGAGCAGCAGCAGCAGCAGGAGCGGGAGCAGCAGCAGGAGTGGGAGCAGCAGCAGGAGCGGGAGCAGCAGCAGCAGCAGCAGGAGCGGGAGCAGCAGCAGCAGCAGCATAAGCGGGAGCAGCAGCAGGAGCGGGAGCAGCAGAAGCAGCAGCAGGAGCGGGAGCAGCAGCAGCAGCAGCAGGAGCGGGAGCAGCAGCAGCAGCAGCAGGAGCGGGAGCAGCAGCATGAGTGGGAGCAGCAGCAGGAGTGGGAGGAGCAGCAGCAGCAGGAGCGGGAAAGCAGCAGCAGCAGCAGGAGCGGGAGCAGCAGCAGGAGTGGGAGCAGCAGCAGGAGTGGGAGCAGCAGCAGCAGCAGGAGCGGGAGCAGCAGCAGCAGCAGCAGGATTGGGAGCAGCAGTAGCAGCAGGAGTGGGAGCAGCAGCAGGAGCGGGAGCAGCAGCAGCAGCAGGAGTGGGAGCAGCAGCAGCAGCAGGAGTGGGAGCAGCAGCAGGAGCGGGAGCAGCAGCAGCAGCAGGAGTGGGAGCAGCAGCAGCAGCAGGAGCGGGAGCAGCAGCAGCAGCAGAAGGAGCGGGAGCAGAAGCAGGAGTGGGAGCAGCAGCAGGAGCGGGAGCAGCAGCAGCAGCAGCAGGAGTGGGAGCAGCAGCAGCAGCAGCAGCAGGAGCGGGAGCAGCAGCAGGAGCGGGAGCAGCAGCAGCAGCAGCAGGAGCGGGAGCAGCAGCAGCAGCAGCAGGAGCGGGAGCAGCAGCAGGAGTGGGAGCAGCAGCAGGAGTGGGAGCAGCAGCAGCAGCAGGAGCGGGAGCAGCAGCAGCAGCAGCAGGAGCGGGAGCAGCAGCAGGAGTGGGAGCAGCAGCAGCAGCAGGAGCGGGAGCAGCAGAAGCTGCAGCAGGAGTGGGAGCAGCAGCAGCAGCAGGAGCGGGAGCAGCAGCAGGAGCGGGAGCAGCAGCAGGAGCGGGAGCAGCAGCAGGAGTGGCAGCAGCAGCAGGTGTGGGAGCAGCAGCAGCAGCAGGAGCGGGAGCAGCAGCAGGAGCGGGAGCGGGAGCAGCAGCAGGAGCGGGAGCAGCAGCAGCAGGAATGCGAGCGGGAGCAGCAGCAGCAGCAGGAGTGGGAGCAGCAGCAGGAGCGGGAGCAGCAGCAGGAGTGGGAACAGCAGCAGGAGCGGGAGCAGCAGCAGCAGCAGGAGCGGGAGCAGCAGCAGCAGCAGGGGCGGGAGCAGCAGCAGCAGGAGCGGGAGCAGCAGCAGGAGCAGGAGCGGGAGCAGCAGCGCGAGCGGGAGCAGCAGCCCGAGCGGGCGCAGCAGCAGCAGCAGGAGCGGGAGCAGCAGCAGCAGCAGGAGCGGGAGCAGCAGCAGCAGGAGCGGGAGCAGCAGCAGGAGCAGGAGCGGGAGCAGCAGCGCGAGCGGGAGCAGCAGCCCGAGCGGGAGCAGCAGCAGCAGCGGGAGCGGGAGCAGCAGCAGGAGCAGGAGCAGCAGCAGCAGCAGGAGCGGGAGCAGCAGCAGCAGCAGGAGCGGGAGCAGCAGCAGGAGCGGGAGCAGCAGCAGCAGCAGGAGAGGGAGCAGCAGCAGCAGCAGGAGCGGGAGCAGCAGCATCAGCAGCAGCAGGAGCGGGAGCAGCAGCAGGAGTGGGAGCAGCAGCAGGAGCAGGAGCGGGAGCAGCAGCAGGAGTGGGAGCAGCAGCAGCAGCAGGAGCGGGAGCAGCAGCAGGAGCGGGAGCAGCTGCAGCAGCAGGAGCGGGAGCAGCAGCAGGAGCGGGAGCAGCAGCAGCAGCAGGAGCGGGAGCAGCAGCAGGAGTGGGAGCAGCAGCAGCTGCAGTAGCGGGATCAGCAGCAGGAGCAGGAGCGGGAGCAGCAGCAGCCGGAGCTGGAGCAGCAGCAGCAGCAGGAGCGGGAGCATCAGCAGCAGGAGCGGGAGCAGCAGCAGGAGTGGGAGCAGCAGCAGGAGTGGGAGCAGCAGCAGCAGCAGGAGTGGGAGCAGCAGCAGCAGCAGGAGTGGGAGCAGCAACAGCAGCAGGAGCAGGAGCGGGGGCAGCAGCAGGAGTGGGAGCAGCAGCAGGAGCGGGAGCAGCAGCAGCAGCAGCAGGAGCGGGAGCAGAAGCAGGAGTGGGAGCAGCAGCAGGAGCGGGAGCAGCAGCAGCAGCAGCAGGAGCGGGAGCAGCAGCAGCAGCAGCAGGAGCGGGAGCAGCTGCAGGAGTGGGAGCAGCAGCAGGAGTGGGAGCAGCAGCAGCAGCAGGAGCGGGAGCAGCAGCAGCAGCAGCAGGAGCGGGAGCAGCAGCAGGAGTGGGAGCAGCAGCAGGAGTGGGAGCAGCAGCAGCAGCAGCTGGAGCGGGAGCAGCAGCAGCAGCAGCAGGAGTGGGAGCAGCAGCAGCAGCAGGAGCGGGAGCTGCAGCAGGAGCGGGAGCGGGAGCAGCAGCAGCAGGAGTGGGAGCAGCAGCAGGAGTGGGAGCAGCAGCCGCAGGAGCGCGAGCAGCAGCAGCAGCAGGAGCGGGAGCAGCAGCAGCAGCAGGAGCGGGAGCAGCAGCAGCAGGAGTGGGAGCAGCAGCAGCAGCAGGAGTGGGAGCAGCAGCAGGAGCGGTAACAGCAGCAGCAGCAGGAGTGGGAGCAGCAGCAGCAGCAGGAGCGGGAGCAGCAGCAGCAGCAGGAGCGGGAGCAGCAGCGGCAGGAGTGGGAGCAGCAGCAGCAGCAGGTTTGGGAGCAGCAGCAGCAGCAGGAGCGGGAGCAGAAGCAGCAGCAGGAGCGGGAGCAGCAGCAGCAGCAGGAGTGGGAGCAGCAGCAGCAGCAGCAGCAGCAGGAGTGGGAGCAGCAGCAGGAGCGGGTGCAGCGGCAGCAGGAGCGGGAGCGGGAGCAGCAGCAGGAGCGGGAGCAGCAGCAGCAGGAGTGGGAGCAGCAGCAGCAGGAGTGGGAGCAGCAGCAGTAGCGGGAGCAGCAGCAGCAGGAGCGGGAGCAGCAGCAGCAGCGGGAGCAGCAGCAGCAGGAGTGGGAGCAGCAGCAGGAGCGGGAGCTTCAGCAGCAGGAGCGGGAGCAGCAGCAGGAGCGGGAGCAGCAGCAGGAGCGCGAGCGGGAGCAGCAGCAGCAGGAGCGGGAGCAGCAGCAGCAGGAGTGGGAGCAGCAGCAGCAGGAGTGGGAGCAGCAGCAACAGGAGCAACAGCAGCAGCAGCAGGAACGGGAGCAGCAGCAGCAGGAGAGGGAGCGGGAGAAGCAGAAGCAGTAGAAGGAGCGGGAGCGGGAGCAGCAGCAGCAGGAGCGGGAGCAGCAGCAGGAGCAGCAGCAGCAGGAGCGGGAGAAGCAGCAGCAGCAGGAGCGGGAGCGGTAGCACCAGCAGGAGCGGGAGCAGCAGCAGCAGGAGCGCGAGCGGGAGCAGCAGCAGCAGCAGGAGAGGGAACAGCAGCAGGAGCGGAAGCATCAGCAGCAGCAGGAGCGGGAGCGGAAGCAGCAGCAGCAGGAGCGGGAGCAGCAGCAGCAGCAGGAGCGGGAGCAGCGGGAGCAGCAGCACGAGTGGGAGCAGCAGCAGGAGTGGGAGCAGCAGCAGGAGTGGGAGCAGCAGCAGCAGCTGGAGCGGGAGCAGCAGCAGCAGCAGCAGGAGTGGGAGCAGCAGCAGCAGCAGGAGCGGGAGCAACAGCAGGAGCGGGAGCGGGAGCAGCAGCAGGAGCGGGAGCAGCAGCAGGAGCGGGAGCGGCAGCAGGAGCGGGAGCAGCAGCAGCAGCAGGAGCGGGAGCAGCAGCAGGAGCGGGAGCGGGAGCAGCAGCAGGAGCGGGAGCAGCAGCAGGAGTGGGTGCAGCAGCAGCAGCAGGAGGGGGAGCGGGAGCGGGAGCAGCAGCACCGCTAGCGGCAGCAGCAGCAGCAGGAGTGGGAGCAGCAGCAGGAGTGGGAGCAGCAGCAGCAGGAGCGGGAGCAGCAGCAGCAGCAGGAGCGGGAGCAGCAGCAGCAGGAGTGGGAGCAGCAGCAGGAGCAGGAGTGGGAGCAGCAGCAGGAGCGGGAACAGCAGCAGCAGCAGGAGTGGGAGCAGCAGCAGCAGCAGGAGTGGGAGCAGCAGCAGCAGCAGGAGCGGGAGCAGCAGCAGCAGGAGTGGGAGCAGCAGCAGCAGCAGCAGCAGGTTTGGGAGCAGCAGCAGCAGCAGGAGCGGGAGCAGCAGCAGCAGCAGGAGCGGGAGCAGCAGCAGCAGCAGGAGCGGGAGCAGCAGCAGCTGCAGCAGCAGGAGTGGGAGCAGCAGCAGGAGCGGGTGCAGCGGCAGCATGAGCGGGAGCGGGAGCAGAAGCAGGAGCGGGAGCAGCAGCAGCAGGAGCGCGAGCGGGAACAGCAGCAGCAGCAGGAGTGGGAGCAGCAGCAGCAGGAGTGGCAGCAGCAGCAGTAGCGGGAGCAGCAGCAGCAGGAGCGGGAGCAGCAGCAGGAGCGGGAGCAGCACCAGCAGGAGTGGGAGCAGCAGCAGGAGCGGGAGCAGCAGCAGCAGGAGTGGGAGCAGCAGCAGGAGCGGGAGCTTCAGCAGCAGGAGCGGGAGCAGCAGCAGTAGCGGGAGCAGCAGCAGGAGCGCGAGCAGGAGCAGCAGCAGCAGGAGCGGGAGCACAGCAGCAGGAGTGGGAGCAGCAGCAGCAGGAGTGGGAGCAGCAGCAACAGGAGCAACAGCAGCAGCAGCAGGAACGGGAGCAGCAGCAGCAGGAGCGGGAGCGGGAGCAGCAGAAGCAGTAGCAGGAGCGCGAGCGGGAGCAGCAGCAGCAGGAGCGCGAGCGGGAGCAGCAGCAGCAGGAACGGGAGCAGCAGCAAGAGCAGCAGCAGCAGCAGCAGGAGCGCGAGCGGGAGCAGCAGCAGCAGGAGTGGGAGCAGCAGCAGGAGCGGGAGCAGCAGCAGCAGGAGCGCGAGCGGGAGCAGCAGCAGCAGGAGTGGGAGCAGCAGCAGCAGCAGCGGGAGCAGCAGCAGCAGGAGCAGGAGCGGGAGCAGCAGCAGCAGCAGGAGCGGGAGCAGCAGCAGCAGCAGGAGCGGGAGCATCTGCAGCAGGAGCGGGAGCGGGAGCAGCAGCAGGAGCGGGAGCAGCAGCAGCAGGGGCGCGAGCGGGAGCAGCAGCAGCAGCAGGAGTGGGAGCAGCAGCATAAGGAGTGGGAGCAGCAGCAGTAGCGGGAGCAGCAGCAGCAGGAGCGGGAGCAGCAGCAGGAGTGGGAGCAGCAGCAGCAGGAGCAGCAGCAGCAGCAACAGGAGCGGGAGCATCAGCAGCAGGAGCAGGAGCAGCAGCAGGAGTGGGAGCAGCAGCAGGAGTGGGAGCAGCAGCAGCAGCAGGAGTGGGAGCAGCAGCAGCAGCAGGAGCAGGAGCGGGAGCAGCAGCAGGAGTGGGAGCAGCAGCAGGAGCGGGAGCAGCAGCAGCAGCAGCAGGAGCGGGAGCAGACAAGGAGTGGGAGCAGCAGCAGGAGCGGGAGCAGCAGCAGCAGCAGCAGGAGCGGGAGCAGCAGCAGCAGCAGCAGGAGCGGGAGCAGCAGCAGGAGCGGGAGCTGGCGCAGCAGAAGGAGCGGCAGCAGCAGCAGGAGCAGGAACGGGAGCAGCAGCAGGAGTGGGAGCAGCAGCAGGAGCGGGAGCAGCAGCAGCAGCAGGAGCGGGAGCAGCAGCAGGAGCGGGAGCAGCAGCAGCAGGAGCGCGAGCGGGAGCAGCAGCAGCAGCAGGAGAGGGAACAGCAGCAGGAGCATGAGCAGCAGCAGGAGCAGGAGCGGGAGCAGCAGCAGCAGCAGGAGCGGGAGCAGCAGCAGCAGGAGCGGGAGAAGAAGCAGCAGCAGGAGCGGGAGCGGGAGCAGCAGCAGGAGCGGGAGCAGCAGCAGCAGGTTCGCGAGCGGGAGCAGCAGCAGCAGCAGGAGAGGGAACAGCAGCAGGAGCGGAAGCATCAGCAGGAGCATTAGCGGGAGCAGCAGCAGCAGCAGGAGCGGGAGCAGCAGCAGCAGGAGCGGGAGCAGCAGCAGCAGCAGGAGCAGGAGCGGGAGCAGCAGCAGCAGGAGCGGGAGTAGCAGCAGCAGCAGGAGCGGGAGCGGGAGCAGCAGCTGCAGGAGCGGGAGCGGGAGCAACAGCAGCAGGAGCGGGAGCAGCAGCAGCAGCAGGAGCGGGAGCAGCAGCAGCAGGAGCGGGAGCAGCAGCAGGAGCGGGAGCAGCAGCAGCAGCAGGAGCGGGAGCAGCAGCAGCAGCAGAAGCGGGAGCAGCAGCAGGAGCGGGAGCGGGAGCAGCAGCAGGAGCGGGAGCGGGAGCAGCAGCAGGAGCGGGAGCGGGTGCAGCAGCAGGTGCGGCAGCAGCAGCGAGAGCGGGAGCAGCAGTAGGAGTAGCGGGAGCGGGAGCAGCAGCAGGAGCGGGAGCGGGAGCAGCAGCAGCAGCAGGTGCGGGAGCAGCAGCAGGAGCGGGAGCCGCAGCAGCAGCAGGAGCGGGAGCAACATCAGCAGCAGCAGCAGGAGCGGGAGCAGCAGCAGGAGTGGGAGCAGCAGCAGGAGCAGGAGCGGGAGCAGCAGCAGGAGTGGGAGCAGCAGCAGCAGCAGGAGCGGGAGCAGCAGCAGGAGCGGGAGCGGGAGCAGCAGCAGCAGCAGGAGCGGGAGCAGCAGCAGGAGCGGGAGCAGCAGCAGCAGCAGGAGCGGGAGCAGCAGCGGGAGTGGGAGCAGCAGCAGCAGCAGGAGCGGGAGCAGCAGCAGGAGCAGGAGCGGGAGCAGCAGCAGCAGCAGGAGCAGGAGCAGCAGCAGCAGCAGGAGCGGGAGCAGCAGCAGCAGGAGCGGGAGCAGCAGCAGGAGTGTGAGCAGCAGCAGGAGCGGGAGCAGCAGCAGGAGTGGGAGCAGCAGCAGGAGCGGGAGCAGCAGCAGGAGTGGGAGCAGCAGCAGCAGCAGGAGTGAGAGCAGCAGCAGCAGCAGGAGTGGCAGCAGCAGCAGGAGCGGGAGCAGCAGCAGGAGTGGGAGCAGCAGCAGGAGCGGGAGCAGCAGCAGCAGCAGGAGCGGGAGCGGGAGCAGCAGCAGGAGCGGGAGCAGCAGCAGCAGGAGCGCGAGCGGGAGCAGCAGTAGCAGCAGGAGAGGGAACAGCAGCAGGAGCGGAAGCATCAGCAGGAGCAGGAGCGGGGAGCAGCAGCAGCAGGAGTGGGAGAAGCAGCAGGAGCGGGAGCTTCAGCAGCAGGAGCGGGGAACAGCAGCAGGAGCGGGAGCAGCAGCAGCAGCGCGAGCGGGAGCAGCAGCAGCAGGAGCGGGAGCAGCAGCAGCAGGAGTGGGAGCAGCAGCAGCAGGAGTGGGAGCAGCAGCAGCAGGAGCAGCAGCAGCAGCAACAGGAGCGGGAGCATCAGCAGCAGGAGCGGGAGCAGCAGCAGGAGTGGGAGCAGCAGCAGGAGTGGGAGCAGCAGCAGGAGTGGGAGCAGCAGCAGCAGCAGGAGTGGGAGCAGCAGCAGCAGCAGGACTGGGAGCAGCAGCAGCAGCAGGAGCAGGAGCGGGAGCAGCAGCAGGAGTGGGAGCAGCAGCAGGAGCGGGAGCAGCAGCAGCAGCAGCAGGAGCGGGAGCAGACAAGGAGTGGGAGCAGCAGCAGGAGCGGGAGCAGCAGCAGCAGCAGCAGGAGCGGGAGCAGCAGCAGCAGCAGCAGGAGCGGGAGCAGCAGCAGGAGCGGGAGCGGGCGCAGCAGAAGGAGCGGCAGCAGCAGCAGGAGTGGGAGCAGCAGCAGGAACGGGAGCAGCAGCAGGAGTGGGAGCAGCAGCAGGAGCGGGAGCAGCAGCAGCAGCAGGAGCGGGAGCAGCAGCAGGAGCGGGAGCAGCAGCAGCAGGAGCGCAAGCGGGAGCAGCAGCAGCAGCAGGAGAGGGAACAGCAGCAGGAGCATGAGCAGCAGCAGGAGCAGGAGCGGGAGCAGCAGCAGCAGCAGGAGCGGGAGCAGCAGCAGCAGGAGCGGGAGAAGAAGCAGCAGCAGGAGCGGGAGCGGGAGCAGCAGCAGGAGCGGGAGCAGCAGCAGCAGGAGCGCGAGCGGGAGCAGCAGCAGCAGCAGGAGAGGGAACAGCAGCAGGAGCGGAAGCATCAGCAGGAGCATTAGCGGGAGCAGCAGCAGCAGCAGGAGCGGGAGCAGCAGCAGCAGGAGCGGGAGCAGCAGCAGCAGCAGGAGCAGGAGCGGGAGCAGCAGCAGCAGGAGCGGGAGCAGCAGCAGCAGCAGGAGCGGGAGCGGGAGCAGCAGCTGCAGGAGCGGGATCGGGAGCAACAGCAGCAGGAGCGGGAGCAGCAGCAGCAGCAGGAGCGGGAGCAGCAGCAGCAGGAGCGGGAGCAGCAGCAGGAGCGGGAGCAGCAGCAGCAGCAGGAGCGGGAGCAGCAGCAGCAGCAGAAGCGGGAGCAGCAGCAGGAGCGGGAGCGGGAGCAGCAGCAGGAGCGGGAGCGGGAGCAGCAGCAGGAGCGGGAGCGGGTGCAGCAGCAGGTGCGGCAGCAGCAGCGCGAGCGGGAGCAGCAGTAGGAGTAGCGGGAGCGGGAGCAGCAGCAGGAGCGGGAGCGGGAGCAGCAGCAGCAGCAGGAGCGGGAGCAGCAGCAGGAGCGGGAGCCGCAGCAGCAGCAGGAGCGGGAGCAACAGCAGCAGCAGCAGCAGGAGCGGGAGCAGCAGCAGGAGTGGGAGCCGCAGCAGGAGCAGGAGCGGGAGCAGCAGCAGGAGTGGTAGCAGCAGCAGCAGCAGGAGCGGGAGCAGCAGCAGGAGCGGGAGCGGGAGCAGCAGCAGCAGCAGGAGCGGGAGCAGCAGCAGGAGCGGGAGCAGCAGCAGCAGCAGGAGCGGGAGCAGCAGCGGGAGTGGGAGCAGCAGCAGCAGCAGGAGCGGGAGCAGCAGCAGGAGCAGGAGCGGGAGCAGCAGCAGCAGCAGGAGCAGGAGCAGCAGCAGCAGCAGGAGCGGGAGCAGCAGCAGCAGGAGCGGGAGCAGCAGCAGGAGTGTGAGCAGCAGCAGGAGCGGGAGCAGCAGCAGGAGTGGGAGAGGCAGCAGGAGCGGGAGCAGCAGCAGGAGTGGGAGCAGCAGCAGCAGCAGGAGTGAGAGCAGCAGCAGCAGCAGGAGTGGCAGCAGCAGCAGGAGCGGGAGCAGCAGCAGGAGTGGGAGCAGCAGCAGGAGCGGGAGCAGCAGCAGCAGCAGGAGCGGGAGCGGGAGCAGCAGCAGGAGCGGGAGCAGCAGCAGCAGGAGCGCGAGCGGGAGCAGCAGCAGCAGCAGGAGAGGGAACAGCAGCAGGAGCGGAAGCATCAGCAGGAGCAGGAGCGGGAGCGGGAGCAGCAGCTGCAGGAGCGGGAGCGGGAGCAACAGCAGCAGGAGCGGGAGCAGCAGCAGCAGCAGGAGCGGGAGCAGCAGCAGCAGGAGCGGGAGCAGCAGCAGGAGCGGGAGCAGCAGCAGCAGCAGGAGCGGGAGCAGCAGCAGCAGCAGAAGCGGGGGCAGCAGCAGGAGCGGGAGCGGGAGCAGCAGCAGGAGCGGGAGCGGGAGCATCAGCAGGAGCCTGAGCGGGTGCAGCAGAAGGTGCGGCAGCAGCAGCGCGAGCGGGAGCAGCAGTAGGAGCAGCGGGAGCGGGAGCAGCAGCAGGAGCGGGAGCCCGAGCAGCAGCAGCAGCAGGAGCGGGAGCAGCAGCAGGAGCGGGAGCCGCAGCAGCAGCAGGAGCGGGAGCAACAGCAGCAGCAGCAGCAGGAGCGGGAGCAGCAGCAGGAGTGGGAGCAGCTGCAGGAGCAGGAGCGGGAGCAGCAGCAGGAGTGGGAGCAGCAGCAGCAGCAGGAGCGGGAGCAGCAGCAGGAGCGGGAGCGGGAGCAGCAGCAGCAGCAGGAGCGGGAGCAGCAGCAGGAGCGGGAGCAGCAGCAGCAGCAGGAGCGGGAGCAGCAGCGGGAGTGGGAGCAGCAGCAGCAGCAGGAGCGGGAGCAGCAGCAGGAGCAGGAGCGGGAGCAGCAGCAGCAGCAGGAGCGGGAGCAGCAGCAGCAGCAGGAGCGGGAGCAGCAGCAGCAGGAGCGGGAGCAGCAGCAGGAGTGGGAGCAGCAGCAGGAGCGGGAGCAGCAGCAGGAGTGGGAGCAGCAGCAGGAGCGGGAGCAGCAGCAGGAGTTGGGAGCAGCAGCAGCAGCAGGAGTGAGAGCAGCAGCAGCAGCAGGAGTGGCAGCAGCAGCAGGAGCGCGAGCAGCAGCAGGAGTGGGAGCAGCAGCAGGAGCGGGAGCAGCAGCAGCAGCAGGAGTGGGAGCAGCAGCAGCAGCAGGAGTGGGAGCAGCAGCAGGAGCGGGAGCAGCAGCAGCAGCAGGAGTGGGAGCAGCAGCAGCAGCAGGAGTGGGAGCAGCAGCAGGAGCGGGAGCAGCAGCAGCAGCAGGAGTGGGAGCAGCAGCAGCAGCAGGAGTGGGAGCAGCAGCAGCAGCAGGAGCGGGAGCAGCAGCAGGAGTGGGAGCAGCAGCAGGAGCGGGAGCAGCAGCAGCAGCAGCAGGAGCGGGAGCAGCAGCAGCAGCAGCAGCAGGAGCGGGAGCAGCAGCAGGAGAGGGAGCAGCAGCAGCAGCAGCAGGAGCGGGAGCAGCAGCAGGAGTGGGAGCAGCAGCAGGAGTGGGAGCAGCAGCAGCAGCAGGAGCGGGAGAAGAAGCAGCAGCAGGAGCGGGAGCGGGAGCAGCAGCAGGAGCGGGAGCAGCAGCAGCAGGAGCGCGAGCGGGAGCAGCAGCAGCAGCAGGAGAGGGAACAGCAGCAGGAGCGGAAGCATCAGCAGGAGCATTAGCGGGAGCAGCAGCAGCAGCAGGAGCGGGAGCAGCAGCAGCAGGAGCGGGAGCAGCAGCAGCAGCAGGAGCAGGAGCGGGAGCAGCAGCAGCAGGAGCGGGAGCAGCAGCAGCAGCAGGAGCGGGAGCGGGAGCAGCAGCTGCAGGAGCGGGATCGGGAGCAACAGCAGCAGGAGCGGGAGCAGCAGCAGCAGCAGGAGCGGGAGCAGCAGCAGCAGGAGCGGGAGCAGCAGCAGGAGCGGGAGCAGCAGCAGCAGCAGGAGCGGGAGCAGCAGCAGCAGCAGAAGCGGGAGCAGCAGCAGGAGCGGGAGCGGGAGCAGCAGCAGGAGCGGGAGCGGGGAGCAGCAGCAGGAGCGGGAGCGGGTGCAGCAGCAGGTGCGGCAGCAGCAGCGCGAGCGGGAGCAGCAGTAGGAGTAGCGGGAGCGGGAGCAGCAGCAGGAGCGGGAGCGGGAGCAGCAGCAGCAGCAGGAGCGGGAGCAGCAGCAGGAGCGGGAGCCGCAGCAGCAGCAGGAGCGGGAGCAACAGCAGCAGCAGCAGCAGGAGCGGGAGCAGCAGCAGGAGTGGGAGCAGCAGCAGGAGCAGGAGCGGGAGCAGCAGCAGGAGTGGTAGCAGCAGCAGCAGCAGGAGCGGGAGCAGCAGCAGGAGCGGGAGCGGGAGCAGCAGCAGCAGCAGGAGCGGGAGCAGCAGCAGGAGCGGGAGCAGCAGCAGCAGCAGGAGCGGGAGCAGCAGCGGGAGTGGGAGCAGCAGCAGCAGCAGGAGCGGGAGCAGCAGCAGGAGCAGGAGCGGGAGCAGCAGCAGCAGCAGGAGCAGGAGCAGCAGCAGCAGCAGGAGCGGGAGCAGCAGCAGCAGGAGCGGGAGCAGCAGCAGGAGTGTGAGCAGCAGCAGGAGCGGGAGCAGCAGCAGGAGTGGGAGAGGCAGCAGGAGCGGGAGCAGCAGCAGGAGTGGGAGCAGCAGCAGCAGCAGGAGTGAGAGCAGCAGCAGCAGCAGGAGTGGCAGCAGCAGCAGGAGCGGGAGCAGCAGCAGGAGTGGGAGCAGCAGCAGGAGCGGGAGCAGCAGCAGCAGCAGGAGCGGGAGCGGGAGCAGCAGCAGGAGCGGGAGCAGCAGCAGCAGGAGCGCGAGCGGGAGCAGCAGCAGCAGCAGGAGAGGGAACAGCAGCAGGAGCGGAAGCATCAGCAGGAGCAGGAGCGGGAGCGGGAGCAGCAGCTGCAGGAGCGGGAGCGGGAGCAACAGCAGCAGGAGCGGGAGCAGCAGCAGCAGCAGGAGCGGGAGCAGCAGCAGCAGGAGCGGGAGCAGCAGCAGGAGCGGGAGCAGCAGCAGCAGCAGGAGCGGGAGCAGCAGCAGCAGCAGAAGCGGGGGCAGCAGCAGGAGCGGGAGCGGGAGCAGCAGCAGGAGCGGGAGCGGGAGCATCAGCAGGAGCCTGAGCGGGTGCAGCAGAAGGTGCGGCAGCAGCAGCGCGAGCGGGAGCAGCAGTAGGAGCAGCGGGAGCGGGAGCAGCAGCAGGAGCGGGAGCCCGAGCAGCAGCAGCAGCAGGAGCGGGAGCAGCAGCAGGAGGCGGGAGCCGCAGCAGCAGCAGGAGCGGGAGCAACAGCAGCAGCAGCAGCAGGAGCGGGAGCAGCAGCAGGAGTGGGAGCAGCTGCAGGAGCAGGAGCGGGAGCAGCAGCAGGAGTGGGAGCAGCAGCAGCAGCAGGAGCGGGAGCAGCAGCAGGAGCGGGAGCGGGAGCAGCAGCAGCAGCAGGAGGCGGGAGCAGCAGCAGGAGCGGGAGCAGCAGCAGCAGCAGGAGCGGGAGCAGCAGCGGGAGTGGGAGCAGCAGCAGCAGCAGGAGCGGGAGCAGCAGCAGGAGCAGGAGCGGGGAGCAGCAGCAGCAGCAGGAGCGGGAGCAGCAGCAGCAGCAGGAGCGGGAGCAGCAGCAGCAGGAGCGGGAGCAGCAGCAGGAGTGGGAGCAGCAGCAGGAGCGGGAGCAGCAGCAGGAGTGGGAGCAGCAGCAGGAGCGGGGAGCAGCAGCAGGAGTTGGGAGCAGCAGCAGCAGCAGGAGTGAGAGCAGCAGCAGCAGCAGGAGTGGCGAGCAGCAGCAGGAGCGCGAGCAGCAGCAGGAGTGGGGAGCAGCAGCAGGAGCGGGGAGCAGCAGCAGCAGCAGGAGTGGGAGCAGCAGCAGCAGCAGGAGTGGGAGCAGCAGCAGGAGCGGGAGCAGCAGCAGCAGCAGGAGTGGGAGCAGCAGCAGCAGCAGGAGTGGGAGCAGCAGCAGGAGCGGGAGCAGCAGCAGCAGCAGGAGTGGGAGCAGCAGCAGCAGCAGGAGTGGGAGCAGCAGCAGCAGCAGGAGCGGGAGCAGCAGCAGGAGTGGGAGCAGCAGCAGGAGCGGGAGCAGCAGCAGCAGCAGCAGGAGCGGGAGCAGCAGCAGCAGCGAGCAGCAGGAGTGGGAGCAGCAGCAGGAGCGGGAGCAGCAGCAGCAGCAGCAGGAGCGGGAGCAGCAGCAGGAGCGGGAGCAGCAGCAGCAGCAGCAGGAGCGGGAGCAGCAGCAGGAGTGGGAGCAGCAGCAGGAGTGGGAGCAGCAGCAGCAGCAGGAGCGGGAGAAGAAGCAGCAGCAGGAGCGGGAGCGGGAAGCAGCAGCAGGAGCGGGAGCAGCAGCAGCAGGAGCGCGAGCGGGGAGCAGCAGCAGCAGCAGGAGAGGGAACAGCAGCAGGAGCGGAAGGCATCAGCAGGAGCATTAGCGGGAGCAGCAGCGCAGCGAGCAGGAGCGGGAGCAGCAGCAGCAGAGCGGGAGCAGCAGCAGCAGCAGGAGCAGGAGCGGGAGCAGCAGCAGCAGGAGCGGGGAGCAGCAGCAGCAGCAGGAGCGGGAGCGGGAGCAGCAGCTGCAGGAGCGGGATCGGGAGCAACAGCAGCAGGAGCGGGAGCAGCAGCAGCAGCAGGAGCGGGAGCAGCAGCAGCAGGAGCGGGAGCAGCAGCAGGAGCGGGAGCAGCAGCAGCAGCAGGAGCGGGAGCAGCAGCAAGCAGCAGAAGCGGGAGCAGCAGCAGGAGCGGGAGGGGAGCAGCAGCAGGAGCGGGAGCGGGAGCAGCAGCAGGAGCGGGAGCGGGGTGCAGCAGCAGGTGCGGCAGCAGCAGCGCGAGCGGGAGCAGCAGTAGGAGTAGCGGGAGCGGGAGCAGCAGCAGGAGCGGGAGCGGGAGCAGCCAGCAGCAGCAGGAGCGGGAGCAGCAGCAGGAGCGGGAGCCGCAGCAGCAGCAGGAGCGGGAGCAACAGCAGCAGCAGCAGCAGGAGCGGGAGCAGCAGCAGGAGTGGGAGCAGCAGCAGGAGCAGGAGCGGGAGCAGCAGCAGGAGTGGTAGCAGCAGCAGCAGCAGGAGCGGGAGCAGCAGCAGGAGCGGGAGCGGAGCAGCAGCAGCAGCAGGAGCGGGAGCAGCAGCAGGAGCGGGAGCCGCAGCAGCAGCAGGAGCGGGAGCAACAGCAGCAGCAGCAGCAGGAGCGGGAGCAGCAGCAGGAGTGGGAGCAGCAGCAGGAGCAGGAGCGGGAGCAGCAGCAGGAGTGGTAGCAGCAGCAGCAGCAGGAGCGGGAGCAGCAGCAGGAGCGGGAGCGGGGAGCAGCAGCAGCAGCAGGAGCGGAGCAGCAGCAGGAGCGGGAGCAGCAGCAGCAGCAGGAGCGGGAGCAGCAGCGGGAGTGGGAGCAGCAGCAGCAGCAGGAGCGGGAGCAGCAGCAGGAGCAGAGAGCGGGGAGCAGCAGCAGCAGCAGGAGCAGGAGCAGCAGCAGCAGCAGGAGCGGGAGCAGCAGCAGCAGGAGCGGGAGCAGCAGCAGGAGTGTGAGCAGCAGCAGGAGCGGGAGCAGCAGCAGGGAGTGGGAGAGGCAGCAGGAGCGGGAGCAGCAGCAGGAGTGGGAGCAGCAGCAGCAGCAGGAGTGAGAGCAGCAGCAGCAGCAGGAGTGGCAGCAGCAGCAGGAGCGGGAGCAGCAGCAGGAGTGGGAGCAGCAGCAGGAGCGGGAGCAGCAGCAGCAGCAGGAGCGGGAGCGGGAGCAGCAGCAGGAGCGGAGCAGCAGCAGCAGGAGCGCGAGCGGGAGCAGCAGCAGCAGCAGGAGAGGGAACAGCAGCAGGAGCGGAAGCATCAGCAGGAGCAGGAGCGGGAGCGGGAGCAGCAGCTGCAGGAGCGGGAGCGGGAGCAACAGCAGCAGGAGCGGGAGCAGCAGCAGCAGCAGGAGCGGGAGCAGCAGCAGCAGGAGCGGGAGCAGCAGCAGGAGCGGGAGCAGCAGCAGCAGCAGGAGCGGGAGCAGCAGCAGCAGCAGAAGCGGGGGCAGCAGCAGGAGGCGGGAGCGGGAGCAGCAGCAGGAGCGGGAGCGGGAGCATCAGCAGGAGCCTGAGCGGGTGCAGCAGAAGGTGCGGCAGCGAGGCAGCGCGAGCGGGAGCAGCAGTAGGAGCAGCGGGAGCGGGAGCAGCAGCAGGAGCGGGAGCCCGAGCAGCAGCAGCAGCAGGAGCGGGAGCAGCAGCAGGAGCGGGAGCCGCAGCAGCAGCAGGAGCGGGAGCAACAGCAGCAGCAGCAGCAGGAGCGGGAGCAGCAGCAGGAGTGGGAGCAGCTGCAGGAGCAGGAGCGGGAGCAGCAGCAGGAGTGGGAGCAGCAGCAGCAGCAGGAGCGGGAGCAGCAGCAGGAGCGGGAGCGGGAGCAGCAGCAGCAGCAGCAGGAGCGGGAGCAGCAGCAGGAGCGGGAGCAGCAGCAGCAGCAGGAGCGGGAGCAGCAGCGGGAGTGGGAGCAGCAGCAGCAGCAGGAGCGGGAGCAGCAGCAGAGCAGGAGCGGGAGCAGCAGCAGCAGCAGGAGCGGGAGCAGCAGCAGCAGCAGGAGCGGGGAGGCAGCAGCAGCAGGAGCGGGAGCAGCAGCAGAGTGGGAGCAGCAGCAGGAGCGGGAGCAGCAGCAGGAGTGGGAGCAGCAGCAGGAGCGGGAGCAGCAGCAGGAGTTGGGAGCAGCAGCAGCAGCAGGAGGTGAGAGCAGCAGCAGCAGCAGGAGTGGCAGCAGCAGCAGGAGCGCGAGCAGCAGCAGGAGTGGGAGCAGCAGCAGGAGCGGGAGCGAGCAGCAGCAGCAGGAGTGGGGAGCAGCAGCAGCAGCAGGAGTGGGAGCAGCAGCAGGAGCGGGAGCAGCAGCAGCAGCAGGAGTGGGAGCAGCAGCAGCAGCAGGAGTGGGGAGCAGCAGCAGGAGCGGGAGCAGCAGCAGCAGCAGGAGTGGGAGCAGCAGCAGCAGCAGGAGTGGGAGCAGCAGTAGCAGCAGGAGCGGGAGCAGCGAGCAGCAGCAGCACGAGTGGGTAGCAGCAGCAGGAGTGGGAGCAGCAGCAGGAGTGGGAGCAGCAGCAGCAGCTGGAGCGGGAGCAGCAGCAGCAGCAGCAGGAGTGGGAGTAGCAGCAGCAGCAGGAGCGGGAGCAACAGCAGGAGCGGGAGCGGGAACAGCAGCAGGAGCGGGAGCAGCAGCAGGAGCGGGAGCATCAGCAGGAGCGGGAGCAGCAGCTAGCAGCAGGAGCGGGAGCAGCAGCAGGAGCGGGAGCGGGAGCAGCAGCAGGAGCGGGAGCAGCAGCAGGAGTGGGTGCAGCAGCAGCAGCAGGAGGGGGAGCGGGAGCGGGAGCAGCAGCACCGCTAGCGGCAGCAGCAGCAGCAGGAGTGGGAGCAGCAGCAGGAGTGGGAGCAGCAGCAGCAGGAGCGGGAGCAGCAGCAGCAGCAGGAGCGGGAGCAGCAGCAGCAGCAGGAGTGGGAGCAGCAGCAGGAGCAGGAGTGGGAGCAGCAGCAGGAGCGGGAACAGCAGCAGCAGCAGGAGTGGGAGCAGCAGCAGCAGCAGGAGTGGGAGCAGCAGCAGCAGCAGGAGCGGGAGCAGCAGCAGCAGGAGTGGGAGCAGCAGCAGCAGCAGGTTTGGGAGCAGCAGCAGCAGCAGGAGCGGGAGCAGCAGCAGCAGCAGGAGCGGGAGCAGCAGCAGCAGCAGGAGCGGGAGCAGCAGCAGCTTGCAGCAGCAGGAGTGGGAGCAGCAGCAGGAGCGGGTGCAGCGGGCAGCATGAGCGGGAGCGGGAGCAGAAGCAGGAGCGGAGCAGCAGCAGCAGCAGGAGCGCGAGCGGGAACAGCAGCAGCAGCAGGAGTGGGAGCAGCAGCAGCAGGAGTGGCAGCAGCAGCAGTAGCGGGAGCAGCAGCAGCAGGAGCGGGAGCAGCAGCAGGAGCGGGAGCAGCACCAGCAGGAGTGGGAGCAGCAGCAGGAGCGGGAGCAGCAGCAGCAGGAGTGGGAGCAGCAGCAGGAGCGGGAGCTTCAGCAGCAGGAGCGGGAGCAGCAGCAGTAGCGGGAGCAGCAGCAGGAGCGCGAGCGGGAGCAGCAGCAGCAGGAGCGGGAGCACAGCAGCAGGAGTGGGAGCAGCAGCAGCAGGAGTGGGAGCAGCAGCAACAGGAGCAACAGCAGCAGCAGCAGGAACGGGAGCAGCAGCAGCAGGAGCGGGAGCGGGAGCAGCAGAAGCAGTAGCAGGAGCGCGAGCGGGAGCAGCAGCAGCAGGAGCGCGAGCGGGAGCAGCAGCAGCAGGAACGGGAGCAGCAGCAAGAGCAGCAGCAGCAGCAGCAGGAGCGCGAGCGGGAGCAGCAGCAGCAGGAGTGGGAGCAGCAGCAGGAGCGGGAGCAGCAGCAGCAGGAGCGCGAGCGGGAGCAGCAGCAGCAGGAGTGGGAGCAGCAGCAGCAGCAGCGGGAGCAGCAGCAGCAGGAGCAGGAGCGGGAGCAGCAGCAGCAGTTGGAGCGGGAGCAGCAGCAGCAGCAGGAGCGGGAGCATCTGCAGCAGGAGCGGGAGCAGCAGCAGGAGTGGGAGCAGCAGCAGGAGCGGGAGCAGCAGCAGGAGTGGGAGCAGCAGCAGGAGTGGGAGCAGCAGCAGCAGCAGGAGCGGAAGCAGCAGCAGCAGCAGCAGCAGGAGTGGGAGCAGCAGCAGGAGCGGGAGCAGCAGCAGCAGGAGCGGGAGCGGGAGCAGCAGCAGGAGCGGGAGCAGCAGCAGCAGGAGCGCGAGCGGGAGCAGCAGCAGCAGCAGGAGTGGGAGCAGCAGCATAAGGAGTGGTAGCAGCAGCAGTAGCGGGAGCAGCAGCAGCAGGAGCGGGAGCAGCAGCAGGAGCGGGAGCAGCAGCAGCAGGAGTGGGAGCAGCAGCAGGAGCGGGAGCTTCAGCAGCAGGAGCGGGAACAGCAGCAGGAGCGGGAGCAGCAGCAGCAGCGCGAGCGGGAGCAGCAGCAGCAGGAGCGGGAGCAGCAGCAGCAGGAGTGGGAGCAGCAGCAGCAGGAGAGGGAGCAGCAGCAGCAGGAGCAGCAGCAGCAGCAACAGGAGCGGGAGCATCAGCAGCAGGAGCAGGAGCAGCAGCAGGAGTGGGAGCAGCAGCAGGAGTGGGAGCAGCAGCAGCAGCAGGAGTGGGAGCAGCAGCAGCAGCAGGAGCAGGAGCGGGAGCAGCAGCAGGAGTGGGAGCAGCAGCAGGAGCGGGAGCAGCAGCAGCAGCAGCAGGAGCGGGAGCAGACAAGGAGTGGGAGCAGCAGCAGGAGCGGGAGCAGCAGCAGCAGCAGCAGGAGCGGGAGCAGCAGCAGCAGCAGCAGGAGCGGGAGCAGCAGCAGGAGCGGGAGCGGGCGCAGCAGAAGGAGCGGCAGCAGCAGCAGGAGCGGGAGCAACAGCAGCAGCAGCAGCAGGAGCGGGAGCAGCAGCAGGAGTGGGAGCAGCAGCAGGAGCAGGAGCGGGAGCAGCAGCAGGAGTGGGAGCAGCAGCAGCAGCAGGAGCGGGAGCAGCAGCAGGAGCGGGAGCGGGAGCAGCAGCAGCAGCAGGAGCGGGAGCAGCAGCAGGAGCGGGAGCAGCAGCAGCAGCAGGAGCGGGAGCAGCAGCGGGAGTGGGAGCGGCAGCAGCAGCAGGAGCGGGAGCAGCAGCAGGAGCAGGAGCGGGAGCAGCAGCAGCAGCAGGAGCAGGAGCAGCCGCAGCAGCAGGAGCGGGAGCAGCAGCAGCAGGAGCGGGAGCAGCAGCAGGAGTGGGAGCAGCATCAGGAGCGGGAGCAGCAGCAGGAGTGGGAGCAGCAGCAGGAGCGGGAGCAGTAGCAGGAGTGGGAGCAGCAGCAGCAGCAGGAGTGAGAGCAGCAGCAGCAGCAGGAGTGGCAGCAGCAGCAGGAGCGGGAGCAGCAGCAGGAGTGGGAGCAGCAGCAGGAGCGGGAGCATCAGCAGCAGCAGGAGTGGGAGCAGCAGCAGCAGCAGGAGTGGGAGCAGCAGCAGGAGCGGGAGCAGCAGCAGCAGCAGGAGTGGGAGCAGCAGCAGCAGCAGGAGTGGGAGCAGCAGCAGGAGCAGGAGCAGGAGCGGGAGCAGCAGCAGGAGTTGGAGCAGCAGCAGGAGCGGGAGCAGCAGCAGCAGCAGGAGCGGGAGCAGCATCAGGAGTGGGAGCAGCAGCAGGAGCGGGAGCAGCAGCAGCAGCAGCAGGAGCGGGAGCAGCAGCAGCAGCAGCATAAGCGGGAGCAGCAGCAGGAGCGGGAGCAGCAGCAGCAGCAGCAGGAGCGGGAGCAGCAGCAGCAGCAGCAGGAGCGGGAGCAGCAGCAGCAGCAGCAGGAGTGGGAGCAGCAGCATGAGTGGGAGCAGCAGCAGGAGTGGGAGGAGCAGCAGCAGCAGGATCGGGAAAGCAGCAGCAGCAGCAGGAGCGGGAGCAGCAGCAGGAGTGGGAGCAGCAGCAGGAGTGGGAGCAGCAGCAGCAGCAGGAGCGGGAGCAGCAGCAGCAGCAGCAGGATTGGGAGCAGCAGTAGCAGCAGGAGTGGGAGCAGCAGCAGGAGCGGGAGCAGCAGCAGCAGCAGGAGTGGGAGCAGCAGCAGCAGCAGGAGTGGGAGCAGCAGCAGGAGCGGGAGCAGCAGCAGCAGCAGGAGTGGGAGCAGCAGCAGCAGCAGGAGCGGGAGCAGCAGCAGCAGCAGAAGGAGCGGGAGCAGAAGCAGGAGTGGGAGCAGCAGCAGGAGCGGGAGCAGCAGCAGCAGCAGCAGGAGTGGGAGCAGCAGCAGCAGCAGCAGCAGGAGCGGGAGCAGCAGCAGGAGCGGGAGCAGCAGCAGCAGCAGCAGGAGCGGGAGCAGCAGCAGCAGCAGCAGGAGCGGGAGCAGCAGCAGGAGTGGGAGCAGCAGCAGGAGTGGGAGCAGCAGCAGCAGCAGGAGCGGGAGCAGCAGCAGCAGCAGCAGGAGCGGGAGCAGCAGCAGGAGTGGGAGCAGCAGCAGCAGCAGGAGCGGGAGCAGCAGCAGCTGCAGCAGGAGTGGGAGCAGCAGCAGCAGCAGGAGCGGGAGCAGCAGCAGGAGCGGGAGCAGCAGCAGGAGCGGGAGCAGCAGCAGGAGTGGCAGCAGCAGCAGGTGCGGGAGCAGCAGCAGCAGCAGGAGCGGGAGCAGCAGCAGGAGCGGGAGCGGGAGCAGCAGCAGGAGCGGGAGCAGCAGCAGCAGGAATGCGAGCGGGAGCAGCAGCAGCAGCAGGAGTGGGAGCAGCAGCAGGAGCGGGAGCAGCAGCAGGAGTGGGAACAGCAGCAGGAGCGGGAGCAGCAGCAGCAGCAGGAGCGGGAGCAGCAGCAGCAGCAGGGGCGGGAGCAGCAGCAGCAGGAGCGGGAGCAGCAGCAGGAGCAGGAGCGGGAGCAGCAGCGCGAGCGGGAGCAGCAGCCCGAGCGGGAGCAGCAGCAGCAGCAGGAGCGGGAGCAGCAGCAGCAGCAGGAGCGGGAGCAGCAGCAGCAGGAGCGGGAGCAGCAGCAGGAGCAGGAGCGGGAGCAGCAGCGCGAGCGGGAGCAGCAGCCCGAGCGGGAGCAGCAGCAGCAGCGGGAGCGGGAGCAGCAGCAGGAGCAGGAGCAGCAGCAGCAGCAGGAGCGGGAGCAGCAGCAGCAGCAGGAGCGGGAGCAGCAGCAGGAGCGGGAGCAGCAGCAGCAGCAGGAGAGGGAGCAGCAGCAGCAGCAGGAGCGGGAGCAGCAGCATCAGCAGCAGCAGGAGCGGGAGCAGCAGCAGGAGTGGGAGCAGCAGCAGGAGCAGGAGCGGGAGCAGCAGCAGGAGTGGGAGCAGCAGCAGCAGCAGGAGCGGGAGCAGCAGCAGGAGCGGGAGCAGCTGCAGCAGCAGGAGCGGGAGCAGCAGCAGGAGCGGGAGCAGCAGCAGCAGCAGGAGCGGGAGCAGCAGCAGGAGTGGGAGCAGCAGCAGCTGCAGTAGCGGGATCAGCAGCAGGAGCAGGAGCGGGAGCAGCAGCAGCAGGAGCTGGAGCAGCAGCAGCAGCAGGAGCGGGAGCATCAGCAGCAGGAGCGGGAGCAGCAGCAGGAGTGGGAGCAGCAGCAGGAGTGGGAGCAGCAGCAGCAGCAGGAGTGGGAGCAGCAGCAGCAGCAGGAGTGGGAGCAGCAACAGCAGCAGGAGCAGGAGCGGGGGCAGCAGCAGGAGTGGGAGCAGCAGCAGGAGCGGGAGCAGCAGCAGCAGCAGCAGGAGCGGGAGCAGAAGCAGGAGTGGGAGCAGCAGCAGGAGCGGGAGCAGCAGCAGCAGCAGCAGGAGCGGGAGCAGCAGCAGCAGCAGCAGGAGCGGGAGCAGCTGCAGGAGTGGGAGCAGCAGCAGGAGTGGGAGCAGCAGCAGCAGCAGGAGCGGGAGCAGCAGCAGCAGCAGCAGGAGCGGGAGCAGCAGCAGGAGTGGGAGCAGCAGCAGGAGTGGGAGCAGCAGCAGCAGCTGGAGCGGGAGCAGCAGCAGCAGCAGCAGGAGTGGGAGCAGCAGCAGCAGCAGGAGCGGGAGCAGCAGCAGGAGCGGGAGCGGGAGCAGCAGCAGCAGGAGTGGGAGCAGCAGCAGGAGTGGGAGCAGCAGCCGCAGGAGCGCGAGCAGCAGCAGCAGCAGGAGCGGGAGCAGCAGCAGCAGCAGGAGCGGGAGCAGCAGCAGCAGGAGTGGGAGCAGCAGCAGCAGCAGGAGTGGGAGCAGCAGCAGGAGCGGTAACAGCAGCAGCAGCAGGAGTGGGAGCAGCAGCAGCAGCAGGAGCGGGAGCAGCAGCAGCAGCAGGAGCGGGAGCAGCAGCGGCAGGAGTGGGAGCAGCAGCAGCAGCAGGTTTGGGAGCAGCAGCAGCAGCAGGAGCGGGAGCAGAAGCAGCAGCAGGAGCGGGAGCAGCAGCAGCAGCAGGAGTGGGAGCAGCAGCAGCAGCAGCAGCAGCAGGAGTGGGAGCAGCAGCAGGAGCGGGTGCAGCGGCAGCAGGAGCGGGAGCGGGAGCAGCAGCAGGAGTGGGAGCAGCAGCAGGAGCGGGAGCAGCAGCAGCAGCAGGAGTGGGAGCAGCAGCAGCAGCAGGAGTGGGAGCAGCAGCAGGAGCGGGAGCAGCAGCAGCAGCAGGAGTGGGAGCAGCAGCAGCAGCAGGAGTGGGAGCAGCAGCAGCAGCAGGAGCAGGAGCGGGAGCAGCAGCAGGAGTTGGAGCAGCAGCAGGAGCGGGAGCAGCAGCAGCAGCAGGAGCGGGAGCAGCAGCAGGAGTGGGAGCAGCAGCAGGAGCGGGAGCAGCAGCAGCAGCAGCAGGAGCGGGAGCAGCAGCAGCAGCAGCATAAGCGGGAGCAGCAGCAGGAGCGGGAGCAGCAGCAGCAGCAGCAGGAGCGGGAGCAGCAGCAGCAGCAGCAGGAGCGGGAGCAGCAGCAGCAGCAGCAGGAGCGGGAGCAGCAGCATGAGTGGGAGCAGCAGCAGGAGTGGGAGGAGCAGCAGCAGCAGGAGCGGGAAAGCAGCAGCAGCAGCAGGAGCGGGAGCAGCAGCAGGAGTGGGAGCAGCAGCAGGAGTGGGAGCAGCAGCAGCAGCAGGAGCGGGAGCAGCAGCAGCAGCAGCAGGATTGGGAGCAGCAGTAGCAGCAGGAGTGGGAGCAGCAGCAGGAGCGGGAGCAGCAGCAGCAGCAGGAGTGGGAGCAGCAGCAGCAGCAGGAGTGGGAGCAGCAGCAGGAGCGGGAGCAGCAGCAGCAGCAGGAGTGGGAGCAGCAGCAGCAGCAGGAGCGGGAGCAGCAGCAGCAGCAGAAGGAGCGGGAGCAGAAGCAGGAGTGGGAGCAGCAGCAGGAGCGGGAGCAGCAGCAGCAGCAGCAGGAGTGGGAGCAGCAGCAGCAGCAGCAGCAGGAGCGGGAGCAGCAGCAGGAGCGGGAGCAGCAGCAGCAGCAGCAGGAGCGGGAGCAGCAGCAGCAGCAGCAGGAGCGGGAGCAGCAGCAGGAGTGGGAGCAGCAGCAGGAGTGGGAGCAGCAGCAGCAGCAGGAGCGGGAGCAGCAGCAGCAGCAGCAGGAGCGGGAGCAGCAGCAGGAGTGGGAGCAGCAGCAGCAGCAGGAGCGGGAGCAGCAGAAGCTGCAGCAGGAGTGGGAGCAGCAGCAGCAGCAGGAGCGGGAGCAGCAGCAGGAGCGGGAGCAGCAGCAGGAGCGGGAGCAGCAGCAGGAGTGGCAGCAGCAGCAGGTGTGGGAGCAGCAGCAGCAGCAGGAGCGGGAGCAGCAGCAGGAGCGGGAGCGGGAGCAGCAGCAGGAGCGGGAGCAGCAGCAGCAGGAATGCGAGCGGGGAGCAGCAGCAGCAGCAGGAGTGGGAGCAGCAGCAGGAGCGGGGAGCAGCAGCAGGAGTGGGAACAGCAGCAGGAGCGGGAGCAGCAGCAGCAGCAGGAGCGGGAGCAGCAGCAGCAGCAGGGGCGGGAGCAGCAGCAGCAGGAGCGGGAGCAGCAGCAGGAGCAGGAGCGGGAGCAGCAGCGCGAGCGGGAGCAGCAGCCCGAGCGGGAGCAGCAGCAGCAGCAGGAGCGGGGAGCAGCAGCAGCAGCAGGAGCGGGAGCAGCAGCAGCAGGAGCGGGAGCAGCAGCAGGAGCAGGAGCGGAGCAGCAGCGCGAGCGGGAGCAGCAGCCCGAGCGGGAGCAGCAGCAGCAGCGGGAGCGGGAGCAGCAGCAGGAGCAGGAGCAGCAGCAGCAGCAGGAGCGGGAGCAGCAAGCAGCAGCAGGAGCGGGAGCAGCAGCAGGAGCGGGAGCAGCAGCAGCAGCAGGAGAGGGAGCAGCAGCAGCAGCAGGAGCGGGAGCAGCAGCATCAGCAGCAGCAGGAGCGGGAGCAGCAGCAGGAGTGGGAGCAGCAGCAGGAGCAGGAGCGGGAGCAGCAGCAGGAGTGGGGAGCAGCAGCAGCAGCAGGAGCGGGAGCAGCAGCAGGAGTGGGAGCAGCAGCAGCAGCAGCTGGAGCGGGAGCAGCAGCAGCAGCAGCAGGAGTGGGAGCAGCAGCAGCAGCAGGAGCGGGAGCTGCAGCAGGAGCGGGAGCGGGAGCAGCAGCAGCAGGAGTGGGGAGCAGCAGCAGGAGTGGGAGCAGCAGCCGCAGGAGCGCGAGCAGCAGCAGCAGCAGGAGCGGGAGCAGCAGCAGCAGCAGGAGCGGGAGCAGCAGCAGCAGGAGTGGGAGCAGCAGCAGCAGCAGGAGTGGGAGCAGCAGCAGGAGCGGTAACAGCAGCAGCAGCAGGAGTGGGAGCAGCAGCAGCAGCAGGAGCGGGAGCAGCAGCAGCAGCAGGAGCGGGGAGCAGCAGCGGCAGGAGTGGGAGCAGCAGCAGCAGCAGGTTTGGGAGCAGCAGCAGCAGCAGGAGCGGGAGCAGAAGCAGCAGCAGGAGCGGGGAGCAGCAGCAGCAGCAGGAGTGGGAGCAGCAGCAGCAGCAGCAGCAGCAGGAGTGGGAGCAGCAGCAGGAGCGGGTGCAGCGGCAGCAGGAGCGGGAGCGGGAGCAGCAGCAGGAGCGGGAGCAGCAGCAGCAGGAGTGGGAGCAGCAGCAGCAGGAGTGGGAGCAGCAGCAGTAGCGGGAGCAGCAGCAGCAGGAGCGGGAGCAGCAGCAGGAGCGGGAGCAGCAGCAGCAGGAGCGGGAGCAGCAGCAGGAGCGGGAGCAGCAGCAGCAGGAGCGGGAGCAGCAGCAGGAGCGGGAGCTTCAGCAGCAGGAGCGGGAGCAGCAGCAGGAGCGGGGAGCAGCAGCAGGAGCGCGAGCGGGAGCAGCAGCAGCAGGAGCGGGAGCAGCAGCAGCAGGAGTGGGAGCAGCAGCAGCAGGAGTGGGAGCAGCAGCAACAGGAGCAACAGCAGCAGCAGCAGGAACGGGAGCAGCAGCAGCAGGAGAGGGAGCGGGAGCAGCAGAAGCAGTAGAAGGAGCGGGGAGCGGGAGCAGCAGCAGCAGGAGCGGGAGCAGCAGCAGGAGCAGCAGCAGCAGGAGCGGGAGAAGCAGCAGCAGCAGGAGCGGGAGCGGTAGCACCAGCAGGAGCGGGAGCAGCAGCAGCAGGAGCGCGAGCGGGAGCAGCAGCAGCAGCAGGAGAGGGAACAGCAGCAGGAGCGGAAGCATCAGCAGCAGCAGGAGCGGGAGCGGAAGCAGCAGCAGCAGGAGCGGGGAGCAGCAGCAGCAGCAGGAGCGGGAGCAGCGGGAGCAGCAGCACGAGTGGGAGCAGCAGCAGGAGTGGGAGCAGCAGCAGGAGTGGGAGCAGCAGCAGCAGCTGGAGCGGGAGCAGCAGCAGCAGCAGCAGGAGTGGGAGCAGCAGCAGCAGCAGGAGCGGGAGCAACAGCAGGAGCGGGAGCGGGAGCAAGCAGCAGGAGCGGGAGCAGCAGCAGGAGCGGGAGCGGCAGCAGGAGCGGGAGCAGCAGCAGCAGCAGGAGCGGGAGCAGCAGCAGGAGCGGGGAGCGGGGAGCAGCAGCAGGAGCGGGAGCAGCAGCAGGAGTGGGTGCAGCAGCAGCAGCAGGAGGGGGAGCGGGAGGCGGGAGCAGCAGCACCGCTAGCGGCAGCAGCAGCAGCAGGAGTGGGAGCAGCAGCAGGAGTGGGAGCAGCAGCAGCAGGAGCGGGGAGCAGCAGCAGCAGCAGGAGCGGGAGCAGCAGCAGCAGGAGTGGGAGCAGCAGCAGGAGCAGGAGTGGGAGCAGCAGCAGGAGCGGGAACAGCAGCAGCAGCAGGAGTGGGAGCAGCAGCAGCAGCAGGAGTGGGAGCAGCAGCAGCAGCAGGAGCGGGAGCAGCAGCAGCAGGAGTGGGAGCAGCAGCAGCAGCAGCAGCAGGTTTGGGAGCAGCAGCAGCAGCAGGAGCGGGAGCAGCAGCAGCAGCAGGAGCGGGAGCAGCAGCAGCAGCAGGAGCGGGAGCAGCAGCAGCTGCAGCAGCAGGAGTGGGAGCAGCAGCAGGAGCGGGTGCAGCGGCAGCATGAGCGGGAGCGGGAGCAGAAGCAGGAGCGGGAGCAGCAGCAGCAGGAGCGCGAGCGGGAACAGCAGCAGCAGCAGGAGTGGGAGCAGCAGCAGCAGGAGTGGCAGCAGCAGCAGTAGCGGGGAGCAGCAGCAGCAGGAGCGGGAGCAGCAGCAGGAGCGGGAGCAGCACCAGCAGGAGTGGGAGCAGCAGCAGGAGCGGGAGCAGCAGCAGCAGGAGTGGGAGCAGCAGCAGGAGCGGGAGCTTCAGCAGCAGGAGCGGGAGCAGCAGCAGTAGCGGGAGCAGCAGCAGGAGCGCGAGCAGGAGCAGCAGCAGCAGGAGCGGGAGCACAGCAGCAGGAGTGGGAGCAGCAGCAGCAGGAGTGGGAGCAGCAGCAACAGGAGCAACAGCAGCAGCAGCAGGAACGGGAGCAGCAGCAGCAGGAGCGGGAGCGGGAGCAGCAGAAGCAGTAGCAGGAGCGCGAGCGGAGCAGCAGCAGCAGGAGCGCGAGCGGGAGCAGCAGCAGCAGGAACGGGAGCAGCAGCAAGAGCAGCAGCAGCAGCAGCAGGAGCGCGAGCGGGAGCAGCAGCAGCAGGAGTGGGAGCAGCAGCAGGAGCGGGAGCAGCAGCAGCAGCAGGAGCGCGAGCGGGAGCAGCAGCAGCAGGAGTGGGAGCAGCAGCAGCAGCAGCGGGAGCAGCAGCAGCAGGAGCAGGAGCGGGAGCAGCAGCAGCAGCAGGAGCGGGGAGCAGCAGCAGCAGCAGGAGCGGGAGCATCTGCAGCAGGAGCGGGAGCGGGAGCAGCAGCAGGAGCGGGGAGCAGCAGCAGCAGGGGCGGCGAGCGGGGAGCAGCAGCAGCAGCAGGAGTGGGAGCAGCAGCATAAGGAGTGGGAGCAGCAGCAGTAGCGGGAGCAGCAGCAGCAGGAGCGGGAGCAGCAGCAGGAGTGGGAGCAGCAGCAGCAGGAGCAGCAGCAGCAGCAACAGGAGCGGGAGCATCAGCAGCAGGAGCAGGAGCAGCAGCAGGAGTGGGAGCAGCAGCAGGAGTGGGAGCAGCAGCAGCAGCAGGAGTGGGAGCAGCAGCAGCAGCAGGAGCAGGAGCGGGAGCAGCAGCAGGAGTGGGAGCAGCAGCAGGAGCGGGAGCAGCAGCAGCAGCAGCAGGAGCGGGAGCAGACAAGGAGTGGGAGCAGCAGCAGGAGCGGGAGCAGCAGCAGCAGCAGCAGGAGCGGGAGCAGCAGCAGCAGCAGCAGGAGCGGGAGCAGCAGCAGGAGCGGGAGCTGGCGCAGCAGAAGGAGCGGCAGCAGCAGCAGGAGCGGGAGCAGCAGCAGGAGTGGGAGCAGCAGCAGGAGCGGGAGCAGCAGCAGCAGCAGGAGCGGGAGCAGCAGCAGGAGCGGGAGCAGCAGCAGCAGGAGCGCGAGCGGGGAGCAGCAGCAGCAGCAGGAGAGGGAACAGCAGCAGGAGCATGAGCAGCAGCAGGAGCAGGAGCGGGAGCAGCAGCAGCAGCAGGAGCGGGAGCAGCAGCAGCAGGAGCGGGAGAAGAAGCAGCAGCAGGGAGCGGGAGCGGGAGCAGCAGCAGGAGCGGGAGCAGCAGCAGCAGGTTCGCGAGCGGGAGCAGCAGCAGCAGCAGGAGAGGGAACAGCAGCAGGAGCGGAAGCATCAGCAGGAGCATTAGCGGGGAGCAGCAGCAGCAGCAGGAGCGGGAGCAGCAGCAGCAGGAGCGGGAGCAGCAGCAGCAGCAGGAGCAGGAGCGGGGAGCAGCAGCAGCAGGAGCGGGAAGTAGCAGCAGCAGCAGGAGCGGGAGCGGGAGCAGCAGCTGCAGGAGCGGGGAGCGGGAGCAACAGCAGCAGGAGCGGGAGGCAGCAGCAGCAGCAGGAGCGGGGAGCAGCAGCAGCAGGAGCGGGAGCAGCAGCAGGAGCGGGAGCAGCAGCAGCAGCAGGAGCGGGAGCAGCAGCAGCAGCAGAAGCGGGAGCAGCAGCAGGAGCGGGAGCGGGAGCAGCAGCAGGAGCGGGAGCGGGAGCAGCAGCAGGAGCGGGAGCGGTGTGCAGCAGCAGGTGCGGGCAGCAGCAGCGAGAGCCGGGGAGCAGCAGTAGGAGTAGCGGGAGCGGGAGCAGCAGCAGGAGCGGGAGCGGGGAGCAGCAGCAGCAGCAGGTGCGGGAGCAGCAGCAGGAGCGGGAGCCGCAGCAGCAGCAGGAGCGGGAGCAACATCAGCAGCAGCAGCAGGAGCGGGAGCAGCAGCAGGAGTGGGAGCAGCAGCAGGAGCAGGAGCGGGAGCAGCAGCAGGAGTGGGAGCAGCAGCAGCAGCAGGAGCGGGAGCAGCAGCAGGAGCGGGGAGCGGGAGCAGCAGCAGCAGCAGGAGCGGGAGCAGCAGCAGGAGCGGGAGCAGCAGCAGCAGCAGGAGCGGGAGCAGCAGCGGGAGTGGGAGCAGCAGCAGCAGCAGGAGCGGGAGCAGCAGCAGGAGCAGGAGCGGGAGCAGCAGCAGCAGCAGGAGCAGGAGCAGCAGCAGCAGCAGGAGCGGGAGCAGCAGCAGCAGGAGCGGGAGCAGCAGCAGGAGTGTGAGCAGCAGCAGGAGCGGGAGCTTCAGCAGCAGGAGCGGGGAGCAGCAGCAGGAGCGGGGAGCAGCAGCAGGAGCGCGAGCGGGAGCAGCAGCAGCAGGAGCGGGAGCAGCAGCAGCAGGAGTGGGAGCAGCAGCAGCAGGAGTGGGAGCAGCAGCAACAGGAGCAACAGCAGCAGCAGCAGGAACGGGGAGCAGCAGCAGCAGGAGAGGGAGCGGGAGCAGCAGAAGCAGTAGAAGGAGCGGGAGCGGGAGCAGCAGCAGCAGGAGCGGGAGCAGCAGCAGGAGCAGCAGCAGCAGGAGCGGGAGAAGCAGCAGCAGCAGGAGCGGGAGCGGTAGCACCAGCAGGAGCGGGAGCAGCAGCAGCAGGAGCGCGAGCGGGAGCAGCAGCAGCAGCAGGAGAGGGAACAGCAGCAGGAGCGGAAGCATCAGCAGCAGCAGGAGCGGGAGCGGAAGCAGCAGCAGCAGGAGCGGGAGCAGCAGCAGCAGCAGGAGCGGAGCAGCGGGAGCAGCAGCAGCACGAGTGGGAGCAGCAGCAGGAGTGGGAGCAGCAGCAGGAGTGGGAGCAGCAGCAGCAGCTGGAGCGGGAGCAGCAGCAGCAGCAGCAGGAGTGGAGCAGCAGCAGCAGCAGGAGCGGGAGCAACAGCAGGAGCGGGGAGCGGGAGCAGCAGCAGGAGCGGGAGCAGCAGCAGGAGCGGGAGCGGCAGCAGGAGCGGGAGCAGCAGCAGCAGCAGGAGCGGGAGCAGCAGCAGGAGCGGGAGCGGGGAGCAGCAGCAGGAGCGGGAGCAGCAGCAGGAGTGGGTGCAGCAGCAGCAGCAGGAGGGGGAGCGGGAGCGGGAAGCAGCAGCAACCGCTAGCGGCAGCAGCAGCAGCAGGAGTGGGAGCAGCAGCAGGAGTGGGAGCAGCAGCAGCAGGAGCGGGAGCAGCAGCAGCAGCAGGAGCGGGAGCAGCAGCAGCAGGAGTGGGAGCAGCAGCAGGAGCAGGAGTGGGAGCAGCAGCAGGAGCGGGAACAGCAGCAGCAGCAGGAGTGGGAGCAGCAGCAGCAGCAGGAGTGGGAGCAGCAGCAGCAGCAGGAGCGGGAGCAGCAGCAGCAGGAGTGGGAGCAGCAGCAGGCAGCAGCAGCAGGTTTGGGAGCAGCAGCAGCAGCAGGAGCGGGAGCAGCAGCAGCAGCAGGAGCGGGAGCAGCAGCAGCAGCAGGAGCGGGAGCAGCAGCAAGCTGCAGCAGCAGGAGTGGGAGCAGCAGCAGGAGCGGGGTGCAGCGGCAGCATGAGCGGGAGCGGGAGCAGAAGCAGGAGCGGGAGCAGCAGCAGCAGGAGCGCGAGCGGGAACAGCAGCAGCAGCAGGGAGTGGGAGCAGCAGCAGCAGGAGTGGCAGCAGCAGCAGTAGCGGGAGCAGCAGCAGCAGGAGCGGGAGCAGCAGCAGGAGCGGGAGCAGCACCAGCAGGAGTGGGAGCAGCAGCAGGAGCGGGAGCAGCAGCAGCAGGAGTGGGAGCAGCAGCAGGAGCGGGAGCTTCAGCAGCAGGAGCGGGAGCAGCAGCAGTAGCGGGAGCAGCAGCAGGAGCGCGAGCAGGAGCAGCAGCAGGCAGGAGCGGGAGCACAGCAGCAGGAGTGGGAGCAGCAGCAGCAGGAGTGGGAGCAGCAGCAACAGGAGCAACAGCAGCAGCAGCAGGAACGGGAGCAGCAGCAGCAGGAGCGGGAGCGGGAGCAGCAGAAGCAGTAGCAGGAGCGCGAGCGGGGAGCAGCAGCAGCAGGAGCGGCGAGCGGGAGCAGCAGCAGCAGGAACGGGGAGCAGCAGCAAGAGCAGCAGCAGCAGCAGCAGGAGCGCGAGCGGGAGCAGCAGCAGCAGGAGTGGGAGCAGCAGCAGGAGCGGGGAGCAGCAGCAGCAGGAGCGCGAGCGGGAGCAGCAGCAGCAGGAGTGGGAGCAGCAGCAGCAGCAGCGGGAGCAGCAGCAGCAGGAGCAGGAGCGGGGAGCAGCAGCAGCAGCAGGAGCTGGGAGCAGCAGCAGCAGCAGGAGCGGGAGCATCTGCAGCAGGAGCTGGGAGCGGGAGCAGCAGCAGGAGCGGGAGCAGCAGCAGCAGGGGCGGCGAGCGGGAGCAGCAGCAGCAGCAGGAGTGGGAGCAGCAGCATAAGGAGTGGGAGCAGCAGCAGTAGCGGGAGCAGCAGCAGCAGGAGCGGGGAGCAGCAGCAGGAGTGGGAGCAGCAGCAGCAGGAGCAGCAGCAGCAGCAACAGGAGCGGGAGCATCAGCAGCAGGAGCAGGAGCAGCAGCAGGAGTGGGAGCAGCAGCAGGAGTGGGAGCAGCAGCAGCAGCAGGAGTGGGAGCAGCAGCAGCAGCAGGAGCAGGAGCGGGAGCAGCAGCAGGAGTGGGAGCAGCAGCAGGAGCGGGAGCAGCAGCAGCAGCAGCAGGAGCGGGAGCAGACAAGGAGTGGGAGCAGCAGCAGGAGCGGGAGCAGCAGCAGCAGCAGCAGGAGCGGGAGCAGCAGCAGCAGCAGCAGGAGCGGGAGCAGCAGCAGGAGCGGGAGCTGGCGCAGCAGAAGGAGCGGCAGCAGCAGCAGGAGCGGGAGCAGCAGCAGGAGTGGGAGCAGCAGCAGGAGCGGGAGCAGCAGCAGCAGCAGGAGCGGGAGCAGCAGCAGGAGCGGGAGCAGCAGCAGCAGGAGCGCGAGCGGGAGCAGCAGCAGCAGCAGGAGAGGGAACAGCAGCAGGAGCATGAGCAGCAGCAGGAGCAGGAGCGGGAGCAGCAGCAGCAGCAGGGAGGCGGGAGCAGCAGCAGCAGGAGCGGGAGAAGAAGCAGCAGCAGGAGCGGGAGCGGGAGCAGCAGCAGGAGCGGGAGCAGCAGCAGCAGGTTCGCGAGCGGGAGCAGCAGCAGCAGCAGGAGAGGGAACAGCAGCAGGAGCGGAAGCATCAGCAGGAGCATTAGCGGGAGCAGCAGCAGCAGCAGGAGCGGGAGCAGCAGCAGCAGGAGCGGGAGCAGCAGCAGCAGCAGGAGCTAGGAGCGGGAGCAGCAGCAGCAGGAGCGGGGAGTAGCAGCAGCAGCAGGAGCGGGAGCGGGAGCAGCAGCTGCAGGAGCGGGAGCGGGAGCAACAGCAGCAGGAGCGGGAGCAGCAGCAGCAGCAGGAGCGGGAGCAGCAGCAGCAGGAGCGGGAGCAGCAGCAGGAGCGGGAGCAGCAGCAGCAGCAGGAGCGGGAGCAGCAGCAGCAGCAGAAGCGGGAGCAGCAGCAGGAGCGGGAGCGGGAGCAGCAGCAGGAGCGGGAGCGGGAGCAGCAGCAGGAGCGGGAGCGGGTGCAGCAGCAGGTGCGGCAGCAGCAGCGAGAGCGGGGAGCAGCAGTAGGAGTAGCGGGAGCGGGAGCAGCAGCAGGAGCGGGAGCGGGAGCAGCAGCAGCAGCAGGTGCGGGAGCAGCAGCAGGAGCGGGAGCCGCAGCAGCAGCAGGAGCGGGAGCAACATCAGCAGCAGCAGCAGGAGCGGGAGCAGCAGCAGGAGTGGGAGCAGCAGCAGGAGCAGGAGCGGGAGCAGCAGCAGGAGTGGGAGCAGCAGCAGCAGCAGGAGCGGGAGCAGCAGCAGGAGCGGGAGCGGGAGCAGCAGCAGCAGCAGGAGCGGGAGCAGCAGCAGGAGCGGGAGCAGCAGCAGCAGCAGGAGCGGGAGCAGCAGCGGGAGTGGGAGCAGCAGCAGCAGCAGGAGCGGGAGCAGCAGCAGGAGCAGGAGCGGGAGCAGCAGCAGCAGCAGGAGCAGGAGCAGCAGCAGCAGCAGGAGCGGGAGCAGCAGCAGCAGGAGCGGGAGCAGCAGCAGGAGTGTGAGCAGCAGCAGGAGCGGGGAGCAGCAGCAGGAGTGGGAGCAGCAGAGAGCGGGAGCAGCAGCAGGAGTGGGAGCAGCAGCAGCAGCAGGAGTGAGAGCAGCAGCAGCAGCAGGAGTGGCAGCAGCAGCAGGAGCGGGAGCAGCAGCAGGAGTGGGAGCAGCAGCAGGAGCGGGAGCAGCAGCAGCAGCAGGAGCGGGAGCGGGGAGCAGCAGCAGGAGCGGGAGCAGCAGCAGCAGGAGCGCGAGCGGGAGCAGCAGTAGCAGCAGGAGAGGGAACAGCAGCAGGAGCGGAAGCATCAGCAGGAGCAGGAGCGGGAGCAGCAGCAGCAGGAGTGGGAGAAGCAGCAGGAGCGGGAGCTTCAGCAGCAGGAGCGGGAACAGCAGCAGGAGCGGGAGCAGCAGCAGCAGCGCGAGCGGGAGCAGCAGCAGCAGGAGCGGGAGCAGCAGCAGCAGGAGTGGGAGCAGCAGCAGCAGGAGTGGGGAGCAGCAGCAGCAGGAGCAGCAGCAGCAGCAACAGGAGCGGGAGCATCAGCAGCAGGAGCGGGAGCAGCAGCAGGAGTGGGAGCAGCAGCAGGAGTGGGAGCAGCAGCAGGAGTGGGAGCAGCAGCAGCAGCAGGAGTGGGAGCAGCAGCAGCAGCAGGAGTGGGAGCAGCAGCAGCAGCAGGAGCAGGAGCGGGAGCAGCAGCAGGAGTGGGAGCAGCAGCAGGAGCGGGAGAGCAGCAGCAGCAGCAGCAGGAGGCGGGAGCAGACAAGGAGTGGGAGCAGAGCAGGAGCGGGGAGCAGCAGCAGCAGCAGCAGGAGCGGGAGCAGCAGCAGCAGCAGCAGGAGCGGGAGCAGCAGCAGGAGCGGGAGCGGGCCGCAGCAGAAGGAGCGGCAGCAGCAGCAGGAGTGGGAGCAGCAGCAGGAACGGGAGCAGCAGCAGGAGTGGGAGCAGCAGCAGGAGCGGGAGCAGCAGCAGCAGCAGGAGAGGGAGCAGCAGCAGGAGCGGAGCAGCAGCAGCAGGAGCGCAAGCGGGAGCAGCAAGGCAGCAGCAGGAGAGGGAACAGCAGCAGGAGCATGAGCAGCAGCAGGAGCAGGAGCGGGGAGCAGCAGCAGCAGCAGGAGCGGGAGCAGCAGCAGCAGGAGCGGGAGAAGAAGCAGCAGCAGGAGCGGGAGCGGGAGCAGCAGCAGGAGCTGGGAGCAGCAGCAGCAGGAGCGCGAGCGGGAGCAGCAGCAGCAGCAGGAGAGGGAACAGCAGCAGGAGCGGAAGCATCAGCAGGAGCATTAGCGGGAGCAGCAGCAGCAGCAGGAGCGGGAGCAGCAGCAGCAGGAGCGGGAGGCAGCAGCAGCAGCAGGAGCAGGAGCGGGAGCAGCAGCAGCAGGAGCGGGAGCAGCAGCAGCAGCAGGAGCGGGAGCGGGAGCAGCAGCTGCAGGAGCGGGATCGGGAGCAACAGCAGCAGGAGCGGGAGCAGCAGCAGCAGCAGGAGCGGGGAGCAGCAGCAGCAGGAGCGGGAGCAGCAGCAGGAGCGGGAGCAGCAGCAGCAGCAGGAGCGGGAGAGCAGCAGCAGCAGCAGAAGCGGGAGCAGCAGCAGGAGCGGGAGCGGGAGCAGCAGCAGGAGCGGGAGCGGGAGCAGCAGCAGGAGCGGGAGCGGGGTGCAGCAGCAGGTGCGGCAGCAGCAGCGCGAGCGGGAGCAGCAGTAGGAGTAGCGGGAGGCGGGAGCAGCAGCAGGAGCGGGAGCGGGGAGCAGCAGCAGCAGCAGGAGCGGGGAGCAGCAGCAGGAGCGGGAGCCGCAGCAGCAGCAGGAGCGGGAGCAACAGCAGCAGCAGCAGCAGGAGCGGGAGCAGCAGCAGGAGTGGGAGCCGCAGCAGGAGCAGGAGCGGGAGCAGCAGCAGGAGTGGTAGCAGCAGCAGCAGCAGGAGCGGGAGCAGCAGCAGGAGCGGGAGCGGGAGCAGCAGCAGCAGCAGGAGCGGGAGCAGCAGCAGGAGCGGGAGCAGCAGCAGCAGCAGGAGCGGGAGCAGCAGCGGGAGTGGGAGCAGCAGCAGCAGCAGGAGCGGGAGCAGCAGCAGGAGCAGGAGCGGGAGCAGCAGCAGCAGCAGGAGCAGGAGCAGCAGCAGCAGCAGGAGCGGGAGCAGCAGCAGCAGGAGCTGGGAGCAGCAGCAGGAGTGTGAGCAGCAGCAGGAGCGGGAGCAGCAGCAGGAGTGGGAGAGGCAGCAGGAGCGGGAGCAGCAGCAGGAGTGGGGAGCAGCAGCAGCAGCAGGAGTGAGAGCAGCAGCAGCAGCAGGAGTGGCAGCAGCAGCAGGAGCGGGAGCAGCAGCAGGAGTGGGAGCAGCAGCAGGAGCGGGAGCAGCAGCAGCAGCAGGAGCGGGAGCGGGAGCAGCAGCAGGAGCGGGAGCAGCAGCAGCAGGAGCGCGAGCGGGAGCAGCAGCAGCAGCAGGAGAGGGAACAGCAGCAGGAGCGGAAGCATCAGCAGGAGCAGGAGCGGGAGCGGGAGCAGCAGCTGCAGGAGCGGGAGCGGGAGCAACAGCAGCAGGAGCGGGAGCAGCAGCAGCAGCAGGAGCGGGAGCAGCAGCAGCAGGAGCGGGAGCAGCAGCAGGAGCGGGAGCAGCAGCAGCAGCAGGAGCGGGAGCAGCAGCAGCAGCAGAAGCGGGGGCAGCAGCAGGAGCGGGAGCGGGAGCAGCAGCAGGAGCGGGAGCGGGAGCATCAGCAGGAGCCTGAGCGGGTGTGCAGCAGAAGGTGCGGCAGCAGCAGCGCGGAGCGGGAGCAGCAGTAGGAGCAGCGGGAGCGGGAGCAGCAGCAGGAGCGGGAGCCCGAGCAGCAGCAGCAGCAGGAGCGGGAGCAGCAGCAGGAGCGGGAGCCGCAGCAGCAGCAGGAGCGGGAGCAACAGCAGCAGCAGCAGCAGGAGCGGGGAGCAGCAGCAGGAGTGGGAGCAGCTGCAGGAGCAGGAGCGGGAGCAGCAGCAGGAGTGGGAGCAGCAGCAGCAGCAGGAGCGGGAGCAGCAGCAGGAGCGGGAGCGGGAGCAGCAGCAGCAGCAGGAGCGGGAGCAGCAGCAGGAGCGGGAGCAGCAGCAGCAGCAGGAGCGGGAGCAGCAGCGGGAGTGGGAGCAGCAGCAGCAGCAGGAGCGGGGAGCAGCAGCAGGAGCAGGAGCGGGAGCAGCAGCAGCAGCAGGAGCGGGAGCAGCAGCAGCAGCAGGAGCGGGAGCAGCAGCAGCAGGAGCGGGAGCAGCAGCAGGAGTGGGAGCAGCAGCAGGAGCGGGAGCAGCAGCAGGAGTGGGAGCAGCAGCAGGAGCGGGAGCAGCAGCAGGAGTTGGGATGCAGCAGCAGCAGCAGGAGTGAGAGCAGCAGCAGCAGCAGGAGTGGCAGCAGCAGCAGGAGCGCGAGCAGCAGCAGGAGTGGGAGCAGCAGCAGGAGCGGGAGCAGCAGCAGCAGCAGGAGTGGGAGCAGCAGCAGCAGCAGGAGTGGGAGCAGCAGCAGGAGCGGGAGCAGCAGCAGCAGCAGGAGTGGGAGCAGCAGCAGCAGCAGGAGTGGGGAGCAGCAGCAGGAGCGGGGAGCAGCAGCAGCAGCAGGAGTGGGAGCAGCAGCAGCAGCAGGAGTGGGAGCAGCAGCAGCAGCAGGAGCGGGAGCAGCAGCAGGAGTGGGAGCAGCAGCAGGAGCGGGGAGCAGCAGCAGCAGCAGCAGGAGCGGGAGCAGCAGCAGCAGCAGCAGCAGGAGCGGGAGCAGCAGCAGGAGCGGGAGCAGCAGCAGCAGCAGCAGGAGCGGGAGCAGCAGCAGGAGCGGGAGCAGCAGCAGCAGCAGCAGGAGCGGGAGCAGCAGCATGAGAGGGTGCGGGAGCAGCAGGAGTGGGAGCAGCAGCAGCAGCAGGAGCGGGAGCAGCAGCAGCAGCAGCAGGAGCGGGAGCAGCAGCAGGAGTGGGAGCAGCAGCAGGAGTGGGAGCAGCAGCAGCAGCAGGAGCGGGAGCAGCAGCAGCAGCAGCAGGATTGGGAGCAGCAGTAGCAGCAGGAGTGGGAGCAGCAGCAGCAGCAGGAGTGGGAGCAGCAGCAGGAGGTGGATTGGGAGCAGCAGCAGCAGCAGGAGTGGGAGCAGCAGCAGGAGCGGCAGCAGCAGCAGCAGGAGTGGGAGCAGCAGCAGGAGCGGGAGCAGCAGCAGGAGTGGGAGCAGCAGCAGTAGTGGGAGCGGCAGCAGGAAAAGCAGCAGCAGCAGGAGTGGGAGCAGCAGCAGGAATGGGAGCAGCAGCAGCAGCAGGAGCGGGAGCAGCAGCAGGAGCGGGAGCAGCAGCAGGAGTGGGAGCAGCAGCAGGAGCGGGAGCAGCAGCAGGATTGGGAGCAGTAGCAGGAGCGGGAGCAGCAGCAGCAGCAGGAGCGGGAGCAGCATCGGAGCCGGAGCGGGAGCAGCAACAGGAGCGGGAGCAGCAGCAGCAGGAATGCGAGCGGGAGCAGCAGCAGCAGCATGAGTGGGAGAGGCAGCAGGAGCGGTAGCAGCAGCAGGGGTGGGAACAGCAGCAGGACCGAGAGCAGCAGCAGCAAGAGGAGCGGGAGCAGCAGCAGCAGCAGGAGAGGGAGCAGCAGCAGCAGGAGCGGGAGCAGCAGCAGGAGCAGGAGCGGGAGCAGCAGCGCGAGCGGGAGCAGCAGCGCGAGCGGGAGCAGCAGCAGCAGCGGGAGCGGGAGCAGCAGCAGGAGCGAGAGCAGCAGCAGGAGCGGGAGCAGCAGCAGCAGCAGGATCGGGAGCAGCAGCAGGAGTGGGAGCAGCAGCAGCAGCAGTAGTGGGAGCAGCAGCAGGAGCAGGAGCGGGAGCATCAGCAGCAGCAGGAGCGGGAGCAGCAGCAGCAGCAGGTGCGGGAGCAGCAGCAGGAGTGGGAGCAGCAGCAGTAGCAGGATTGGGAGCAGAAGCAGCAGCAGGAGTGGGAGCAGCAGCATGAGCGGGAGCAGCAGCAGGAGTGTGAGCAGCAGCAGGAGTGGGAGCAGCAGCAGCAGCAGGAGTGGGAGCAGCAGCAGCAGCAGGAGTGGGAGCAGCAGCAGTAGCAGGAGCAGGAGCGGGAGCAGCAGCAGGAGTGGGAGCAGCAGCAGGAGCGGGAGCAGCAGCAGCAGCAGCTGGAGCGGAAGCAGAAGCAGGAGTGGGAGCAGCAGCAGGAGCGGGAGCAGCAGCAGCAGCAGCAGGAGTGGGAGCAGCAGCAGCAGCAGCAGGAGCGGGAACAGCCGCAGCAGCAGCAGGGGCGGGAGCAGCAGCAGGAGTGGGAGCAGCAGCAGGAGCGGGAGCAGCAGCAGGAGTTGGGAGCAGCAGCAGCAGCAGGAGTGAGAGCAGCAGCAGCAGCAGGAGTGGCAGCAGCAGCAGGAGCGCGAGCAGCAGCAGGAGTGGGAGCAGCAGCAGGAGCGGGAGCAGCAGCAGCAGCAGGAGTGGGAGCAGCAGCAGCAGCAGGAGTGGGAGCAGCAGCAGGAGCGGGAGCAGCAGCAGCAGCAGGAGTGGGAGCAGCAGCAGCAGCAGGAGTGGGAGCAGCAGCAGGAGCGGGAGCAGCAGCAGCAGCAGGAGTGGGAGCAGCAGCAGCAGCAGGAGTGGGAGCAGCAGCAGCAGCAGGAGCGGGAGCAGCAGCAGGAGTGGGAGCAGCAGCAGGAGCGGGAGCAGCAGCAGCAGCAGCAGGAGCGGGAGCAGCAGCAGCAGCAGCAGCAGGAGCGGGAGCAGCAGCAGGAGCGGGAGCAGCAGCTGCAGCAGCAGGAGCGGGAGCAGCAGCAGGAGCGGGAGCAGCAGCAGCAGCAGCAGGAGCGGGAGCAGCAGCATGAGAGGGTGCGGGAGCAGCAGGAGTGGGAGCAGCAGCAGCAGCAGGAGCGGGAGCAGCAGCAGCAGCAGCAGGAGCGGGAGCAGCAGCAGGAGTGGGAGCAGCAGCAGGAGTGGGAGCAGCAGCAGCAGCAGGAGCGGGAGCAGCAGCAGCAGCAGCAGGATTGGGAGCAGCAGTAGCAGCAGGAGTGGGAGCAGCAGCAGCAGCAGGAGTGGGAGCAGCAGCAGGAGGTGGATTGGGAGCAGCAGCAGCAGCAGGAGTGGGAGCAGCAGCAGGAGCGGCAGCAGCAGCAGCAGGAGTGGGAGCAGCAGCAGGAGCGGGAGCAGCAGCAGGAGTGGGAGCAGCAGCAGTAGTGGGAGCGGCAGCAGGAAAAGCAGCAGCAGCAGGAGTGGGAGCAGCAGCAGGAATGGGAGCAGCAGCAGCAGCAGGAGCGGGAGCAGCAGCAGGAGCGGGAGCAGCAGCAGGAGTGGGAGCAGCAGCAGGAGCGGGAGCAGCAGCAGGATTGGGAGCAGTAGCAGGAGCGGGAGCAGCAGCAGCAGCAGGAGCGGGAGCAGCATCGGAGCCGGAGCGGGAGCAGCAACAGGAGCGGGAGCAGCAGCAGCAGGAATGCGAGCGGGAGCAGCAGCAGCAGCATGAGTGGGAGAGGCAGCAGGAGCGGTAGCAGCAGCAGGGGTGGGAACAGCAGCAGGACCGAGAGCAGCAGCAGCAAGAGGAGCGGGAGCAGCAGCAGCAGCAGGAGAGGGAGCAGCAGCAGCAGGAGCGGGAGCAGCAGCAGGAGCAGGAGCGGGAGCAGCAGCGCGAGCGGGAGCAGCAGCGCGAGCGGGAGCAGCAGCAGCAGCGGGAGCGGGAGCAGCAGCAGGAGCGAGAGCAGCAGCAGGAGCGGGAGCAGCAGCAGCAGCAGGATCGGGAGCAGGAGCAGGAGCGGGAGCAGCAGCAGCAGCAGGAGAGGGAGCAGCAGCAGCAGCTGGAGCGGGAGCAGCAGCAGCAGCAGCAGCAGGAGCGGGAGCAGCCGCAGGAGTGGGAGCAGCAGCAGCAGCAGGAGCGGGAGCAGCAGCACGATCGGGAGCAGCAGCAGCAGCAGGAGCGTGAGCAGCAGCAGGAGTGGGAGCAGCAGCAGCAGCAGTAGTGGGAGCAGCAGCAGGAGCAGGAGCGGGAGCATCAGCAGCAGCAGGAGCGGGAGCAGCAGCAGCAGCAGGTGCGGGAGCAGCAGCAGGAGTGGGAGCAGCAGCAGTAGCAGGATTGGGAGCAGAAGCAGCAGCAGGAGTGGGAGCAGCAGCATGAGCGGGAGCAGCAGCAGGAGTGTGAGCAGCAGCAGGAGTGGGAGCAGCAGCAGCAGCAGGAGTGGGAGCAGCAGCAGCAGCAGGAGTGGGAGCAGCAGCAGTAGCAGGAGCAGGAGCGGGAGCAGCAGCAGGAGTGGGAGCAGCAGCAGGAGCGGGAGCAGCAGCAGCAGCAGCTGGAGCGGAAGCAGAAGCAGGAGTGGGAGCAGCAGCAGGAGCGGGAGCAGCAGCAGCAGCAGCAGGAGTGGGAGCAGCAGCAGCAGCAGCAGGAGCGGGAGCAGCCGCAGCAGCAGCAGGGGCGGGAGCAGCAGCAGGAGTGGGAGCAGCAGCAGGAGTGGGAGCAGCAGCAGCAGCAGGAGCGGGAGCAGCAGCAGCAGCAGCTGGAGCGGGAGCAGCAGCAGGAGTGGGATGAGCAGCAGGAGTGGGAGCAGCAGCAGCAGCAGGAGCAGGAGCAGCAGCAGCAGCAGCAGGAGTGGGAGCAGCAGCAGCAGCAGGAGCGGGAGCAGCAGCAGCAGGAGCGGGAGCAGCAGCAGGAGCAGGAGCGGGAGCAGCAGCGCGAGCGGGAGCCGCAGCGCGAGCGGGAGCAGCAGCACCAGCAGGAGCGGGAGCAGCAGCAGCAGCAGGAGCGGGAGCAGCAGCAGGAGCAGGAGTGGGAGCAGCAGCAGGAGCGGGAGCGGGAGCAGCAGCAGGAGCGGGAGCAGCAGCAGCAGCAGGAGTGGGAGCAGCAGCGCGAGCGGGAGCAGCAGTAGGAAGAGCGGGAGCGGGAGCAGCAGCAGGAGCGGGAGCGGGAGCAGCAGCAGCAGCAGGAGCGGGAGCAGCAGCAGGAGCGGGAGCAGCAGCAGCAGCAGGAGAGGGAGCAGCAGCAGCAGCAGGAGCGGGAGCAGCAGCAGGAGCTGGAGCAGCAGCAGCAGCAGGAGAGGGAGCAGCAGCAGCAGCAGGAGCGGGAGCAGCAGCAGGAGCGGGAGCAGCAGCAGCAGCAGGAGCGGGAGCAGCAGCAGGAGTGGGAGCAGCAGCAGCAGCAGTAGCGGGAGCAGCAGCAGGAGCAGGAGCGGGAGCAGCAGCAGCAGCAGGAGTGGGAGCGGGAGCAGCAGCAGGAGTGGGAGCAGCAGCAGGAGCGGGAGAAGCAGCAGCAGCAGCAGGAGCGAGAGCAGAAGCAGGAGTGGGAGCAGCAGCAGGAGCGGGAGCAGCAGCAGCAGCAGCAGGAGCGGGAGCAGCAGCAGTAGCAGCAGGAGCGGGAGCAGCAGCAGCAGCAGCAGGAGCGGGAGCAGCAGCAGGAGAGGGAGCAGCAGCAGGAGTGGGAGCAGCAGCAGCAGCAGGAGCGGGAGCAGCAGCAGCAGCAGCAGGAGCGGGAGCACCAACAGGAGTGGGAGCAGCAGCAGGAGTGGGAGCAGCAGCAGCAGCAGGAGCTGGAGCAGCAGCAGCAGCAGCAGGAGTGGGAGCAGCAGCAGCAGCAGGAGCGGGAGCAGCAGCAGGAGCGGGAGCGGGATCAGCAGCAGGAGCGGGAGCAGCAGCAGGAGCGGGAGCAGCAGCAGCAGCAGGAGCGGGAGCAGCAGCAGGAGCGGGAGCGGGAGCAGCAGCAGGATCGGGAGCAGCAGCAGCAGGAGCGCGAGCGGGAGCAGCAGCAGCAGCAGGAGAGGGAACAGCAGCAGGAGCGGGCGCAGCAGCAGGAGCAGGAGCAGGAGCAGCAGCAGCAGCAGGAGCGGGAGCTGCAGCAGCAGGAGTGGGATCGGGAGCAGCAGCAGCAGGTGCGGGAGCAGCAGCAGCAGCAGGAGCGGGAGTGGGAGCAGCAGCAGCAGGAGCGGGAGTAGCAGCAGCAGCAGGAGCGGGAGCGGGAGCAGCAGCAGCAGGAGCGGGAGCGGGAGCAGCAGCAGCAGGAGCGGGAGCAGCAGCAGCAGCAGGAGCGGGAGCAGCAGCAGGAGCAGTAGCGGGAGCAGCAGCGCGACCGGGAGCAGCAGCGCGAGCGGGAGCAGCAGCAGCAGCAGGAGCGGCAGCAGCAGCAGCAGCAGGAGCGGGAGCAGCAGCAGGAGCGGGAGCGGGAGCAGCAGCAGGAGCGGGAGCGGGAGCAGCAGCAGGAGCGGGAGCAGCAGCAGCAGCAGGAGCGGAAGCAGCATAGCGAGTGGGAGCAGCAGTAGGAGGAGCGGGAGCGGGAGCAGCAGCAGGAGCCGGAGCGGGAGCAGCAGCAGCAGCAGGAGCGGGAGCAGCAGCAGGAGCGGAAGCAGCAGCAGGAGTGGGTCAGCAGCAGGAGCAGGAGCGGGAGCAGCAGCAGGAGTGGGAGCAGCAGCAGCAGCAGGAGTGGGAGCAGCAGCAGGAGTGGGAGCAGCAGCAGCAGCAGGAGCGGGAGCAGCAGCAGGAGCGGGAGCAGCAGCAGGAGTGGGAGCGGGAGCAGCAGCAGCAGCAGGAGCGGGAGCAGCAGCAGGAGCGGGAGCAGCAGCAGCAGCAGGAGCGGGAGCAGCAGCGGGAGTGGGAGCAGCAGCAGCAGCAGGAGCGGGAGCAGCAGCAGGAGCAGGAGCGGGAGCAGCAGCAGCAGCAGGAGCGGAGGCAGCAGCATCAGCAGGAGCGGGAGCAGCAGCAGCAGGATCGGGAGCAGCAGCAGGAGTGGGAGCAGCAGCAGGAGCGGGAGCAGCAGCAGGAGCGGGAGCAGCAGCAGGAGCGGGAGCAGCAGCAGCAGGAGCGGGAGCAGCAGCAGGAGTGGGAGCAGCAGCAGCAGCAGGAGTGGGAGCAGCAGCAGGAGCAGGAGCGGGAGCAGCAGCGCGAGCGGGAGCCGCAGCGCGAGCGGGAGCAGCAGCACCAGCAGGAGCGGGAGCAGCAGCAGCAGCAGGAGCGGGAGCAGCAGCAGGAGCAGGAGTGGGAGCAGCAGCAGGAGCGGGAGCGGGAGCAGCAGCAGGAGCGGGAGCAGCAGCAGCAGCAGGAGTGGGAGCAGCAGCGCGAGCGGGAGCAGCAGTAGGAAGAGCGGGAGCGGGAGCAGCAGCAGGAGCGGGAGCGGGAGCAGCAGCAGCAGCAGGAGCGGGGAGCAGCAGCAGGAGCGGGAGCAGCAGCAGCAGCAGGAGAGGGAGCAGCAGCAGCAGCAGGAGCGGGAGCAGCAGCAGGAGCTGGAGCAGCAGCAGCAGCAGGAGAGGGAGCAGCAGCAGCAGCAGGAGCGGGAGCAGCAGCAGGAGCGGGAGCAGCAGCAGCAGCAGGAGCGGGAGCAGCAGCAGGAGTGGGAGCAGCAGCAGCAGCAGTAGCGGGAGCAGCAGCAGGAGCAGGAGCGGGAGCAGCAGCAGCAGCAGGAGTGGGAGCGGGAGCAGCAGCAGGAGTGGGAGCAGCAGCAGGAGCGGGAGAAGCAGCAGCAGCAGCAGGAGCGGGAGCAGAAGCAGGAGTGGGAGCAGCAGCAGGAGCGGGAGCAGCAGCAGCAGCAGCAGGAGCGGGAGCAGCAGCAGTAGCAGCAGGAGCGGGAGCAGCAGCAGCAGCAGCAGGAGCGGGAGCAGCAGCAGGAGAGGGAGCAGCAGCAGGAGTGGGAGCAGCAGCAGCAGCAGGAGCGGGAGCAGCAGCAGCAGCAGCAGGAGCGGGAGCACCAACAGGAGTGGGAGCAGCAGCAGGAGTGGGAGCAGCAGCAGCAGCAGGAGCTGGAGCAGCAGCAGCAGCAGCAGGAGTGGGAGCAGCAGCAGCAGCAGGAGCGGGAGCAGCAGCAGGAGCGGGAGCGGGATCAGCAGCAGGAGCGGGAGCAGCAGCAGGAGCGGGAGCAGCAGCAGCAGCAGGAGCGGGAGCAGCAGCAGGAGCGGGAGCGGGAGCAGCAGCAGGATCGGGAGCAGCAGCAGCAGGAGCGCGAGCGGGAGCAGCAGCAGCAGCAGGAGAGGGAACAGCAGCAGGAGCGGGCGCAGCAGCAGGAGCAGGAGCAGGAGCAGCAGCAGCAGCAGGAGCGGGAGCTGCAGCAGCAGGAGTGGGATCGGGAGCAGCAGCAGCAGGTGCGGGAGCAGCAGCAGCAGCAGGAGCGGGAGTGGGAGCAGCAGCAGCAGGAGCGGGAGTAGCAGCAGCAGCAGGAGCGGGAGCGGGAGCAGCAGCAGCAGGAGCGGGAGCGGGAGCAGCAGCAGCAGGAGCGGGAGCAGCAGCAGCAGCAGGAGCGGGAGCAGCAGCAGGAGCAGTAGCGGGAGCAGCAGCGCGACCGGGAGCAGCAGCGCGAGCGGGAGCAGCAGCAGCAGCAGGAGCGGCAGCAGCAGCAGCAGCAGGAGCGGGAGCAGCAGCAGGAGCGGGAGCGGGAGCAGCAGCAGGAGCGGGAGCGGGAGCAGCAGCAGGAGCGGGAGCAGCAGCAGCAGCAGGAGCGGAAGCAGCATAGCGAGTGGGAGCAGCAGTAGGAGGAGCGGGAGCGGGAGCAGCAGCAGGAGCCGGAGCGGGAGCAGCAGCAGCAGCAGGAGCGGGAGCAGCAGCAGGAGCGGAAGCAGCAGCAGGAGTGGGTCAGCAGCAGGAGCAGGAGCGGGAGCAGCAGCAGGAGTGGGAGCAGCAGCAGCAGCAGGAGTGGGAGCAGCAGCAGGAGTGGGAGCAGCAGCAGCAGCAGGAGCGGGAGCAGCAGCAGGAGCGGGAGCAGCAGCAGGAGTGGGAGCGGGAGCAGCAGCAGCAGCAGGAGCGGGAGCAGCAGCAGGAGCGGGAGCAGCAGCAGCAGCAGGAGCGGGAGCAGCAGCGGGAGTGGGAGCAGCAGCAGCAGCAGGAGCGGGAGCAGCAGCAGGAGCAGGAGCGGGAGCAGCAGCAGCAGCAGGAGCGGAGGCAGCAGCATCAGCAGGAGCGGGAGCAGCAGCAGCAGGATCGGGAGCAGCAGCAGGAGTGGGAGCAGCAGCAGGAGCGGGAGCAGCAGCAGGAGCGGGAGCAGCAGCAGGAGCGGGAGCAGCAGCAGCAGGAGCGGGAGCAGCAGCAGGAGTGGGAGCAGCAGCAGCAGCAGGAGTGGGAGCAGCAGCAGGAGCAGGAGCGGGAGCAGCAGCAGCAGCAGGAGCGGGAACAGCAGCAGCAGGAGCGGGAACAGCAGCAGGAGTGGGAGCAGCAGCAGGAGCGGGAGCAGCAGCAGGAGTGGGAGCAGCAGCAGGAGCGGGACCAGCAGCGCGAGCGGGAGCAGCAGCGCGAGCCGGAGCAGCAGCTGCAGCAGGAGCAGGAGCAGCAGCAGGAGCGGGAGCAGCAGCAGGAGCAGGAGCAGCAGCATCAGCAGCAGCAGGAGCGGGAGCAGCATCAGGAGTGGGAGCAGCAGCAGGAGCAGGAGCGGGAGCAGCAGCAGGAGTGGGAGCAGCAGCAGCAGCAGGAGCGGGAGCAGCAGCAGGAGCGGGAGCAGCTGCAGCAGCAGGAGCGGGAGCAGCAGCAGGAGCGGGAGCAGCAGCAGCAGCAGGAGCGGGAGCAGAAGCAGGAGTGGGAGCAGCAGCAGGAGCGGGAGCAGCAGCAGCAGCAGCAGGAGTGGGAGCAGCAGCAGCAGCAGCAGGAGCGGGAGCAGCTGCAGGAGTGGGAGCAGCAGCAGGAGTGGGAGCAGCAGCAGCAGCAGGAGCGGGAGCAGCAGCAGCAGCAGCAGGAGCGGGAGCAGCAGCAGGAGTGGGAGCAGCAGCAGGATTGGGAGCAGCAGCAGCAGCTGGAGCGGGAGCAGCAGCAGCAGCAGCAGGAGTGGGAGCAGCAGCAGCAGCAGGAGCGGGAGCAGCAGCAGGAGCGGGAGCGGGAGCAGCAGCAGGAGCGGGAGCAGCAGCAGGAGCGGGAGCAGCAGCAGCAGCAGGAGCGGGAGCAGCAGCAGCAGCAGGAGCGGGAGCAGCAGCAGCAGGAGCGGGAGCAGCAGCAGGAGCGGGAGCAGCAGCAGCAGGAGTGGGAGCAGCAGCAGCAGCAGGAGGGGGAGCGGGAGCGGGAGCAGCAGCACCGCTAGCGGCAGCAGCAGCAGCAGGAGTGGGAGCAGCAGCAGGAGTGGGAGCAGCAGCCGCAGGAGCGGAACAGCAGCAGCAGCAGGAGCGGGAGCAGCAGCAGCAGCAGGAGCGGGAGCAGCAGCAGCAGGAGTGGGAGCAGCAGCAGCAGCAGCAGGAGCGGGAGCAGCAGCAGCAGCAGCAGCAGGAGCGGGAGCAGCAGCAGGAGCGGGAGCAGCAGCAGCAGCAGCAGGAGCGGGAGCAGCAGCAGGAGCGGGAGCAGCAGCAGCAGCAGCAGGAGCGGGAGCAGCAGCATGAGAGGGTGCGGGAGCAGCAGGAGTGGGAGCAGCAGCAGCAGCAGGAGCGGGAGCAGCAGCAGCAGCAGCAGGAGCGGGAGCAGCAGCAGGAGTGGGAGCAGCAGCAGGAGTGGGAGCAGCAGCAGCAGCAGGAGCGGGAGCAGCAGCAGCAGCAGCAGGATTGGGAGCAGCAGTAGCAGCAGGAGTGGGAGCAGCAGCAGCAGCAGGAGTGGGAGCAGCAGCAGGAGGTGGATTGGGAGCAGCAGCAGCAGCAGGAGTGGGAGCAGCAGCAGGAGCGGCAGCAGCAGCAGCAGGAGTGGGAGCAGCAGCAGGAGCGGGAGCAGCAGCAGGAGTGGGAGCAGCAGCAGTAGTGGGAGCGGCAGCAGGAAAAGCAGCAGCAGCAGGAGTGGGAGCAGCAGCAGGAATGGGAGCAGCAGCAGCAGCAGGAGCGGGAGCAGCAGCAGGAGCGGGAGCAGCAGCAGGAGTGGGAGCAGCAGCAGGAGCGGGAGCAGCAGCAGGATTGGGAGCAGTAGCAGGAGCGGGAGCAGCAGCAGCAGCAGGAGCGGGAGCAGCATCGGAGCCGGAGCGGGAGCAGCAACAGGAGCGGGAGCAGCAGCAGCAGGAATGCGAGCGGGAGCAGCAGCAGCAGCATGAGTGGGAGAGGCAGCAGGAGCGGGTAGCAGCAGCAGGGGTGGGAACAGCAGCAGGACCGAGAGCAGCAGCAGCAAGAGGAGCGGGAGCAGCAGCAGCAGCAGGAGAGGGAGCAGCAGCAGCAGGAGCGGGAGCAGCAGCAGGAGCAGGAGCGGGAGCAGCAGCGCGAGCGGGAGCAGCAGCGCGAGCGGGAGCAGCAGCAGCAGCGGGAGCGGGAGCAGCAGCAGGAGCGAGAGCAGCAGCAGGAGCGGGAGCAGCAGCAGCAGCAGGATCGGGAGCAGGAGCAGGAGCGGGAGCAGCAGCAGCAGCAGGAGAGGGAGCAGCAGCAGCAGCTGGAGCGGGAGCAGCAGCAGCAGCAGCAGCAGGAGCGGGAGCAGCCGCAGGAGTGGGAGCAGCAGCAGCAGCAGGAGCGGGAGCAGCAGCACGATCGGGAGCAGCAGCAGCAGCAGGAGCGTGAGCAGCAGCAGGAGTGGGAGCAGCAGCAGCAGCAGTAGTGGGAGCAGCAGCAGGAGCAGGAGCGGGAGCATCAGCAGCAGCAGGAGCGGGAGCAGCAGCAGCAGCAGGTGCGGGAGCAGCAGCAGGAGTGGGAGCAGCAGCAGTAGCAGGATTGGGAGCAGAAGCAGCAGCAGGAGTGGGAGCAGCAGCATGAGCGGGAGCAGCAGCAGGAGTGTGAGCAGCAGCAGGAGTGGGAGCAGCAGCAGCAGCAGGAGTGGGAGCAGCAGCAGCAGCAGGAGTGGGAGCAGCAGCAGTAGCAGGAGCAGGAGCGGGAGCAGCAGCAGGAGTGGGAGCAGCAGCAGGAGCGGGAGCAGCAGCAGCAGCAGCTGGAGCGGAAGCAGAAGCAGGAGTGGGAGCAGCAGCAGGAGCGGGAGCAGCAGCAGCAGCAGCAGGAGTGGGAGCAGCAGCAGCAGCAGCAGGAGCGGGAGCAGCCGCAGCAGCAGCAGGGGCGGGAGCAGCAGCAGGAGTGGGAGCAGCAGCAGGAGTGGGAGCAGCAGCAGCAGCAGGAGCGGGAGCAGCAGCAGCAGCAGCTGGAGCGGGAGCAGCAGCAGGAGTGGGATGAGCAGCAGGAGTGGGAGCAGCAGCAGCAGCAGGAGCAGGAGCAGCAGCAGCAGCAGCAGGAGTGGGAGCAGCAGCAGCAGCAGGAGCGGGAGCAGCAGCAGCAGGAGCGGGAGCAGCAGCAGGAGCAGGAGCGGGAGCAGCAGCGCGAGCGGGAGCCGCAGCGCGAGCGGGAGCAGCAGCACCAGCAGGAGCGGGAGCAGCAGCAGCAGCAGGAGCGGGAGCAGCAGCAGGAGCAGGAGTGGGAGCAGCAGCAGGAGCGGGGAGCGGGAGCAGCAGCAGGAGCGGGAGCAGCAGCAGCAGCAGGAGTGGGAGCAGCAGCGCGAGCGGGAGCAGCAGTAGGAAGAGCGGGAGCGGGAGCAGCAGCAGGAGCGGGAGCGGGAGCAGCAGCAGCAGCAGGAGCGGGAGCAGCAGCAGGAGCGGGAGCAGCAGCAGCAGCAGGAGAGGGAGCAGCAGCAGCAGCAGGAGCGGGAGCAGCAGCAGGAGCTGGAGCAGCAGCAGCAGCAGGAGAGGGAGCAGCAGCAGCAGCAGGAGCGGGAGCAGCAGCAGGAGCGGGAGCAGCAGCAGCAGCAGGAGCGGGAGCAGCAGCAGGAGTGGGAGCAGCAGCAGCAGCAGTAGCGGGAGCAGCAGCAGGAGCAGGAGCGGGAGCAGCAGCAGCAGCAGGAGTGGGAGCGGGAGCAGCAGCAGGAGTGGGAGCAGCAGCAGGAGCGGGAGAAGCAGCAGCAGCAGCAGGAGCGAGAGCAGAAGCAGGAGTGGGAGCAGCAGCAGGAGCGGGAGCAGCAGCAGCAGCAGCAGGAGCGGGAGCAGCAGCAGTAGCAGCAGGAGCGGGAGCAGCAGCAGCAGCAGCAGGAGCGGGAGCAGCAGCAGGAGAGGGAGCAGCAGCAGGAGTGGGAGCAGCAGCAGCAGCAGGAGCGGGAGCAGCAGCAGCAGCAGCAGGAGCGGGAGCACCAACAGGAGTGGGAGCAGCAGCAGGAGTGGGAGCAGCAGCAGCAGCAGGAGCTGGAGCAGCAGCAGCAGCAGCAGGAGTGGGAGCAGCAGCAGCAGCAGGAGCGGGAGCAGCAGCAGGAGCGGGAGCGGGATCAGCAGCAGGAGCGGGAGCAGCAGCAGGAGCGGGAGCAGCAGCAGCAGCAGGAGCGGGAGCAGCAGCAGGAGCGGGAGCGGGAGCAGCAGCAGGATCGGGAGCAGCAGCAGCAGGAGCGCGAGCGGGAGCAGCAGCAGCAGCAGGAGAGGGAACAGCAGCAGGAGCGGGCGCAGCAGCAGGAGCAGGAGCAGGAGCAGCAGCAGCAGCAGGAGCGGGAGCTGCAGCAGCAGGAGTGGGATCGGGAGCAGCAGCAGCAGGTGCGGGAGCAGCAGCAGCAGCAGGAGCGGGAGTGGGAGCAGCAGCAGCAGGAGCGGGAGTAGCAGCAGCAGCAGGAGCGGGAGCGGGAGCAGCAGCAGCAGGAGCGGGAGCGGGAGCAGCAGCAGCAGGAGCGGGAGCAGCAGCAGCAGCAGGAGCGGGAGCAGCAGCAGGAGCAGTAGCGGGAGCAGCAGCGCGACCGGGAGCAGCAGCGCGAGCGGGAGCAGCAGCAGCAGCAGGAGCGGCAGCAGCAGCAGCAGCAGGAGCGGGAGCAGCAGCAGGAGCGGGAGCGGGAGCAGCAGCAGGAGCGGGAGCGGGAGCAGCAGCAGGAGCGGGAGCAGCAGCAGCAGCAGGAGCGGAAGCAGCATAGCGAGTGGGAGCAGCAGTAGGAGGAGCGGGAGCGGGAGCAGCAGCAGGAGCCGGAGCGGGAGCAGCAGCAGCAGCAGGAGCGGGAGCAGCAGCAGGAGCGGAAGCAGCAGCAGGAGTGGGTCAGCAGCAGGAGCAGGAGCGGGAGCAGCAGCAGGAGTGGGAGCAGCAGCAGCAGCAGGAGTGGGAGCAGCAGCAGGAGTGGGAGCAGCAGCAGCAGCAGGAGCGGGAGCAGCAGCAGGAGCGGGAGCAGCAGCAGGAGTGGGAGCGGGAGCAGCAGCAGCAGCAGGAGCGGGAGCAGCAGCAGGAGCGGGAGCAGCAGCAGCAGCAGGAGCGGGAGCAGCAGCGGGAGTGGGAGCAGCAGCAGCAGCAGGAGCGGGAGCAGCAGCAGGAGCAGGAGCGGGAGCAGCAGCAGCAGCAGGAGCGGAGGCAGCAGCATCAGCAGGAGCGGGAGCAGCAGCAGCAGGATCGGGAGCAGCAGCAGGAGTGGGAGCAGCAGCAGGAGCGGGAGCAGCAGCAGGAGCGGGAGCAGCAGCAGGAGCGGGAGCAGCAGCAGCAGGAGCGGGAGCAGCAGCAGGAGTGGGAGCAGCAGCAGCAGCAGGAGTGGGAGCAGCAGCAGGAGCAGGAGCGGGAGCAGCAGCGCGAGCGGGAGCCGCAGCGCGAGCGGGAGCAGCAGCACCAGCAGGAGCGGGAGCAGCAGCAGCAGCAGGAGCGGGAGCAGCAGCAGGAGCAGGAGTGGGAGCAGCAGCAGGAGCGGGAGCGGGAGCAGCAGCAGGAGCGGGAGCAGCAGCAGCAGCAGGAGTGGGAGCAGCAGCGCGAGCGGGAGCAGCAGTAGGAAGAGCGGGAGCGGGAGCAGCAGCAGGAGCGGGAGCGGGAGCAGCAGCAGCAGCAGGAGCGGGAGCAGCAGCAGGAGCGGGAGCAGCAGCAGCAGCAGGAGAGGGAGCAGCAGCAGCAGCAGGAGCGGGAGCAGCAGCAGGAGCTGGAGCAGCAGCAGCAGCAGGAGAGGGAGCAGCAGCAGCAGCAGGAGCGGGAGCAGCAGCAGGAGCGGGAGCAGCAGCAGCAGCAGGAGCGGGAGCAGCAGCAGGAGTGGGAGCAGCAGCAGCAGCAGTAGCGGGAGCAGCAGCAGGAGCAGGAGCGGGAGCAGCAGCAGCAGCAGGAGTGGGAGCGGGAGCAGCAGCAGGAGTGGGAGCAGCAGCAGGAGCGGGAGAAGCAGCAGCAGCAGCAGGAGCGGGAGCAGAAGCAGGAGTGGGAGCAGCAGCAGGAGCGGGAGCAGCAGCAGCAGCAGCAGGAGCGGGAGCAGCAGCAGTAGCAGCAGGAGCGGGAGCAGCAGCAGCAGCAGCAGGAGCGGGAGCAGCAGCAGGAGAGGGAGCAGCAGCAGGAGTGGGAGCAGCAGCAGCAGCAGGAGCGGGAGCAGCAGCAGCAGCAGCAGGAGCGGGAGCACCAACAGGAGTGGGAGCAGCAGCAGGAGTGGGAGCAGCAGCAGCAGCAGGAGCTGGAGCAGCAGCAGCAGCAGCAGGAGTGGGAGCAGCAGCAGCAGCAGGAGCGGGAGCAGCAGCAGGAGCGGGAGCGGGATCAGCAGCAGGAGCGGGAGCAGCAGCAGGAGCGGGAGCAGCAGCAGCAGCAGGAGCGGGAGCAGCAGCAGGAGCGGGAGCGGGAGCAGCAGCAGGATCGGGAGCAGCAGCAGCAGGAGCGCGAGCGGGAGCAGCAGCAGCAGCAGGAGAGGGAACAGCAGCAGGAGCGGGCGCAGCAGCAGGAGCAGGAGCAGGAGCAGCAGCAGCAGCAGGAGCGGGAGCTGCAGCAGCAGGAGTGGGATCGGGAGCAGCAGCAGCAGGTGCGGGAGCAGCAGCAGCAGCAGGAGCGGGAGTGGGAGCAGCAGCAGCAGGAGCGGGAGTAGCAGCAGCAGCAGGAGCGGGAGCGGGAGCAGCAGCAGCAGGAGCGGGAGCGGGAGCAGCAGCAGCAGGAGCGGGAGCAGCAGCAGCAGCAGGAGCGGGAGCAGCAGCAGGAGCAGTAGCGGGAGCAGCAGCGCGACCGGGAGCAGCAGCGCGAGCGGGAGCAGCAGCAGCAGCAGGAGCGGCAGCAGCAGCAGCAGCAGGAGCGGGAGCAGCAGCAGGAGCGGGAGCGGGAGCAGCAGCAGGAGCGGGAGCGGGAGCAGCAGCAGGAGCGGGAGCAGCAGCAGCAGCAGGAGCGGAAGCAGCATAGCGAGTGGGAGCAGCAGTAGGAGGAGCGGGAGCGGGAGCAGCAGCAGGAGCCGGAGCGGGAGCAGCAGCAGCAGCAGGAGCGGGAGCAGCAGCAGGAGCGGAAGCAGCAGCAGGAGTGGGTCAGCAGCAGGAGCAGGAGCGGGAGCAGCAGCAGGAGTGGGAGCAGCAGCAGCAGCAGGAGTGGGAGCAGCAGCAGGAGTGGGAGCAGCAGCAGCAGCAGGAGCGGGAGCAGCAGCAGGAGCGGGAGCAGCAGCAGGAGTGGGAGCGGGAGCAGCAGCAGCAGCAGGAGCGGGAGCAGCAGCAGGAGCGGGAGCAGCAGCAGCAGCAGGAGCGGGAGCAGCAGCGGGAGTGGGAGCAGCAGCAGCAGCAGGAGCGGGAGCAGCAGCAGGAGCAGGAGCGGGAGCAGCAGCAGCAGCAGGAGCGGAGGCAGCAGCATCAGCAGGAGCGGGAGCAGCAGCAGCAGGATCGGGAGCAGCAGCAGGAGTGGGAGCAGCAGCAGGAGCGGGAGCAGCAGCAGGAGCGGGAGCAGCAGCAGGAGCGGGAGCAGCAGCAGCAGGAGCGGGAGCAGCAGCAGGAGTGGGAGCAGCAGCAGCAGCAGGAGTGGGAGCAGCAGCAGGAGCAGGAGCGGGAGCAGCAGCAGCAGCAGGAGCGGGAACAGCAGCAGCAGGAGCGGGAACAGCAGCAGGAGTGGGAGCAGCAGCAGGAGCGGGAGCAGCAGCAGGAGTGGGAGCAGCAGCAGGAGCGGGACCAGCAGCGCGAGCGGGAGCAGCAGCGCGAGCCGGAGCAGCAGCTGCAGCAGGAGCAGGAGCAGCAGCAGGAGCGGGAGCAGCAGCAGGAGCAGGAGCAGCAGCATCAGCAGCAGCAGGAGCGGGAGCAGCATCAGGAGTGGGAGCAGCAGCAGGAGCAGGAGCGGGAGCAGCAGCAGGAGTGGGAGCAGCAGCAGCAGCAGGAGCGGGAGCAGCAGCAGGAGCGGGAGCAGCTGCAGCAGCAGGAGCGGGAGCAGCAGCAGGAGCGGGAGCAGCAGCAGCAGCAGGAGCGGGAGCAGAAGCAGGAGTGGGAGCAGCAGCAGGAGCGGGAGCAGCAGCAGCAGCAGCAGGAGTGGGAGCAGCAGCAGCAGCAGCAGGAGCGGGAGCAGCTGCAGGAGTGGGAGCAGCAGCAGGAGTGGGAGCAGCAGCAGCAGCAGGAGCGGGAGCAGCAGCAGCAGCAGCAGGAGCGGGAGCAGCAGCAGGAGTGGGAGCAGCAGCAGGATTGGGAGCAGCAGCAGCAGCTGGAGCGGGAGCAGCAGCAGCAGCAGCAGGAGTGGGAGCAGCAGCAGCAGCAGGAGCGGGAGCAGCAGCAGGAGCGGGAGCGGGAGCAGCAGCAGGAGCGGGAGCAGCAGCAGGAGCGGGAGCAGCAGCAGCAGCAGGAGCGGGAGCAGCAGCAGCAGCAGGAGCGGGAGCAGCAGCAGCAGGAGCGGGAGCAGCAGCAGGAGCGGGAGCAGCAGCAGCAGGAGTGGGAGCAGCAGCAGCAGCAGGAGGGGGAGCGGGAGCGGGAGCAGCAGCACCGCTAGCGGCAGCAGCAGCAGCAGGAGTGGGAGCAGCAGCAGGAGTGGGAGCAGCAGCCGCAGGAGCGGAACAGCAGCAGCAGCAGGAGCGGGAGCAGCAGCAGCAGCAGGAGCGGGAGCAGCAGCAGCAGGAGTGGGAGCAGCAGCAGCAGCAGGAGTGGGAGCAGCAGCAGGAGCGGGAACAGCAGCAGCAGCAGGAGTGGGAGCAGCAGCAGCAGCAAGAGCGGGAGCAGCAGCAGCAGCAGGAGCGGGAGCAGCAGCAGCAGGAGTGGGAGCAGCAGCAGCAGCAGTTTTGGGAGCAGCAGCAGCAGCAGGAGCGGGAGCAGAAGCAGCAGCAGGAGCGGGAGCAGCAGCAGCAGCAGGAGTGGGAGCAGCAGCAGCAGCAGCAGCAGCAGGAGTGGGAGCAGCAGCAGGAGCGGGAGCAGCAGCAGCAGGAGCGCGAGCGGGAACAGCAGCAGCAGCAGGATTGGGAGCAGCAGCAGCAGGAGTGGGAGCAGCAGCAGTAGCGGGAGCAGCAGCAGCAGGAGCGGGAGCAGCAGCAGGAGCGGGAGCAGCAGCAGCAGGAGTGGGAGCAGCAGCAGGAGCGGGAGCTTCAGCAGCAGGAGCGGGAGCAGCAGCAGGAGCGGGAGCAGCAGCAGGAGCGCGAGCGGGAGCAGCAGCAGCAGGAGCGGGAGCAGCAGCAGCAGGCGTGGGAGCAGCAGCAGCAGGAGTGGGAGCAGCAGCAACAGGAGCAACAGCAGCAGCAGCAGGAACGGGAGCAGCAGCAGCAGGAGCGGGAGCGGGAGCAGCAGAAGCAGTAGCAGGAGAGCGAGCGGGAGCAGCAGCAGCAGGAGCGCGAGCGGGAGCAGCAGCAGCAGGAGCGGGAGCAGCAGCAGCAGGAGCGGGAGCAGCAGCAGGAGCAGCAGCAGCAGCAGCTGGAGCGCGAGCGGGAGCAGCAGGAGCGGGAGAAGCAGCAGCAGCAGGAGCGGGAGCGGGAGCAGCAGCAGGAGCGGGAGCAGCAGCAGCAGGAGCGCGAGCGGGAGCAGCAGCAGCAGCAGGAGAGGGAACAGCAGCAGGAGCGGAAGCATCAGCAGGAGCAGGAGCGGGAGCAGCAGCAGCAGCAGGAGCGGGAGCAGCAGCAGCAGGAGCGGGAGCAGCAGCAGCAGCAGGAGCGGGAGCGGAAGCAGCAGCAGCAGGAGCGGGAGCAGCAGCAGCAGCAGGAGCGGGAGCAGCAGCAGCAGCAGCACGAGCGGGAGCAGCAGCAGGACTGGGAGCAGCAGCAGGAGTGGGAGCAGCAGCAGCAGCTGGAGCGGGAGCAGCAGCAGCAGCAGCAGGAGTGGGAGCAGCAGCAGCAGCAGGAGCGGGAGCAACAGTAGGAGCGGGAGCGGGAGCAGCAGCAGGAGCGGGAGCAGCAGCAGGAGTGGGAGCAGCAGCAGCAGCAGGAGCGGGAGCAGCAGCAGGAGCGGGAGCGGGAGCAGCAGCAGGAGCCGGAGCAGCAGCAGGAGTGGGAGCAGCAGCAGCAGCAGGAGGGGGAGCGGGAGCGGGAGCAGCAGCACCGCTAGCGGCAGCAGCAGCAGCAGGAGTGGGAGCAGCAGCAGGAGTGGGAGCAGCAGCAGCAGGAGCGGGAACAGCAGCAGCAGCAGGAGCGGGAGCAGCAGCAGCAGCAGGAGCGGGAGCAGCAGCAGCAGGAGTGGGAGCAGCAGCAGGAGCAGGAGTGGGAGCAGCAGCAGGAGCGGGAACAGCAGCAGCAGCAGGAGTGGGAGCAGCAGCAGCAGCAGGAGTGGGAGCAACAGCAGCAGCAGGAGCGGGAGCAGCAGCAGCAGGAGTGGGAGCAGCAGCAGCAGCTGGTTTGGGAGCAGCAGCAGCAGCAGGAGCGGGAGCAGCAGCAGCAGCAGGAGCGGGAGCAGCAGCAGCAGCAGGAGCGGGAGCAGCAGCAGCTGCAGCAGCAGGAGCGGGAGCAGCAGCAGGAGCGGGAGCAGCAGCAGCAGGAGCGCGAGCGGGAACAGCAGCAGCAGCAGGAGTGGGATCAGCAGCAGCAGGAGTGGGAGCAGCAGCAGTAGCGGGAGCAGCAGCAGCAGGAGCGGGAGCAGCAGCAGGAGCGGGAGCAGCAGCAGCAGGAGTGGGAGCAGCAGCAGGAGCGGGAGCTTCAGCAGCAGGAGCGGGAGCAGCAACAGGAGCAACAGCAGCAGCAGCAGGAACGGGAGCAGCATCAGCAGGAGCGGGAGCGGGAGCAGCAGAAGCAGTAGCAGGTGCGCGAGCGGGAGCAGCAGCAGCAGGAGCGCGAGCGGGAGCAGCAGCAGCAGGAACGGGAGCAGCAGCAAGAGCAGCAGCAGCAGCAGCAGGAGCGCGAGCGGGAGCAGCAGCAGCAGGAGTGGGAGCAGCAGCAGGAGCGGGAGCAGCAGCAGCAGGAGCGCGAGCGGGAGCAGCAGCAGCAGGAGTGGGAGCAGCAGCAGCAGCAGCGGGAGCAGCAGCAGCAGGAGCAGGAGCGGGAGCAGCAGCAGCAGCAGGAGCTGGAGCAGCAGCAGCAGCAGGAGCGGGAGCATCAGCAGCAAGAGCGGGAGCAGCAGCAGGAGTGGGAGCAGCAGCAGGAGCGGGAGCAGCAGCAGGAGTGGGAGCAGCAGCAGGAGTGGGAGCAGCAGCAGCAGCAGGAGCGGGAGAAGCAGCAGCAGGAATGCGAGTGGGAGCAGCAGCAGTAGCGGGAGCAGCAGCAGCAGGAGCGGGAGCAGCAGCAGGAGCGGGAGCAGCAGCAGCAGGAGTGGGAGCAGCAGCAGGAGCGGGAGCTTCAGCAGCAGGAGCGGGAGCAGCAGCAGGAGCGGGAGCAGCAGCAGGAGCGCGAGCGGGAGCAGCAGCAGCAGGAGCGGGAGCAGCAGCAGCAGGCGTGGGAGCAGCAGCAGCAGGAGTGGGAGCAGCAGCAGCAGCAGCACGAGCGGGAGCAGCAGCAGGAGTGGGAGCAGCAGCAGGAGTGGGAGCAGCAGCAGCAGCTGGAGCGGGAGCAGCAGCAGCAGCAGCAGGAGTGGGAGCAGCAGCAGCAGCAGGAGCGGGAGCAACAGTAGGAGCGGGAGCGGGAGCAGCAGCAGGAGCGGGAGCAGCAGCAGGAGTGGGAGCAGCAGCAGCAGGAGCGGGAGCGGGAGCAGCAGAAGCAGTAGCAGGAGAGCGAGCGGGAGCAGCAGCAGCAGGAGCGCGAGCGGGAGCAGCAGCAGCAGGAGCGGGAGCAGCAGCAGGAGCAGCAGCAGCAGCAGCTGGAGCGCGAGCGGGAGCAGCAGGAGCGGGAGAAGCAGCAGCAGCAGGAGCGGGAGCGGGAGCAGCAGCAGGAGCGGGAGCAGCAGCAGCAGGAGCGCGAGCGGGAGCAGCAGCAGCAGCAGGAGAGGGAACAGCAGCAGGAGCGGAAGCATCAGCAGGAGCAGGAGCGGGAGCAGCAGCAGCAGCAGGAGCGGGAGCAGCAGCAGCAGGAGCGGGAGCAGCAGCAGCAGCAGGAGCGGGAGCGGAAGCAGCAGCAGCAGGAGCGGGAGCAGCAGCAGCAGCAGGAGCGGGAGCAGCAGCAGCAGCAGCACGAGCGGGAGCAGCAGCAGGACTGGGAGCAGCAGCAGGAGTGGGAGCAGCAGCAGCAGCTGGAGCGGGAGCAGCAGCAGCAGCAGCAGGAGTGGGAGCAGCAGCAGCAGCAGGAGCGGGAGCAACAGTAGGAGCGGGAGCGGGAGCAGCAGCAGGAGCGGGAGCAGCAGCAGGAGTGGGAGCAGCAGCAGCAGCAGGAGCGGGAGCAGCAGCAGGAGCGGGAGCGGGAGCAGCAGCAGGAGCCGGAGCAGCAGCAGGAGTGGGAGCAGCAGCAGCAGCAGGAGGGGGAGCGGGAGCGGGAGCAGCAGCACCGCTAGCGGCAGCAGCAGCAGCAGGAGTGGGAGCAGCAGCAGGAGTGGGAGCAGCAGCAGCAGGAGCGGGAGCAGCAGCAGCAGCAGGAGCGGGAGCAGCAGCAGCAGCAGGAGCGGGAGCAGCAGCAGCAGGAGTGGGAGCAGCAGCAGGAGCAGGAGTGGGAGCAGCAGCAGGAGCGGGAACAGCAGCAGCAGCAGGAGTGGGAGCAGCAGCAGCAGCAGGAGTGGGAGCAACAGCAGCAGCAGGAGCGGGAGCAGCAGCAGCAGGAGTGGGAGCAGCAGCAGCAGCTGGTTTGGGAGCAGCAGCAGCAGCAGGAGCGGGAGCAGCAGCAGCAGCAGGAGCGGGAGCAGCAGCAGCTGCAGCAGCAGGAGCGGGAGCAGCAGCAGGATCGGAGCAGCAGCAGCAGGAGCGCGAGCGGGAACAGCAGCAGCAGCAGGAGTGGGATCAGCAGCAGCAGGAGTGGGAGCAGCAGCAGTAGCAGGAGCAGCAGCAGCAGGAGCGGGAGCAGCAGCAGGAGCGGGAGCAGCAGCAGCAGGAGTGGGAGCAGCAGCAGGAGCGGGAGCTTCAGCAGCAGGAGCGGGAGCAGCAACAGGAGCAACAGCAGCAGCAGCAGCAGGAACGGGAGCAGCAGCAGCAGGAGCGGGAGCGGGAGCAGCAGAAGCAGTAGCAGGTGCGCGAGCGGGAGCAGCAGCAGCAGGAGCGCGAGCGGGAGCAGCAGCAGCAGGAACGGGAGCAGCAGCAAGAGCAGCAGCAGCAGCAGCAGGAGCGCGAGCGGGAGCAGCAGCAGCAGGAGTGGGAGCAGCAGCAGGAGCGGGAGCAGCAGCAGCAGGAGCGCGAGCGGGAGCAGCAGCAGCAGGAGTGGGAGCAGCAGCAGCAGCAGCGGGAGCAGCAGCAGCAGGAGCAGGAGCGGGAGCAGCAGCAGCAGCAGGAGCTGGAGCAGCAGCAGCAGCAGGAGCGGGAGCATCAGCAGCAGGAGCGGGAGCAGCAGCAGGAGTGGGAGCAGCAGCAGGAGTGGGAGCAGCAGCAGGAGTGGGAGCAGCAGCAGGAGTGGGAGCAGCAGCAGCAGCAGGAGTGGGAGCAGCAGCAGCAGCAGGAGTGGGAGCAGCAGCAGCAGCAGGAGCAGGAGCGGGAGCAGAAGCAGGAGTGGGAACAGCAGCAGAAGCGGGAGCAGCAGCAGCAGCAGAAGGAGCGGGAGCAGAAGCAGGAGTGGGAGCAGCAGCAGGAGCGGGAGCAGCAGCAGCAGCAGCAGCAGGAGCGGGAGCAGCAGCAGGAGTGGGAGCAGCAGCAGGAGTGGGAGCAGCAGCAGCAGCAGGAGCGGGAGCAGCAGCAGCAGGAGTGGGAGCAGCAGCAGCAGCAGGAGTGGGAGCAGTAGCAGGAGCGGGAAAAGCAGCAGCAGCAGGAGTGGGAGCAGCAGCAGCAGCAGGAGCGGGAGCAGCAGCAGCAGCAGGAGTGGGAGCAGCAGCAGCAGCAGGAGTGGAAGCAGAAGCAGCAGCAGGAGCGGGAGCAGCAGCAGCAGGAGTGGGAGCAGCAGCAGCAGCAGGAGTGGGAGCAGTAGCAGGAGCAGGAACAGCAGCAGCAGCAGGAGTGGGAGCAGCAGCAGCAGGAGTGGGAGCAGCAGCAGTAGCGGGAGCAGCAGCAGCAGGAGCGGGAGCAGCAGCAGGAGCGGGAGCAGCAGCAGCAGGAGTGGGAGCAGCAGCAGGAGCGGGAGCTTCAGCAGCAGGAGCGGGAGCAGCAGCAGGAGCGGGAGCAGCAGCAGGAGCGCGAGCGGGAGCAGCAGCAGCAGGAGCGGGAGCAGCAGCAGCAGGCGTGGGAGCAGCAGCAGCAGGAGTGGGAGCAGCAGCAACAGGAGCAACAGCAGCAGCAGCAGGAACGGGAGCAGCAGCAGCAGGAGCGGGAGCGGGAGCAGCAGAAGCAGTAGCAGGAGCGCGAGCGGGAGCAGCAGCAGCAGGAGCGCGAGCGGGAGCAGCAGCAGCAGGAGCGGGAGCAGCAGCAGGAGCAGCAGCAGCAGCAGCAGGAGCGCGAGCGGGAGCAGCAGGAGCGGGAGCAGCACCAGCAGGAGCGGGAGCAGCAGCAGGAGCGGGAGCAGCAGCAGCAGGAGCGCGAGCGGGAGCAGCAGCAGCAGCAGGAGAGGGAACAGCAGCAGGAGCGGAAGCATCAGCAGGAGCAGGAGCGGGAGCAGCAGCAGCAGCAGGAGCGGGAGCAGCAGCAGCAGGAGCGGGAGCAGCAGCAGCAGCAGGAGCGGGAGCGGAAGCAGCAGCAGCAGGAGCGGGAGCAGCAGCAGCAGCAGGAGCGGGAGCAGCAGCAGCAGCAGCACGAGCGGGAGCAGCAGCAGGAGTGGGAGCAGCAGCAGGAGTGGGAGCAGCAGCAGCAGCTGGAGCGGGAGCAGCAGCAGCAGCAGCAGGAGTGGGAGCAGCAGCAGCAGCAGGAGCGGGAGCAACAGCAGGAGCGGGAGCGGGAGCAGCAGCAGGAGCGGGAGCAGCAGCAGGAGCGGGAGCAGCAGCAGCAGCAGGAGCGGGAGCAGCAGCAGGAGCGGGAGCGGGAGCAGCAGCAGGAGCCGGAGCAACAGCAGGAGTGGGAGCAGCAGCAGCAGCAGGAGGGGGAGCGGGAGCGGGAGCAGCAGCACCGCTAGCGGCAGCAGCAGCAGCAGGAGTGGGAGCAGCAGCAGGAGTGGGAGCAGCAGCAGCAGGAGCGGGAGCAGCAGCAGCAGCAGGAGCGGGAGCAGCAGCAGCAGCAGGAGCGGGAGCAGCAGCAGCAGGAGTGGGAGCAGCAGCAGGAGCAGGAGTGGGAGCAGCAGCAGGAGCGGGAACAGCAGCAGCAGCAGGAGTGGGAGCAGCAGCAGCAGCAGGAGTGGGAGCAACAGCAGCAGCAGGAGCGGGAGCAGCAGCAGCAGGAGTGGGAGCAGCAGCAGCAGCTGGTTTGGGAGCAGCAGCAGCAGCAGGAGCGGGAGCAGCAGCAGCAGCAGGAGCGGGAGCAGCAGCAGCAGCAGGAGCGGGAGCAGCAGCAGCTGCAGCAGCAGGAGCGGGAGCAGCAGCAGGAGCGGGAGCAGCAGCAGCAGGAGCGCGAGCGGGAACAGCAGCAACAGCAGGAGTGGGATCAGCAGCAGCAGGAGTGGGAGCAGCAGCAGGAGTGGGAGCAGCAGCAGTAGCGGGAGCAGCAGCAGCAGGAGCGGGAGCAGCAGCAGGAGCGGGAGCAGCAGCAGCAGGAGTGGGAGCAGCAGCAGGAGCGGGAGCTTCAGCAGCAGGAGCGGGAGCAGCAACAGGAGCAACAGCAGCAGCAGCAGGAACGGGAGCAGCAGCAGCAGGAGCGGGAGCGGGAGCAGCAGAAGCAGTAGCAGGAGCGCGAGCGGGAGCAGCAGCAGCAGGAGCGCGAGCGGGAGCAGCAGCAGCAGGAACGGGAGCAGCAGCAAGAGCAGCAGCAGCAGCAGCAGGAGCGCGAGCGGGAGCAGCAGCAGCAGGAGTGGGAGCAGCAGCAGGAGCGGGAGCAGCAGCAGCAGGAGCGCGAGCGGGAGCAGCAGCAGCAGGAGTGGGAGCAGCAGCAGCAGCAGCGGGAGCAGCAGCAGCAGGAGCAGGAGCGGGAGCAGCAGCAGCAGCAGGAGCGGGAGCAGCAGCAGCAGCAGGAGCGGGAGCATCAGCGGCAGGAGCGGGAGCAGCAGCAGGAGTGGGAGCAGCAGCAGGAGCGGGAGCAGCAGCAGGAGTGGGAGCAGCAGCAGGAGTGGGAGCAGCAGCAGCAGCAGGAGTGGGAGCAGCAGCAGCAGCAGGAGTGGGAGCAGCAGCAGCAGCAGGAGCAGGAGCGGGAGCAGAAGCAGGAGTGGGAACAGCAGCAGAAGCGGGAGCAGCAGCAGCAGCAGAAGGAGCGGGAGCAGAAGCAGGAGTGGGAGCAGCAGCAGGAGCGGGAGCAGCAGCAGCAGCAGCAGCAGGAGCGGGAGCAGCAGCAGGAGTGGGAGCAGCAGCAGGAGTGGGAGCAGCAGCAGCAGCAGGAGCGGGAGCAGCAGCAGCAGGAGTGGGAGCAGCAGCAGCAGCAGGAGTGGGAGCAGTAGCAGGAGCGGGAACAGCAGCAGCAGCAGGAGTGGGAGCAGCAGCAGCAGCAGGAGCGGGAGCAGCAGCAGCAGCAGGAGTGGGAGCAGCAGCAGCAGCAGGAGTGGGAGCAGAAGCAGCAGCAGGAGCGGGAGCAGCAGCAGCAGGAGTGGGAGCAGCAGCAGCAGCAGGAGTGGGAGCAGTAGCAGGAGCGGGAACAGCAGCAGCAGCAGGAGTGGGAGCAGCAGCAGCAGCAGGAGCGGGAGCAGCAGCAGCAGCAGGAGCGGGAGCAGCAGCAGCAGGAGTGGGAGCAGAAGCAGCAGCAGGAGCGGGAGCAGCAGCAGCAGCAGCAGCAGGAGTGGGAGCAGCAGCAGGAGCGGGAGCAGCAGCAGCAGGAGCGGGAGCGGGAGCAGCAGCAGCAGCAGGAGCGGGAGCAGCAGCAGCAGCAGGAGCGGGAGCAGCAGCAGCAGCAGGAGCGGGAGCAGCAGCAGCAGCAGCAGCAGGAGTGGGAGCAGCAGCAGGAGCGGGAGCAGCAGCAGCAGGAGCGGGAGCGGGAGCAGCAGCAGCAGCCGGAGTGGGAGCAGAAGCATAAGGAGTGGGAGCAGCAGCAGTAGCGGGAGCAGCAGCAGCAGGAGCGGGAGCAGCAGCAGGAGCGGGAGCAGCAGCAGCAGGAGTGGGAGCAGCAGCAAGAGCGGGAGCTTCAGCAGCAGGAGCGGGAACAGCAGCAGGAGCGGGAGCAGCAGCAGCAGCGCGAGCGGGAGCAGCAGCAGCAGGAGCGGGAGCAGCAGCAGCAGGAGTGGGAGCAGCAGCAGCAGGAGTGGGAGCAGCAGCAGCAGGAGCAGCAGCAGCAGCAACAGGAGCGGGAGCATCAGCAGCAGGAGCGGGAGCAGCAGCAGGAGTGGGAGCAGCAGCAGGAGCGGGAGCAGCAGCAGGAGTGGGAGCAGCAGCAGGAGTGGGAGCAGCAGCAGCAGCGGGAGTGGGAGCAGCAGCAGCAGCAGGAGTGGGAGCAGCAGCAGCAGCAGGAGCAGGAGCGGGAGCAGCAGCAGGAGTGGGAGCAGCAGCAGGAGCGGGAGCAGCAGCAGCAGCAGCAGGAGCGGGAGCAGAAGCAGGAGTGGGAGCAGCAGCAGGAGCGGGAGCAGCAGCAGCAGCAGCAGGAGCGGGAGCAGCAGCAGCAGCAGCAGGAGCGGGAGCAGCAGCAGGAGCGGGAGCGGGCGCAGCAGAAGGAGCGGCAGCAGCAGCAGGTGTGGGAGCAGCAGCAGGAACGGGAGCAGCAGAAGGAGTGGGAGCAGCAGCAGGAGCGGGAGCAGCAGCAGCAGCAGCAGCGGGAGCAGCAGCAGGAGCGGGAGCGGGAGCAGCAGCAGGAGCGGGGGCAGCAGCAGCAGGAGCGCGAGCGGGAGCAGCAGCAGCAGCAGGAGAGGGAACAGCAGCAGGAGCGGGAGCAGCAGCAGGAGCAGGAGCGGGAGCAGCAGCAGCAGCAGGAGCGGGAGTGGGAGCAGCAGCAGGAGCGGGAGCGGCAGCAGCAGGAGCGCGAGCGGGAGCAGCAGCAGCAGCAGGAGAGGGAACAGCAGCAGGAGCGGAAGCATCAGCAGGAGCATTAGCGGGAGCAGCAGCAGCAGCAGGAGCGGGAGCAGCAGCAGCAGGAGCGGGAGCCACAGCAGCAGCAGGAGCAGGAGCGGGAGCAGCAGCAGCAGGAGCGGGAGCAGCAGCTGCAGCAGGAGCGGGAGCGGGAGCAGCAGCTGCAGGAGCGGGAGCGGGAGCAACAGCAGCAGGAGCGGGAGCAGCAGCAGCAGCAGGAGCGGGAGCAGCAGCAGCAGGAGCGGGAGCAGCAGCAGGAGCGCGAGCAGCAGCAGCAGCAGGAGCGGGTGCAGCAGCAGGAGCGGGAGCGGGAGCAGCAGCAGGAGCGGGAGCGGGAGCAGCAGCAGGAGTGGGAGCGGGTGCAGCAGCAGGAGCGGCAGCAGCAGCGCGAGCGGGAGCAGCAGTAGGAGCAGCGGGAGCGGGAGCAGCAGCAGGAGCGGGAGCGGGAGCAGCAGCAGCAGCAGGAGCGGGAGCAGCAGCAGGAGCGGGAGCCGCAGCAGCAGCAGGAGCTGGAGCAACAGCAGCAGCAGCAGCAGGAGCGGGCGCAGCAGCAGGAGTGGGAGCAGCAGCAGGAGCAGGAGCGGGAGAAGCAGCAGGAGTGGGAGCAGCAGCAGCAGCAGGAGCGGGAGCAACAGCAGGAGCGGGAGCGGGAGCAGCAGCAGGAGCGGGAGCAGCAGCAGGAGCGGGAGCAGCAGCAGGAGCGGGAGCAGCAGCAGCAGCAGGAGCGGGAGCAGCAGCAGGAGCGGGAGCGGGAGCAGCAGCAGGAGCGGGAGCAGCAGCAGGAGTGGGAGCAGCAGCAGCAGCAGGAGGGGGAGCGGGAGCGGGAGCAGCAGCACCGCTAGCGGCAGCAGCAGCAGCAGGAGTGGGAGCAGCAGCAGGAGTGGGAGCAGCAGCAGCAGGAGCGGGAGCAGCAGCAGCAGCAGGAGCGGGAGCAGCAGCAGCAGCAGGAGCGGGAGCAGCAGCAGCAGGAGTGGGAGCAGCAGCAGGAGCAGGAGTGGGAGCAGCAGCAGGAGCGGGAACAGCAGCAGCAGCAGGAGTGGGAGCAGCAGCAGCAGCAGGAGTGGGAGCAGCAGCAGCAGCAGTAGCGGGAGCAGCAGCAGCAGGAGTGGGAGCAGCAGCAGCAGCTGGTTTGGGAGCAGCAGCAGCAGCATGAGCGGGAGCAGCAGCAGCAGCAGGAGCGGGAGCAGCAGCAGCAGCAGGAGCGGGAGCAGCTGCAGCTGCAGCAGCAGGAGTGGGAGCAGCAGCAGGAGCGGGTGCAGCGGCAGCAGGAGCGGGAGCGGGAGCAGCAGCAGGAGCGGGAGCAGCAGCAGCAGGAGCGGGAGCAGCAGCAGGAGCGGGAGCAGCAGCAGCAGGAGTGGGAGCAGCAGCAGGAGCGGGAGCTTCAGCAGCAGGAGCGGGAGCAGCAGCAGGAGCGGGAGCAGCAGCAGGAGCGCGAGCGGGAGCAGCAGCAGCAAGAGCGGGAGCACAGCAGCAGGAGTGGGAGCAGCAGCAGCAGGAGTGGGAGCAGCAGCAACAGGAGCAACAGCAGCAGCAGCAGGAACGGGAGCAGCAGCAGCAGGAGCGGGAGCGGGAGCAGCAGAAGCAGTACCAGGAGCGCGAGCGGGAGCAGCAGCAGCAGGAGCGCGAGCGGGAGCAGCAGCAGCAGGAACGGTAGCAGCAGCAAGAGCAGCAGCAGCAGCAGCAGGAGTGCGAGCGGGAGCAGCAGCAGCAGGAGTGGGAGCAGCAGCAGGAGCGGGAGCAGCAGCAGCAGGAGCGCGAGCGGGAGCAGCAGCAGCAGGAGTGGGAGCAGCAGCAGCAGCAGCGGGAGCAGCAGCAGCAGGAGCAGGAGCGGAAGCAGCAGCAGCAGCAGGAGCGGGAGCAGCAGCAGCAGCAGGAGCGGGAGCATCAGCAGCAGGAGCGGGAGCAGCAGCAGGAGTGGGAGCAGCAGCAGGAGCGGGAGCAGCAGCAGGAGTGGGAGCAGCAGCAGGAGTGGGAGCAGCAGCAGCAGCAGGAGTGGGAGCAGCAGCAGTAGCAGGAGTGGGAGCAGCAGCAGCAGCAGGAGCAGGAGCGGGAGCAGAAGCAGGAGTGGGAGCAGCAGCAGGAGCGGGAGCAGCAGCAGCAGCAGAAGGAGCGGGAGCAGAAGCAGGAGTGGGAGCAGCAGCAGGAGCGGGAGCAGCAGCAGCAGCAGCAGCAGGAGCGGGAGCAGCAGCAGGAGTGGGAGCAGCAGCAGGAGTGGGAGCAGCAGCAGCAGCAGGAGCGGGAGCAGCAGCAGCAGGAGTGGGAGCAGCAGCAGCAGCGGAGTGGGAGCAGTAGCAGGAGCGGGAACAGCAGCAGCAGCAGGAGTGGGAGCAGCAGCAGCAGCAGGAGCGGGAGCAGCAGCAGCAGCAGGAGCGGGAGCAGCAGCAGCAGGAGTGCGAGCAGAAGCAGCAGCAGGAGCGGGAGCAGCAGCAGCAGCAGCAGCAGGAGTGGGAGCAGCAGCAGGAGCGGGAGCAGCAGCAGCAGCAGCAGCAGGAGTGGGAGCAGCAGCAGGAGCGGGAGCAGCAGCAGCAGGTGCGGGAGCGGGAGCAGCAGCAGCAGCAGGATCGGGAGCAGCAGCAGCAGCAGGAGCGGGAGCAGCAGCAGCAGCAGGAGCGGGAGCAGCAGCAGCAGCAGCAGCAGGAGTGGGAGCAGCAGCAGGAGCGGGAGCAGCAGCAGCAGGAGCGGGAGCGGGAGCAGCAGCAGTAGCAGGAGTGGGAGCAGCAGCAGTAGCGGGAGCAGCAGCAGCAGGAGCGGGAGCAGCAGCAGGAGCGGGAGCAGCAGCAGCAGGAGTGGGAGCAGCAGCAGGAGCGGGAGCTTCAGCAGCAGGAGCGGGAACAGCAGCAGGAGCGGGAGCAGCAGCAGCAGCGCGAGCGGGAGCAGCAGCAGCAGGAGCGGGAGCAGCAGCAGCAGGAGTGGGAGCAGCAGCAGCAGGAGTGGGAGCAGCAGCAGCAGGAGCAGCAGCAGCAGCAACAGGAGCGGGAGCATCAGCAGCAGGAGCGGGAGCAGCAGCAGGAGTGGGAGCAGCAGCAGGAGCGGGAGCAGCAGCAGGAGTGGGAGCAGCAGCAGGAGTGGGAGCAGCAGCAGCAGCGGGAGTGGGAGCAGCAGCAGCAGCAGGAGTGGGAGCAGCAGCAGCAGCAGGAGCAGGAGCGGGAGCAGCAGCAGGAGTGGGAGCAGCAGCAGGAGCGGGAGCAGCAGCAGCAGCAGCAGGAGCGGGAGCAGAAGCAGGTGTGGGAGCAGCAGCAGGAGCGGGAGCAGCAGCAGCAGCAGCAGGAGCGGGAGCAGCAGCAGCAGCAGCAGGAGCGGGAGCAGCAGCAGGAGCGGGAGCGGGCGCAGCAGAAGGAGCGGCAGCAGCAGCAGGAGTGGGAGCAGCAGCAGGAACGGGAGCAGCAGCAGGAGTGGGAGCAGCAGCAGGAGCGGGAGCAGTAGCAGCAGCAGGAGCGGGAGCAGCAGCAGGAGCGGGAGCGGGAGCAGCAGCAGGAGCGGGGGCAGCAGCAGCAGGAGCGCGAGCGGGAGCAGCAGCAGCAGCAGGAGAGGGAACAGCAGCAGGAGCGGGAGCAGCAGCAGGAGCAGGAGCGGGAGCAGCAGCAGCAGCAGGAGCGGGAGTGGGAGCAGCAGCAGGAGCGGGAGCAGCAGCAGCAGGTGCGCGAGCGGGAGCAGAGGCAGCAGCAGGAGAGGGAACAGCAGCAGGAGCGGAAGCATCAGCAGGAGCAGGAGCGGGAGCAGCAGCAGCAGCAGGAGCGGGAGCAGCAGCAGCAGGAGCGGGAGCAGCAGCAGCAGCAGGAGCAGGAGCGGGAGCAGCAGCAGCAGGAGCGGGAGCAGCAGCTGCAGCAGGAGCGGGAGCGGGAGCAGCAGCTGCAGGAGCGGGAGCGGGAGCAACAGCAGCAGGAGCGGGAGCAGCAGCAGCAGCAGGAGCGGGAGCAGCAGCAGCAGGAGCGGGAGCAGCAGCAGGAGCGGGAGCAGCAGCAGCAGCAGGAGCGGGAGCAGCAGCAGCAGCAGAAGCGGGAGCAGCAGCAGGAGCGGGAGCGGGAGCAGCAGCAGGAGCGGGAGCGGGAGCAGCAGCAGGAGTGGGAGCGGGTGCAGCAGCAGGAGCGGCAGCAGCAGCACGAGCGGGAGCAGCAGTAGGAGCAGCGGGAGCAGGAGCAGCAGCAGGAGCGGGAGCGGGAGCAGCAGCAGGAGCGGGATCAACAGCAGCAGCAGCAGCAGGAGCGGGAGCAGCAGCAGCAGCAGGAGCGGGATCAACAGCAGCAGCAGCAGCAGGAGCGGGAGCAGCAGCAGGAGTGGGAGCAGCAGCAGGAGCAGGAGCGGGAGCAGCAGCAGGAGTGGGAGCAGCAGCAGCAGCAGGAGCGGGAGCAGCAGCAGGAGCGGGAGCGGGAGCAGCAGCAGCAGCAGGAGCGGGAGCAGCAGCAGGAGCGGGAGCAGCAGCAGCAGCAGGAGCGTGAGCAGCAGCGGGAGTGGGAGCGGCAGCAGCAGCAGGAGCGGGAGCAGCAGCAGGAGCAGGAGCGGGAGCAGCAGCAGCAGCAGGAGCGGGAGCAGCAGCAGCAGGAGCGGGAGCAGCAGCAGCAGCAGGAGCGTGAGCAGCAGCGGGAGTGGGAGCGGCAGCAGCAGCAGGAGCGGGAGCAGCAGCAGGAGCAGGAGCGGGAGCAGCAGCAGCAGCAGGAGCAGGAGCAGCAGCAGCAGCAGGAGCGGGAGCAGCAGCAGCAGGAGCGGGAGCAGCAGCAGGAGTGGGAGCAGCAGCAGGAGCGGGAGCAGCAGCAGGAGTGGGAGCAGCAGCAGGAGCGGGAGCAGCATCAGGAGTGGGAGCAGCAGCAGCAGCAGGAGTGAGAGCAGCAGCAGCAGCAGGAGTGGCAGCAGCAGCAGGAGCGGGAGCAGCAGCAGCAGTGGGAGCAGCAGCAGGAGCGGGAGCAGCAGCAGCAGCAGGAGTGGGAGCAGCAGCAGCAGCAGGAGTGGGAGCAGCAGCAGGAGCGGGAGCAGCAGCAGCAGCAGGAGTGGGAGCAGCAGCAGCAGCAGGAGTGGGAGCAGCAGCAGCAGCAGGAGCAGGAGCGGGAGCAGCAGCAGGAGTGGGAGCAGCAGCAGGAGCGGGAGCAGCAGCAGCAGCAGGAGCGGGAGCAGCAGCAGGAGTGGGAGCAGCAGCAGGAGCGGGAGCAGCAGCAGCAGCAGCAGGAGCGGGAGCAGCAGCAGCAGCATCAGCATAAGCGGGAGCAGCAGCAGGAGCGGGAGCAGCAGCAGCAGCAGCAGGAGCGGGAGCAGCAGCAGCAGCAGCAGGAGCGGGAGCAGCAGCAGCAGCAGCAGGAGCGGGAGCAGCAGCATGAGTGGGAGCAGTAGCAGGAGTGGGAGCAGCAGCAGCAGCAGGAGCGGGAGCAGCAGCAGCAGCAGCAGGAGCGGGAGCAGCAGCAGGAGTGGGAGCAGCAGCAGGAGTGGGAGCAGCAGCAGCAGCAGGAGTGGGAGCAGCAGCAGCAGCAGCAGGATTGGGAGCAGCAGTAGCAGCAGGAGTGGGAGCAGCAGCAGGAGCGGGAGCAGCAGCAGCAGCAGGAGTGGGAGCAGCAGCAGCAGCAGGAGTGGGAGCAGCAGCAGGAGCGGGAGCAGCAGCAGCAGCAGGAGTGGGAGCAGCAGCAGCAGCAGGAGTGGGAGCAGCAGCAGCAGCAGGAGCAGGAGCGGGAGCAGCAGCAGGAGTGGGAGCAGCAGCAGGAGCGGGAGCAGCAGCAGCAGCAGCAGGAGCGGGAGCAGCAGCAGGAGTGGGAGCAGCAGCAGGAACGGGAGCAGCAGCAGCAGCAGGAGCGGGAGCAGCAGCAGCAGCAGCAGCAGGAGCGGGAGCAGCAGCAGGAGCGGGAGCAGCAGCAGCAGCAGCAGGAGCGGGAGCAGCAGCAGCAGCAGCAGGAGCGGGAGCAGCAGCAGGATTGGGAGCAGCAGCAGGAGTGGGAGCAGCAGCAGCAGCAGGAGCGGGAGCAGCAGCAGCAGCAGCAGGAGCGGGAGCAGCAGCAGGAGTGGGAGCAGCAGCAGGAGTGGGAGCAGCAGCAGCAGCAGGAGCGGGAGCAGCAGCAGCAGCAGCAGGAGTGGGAGCAGCAGTAGCAGCAGGAGCGGGAGCAGCAGCAGGAGCGGGAGCGGGAGCAGCAGCAGGAGCGGGAGCAGCAGCAGGAGCGGGAGCAGCAGCAGGAGCGGTAGCAGCAGCAGCAGCAGGAGCGGGAGTAGCAGCAGGAGCGGGTGCGGGAGCAGCAGCAGGAGCGGGAGCAGCAGCAGGAGTGGGAGCAGCAGCAGCAGGAGTGGGAGCAGCAGCAGCAGCAGGAGTGGGAACAGCAGCAGGAGCGGGAGCAGCAGCAGCAGCAGGAGTGGGAGCAGCAGCAGGAGTGGGAGCAGCAGCAGCAGCAGTAGTGGGAGCAGCAGCAGCAGCAGGAGTGGGAGCAGCAGCAGGAGTGGGAGCAGCAGCAGGAGCGGGAGCAGCAGCAGCAGTGGGAGCAGCAGCAGCAGCAGCTGGAGTGGGAACAGCAGCAGCAGGAGTGGGAGCAGCAGCAGTAGCGGAAGCAGCAGCAGCAGGAGCGGGAGCAGCAGCAGGAGCGGGAGCAGCAGCAGCAGGAGTGGGAGCAGCAGCAGGAGCGGGAGCAGCAGCAGTAGGAGCAGGAGCAGCAGCAGGAGCGGGAGCAGCAGCAGGAGCGCGAGCGGGAGCAGCAGCAGCAGGAGCAGGAGCAGCAGCAACAGGAGTGGGAGCAGCAGCAGCAGGAGTGGGAGCAGCAGCAGCAGGAGCAGCAGCAGCAGCAGCAGGAGCGGGAGCAGCAGCAGCAGGAGCGGGAGCGGGAGCAGCAGCAGCAGTAGCAGGAGCGCGAGCGGGAGCAGCAGCAGCAGGAGCGCGAGCGGGAGCAGCAGCAGCAGGAGCGGGAGCAGCAGCAGGAGCAGCAGCAGCAGCAGCAGGAGCGCGAGCGGGAGCAGCAGCAGCAGGAGTGGGAGCAGCAGCAGGAGCGGGAGCAGCAGCAGTAGGAGCGCGAGCGGGAGCAGCAGCAGCAGGAGTGGGAGCAGCAGCAGCAGCAGGAGCGGGAGCAGCAGCAGCAGGAGCGGGAGCAGCAGCAGCAGGAGCGGGAGCAGCAGCAGGAGCGGGAGCAGCAGTAGCAGGAGCGGGAGCAGTAGCAGGAGCGGGAGTGGGAGCAGCAGCAGCAGGAGTGGGAGCAGCAGCATGAGCAGGAGCGGGAGCAGCAGCTGGAGCGGGAGCAGCAGCAGGAGCAGGAGCGGGAGCAACAGCAGCAGCAGGAGCGGGAGCTGCAGCAGCAGCAGGAGTGGGAGCAGCAGCAGGAGCGGGACCAGCAGCGCGAGCGTGAGCAGCAGCGCGAGCGGGAGCAGCAGCAGCAGCAGGTGCGGGAGCAGCAGCAGGAGCGGGAGCAGCAGCAGGAGCAGGAGTGGGAGCAGCAGCAGGAGCAGGAGTGGGAGCAGCAGCAGCAGCAGGAGTGGGAGCAGCAGCAGGAGCGGGAGCAGCAGCAGCAGGAGCGGGTGCAGCAGCAGCGGGAGCAGCAGCAGCAGCTGGAGCATGAGCAGCAGCAGCAGCAGTAGCAGGAGCGGGAGCAGCAGCAGGAGTGGGAGCAGCAGCAGGAGCGGGTGCAGCAGCAGCAGCAGGAGCGGGAGCAGCAGCAGGAGCGGGAGCGGGAGCAGCAGCAGGAGCAGGAGCAGCAGCAGCAGGAGCGCGAGCGGGAGCAGCAGCAGCAGCAGGAGTGGGAGCAGCAGCAGGAACGGGAGCAGCAGCAGGAGTGGGAGCAGCAGCAGGAGCGGGAGCAGCAGCAGCAGCAGGAGCGGGAGCAGCAGCAGGAGTGGGAGCAGCAGCAGGGGCAGGGGCAGCAGCAGCAGGAGCGGGAGCAGCAGCAGCAGTGGGAGCAGCAGCAGCAGCAGGAGTTGGAGCAGCAGCAGGGGCAGGGGCAGCAGCAGCAGGAGTCGGAGCAGCAGCAGGGGCAGGGGCAGCAGCAGCAGGAGTGGGAGCAGCAGCGGGAGCAGCAGCAGCAGCAGGGGCAGGGGCAGCAGCAGCAGGAGTGGGAGCAGCAGCAGGGGCAGGGGCAGCAGCAGCAGGAGTTGGAGCAGCAGCGAGAGCAGCAGCAGCAGGGGCAGGGGCAGCAGCAGCAGGAGTGGGAGCAGCAGCAGGGGCAGGGGCAGCAGCAGCAGGAGTGGGAGCAGGAGTGGGAGCAGCAGCAGCAGGGGCAGGGGCAGCAGCAGCAGGAGTGGGAGCAGGAGTGGGAGCAGCAGCAGCAGGGGCAGGGGCAGGAACAGCGGGAGTGGGAGCAGGAGTGGGAGCAGCAGCAGCAGGGGCAGGGGCAGCAGCAGCAGGAGTGGGAGCAGGAGTGGGAGCAGCAGCAGCAGGGGCAGGGGCAGGAACAGCGGGAGTGGGAGCAGGAGTGGGAACAGCAGCAGGAGCAGCAGCAGCAGCAGGTGCAGGGGCAGTGGGGTGGGCGGTGGTGGTAGCAGTGGCAAGTGGAGTAACTGCTTTGAAAATAGACAAATAAAAATTGACGTGCAATGGCATAGGAAAGCAGTTTACTGATTGGTCGGTGAGTATTTCTCTTTATCTCTTGCTAAACTAGGGCACTTGTTTAAACTAAGAGCTGAGAGATTTAAAACGTAATTTGGGATACGTATGACTAAGTGATTTAATAAGAATATTAGTGCAGAGCAGGTCCGGAGGCATTAATTAAAATTAATTGTTTAAACAAGGTACATAAGGAAGGAATAGTAGATATTTGATTTTGATCATGGAGTCGGACATGAAGCCGGGTGCTCGAAATACCTGCACGTGTTGAAATTTCGGGACATTTCATGTGTCTTGGGGGAAAGCATGATGTAGGGAGTGTCCCCTGTTGCTTGAACTTGAATTCAGAGTTTTGGAGGAATTAGCTTGAGGAGTTACTGCAGAGCATCAGGGAGAATGAGAGTTTCCTGGAACATACATTCTGGCAAGTGGCCATCACATAGTTTATTTTAATTCTCCATCTTGCTCTCACACTGACGTCTCTGCCCTTGGTCTCCTGCAGTGTTCCAGTAAAGTTCAATGTAAGCTGGAGGAACAGCAGCTTAATTTTCAATCAGACACTTTACAGCCTTCCAGATTCAATAACGAGTTCAACAATGTCAGACCTTAAACTATGCCTCCATTTTGTTTTCTCTTTATTTGTAGGTTTCGGTTTTATGCTTGCTTTCAGCTGGCTGTTTTTCAACATTCTGCCATTCACACCTCCTCCAGACACATCTTTTGTTTCTTTATTTGTCCCATTCCCACTCCCTCTGGCCTTGCGCCACTAACCCTGTTGTCATTTAATTTCTCCTGTCTTCTACCCTATCACAGACCTGCTCTTATGTTCTTTTTCCACCTACCCTTTTCATTTACTAAAATCTATTACATTTATATGGGTTCAGGTCGAGCTCCAGGCCTTGAGCACAAAAATCAAGGCTGACACTCCAGTGCAGGACCGAGGGTTTACTGCATGGTTGGTGGTGCCATTTTTCAGATAAGACATTAAAAGATGTAAAAGATCCCATGGCACTATTTTGAAGAGCAGGAGAATTATTCCTGCTGTCCCAGACAATATTTATCCCTTGATCAACATCACAACAAAGAGAGATGATATGGTCATTATCTGTTTGTGGGAGGTTGCTGTGTTCAAGATGCTTGCCATGATTCCTACATTACAACAGTAGCTACACTTCAAAAAGTACTTCATTGCTGTAAAGCCCTTTGCAATTGCCCATCCCTAATTGCACTTCTCAAGGACAATCAAAGATGGGCAATAAATGCTGGCTCAGCCAGCAGAGCCCACAACCTGTGAATTAATTTTTAAAAATGTCCGGTGATCATGAAACATGTTATATAAATGCCAGTCTTCATTGCTTTTTTACATTTCCAACTTTTCTGTTCTTAAAAAGATCATCAACCAGAAACAGAATTTGACAAAAGCAAGGGATATAAGAACACAGCAAGAAAGTGAGGTTGAAAATCAGGCATAAACTTGCTGAATGGTGAAGCATTTTTGAGGGGCTGTACAGCCTGCTATTTCTTATATTCTTCTTATGAGGGCAGGACTCGAAAATTGGAGCCAAGTTCAGAGGTGATGTCAGGAAACACATATAAAGGTAGGTAGTGGAAATCTGGAACTCTCCCTCTCAAGAAACTGCTGAGGCTGTGGGATTAATTGAAAATTTCAAAACTGAGATTGGTAAATTTTTGTCAAGTAAGCCTGAACAGCACACACAGACTGTACTATTTCTCCACCTTACACACACACACACACACACACACACACACTGATGACTGTCTTTCCCCCTTACGCACCCACACTGCCTGTACTGTCTCTCCACCCTACACACACAGATTACTGTCTTTTCCCCTTACACAGCAACACTGCCTATGTCTGTTGACATTACACACAGTCCGTACTGACTCTCCCCCTTACACACACACCCACAATTGCTGTAATGTCTCTACTTACACACACACTGCCTGTACTCTCTCCCCAGCTCAGACACACACTGCCTGTACTGTCTCTCCTCCTTAAACACACACACAAACACAACCTGTACTGTCACTCCACCTTACACACAAAGCACACTACCTATGCCATCTCTGTCTTACAAACCCACACTGCCTACGCTGTCTCTTCCCCTGGGACACCCACACAGCCTTTACTATCTCTCCCCCTTGCACAACCATAACGCCGATACTGTCTGTCCCCCTTACACACTCTCACTGCCTATACTCTCTCCCCCTTACACACCCACACTGCCTGTACTCTCTCCCCTCACACTGCCTGTACTATCTATCCCTCTTACACACATACTGCCTGCACTATCTCTCCCCCTTACACACCCACACTACCTGTGCTGCCTATCCCCTTTACACACAAACTGCCTGTACTGTCTCCCCCACATATACACCCACACTGTACATACTGTTTCTCTGCCTTTCACACCCACAAAGTTCTCTGAAGGCAGAGGGGCATGTTAGTGGGTTGGTGAAAAAGGCATATTGGACACTTGCATAGATTACAAAAGTAGGGAGGTCATGTTGGAGTTGTATAGAACCTTAGTGAGGCCACAGCTGGAGTACTGTGTGCAGTTCTGGTCACCACATTATAGGAAGGATGTGATTGCACTGGAGGGCGTGCAGAGGAGATTCACCAGGATGTTGCCTGGGATGAAACATTAAAGTTATGAAGAGAGGTTGGATAGACTTGGGTTGTTTTCGTTGGAGCAGAGAAGACTGAGGGGTGACCTGATCGAGGTGTACATGATTATGAGGGGCATGGACAGGGTGGACAGGGAATAGTTGTTCCCTTTAGTTGAAGGATCAGTCACAAGGGGGCATAAGTTCAAGATGAGGGGCAGGAGGTTTTGGGGGGATGTGAGGAAAACCTATTTTACCCAGAGAGTGGTGACAGTCTGGAATGCGCTGCCTGGGAGGCTGGTGCAGGTGGGTTGCCTCACATCCTTTAAAAAGTACCCGTCTCTACTTTGCCATCACCTCCCTGACCCCTCCTCATATAACAAGTTCAATCGGGCAAAGTTCCTTGAGTCACGACAAATGCAATTAATGAGCAGAATAAAGAGAACTTCTAGAAAATTATTGATAGAACATTCAGCGACACATGTCACTCCTTCATAAAGGGACGTCACGTCATAATATTCAAGGCTATGGGCCAAGTGCTGGTAAATGGGTTTAGGTAGGTAAGTCAGGTGTTTCTCACGTGTCGGTGCAGACTCGATGGGCCGAAGGGCCTCTTCTGCACTGTGATTCTGTGACTGTAGTGTCTCTCCCCCTTACACATCTACACTGCCTGTACTGTCTCCCCCCTTATGCACCCATACTGTCCATACTGTTTCTCTGCCTTTCACACCCACACTGCCTGTATTGTCTCTCTACCTCACACAACCACACTGCCTGTACTGTCTCACCAGACACCCACACTGCCTGTACTGTCTCTCCACCTTACACACACACCTTCATACTGTATGTATTGTCCCTCCACCTTACAACTAATACTGCCTCTTCCCCTTACACACACACACACTGCCTGTACTGTCCCTCCCCCTTACACACAGACGCACTGCCTGTACCATCTCGCCCCTTACACACACACACACACACACTGCTTGTACTGTCTCTCCCCTTACACACCCACAATGCATGTACTGTCTCTGTACCCTAAACACCCACACTGCCTGTGGTGTCTCTCCGCTTTTCACTCACACACACTGCCTGTACTATTTATCCACCTACACACCCACACTGCCTGAACTGTCTCTCCCACTTACACACCCACACTGCCTTTCCTGTGTCTCCAACTTACTCACACCCACACTGCCTATACTATTTCTCCACCTTACACACACACACACACACACACACACACACACACACACACACACACACACACACACACACACACACACACACACACACACACACACACACACACACACACACACACACACACACACCAGTATTGTCTCTCTAGCTCTCTCATACCCAATCTGCGTATACTGCCTTTCCATCTCTCACACACATACACACAGTACTGTCTCTCCATATCTCCCTCTCACACAAACACAATGTACTGTCCCTACATTTCTATCTCTCACACACACACACACACACACACACACACACAAAGTACTGTCACTCCATCTGGCTCCCTCTCATACACACACAAGCACTCTCTCTCCACTTCTCACCCACTTTGCCTGTTATGACAAGGTGACGAGGAGTGAACTGGCTCCCCTCTATCCAGCCTCCTCAGTTGATTACAATAAAGGTTTTTAAATTTTAATTTCCATGTAGATGCCTTTTCCGAATCAAAATGTATTTCACTCTCTATGCAGTGAATAAGGAGCCAATCACAAGGTTTTAATGGGTCAAAGAAAGAACAAGTTTATTAGCCACTAAACCTGAGGCAAATAATCTCTCTCACACTCTCACACACACACACACACATACACACACACGTACACACACACACACACACACACACACACACACACGTACACACACACATGTACACACACACACACACACACACACGTACACACGTACGCACACACACACACACACACGTACGTATCAGAAGTAAGGAAAGTTAGAGTCCAAATAAAAGAATATGCAGTTAGATGTCCTTTGTTTGCCCTTGAGGTGCAGATTGTTCAACTTTGTGGCCGATTTAAATTTTCTTGTTCCTTGGATGCAGTCAGATGTGGAAGGTGTTGCAATTCTTATGAGATCTCAGTTCGTTGGTATATTTGATACTTTGACGTCTTGATCTTGTTCCCAGAGATAGGGAAAGAGTGAGAGATTTTCTCAACCTGCGTCTCTGAAGTCTTTTTAAAAATCTCTCTGATGATGATCTCTTCTTTCTGGCTTGGTAAACCAGTTCTTAAAGCTCTGCTGGCTGTATATTCCAGAGGGATTAGATTATCATGTCTGCTGTAGTAATTCTTGTGGAACAGGTAATCATATTTTTTGATGTTTCATCACAGAAACTCAGACATGGTTCAAGAATATAGAAACCAACAGGAGATGGGGGGAATGGAGGGGTTGGGGTGGGGGGTTCTTTCACATCCACAGTGCGGTTTGAGTGTCTGTTCCAAGTTGGGTGGAGTGCCGTTGTATATCCTGGCTGGCTAGCAGTTCCCTATAGTCTTAAAAAGATTACAGTTGAATAAAATCCAGCACTTCACATTTTTAATATCTTCCTTAGTGTTGAGTTTCAATGTCTGTAGATTACCAGAAATGTCTCTCTTTCTCTTCACACTCCCTTTGGTGGGGTTGGTGGGGGGAGGGGGTTCATTTGTTTTTTTCACCTTCACCTTGGAAAGTGGCCACACATTTTAAAGCCATTTGTGGTGTCTCATTTCAGATTACAGGGGTTTCAGTCAGTTGAATGGTTTAAAAATCATTTTTCAAAAAATTAAAAAGCTATAATTTCATGACGCTGTATCGTTGCTTCATCTCATATGTACATACTGCCTCTACTCTCTCCTCTTACACACAGCCTTAATACTTCACCATCTCAAATACACTGCCTATACGTTCTCCATCTCTTCCCCACACATCCTGTAGTGTCCTTTCATCTCCATGATAAACAAAGGTTAGAACACAAGAAATATAGGAACAGGAATAGCCCAGATGCCCTGTCAAGTCTGCTCCAAATACAGTCATGGTTAATCTTGGACTTTAACGCCACTTTCCCACCTCCTCCCTCAATTCCCTGGGAGACCAAAAATCTGTCTGTCCCAAACTTCAATATAATTAACGATGGAGCATCCACAAGCCTCTGGACAGAGAATTCAAAACGTTCGCAATCCTTTGAGTGAAGTAATTTCAGAAAATGTGCCCCCGTGTTATAGATTCTCCGACCAGCAGAAACAATCTCTGTGGCAAACCCCGTCAGAATCTTGTAGGTTTCAATGAGATCGCCTCTCATTCTTCTAAACTCCAGAGAAAATAGATAAAAGCAAAAAACTGCGGATGCTGGAAATCCGAATCAAAAACAAAAATACCTGGAAAAACTCAGCAGGTCTGGCAGCATCTGCAGAGAGGAGCACAGTTAACGTTTCGAATCCGAATGACCCTTCAACAGAACTAAGTAAAAATAGAAAAGAGGTGAAATATAAGCTGGTTTAAGGGGGGGTGGGGTGTGGGACAAGTAGAGCTGGATAGAGGACCACTGATAGGTGGAGATAACCAAAAGATGTCACAGACAAAAGGACAAAGAGGTGTTGAAGGTGGTGATATTATCTATGGAATCTGCTAATTAAGGGTGGAAAGCAGGACCAGCAAGGGACAGATAGCCCTAGTGGGGGTGGGGTGGGGGGAAGGAATCGAAATAGGCTAAAAGGTAGAGATAAAACAATGGATGGAAATACACTTAAAAATAATGGAAGTAGGTGAGAAAAGGAAAATCTATATATATTATTGGAAAAAAAGTGGGGGGGGGGGGGTGGGGAATCAGAAAGGGGGTGGGGATGGAGGAGAGAGTTTATGATCTAAAATTGTTGAACTCAATATTCAGTCCAGAAGGCTGTTAAGTGCCTAGTCGGAAGATGAGGTGTTGTTCCTCCAGTTTGCTTTGGGCTTCACTGGACCAATGCAGCAAACCAAAGATGGACATGTGGGCATGAGAGCAGTGTGGAGTGTTGAAATGGCAAGTGACAGGTAGGTCTGGGTAATGCTTGCGGACAGCCTGAAGATGCTATGCAAAGCGGTCACCCAGTCTGCGTTTGGTCTCTCCAATGTAGAGGAAACTGCATTTGGAGCAACGAATGCAGGAGACTAAATTGAGGGAAGTGCAAGTGAAATGCTACTTCACTTGAAAGGAGTGTTTGGGCCCTTGGACGGTGAGGAGAGGGGAAGTAAGGGGCAGGTGTTGCACCTTCTGCGGTTGCATGGGAAGGTGTCGTGAGAGGGGGTTGAGGTGCAGGGGGTGATGGAGGGGTGGACCAGGGTGTCCCAGAGGGAACGATCGCTGCCGAATGCTGCCAGGGGGCGTGAAGGGAAGATGTGTTTGGTAGTGGCATCATGCTGGAGCTGGCGGAAATGGCGGAGGATGATCCTTTGAATGCAGAGGCTGGTGGGATGGTAAGTGAGGACAAGGGGGACTCTATCATATTTCTGGGAAGGAGAAGAAGGTGTGAGGGCGGATGCGCAGGAGATGGGCTGAACACGGTTGAGGGCAATGACCGTGGGTGGAAAACCTCAGTTAAGGAAGAAGGAGGACATGTCAGAGGAACTTTTTTTGAAGGTAGCATCATCAGATCAGATGCAACGGAGGCGAAGAAACTGAGAGAATGGGATGGAGTCCTTACAGGAAGCGGGGTGTGAGGAGCTGTAGTCGACGTAGCTGTGGGAGTCGATAGGCTTGTAATGGATATTGGTGAACAGTCTATCACCAGAAATTGAGACAGAGAGGTCAAGGAAGGGAAGGGAAGTGTCAGAGATGGACCACATGAAAATGATGGAGGGGTGGAGATTGGAAGCAAAATTAAAACATTTTTCCAAGTCCCGACGAGAGCATGAAGCAGCACCGAAGTAATCATCGATGTACCAGAGAAAGAGTTGTGGAAGGGGGCCGGAGTAGGACTGGAACAAGGAATGTTCCACATACCCCATAAAGAGACAGGCATAGCTGGGACCCATGCGGGTACCCATAGCCACACCTCTTATTTGGAGGAAGTGAGAGGAGTTGGAGGAGAAATTGTTCAGTGTGAGAACAAGTTGAGCCAGACAGAGGAGAGTAGTGGTGGGTGGGAATTGTTCAGGCCTCTGTTCGAGGAAGAAGCTAAGGGCCCTCAGACCATCCTGGTGGGGGATGGAGTTGTAGAGGGATTGGACGTCCATGGTGAAGAGGAGGCGGTTCGAGTCAGGGAACTGAAAATTGTTGATATGATGTAGGGTGTCAGAGGAATCATGGATGTAGGTCGGAAGGGACTGGACAAGGGGAGAGAGAATGGAGTCAAGATAGCAAGAAATGAGTTCCGTGGGGCAGGAACAGGCTGACATGATCGGACTGCTGGGACAGTCCTGTTTGTGGATTTTGGGTAGGAGGTAGAAGCGGGCCATCTGAGGTTGGGAGACTATCAGTTGGAAGCTGTGGAAGGAAGATCTCCAGCGGAGATGAGGTCAGTAACAGTCCTGGAAACAATGCCTTGATGTTCAGTGGTGGGGCCGTGGTCCAGGGAGACATAGGAGGAAGTGTCTGCAAGTTGACGCTCAGCCTCTGTGAGGTAGAGGTCAGTGCGCTAGACAACAACAGCACCACCCTTGTCAGCGGGTTTGATGACAATGTCAGGGTTGGACCTGAGAGAATGGAGTGCAGCAAGTTCAGAGAGAGACAGGTTAGAGTGGGTGAGAGGACCTGGACTCCTCCCTCTGGATTCTTACCTTCTCTTGATCTTTTCATTGATAACTGTCGGCGTGACATTAGTCGTATCAATTTCTCTGCTCCTCTCACCCACTCTAACATGTCTCTGAGCAAGAATTCATAGAGTGAATTCAGGTCAGTTTCCTAGAACAATATGTTGTGGATCCAACCAGGGATCAGGCTATTTTAGATCTGGTAATGTGTAATGAGGCAGGTTTAATAAATGATCTCAGAATAAAAGATTCCATAGGAAACAGTGACCATAACATGGTAGAATTTAGCATTCAGTATGAGAGTGAGAAACCTGGGTTGGAAACAACTGTGCTAAACTTAAATAAGGATAATTGCAAAGGAATGAGGGCAGAGTTGGCTAGAGTGGACCAGGAAAGGAGTTGGAAAAGACGGTTGATGAACAATTGCAGACCTTTAAGAAAATAGTTCATGATTCACAACAAAGATGAGAAAGAAGGATTCTAGGAAGGGGATAAACTAACGAGGGTTAATCAAGGAAGTTAAGGATAGTATCAAATTAAAAGAAAAAACATACAGTGTGGCAAAGATTAGTGGTAAGCCAGAGGATTGGGAAAGTTTTACATGCAAAAGACGACCAAAAAAAAAAATAGAGGTAGAAAATGAACTTTGAGGGTAAACTAGAAAGTAATATAAAAACAGACAGAAGAGCTTCTTTAAATACATAAAAAGGAAGAGAGAGGCCAAAGTGAACATAGGCCCCTGAGAGAATGATGCTGGGGAAATAATAATGGGGAACTGGGAAATGGCAGAGGAATTGAATAAATACTTTGCATCAGTCTTCACAGTAGAAGACACTAACAGCATTCCAAAAATACTAAATAATCAAGGGGCAAAAGGGGGAAGGAAATAAATACAATAACTATCACTAGAGAAAATGTACTAGGAAAACTAATGGGGCTAAAGGCTGATTAGCTTCCTGGACCTGATGGGTTGCATCCTAGGATATTAAAGGAAATGGATACACAAATAGTGATTGCACTAGTAGTAATCTTCGAAGAACCCTTAGATTCTGAAAAGGTCCCAGAAGATTGGAAAACTGCCAGTATAACGTTCTATTCCAAAGGAGAGGGAGACAAAAAAACAGGTAACTATAGGTCAGTTAGCTTAACATCCGTCATTGGAAAAATGTTAGAATCTATTATAAAGGATGTAACAGTAGAGCATTTAGAAATGCATAATATAATCAAGCAGAGTCAAGTTGGCTTCACGAAGAGGAAATCATACCTGACAAATTTATTAGAATCCTTTGAGGAGGTAATAAGCAGGGTAGATAAAGGGGAACCAGTAGACGTAATATATTTGGATTTCCAAAAAGCATTCGATAAGGTACGTAAGGCTACTTAATAAGATAAGAGCCCATGGTGTTAGGGATAGTATACTTGCATGGATAGAGGATTGGCTAACTAATAGAAGACAGAGAGTTAGGATAACAGGAGCATTTTCAGGATGGCAACCTGTAACTAGTGGAGTGCTACAGGCTCAGTGCTGGAAGCACAATTATTTGCAATATATATTAATGACTTGAATGAGGGAAGTGAGTGTACTATTGCCAAGTTTGCAGATGGCAAAAATATTTGGGAAGGCAAGTGGTGAGGATAACACAAAGAGTCTACGGAGGAATACAGACAGGTTAAGTGAGTGAGCAAAAACTTGGCAGATGGAATATAATGTGGGAAAAGGCATTTTGGCAGGAAGAATAGAGGAGCTGAATGTTATCTACATGGAGAAAGACTGCAGAAAGTGACAGCACAGAGGGATTTTGGAGTCCTCATGCATGAATCCTAAATAGCTAACATACAAGTTCAGCAGGTAATAGGGAAGGCAAATGGAATGTTGGCCTTTATTTCAAAGGGAATGGGGTATAAAAAAAAAGGAAGTCTTGCTAAAACTATACAAGACACTAGTTAGATCACACACAAAATACTGTGAACAGTTTTGGTCCCTTTATCTAAGGACAGATATATTGGCATTGGAGGCAGTCCAGAGAAGGTTCACTAGGTTGATCCCGGGTATGGAGGGATTTTCTTATGAGGAGAGGTTTAGTAGATTGGGCCTGCACTCATTAGAGTTTAGAAGAATGAGAGGCGACCTTATTGAAACATATAAGATTCTTAGAGGGCTTGACAGAATAGATGCTGAGAGGTTGTTTCCCCTCGTGGGAGTGTCTCGGACCAGAGGGCATAATCTCAGAGTAAGGGGTCACACATTTAAGACAGATGAGGAGAAATTTCTTCTCTCAGAGGGTAGTGAATCTGTGGAATTCTTTACCGCAGAGGGCTGTTGACATTGGGTCATTAAGTCTATTCAAGGCTGAGATAGACAGATTTTTAATTAGTAAGGGAATCAAGGGTTATGGGGAAAAGCAGGAAAGTGGAGTTGAGGATTTTCAGATCATCTATGATATCAATGAATGGCGGAGCAGACTTGATAGGCTGAATGGCCTATTTCTGCTCCTATGTCTTATGGTCTTATAAAATCAATGGTTTTGTTGAGTGGGCAGAAAAGTGGCAAACGTCAATCCAGAGAAGTGTGAGGTAATGCATTTGGGGAGGGGAAACAAAGCAAGGGTATATCCAAGAAATGGTAAGCTATTGAGAGGGGTTGAGGAAGTGAGAGATTGCATATCCACAGGTCCTTGAAGTTGGCAAGACAGGCAGACAAGGTGGTAAAGGAAGCATATAGAATGCTTGCCTTTATTAAGTGAGGTATTGAATACCAAAGCAGTGATTTATTGATGGAAATGTATAAAACACCGGTTAGGCCACTGCTAGAATTTTGTTTACAGTTCTGGTTAGCACATTACAGGAAGGACATAATTGTTCTGGAGAGAGTACAGAGGAGATTTACAAGAAAGTTGCAAGGGCTAGAAAACTGCAGCTATGAGGAAAGATTGAATAAGCAAGGGTTGTTTTCCTTAGAACAGAGGAGGCTGAGGGATGACCTAATTAAGGTGTGCAAAATTATGAGGGGCCTAGCTAAGGCAGACAGGAAAGATCGGTTTCCCGTATCTGAGGGATCAACAACCAGGGGGTATAGGGAGGGTGTGTGGGTGAGAGATGGAAACTGTGCAGGCAGTGTGTGTGTGTGAGAGATGGAGAGAGATTGGAGGCAATGTGTGTGGATGAGAGGTAGGGAGATGGTGGAGGAAGTGTGTGAGTGAGAGATGGAGAGAGAGTGCAGGCAGTGCGTGTGGGTGAGAGATGGAGAGAGAGTGGATGAAGTGTGTGTGGATGAGAGATGGAGAGAGAGTGGAGGCAGTGTGTGTGGGTGAGAGATGTAGAGTGAGTGGAGGGAGAGTGTGTGTGAGAGATGGAGAGAGAGTGGAGGCAGTGTGCATGTGTGAGAGAGAAGAGAGTGGAGGCAGTGAGTGTGAGTGAGAGATGGAGAGAGAGTGGATAAAGTGTGTGTGGGTGAGAGATAGAGAGAGATTGGAGGCAATGTTGGTGGATGAGAGATGGAGATGGAGTAGATGTAGTATATGTTGGTGAGAGATAAGAGAGTGGAGGCAGTGTGTGTGAGAGAGATGGAGAGAGAGTGGAGGCAGTGTGTGTGGGTGAGAGATGGAGAGAGAGTGGAGACAGTGTGGGTGGATGAGAGATAGAGAGAGTGGAGGCAGTGTGTGTGGGTGAGAGATAGAGAGAAGGAAGAAGCAGTGGGTGTGGTTGAGAGATGGAGAGAGAGTGCAGGCAGTGTGTGAATGGATGAGATATAGAGAGAGTGCAGGCAGCGTGCGTGAGTGAGAGACAGAGAGAGAGTGGAGGCAGTGTGTGTGGGTGAGAGATAGACAGAGATTGGAAGCAATGTGTGTGGATGATAGATAGAGAGTGGAGGCAGAGTGTGCGGATGAGAGATAGAGAAAGAAAGTGCAGGCAGTGTGTGTGGGTGAGAGATGGAGAGACAGTGGAGGCTGTGTGTATGGGTGAGACATGGAGAACGAGTGCAGGCAGTGTGTGTGAGAGAGAGATGAAGAGAGAGTGGAGGAAGTGTGTATGGGTGAGATATAGAGAGAGAGTGAAGGCAGTGTGCGTGAGTGAGAGATGGAGAAGAGTGCAGGCAGTGTGTGTGGGTGAGAGACAGAGAGAGATTGAAGACAATGTGTGTGGATGAGAGAAAGAAAGATAGTGGAGGCAGTGTGTGTGGGTGAGAGATGGAGAAAGAGTGCAGGCAGCATGTGTGGGTGAGAGATAAGAAAGTGGAGACAGTGTGGGTCAGTGAGAGATGGAGAGAAAGTGGAGGCAGTGTATGTGCGTGAGAGATAGAGAGAGAGTGGATGCAGTGTTTGTGGATGAGAGAAAGAGAGAGAGTGCAGGCAGTGTGTGTGGGTGAGAGATAGAGAGTGATTGAAGGCAATGTGTGTGGATGAGAGTTAGAGACATAGTGGAGGCAGTATGTGTGTGAGAGATGGAGAGAGAGTGGAGGCAGTCTGTGTGGGTGAGAGATGGAGAGAGTGCAGGCAGTGTTTGTGGGTGACAGATGGAGAGATATTGGAGGCTGTGTGTGTGAGTAAGAGATGGAGAGACAGGGGTGCCAGTGTGTGTGTGTGACAGATGGAGAGAGAGTGGAGGCAGTGTGTGTGGGTGAGAGATGGAGAAAGAGTGCAGGCAGCATGTGTGGGTGAGAGATAAGAAAGTGGAGACAGTGTGTGTCAGTGAGAGATGGAGAGAAAGTGGAGGCAGTGTATGTGCGTAAGAGATAGAGAGAGAGTGGAGGAAGTGTCTGTGGGTGAGAGATGGAGAGAGTGGAGGCAGTGTGTGTGTGAGAGATGGAGAGAGATTGCATGCAGTGTGTGTGAGAGAGATGAAGTGATATTGGAGGCAGTGTGTGTGGGTGAGATTGGATGAAAGAGTACAGGCAGGGTGTGTGAGAGAGATGAAGAGAGAGTGGAGGCAGTGTGTGTGAGCGAGATGGAGAGAGAGTGGTGGCAGTGTGTGTGGGTGAGAGATGCAGAGAGAATGGAGGCAGTGTGTGTGGGTGAGAGATGGAGAGATAGTGGAGACAGTGTGTGTGGGTGAGAGATGGAGAGAGAGTGGAGACAGTGTGTGAGAGAGATGGAGAGAGAGTGGAGACAGAGTGTATGAGTGAGAGATAGAGAGAGAGAGGGGAGATAGTGTTTGTGTTTGAGAGATGGAGAAAGAGTGGAGGCAGTGTAAGTGGGTGAGAGATTGAAAGAGAGTGGAGGCAGTTCGTGTGTGTGAGAGATGGTGAGGGAGTTGAGACAGTGTGTGTGAGTGAGAGATAGAGAGAGAGTGCAGGCAGTGTTTGTGAGTGAGAGATGGAGAGAGAGTGGAGGCAGTGCGTGTGCGTGAGTGATGGAGAGAGAGTGCAGGCAGTGTGTGTGATTGAGAGATGGAGAGAGAGTGGATGCAGTGTTTGTGGATGAGAGAAAGAGAGAGAATGCAGGCAGTGTGTGTGGGTGAGAGATAGAGACATAGTGGAGGCAGTATGTGTGTGAGAGATGGAGAGAGAGTGGAGGCAGTCTGTGTGGGTGAGAGATGTAGAAATAGTGCAGGCAGTGTGTGTGAGTGAGAGATAGAGAGAGAGTGGAGGCAGTATGTGTGGGTGAGAGATGGAGAGAGTGCAGGCAGTGTTTGTGGGTGACAGATGGAGAGATATTGGAGGCTGTGTGTGTGAGTAAGAGATGGAGAGACAGGGGTGCCAGTGTGTTTGAGTGAGAGATAGAGAGACAGATGGAAGATAGTGTGTGTGGTTGAGAGATGGAGAAAGAGTGGAGGCAGTGTGTGTGGGTGAGAGATGGAGAGAAACTGGAGGCAGTGTGTGTGTGAGAGAGATGAAGAGAGAGAGTGGAGACAGTGTGTGTGAGAGAGATGGAGAGAGAGTGGAGGCAGTATGTGTGTGGGTGAGAGATGGAGAGGGAGCAGAGACAGTGTGTGTGGGTGAGAGATACAGAGACACTGGAGGCAGTGTGTGTGGGTGAGAGATAGAGAGAGAGAGTGGATGCAGTGTGTGTGGGTGAGAGATGGAGAGAGAGTAGAGACAGTGTGTGAGTGAGATGGAGAGAGAGTGGAGACAGTGTGTTCGAGTGAGAGATAGAGAGACAGATGGAAGATAGTGTGTGTGGTTGAGAGATGGAGAAAGAGTGGAGGCAGTGTGAGTGGGTGAGTGATTGAAAGAGAGTGGAGGCAGTTCGTGTGTGTGAGAGATGGAGAGAGAGTTGAGGCAATGCGTTTGGGTGAGAGATAGAGACAGAGTGGAGAAACTGTGTGTGGGTGAGTGATAGAGAGAGAGTGCAGGCAGTGTTTGTGTGTGAGAGATGGAGAGAGAGAGGAGGCAGTGCGTGTGAGTGAGAGATGGAGAGAGATTGGAGGCAGTGTGTGTGAGTGAGAGATGGAGAGAAACTGGAGGCAGTGTGTGTGTGAGAGAGATGAAGAGAGAGAGTGGAGACAGTGTGTGTGAGAGAGATGGAGAGAGAGTGGAGGCAGTGTGTGTGGGTGAGAGATGGAGAGGGAGCAGAGACAGTGTGTGTGGGTGAGAGATACAGAGACACTGGAGGCAGTGTGTGTGGGTGAGAGATAGAGAGAGAGTAGAGACAGTGTGTGAGTGAGATGGAGAGAGAGTGGAGACAGTGTGTTCGAGTGAGAGATAGAGAGACAGATGGAAGATAGTGTGTGTGGTTGAGAGATGGAGAAAGAGTGGAGGCAGTGTGAGTGGGTGAGTGATTGAAAGAGAGTGGAGGCAGTTCGTGTGTGTGAGAGATGGAGAGAGAGTTGAGGCAATGCGTTTGGGTGAGAGATAGAGACAGAGTGGAGAAACTGTGTGTGGGTGAGTGATAGAGAGAGAGTGCAGGCAGTGTTTGTGTGTGAGAGATGGAGAGAGAGAGGAGGCAGTGCGTGTGAGTGAGAGATGGAGAGAGATTGGAGGCAGTGTGTGTGAGTGAGAGATGGAGAGATAGTGGATGCAGTGTTGGTGGATGAGAGATAGAGAGAGAGTGCAGGCAGAGTGTGTGGGTGAGAGATAGAGAGACAGTGGAGGCAGTATGTGTGGAAGAGAGATGGAGAGATAGTGGAGACAGTGTGTGAGTGAGATGGAGAGAGAGTGGAGACAGTGTGTTTAAGTGAGAGATAGAGAGACAGATGGAAGATAGTGTGTGTGGTTAAGAGATGGAGAAAGAGTGGAGGCAGTGTGAATGGGTGAGAGATTGAGAGAGAGTGGAGGCAGTTTGATTGTGTGAGAGATAGAGAGAGAGTTGAGGCAGTGTGTGTGGGTGAGAGATAGAGAGAGAGACTGGAGTTAGTGTGTGTGGGTGAGAGATGGAGAAAGAGTGGAGGCAGTGTGAGTCGGTGAGAGATTGAAAGAGATTGGAGGCAGTGCGTGTGTGCGAGAGATGGAGAGAGAGTTGAGGCAGTGTGTGTGGGGGAGAGATAGAGAGAGTGTGGGGGCAGAGTGTGTGTGTGAGAAATGGAGAGAGAGTGGATACAGTGTGTGTGGCTGAGAGATAGAGAGAGACTGGAGGCAGTGTGTTTGGGTGAGATGTAAAGAGAGAGAGTTGAGGCAGTTTGTGTGTGAGAGAGATGGAGACAGATTGGAGACAGTGTGTGTGAGAGAGATGGAGAGAGAGTGGAGGAAGTGTGTGTGAGTGAGAGATGGAGAGAGAGTGGAGACAGTTTTTGTGGATGAGAGATAGAGAGAGAGTGCAGGCAGTGTGTGTGGGTGAGAGATGGAGAGAGAGTGGAGGCAGTGTGTGTATGGATGAGATATAGAGAGAGATTGCAGGCAGTGTGCGTGAGTGAGAGACGGAGGGAGAGTGGAGGCAGTGTGTGTGTGTGAGAGATACAGAGAGAAGGGGAGATAGTGTGTGTGGGTGAGAGGTGGATAAAGAGTGGAGGCAATGTGAGTGGGTGAGACATCGAAAGAGAGTGGAGGCAGTGTGTGTTGGTGAGAGATGGAGAGAGAGAATGGAGGCAGTGTGTGTGGGTGAGAGATGGAGAGAGAGAGCAGGCAGTGTGTGTGTGAGAGAGATAAAGAGAGAGTGGAGGCAGTGTGTGTGTGAGAGAGATGGAAAGAGAGTTGATACAGTGTGTTTGAGAGAGATGGAGAGAGAGTGGAGATAGAGTGTGTGAGAGAGATGGAGAGAGAGTGGAGGCAGTGTTTGTGGTTGAGAGATGGAGAGAGAGTGGAGGTAGTTTGTGTGTGAGAGACATGGAGAGAGAGTGGAGACAGTTTATGTGTGAGGGAGATGGAGAGAGAGTGGAGGCAGTATGTGTGAGTGAGAGATAAGAGAGAGTGCAGGCAGTGTGATTTTGAGAGATATTGAGAGAGAGTGGAGGCCTTGTGTGTGGCTGAGAGATGGAGAAAGAGTGCAGGCAGTGTGTGTGGGTGAGAGATAGAGGGAGAGTCGAGGCAGTGTGTGAATGGATGAGATATTGAGTGAGATTGCAGGCAGCGTGCGTGAGTGAGAGAGTGGAGGCTGTGTGTGCGAGTGAGAAATGGAGAAAGATTGGAGGCAATCTGAGTGGGTGAGAGATCGAAAGAGTGGAGGCAGTGTGTGTTGATGAGAGATAGAAAGAGAGAGAGGAGACAGTGTGTGTGGGTGAGAGTTGGAGAGAGAGAGGAGACAGTGTGTGAGAGAGATGGAGTGAGAGAGGAGGCAGTGCGTGTGAGTGAGAGATGGAGGGACAGTGGAGGCAGTGTGTGTGGGTGAGAGATGGAGAGAGAGTGGAGGCAGTGTTTGTGGATGAGAGATAGAAGAAGAGTGCAGGCAGTGTTTGTGGATGAGAGATAGAGAGAGAGAGTGCAGGCAGTGTGCGTCAGCGAGAGACGGAGAGAGAGTGGAGGCAGTGTGTGTGAGTGAGACATAGAGAGAGATTGGAGGCAATGTCTCTGGATGAGAGATACAGAGGGTGGAGGCAGTGTGTGTGGGTGAGAGATGGAGAGACAGTGGAGACAGTGTGTGTTAGAGAGATGGAGAGAGAGTGGAGACAGTGTGTGTGAGAGAGATGGAGAGAGAGTAGAGGCAGTGTGTGTGGGTGAGAGATGGAGAGAGAGTGGAGGCAGTGATTATGTTTGAGAGATGGAGAGAGTGTGGAGACAGTGTGTGTGAGAGAGATGGAGAGAGATTGGAGGCAATGTGTGTGGATGAGAGATAGAGAGAGTGGAGGCAGTGTGTGTATGAGAGATGGAGAGAGAGTGGGCGCAGTTTGTGTGTGTGAGAGATGGAGAGAGAGTGGAGACAGTGTGTGTGGGTGAGAGATGGAGATAGATTGCAGGCAGTGTGTGTGGGTGAGAGATAGAGAGAGAGCGGAGACAGTGTGTGTAGGTGAGAGATAGAGAGAAGTGGAGGCAGTGTGTGTGGGTGAGAGATAGAGAGAGAGAATGGAGGCAGTGTGTGTGGGTGGGAGATGGAGAGAGAGTGGAGACAGTGTGTGAGAGAGATGTAGAGAGAGTGGAGACAGAGTGTATGACTGAGAGGCAGTGTGGGTGAGAGATAAAGAGAGAGAGTTGAGGCAGGTTGTGTGTGAGAGAGATGGAGACAGATTGGAGACAGTGTGTGTGAGAGAGATGGAGAGAGAGAGCAGGCAGTGTGTGTGGGTGAGAGATGGAGAGAGAGTGGAGGCAGTGTGTGTATGGATGAGATATAGAGAGAGATTGCAGGCAGTGCGTGTGAATGAGAGATGGAGAGAGAGTGGAGGCAGTATGTGTGAGTGAGAGATGGAGAGAGAGTGGAGGCAGTGTGTGTGAGTGAGAGATGGAGAGAGAGTGGAGGCAGTTTTTGTGCACGAGAGGTAGACAAAGATTGCAGGCAGTGTGTGTGGGTGAGAGATAGAGGGAGAGTCGAGGCAGTGTGTGAATGGATGAGATAATGAGTGAGATTGCAGGCAGCGTGCGTGAGTGAGAGAGTGGAGGCTGTGTGTGCGGGTGAAAATGGAGAAAGATTGGAGGCAATCTGAGTGGGTGAGAGATCGAAAGAGTGGAGGCAGTGTGTGTTGGTGAGAGATAGAAAGAGAGAGAGGAGACAGTGTGTGTGGGTGAGAGTTGAAGAGAGAGAGGAGACAGTGTGTGAGAGAGATGGAGGGAGAGAGGAGGCAGTGCGTGTGAGTGAGAGATGGAGGGACAGTGGAGGCAGTGTGTGTGGGTGAGAGATGGAGAGAGAGTGGAGGCAGTGTTTGTGGATGAGAGATAGAAGAAGAGTGCAGGCAGTGTTTGTGGATGAGAGATAGAGAGAGAGTGCAGGCAGTGTGCGTCAGCGAGAGACGGAGAGAGAGTGGAGGCAGTGTGTGTGAGTGAGACATAGAGAGAGATTGGAGGCAATGTCTCTGGATGAGAGATACAGAGGGTGGAGGCAGTGTGTGTGGGTGAGCGATGGAGAGACAGTGGAGACAGTGTGTGTTAGAGAGATGGAGGGTGAGTGGAGGCAGTGTGTGTGGGTGAGACAGGGAGAGAGAGTGAATACAGTAAGTGTGTGAGAGTGAGGGAGCGAGAGTGGAGAAAGTGTGTGTGATAGAGATGGAGAGAGATTGTAGACTGTATGTGTGAGAGAGATGGATAGAGAGAGGAGACAGTGTGCGTGAAAGAGATGGAGAGAGAATGGAGACAGTGTGTGTGAGAGAGATGGATAGAGAGTGGAGGCAGTGTGTGTGGGTGAGAGATGGAGAGAGATTGCAGGCAGTTTGTGTGTGAGTGAGATGGAGAGAGTGTGGAGACATTGTGTTAGAGAGATGGAGAGAGAGTGGAGACAGTGTGTGTGAGTGAGAGATAGAGAGAGAGAGTGGAGATAGTGTGAGTGGGTGTGAGATGGAGAAAGTGTGGATGCAGTGTTAGTCGGTGAGAGATTGAAGAGATTGGAGGCAGTGCGTGTGTGCGAGAGATGGAGAGAGAGTTGAGGCAGTGTGTGTGTGTGTGAGACACAGAGAGAGATTGGTGGCAATGTCTCTGGATGAGAGATACATAGGGTGGAGGTAGTGTGTGTGGGTGAGAGATGGAGAGAGAGTGGAGGCAGTGTGTTAGAGAGATGGAGAGAGAGTGGAGGCAGTGTTTGTGGGTGAGAGATGGAGAGAGAGTGGAGACAGTGTGTGTTAGAGAGATGGAGGGTGAGTGGAGGCAGTGTGTGTGGGATGGACAGGGAGAGAGATAGGATGCAGTATGTGTGTGAGAGTGATGGAGCGAGAGTGGAGAAAGTGTGTGTGTGAGAAATGGAGAGAGAGTGGATAGAGTGTGTATGGGTGAGAGATTGAGAGAAATTGGAGGCAGTGTGTTTGGGTGAGAGATAAAGAGAGAGTTGAGGCAGTTTGTGTATGAGAGAGATGGAGACAGATTGGAGACAGTGTGTGTGAGAGAGATGGAGAGAGAGTGGAGGAAGTGTATGTGGGTGAGAGAAAGAGAGAGAGTGGAGGCAGTTTTTGTGGATGAGAGATAGAGAGAGAGTGCAGGCAGTGTGTGTGGGTGAGAGATGGAGAGAGAGTGGAGGCAGTGTGTGTATGGATGAGATATAGAGAGAGATTGCAGGCAGTGTGCATGAGTGAGAGACGGAGGGAGAGTGGAGGCAGTGTGTGTGGGTGAGAGATGGAGAGAGAGTGGCGGCAGTGTTTGTATGGATGAATATAGAGAGAGATTGCAGGCAGTGCGTGTGAGTGAGAGATGGAGAGAGAGTGGAGGCAGTGTGTGTGGGTGAGAGATAGAGAGAGAGTGGAAGCAGTGTGTGAATGGATGAGATATTGAGTGAGATTGCAGGCAGAGTGAGTGAGTGAGACAGTTGAGGCTGTGTGTGTGGGTGAGAAATGGAGAAAGATTGGACGCAATCTGAGTGTTTGAGAGATCGAAAGAGAGTGGAGGCAGTGTGTGTTGGTGAGAGATAGAAAGAGAGAGAGGAGGCAGTGTGTGTGGGTGAGAGTTGGAGAGAGAGAGGAGACAGTGTGTGAGAGTGATGGAGTGAGACAGGAGACAGTGTGTGTGAGTGAGAGATAGAGAGAGAGAGGGGAGATAGAGTCTGTGGATGAGGGATGGAGAAAGAGTGGAGGCAGTGTTTGTAGATGAGAGACAGAGAGAGAGAGTGCAGGCAGTGTGCGTCAGCGAGAGACGGAGAGAGAGTGGAGGCAGTGTGTGTGCGTGAGACATAGAGATTGGTGGCAATGTCTCTGGATGAGAGATACAGAGGGTGGAGGCAGTGTGTGTGAGTGAGAGATGGATAGAGAGTGGAGGCAGTTTTAGTGCATGAGAGGTAGAGAGAGAGTGGAGGCAGTGTGTGTGGGTGAGAGATGGAGAGAGAGTGGAGACAGTGTGTGTGAGAGAGATGGAGAGAGAGTGGAGGCAGTGTGTGTGGGTGAGAAATGGAGAGAGATTGGAGGCAGTTTGTGTGTGAGTGAGATGGAGAAAGTGTGGAGACAGTGTGTGAGAGAGAGATAGAGAAAGAGAGTGGAGGCAGTGTTTGTGGTTGAGAGATGGAGAGAGAGTGGAGGCAGTATGTGTGGGTGAGAGATGGAGAGAGAATGAAGGCAGTTTGTGTGTGAGTGAGATGGAGAGCGTGTGGAGACAGTGTGTGAGAGAGAGATAGAGAAAGAGAGTGAAGGCAGTGTTTGTGGTTGAGAGATGGAGAGAGAGCGGAGACAGTGTGTGTGTGAGAGAGATGGAGAGAGATGGGAGGCATTATGTGTCAGTGAGAGAAAGGAGAGAGTGCATGCAGTGTGTTTTTGTGAGATATAGAGAGAGAAGGGAGGCAGTGTGTGTGGGTGAGACATGGAGAGAGAGTGGTGGAAGTTTGTGTGTGCGACAGATGGAGAGAGAGTGGAGGCAGTGTGTGTGGGTGAGAGAATGAGAGAGAGTGGAGACAGTGTGTGTGAAAGATACGGAGAGAGAGTGGTGACTGTGTGAGAGAGAAATGGAGAGAGAGTGTAGACTGTGTGTGTAAGAGAGATAGATAGAGAGTGGAGACAGTGTTTGTGGGTGAGAGATAGAGAGAGAGTGGAGACACGGAGTGTTTGGGTGAGAGATAGAGATAGAGAATGGAGGCAGTGTGTGTGGGTGAGAGATGGAGAGAGTGTGGAGACAGTGTGTTAGAGAGATGGAGAGAGATTGGAGACAGTGTGTGTGAGTGAGAGATAGAGAAAGAGAGTGGAGATAGTGTGTGTGGGTGAGAGATGGAGAAAGAGTGGAGGCAGTGTGAGTCGGTGAGAGATTGAAAGAGATTGGAGGCAGTGCGTGTGTACGAGAGATGGAGAGAGAGTTGAGGCAGTGTGTGTGGGTGAGAGATAGAGACAGTGTGGAGGCAGAGTATGTGTGTGAGAAATGGAGAGAGAGTGGATACAGTGTGTGTGGGTGAGAGATAGAGAGAGATTGGAGGCAGTGTGTGTGGGTGAGAGATGGAGAGAGAGTGGCGGCAGTGTTTGTATGGATGAGATATAGAGAGAGATTGCAGGCAGTGCGTGTGAGTGAGAGATGGAGAGAGAGTGGAGGCAGTGTGTGTGAGTGAGAGATGGAGAGACAGTGGAGGCAGTTTTAGTGCATGAGAGGTAGAGAGAGAGTGCAGGCAGTGTGTGTGGGTGAGAGATAGAGAGAGAGTGGAGGCAGTGTGTGAATGGATGAGATATTGAGTAAGATTGCAGGCAGAGTGAGTGAGTGAGACAGTTGAGGCTGTGTGTGTGGGTGAGAAATGGAGAAAGATTGGAGGCAATCTGAGTGTTTGAGAGATCGAAAGAGAGTGGAGGCAGTGTGTGTTGGTGAGAGATAGAAAGAGAGAGAGGAGGCAGTGTGTGTGGGTGAGAGTTGGAGAGAGAGAGGAGACAGTGTGTGAGAGTGATGGAGTGAGACAGGAGACAGTGTGTGTGAGTGAGAGATAGAGAGAGAGAGGGGAGGTAGAGTCTGAGGGTGAGGGATGGAGAAAGAGTGGAGGCAGTGTTTGTGGATGAGAGATAGAGAGAGAGAGTGCAGGCAGTGTGCATGAGTGAGAGACGGAGGGAGAGTGGAGGCAGTGTGTGTGGGTGAGAGATGGAGAGAGAGTGGCGGCAGTGTTTGTATGGATGAATATAGAGAGAGATTGCAGGCAGTGCGTGTGAGTGAGAGATGGAGAGAGAGTGGAGGCAGTGTGTGTGGGTGAGAGATAGAGAGAGAGTGGAAGCAGTGTGTGAATGGATGAGATATTGAGTGAGATTGCAGGCAGAGTGAGTGAGTGAGACAGTTGAGGCTGTGTGTGTGGGTGAGAAATGGAGAAAGATTGGAGGCAATCTGAGTGTTTGAGAGATCGAAAGAGAGTGGAGGCAGTGTGTGTTGGTGAGAGATAGAAAGAGAGAGAGGAGGCAGTGTGTGTGGGTGAGAGTTGGAGAGAGAGAGGAGACAGTGTGTGAGAGTGATGGAGTGAGACAGGAGACAGTGTGTGTGAGTGAGAGATAGAGAGAGAGAGGGGAGATAGAGTCTGTGGGTGAGGGATGGAGAAAGAGTGGAGGCAGTGTTTGTGGATGAGAGATAGAGAGAGAGAGTGCAGGCAGTGTGCGTCAGCGAGAGACGGAGAGAGAGTGGAGGCAGTGTGTGTGCGTGAGACATAGAGATTGGTGGCAATGTCTCTGGATGAGAGATACAGAGGGTGGAGGCAGTGTGTGTGAGTGAGAGATGGATAGAGAGTGGAGGCAGTTTTAGTGCATGAGAGGTAGAGAGAGAGTGGAGGCAGTGTGTGTGGGTGAGAGATGGAGAGAGAGTGGAGACATTGTGTGTGAGAGAGATGGAGAGAGAGTGGAGGCAGTGTGTGTGGGTGAGAAATGGAGAGAGATTGGAGGCAGTTTGTGTGTGAGTGAGATGGAGAAAGTGTGGAGACAGTGTGTGAGAGAGAGATAGAGAAAGAGAGTGGAGGCAGTGTTTGTGGTTGAGAGATGGAGAGAGAGTGGAGGCAGTATGTGTGGGTGAGAGATGGAGAGAGAATGAAGGCAGTTTGTGTGTGAGTGAGATGGAGAGCGTGTGGAGACAGTGTGTGAGAGAGAGATAGAGAAAGAGAGTGAAGGCAGTGTTTGTGGTTGAGAGATGGAGAGAGAGCGGAGACAGTGTGTGTGTGAGAGAGATGGAGAGAGATGGGAGGCATTATGTGTCAGTGAGAGAAAGGAGAGAGTGCATGCAGTGTGTTTTTGTGAGATATAGAGAGAGAAGGGAGGCAGTGTGTGTGGGTGAGACATGGAGAGAGAGTGGTGGAAGTTTGTGTGTGCGACAGATGGAGAGAGAGTGGAGGCAGTGTGTGTGGGTGAGAGAATGAGAGAGAGTGGAGACAGTGTGTGTGAAAGATACGGAGAGAGAGTGGTGACTGTGTGAGAGAGAAATGGAGAGAGAGTGTAGACTGTGTGTGTAAGAGAGATAGATAGAGAGTGGAGACAGTGTTTGTGGGTGAGAGATAGAGAGAGAGTGGAGACACGGAGTGTTTGGGTGAGAGATAGAGATAGAGAGTGGAGGCAGTGTGTGTGGGTGAGAGATGGAGAGAGTGTGAAGACAGTGTGTTAGAGAGATGGAGAGAGATTGGAGACAGTGTGTGTGAGTGAGAGATAGAGAAAGAGAGTGGAGATAGTGTGTGTGGGTGAGAGATGGAGAAAGAGTGGAGGCAGTGTGAGTCGGTGAGAGATTGAAAGAGATTGGAGGCAGTGCGTGTGTACGAGAGATGGAGAGAGAGTTGAGGCAGTGTGTGTGGGTGAGAGATAGAGACAGTGTGGAGGCAGAGTATGTGTGTGAGAAATGGAGAGAGAGTGGATACAGTGTGTGTGGGTGAGAGATAGAGAGAGATTGGAGGCAGTGTGTGTGGGTGAGAGATGGAGAGAGAGTGGCGGCAGTGTTTGTATGGATGAGATATAGAGAGAGATTGCAGGCAGTGCGTGTGAGTGAGAGATGGAGAGAGAGTGGAGGCAGTGTGTGTGAGTGAGAGATGGAGAGACAGTGGAGGCAGTTTTAGTGCATGAGAGGTAGAGAGAGAGTGCAGCAGTGTGTGTGGGTGAGAGATAGAGAGAGAGTGGAGGCAGTGTGTGAATGGATGAGATATTGAGTAAGATTGCAGGCAGAGTGAGTGAGTGAGACAGTTGAGGCTGTGTGTGTGGGTGAGAAATGGAGAAAGATTGGAGGCAATCTGAGTGTTTGAGAGATCGAAAGAGAGTGGAGGCAGTGTGTGTTGGTGAGAGATAGAAAGAGAGAGAGGAGGCAGTGTGTGTGGGTGAGAGTTGGAGAGAGAGAGGAGACAGTGTGTGAGAGTGATGGAGTGAGACAGGAGACAGTGTGTGTGAGTGAGAGATAGAGAGAGAGAGGGGAGATAGAGTCTGAGGGTGAGGGATGGAGAAAGAGTGGAGGCAGTGTTTGTGGATGAGAGATAGAGAGAGAGAGTGCAGGCAGTGTGCGTCAGCGAGAGACGGAGAGAGAGTGGAGGCAGTGTGTGTGCGTGAGACATAGAGATTGGTGGCAATGTCTCTGGATGAGAGATACAGAGGGTGGAGGCAGTGTGTGTGAGTGAGAGATGGATAGAGAGTGGAGGCAGTTTTAGTGCATGAGAGGTAGAGAGAGAGTGGAGGCAGTGTGTGTGGGTGAGAGATGGAGAGAGAGTGGAGACAGTGTGTGTGAGAGAGATGGAGAGAGAGTGGAGGCAGTGTGTGTGGGTGAGAAATGGAGAGAGATTGGAGGCAGTTTGTGTGTGAGTGAGATGGAGAAAGTGTGGAGACAATGTGTGAGAGAGAGATAGAGAAAGAGAGTGGAGGCAGTGTTTGTGGTTGAGAGATGGAGAGAGAGTGGAGGCAGTATGTGTGGGTGAGAGATGGAGAGAGAATGGAGGCAGTTTGTGTGTGAGTGAGATGGAGAGCGTGTGGAGACAGTGTGTGAGAGAGAGATAGAGAGAGAGAGTGAAGGCTGTGTTTGTGGTTGAGAGATGGAGAGAGAGCGGAGACAGTGTGTGTGTGAGAGAGATGGAGAGAGATTGGAGGCATTATGTGTCAGTGAGAGAAAGGAGAGAGTGCATGCAGTGTGTTTTTGTGAGATATAGAGAGAGAAGGGAAGCAGTGTGTGTGGGTGAGACATGGAGAGAGAGTGGTGGAAGTTTGTGTGTGCGACAGATGGAGAGAGAGTGGAGGCAGTGTGTGTGGGTGAGAGATTGAGAGAGAGTGGAGACAGTGTGTGTGAAAGATACGGGGAGAGAGTGGTGACTGTGTGAGAGAGAAATGGAGAGAGAGTGTAGACTGTGTGTGTGAGAGAGATAGATAGAGAGTGGTGACAGTGTTTTTGGGTGAGAGATAGAGATAGAGTGGAGACACAGAGTGTTTGAGTGAGAGATAGAGATAGAGAGTGGAGGCAGTGTGTGTGGGTGAGAGATGGAGAGAGTGTGGAGACAGTGTGTGAGAGAGATGGAGAGAGACTGGAGACAGTGTGTGTGAGTGAGAGATAGAGAAAGAGAGTGGAGATAGTGTGTGTGGGTGAGAGATGGAGAAAGAGTGGAGGCAGTGTGAGTCGCTGAGAGATTGAAAGAGATTGGAGGCAGTGCGTGTGTACGAGAGATGGAGAGAGAGTTGAGGCAGTGTGTGTGGGTGAGAGATAGAGACAGTGTGGAGGCAGAGTATGTGTGTGAGAAATGGAGAGAGAGTGGATACAGTGTGTGTGGGTGAGAGATTGAGAGAGAGTGGAGACAGTGTGTGTGAAAGATACGGGGAGAGAGTGGTGACTGTGTGAGAGAGAAATGGAGAGAGAGTGTAGACTGTGTGTGTGAGAGAGATAGATAGAGAGTGGAGACAGTGTTTGTGGGTGAGAGATAGAGAGAGAGTGGAGACACGGAGTGTTTGAGTGAGAGATAGAGATAGAGAGTGGAGGCAGTGTGTGTGGGTGAGAGATGGAGAGAGTGTGGAGACAGTGTGTTAGAGAGATGGAGAGAGACTGGAGACAGTGTGTGTGAGTGAGAGATAGAGAAAGAGAGTGGAGATAGTGTGTGTGGGTGAGAGATGGAGAAAGAGTGGAGGCAGTGTGAGTCGGTGAGAGATTGAAAGAGATTGGAGGCAGTGCGTGTGTACGAGAGATGGAGAGAGAGTTGAGGCAGTGTGTGTGGGTGAGAGATAGAGACAGTGTGGAGGCAGAGTATGTGTGTGAGAAATGGAGAGAGAGTGGATACAGTGTGTGTGGGTGAGAGATAGAGAGAGATTGGAGGCAGTGTGTTTCGGTGAGAGATAAAGAGAAAGAGTTGAGGCAGTTTGTGTGTGAGAGAGATGGAGACAGATTGGAGACAGTGTGTGTGAGTGAGATGGAGAGAGAGTGGAGGAATTGTGTGTGGGTGAGAGATGGTGAGAGAGTGGAGGCATTGTGTGTGGGTGAAAGATGGAGACAGAGTTTGAGGCAGTTTGTGTGTGAGAGAGATGGGGAGAGATTGGAGAAAGTGTGTGTGGGTGAGAGATAGAGAGTGGAGGCAGTGTGTGTGTGAGAGAGATGGAGAGAGATTGTAGACTGTATGTGTGAGAGAGATGGATAGAGAGAGGAGACAGTGTGTGTGAGAGAGATGGAGAGAGAATGGAGACAGTGTGTGTGAGAGAGATGGAGAGAGTGGAGGCAGTGTGTGTGGGTGAGAGATGGAGAGAGATTGGAGGCTGTTTGTGTGTGAGTGAGATGGAGAGAGTGTGGAGACAGTGTGTTAGAGAGATGGAGAGAGAGTGGAGACAGTGTGTGTGAGTGAGAGATAGAGAGAGAGATTGGAGATAGTGTGAGTGGGTGAGAAATGGAGAAAGAGTGGATGCAGTGTTAGTCGGTGAGAGATTGAAAGAGTTTGGAGGCATTGCGTGTGTGCGAGAGATGGACAGAGAGTTGAGGCAGTGTGTGTGGGTGAGAGATAGAGAGAGTGTGGAGGCAGAGTGTGTGTGTGAGAAATGGAGAGAGAGTGGATAGAGTGTGTGTGGGTGAGAGATAGAGAGAGATTGGAGGCAGTGTGTTTGGGTGAGAGATAAAGAGAGAGTTGAGGCAGTTTGTGTGTGAGAGAGATGGAGACAGATTAGAGACAGTGTGTGTGAGAGAGATGGAGAGAGAGTGGAGGAAGTGTATGTGGGTGAGAGATGGAGAGAGTGTGGAGGCAGTTTTTGTGGATGAGAGATAGGGAGAGAGTGCATGCAGTGTGTGTGGGTGAGACATGGAGAGACAGTGGAGGCAGTGTGTGTATGGATAAGATATAGAGAAAGATTGCAGGCAGTGTGCGTGAGTGAGAGACGGAGGGAGAGTGGAGGCAATGTGTGTGGGTGAGAGATGGAGAGAGAGTGGAGGCAGTGTGTGTATGGATGAGATATAGAGAGAAATTGCAGGCAGTGTGTGTGAGTGAGAGATGGAGAGAGAGTGGAGGCAGTTTTAGTGCACGAGAGGTAGAGAGAGAGTTCAGGCAGTGTGTGTGGGTGAGAGATAGAGAGAGAGTGGAGGAAGTGTGTGAATGGATGAGATATTGTGTGAGATTGCAGGCAGCGTGAGTGAGTGAGAGAGTGGAGGCTGTGTGTGTGGGTGAGAAATGGAGAAAGATTGGAGGCAATCTGAGTGTTTGAGAGATCGAAAGAGAGTGGAGGCAGTGTGTGTTGGTGAGAGATAGAAAGGGAGAGAGGAGGCAGTGTGTGTGGGTGAGAGTTGGGGAGAGAGAGGAGACAGTGTGTGAGAGAGATGGAGTGATAGAGGAGACAGTGTGTGTGAGTGAGAGATAAAGAGAGAGAGGGGAGATAGAGTCTGTGGGTGAGAGATGGAGAAAGAGTGGAGGCAGTGTTTGTGGATGAGAGATAGAGAGAGAGAGTGCAGGCAGTGTGCGTCAGCGAGAGACGGAGAGAGAGTGGAGGCAGTGTGTGTGTGTGAGACATAGAGATTGGTGGCAATGTCTCTGGATGAGAGATACAGAGGGTGGAGGTAGTGTGTGTGGGTGAGAGATGGAGAGAGAGTGGAGGCAGTGTTTGATTGTGAGAGATGGAGAGAGAGTGGAGACAGTGTATGTTAGAGAGATGGAGGGTGGGTGGAGGCAGTGTGTGTGGGCGAGACAGGGAGAGAGATAGGATGCAGTATGTGTGTGAGAGTGATGGAGCGAGAGTGGAGACAGTTTGTGTGAGAGAGATGGAGAGAGAGTGGAGGCAGTGTGTGTGGGTGAGAGATGGAGAGAGAATGGAGGCAGTTTGTGTGTGAGTGAGATGGAAAGAGTGTGGAGACAGTGTGTGTGAGAGAGATAGAGAGAGAGAGTGAAGGCAGTGTTTGTGGTTGAGAGATGGAGAGAGAGCGGACACAGTGTGTGTGTGAGAGAGATGGAGAGAAATTGGAGGCATTATGTGTGAGTGAGAGAAAGGAGTAGGTGCATGCAGTGTGATTTTGTGAGATATAGAGAGAGAAGGGAGGCAGTGTGTGTGGGTGAGACATGGAGAGAGAGTTGTGGAAGTTTGTGTGTGCGACAGATGGAGAGAGAGTGGAGGCAGTGTGTGTGGGTGAGAGACTGAGAGAGAGTGGAGACAGTGTGTGTGAGAGATACGGAGAGAGAGTGGTGACTGTGTGAGAGAGAGATGGAGAGAGAGTGGAGGCAGTGTGTGTGGGTGAGAGATGGAGAGAGAGTGGAGGCAGTTTTTGTGTGTGAGAGATGGAGAGAGGTTGCAGGCAGTGTGTTTGTGAGAGAGATGGAGAGAGAGTATAGACTGTGTGTGTGAGAGAGATGGATAGAGAGTGGAGACAGTGTTTGTGGGTGAGAGATAGAGAGAGAATGGAGTCACTGAATGTTTGGGTGAGAGATAGAGATAGAGAGTGGAGGCAGTGTGTGTGGGTGAGAGATGGAGAGAGTGTGGAGACAGTGTGTTAGAGAGATGGAGAGAGACTGGAGACAGTGTGTGTGAGTGAGAGATAGAGAAAGAGAGTGGAGATAGTGTGTGTGGGTGAGAGATGGAGAAAGAGTGGAGGCAGTGTGAGTCGGTGAGAGATTGAAAGAGATTGGAGGCAGTGCGTGTGTACGAGAGATGGAGAGAGAGTTGAGGCAGTGTGTGTGGGTGAGAGATAGAGACATTGTGGAGGCAGAGTATGTGTGTGAGAAATGGAGAGAGAGTGGATACAGTGTGTGTGGGTGAGAGATAGAGAGAGATTGGAGGCAGTGTGTTTGGGTGAGAGATGGAGAGAGAGTGGAGGCAGTTTTAGTGCACGAGAGGTAGAGAGAGAGTTCAGGCAGTGTGTGTGGGTGAGAGATAGAGAGAGAGTGGAGGAAGTGTGTGAATGGATGAGATATTGAGTGAGATTGCAGGCAGCGTGAGTGAGTGAGAGAGTGGAGGCAGTGTGTGTGGGTGAGAGATAGAGAGAGTGTGGAGGCAGTGTGTGAATGGATGAGATATTGAGTGAGATTGCAGGCAGCGTGAGTGAGTGAGAGAGTGGAGGCTGTGTGTGTGGGTGAGAAATGGAGAAAGATTGGAGGCAATCTGAGTGTTTGAGAGATCGAAAGAGAGTGGAGGCAGTGTGTGTTGGTGAGAGATAGAAAGGGAGAGAGGAGGCAGTGTGTGTGGGTGAGAGTTGGGGAGAGAGAGGAGACAGTGTGTGAGAGAGATGGAGTGATAGAGGAGACAGTGTGTGTGAGTGAGAGATAGAGAGAGGGGAGATAGAGTCTGTGGGTGAGAGATGGAGAAAGAGTGGAGGCAGTGTTTGTGGATGAGAGATAGAGAGAGAGAGTGCAGGCAGTGTGCGTCAGCGAGAGACGGAGAGAGAGTGGAGGCAGTGTGTGTGTGTGAGACATAGAGATTGGTGGCAATGTCTCTGGATGAGAGATACAGAGGGTGGAGGTAGTGTGTGTGGGTGAGAGATGGAGAGAGAGTGGAGGCAGTGTTTGATTGTGAGAGTGATGGAGCGAGAGTGGAGACAGTGTGTGTGAGAGAGATGGAGAGAGAGTGGAGGCAGTGTGTGTGGGTGAGACAGGGAGAGAGATAGGATGCAGTATGTGTGTGAGAGTGATGGAGCGAGAGTGGAGACAGTTTGTGTGAGAGAGATGGAGAGAGAGTGGAGGCAGTGTGTGTGGGTGAGAGATGGAGAGAGAATGGAGGCAGTTTGTGTGTGAGTGAGATGGAAAGAGTGTGGAGACAGTGTGTGTGAGAGAGATAGAGAGAGAGAGTGAAGGCAGTGTTTGTGGTTGAGAGATGGAGAGAGAGCGGACACAGTGTGTGTGTGAGAGAGATGGAGAGAGATTGGAGGCATTATGTGTGAGTGAGAGAAAGGAGTAGGTGCATGCAGTGTGATTTTGTGAGATATAGAGAGAGAAGGGAGGCAGTGTGTGTGGGTGAGACATGGAGAGAGAGTTGTGGAAGTTTGTGTGTGCGACAGATGGAGAGAGAGTGGAGGCAGTGTGTGTGGGTGAGAGACTGAGAGAGAGTGGAGACAGTGTGTGTGAGAGATACGGAGAGAGAGTGGTGACTGTGTGAGAGAGAGATGGAGAGAGAGTGGAGGCAGTGTGTGTGGGTGAGAGATGGAGAGAGAGTGGAGGCAGTTTTTGTGTGTGAGAGATGGAGAGAGGTTGGAGGCAGTGTGTTTGTGAGAGAGATGGAGATAGAGAGTGGAGGCAGTGTGTGTGGGTGAGAGATGGAGAGAGTGTGGAGACAGTGTGTTAGAGAGATGGAGAGAGACTGGAGACAGTGTGTGTGAGTGAGAGATAGAGAAAGAGAGTGGAGATAGTGTGTGTGGGTGAGAGATGGAGAAAGAGTGGAGGCAGTGTGAGTCGGTGAGAGATTGAAAGAGATTGGAGGCAGTGCGTGTGTGCGAGAGATGGAGAGAGAGTTGAGGCAGTGTGTGTGGGTGAGAGATAGAGACATTGTGGAGGCAGAGTATGTGTGTGAGAAATGGAGAGAGAGTGGATACAGTGTGTGTGGGTGAGAGATAGAGAGAGATTGGAGGCACTGTGTTTGGGTGAGAGATGGAGAGAGAGTGGAGGCAGTTTTAGTGCACGAGAGGTGGAGAGAGAGTTCAGGCAGTGTGTGTGGATGAGAGATAGAGAGAGAGTGCAGGCAGTGTGCGTCAGCGAGAGACGGAGAGAGAGTGGAGGCAGTGTGTGTGTGTGAGACATAGAGATTGGTGGCAATGTCTCTGGATGAGAGATACAGAGGGTGGAGGTAGTGTGTGTGGGTGAGAGATGGAGAGAGACTGGAGACAGTGTGTGTGTGAGAGTGATGGAGCGAGAGTGGAGACAGTGTGTGTGAGAGAGATGGAGAGAGAGTGGAGGCAGTGTGTGTGGGTGAGAAATGGAGAGAGAATGGAGGCAGTTTGTGTGTGAGTGAGATGGAGAAAGTGTGGAGACAGTGTGTGAGAGAGAGATAGAGAAAGAGAGTGGAAGCAGTGTTTGTGGTTGAGAGATGGAGAGAGAGTGGAGGCAGTGTGTGTGGGTGAGAGATGGAGAGAGAATGGAGGCAGTTTGTGTGTGAGAGAGATGGGGAGAGAGTGTGGAGACAGTGTGTGTGGGTGAGAGATAGAGATTGGAGGCAGTGTGTGTGTGAGAGAGATGGAGAGATATTGTAGACTGTGTGAGAGAGATGGATAGAGAATGGAGACAGTGTGTGTGAGAGAGATGGAGAGAGTGGAGGCAGTGTGTGTGGGTGAGAGATGGAGACAGATTGGAGGCAGTTTGTGTGTGAGTGAGATGGAGAGAGTGGAGAGAGTGTGTGTGAGTGAGAGATAGAGAGAGAGATTGGAGATAGTGTGAGTGGGTGAGAAATGGAGAAAGAGTGGATGCAGTCTTAGTCGGTGAGAGATTGAAAGAGATTGGAGGCATTGCATGTGTGCGAGAGATGGAGAGATAGTTGAGGCAGTGTGTGTGAGTGAGAGATAGAGAGAGTGTGGAGGCAGAGTGTGTGTGTGAGAAATGGAGAGAGAGTGGATACAGTGTGTGTGGGTGAGAGATAGGGAGAGATTGGAGGCAGTGTGTTTGGGTGAGAGATAAAGAGAGAGAGTTGAGGCAGTTTGTGTGTGAGTGAGATGGAGACAGATTGGAGACAGTGTGTGTGAGAGAGATGGAGAGAGAGTGGAGGCAGTCTGTGTTAGAGAGATGGAGGGTGAGTGGAGGCAGTGTGTGTGGGTGAGACAGGGAGAGAGATAGGATGCATTATGTGTGTGAGAGTGATGGAGCGAGAGTGGAGAAAGTGTGTGTGAGAGTGATGGAGAGAGACTGGAGGCAGTGTGTGTGGGTGAGAGATGGAGAGTGAGTGGAGGCAGTGTTTGTGTGTGAGAGATGGAGAGAGTGAGGAGGCTGTGTACGTGTGAGAGAGATGGAGAGAAAGTGGAGACAGTGTATGTGAGAAAGATGGAGAGAGAGTGGAGGCATTGTGTGTGAGTGAAAGATGGAGAGAGAGTGGAGACAATGTGTGTGGGTGAGAGATGGAGACAGAGTTGAGGCAGTTTGTGTGTGAGAGAGATGGGGAGAGATTGGAGACAGTGTGTGTGAGAGAGATGGAGAGAGAGTGGAGGCAGTGTGTGTGGGTGAGAGATGGAGAGAGATTGGAGGCAGTTTGTGTGTGAGTGAGATGGAGAAAGTGTGGAGACAGTGTGTGAGAGAGAGATAGAGAGAGAGAGTGGAGGCAGTGTTTGTGGTTGAGAGATGGAGAGAGAGTGGAGGCAGTGTGTGTGGGTGAGAGATGGAGAGAGATTGGAGGCAGTTTGTATGTGAGTGAGATGGCGAGAGTGTGGAGACAGTGTGTGAGAGAGAGATAGAGAGAGAGAGTGGAGGCTGTGTTTGTGGTTGAGAGATGGAGAGAGAGCGGAGACAGTGTGTGTGTGAGAGAGATGGAGAGAGATTGGAGGCATTATGTGTGAGTGAGAGATAAGAGAGAGTGCATGCAGTGTGATTTTGTGAGATGTAGAGACAGAAGGGAGGCAGTGTGTGTGGGTGAGAGATGGAGACAGAGTGGTGGAAGTTTGTGTGTGCGACAGATGGAGAGTGTGGAGGCAGTGTGTGTGGGTGAGAGATTGAGAGAGAGTGGAGACAGTGTGTGTGAGAGATATGGTGAGAGAGTGGTGACTGTGTGAGAGAGAGATGGAGAGAGAGTGGAGGCAGTGTGTGTGAGTGAGAGATGGAGAGAGAGTGGAGGCAGTGTTTGTGTGTGAGAGATGGAGAGAGAGTGGAGGCAGTGTGTGTGTGAGAGAGATGGAGAGAGAGTGTAGACTGTGTGTGTGAGAGAGATGGATAGAGAGCGGAGACAGTGTTTGTGGGTGAGAGATAGAGAGTGGAGTCACTGAGTGTTTGTGTGAGAGATAGAGAGAGAGTGGAGGCAGTGTGTTTGGGTGAGAGATGGAGAGAGTGTGGAGACAGTGTGTTAGAGAGATGGAGAGAGAGTGGAGACAGTGTGTGTGAGTGAGAGATAGAGAAAGAGAGTGGAGATAGTGTGTGTGGGTGAGAGATAGAGAGAGAGATTGGAGATAGTGTGAGTGGATGAGAGATGGAGAAAGAGTGGATGCACTGTTAGTCGGTGAGAGATTGAAAGAGATTGGAGGCAGTGCGTGTGTGCGAGAGATGGAGAGAGAGTTGAGGCAGTGTGTGAATGGATGAGATATTGAGTGAGGTTGCAGGCAGCATGAGTGAGTGAGAGAGTGGAGACTGTGTGTGTGGGTGAGAAATGGAGAAAGATTGGAGGCAATCTGAGTGTTTGAGAGATCGAAAGAGAGTGGAGGCAGTGTGTGTTGGTGAGAGATAGAAAGAGAGAGAGGAGGCAGTGTGTTTGGGTGAGAGTTGGAGCGAGAGAGGAGACAGTGTGTGAGAGAGATGGAGGGAGAGAGGAGACAGTGTGTGTGAGTGAGAGATAGAGAGAGAGAGGGGAGATAGAGTCTGTGGGTGAGGGATGGAGAAATAGTGGAGGCAGTGTTTGTGGATGAGAGATAGAGAGAGAGTGCAGGCAGTGTGCGTCAGCGAGAGACGGAGAGAGAGTGCAGGCAGTGTGTGTGTGTGAGACATAGAGAGAGATTGGTGGCAATGTCTCTGGATGAGAGATACATAGGGTGGAGGTAGTGTGTGTGGGTGAGAGATGGAGAGAGAGTGGATGCAGTGTGTGTTGGTGAGAGATGGAGAGAGAGTGGAGACAGTGTGTGGGTGAGAGATGGAGGGTGAGTGGAGGCAGTGTTTGATTGTGAGAGATGGAGAGAGAGTGGAGGCAGTGCGTGTGGGTGAGAGATGGAGAGAGAGTGGAGACAGTGTGTGTTAGCGAGCTGGAGGGTGAGTGGAGGAAGTGTGTGTGGGTGAGACAGGGAGAGAGAGTGGAAGCAGTAAGTGTGTGAGAGTGATGGAGCGAGAGTGGAGAAAGTGTGTGTGAGAGAGATGGAGAGAGACTGGAGGCAGTGTGTGTGGGTGAGAGATGGAGAGTGATTGGAGGCAGTGTTTGTGTGTGAGAGTTGGAGAGAGAGTGGAGGCAGTGTACATGTGAGAGAGATGGAGAGAAAGTGGAGACAGTGTATGTGAGAGAGATGGAGAGATTGTGGAGGCATTGTGTGTGGGTGAAAGATGGAGACAGAGTTGAGGCAGTTTGTGTGTGAGAGAGATGGGGAGAGATTGGAGACAGTGTGTGTGGGTGAGAGGTAGAGAGTGGAGGCAGTGTGTGCGTGAGAGAGATGGAGAGAGATTGTAGACTGTATGTGTGAGAGAGATGGATAGAGAGAGGAGACAGTGTGCGTGAGAGACATGGAGAGAGAATGGAGACAGTGTGTGTGAGAGATGGAGAGAGAGTGGAGGCAGTGAGTGTGGGTGAGAGATTGAGAGAGATTGGAGGCAGTTTGTGTGTGAGTGAGATGGAGAGAGTGTGGAGACAGTGTGTGTGAGAGAGATGGAGAGAGAGTGGAGGAAGTGTTTGTGGGTGTGAGATGGAGAGAGTGTGGAGGCAGTTTTTGTTGATGAGAGATAGAGAGAGAGTGCATGCAGTGTGTGTGGGTGAGACATGGAGAGACAGTGAAGGCAGTGTGTGTATGGATGAGATATAGAGAGAGATTGCAGGAGAGTGTGCGTGAGTGAGAGACGGAGGGAGAGTGGAGGCAGTGTGTGTGGGTGAGAGATGGAGAGAGAGTGGAGGCAGTGTGTGTATGGATGAGATATAGAGAAAGATTGCAGGCAGTGCGTGTGAGTGAGAGATGGGGAGAGAGTGGAGGCAGTTTTAGTGCACGAGAGGTAGAGAGAGCGTGCAGGCAGTGCGTGTGAGTGAGAGATGGAGAGAGAGTGGAGGCAGTGTGTGAATGGATGAGATATTGAGTGAGATTGCAGGCAGCGTGGGTGAGTGAGAGAGTGGAGGCTGTGTGTGGGGGTGAGAGATAGAGAGAGTGTGGAGGAAGTGTGTGAATGGATGAGATATTGAGTGAGATTGCAGGCAGCGTGAGTGAGTGAGAGAGTGGAGGCTGTGTGTGTGGGTGAGAAATGGAGAAAGATTGGAGGCAATCTGAGTGTTTGAGAGATCGAAAGAGAGTGGAGGCAGTGTGTGTTGGTGAGAGATAGAAAGAGAGAGAGGAGGCAGTGTGTGTGGGTGAAAGTTGGAGAGAGAGAGGAGACAGTGTGTGAGAGAGACGGAGTGAGAGAGGAGACAGTGTGTGTGAGTGAGAGATAGAGAGAGAGAGGGGAGATAGAGTCTGTGGGTGAGAGATGGAGAAAGAGTGGAGGCAGTGTTTGTGGATGAGAGATAGAGAGAGAGAGAGTGCAGGCAGTGTGCGTCAGCGAGAGACGGAGAGAGAGTGCAGGCAGTGTGTGTGTGTGAGACATAGAGAGAGATTGGTGGCAATGTCTCTGGACGAGAGAAAAATAGGGTGGAGGTAGTGTGTGTGGGTGAGAGATGGAGAGAGTGTGGAGGCAGTGTGTTAGAGAGATGGAGAGAGAGTGGAGGCAGTGTGTGTGAGTGAGATGGCGAGAGTGTGGAGACAGTGTGTGAGAGAGAGATAGAGAGAGAGAGTGGAGGCTGTGTTTGTGGTTGAGAGATGGAGAGAGAGCGGAGACAGTGTGTGTGTGAGAGAGATGGAGAGAGATTGGAGGCATTATGTGTGAGTGAGAGATAAGAGAGAGTGCATGCAGTGTGATTTTGTGAGATGTAGAGACAGAAGGGAGGCAGTGTGTGTGGGTGAGAGATGGAGACAGAGTGGTGGAAGTTTGTGTGTGCGACAGATGGAGAGTGTGGAGGCAGTGTGTGTGGGTGAGAGATTGAGAGAGAGTGGAGACAGTGTGTGTGAGAGATATGGTGAGAGAGTGGTGACTGTGTGAGAGAGAGATGGAGAGAGAGTGGAGGCAGTGTGTGTGAGTGAGAGATGGAGAGAGAGTGGAGGCAGTGTTTGTGTGTGAGAGATGGAGAGAGAGTGGAGGCAGTGTGTGTGTGAGAGAGATGGAGAGAGAGTGTAGACTGTGTGTGTGAGAGAGATGGATAGAGAGCGGAGACAGTGTTTGTGGGTGAGAGATAGAGAGTGGAGTCACTGAGTGTTTGTGTGAGAGATAGAGAGAGAGTGGAGGCAGTGTGTTTGGGTGAGAGATGGAGAGAGTGTGGAGACAGTGTGTTAGAGAGATGGAGAGAGAGTGGAGACAGTGTGTGTGAGTGAGAGATAGAGAAAGAGAGTGGAGATAGTGTGTGTGGGTGAGAGATAGAGAGAGAGATTGGAGATAGTGTGAGTGGATGAGAGATGGAGAAAGAGTGGATGCACTGTTAGTCGGTGAGAGATTGAAAGAGATTGGAGGCAGTGCGTGTGTGCGAGAGATGGAGAGAGAGTTGAGGCAGTGTGTGAATGGATGAGATATTGAGTGAGGTTGCAGGCAGCATGAGTGAGTGAGAGAGTGGAGACTGTGTGTGTGGGTGAGAAATGGAGAAAGATTGGAGGCAATCTGAGTGTTTGAGAGATCGAAAGAGAGTGGAGGCAGTGTGTGTTGGTGAGAGATAGAAAGAGAGAGAGGAGGCAGTGTGTTTGGGTGAGAGTTGGAGCGAGAGAGGAGACAGTGTGTGAGAGAGATGGAGGGAGAGAGGAGACAGTGTGTGTGAGTGAGAGATAGAGAGAGAGAGGGGAGATAGAGTCTGTGGGTGAGGGATGGAGAAATAGTGGAGGCAGTGTTTGTGGATGAGAGATAGAGAGAGAGTGCAGGCAGTGTGCGTCAGCGAGAGACGGAGAGAGAGTGCAGGCAGTGTGTGTGTGTGAGACATAGAGAGAGATTGGTGGCAATGTCTCTGGATGAGAGATACATAGGGTGGAGGTAGTGTGTGTGGGTGAGAGATGGAGAGAGAGTGGATGCAGTGTGTGTTGGTGAGAGATGGAGAGAGAGTGGAGACAGTGTGTGGGTGAGAGATGGAGGGTGAGTGGAGGCAGTGTTTGATTGTGAGAGATGGAGAGAGAGTGGAGGCAGTGCGTGTGGGTGAGAGATGGAGAGAGAGTGGAGACAGTGTGTGTTAGCGAGCTGGAGGGTGAGTGGAGGAAGTGTGTGTGGGTGAGACAGGGAGAGAGAGTGGAAGCAGTAAGTGTGTGAGAGTGATGGAGCGAGAGTGGAGAAAGTGTGTGTGAGAGAGATGGAGAGAGACTGGAGGCAGTGTGTGTGGGTGAGAGATGGAGAGTGATTGGAGGCAGTGTTTGTGTGTGAGAGTTGGAGAGAGAGTGGAGGCAGTGTACATGTGAGAGAGATGGAGAGAAAGTGGAGACAGTGTATGTGAGAGAGATGGAGAGATTGTGGAGGCATTGTGTGTGGGTGAAAGATGGAGACAGAGTTGAGGCAGTTTGTGTGTGAGAGAGATGGGGAGAGATTGGAGACAGTGTGTGTGGGTGAGAGGTAGAGAGTGGAGGCAGTGTGTGCGTGAGAGAGATGGAGAGAGATTGTAGACTGTATGTGTGAGAGAGATGGATAGAGAGAGGAGACAGTGTGCGTGAGAGACATGGAGAGAGAATGGAGACAGTGTGTGTGAGAGATGGAGAGAGAGTGGAGGCAGTGAGTGTGGGTGAGAGATTGAGAGAGATTGGAGGCAGTTTGTGTGTGAGTGAGATGGAGAGAGTGTGGAGACAGTGTGTGTGAGAGAGATGGAGAGAGAGTGGAGGAAGTGTTTGTGGGTGTGAGATGGAGAGAGTGTGGAGGCAGTTTTTGTTGATGAGAGATAGAGAGAGAGTGCATGCAGTGTGTGTGGGTGAGACATGGAGAGACAGTGAAGGCAGTGTGTGTATGGATGAGATATAGAGAGAGATTGCAGGAGAGTGTGCGTGAGTGAGAGACGGAGGGAGAGTGGAGGCAGTGTGTGTGGGTGAGAGATGGAGAGAGAGTGGAGGCAGTGTGTGTATGGATGAGATATAGAGAAAGATTGCAGGCAGTGCGTGTGAGTGAGAGATGGGGAGAGAGTGGAGGCAGTTTTAGTGCACGAGAGGTAGAGAGAGCGTGCAGGCAGTGCGTGTGAGTGAGAGATGGAGAGAGAGTGGAGGCAGTGTGTGAATGGATGAGATATTGAGTGAGATTGCAGGCAGCGTGGGTGAGTGAGAGAGTGGAGGCTGTGTGTGGGGGTGAGAGATAGAGAGAGTGTGGAGGAAGTGTGTGAATGGATGAGATATTGAGTGAGATTGCAGGCAGCGTGAGTGAGTGAGAGAGTGGAGGCTGTGTGTGTGGGTGAGAAATGGAGAAAGATTGGAGGCAATCTGAGTGTTTGAGAGATCGAAAGAGAGTGGAGGCAGTGTGTGTTGGTGAGAGATAGAAAGAGAGAGAGGAGGCAGTGTGTGTGGGTGAAAGTTGGAGAGAGAGAGGAGACAGTGTGTGAGAGAGACGGAGTGAGAGAGGAGACAGTGTGTGTGAGTGAGAGATAGAGAGAGAGAGGGGAGATAGAGTCTGTGGGTGAGAGATGGAGAAAGAGTGGAGGCAGTGTTTGTGGATGAGAGATAGAGAGAGAGAGAGTGCAGGCAGTGTGCGTCAGCGAGAGACGGAGAGAGAGTGCAGGCAGTGTGTGTGTGTGAGACATAGAGAGAGATTGGTGGCAATGTCTCTGGACGAGAGAAAAATAGGGTGGAGGTAGTGTGTGTGGGTGAGAGATGGAGAGAGTGTGGAGGCAGTGTGTTAGAGAGATGGAGAGAGAGTGGAGGCAGTGTGTGTGAGTGAGAGAGGGAGAGAGAGTGGAGGCAGTTTTTGTGCACGAGAGGTAGAGTGAGAGAGGAGTCAGTGTGTGTGAGTGAGAGATAGAGAGAGGGGAGATAGAGTTTGTGGGTGAGAGATGGAGACAGAGTTGTGGCAGTTTCTGTGTGAGAGAGATGGGGAGAGATTGGAGACAGTGTGTCTGGGAGAGAGATAGAGAGTGGAGGCAGTGTGTGTGTGAGAGAGATGGAGAGAGATTGTAGACTGTATGTGTGATTGAGATGGATAGAGAGAAGAGACAGTGTGTGCGAGAGAGATGGAAAGAGAATGGAGACAGTGTGTGTGTGAGAGAGTTGGAGAGAGATTGGAGGCATTATCTTTGAGTGGGAGATAAGAGAGAGCGCATGCAGTGTGATTTTGTGAGATATAGAGAGAGAAGGGAGGGAGTGTGTGTGGGTGAGAGATGGAGAGAGAGTGGAGGCAATGTGTGTGGGTGAGAGATTGAGAGAGAGTGGTGACAGTGTGTGTGAGATATGGAGAGAGAGTGATGACTGTGTGAGAGAGATGGAGAGAGAGTGGAGGCAGTGTTTGTGTGTGAGAGATGGAGAGAGAGTGGAGGCAGTGTGTTTTTGAGAGAGATGGAGAGAGAGTGTAGACTGTGTTTGTGAGAGAGATGGATAGAGAGTGGAGACAGTGTTTGTTGGTGAGAGATAGGGAGAGAGTGGAGTCACTGTGTGTTTGGGTGAGAGATAGAGAGAAAGAGTGGAGGCAGTGTGTTTGGGTGAGAGATGGAGAGTGTGGAGACAGTGTGTTAGAGAGATGGAGAGAGAGTGGAGACATTGTGTGTGAGTGAGAGATAGAGAGAGAGAGTGGAGATAGTGTGTGTGTGTGAGAGTTGGAGAAAGAGTGGAGGCAGTGTGAGTCGTTGAGAGATTGAAAGAGATTGGAGGCAGTGCGTGTGTGCGAGAGATGGCGGGAGAGTTGAGGCAGTGTGTGAAGGTGAGAGATAGAGAGAGTTTGGAGGCAGAGTATGTGTGTGAGTAATGGAGACAGAGTGGATACAGTGTGTGTGGGTGTAGGATAGAGAGAGATTGGAGGCAGTGTGTTTGGGTGAGAGATAAAGAGAGAAAGTTGAGGCAGTTTGTGTGTGAGAGAGATGGAGACAGATTGGAGACAGTGTGTGTGAGAGAGATGGAGAGAGCGTGGAGGAAGTGTGTGTGGGTGAGAGATGGAGAGAGAGTGGAGGCAGTTTTTGTGGATGAGAGATAGAGAGAGAGTGCAGGCAGTGCGTGTGAGTGAGAGATGGAGAGAGAGTGGAGGCAGTGTGTGAATGGATGAGATATTGAGAGAGATTGCAGGCAGCGTGGGTGAGTGAGAGAGTGGAGGCTGTGTGTGGGGGTGAGAGATAGAGAGAGTGTGGAGGAAGTGTGTGAATGGATGAGATATTGAGTGAGATTGCAGGCAGCGTGAGTGAGTGAGAGAGTGGAGGCTGTGTGTGTGGGTGAGAAATGGAGAAAGATTGGAGGCAATCTGAGTGTTTGAGAGATCGAAAGAGAGTGGAGGCAGTGTGTGTTGGTGAGAGATAGAAAGAGAGAGAGGAGGCAGTGTGTGTGGGTGAAAGTTGGAGAGAGAGAGGAGACAGTGTGTGAGAGAGACGGAGTGAGAGAGGAGACAGTGTGTGTGAGTGAGAGATAGAGAGAGAGAGGGGAGATAGAGTCTGTGGGTGAGAGATGGAGAAAGAGTGGAGGCAGTGTTTGTGGATGAGAGATAGAGAGAGAGAGAGTGCAGGCAGTGTGCGTCAGCGAGAGACGGAGAGAGAGTGCAGGCAGTGTGTGTGTGTGAGACATAGAGAGAGATTGGTGGCAATGTCTCTGGACGAGAGAAAAATAGGGTGGAGGTAGTGTGTGTGGGTGAGAGATGGAGAGAGTGTGGAGGCAGTGTGTTAGAGAGATGGAGAGAGAGTGGAGGCAGTGTGTGTGAGTGAGAGAGGGAGAGAGAGTGGAGGCAGTTTTTGTGCACGAGAGGTAGAGTGAGAGAGGAGTCAGTGTGTGTGAGTGAGAGATAGAGAGAGGGGAGATAGAGTTTGTGGGTGAGAGATGGAGACAGAGTTGTGGCAGTTTCTGTGAGAGAGATGGGGAGAGATTGGAGACAGTGTGTCTGGGAGAGAGATAGAGAGTGGAGGCAGTGTGTGTGTGAGAGAGATGGAGAGAGATTGTAGACTGTATGTGTGATTGAGATGGATAGAGAGAAGAGACAGTGTGTGCGAGAGAGATGGAAAGAGAATGGAGACAGTGTGTGTGTGAGAGAGTTGGAGAGAGATTGGAGGCATTATCTTTGAGTGGGAGATAAGAGAGAGTGCATGCAGTGTGATTTTGTGAGATATAGAGAGAGAAGGGAGGGAGTGTGTGTGGGTGAGAGATGGAGAGAGAGTGGAGGCAATGTGTGTGGGTGAGAGATTGTGAGAGAGTGGTGACAGTGTGTGTGAGATATGGAGAGAGAGTGATGACTGTGTGAGAGAGATGGAGAGAGAGTGGAGGCAGTGTTTGTGTGTGAGAGATGGAGAGAGAGTGGAGGCAGTGTGTTTTTGAGAGAGATGGAGAGAGAGTGTAGACTGTGTTTGTGAGAGAGATGGATAGAGAGTGGAGACAGTGTTTGTTGGTGAGAGATAGAGAGAGAGTGGAGTCACTGTGTGTTTGGGTGAGAGATAGAGAGAAAGAGTGGAGGCAGTGTGTTTGGGTGAGAGATGGAGAGTGTGGAGACAGTGTGTTAGAGAGATGGAGAGAGAGTGGAGACATTGTGTGTGAGTGAGAGATAGAGAGAGAGAGTGGAGATAGTGTGTGTGTGTGAGAGTTGGAGAAAGAGTGGAGGCAGTGTGAGTCGTTGAGAGATTGAAAGAGATTGGAGGCAGTGCGTGTGTGCAAGAGATGGCGGGAGAGTTGAGGCAGTGTGTGAAGGTGAGAGATAGAGAGAGTTTGGAGGCAGAGTATGTGTGTGAGTAATGGAGACAGAGTGGATACAGTGTGTGTGGGTGTAGGATAGAGAGAGATTGGAGGCAGTGTGTTTGGGTGAGAGATAAAGAGAGAAAGTTGAGGCAGTTTGTGTGTGAGAGAGATGGAGACAGATTGGAGACAGTGTGTGTGAGAGAGATGGAGAGAGCGTGGAGGAAGTGTGTGTGGGTGAGAGATGGAGAGAGAGTGGAGGCAGTTTTTGTGGATGAGAGATAGAGAGAGAGTGCAGGCAGTGTGTGTGGGTGAGAGATGGAGAGAGAGTGGAGGCAGTGTGTATATGGATGAGATATAGAGAGAGATTGCAGGCAGTGTGCGTGAGTGAGAGACGGAGGGAGAGTGGAGGCAGTGTGCGTGAGTGAGAGACGGAGGGAGAGTGCAGGCAGCGTGCATGAGTGAGAGAGTGTAGGCTGTGTGTGTGGGTGGGAGATGGAGAGAGAGAGGAGACAGTGTGTGTGAGTGAGAGATAGAGAGAGAGAGGGGTGATAGAGGGTGTGGGTGAGAGATGGAGAAAGAGTGGAGGCAGTGCGTGTGAGTGAGAGATGGAGAGAGAATGGAGGCAGTGTGTGTGAGTGAGAGATGGAGAGAGAGTGGAGGCAGTGTGTGTGGGTGAGACAGGGAGAGAGATAGGATGCAGTATGTGTGTGAGAGTGATGGAGCAAGAGTGGAGAAAGCGTATGTGAGGGAGATGGAGAGAGACTGGAGGCAGTGTGTGTTGTTGAGAGATGGAGAGTGACTGGCGGTAGTGTTTGTGTGTGAGAGATGGAGAGAGAGTGAAGGCAGTGTACGTGTGAGAGAGATTGAGAGAAATTGGTGACAGTGTATGTGAAAGAGATGGAGAGAGAGTGGAGGCATTGTGTGTGGATGAAAGATGGAGACAGAGTTGAGGCAGTTTGTGTGTGAGAGAGATGGGGAGAGATTGGAGACAGTGTGTGTGGGTGAGAGATAGAGAGTGGAGGCAGTGTGTGTGTGAGAGAGATGGAGAGAGATTGTAGACTGTATGTGTGAGAGAGATAGATAGAGAGAGGAGACAGTGTGGGTGAGAGAGATGGAGAGAGAATGGAGCCATTGTGTGTGAGAGAGATGGAGAGAGAGTGGAGGCAGTGTGTGTGGGTGAGAGATGGAGAGAGAGTGGAGACAGTTGTTGTGTGAGAGAGATGGAGAGAGATTGGAAGCATTATGTGTGAGTGAGAGATTAGAGAGAGTGCATGCAGTGTGATTTTGTGAGATATAGAGAGAGAGGGAAGGCAGTGTGTGTGGCTGAGAGATGGAGAGAGATTGGAGGCAGTTTGTGTGTGAGTGAGATGGAGAGTGTGTGGAGACAGTGTTTTCTGAGAGAGATAGAGAGACAGTGGAGGGTGTGTTTGTGTTTGAGAGATGGAGAGAGAGTGGAGACAGTTGTTGTGTGAGAGAGATGGAGAGAGATTGGAAGCATTATGTGTGAGTGAGAGATAAGAGAGAGTGCATGCAGTGTGATTTTGTGAGATATAGAGAGAGAGGGGAGGTAGTGTGTGTGGGTGAGAGATGGAGACAGAGTGGAGGAAGTTTGTGTGTGTGACAGATGGAGAGAGAGTGGAGGCAGTGTGTGTGGTTGAGAGATTGAGGGAGAGTGGAGACAGAGTGTGTGAGAGATATGGAGAGAGAGTTGTGACTGTGTGAGAGAGAGATGGAGAGAGAGTGGCGGCAGTGTTTGTGAGTGAGAGATGGAGAGAGAGTGGAGGCAGTGTTTGTGTGTGAGAGATGGAGAGAGATTGGATGTAGTTTGAGTGTGAGAGAGATGGACAGAGAGTGGAGACAGTGTATGTATGAGAGATGGAGAGAAAGTGGAGGAATTGTGTGTGATTGAGAGATGGAGAGAGAGCGGAGACAGTGTTTGTGGGTGAGAGATAGAGTGGAGGCACTGTGTGTTTGGGTGAGAGATAGAGAGAGAGAGTGGTGGCAGTGTGTGTGGGTGAGAGATGGAGAGAGAGTGGAGACACTGTGTTAGAGAGATGGAGAGAGAGTGGAGACAGTGTGTGTGAGTGAGAGATGGAGAGAGAGAGGGGAGATATTGTGTGTGGGTGAGAGATGGAGAAAGAGTGGAGTCAGTTTGAGTCGGTGAGAGATTGAAAGAGATTGGAGGCAGTGCGTGTGTGCGAGAGATGGAGAGAGAGTTGAGGCAGTTTGTGTTGGTGAGAGATAGAGAGAGTGTGGAGGCAGAGTGTGTGTGTGAGAAATGGAGAGAGAGTGGATACAATGTGTGTGTGAGAGAGATTTGGAGAGACTGCAGGCAGCGTGTGTGTGTGAGAGATGGAGAGAGAGTGGAAGCAGTGCTTGTGAGAGAGAGATGGAGAGAGAGTGGAGGCAGTGTTTGTGAGTGAGAGATGGAGAGAGAGTGGAGGCTGTTTTTGTGGATGAAAGATAGAGAGTGCAGGCAGTGTGTGGGGGTGAGAGAGGGAGAGAGTGTGGAGGCAGTGAGTGTAGGTGAGAGATAGAGAGAGAGAGGGGAGATAGTGTGTGTGGGAGAGAGATGGAGAAAGAGTGGAGGCAATCTGAGTGGTTGAGAGATCGAAGGAGAGTGGAATCAGTGTGTGTTGGTGAGAGATAGAGAGAGAGAGTGGAGGCAGTGTGTGTGGGTGAGAGATCGAGAGAGAGTGGAGACAGTGAGTGAGAGAGATGGAGAGAGAGATGAGACAGTGTGTGCAAGTGAGAGATAGAGAGAGAGCGGTAGATAGAGTGTGTGGGTGAGAGATGGAGCAAGAATGGAGGCAGTGCGTGTGAGTGAGAGATTTAGACAGCGTGGAGGCAGTGTGTGTGAGTGAGAGATGGAGAGAGAGTGGAGGCAGTGTTTGTGGTTGAGAGATAGAGAGAGATTGGAGGCAATGACTGTGAATGAGAGATACAGACGGTGGAGGTAGTGTACGTGGGTGAGAGATGGGGAGAGCGTGGAGGCAGTGTTTGTGAGAAACGGAGAGAGAGTGATGGCAGTGTGTGTGGTTGAGAGATGGAGAGAGAGTGGAGACAGTGTGTGTGAGTGTTGGAGAGAGAGTAGAGACAGTCTGTGTGAGAGAGATTGAGAGAGAGTGGAGGCAGTGTGCGCGGGTGAGACAAGGAGAGAGATAGGAGGCTGTTTGTGTGTGAGAGTGATGGAGAGAGAGTGGATAGAGTGTGTGTGAGAGAGATGGAGAGAGTTTGGTGGCAGTGTGTGTGGGTGAGAGATGGAGAGAGAGTGGATGCAGAGTTTGTGTGTGAGAGATTGGTTGAGATAGGAGGCAGTGTGCTTGTGAGTGTGCTGGAGAGAGATTAGAGACAGTGTGTGTGGATGAGAGATAGCGAGAGAGTGGAGGCAGTGTGTGTGGGTGAAAGATGGAGAGAGAGTGGAGACACTGTGAGAGTAATGGAGAGATAGTGGAGACAGTGTGAGTGAGTGAGAGATAGAGAGAGTTGAGGCAGTGTGTGTGGGTGACAGATCGAGAGAGTGTGGATGTAATGTGTGTGTGTGAGAGATGGAGAGAGAGTGGATACAGTGTTTGTGGGTGAGAGATAGAGGGAGATTGCAGGCAGCGTGTGTGTGTGAGAGATGGAGAGAGAGTGGAGGTAGTGTGTGTGAGTGAGAGATGGAGAAAGAGTGGAGGCAGTTTTTGTGGATGAGAAATAGAGAGTGCAGGCAGTGTGTGTGGGTGCGAGATGGAGAGATAGTGGATGCAGTGTTGATATGGATGAGATATAGAGAGAGATTGCAGGCAGTGTGCATGAGAGGGAGAGGGAGAGAGAGTGGAGGCATTGTGTGTGGATGAGAGATAGAGAGAGAGAGGGGAGATAGTGTGTGTGGGAGAGAGATGGAGAAGGAGTGGTAGCAATGTGAGTGGTTGAGAGATCAAAAGAGATTTGAAACAGTGTGTGTTGGTGAGAGATAGAGAAGAGAGTGGAGGCAGTGTGTGTGGGTGAGAGATGGAGAGAGAGTGGAGTCAGTTTGAGTCGGTGAGAGATTGAAAGAGAATGGAGGCAGTGCGTGTGTGCGAGAGATGGAGAGAGAGTTGAGGCAGTTTGTGTTGGTGAGAGATAGAGAGAGTGTGGAGGCAGAGTGTGTGTGTGAGAAATGGAGAGAGAGTGGATACAATGTGTGTGTGAGAGAGATTTGGAGAGACTGCAGGCAGCGCGTGTGTGTGAGAGATGGAGAGAGAGTGGAAGCAGTGCTTGTGAGAGAGAGATGGAGAGAGAGTGGAGGCAGTGTTTGTGAGTGAGAGATGGAGAGAGAGTGGAGGCTGTTTTTGTGGATGAAAGATAGAGAGTGCAGGCAGTGTGTGGGGGTGAGAGAGGGAGAGAGTGTGGAGGCAGTGAGTGTAGGTGAGAGATAGAGAGAGAGAGGGGAGATAGTGTGTGTGGGAGAGAGATGGAGAAAGAGTGGAGGCAATCTGAGTGGTTGAGAGATCGAAAGAGAGTGAAATCAGTGTGTGTTGGTGAGAGATAGAGAGAGAGAGTGGAGGCAGTGTGTGTGGGCGAGAGATAGAGAGAGAGTGGAGACAGTGAGTGAGAGAGATGGAGAGAGAGATGAGACAGTGTGTGCGAGTGAGAGATAGAGAGAGAGCGGTAGATAGAGTGTGTGGATGAGAGATGGAGAAAGAATGGAGGCAGTGCGTGTGAGTGAGAGATTTAGACAGCGTGGAGGCAGTGTGTGTGAGTGAGAGATGGAGAGAGAGTGGAGGCAGTGTTTGTGGTTGAGAGATAGAGAGAGATTGGAGGCAATGACTGTGAATGAGAGATACAGACGGTGGAGGTAGTTTACGTGGGTGAGAGATGGGGAGAGCGTGGAGGCAGTGTTTGTGAGAAACGGAGAGAGAGTGATGGCAGTGTGTGTGGTTGAGAGATGGAGAGAGAGTGGAGACAGTGTGTGTGAGTGTTGGAGAGAGAGTAGAGACAGTCTGTGTGAGAGAGATTGAGAGAGAGTGGAGGCAGTGTGCGCGGGTGAGACAAGGAGAGAGATAGGAGGCTGTTTGTGTGTGAGAGTGATGGAGAGAGAGTGGATAGAGTGTGTGTGAGAGAGATGGAGAGAGTTTGGTGGCAGTGTGTGTGGGTGAGAGATGGAGAGAGAGTGGATGCAGAGTTTGTGTGTGAGAGATTGGTTGAGATAGGAGGCAGTGTGCTTGTGAGAGTGCTGGAGAGAGATTAGAGACAGTGTGTGTGGATGAGAGATAGCGAGAGAGTGGAGGCAGTGTGTGTGGGTGAAAGATGGAGAGAGAGTGGAGACACTGTGAGAGTAATGGAGAGATAGTGGAGACAGTGTGAGTGAGTGAGAGATAGAGAGAGTTGAGGCAGTGTGTGTGGGTGACAGATCGAGAGAGTGTGGATGTAATGTGTGTGTGTGAGAGATGGAGAGAGAGTGGATACAGTGTTTGTGGGTGAGAGATAGAGGGAGATTGCAGGCAGCGTGTGTGTGTGAGAGATGGAGAGAGAGTGGAGGTAGTGTGTGTGAGTGAGAGATGGAGAAAGAGTGGAGGCAGTTTTTGTGGATGAGAAATAGAGAGTGCAGGCAGTGTGTGTGGGTGCGAGATGGAGAGATAGTGGATGCAGTGTTGATATGGATGAGATATAGAGAGAGATTGCAGGCAGTGTGCATGAGAGGGAGAGGGAGAGAGAGTGGAGGCATTGTGTGTGGATAAGAGATAGAGAGAGAAAGGGGAGATAGTGTGTGTGGGAGAGAGATGGAGAAGGAGTGGTAGCAATGTGAGTGGTTGAGAGATCAAAAGAGATTTGAAACAGTGTGTGTTGGTGAGAGATAGAGAAGAGAGTGGAGGCAGTGTGTGTGGGTGAGAGATGGAGAGAGAGTGGAGTCAGTTTGAGTCGGTGAGAGATTGAAAGAGATTGGAGGCAGTGCGTGTGTGCGAGAGATGGAGAGAGAGTTGAGGCAGTTTGTGTTGGTGAGAGATAGAGAGAGTGTGGAGGCAGAGTGTGTGTGTGAGAAATGGAGAGAGAGTGGATACAATGTGTGTGTGAGAGAGATTTGGAGAGACTGCAGGCAGCGCGTGTGTGTAAGAGATGGAGAGAGAGTGGAAGCAGTGCGTGTGAGAGAGAGATGGAGAGAGAGTGGAGGCAGTGTTTGTGAGTGAGAGATGGAGAGAGAGTGGAGGCTGTTTTTGTGGATGAAAGATAGAGAGTGCAGGCAGTGTGTGGGGGTGAGAGAGGGAGAGAGTGTGGAGGCAGTGAGTGTAGGTGAGAGATAGAGAGAGAGAGGGGAGATAGTGTGTGTGGGAGAGAGATGGAGAAAGAGTGGAGGCAATCTGAGTGGTTGAGAGATCGAAAGAGAGTGGAATCAGTGTGTGTTGGTGAGAGATAGAGAGAGAGAGTGGAGACAGTGTGTGCGAGTGAGAGATAGAGAGAGAGCGGTAGATAGAGTGTGTGGGTGAGAGATGGAGCAAGAATGGAGGCAGTGCGTGTGAGTGAGAGATTTAGACAGCGTGGAGGCAGTGTGTGTGAGTGAGAGATGGAGAGAGAGTGGAGGCAGTGTTTGTGGTTGAGAGATAGAGAGAGATTGGAGGCAATGACTGTGAATGAGAGATACAGACGGTGGAGGTAGTGTACGTGGGTGAGAGATGGGGAGAGCGTGGAGGCAGTGTTTGTGAGAAACGGAGAGAGAGTGATGGCAGTGTGTGTGGTTGAGAGATGGAGAGAGAGTGGAGACAGTGTGTGTGAGTGTTGGAGAGAGAGTAGAGACAGTCTGTGTGAGAGAGATTGAGAGAGAGTGGAGGCAGTGTGCGCGGGTGAGACAAGGAGAGAGATAGGAGGCTGTTTGTGTGTGAGAGTGATGGAGAGAGAGTGGATAGAGTGTGTGTGAGAGAGATGGAGAGAGTTTGGTGGCAGTGAGTGTGGGTGAGAGATGGAGAGAGAGTGGATGCAGAGTTTGTGTGTGAGAGATTGGTTGAGATAGGAGGCAGTGTGCTTGTGAGAGTGCTGGAGAGAGATTAGAGACAGTGTGTGTGGATGAGAGATAGTGAGAGAGTGGAGGCAGTGTGTGTGGGTGAAAGATGGAGAGAGAGTGGAGACACTGTGAGAGTAATGGAGAGATAGTGGAGACAGTGTGAGTGAGTGAGAGATAGAGAGAGTTGAGGCAGTGTGTGTGGGTGACAGATCGAGAGAGTGTGGATGTAGTGTGTGTGTGTGAGAGATGGAGAGAGAGTGGATACAGTGTTTGTGGGTGAGAGATAGAGGGAGATTGCAGGCAGCGTGTGTGTGTGAGAGATGGAGAGAGAGTGGAGGTAGTGTGTGTGAGTGAGAGATGGAGAAAGAGTGGAGGCAGTTTTTGTGGATGAGAGATAGAGAGTGCAGGCAGTGTGTGTGGGTGCGAGATGGAGAGATAGTGGATGCAGTGTTGATATGGATGAGATATAGAGAGAGATTGCAGGCAGTGTGCATGAGAGGGAGAGGGAGAGAGAGTGGAGGCATTGTGTGTGGATGAGAGATAGAGAGAGAGAGGGGAGATAGTGTGTGTGGGAGAGAGATGGAGAAGGAGTGGTAGCAATGTGAGTGGTTGAGAGATCAAAAGAGATTTGAAACAGTGTGTGTTGGTGAGAGATAGAGAAGAGAGTGGAGGCAGTGTGTGTGGGTGAGAGATGGAGAGAGAGTGGAGACAGTGCGTGAGAGAGGTGGAGAGAGAGATGAGACAGTGTGTGTGAGTGAGAGATAGAGAGAGAGAGGAGAGATAGAGTGTGTTGGTGAGAGATGGAGAAAGAGTGGAGGCAGTGCATTTGAGTGAGAGATGGAGAGAGTGGAGGCAGTGTGTGTGAGTGAGAGATTGAGAGAGAGTGGAGCCAGTGTGTGTGCATGAGACATAGAGAGAGATTGGAGGCAATGTCTGTGGAAGGGAGATACAGTCGGTGAAGGTAGAGATTGTGGGTGAGAGATGGAGAGAGAGTGGAGGCAGTGTTTGTTTGTGAGAGATGGAGAGAGAGTGGAGGCAGTGTGTGTGGTTGAGAGATGGAGAGAGAGTGGAGACAGTGTGTGTGAGAGAGATGGAGAGAGAGTGGAGACAGTGTGTGTGAGAGAGATTGAGAGAGAGTGGAGGCAGTGTGTGTGGGTGAGACATGGAGAGAGATAGGAGGCAGTTTGTGTGTGAGAGTGATGGAGAGAGAGTGGATAGAATGTGTGAGAGAGTGATGGAGAGAGAGTGGAGGCAGTGTGTATGAGAGAGAAGGAGAGAGAGTGGAGGCTGTGTGTGTGAGAGAGATGGAGAGAGAGTGGAGGCATTGTGTGTCGTTGAGAGATGGAGAGAGTTGAGACAGTGTGTGTACGTGAGTGATGGAGACAGAGTGGAGGCAGTTTGTGTGTGAGAGAGTTGGACAGAGAGTGGAGACAGTGTGTGTGAGAGAGATAGAGAGAGAGTGGTGGAAGTGTGTGTGGGTGAGAGATGGAGAGAGAGCGGAGACAGTATGTGTGGGTGAGAGATAGAGAGAGAGTGAAGGCAGTGTGTTTTGGTGAGAGGTAGAGAGAGAAAGTTGAGGGAGTGTGTGTGGGTGAGAGTTGGAGAGAGAGTGGAGATAGTGTGTGAGAGAGATGGAGAGAGAGTGGAGAAAGTGTGTGTGAGTGAGAGATGGAGAGAGAGTGGAGGCAGTGTGTGTGAGTGAGAGATAGAGAGAGAGTGGAGGCAGTGTGTGAATGGATGAGATATTGAGTGAGATTGCAGGCAGCATGCGTGAGTGAGAGAGTGGAGGCTGTTTGTGTAGGTGAGAAATGGAGAAAGATTGGAGGAAATCTGAGTGGGTGAGAGATCGAAAGAGAGTGGAGGCAGTGTGTGTTGGTGAGAGATAGAAAGAGAGAGAGGAGGCAGTGTGTGTGGGTGAGAGTTGGAGAGAGAGAGGAGACAGTGTGTGAGAGAGATGGAGTGAGAGAGGAGACAGTGTGTGAGTGAGAGATAGAGAGAGGGGAGATAGAGTGTGCGGGTGAGAGATGGAGAAAGAGTGGAGGCAGTGCGTGTGAGTGAGAGATGGAGAGCGAGTGGAGGCAGTGTGTGTGGGTGAGAGATGGAGAGAGAGTGGAGGCAGTGTTTGATTGTGAGAGATGGAGAGAGAGTGGAGGCAGTGTGTGTGGGTGAGAGATGGAGAGAGAATGGAGACAGTGTGTGTGAGAGAGATGGAGAGAGATTGGAGGCAGTGTGTGTGGGTGAGAGATGGAGAGAGATTGGAGGCAGTTTGTGTGTGAGTGAGATGGAGAGTGTGTGGAGACAGTGTGTGAGAGAGAGATAGAGAGAGAGAGTGGAGGCTGTGTTTGTGGTTGAGAGATGGAGAGAGAGTGGAGACACTTGTGTGAGAGAGATGGAGAGAGATTGGAGGCATTATGTGTGAGTGAGAGATAAGAGAGAGTGCATGCAGTGTGATTTTGTGAGATATAGAGAGAGAGGGGAGGCAGTGTGTGTGGGTGAGAGATGGAGACAGAGTGGAGGAAGTTTGTGTGTGTGACAGATGGAGATAGAGTGGAGGCAGTGTGTGTGGTTGAGAGATTGAAAGAGAGTGGAGACAGAGTGGTGCAAGAGATATGGAGAGAGAGTTGTGACTGTGTGAGAGAGAGATGGAGAGAGAGTGGCGACAGTGTGTGTGAGTGAGAGATGGAGAGAGAGTGGAGGCAGTGTTTGTGTGTGAGAGATGGAGAGAGATTGGATGTAGTTTGAGTGTGAGAGAGATGGACAGAGAGTGGAGAAAGTGTGTTTGTGAGAGATGGAGAGAGAGTTGAGGCAGTGTGTGTTGGTGAGAGATAGAGAGAGTGTGGAGGCAGAGTGTGTGTGTGAGAAATGGAGAGAGAGTGAATATACTCTGTGTGTGTGAGAGATTTGGAGAGACTGCAGGCAGCGCGTGTGTGTGAGAGATGGAGAGAGAGTGGAAGCAGTGCGTGTGAGAGAGAGATGGAGAGAGAGTGGAGGCAGTGTTTGTGAGTGAGAGATGGAGATAGAGTGGAGGCAGTTTTTGTGGATGAAAGATAGAGAGTGCAGGCAGTGTGTGGGGGTGAGAGAGGGAGAGAGTGTGGAGGCAGTGAGTGTGGGTGAGAAGTAGAGAGAGAGATGGGAGATAGTGTGTGTGGGAGAGAGATGGAGAAAGAGTGGAGGCAATCTGAGTGGTTGAGAGATCGAAAGAGAGTGGAAGCAGTGTGTGTTGGTGAGAGATAGAGAGAGAGAGATGAGACAGTGTGTGCGAGTGAGAGATAGAGAGAGAGAGGGTAGATAGAGTGTGTGGGTGAGAGATGGAGAAAGAATGGAGGCAGTGCGTGTGAGTGAGAGATGGAGACAGCATGGAGGCATTGTGTGTGAGTGAGAGATGGAGAGAGAGTGGAGGCAGTGTGTGTGAGAGAGAAGGAGAGAGAGTGGAGACAGTGTGAGTGAGAGAGATTGAGAGAGAGTGGAGGCAGTGTGTGTGGGTGAGACATGGAGAGAGAGTGGAGACAGTCTGTGTACGTGAGAGATTGGGACAGAGTGGAGGCAGTTTGTGTGTGAGAGATTTGGAGAGAGAGTGGAGACAGTGTGTGTGAGAGAGATGGAGAGAAAGTGGTGGAAGTGCGTGTGGGTGAGAGATGGAGAGAGAGCGGAGACAGTATGTGTGGGTGAGAGATAGAGTGAGAGTGAAGGCAGTGTGTTTGGGTGAGAGGTAGAGAGAGAGTGTTGAGGGAGTGTGTGCGGGTGAGAGTTGGAGACAGAGTGGAGATAGTGTGAGTGAGAGATGGAGAGAGAGTGGAGGCAGTGTGTGTGAGTGAGAGATAGAGAGAGAGTGAAGGCAGTGTGTGTGGGTGAGAGTTGGAGAGAGAGAAGAGACAGTGTGTGAGAGAGATGGAGTGAGAGAGGAGGCAGTGTGTGTGAGTGAGAGATGGAGAGAGAGTGGAGGCAGTGTTTGTGGGTGAGAAATGGAGAAAGATTGGAGGCAATCTGAGTGGGTGATAGATCGAAAGAGAGTGGAGGCAGTGTGTGTTGGTGAGAGATAGAAAGAGAGAGAGGAGGCAGTGTGTGTGGGTGAGAGTTGGAGAGAGAGAGGAGACAGTGTGTGAGAGAGATGGAGTGAGAGAGGAGGCAGTGTGTGTGAGTGAGAGATGGAGAGAGAGTGGAGGCAGTGTTTGTGGATGAGAGTTAGAGAGAGAGAGCAGGCAGTATGCGTCAGCGAGAGACGGAGAATGAGTGGAGGCAGTGTGTGTGAGTGAGACATAGACAGAGATTGGAGGCAATGTCTCTGGATGAGAGATACAGAGGGTGGAGGTAGTGTGTGTGGGTGAGAGATGGAGAGAGAGTGGAGGCAGTGTGTGTGGGTGAGAGATGGAGAGAGAGTGGAGACAGTGTGTGTTAGAGAGATGGAGGGTGAGTGGAGGCAGTGTCTGTGGGTGAGACAGGGAGAGAGATAGGATGCAGTATGTGTGTGAGAGTGATGGAGCAAGAGTGGAGAAAGTGTATGAGAGAGAGATGGAGAGAGACTGGAGGCAGTGTGTGTGTGTGAGAGATGGAGAGAGAGTGGAGGCAGTGTGCGTGTGAGAGAGGTGGAGACAAATTGGAGACAGTGTATGTGAAAGAGATAGAGAGAGAGTGGAGTCATTGTGTGTGGGTGAAAGATGCAGAGAGTGTGGAGACAGTGTGTGTGTGTGAGAGATAGAGACAGAGTTGAGGCAGTTTGTGTGTGAGAGAGATGGGGAGAGATTGGAGACAGTGTGTGTGAGTGAGAGATAGAGAGTGGAGGCAGTGTGTGTGTGAGAGAAATGGAGAGAGATTGTAGACTGTATGTGTGAGAGAGATGGATAGAGAGAGGAGACAGTGTGTGTGAGAGAGATGGAGAGAGAATGGAGACTGTGTGTGAGAGAGATGGAGAGAGAGTGGAGGCAGTGTGTGAGGGTGAGAGATGGAGAGAGATTGGAGGCAGTTTGTGTGTGAGTGAGATGGAGTGTGTGTGGAGACAGTGTGTGAGAGAGAGATAGAGAGAGAGTGGAGGCTGTGTTTGTGGTTGAGAGATGGAGAGAGAGTGGAGACACTTGTGTGAGAGAGATGGAGAGAGATTGGAGGCATTATGTGTGAGTGAGAGATAAGAGAGAGTGCATGCAGTGTGATTTTGTGAGATATAGAGAGAGAGGGGAGGCAGTGTGTGTGGGTGAGAGATGGAGACAGAGTGGAGGAAGTTTGTGTGTGTGACAGATGGAGAGAGAGTGGAGGCAGTGTGTGTGGTTGAGAGATTGAGAGAGAGTGGAGACAGAGTGTGTGAGAGATATGGAGAGAGAGTTGTGACTTTGTGAGAGAGATGGAGAGAGAGTGGCAACAGTGTGTGTGAGTGAGAGATGGAGAGAGAGTGGAGGCAGTGTTTGTGTGTGAGAGATGGAGAGAGATTGGATGTAGTTTGAGTGTGAGAGAGATGGACAGAGAGTGGAGACAGTGTGTGTGTGAGAGATGGAGAGAGTTTTGAGGCAGTGTGTGTTGGTGAGAGATAGAGAGAGTGTGGAGGCAGAGTGTGTGTGTGAGAAATGGTGAGAGACTGGATACACTGTGTGTGTGTGAGAGATTTGGAGAGACTGCAGGCAGCGCGTGTGTGTGAGAGATGGAGAGTGGAAGCAGTGCGTGTGAGAGAGAGATGGAGAGAGAGTGGAGGCAGTTTTTGTGAGTGAGAGATAGAAATAGAGTGGCGGCAGTTTTTGTGGATGAAAGATAGAGAGTGCAGGCAGTGTGTGGGGGTGAGAGAGGGAGAGAGTGTGGAGGCAGTGAGTGTGGGTGAGAAATAGAGAGAGAGATGGGAGATAGTGTGTGTGGGAGAGAGATGGAGAAAGAGTGGAGGCAATCTGAGTGGTTGAGAGATCGAAAGAGAGTGGAAGCAGTGTGTGTTGGTGAGAGATAGAGAGAGAGAGTGGAGGCAGTGTGTGTGGGTGAGAGATAGAGAGAGAGAGGGTAGATAGAGTGTGTGGGTGAGAGATGGAGAAAGAATGGAGGCAGTGCGTGTGAGTGAGAGATGGAGACAGCGTGGAGGCAGTGTGTGTGAGTGAGAGATGGAGAGACAGTGGAGGCAGTGTGTGTGAGATAGAAGGAGAGAGAGTGGAGACAGTGTGTGTGAGAGAGATTGAGAGAGAGTGGAGGCAGTGTGTGTTGGTGAGAGGTGGAGAGAGAGTGGAGACAGTGTGTGAGAGAGAAGGAGAGAGAGTGGAGGCAGTGTGTGTCGGTGAGAGATGGAGAGAGAGTTGAGACAGTGTGTGTACGTGAGAGATGGAGACAGAGTGGAGGCAGTTTGTATGTGAGAGATTTGGAGAGAGAGTGGAGACAGTGTGTGTGAGAGAGATGGAGAGAGAGTGGTGGAAGTGTGTGTGGGTGAGAGATGGAGAGAGAGCGGAGGCAGTATGTGTGGGTGAGAGATAGAGTGAGAGTGAAGGCAGTGTGTCTGGGTGAGAGGTAGAGAGAGAGTGTTGAGGGAGTGTGTGTGGGTGAGAGTTGGAGAGAGAGTGGAGATAGTGTGTGAGAGAGATGGAGAGAGAGTGGAGGCAGTGTGTGTGAGTGAGAGATAGAGAGAGAGTGGAGGCAGTGTGTGTGAGTGAGAGATAGAGAGAGAGTCGAGGCAGTGTGTGTATGGATGAGATATTGAGTGAGATTGCAGGCAGCATGCGTGAGTGAGAGAGTGGAGGCTGTGTGTGTGGGTGAGAAATGGAGAAAAATTGGAGGCAATCTGAGTGGGTGAGAGATCGAAAGAGAGTGGAGGCAGTGTGTGTTGGTGAGAGATAGAAAGAGAGAGAGGAGGCAGTGTGTGTGGGTGAGAGTTGGAGAGAGAGAGGAGACAGTGTGTGAGGGAGATGGAGTGAGAGAAGAGACAGTGTGTGTGAGTGAGAGATAGAGAGAGAGAGGGGAGATAGAGTGTGTGGGTGAGAGATGGAGAAAGAGTGGAGGCAGTGCGTGTGAGTGAGAGATGGAGAGCGAGTGGAGGCAGTGTGTGTGAGTGAGAGATGGAGAGAGAGTGGAGGCAGTGTTTGTGGATGAGAGATAGAGAGAGAGTGCAGGCAGTGTGCGTCAGCGAGAGACGGAGAGAGAGTGGAGGCAGTGTGTGTGAGTGAGACATAGACAGAGATTGGAGGCAATGTCTCTGGATGAGAGATACAGAGGGTGGAGGTAGTGTGTGTGGGTGAGAGATGGAGAGAGAGTGGAGGCAGTGTTTGATTGTGAGAGATGGAGAGAGAGTGGAGGCAGTGTGTGTGGGTGAGAGATGGAGAGAGAGTGGAGACAGTGTGTTAGAGAGATGGAGGGTGAGTGGAGGCAGTGTGTGTGGGTGAGACAGGGAGAGAGATAGGATGCAGTATGTGTGTGAGAGTGATGGAGCAAGAGTGGAGAAAGTGTATGTGAGAGAGATGGAGAGAGACTGGAGGCAGTGTGTGTGGGTGAGAGATGGAGAGTGACTGGAGACAGTGTTTGTGTGTGAGAGATGGAGAGAGAGTGGAGGCATTGTGTGTGGGCGAAAGATGCAGAGAGTGTGGAGACAGTGTGTGTGGGTGAGAGATGGAGACAGAGTTGAGGCAGTTTGTGTGTGAGAGAGATGGGGAGAGATTGGAGACAGTGTGTGTGGGTGAGAGATAGAGAGTGGAGGCAGTGTGTGTGTGAGAGAGATGGAGAGAGATTGTAGACTGTATGTGTGAGAGAGATGGATAGAGAGAGGAGACAGTGTGTGTGAGAGAGATGGAGAGAGAATGGAGACTGTGTGTGAGAGAGATGGAGAGAGAGTGGAGGCAGTGTGTGTGGGTGAGAGATGGAGAGAGATTGGAGGCAGTTTGTGTGTGAGTGAGATGGAGAGTGTGTGGAGACAGTGTGTCAGAGAGAGATAGAGAGAGAGTGGAGGCTGTGTTTGTGGTTGAGAGATGGAGAGAGAGTGGAGACACTTGTTGTGTGAGAGAGATGGAGAGAGATTGGAGGCACTATGTGTGAGTGAGAGATAAGAGAGAGTGCATGCAGTGATTTTGTGAGATATAGAGAGAGAGGGGAGGCAGTGTGTGTGGGTGAGAGATGGAGACAGAGTGGAGGAAGTTTGTGTGTGTGACAGATGGAGAGAGAGTGGAGGCAGTGTGTGTGGTTGAGAGATTGAGAGAGAATGGAGACAGAGTGTGTGAGAGATATGGAGAGAGAGTTGTGACTTTGTGAGAGAGAGATGGAGAGAGAGTGGCAACAGTGTGTGTGAGTGAGAGATGGAGAGGGAGTGGAGGCAGTGTTTGTGTGTGAGAGATTTGGAGAGACTGCAGGCAGCGCGTGTGTGTGAGAGATGGAGAGAGAGTGGAAGCAGTGCATGTGAGAGAGAGATGGAGAGAGAGTGGAGGCAGTGTTTGTGAGTGAGAGATGGAGAGAGAGTGGAGGCATTGTGTGTGGGTGAAAGATGGAGAGAGTGTGGAGACAGTGTGTGTGGGTGAGAGATGGAGACAGAGTTGAGGCAGTTTGTGTGTGAGAGAGATGGGGAGAGATTGGAGACAGTGTGTGTGGGTGAGAGATAGAGAGTGGAGGCAGTGTGTGTGTGAGAGAGATGGAGAGAGATTGTAGACTGTATGTGTGAGAGAGATGGATAGAGAGAGGAGATAGTGTGTGTGAGAGAGATGGAGAGAGAGTGGAGGCAGTTTGTGTGTGAGTGAGATGGAGAGTGTGTGGAGACAGTGTGTGAGAGAGAGATAGAGAGAGAGTGGAGGCTGTGTTTGTGGTTGAGAGATGGAGAGAGAGTGGAGGCTGTTTTTGTGGATGAAAGATAGAGAGTGCAGGCAGTGTGTGGGGGTGAGAGAGGGAGAGAGTGTGGAGGCAGTGAGTGTGGGTGAGAAATAGAGAGAGAGATGGGAGATAGTGTGTGTGGGAGAGAGATGGAGAAAGAGTGGAGGCAATCTGAGTGGTTGAGAGATCGAAAGAGAGTGGAAGCAGTGTGTGTTGGTGAGAAATGGAGAGAGAGTGGAGGCAGTGTGTGTGAGAGAGAAGGAGAGAGAGTGGAGACAGTGTGAGTGAGAGAGATTGAGAGAGAGTGGAGGCAGTGTGTGTGGGTGAGACATGGAGAGAGAGTGGAGACAGTCTGTGTACGTGAGAGATGGAGACAGAGTGGAGGCAGTTTGTGTGTGAGAGATTTGGAGAGAGAGTGGAGACAGTGTGTGTGAGAGAGATGGAGAGAAAGTGGTGGAAGTGCGTGTGGGTGAGAGATGGAGAGAGAGCGGAGACAGTATGTGTGGGTGAGAGATAGAGTGAGAGTGAAGGCAGTGTGTTTGGGTGAGAGGTAGAGAGAGAGTGTTGAGGGAGTGTGTGCGGGTGAGAGTTGGAGACAGAGTGGAGATAGTGTGAGTGAGAGATGGAGAGAGAGTGGAGGCAGTGTGTGTGAGTGAGAGATAGAGAGAGAGTGAAGGCAGTGTGTGTGGGTGAGAGTTGGAGAGAGAGAAGAGACAGTGTATGAGAGAGATGGAGTGAGAGAGGAGGCAGTGTGTGTGAGTGAGAGATGGAGAGAGAGTGGAGGCAGTGTTTGTGGGTGAGAAATGGAGAAAGATTGGAGGCAATCTGAGTGGGTGATAGATCGAAAGAGAGTGGAGGCAGTGTGTGTTGGTGAGAGATAGAAAGAGAGAGAGGAGGCAGTGTGTGTGGGTGAGAGTTGGAGAGAGAGAGGAGACAGTGTGTGAGAGAGATGGAGTGAGAGAGGAGGCAGTGTGTGTGAGTGAGAGATGGAGAGAGAGTGGAGGCAGTGTTTGTGGATGAGAGTTAGAGAGAATGGAGACAGAGTGTGTGAGAGATATGGAGAGAGAGTTGTGACTTTGTGAGAGAGAGATGGAGAGAGAGTGGCAACAGTGTGTGTGAGTGAGAGATGGAGAGGGAGTGGAGGCAGTGTTTGTGTGTGAGAGATTTGGAGAGACTGCAGGCAGCGCGTGTGTGTGAGAGATGGAGAGAGAGTGGAAGCAGTGCATGTGAGAGAGAGATGGAGAGAGAGTGGAGGCAGTGTTTGTGAGTGAGAGATGGAGAGAGAGTGGAGGCATTGTGTGTGGGTGAAAGATGGAGAGAGTGTGGAGACAGTGTGTGTGGGTGAGAGATGGAGACAGAGTTGAGGCAGTTTGTGTGTGAGAGAGATGGGGAGAGATTGGAGACAGTGTGTGTGGGTGAGAGATAGAGAGTGGAGGCAGTGTGTGTGTGAGAGAGATGGAGAGAGATTGTAGACTGTATGTGTGAGAGAGATGGATAGAGAGAGGAGATAGTGTGTGTGAGAGAGATGGAGAGAGAGTGGAGGCAGTTTGTGTGTGAGTGAGATGGAGAGTGTGTGGAGACAGTGTGTGAGAGAGAGATAGAGAGAGAGTGGAGGCTGTGTTTGTGGTTGAGAGATGGAGAGAGAGTGGAGGCTGTTTTTGTGGATGAAAGATAGAGAGTGCAGGCAGTGTGTGGGGGTGAGAGAGGGAGAGAGTGTGGAGGCAGTGAGTGTGGGTGAGAAATAGAGAGAGAGATGGGAGATAGTGTGTGTGGGAGAGAGATGGAGAAAGAGTGGAGGCAATCTGAGTGGTTGAGAGATCGAAAGAGAGTGGAAGCAGTGTGTGTTGGTGAGAAATGGAGAGAGAGTGGAGGCAGTGTGTGTGAGAGAGAAGGAGAGAGAGTGGAGACAGTGTGAGTGAGAGAGATTGAGAGAGAGTGGAGGCAGTGTGTGTGGGTGAGACATGGAGAGAGAGTGGAGACAGTCTGTGTACGTGAGAGATGGAGACAGAGTGGAGGCAGTTTGTGTGTGAGAGATTTGGAGAGAGAGTGGAGACAGTGTGTGTGAGAGAGATGGAGAGAAAGTGGTGGAAGTGCGTGTGGGTGAGAGATGGAGAGAGAGCGGAGACAGTATGTGTGGGTGAGAGATAGAGTGAGAGTGAAGGCAGTGTGTTTGGGTGAGAGGTAGAGAGAGAGTGTTGAGGGAGTGTGTGCGGGTGAGAGTTGGAGACAGAGTGGAGATAGTGTGAGTGAGAGATGGAGAGAGAGTGGAGGCAGTGTGTGTGAGTGAGAGATAGAGAGAGAGTGAAGGCAGTGTGTGTGGGTGAGAGTTGGAGAGAGAGAAGAGACAGTGTATGAGAGAGATGGAGTGAGAGAGGAGGCAGTGTGTGTGAGTGAGAGATGGAGAGAGAGTGGAGGCAGTGTTTGTGGGTGAGAAATGGAGAAAGATTGGAGGCAATCTGAGTGGGTGATAGATCGAAAGAGAGTGGAGGCAGTGTGTGTTGGTGAGAGATAGAAAGAGAGAGAGGAGGCAGTGTGTGTGGGTGAGAGTTGGAGAGAGAGAGGAGACAGTGTGTGAGAGAGATGGAGTGAGAGAGGAGGCAGTGTGTGTGAGTGAGAGATGGAGAGAGAGTGGAGGCAGTGTTTGTGGATGAGAGTTAGAGAGAGAGAGCAGGCAGTATGCGTCAGCGAGAGACGGAGAAAGAGTGGAGGCAGTGTGTGTGAGTGAGACATAGACAGAGATTGGAGGCAATGTCTCTGGATGAGAGATACAGAGGGTGGAGGTAGTGTGTGTGGGTGAGAGATGGAGAGAGAGTGGAGGCAGTGTGTGTGGGTGAGAGATGGAGAGAGAGTGGAGACAGTGTGTGTTAGAGAGATGGAGGGTGAGTGGAGGCAGTGTCTGTGGGTGAGACAGGGAGAGAGATAGGATGCAGTATGTGTGTGAGAGTGATGGAGCAAGAGTGGAGAAAGTGTATGAGAGAGAGATGGAGAGAGACTGGAGGCAGTGTGTGTGTGTGAGAGATGGAGAGAGAGTGGAGGCAGTGTGCGTGTGAGAGAGGTGGAGACAAATTGGAGACAGTGTATGTGAAAGAGATAGAGAGAGAGTGGAGTCATTGTGTGTGGGTGAAAGATGCAGAGAGTGTGGAGACAGTGTGTGTGGGTGAGAGATGGAGACAGAGTTGAGGCAGTTTGTGTGTGAGAGAGATGGGGAGAGATTGGAGACAGTGTGTGTGAGTGAGAGATAGAGAGTGGAGGCAGTGTGTGTGTGAGAGAAATGGAGAGAGATTGTAGACTGTATGTGTGAGAGAGATGGATAGAGAGAGGAGACAGTGTGTGTGAGAGAGATGGAGAGAGAGTGGAGGCAGTGTGTGAGGGTGAGAGATGGAGAGAGATTGGAGGCAGTTTGTGTGTGAGTGAGATGGAGTGTGTGTGGAGACAGTGTGTGAGAGAGAGATAGAGAGAGAGTGGAGGCTGTGTTTGTGGTTGAGAGATGGAGAGAGAGTGGAGACACTTGTGTGAGAGAGATGGAGAGAGATTGGAGGCATTATGTGTGAGTGAGAGATAAGAGAGAGTGCATGCAGTGTGATTTTGTGAGATATAGAGAGAGAGGGGAGGCAGTGTGTGTGGGTGAGAGATGGAGACAGAGTGGAGGAAGTTTGTGTGTGTGACAGATGGAGAGAGAGTGGAGGCAGTGTGTGTGGTTGAGAGATTGAGAGAGAGTGGAGACAGAGTGTGTGAGAGATATGGAGAGAGAGTTGTGACTTTGTGAGAGAGAGATGGAGAGAGAGTGGCAACAGTGTGTGTGAGTGAGAGATGGAGAGAGAGTGGAGGCAGTGTTTGTGTGTGAGAGATGGAGAGAGATTGGATGTAGTTTGAGTGTGAGAGAGATGGACAGAGAGTGGAGACAGTGTGTGTGTGAGAGATGGAGAGAGTTTTGAGGCAGTGTGTGTTGGTGAGAGATAGAGAGAGTGTGGAGGCAGAGTGTGTGTGTGAGAAATGGTGAGAGAGTGGATACACTGTGTGTGTGTGAGAGATTTGGAGAGACTGCAGGCAGCGCGTGTGTGTGAGAGATGGAGAGAGAGTGGAAGCAGTGCGTGTGAGAGAGAGATGGAGAGAGAGTGGAGGCAGTTTTTGTGAGTGAGAGATAGAAATAGAGTGGCGGCAGTTTTTGTGGATGAAAGATAGAGAGTGCAGGCAGTGTGTGGGGGTGAGAGAGGGAGAGAGTGTGGAGGCAGTGAGTGTGGGTGAGAAATAGAGAGAGAGATGGGAGATAGTGTGTGTGGGAGAGAGATGGAGAAAGAGTGGAGGCAATCTGAGTGGTTGAGAGATCGAAAGAGAGTGGAAGCAGTGTGTGTTGGTGAGAGATAGAGAGAGAGAGTGGAGGCAGTGTGTGTGGGTGAGAGATAGAGAGAGAGAGGGTAGATAGAGTGTGTGGGTGAGAGATGGAGAAAGAATGGAGGCAGTGCGTGTGAGTGAGAGATGGAGACAGCGTGGAGGCAGTGTGTGTGCGTGAGAGATGGAGAGACAGTGGAGGCAGTGTGTGTGAGATAGAAGGAGAGAGAGTGGAGACAGTGTGTGTGAGAGAGATTGAGAGAGAGTGGAGGCAGTGTGTGTTGGTGAGAGATGGAGAGAGAGTGGAGACAGTGTGTGAGAGAGAAGGAGAGAGAGTGGAGGCAGTGTGTGTCGGTGAGAGATGGAGAGAGAGTTGAGACAGTGTGTGTACGTGAGAGATGGAGACAGAGTGGAGGCAGTTTGTATGTGAGAGATTTGGAGAGAGAGTGGAGACAGTGTGTGTGAGAGAGATGGAGAGAGAGTGGTGGAAGTGTGTGTGGGTGAGAGATGGAGAGAGAGCGGAGGCAGTATGTGTGGGTGAGAGATAGAGTGAGAGTGAAGGCAGTGTGTCTGGGTGAGAGGTAGAGAGAGAGTGTTGAGGGAGTGTGTGTGGGTGAGAGTTGGAGAGAGAGTGGAGATAGTGTGTGAGAGAGATGGAGAGAGAGTGGAGGCAGTGTGTGTGAGTGAGAGATAGAGAGAGAGTGGAGGCAGTGTGTGTGAGTGAGAGATAGAGAGAGAGTCGAGGCAGTGTGTGTATGGATGAGATATTGAGTGAGATTGCAGGCAGCATGCGTGAGTGAGAGAGTGGAGGCTGTGTGTGTGGGTGAGAAATGGAGAAAAATTGGAGGCAATCTGAGTGGGTGAGAGATCGAAAGAGAGTGGAGGCAGTGTGTGTTGGTGAGAGATAGAAAGAGAGAGAGGAGGCAGTGTGTGTGGGTGAGAGTTGGAGAGAGAGAGGAGACAGTGTGTGAGGGAGATGGAGTGAGAGAAGAGACAGTGTGTGTGAGTGAGAGATAGAGAGAGAGAGGGGAGATAGAGTGTGTGGGTGAGAGATGGAGAAAGAGTGGAGGCAGTGCGTGTGAGTGAGAGATGGAGAGCGAGTGGAGGCAGTGTGTGTGAGTGAGAGATGGAGAGAGAGTGGAGGCAGTGTTTGTGGATGAGAGATAGAGAGAGAGTGCAGGCAGTGTGCGTCAGCGAGAGACGGAGAGAGAGTGGAGGCAGTGTGTGTGAGTGAGACATAGACAGAGATTGGAGGCAATGTCTCTGGATGAGAGATACAGAGGGTGGAGGTAGTGTGTGTGGGTGAGAGATGGAGAGAGAGTGGAGGCAGTGTTTGATTGTGAGAGATGGAGAGAGAGTGGAGGCAGTGTGTGTGGGTGAGAGATGGAGAGAGAGTGGAGACAGTGTGTTAGAGAGATGGAGGGTGAGTGGAGGCAGTGTGTGTGGGTGAGACAGGGAGAGAGATAGGATGCAGTATGTGTGTGAGAGTGATGGAGCAAGAGTGGAGAAAGTGTATGTGAGAGAGATGGAGAGAGACTGGAGGCAGTGTGTGTGGGTGAGAGATGGAGAGTGACTGGAGACAGTGTTTGTGTGTGAGAGATGGAGAGAGAGTGGAGGCATTGTGTGTGGGCGAAAGATGCAGTGAGTGTGGAGACAGTGTGTGTGGGTGAGAGATGGAGACAGAGTTGAGGCAGTTTGTGTGTGAGAGAGATGGGGAGAGATTGGAGACAGTGTGTGTGGGTGAGAGATAGAGAGTGGAGGCAGTGTGTGTGTGAGAGAGATGGAGAGAGATTGTAGACTGTATGTGTGAGAGAGATGGATAGAGAGAGGAGACAGTGTGTGTGAGAGAGATGGAGAGAGAATGGAGACTGTGTGTGAGAGAGATGGAGAGAGAGTGGAGGCAGTGTGTGTGGGTGAGAGATGGAGAGAGATTGGAGGCAGTTTGTGTGTGAGTGAGATGGAGAGTGTGTGGAGACAGTGTGTCAGAGAGAGATAGAGAGAGAGTGGAGGCTGTGTTTGTGGTTGAGAGATGGAGAGAGAGTGGAGACACTTGTTGTGTGAGAGAGATGGAGAGAGATTGGAGGCACTATGTGTGAGTGAGAGATAAGAGAGAGTGCATGCAGTGATTTTGTGAGATATAGAGAGAGAGGGGAGGCAGTGTGTGTGGGTGAGAGATGGAGACAGAGTGGAGGAAGTTTGTGTGTGTGACAGATGGAGAGAGAGTGGAGGCAGTGTGTGTGGTTGAGAGATTGAGAGAGAATGGAGACAGAGTGTGTGAGAGATATGGAGAGAGAGTTGTGACTTTGTGAGAGAGAGATGGAGAGAGAGTGGCAACAGTGTGTGTGAGTGAGAGATGGAGAGGGAGTGGAGGCAGTGTTTGTGTGTGAGAGATTTGGAGAGACTGCAGGCAGCGCGTGTGTGTGAGAGATGGAGAGAGAGTGGAAGCAGTGCATGTGAGAGAGAGATGGAGAGAGAGTGGAGGCAGTGTTTGTGAGTGAGAGATGGAGAGAGAGTGGAGGCATTGTGTGTGGGTGAAAGATGGAGAGAGTGTGGAGACAGTGTGTGTGGGTGAGAGATGGAGACAGAGTTGAGGCAGTTTGTGTGTGAGAGAGATGGGGAGAGATTGGAGACAGTGTGTGTGGGTGAGAGATAGAGAGTGGAGGCAGTGTGTGTGTGAGAGAGATGGAGAGAGATTGTAGACTGTATGTGTGAGAGAGATGGATAGAGAGAGGAGATAGTGTGTGTGAGAGAGATGGAGAGAGAGTGGAGGCAGTTTGTGTGTGAGTGAGATGGAGAGTGTGTGGAGACAGTGTGTGAGAGAGAGATAGAGAGAGAGTGGAGGCTGTGTTTGTGGTTGAGAGATGGAGAGAGAGTGGAGGCTGTTTTTGTGGATGAAAGATAGAGAGTGCAGGCAGTGTGTGGGGGTGAGAGAGGGAGAGAGTGTGGAGGCAGTGAGTGTGGGTGAGAAATAGAGAGAGAGATGGGAGATAGTGTGTGTGGGAGAGAGATGGAGAAAGAGTGGAGGCAATCTGAGTGGATGAGAGATCGAAAGAGAGTGGAAGCAGTGTGTGTTGGTGAGAGATAGAGAGAGAGAGTGGAGGCAGTGTGTGTGGGTGAGAGATAGAGAGAGAGAGTGGAGGCAGTTTGTGTGGGTGAGAGATAGAGAGAGAGTGGAGACAGTGTGTGAGAGAGATGGAGAGAGAGATGAGACAGTGTGTGCGAGTGAGAGATAGAGAGGGTAGATAGAGTGTGTGGGTGAGAGATGGAGAAAGAATGGAGGCAGTGCGTGTGAGTGAGAGATGGAGACAGCGTGGAGGCAGTGTGTGTGAGTGAGAGATGGAGAGAGAGTGGAGGCAGTGTTTGTGGTTGAGAGATAGAGAGTGCAGGCTGTGTGCATCAGTGAGAGAGGGAGAGAGAGTGGAGGCCGTGTGTGCGTGAGACATAGAGAGAGATTGGAGGCAATGTCTGTGGATGAGAGATACAGACGGTGGAGGCAGTGTGTGTGAATGTGAGATGGAGAGAGAGTGGAGGCAGTGTGTGTGGGTGCGAGATTAGGGAGAGTGGAGGCAGTGTGTGTGGGTGCGAGATTAGGGAGAGTGGAGGCAGTGTGTGTGGGTAAGAGATGAGGGAGAGTGGAGGCAGTGTGTGTGGGTAAGAGATAAGGGAGAGTGGAGGCAGTGTGTGTGAGAGAGCGAGGGAGAGAGAGTGAAGGCAGTGTGTGTGTGTGAGAGATGGAGAGACTGCAGGCAATGTGTGTGAGAGAGGTGGAGAGAGAGTGAAGGCAGTGTGTGTGGATCAGAGAAAAGAGAGAGTGGAGGCAGTGTGTGTGTGAGAGAGATGGAGAGATATTGGAGGCAGTGTGTTTGTGAGCACGATGGAGAGTTAGAATGCAGGTAGAGTTTGTGGGTGAGAGATGGTGAGAGAGTACTGGCATTGTGTGTGAGAGAGACGAAGAGAGACTGCAGGCCATGTGCGTGTGTGAGAGATGCAGAATGAGTGCAGGCAGTGTATGTGGGAGAGAGATGGAGAGAGTGCAGGCAGTGTTTTTGGGTGAGTGATAGAGAGTGAAGTCAATGTGTGTGGGTGAGAGATGGAAACAGAGTGGAGGCAGTGTGTGTGGGTGAGAGCTGGAGAGAGAGTGGAGGCAGTGTGTTTGAGAGAGATGTAGAGAGAGTGCAGGCAGTGTGTGTGGGTGAGAGATGGAGATAGATAATGGAGTGTGTTTGTGTGAGTGAGTGATGGAGAGAGAGTGGAGGCAGTGTTTGTGGGTGAGACATTAGGGAGAGTGGAGGCAGTGTGTGTGGGTGAGAGATAAGGGAGAGTGGAGGCAGTGTGTGTGAGAGACCGATGGAGAGAGAGTGACGGCATTGTGCGTGTGTGAGAGATGGCGATAGAGTGTAGGCAGTGTGTGTGGGTGAGAGATAGAGAGATAGCAGGCAGTGTGTGTGTGAGAGTGATGGAGAGAGAGTGGAGGCAGTGTGTTTGTGCGCAAGATGGAGAAAGAGAGTGCAGGTAGCGTGTGTGGGTGAGAGATGGTGAGAGAGTGCAGGAAGTGTGTGCGGGTGAGAGATAAAGAGAGAGTGCAGGCAGTGTGTGCGGGTGAGAGATAGAGAGAGAGTGCAGGCAGTGTGTGTGTGTGAGAAATGGAGAGAAATTGCAGACAGTGTGTGTGGATGAGAGATTGAGAGTGAGTGGAGATAGTGTGTGTGAGTGAGAGATGCAGAGAGAGTGCAGGAAGTGCGTATGGGTGAAAGATAGAGAGAGAAAGTGGAGGCCATGTGTGTGTGTGTGAGAGATGGATCAAATAGAGCAGGCAGCGTGTGTGGGTGAGAGATGGGGAGAGAGTGTAGGCAGTGTGTGTGGATGAGAGATGAAGAGATACTGGAGGCAGTGTGTGTGAATGGAGGATTGAGAGAGAGTGCAGGCAGTGTGTGTGAGAGAGATTAAGTGATAGTGGAGGCAGTGTGTGTGTGTGAGAGATGGAGAGAGAGTGGTGACAGTGTGTGTCAGTGGGCCATGGAGAAAGTGCAGGCAGTGTGTGTGGAATAGAGATGGAGAGAGATTGGAGGCAGTGTGTGTTGGTGAGAGATTGAGAGAGAGTGCAGGCAGTGTGTGTGAGAGAGATGAAGAGAGAGTGGAGACAGTGTGTGAGTGAGAGATGGAGAAAGAGTGGAGGCAGTGTGTGTGGGTGAGCGATGGAGACAGCGTGGAGGCAATGTCTGTGAGAGAGATGGAGAGAGAGTGGAGGCAGTGTGCGAGTGAGTGAGAAGAGAGTGGAGGCAATTTGTGGGTGAGAAATGGAGAGACAGCTGAGGCCATGTGCGTGAGAGAGATGGAGAGAGATTGGATGAAGTGAGTGTGGGTGTGTGATAGAGAGAGTGGAGGCATTGTGTGTGAGAGAGATGGAGAGAGAGGGAAGGCAATGTTTGTGGGTTAGAGATAAAGACAATGGAGGCAGTGTGTATGGGTGAGAGATAGAGAGAGAGTGGAGACAGTGTGTTTGTGTGAGAGATGGAGAGAGAGAGCAGGCAGTGTGTATGTGTGAGAGATGGAGAGACAGCGGCGGCAGTGTGTATGTGTGTGAGAGATAAAGAGAGAGTGGAGGCAGTGTGTGTTGGTGAGAGATGGAGAGAGAGTGGAGGCAGTGTGTGTGGGTGAGAGATAGAGAGAGGGTTGAGACAGTGTATGTGTATGAGAGATGGAGAGAGAGTGCAGGCAGTGTGTGTGGGTGAGAGATAGAGAGAAAGTGGAGGCAGTGTGTGTGTGTGAGAGAGATTGAGAGAGATTGGAGGCAGTGTGTCTGGGTGAGAGATAAGGGAGAGTGGAGGCAGTGATTGTGGTGAGACATAAGGGAGAGTTGATGCAGTGTGTGTGGGTGAGATTTGGAGAGAGAGTGCAGGCACTGTGAGTAGGTGAGAGATAAGGGAGAGTGGAGGCAGTGATTGTGGTGAGACATAAGGGAGAGTTGATGCAGTGTGTGTGGGTGAGATTTGGAGAGAGAGTGCAGGCACTGTGAGTAGGTGAGAGATTAGGGCGAGTGGAGGCAGTGTGTGTGGGTGAAAGGTAAGGGAGAGTGGAGGCAGTGTGTGTGAGAGAGCGAGGGAGAGAGAGTGAAGGCAGTGTGTGTGTATGAGAGATGGAGATATAGTGGAGGCAGTGTGTGCAGATGAGAGATAGAGAGATTGCAGGCAATGTGTGAGAGAGATGGAGAGAGACTGAAGGCAGTGTGTGTGGATCAGAGATAAGAGAGAGTGGAGGCAGTGTGTGCGTGAGAGAGATGGAGAGATATTGGAGGCAGTATGATTGTGAGCATGTTGGACAGAGAGAGTGCAGATAAATTTTGTGGGTGAGAGATGGTGAGAGAGTACTGGCATTGTGTGTGAGAGAGACGAAGAGAGACTGCAGGCCGTGTGCGTGTGTGAGAGATGGAGAGAGCGTTCAGGCAGTTTGTGTGGGTGAGAGTTAGAGAGTGGAGGCAGTGTGTGTTTGTGTGAGAGAGAGAGAGAGAGAGAGTGGAGGCCGTGTGTGTGTGTGTGAGAGATGCAGAAAGAGTGGAGGAAGTGTATGTAGGAGAGAGATGGAGAGAGTGCAGGCAGTGTGTGTGGGTGAGAGATGGAGAGAGAGTGCAGGCAGTGTGTGTGTGGGTGAGAGATGGAGACAGAGTGGAGGCAGTATGTGTGGGTGGGAGATGGAAAGAATTTGGAGGCAGTGTGTGTGGGTGAGAGATGGAGAGAGAGTGGAGGCAGTATGTGTGGGTGAGAGCTGGAGAGAGAGTACAGGCAGTGTGTGTGGGTGGGAGATAGAGAGTGGAGGCAGTGTGTGTGGGTGAGAGATAAGGGAGAGTGGAGGCAGTGTGTGTGAGAGAGCGATAAAGACAGAGTGAAGGCAGTGTTTGTGGCTGAGAGATAAGTGAGAGTGGAGACAGTGTGTGTGTGAGAGAGATAGAGAGAAAGTGGAGGCAGTGTGTGTGGGTGAGAGATGGAGACAGAGTGGAGACAGTGTGTGTGGGTGAGAGATAGAGAGATAGTGGAGACAGTGTGTCTGAGAGAGATGGAGAGAGAGTGGAGGCTGTGTGTGTGAGAGAGATGGTGAGAGATTGCTGGCATTGTGTGTGAGAGAGAGACGAAGAGAGAGTGTAGGCAGTGTGTGCGGGTGAGATATAGAGAGAGAGTGGAGGCAGCGTTTGTGGGTGAGAGATTAGGGAGAGTGGAGGCAGTCTGTGTGGGTGAGAGATAAGGGAGAGTGGAGGCAGTGTGTGTGGGTGAGAGATAAGGGAGAGTGGAGGCAGTGTGTGTGAGAGAGCGATGGAGAGAGAGTGATGGCATTGTGCGTGTGTGAGAGATGGCGATAGAGTGTAGGCAGTGTGTGTGGGTGAGAGATAGACAGATAGCAGGCAGTGTGTGTGTGAGAGTGATGGAGAGAGAGTGGAGGCAGTGTGTTTGTGCGCAAGATGGAGAAAGAGAGTGCAGGTAGCGTGTGTGGGTGAGAGATGGTGAGAGATTGGAGGCAGTGAGAGTGCAGGCAGTGTGTGCGCGTGAGAGATAGAGAGTGCAGGCAGTGTTTGTGTGTCAGAGATAGAGAGAGAGTGCAGGCAGTCTGTATGGATGAGAGATGGAGAGATAGTGGAGGCAGTGTGTGTGAGTGAGAGATAGAGAGAGAGTGCAGGCAGTGTGTGTGAGTGAGAGATGCAGAGAGAGTGCAGGAAGTGTGTGTGGGTGAGAGATAGAGAGAGATTGCAGGCAGTGTGTGCGGGTGAGAGATAAAGAGAGAGTGCAGGCAGTGTTTGCGTGTGAGAGATAGAGAGAGAGTGCAGGCAGTTTGTATGGATGAGAAATGGAGAGAAATTGCAGACAATGTGTGTGGATGAGAGATTGAGAGTGAGTGGAGATAGTGTGTGTGAGTGAGAGATGCAGAGAGAGTGCAGGCAGTGTGTGTGAGTGAGAGATGCAGAGAGAGTGCTGGAAGTGTGTGTGGGTGAGAGATAGAGAGAGATTGCAGGCAGTGTGTGCGGGTGAGAGATAAAGAGAGAGTGCAGGCAGTGTTTGCGTGTGAGAGATAGAGAGAGAGTGCAGGCAGTCTGTATGGATGAGAAATGGAGAGAAATTGCAGACAATGTGTGTGGATGAGAGATTGAGAGTGAGTGGAGATAGTGTGTGTGAGTGAGAGATGCAGAGAGAGTGCAGGAAGTGCGTATGGGTGAGAGATAGAGAGAGAAAGTGGAGGCCATGTGTGTGTGTGTGAGAGATGGATCAAATAGAGCAGGCAGCGTGTGTGGGTGAGAGATGGGGAGAGAGTGTAGGCAGTGTGTGTGGATGAGAGATAGAGAGAGTGCAGGCAGTATGTGTGTGGATGAGAGATGAAGAGATACTGGAGGCAGTGTGTGTGAATGGAGAATTGAGAGAGAGTGCAGGCAGTTTGTGTGAGAGAGATGAAGTGATAGTGGAGGCAGTGTGTGTGTGTGAGAGATGGAGAGAGAGTGGTGACAGTGTGTGTCAGTGGGCCATGGAGAAAGTGCAGGCAGTGTGTGTGGAAGAGAGTTGGAGAGAGAGTGCAGGCAGTGTGTGTGGCTGAGAGATGGAGAGAGATTGGAGGCAGTGTGTGTGGGTGAGAGATGGAGAGAGAGTGCAGGCAGTGTGTGTGGGTGAGATATGGAGAGAGAGTGGAGGCAGTGTGTTGGTGAGAGATGGAGAGAGAATGGAGGCAGTGTGTGTTGGTGAGAGATTGAGAGAGAGTGCAGGCAGTGTGTGTGAGAGAGATGAAGAAAGAGTGGAGATAGTGTGTGAGTGAGAGATGGAGAAAGAGTGGAGGCAGTGTCTGAGAGAGATATGGAGAGAGAGTGGAGGCTGTGTATGTGCGTGAGAGATGGAGAGAGAATGGAGGCAGTGTGTGTGGGTGAGCGATGGAGACAGAGTGGAGGCAATGTCTGTGAGAGAGATGGAGAGAGAGTGGAGGCAGTGTGCGAGTGAGTGAGAGAGAGAGTGGAGGCAGTTTGTGGGTGAGAAATGGAGAGACAGCTGAGGCCGTGTGTGTGAGAGAGATGGAGAGAGATTGGATGAAGTGAGTGTGGGTGTGTGATAGAGAGAGTGGAGGCATTGTGTGTGAGAGAGATGGAGAGAGAGGGAAGGCAATGTTTGTGGGTTAGAGATAAAGACAATGGAGGCAGTGTGTATGGGTGAGAGATAGAGAGAGAGTGGAGACAGTGTGTTTGTGTGAGAGATGGAGAGAGAGAGCAGGCAGTGTGTATGTGTGAGAGATGGAGAGACAGCGGAAGCAGTGTGTATGTGTGTGAGAGATAAAGAGAGAGTGGAAAAAGTGTGTGTGGGTGAGAGATAGAGAGAGGGTTGAGACAGTGTGTGTGTATGAGAGATGGAGAGAGAGTGCAGGCAGTGTGTGTGGGTGAGAGATAGAGAGATCGTGCAGGCAGTGTATATGGAGGAGAATGGAGAGAGAATGGAGGCAGTGTGTGTATGGGTGAGAGATGGAGAGAAAGTGGAGGCAGTGTGTGTGTGTGAGAGATAAGGGAGAGTGGAGGCAGTGATTGTGGTGAGACATAAGGGAGAGTTGATGCAGTGTGTGTGGGTGAGATTTGGAGAGAGAGTGCAGGCACTGTGAGTGGGTGAGAGATAAGGGAGAGTGGAGGCAGTGTGTGTGAGTGAGAGATGGAAAGTGAGTGATGGAGAGAGATTGGAGGCAGTGTGTGTGGGTGAGAGATGGAGAGAGCGTTCAGGCAGTGTGTGTGGGTGAGAGTTAGAGAGAGAGTGGAGGCAGTGTGTGTGTGTATGTGAGTGAGATGGAGAGAGAGTGGAGTCAGTGTGTGTGGGTGAGAGATTAGGGAGAGTGGAGGCAGTGTGTGTGGGTGAAGGGTAAGGGAGAGTGGAGGCAGTGTGTGTGAGAGAGCGAGGGAGAGAGAGTGAAGGCAGTGTGTGTGTATGAGAGATGGAGATATAGTGGAGGCAGTGTGTGCAGATGAGAGATAGAGAGATTGCAGGCAATGTGTGAGAGAGATGGAGAGAGACTGAAGGCAGTGTGTGTGGATCAGAGATAAGAGAGAGTGGAGGCAGTGTGTGCGTGAGAGAGATGGAGAGATATTGGAGGCAGTGTGATTGTGAGCACGTTGGACAGAGAGAGTGCAGGTAAATTTTGTGGGTGAGAGATGGTGAGAGAGTACTGGCATTGTGTGTGAGAGAGACGAAGAGAGACTGCAGGCCGTGTGCGTGTGTGAGAGATGGAGAGAGCGTTCAGGCAGTTTGTGTGGGTGAGAGTTAGAGAGTGGAAGCAGTGTGTGTTTGTGTGAAAGAGAGAGAGATTGGAGGCCGTGTGTGTGTGTGAGAGATGCAGAAAGAGTGGAGGCAGTGTATGTAGGAGAGAGATGGAGAGAGTGCAGGCAGTGTGTGTGGGTGAGAGATGGAGAGAGAGTGCAGGCAGTGTGTGTGTGTAGGAGATGGAAAGCATTTGGAGGCAGTGTGTGTGGGTGAGATGGAGAGAGAGTGGAGGCAGTATGTGTGGGTGAGAGCTGGAGAGAGAGTACAGGCAGTGTGTGTGAAAGAGATGTAAAGAGAGTGCAGGCAGTGTGTTTTGGTGAGAGATGGAGAGAGAGAATGGAGGCAGTGTGTGTGTGTGAGAGATGGAGAGAGAGTGGAGGCAGCGTTTGTGGGTGAGAGATTAGGGAGAGTGGAGGCAGTGTGTGTGGGTGAGAGTTAAGGGAGAGTGGAGGCAGTGTGTGTGGGTGAGAGATGGAGACAGAGTGGAGACAGTGTGTGTGAGAGAGATGGAGAGAGAGTGGAGGCAGTGTGTGTGGGTGAGAGATAGAGAGTGGAGACAGTGTGTCTGAGAGAGATGGAGAGAGAGTGGAGGCTGTGTGTGTGAGAGAGATGGTGAGAGAGTGATGGCATTGTGTGTGAGAGAGAGACGAAGAGAGAGTGTAGGCAGTGTGTGCGGGTGAGAGATAGAGAGAGAGTGGAGGCAGTGTGTGTGAGAGAGATGGAGAGAGAGTGGAGGCAGTGTGTGTGTGAGAGCGATGGAGAGAAAGTGGAGGTAATGTGTGTGGGTGAGAGATAGAGAGAGAGTGGAGGCAGTGTGTGTGAGAGAGCGATGGAGAGAGAGTGGAGGCAATGTGTGTGGGTGAGAGATAGAGAGAGTTTGGAGGCTGTGTGTGTGGGTGAGCGATGGAGAGAGAGTTGAGGCAGTGTGTGTGTGAGCGAGATGGAGAGAGAGAGTGCAGGTAGAGTGTGTGGGTGAGAGATGGTGGGAGACTGCTGGCATTGTGTGTGAGAGAGAGACGAAGAGAGAGTGTAGGCAGTGTGTGCGCGTGAGAGATAGAGAGATAGTGGAGGCAGTGTGTGTGGATGAGAGATTGAGAGTGAGTGGAGATAGTGTGTGTGAGTGAGAGATGCAGAGAGAGTGCAGGAAGAGTGTGTGGGTGAGAGATAGAGAGAGAGAGTGTAGGCCGTGTGTGTGTGTGAGAGATGGATCAAATAGAGCAGGCAGCGTTTTTGGGTGAGAGATGTGGAGAGAGTGCAGGCAGTGTGTGTGGATGAGTGATAGAAAGTTTGCAGGCAGTATGTGTGTGTGAGATATGAAGAGATAATGGAGGCAGTGTGTGTGAAAGGAGGATTGAGAGAGAGTGCAGGCAGTGTGTGTGAGAGCGATGAAGAGATAGTGGAGGCAGTGTGTGTGTGTGAGAGGGTTGGAGAGAGAGAGTGTAGGCTGGGTATGTGGGTGAGAGATAGAGAGAGAGTGCAGGTAGTGTGTGTCGGTGAGAGATAACGAGAGAGTGAAAGTAGAGTGTGTGAGAGAGATGGAGAGAGAGTGGTGGCTTTGTGTGTGAGAGAAGGATGAAGAGAGAGTGCAGGCTGTGTCTGTGGGTGAGAGATAGAGAGACAGAGTGCAGGCAGTGTGGGTGAGTGAGAGATGGAGAGAGAGTGGAGCAGTGTGTGTGTGTGAGAGATGGAGAGAGAGTGCAGGCAGTGTGTGTGAGAGAGATGAAGAGAGAGTGGAGATAGTGTGTGAGTGAGAGATGGAGAAAGAGTGGAGGCCGTGTGTGTGGGTGAGCGATGGAGACAGCGTGGAGGCAATGTCTGTGAGAGAGATGGAGAGAGAGTGGAGGCAGTGTGCGAGTGAGTGAGAAGAGAGTGGAGGCAATTTGTGGGTGAGAAATGGAGAGACAGCTGAGGCCGTGTGCGTGAGAGAGATGGAGAGAGACTGAAGGCAGTGTGTGTGGATCAGAGATAAGAGAGAGTGGAGGCAGTGTGTGCGTGAGAGAGATGGAGAGATATTGGAGGCAGTGTGTTTGTGAGCATGTTGGACAGAGAGAGTGCAGGTAAATTTTGTGGGTGAGAGATGGTGAGAGAGTACTGGCATTGTGTGTGAGAGAGACGAAGAGAGACTGCAGGCCGTGTGCGTGTGTGAGAGATGGAGAGAGCGTTCAGGCAGTTTGTGTGGGTGAGAGTTAGAGAGTGGAGGCAGTGTGTGTTTGTGTGAGAGAGAGAGAGAGAGAGAGTGGAGGCCGTGTGTGTGTGTGTGAGAGATGCAGAAAGAGTGGAGGAAGTGTATGTAGGAGAGAGATGGAGAGAGTGCAGGCAGTGTGTGTGGGTGAGAGATAGAGAGAGAGTGCAGGCAGTGTGTGTGTGGGTGAGAGATGGAGACAGAGTGGAGGCAGTGTGTGTGTGTGTGGGAGATGGAAAGAATTTGGAGGCAGTGTGTGTGGGTGAGAGATGGAGAGAGAGTGGAGGCAGTATGTGTGGGTGAGAGCTGGAGAGAGAGTACAGGCAGTGTGTGTGGGTGGGAGATAGAGAGTGGAGGCAGTGTGTGTGGGTGAGAGATAAGGGAGAGTGGAGGCAGTGTGTGTGAGAGAGCGATAAAGACAGAGTGAAGGCAGTGTTTGTGGCTGAGAGATAAGTGAGAGTGGAGACAGTGTGTGTGTGAGAGAGATAGAGAGAAAGTGGAGGCAGTGTGTGTGGGTGAGAGATGGAGACAGAGTGGAGACAGTGTGTGTGGGTGAGAGATAGAGAGATAGTGGAGACAGTGTGTCTGAGAGAGATGGAGAGAGAGTGGAGGCTGTGTGTGTGAGAGAGATGGTGAGAGATTGCTGGCATTGTGTGTGAGAGAGAGACGAAGAGAGAGTGTAGGCAGTGTGTGCGGGTGAGAGATAGAGAGAGAGTGGAGGCAGCGTTTGTGGGTGAGAGATTAGGGAGAGTGGAGGCAGTCTGTGTGGGTGAGAGATAAGGGAGAGTGGAGACAGTGTGTGTGGGTGAGAGATTAGGGAGAGTGGAGGCAGTGTGTGTGAGAGTGCGATGGAGAGAGAGTGATGGCATTGTGCGTGTGTGAGAGATGGCGATAGAGTGTAGGCAGTGTGTGTGGGTGAGAGATAGACAGATAGCAGGCAGTGTGTGTGTGAGAGTGATGGAGAGAGAGTGGAGGCAGTGTGTTTGTGCGCAAGATGGAGAAAGAGAGTGCAGGTAGCGTGTGTGGGTGAGAGATGGTGAGAGATTGGAGGCAGTGAGAGTGCAGGCAGTGTGTGTGCGTGAGAGATAGAGAGTGCAGGCAGTGTTTGTGTGTCAGAGATAGAGAGAGAGTGCAGGCAGTCTGTATGGATGAGAGATGGAGAGATAGTGGAGGCAGTGTGTGTGAGTGAGAGATAGAGAGAGAGTGCAGGCAGTGTGTGTGAGTGAGAGATGCAGAGAGAGTGCAGGAAGTGTGTGTGGGTGAGAGATAGAGAGAGATTGCAGGCAGTGTGTGCGGGTGAGAGATAAAGAGAGAGTGCAGGCAGTGTTTGCGTGTGAGAGATAGAGAGAGAGTGCAGGCAGTCTGTATGGATGAGAAATGGAGAGAAATTGCAGACAGTGTGTGTGGATGAGAGATTGAGAGTGAGTGGAGATAGTGTGTGTGAGTGAGAGATGCAGAGAGAGTGCAGGAAGTGCATATGGGTGAGAGATAGAGAGAGAAAGTGGAGGCCATGTGTGTGTGTGTGAGAGATGGATCAAATAGAGCAGGCAGCGTGTGTGGGTGAGAGATGGGGAGAGAGTGTAGGCAGTGTGTGTGGATGAGAGATAGAGAGAGTGCAGGCAGTATGTGTGTGGATGAGAGATGAAGAGATACTGGAGGCAGTGTGTGTGAATGGAGAATTGAGAGAGAGTGCAGGCAGTTTGTGTGAGAGAGATGAAGTGATAGTGGAGGCAGTGTGTGTGTGTGAGAGATGGAGAGAGAGTGGTGACAGTGTGTGTCAGTGGGCCATGGAGAAAGTGCAGGCAGTGTGTGTGGAAGAGAGTTGGAGAGAGAGTGCAGGCAGTGTGTGTGGCTGAGAGATGGAGAGAGATTGGAGGCAGTGTGTGTGGGTGAGAGATGGAGAGAGAGTGCAGGCAGTGTGTGTTGGTGAGAGATTGAGAGAGAGTGGAGGCAGTGTGTTGGTGAGAGATGGAGAGAGAATGGAGGCAGTGTGTGTTGGTGAGAGATTGAGAGAGAGTGCAGGCAGTGTGTGTGAGAGAGATGAAGAAAGAGTGGAGATAGTGTGTGAGTGAGAGATGGAGAAAGAGTGGAGGCAGTGTCTGAGAGAGATATGGAGAGAGAGTGGAGGCTGTGTGTGTGCGTGAGAGATGGAGAGAGAATGGAGGCAGTGTGTGTGGGTGAGCGATGGAGACAGAGTGGAGGCAATGTCTGTGAGAGAGATGGAGAGAGAGTGGAGGCAGTGTGCGAGTGAGTGAGAGAGAGAGTGGAGGCAGTTTGTGGGTGAGAAATGGAGAGACAGCTGAGGCCGTGTGTGTGAGAGAGATGGAGAGAGATTGGATGAAGTGAGTGTGGGTGTGTGATAGAGAGAGTGGAGGCATTGTGTGTGAGAGAGATGGAGAGAGAGGGAAGGCAATGTTTGTGGGTTAGAGATAAAGACAATGGAGGCAGTGTGTACGGGTGAGAGATAGAGAGAGAGTGGAGACAGTGTGTGTGAGAGATGGAGAGAGAGAGCAGGCAGTGTGTGTGTGTGAGAGATGGAGAGACAGCAGCGGCAGTGTGTAAGTGTGTGAGAGATAAAGAGAGAGTGGAAAAAGTGTGTGTGGGTGAGAGATAGAGAGAGGGTTGAGACAGTGTGTGTGTATGAGAGATGGAGAGAGAGTGCAGGCAGTGTGTGTGGGTGAGAGTTAGAGAGAGAGTGGAGGCAGTGTGTGTGTGTATGTGAGTGAGATGGAGAGAGAGTGGAGTCAGTGTGTGTGGGTGAGAGATTAGGGCGAGTGGAGGCAGTGTGTGTGGGTGAAAGGTAAGGGAGAGTGGAGGCAGTGTGTGTGAGAGAGCGAGGGAGAGAGAGTGAAGGCAGTGTGTGTGTATGAGAGATGGAGATATAGTGGAGGCAGTGTGTGCAGATGAGAGATAGATTGCAGGCAATGTGTGAGAGAGATGGAGAGAGACTGAAGGCAGTGTGTGTGGATCAGAGATAAGAGAGAGTGGAGGCAGTGTGTGCGTGAGAGAGATGGAGAGATATTGGAGGCAGTGTGTTTGTGAGCATGTTGGACAGAGAGAGTGCAGGTAAATTTTGTGGGTGAGAGATGGTGAGAGAGTACTGGCATTGTGTGTGAGAGAGACGAAGAGAGACTGCAGGCCGTGTGCGTGTGTGAGAGATGGAGAGAGCGTTCAGGCAGTTTGTGTGGGTGAGAGTTAGAGAGTGGAGGCAGTGTGTGTTTGTGTGAGAGAGAGAGAGAGAGAGTGGAGGCCATGTGTGTGTGTGTGAGAGATGCAGAAAGAGTGGAGGAAGTGTATGTAGGAGAGAGATGGAGAGAGTGCAGGCAGTGTGTGTGGGCGAGAGATAGAGAGAGAGTGCAGGCAGTGTGTGTGTGGGTGAGAGATGGAGACAGAGTGGAGGCAGTGTGTGTGTGTGTGGGAGATGGAAAGAATTTGGAGGCAGTGTGTGTGGGTGAGAGATGGAGAGAGAGTGGAGGCAGTATGTGTGGGTGAGAGCTGGAGAGAGAGTACAGGCAGTGTGTGTGGGTGGGAGATAGAGAGTGGAGGCAGTGTGTGTGGGTGAGAGATAAGGGAGAGTGGAGGCAGTGTGTGTGAGAGAGCGATAAAGACAGAGTGAAGGCAGTGTTTGTGGCTGAGAGATAAGTGAGAGTGGAGACAGTGTGTGTGTGAGAGAGATAGAGAGAAAGTGGAGGCAGTGTGTGTGGGTGAGAGATGGAGACAGAGTGGAGACAGTGTGTGTGGGTGAGAGATAGAGAGATAGTGGAGACAGTGTGTCTGAGAGAGATGGAGAGAGAGTGGAGGCTGTGTGTGTGAGAGAGATGGTGAGAGATTGCTGGCATTGTGTGTGAGAGAGAGACGAAGAGAGAGTGTAGGCAGTGTGTGCGGGTGAGAGATAGAGAGAGAGTGGAGGCAGCATTTGTGGGTGAGAGATTAGGGAGAGTGGAGGCAGTCTGTGTGGGTGAGAGATAAGGGAGAGTGGAGGCAGTGTGTGTGGGTGAGAGATAAGGGAGAGTGGAGGCAGTGTGTGTGAGAGAGCGTTGGAGAGAGAGTGATGGCATTGTGCGTGTGTGAGAGATGGCGATAGAGTGTAGGCAGTGTGTGTGGGTGAGAGATAGAGAGATAGCAGGCAGTGTGTGTGAGAGAGATGGAGAGAGAGTGGAGGCAGTGTGTGTGTGAGAGCGATGGAGAGAAAGTGGAGGTAATGTGTGTGGGTGAGAGATAGAGAGAGTGTGGAGGCAGTGTGTGTGAGAGAGCGATGGAGAGAGAGTGGAGGCAATGTGTGTGGGTGAGAGATAGAGAGAGTTTGGAGGCTGTGTGTGTGGGTGAGGGATGGAGAGAGAGTTGAGGCAGTGTGTGTGTGAGCGAGATGGAGAGAGAGAGTGCAGGTAGAGTGTGTGGGTGAGAGATGGTGGGAGACTGCTGGCATTGTGTGTGAGAGAGAGACGAAGAGAGAGTGTAGGCAGTGTGTGCGCGTGAGAGATAGAGAGATAGTGGAGGCAGTGTGTGTGGATGAGAGATTGAGAGTGAGTGGAGATAGTGTGTGTGAGTGAGAGATGCAGAGAGAGTGCAGGAAGAGTGTGTGGGTGAGAGAAAGAGAGAGAGAGTGTGTAGGCCGTGTGTGTGTGTGAGAGATGGATCAAATAGAGCAGGCAGCGTTTTTGGGTGAGAGATGTGGAGAGAGTGCAGGCAGTGTGTGTGGATGAGAGATAGAGAGTTTGCAGGCAGTATGTGTGTGTGAGATATGAAGAGATAATGGAGGCAGTGTGTGTGAATGGAGGATTGAGAGAGAGTGCAGGCAGTGTGTGTGAGAGCGATGAAGAGATAGTGGAGGCAGTGTGTGTGTGTGTGAGAGGGTTGGAGAGAGAGAGTGTAGGCTGGGTTGTGGGTGAGAGATAGAGAGAGAGTGCAGGTAGTGTGTGTCGGTGAGAGATAGCGAGAGAGTGGAGGTAGAGTGTGTGAGAGAGATGGAGAGAGATTGGAGGCTTTGTGTGTGAGAGAAGGATGAAGAGAGAGTGCAGGCTGTGTGTGTGGGTGAGAGATAGAGAGACAGAGTGCAGGCAGTGTGGGTGAGTGAGAGATGGAGAGAGAGTGGTGGCAGTGGGTGTGAGAGAGATGGAGAGAGAGTGGTGGCAGTATGTGTGGGTGAGAGATGCTGAGAGAGTTCGGCAGTGTGTGTGTGAGAGAGATGAAGAGATAGTGCAGGCAGTGTGTGTGGGTGAGAGATGGAGGGAGAGTTCAGTCAGTGTGTGTGACAAAGACAAAGAGAGAGTGAAGGCAGTGTTTGTGTGAGAGATGGAGAGAGATTGCAGATAGTGGGTGTGAGAGAGAGATGGATAAAGAGTGCAGGCAGTGTGTGTGTGAGAGAGATGAAGAGAGAGTGGTGGCAGTGGGTGTGAGAAAGATGGAGAGTGAGTGGTGGCAGTGTGTGTGTGAGAGAGATGGAGAGAGAGTGGAGGCAGTGTGTGTGGGTGAGAGATGGAGAGAGAGTGGAGGCATTGGTGTGAGTGAGAGATGGAGAGAGGAGAGGAAAGGTGTGTGGGTGAGATGGAGAGAGAGTTGAGGCAGTGTGTGTGAGTGGCAGATGGAGAGAGAGTGGAGGCATTGGTGTGAATGAGAGATGGAGAGAGAGGAGAGGCAATGTGTGTGGGTGAGATGGAGGGAGAGTTCAGTCAGTGTGTGTGACAGAGACGAAGAGAGAGTGAAGGCAGTGTATGTGTGAGAGATGGAGAGAGAGTGGAGATAGTGTGTGTGTGAGAGAGATGGAGAAAGAGTGCAGGCAGTGTGTGTGTGAGAGAGATGAAGAGAGAGTGGTGGCAGTGGGTGTGAGAGAGATGGAGAGAGAGTGGTGGTAGTGTGTGTGGGTGAGAGATGCTGAGAGAGTTCGGCAGTGTGTGTGTGAGAGAGATGAAGAGAGAGTGGAGGCATTGGTGTGAGTGAGAGATGGAGAGAGGAGAGGAAAGATGTGTGGGTGAGATGGAGAGAGAGTTGAGGCAGTGTGTGTGAGTGTCAGATGGAGAGAGAGTGGAGGCATTGGTGTGAATGAGAGATGGAGAGAGAGGAGAGGCAATGCGTGTGGGTGAGATGGAGAGAGAGTTGAGGCAGTGTGTGTGGGTGAGAGATAGAGAGAGAGTGGAGGCAGAGTGTGTGTTTGAGAGATAAGGGAGAATGGAAAAGTGTGTGTGTGAGAGATGGAGAGAGAGTGGAGGCAGTGTGTGTGGGTGAGAGATAACGGAGAGTGGAGCCAATGTGTGTGAGTGAGATGGAGAGAGAGGGGAGGCAGTGTGTGAGGGTGAGAGATAGATAGAGAGTGGAGGCACTGTGTGTGGGTGAGAGATAAGGGAGAATGCAGGCAGTGTGTGTGACTGAGAGACGGAGAGAGAGATTTCTGGCAGTGTGTGTAAGTGAGAGATGGAGAGAGAGTGCAGCCAGTGTGTGTGGGTGAGAGATAGAGAGAGAGTAGAGGCAGTGTGTGTGGGTGAGAGATGGAGAAAGGGTGGAGGCAGTGTGTGTGGGTGAGAGATAAGGGAGAGTGGAGCCAATGTGTGTGAGTGAGATGGAGAGAGAGTGCAGGCAGTGTGTGTGAGTGAGAGATGGAGAGAGAGTGGAGGCACTGTATGTGGGTGAGAGATAAGGGAGAGTGCAGGCAGTGTGTGTGACTGAGAGACGGAGAGAGAGATTTCTGGCAGTGTGTGTGAGTGAGAGATGGAGAGAGAGTGCAGCCAGTGTGTGTGGGTGAGAGATAGAGAGAGAGTGGAGGCAGTGTGTGTGAGTGAGAGATGGAGAAAGAGTGGAGGCAGCTTGTGTGGGTGAGAGATGGAGAGAGAGTGGTGGCTTTGTGTGTGAGAGAAGGATGAAGAGAGAGTACAGGCTGTGTGTGGGTGAGAGATAGAGAGAGAGTGGAGGCAGTGTGTGTGGGTGAGAGATGGACAGAGAGTGGAGGCAGTGTGTGTGGGTGAGAGATAGAGAGAGAGTGGAGGGAGTGTATGTGTGTGTGAAAGATGGAGGTAGATTGGTGACAGTGTGTGTGTTTGAGAGTTAGGGAGCGAGTGGAAGCATTGTGTGTGGGTGAGAGATGGAGAGAGAGTTCATGCAGTGTGTGTGGGTGAGAGATAGTGAGAGAGTGGAGGCAGTGTGTGTGTGTGTGTGAGAGAGTTGATGAGAGAGAGTGTAGGCTGGGTATGTGGGTGAGAGATGGAGAGAGAATGCAGGTAGTGTGTGTCGGTGAGAGATAACGAGAGAGTGAAAGTAGAGTGTGTGAGAGAGATGGAGAGAGAGTGGTTGCTTTGTGTGTGAGAGAAGGATGAAGAGAGAGTGCAGGCTGTGTGTGTGGGTGAGAGATAGAGAGAGAGTGGAGGCAGTGTGTGTGAGTGAGAGATGGACAGAGAGTGCAGGCAGTGTGTGTGGGTGAGAGATAGAGAGAGAGTGGAGGCAGTGTGGGTGCGTGAGAGATGGAGAGAGAGTGGAGGCGGTGTGTTTGTGAGAGAGATGGAGAGACATTGCAGGCAGTGTGTTTGAGAGAGATGAAGTGATAGTGGAGGCAATGTGTGTTGGTGACAGATGAAGAAAGAGTGCAGGCAGTGTGTGTGTGAGAGATCGAGAGAGAGTGGAGACAGTGTGAGTGAGAGAGAGAAGGAGAAAGTGTGCAGGCAGTGTGTGTCTGACAGAGATGGAGAAAAGTGGAGGCAGTGTGTGTGAGTGAGATGGAGAGAGAGTGGTGGCAGTGTCTGTGGGTAAGAGATAAGGAAGAGTGGAGGCAGTGTGTGTGAGTGAGAGATGGAGAGAGAGTGAAGGAAATATGTGCGTGTGTGAGACAAATAGAGAGAGAGATTTCAGGCAGTGTGTGAGCGAGAGATGGAGAGAGAGTGCAGGCAGTGTGTGTGCGTGAGAGATGGAGAGAGAGTGGAGGCAGTGTGTGTGTGAGGGATAGAGAGAGAGTGGAGGGAGTGTATGTGTGTGTGAAAGATAGAGGTAGAGTGGTGACAGTGTATGTGGGTGAGAGTTAGAGAGCGAGTGGAAGCAGTGTGTTTGTGGGTGAGAGATGGAGAGAGAGTTCATGCAGTGTGTGTCGGTGAGAGATAGAGAGAGAGTGGAGCCAGTTTGTGTGCGTGTGAGAGAGTTGGAGAGAGAGAGTGTAGGCTGGGTATGTGGCTGAGAGATGGAGAGAGAGTGCAGGTAGTGTGTGTCGGTGAGAGATAGCGAGAGAGTGGAGGTAGAGTGTGTGAGAGAGATGGAGATAGAGTGGTGGCTTTGTGTGTGAGAGAAGGATGAAGAGAGATTGCAGGCAGTGTGTGTGCGTGAGTGAGATGGAGAGAGAGTTGACGCAGTGTTTTTGTGTGAGAGATTGCAGGCAGTGTGTTTGAGAGAGATGAAGTGATAGTGGAGGCAGTGTGTGTTGGTGACAGATGAAGAAAGAGTGCAGGCAGTGTGTGTGTGAGAGATCAAGAGAGAGTGGAGACAGTGTGTGTGAGAGAGAGAAGGAGAAAGAGTGCAGGCAGTGTGTGTGTGAGAGAGATGAAGAGAGCGTGGAGGCTCAGTGTGTGTGCGAGATGGAGAGAGAGTGGTGGCAGAGTGTGTGGGTGAGAGATGCAGAGAGAATGGAGGCAGTGTGTGTGAGAGAGATGAAGAGAGAGTGGAGTCAGTGTGTGTGAGAGAGATGGAGAGAGAGTGGAGGCAGTGTCTGTGGGTGAGAGATAAGGAAGAGTGGAGGCAGTGTGTGTGAGTGAGAGATGGAGAGAGAGTGAAGGAAATATGTGCGTGTGTGAGACAAATGGAGAGAAAGATTTCAGGCAGTGAATGTGAGTGAGAGATGAGAGAGAGTGGAGGCAGTGTGTGTGGGTGAGAGATAAGGGAGAGTGGAGCCAATGAGTGTGAGTGAGATGGAGAATGAGTGGAGGCATTGTGTGAGGCTAAGAAATAGTTAGAGAGTGGAGGCACTGTGTGTAGGTGAGAGATGGAGAAAGAGTGCAGGCAGTGTGTGTGAGAGAGATGAAGAGATAGTGGGGGCAGTGTGCATTGGTGAGAGATGGATAGAGAATGCAGGCAGTGTGCGTGGATAAGAGATAGCGAGAGAGTGGAGGTAGAGTGTTTGAGAGAGAAGGAGAGAGAGTAGTGGCTTTGTGTGTGAGAGAAGGATGAAGAGAGAGTGCAGGCTGTGTCTGTGGGTGAGATATAGAGAGAGAGTGCAGGCAGTGTGCGTGTGTGAGAGATGGAGAGAGAGTGGAGGCAGTGTTTTTGTGTGAGAGATGGAGAGAGATTGCAGGCAGTGTGTTTGAGAGAGATGAAGTAATAGTGGAGGCAGTGTGTGTTGGTGACAGACGAAGAAAGAGTGCAGGCAGTGTGTGTGTGAGAGAGCGAGAGAGAGTGGAGACAGTGTGTGTGAGAGAGAGAAGGAGAAAGAGTGTAGGCAGTGTGTGTGTGAGAGAGATGAAGAGAGCGTGGAGGCAGTGTGTGTGAGCGAGATGGAGAGAGAGTGGTGGCAGTGTGTGTGGGTGAGAGATGCAGAGAGAATGGAGGCAGTGTGTGGGTGAGAGATGAAGAGAGAGTGGAATCAGTGTGTGTGAGAGAGATGGAGAGAGTGGAGGCAGTGTCTGTGGGTGAGAGATAAGGAAGAGTGGAGGCAGTGTGTGTGAGTGAGAGATGGAGAGAGAGTGAAGGAAATATGTGCATGTGTGAGACAGATGGAGAGAGAGATTTCAGGCAGTGTGTGAGTGAGAGATGGAGAGAGAGAGTGCAGGCAGTGTGTTCGAGTGAGAGATGGAGAGAGAGTGGAGGCAGTGTGTGTGGGTGAGAGATAAGGGAGAGTGAAGCCAATGTGTGTGAGTGAGATGGAGAATGAGTGGAGGCATTGTGTGAGGCTAAGAGATAGTTAGAGAGTGGAGGCAGTCTGTGTGGGTGAGAGATAAGGGAAGTGTAGGCAGTGTGTGTGACAGAGATGGAGAGAGAGATTTCTGGCAGTGTTTGTGAGTGAGAGATGGAGAGAGTGTGGAGGCAGTGTGAGTGGGTGAGAGATAGAGAGAGAGTAGAGGCAGTGTGTGCGAGTGAGAGATGGAGAGAGAGTGGAGGCAGTGAGTTTTGGTGAGAAATGGAGAGAGTGTGGAGGCAGTATGTGTGGGTGAGATGGAGAGAGAGTTGAGACAGTTTGTGTGGTTGAGAGATAGAGAGAGAGTGGAGGCAGAGTGTGTGGTTGAGAGATAAGGGAGAGTGGAAACAGTGTGTGTGAGTGAGAGATGGAGAGTGAGAGTGCAGGCAGTGTGTGTGAGTGAGAGATGGAGAGAGAGTGGAGGCAGTGTGTGTGGGTGAGAGATAAGGGAGAGTGGAGCCAATGAGTGTGAGTGAGATGGAGAATGAGTGGAGGCATTGTGTGAGGGTGAGAGATAGTTAGAGAGTCGAGGCAGTGTGTGTGGGTGAGAGAAAAGGGAGAGTGCAGGCAGTGTGTGTGACTGAGAGATGGAGAGAGAGATTTCTGGCAGTGTTTGTGAGTGAGAGATGGAGAGAGAGTGGAGGCACTGTGTGTGGGTGAGAGATGGGGAAAGAGTGCAGGCAGTGTGTGTGAGAGAGATGAAGAGATAGTGGTGGCTTTGTGTGTGAGAGAAGGATGAAGAGAGAGTGCAGGCTGTGTGTGTGGGTGAGATATAGAGAGAGAGTGGAGGCAGTGTGTGTGGGTGAGATATAGAGAGAGAGTGCAGGCAGTGTGCGTGTGTGAGAGATGGAGAGAGAGTGGAGGCAGTGTTTTTGTGTGAGAGATGGAGAGAGATTGCAGGCAGTGTGTTTGAGAGAGATGAAGTGATAGTGGAGGCAGTGTGTGTTGGTGACAGACGAAGAAAGATTGCAGGCAGTGTGTGTGTGAGAGATCGAGAGAGAGTGGAGACAGTGTGTGTGAGAGAGAGAAGGAGAAAGAGTGCCGGCATGTGTGTGTGAGAGAGATGAAGACAGCGTGGAGGCAGTGTGTGTGAGCGAGATGGAGAGAGAGTGGTGGCAGTGTGTGTGGGTGAGAGATGCAGAGAGAATGGAGGCACTGTGTGTGGGTGAGAGATGAAGAGAGTAGAGTCAGTGTGAGTGAGAGAGATGGCGAGAGAGTGGAGGCAGTGTCTGTGGGTGAGAGATACGGAAGAGTGGAGGCAGTGTGTGTGAGTGAGAGATGGAGAGAGAGTGAAGGAAATATGTACGTGTGTGAGACAGATGGAGAGAGAGATATCAGGCACTGTGTGAGTGAGATGGAGAATGAGTGGAGGCATTCTGTGAGGCTAAGAGCTAGTTAGAGAGTGGAGGCAGTCTGTGTGGGTGAGAGATAAGGGAAGTGTAGGCAGTGTGTGTGGGTGTGAGATGGAGAGAGAGTGGAGGCAGTGTGTGTGAGTGAGAGATGGAGAGAGTGGAGGCGGTGTGTGTGGGTGAGAAATGGAGAGAGAGTGGAGGCAGTGTGTGTGGGTGAGAGATAACGGAGAGTGGAGCCAATGAATGTGAGTGAGATGGAGAGAGAGTGGAGGCAGTGTGAGTGGGTGAGAGATAGAGAGAGAGTGGAGGCAGTGTGTGTGGGTGAGAAATGGAGAGAGTGTGGAGGCAGTGTGTGTGGGTGAGATGGAGAGAGAGTTGAGACAGTGTGTGTGGGTGAGAGATAGAGAGAGAGTGGAGGCAGAGTGTGTGGTTGAGAGATAAGGGAGAGTGGACCAATGAGTGTGAGTGAGATGGAGAGAGAGTGGAGGCAGTGTGTGTGGGTGAGAGATAAGGGAGAGTGGAAACAGTGTGTGTGAGTGAGAGATGGAGAGAGAGAGTGCAGGCAGTGTGTGTGAGTGAGAGATGGAGAGAGAGTGGAGGCAGTGTGTGTGGGTGAGAGATAAGGGAGAGTGGAGCCAATGAGTGTGAGTGAGATGGAGAGAGAGTGGAGGCAGTGTGTGTGGGTGAGAGAAAAGGGAGAGTGCAGGCAGTGTGTGTGACTGAGAGAAGGAGAGAGAGATTTCTGGCAGTTTTTGTTGAGTGAGAGATGGAGAGAGAGTGGAGGCAGTGTGTGTGAGAGAGATGAAGAGATAGTGGGGGCAGTGTGTGTTGGTGAGAGATTGATAGAGAATGCAGGCAGTGTGCGTGGGTAAGAGATAGCGATGGAGTGGAGGTAGAGTGTGTGAGAGAGATGGAGAGAGAGTGGAGGCTTTGTGTGTGAGGGAAGGATGAAGAGAGAGTACAGACTGTGTGTGTGTGTGAGATATAGAGAGAGAATGCAGACAGTGTGTGTGTGTGGGAGATGGAAAGAGAGTGGAGGAAGTGTGTGTGGGTGAGAGATGGAGAGAGAGTGGAGGAAGTGCATGTGTGTGTGACAAATAGAGGTAGAGTGGTGACAGTGTTTGTGGGTGAGAGTTAGAGAGCGAGTGGAAGCAGTGTGTGTGGGTGAGATATGGAGAGAAAGTTCATGCAGTGTGTGTGGGTGAGAGATAGAGAGAGAGTGGAGGCAGTGTGTGTGTGTGTGAGAGCGTTGGAGAGATAGAGTGTAGGCTGGGTATGTGGGTGAGAGATGGAGAGAGAGTGCAGGTAGTGTGTGTCGGAGAGGGATAGCGAGAGAGTGGAGGTAGAGTGTGTGAGAGAGATGGAGAGAGAGTGGTGGCTTTGTGTGTGAGAGAAGGATGAAGAGAGAGTGCAGGCTGTGTGTGTGGGTGAGAGATAGAGAGAGAGTGCAGGCAGTGTGGGTGCGTGAGAGATGGAGAGAGAGTGGAGGCAGTGTGTTTGTGTGAGAGATGGAGAGAGATTGCATGCAGCGTGTGTGAGAGAGATGAAGTGATAATGGAGGCAGTGTGTGTGGGTGAGAGATGAAGAAAGAGTGCAGGCAGTGTGTGTGAGGGAGATGAAGAGAGATTGGAGGCAGTGTGTGTGAGCGAGATGGAGAGAGAGTGGAGCCAGTGTGTGTGTGGGTGAGAGATGCAGAGAGAATGGAGGCAGTGTGTGTGGGTGAGAGATGAAGAGAGAGTGTAGTCAGTGCGTGTGAGAGAGATGAAGAGAGATTGGAGGCAGTGTGTGTGAGCGAGATGGAGAGAGAGTGGAGCCAGTGTGTGTGTGGGTGAGAGATGCAGAGAGAATGGAGGCAGTGTGTGTGGGTGAGAGATGAAGAGAGAGTGTAGTCAGTGTGTGTGAGAGAGATGGAGAGAAAGTCGACGCAGTGTCTGTGGGTGAGAGATAAGGAAAAGTGGAGGCAGTGTGTGTGAGTGAGAGATCGAGAGAGAGTGAAGGAAATGTGTGCGTGTGTGAGACAGATGGAGAGAGAAATTTCAAGCAGTGTGTGAGTGAGAGATGGAGAGAGATTAGAGGCTGTGAGTGTGTGTGAGAGATGGAGAGAGTGTGCAGGCAGTGTGTGTGGTTGAGAGATAGAGAGTGAGTGGAGGCAGTGTGTGTGGGTGAGAGATAAGGGAGAGTGGAGGCAGGGTGTGAGAGTGAGAGATAGAGAGAGGAGGCAGTGTGTGTGAGTGAGAGCTGGTGAGAGAGTGGAGGCAGTGTTTGTGGGCGGGAGATGGAGAGAGAGTGCAGGCAGTGTGTGTGAGTGAGAGATAGAGAGAGAGTGGAGGCTGTGTGTGTGTGAGTGAGAGATGGAGAGAGAGTGGAGGCAATGGGTGTTGGTGAGAGATAGAGAGAGAGTGGAGACAGTGTGTGTGTGAGAGATGGAGAGGGCGTTCAGGAAATTTGTATGGGTGAGAGCTGGAGAGAGAGTGGATGCATTGCGTGTGGGTGAGATGGAGAGAGAGTGAAGGCAGTGTGTGTGGGTGAGAGATAGCGAGAGAGTGGAGGTAGATTGTGTGAGAGAGATGGAGAGAGAGTGGAAGCTTTGTGTGTGAGAGAAGGATGAAGAGAGAGTACAGACTGTGTGTGTGGGTGAGAGATAGAGAGAGAATGCAGGCAGTGTGGGGGCATGAGAGATGGACAGAGAGTGGAGGCTGTGTGTGTGGTTGAGAGATAGAGAGAGAGTGCAGGCAGTGTGGGGGCGTGAGAGATGGAGAGAGAGTGGAGGCAGTGTGTTTGTGTGAGAGATGGAGAGAGATTGCATGCAGCGTGTGTGAGATAGATGAAGTGATATTGGAAGCAGTGTGTGTGGGTGAGAGAGGAAGAAAGAGTGCAGGCAGTGTGTGTGTGTGAGAGAGATGACGAGAGAGTGGAGGCAGTGTGTGTGAGCGAGATGGAGAGAGAGTGGTGGCAGTGTGTGTGGGTGAGAGCTGCAGAGAGAATGGGGGCAGTGTGTGTGGGTGAGAGATGAAGAGAGAGTGGAGTCAGTGTGTGTGAGAGAGATGGAGAGAGATGGAAGGAAGTGTCTGTGGGTGAGAGATAGAGAGAGAATGGAGACAGTGTGTGTGTGTCAGAGGTGGAGAGAGAGAGCAGGCATTGTGGGTGTGTGAGAGATGGAGTGAGAGTGCAGGCGGTGTCTGTGGGTGAGAGATGGAGAGAGATTGGAGGCAGTGTGTGTATGTGAGAGATGGAGATTGAGTGCAGGCAGAGTGTATGGGTGAGAGATGGAGAAAGAGTCAATGCAGTGTGTGTTAGTGAGAAATGGAGAGAGAGTGGAGGCCGTGTCTGTCGGTGAGATGGAGAAAGACTGGAGGCAGTGTGTGTGCGTGAGAGACAGAGAGAGATTGGAGGCATTGGGGGTGGGTGAGAGATAAGGGAGAGTCGAAGAGTGTGTGTGGGTGAGAGATAAGGGAGAGTGGAGGCAGTGTGTGTGTGTGAGAGATGGAGAGAGAGTGGAGGCAGTGTGTTTGGGTGAGAGATAGAGAGAGAGTGGAGACGGTGTGTGTGTGAGAGATGGAAAGGGCGTTCAGGAACTTTGTATGGGTGAGAGCTGGAGAGAGAGTGGATGCATTGTGTGTGGGTGAGATGGAGAGAGAGTGGAGGCAGTGTGTGTGGGTGAGAGATAGCCAGTGCATGGAGGCAGTGCGAGTGGTTGATAGATAATGGAGAAAGGAAACAGTGTGTGCGAGTGAGAGATTGAGAGCGAGTGGAGGCTGTGTTTGTCGGTGAGAGATAAGGGAGAGTGGTGGCATTGTGTGTGAGTGAGATGGAGAGAGAGTGTAGGTAGTGTGTGTGAGTGAGAGATAGATAGAGAGTGGAAACAGTGTGTGTGGGTGAGAGTTAAAGGAGAGTGTAGACAGTGTGTGTTAGTGAGAGATGGAGAGAGACTGGAGGCAGTGTGTGTGGGTGAGAGATGGAGAGACTGTTGAGGCAGCGTGTGTGGGTGAGAGACGGAGAGAGAGTGGATGCAGCGTGTCTGGGTGAGAGATGGAGACAGAGTTGAGGCAGTGTGTGTGGGTGAGAGATGGAGAGAGAGTGGAGGCAGTGTTTGCGGGTGAGAAATAGGGAGAGAGTGGAGGCAGTGTGATTGGGTGAGAGATAGAGGGAGAATGGAGACAGTGTGTGTGTGAGAGATCGAGAGAGAGTGCAGGCATTGTGTGTATGTGAGAGATGGAGATTGAGTGCAGGCACTGTGTATGGGTGAGAAATGTAGAGAGAGTCAATGCAGTGTGTGTTAGTGAGAAATGGAGAGAGAGTGGAGGCAGTGTCTGTCGGTGAGTTGGAGAAAGACTGGAGGCAGTGTGTGTGGGTGAGAGACAGAGAGATGTGAGGCATTGGGGGTGGGTGAGAGATAAGGGAGAGTGGAGGCAGTGTGTGTGAGTGAGATGGAGAGAGAGAGGAGGCAGTGTGTGTGGGTGAGAGGTAGAAAGAGAGAAGAGTCAGTATGTGTGGGTGAGAGTTGGAGAGAGAGTGGAGGTAGTGTGTATGTGTGAGAGATGGAGAGAGAGTGGAAACAGCGTGTGTGACTGAGAGAAGGAGAGAGAGATTTGAGGCAGTGTGTGTGGGTGAGAGATGGAGAGAGATTGGAGGCAGTGTTTGTGGGTGAGAGATAGAGAGAGAGTGGAGGCAGTGTGTGTGGGTGACATATAAGGGAGAGTGGAGGCAGTGTGTATGTGTGAGAGATGGAGAGAGTGTGGAGGCAGCGTGTGTGGGTGAGAGATGGAGAGAGAGTTGAGGCAATGTGTGTGGGTGAGCGATGGAGAGAGATTGGAGACAGTGTGTGTGTGAGAGAGATGGAGAGAGATTGGAGGCAGTGTGTGTGGGTGAGATATAAGGGAGAGTGGAGGCAGTGTGAATGTGTGAGAGATGGAGAGAGAGCGGAGGCATCGTTTGTGTGTGACATGGAGAGAGAGTGGAGGTAGTGTGTGTGAGTGAGAGATAGATACAGAGTGGAGGCAGTGTGTGTGGGTGATAGATAAGGGAGAGTGTAGGCAGTGTGTGTTAGTGAGAGATTGAGAGAGACTGGAGGAAGTGTGTGTGGGTGAGAGATGGAGACAGAGTGGAGGCAGGGTGTGTGAGTGAGAGATGGAGAGAGACTGGAGGATATGTGTGGGGGTGAGAGATGGAGACAGAGTGGAGGCAAGGTGTGTGAGTGAGAGATGGTGAGAGTGTTGAGGCAGCATTTGTGGGTGAGAGATGGAGAGAGAGTGGAGACAGTGTGTGTGTGAGAGAGATGGAGAGAGAGTGGAGGCAGTGTGTGTGGGAGAGAGATGGAGAGAGATTGGAGGCAGTGTGTGTGGGAGAGAGATGGAGAGAGATTGGAGATAGTGTTTGTGGGTGAGAGATAGAGAGAGAGTGGAGGCAGTGTGTATGTGTGAGAGATGGAGAGAGAGTGCAGGCAGAGTGTGTGGGTGTGAGATGGAGAGTGAGAGGAGGCAGTGTCTGTTGGTGAGAAATGGTGCGACAGTGCAAGCAGTGTGTGTTGGTAAGAGGTGGAGAGAGAGTGGAGGCAGTGTGTGTGAGTGAGAATTGGAGAGAGAGTGGCGGCAGTCTGTTTCTGTGAGAGATGGAGAGTGAGTGCAGGCATTCTGTGTGGGTGAGAGATGGAGAGAGAGTCAATGCAGTGTGTGTGAGTGAGAAACGGAGAGAGAGTGGAGGCAGTGTGTGTGGGTGAGATGGAGAGAGACTGGAGGCCATGTGTGTGGGTGAGAGGTAGAGAGAGAGTGGAAGCTATGGTGGTGGGTGAGAGATAAGGGAGAGTCGAAGCAGTGTTTGTGAGTGAGAGCTGGAGCGAGAGAGTGAAGACAGTGTGTGCGAGTGAGAGATGGAGAGAGACTGGAGACAGTGTGTGTGGGTGAGAGATAAGTGAGATTGGAGGCAGTGTGTGTGAGTGAGAGATAAGGGAGAGTGGAGGCAGTGTGTTTGGGTGAGAGATCGAGGGAGAGTGCAGGAAGTGTTTTTGAGTGAGAGATGGAGAGAGAGTGGAGGCAGTGTGTTTGGGTGAGAGATGGAGAGAGATTTGAGGTGGTGCGTGTGGTTGAGAAATGGAGAGAGTGTGGAGACAGTGTGTGCCTGAGAGAGATGGAGAGAGAGTGGAAGCAGAGTGTGTCCAAGAGAGATGGAGAGAGAGTGGAGGCAGTTAGTGTGGGTGATAGATAGAGAGAAAGTGGAGGCAGTGTTTGTGGGTTAGAGATGGAGAGAGAGTGGAGGCAGTGTGTGTGAGTGAGAGATGGAGAGAGAATGGAGGCAGTTTGTATGAGTGATAGATAAGAGAGAGTGGAGGCAGTGTGTGTGCGAGATAGATGGAGGGAGAGTACGGGCAGTGTGTGTGTGGGCGAGAGATGGAAAGAGAGTGCAGGCAATGTGGGGGCGTAAGAGATGGAGAGAGAGTGGAGACAGTGAGTGTGTGTGAGAGATGGAGAGAGAGTGGAGGCAATGTGTGTGTGTGAGTGATAGAGAGAGAGTGGGGACAGTGTGTGTGGGTGAGAGATGGAGAGAAAATGGAGGCAGTGTGTGTGGGTGAGAAATGGAGAGAGTGTGGAGGCAGTATGTGTGGGTGAGATGGAGAGAGAATTGAGACAGTGTGTGTGGGTGAGAGATAGAGAGAGAGTGGAGGCAGAGTGTGTGGTTGAGAGATAAGGGAGAGTGGAAACAGTGTGTGTGAGTGAGAGATGGAAGAGAGAGTGCAGGTAGTGTGTGTGAGTGAGAGATGGAGAGAGAGTGGAGGCAGTGTGTGTGGGTGAGAGATAAGGGAGAGTGGAGCCAATGTGCGTGAGTGAGATGGAGAGAGAGTGGAGGCAGTGTGTGTGGGTGAGAGAAAAGAGAGAGTGCAGGCAGTGTGTGTGACTGAGAGATGGAGAGATAGATTTCTGGCAGTGTTTGTGAGAGATGGAGAGAGAGTGGAGGCAGTGTGTGTGGGTGAGAGATGGAGAAAGAGTGGAGGCAGTGTGTGTGGGTGAGAGATGGAGAGAGAGTGCAGGCATTGTGTGTGGGTGAGAGATAAGGAAGAGTGGAGGCAGTGTGTGTGAGTGAGAGATGGAGAGAGAGTGAAGGAAATGTGTGCGTGTGTGAGACAGATGGAGAGAGAGATTTCAGGCAGTGTGTGAGTGAGAGATATAGAGAAAGTGCAGGCAGTGTGTGTGCATGAGTGATGGAGAGAGAGTGGAGGCAGTGTGTTTGTGTGAGAGACGGAGAGAGATTGCATGCAGCGTGTGTGAGAGAGATGAAGAGAGATTGGAGGCAGTGTGTGTGAGCGAGATGGAGAGAGAGTGGTGGCAGTATGTGAGTGAGAGATGCAGAGAGAATGGAGGCAGTGTGTGTGGGTGAGAGATGAAGAGAGAGTGGAGTCAGTGTGTGTGAGAGAGATGGAGAGAGAGTCGACGCAGTGTCTGTGGGTGAGAGATAAGGAAGAGTGGAGGCAGTGTGTGTGAGTGAGAGATGGAGAGAGAGTAGAGGCTGTGAGTGTGTGTGAGAGATGGAGAGAGTGTGCAGGCAGTGTGTGTGGGTGAGATGGAGACAGAGTGGAGGCAGTGTGTGTGGGTGAGTGATGCAGAGAGAATGGAGGCAGTGTGTGTGGGTGAGAGATGAAGAGAGAGTGGAGTCAGTGTGTGTGAGAGAAATGGAGAGAGAGTGGAGGCAGTGTCTGTGGGTGAGAGATAAGGAAAAGTGGAGGCAGTGTGTGTGAGTGAGAGATGGAGAGAGAGTGAAGGAAATGTGTTTGTGTGTGAGACAGATGGAGAGAGAGATTTCAGGCACTGTGTGAGTGAGAGATGGAGAGAGAGTAGAGGCTGTGAGTTTGTGTGAGAGATGGAGAGAGTGTGCAGGCAGTGTGAGTGAGTGAGAGATGGAGAAAGAGTGCAGGCAGTGTGTGTGGTTGAGAGATAGAGAGTGGAGGCAGTGTGTGTGGGTGAGATGGAGACAGAGTGGAGGCAGTGTGTGTGGGTGAGAGATAACGGAGAGTGGAAGCAGGGTGTGAGAGTGAGAGATAGAGAGAGGAGGCAGTGTCTTTGAGTGAGAGATGGACAGAGAGTGGAGGCAGTGTGTGTGGGTGAGAGATGGAGAGAGAGTGCAGGCAGTGTGTGTGGGTGAGAGATAGAGAGAGAGTGGAGACAGTGTGTGTGTGAGAGATGGAGAGGCCGTTCAGGAAATTTGTATGGGTGAGAGATGGAGAGAGAGTGGATGCATTGCGTGTGGGTGAGAGATAGCGAGAGAGTGGAGGTAGAGTGTGTGAGCGAGATGGAGAGAGAGTGGAAGCTTTGTGTGTGAGAGAAGGATGAAGAGAGAGTACAGGCTGTGTGAGTGGGTGAGAGATAGAGAGAGAAAGCAGACAGTGTGTGTGAGTGAGAGATGGACAAAGAGTGGAGGCAGTGTGTGTGGGTGAGAGATAGAGAGAGAGTGGAGGGATTGTATGTGTGTGTGAAAGATAGAGGTAGAGTGGTGACTGTGTGTCTGGGTGAGAGATAGAGAGCGTGTGGAAGCAGTGTGTGTGGGTGAGAGATGGAGAGAGAGTTCATGCAGTTTGTGTGGGTTAGAGATAGAGAGAGAGTGGGGGCAGTTTGTGTGTGTGTGTGAGAGAGTTGGAGAGAGAATGTAGGCTGGGTATGTGGGTGAGAGATGGAGAGAGAGTGCAGGTAGTGTCTGTCGGTGAGAGATAGCGAGAGAGTGGAGGTAGAGTGTTTGAGAGAGATGGAGAGAGAGTGGTGGCTTTGTGTGTGAGAGAAGGATGAAGAGAGAGTGCAGGCTGTGTGTGTGAGAGAAGGATGAAGAGAGAGTGCAGGCTGTGTGTGTGGGTGAGAGATAGAGAGAGAGTGCAGGCAGTGTGTGTGAGTGAGAGATGGACAGAGAGTGCAGGCAGTGTGGGGGCATGAGAGATGGAGAGAGAGTGGAGGCAGTGTGTGTGGGTGAGAGTGGATGAAAGAGTACAGGCAGTGTGTGTGAGAGAGATGAAGAGAGAGTGGAGGCAGTGTGTGTGAGCGAGATGGAGAGAGAGTGGTGGCAGTGTGTGTGGGTGAGAGATGCAGAGAGAATGGAGGCAGTGTGTGTGGGTGAGAGATGAAGAGAGAGTGGAGTCAGTGTGTGTGAGAGAAATGGAGAGAGAGTGCAGGCAGTGTCTGTGGTTGAGAGATAAGGAAAAGTGGAGGCAGTGTGTGTGAGTGAGAGATGGAGAGAGAGTGAAGGAAATGTGTTTGTGTGTGAGACAGATGGAAAGAGAGATTTCAGGCACTGTGTGAGTGAGAGATGGAGAGAGATTAGAGGCTGTGAGTTTGTGTGAGAGATGGAGAGAGCGTGCAGGCAGTGTGAGTGAGAGATGGAGAGAGAGTGCAGGCAGTGTGTATGGTTGAGAGATGGAGACATAGTGGAGGCAGTGTTTGTGGATGAGAGATGGAGAGAGAGTGGATGCATAGAGTGTGAGTGAGAGATGGAGAGAGAATGCAGGCATTGTGTGTGGGTAAGAGATAGAGAGAGATTGCAGTCAGTGTGTGGATGAGAGATAAAGAGAGTCCAGGCAATATGTGTGTGTGAGAGATGAAGAGATAGTGGAGGCAGTGTGTGTGAGTGAGACATGGAGAGAGAGTGCAGGCAGTGTGTGTGAGAGAGATGAACAGATAGTGGAGGCAATTTGTGTGGGTGAGAGATAGAGAGATATTGGAGGCAGTGTGTGTGTGTGAGATGAACAGATAGTGGAGGCAATGTGTGTGGGTGAGAGATAGAGAGATATTGGAGGCAGTGTGTGTGTGTTTGAGAGATGGAGAGAGAGTGCAGGCAGTGTTTGTGTGAGAGAGATGAAGAGATAGTGGAGGCAGTGTGTGTGGGTGAGAGATGGAGAGAGAGTTCAGGCAGTGTGTGTGAGAGAGACGAAGAGAGAGTGCGGGCAGTGTTTGTGTGAGAGATGGAGAGAGAGTGGAGATAGTTTGTGTGGGTGAGAGATAGAGAGAGAATGGAGACAGTGTGTGTGTGTCAGAGGTGGAGAGAGAGTGCAGGCATTGTGGGTCTGTGAGAAATGGAGTGAGAGTGCAGGCGGTGTGTGTGGATGAGAGATGGAGACAGAGTGCAGGCAGTGTGTGAGGGTGAGAGATGGAGAGAGATTGGAGGCACTGTCTGAGGGTGAGAGATGGAGCGAGTGTGCAGGCAGTGTGTGTTGGTAAGAGATGGAGAGAGTATGGAGGCAGTGTGTGTGAGTGAGAGATGGAGAGAGATTGGAGGCAGTGTGTGTATGTGAGAGATGAAGATTGAGTGCAGGCAGAGTGTATGGCTGAGAGATGGAGAAAGAGTCAATGCAGTGTGTGTTAGTGAGAAATGGAGAGAGAGTGGAGGCCATGTCTGTCGGTGAGATGGAGAAAGACTGGAGGCAGTGTGTGTGCGTGAGAGACAGAGAGAGAGTGGAGGCATTGGGGGTGGGTGAGAGATAAGGGAGAGTCGAAGAGTGTGTGTGAGTGAGAGATGGAGAGAGAGAGTGAAGGCAGTGTGTGTGAGCAACAAATGGAGAGAGACTGGCGACAGTGTGTGTGGGTGAGAGATAAGGAAGAGTGGAGGCAGTGTGTTTGGGTGAGAGATGGAGAGAGAGTGGAGGCAGAGTGTGTGGTTGAGAGATAAGGGAGAGTGGAAACAGTGTGTGTGAGTGAGAGATGGAAGAGAGAGTGCAGGCAGTGTGTGTGAGTGAGAGATGGAGAGAGCATGGAGGCAGTGTGTGTGGGTGAGAGATAAGGGAGATTGGAGCCAATGTGCGTGAGTGAGATGGAGAGAGAGTGGAGGCAGTGTGTGTGGGTGAGAGAAAAGGGAGAGTGCAGGCAGTGTGTGTGACTGAGAGATGGAGAGATAGATTTCTGGCAGTGTTTGTGAGTGAGAGATGGAGAGAGAGTGGAGGCAGTGTGTGTGGGTGAGAGATGGAGAAAGAGTGGAGGCAGCTTGTGTGGGTGAGAGATGGAGAGAGAGTGCAGGCATTGTGTGTGGGTGAGACATGGAGAGAGAGTGGAGGCAGTGTCTGTGGGTGAGAGATAAGGAAGAGTGGAGGCAGTGTGTGTGAGTGAGAGATGGAGAGAGAGTGAAGGAAATGTGTGCGTGTGTGAGACAGATGGAGAGAGAGATTTCAGGCAGTGTGTGAGTGAGAGATATAGAGAAAGTGCAGGCAGTGTGTGTGCATGAGTGATGGAGAGAGAGTGGAGGCAGAGTGTGTGGGTGTGAGATGGAGAGAGATTGGAGGCAGTTTGTGTGGGTGAGAGATGGAGATTCTTTGGAGGTAGTGTATGTGGGTGAGAGATGGAGAGAGAGTAGAGGCTTTGAGTGTGTGTGAGAGATGGAGAGAGTGTGCAGGCAGTGTGAGTGAGTGAGAGATGGAGAGTGCAGGCAGTGTGTATGGTTGAGAGATGGAGACATAGTGGAGGCAGTGTTTGTGGATGAGAGATGGAGAGAGAGTGGAGGCAGAGAGTGTGAGTGAGAGATGGAGAGAGAGTGCAGGCATTGTCTGTGAGTGAGAGACAGAGAGAGATTGCAGGCAGTGTGTGTGGATGAGAGATAGAGTGAGTCCAGGCATTATGTGTGTGTGAGAGATGAAGAGATAGTGGAGTCAGTGTGTGTGTGAGACATGGAGAGAGAGTGCAGGCAGCGTGTGTGAGCGAGATGAACAGATATTGGAGGAAATGTGTTTGGGTGCGAGATAAGGGAGAGTGGAAACAGTGTGTGTGACTGAGAGATGGAGAGAGAGAGTGCAGGCAGTGTGCTTGAGTGAGAGATGGAGAGAGAGTGGAGGCAGTGTGTGTGGGTGAGAGATGGAGAGAGAGTGGAGGCAGTGTGTGTGGGTGAGAGATGGAGAGAGAGTGCAAGCAGTGTGTGTGAGAGAGATGAAGAGATAGTGAGGGCAGTGTGTGTTGGTGAGAGATGGAGAGAGAATGCAGGCAGTGTGCGTGGGTGAGAGATAGTGAGAGAGTGGAGGTAGAGTGTGTGAGAGAGATGGAGATAGAGTGGAGGCATTGTGTGTGAGAGAGTACCGGCTGTGTGTGTTGGTGAGAGATAGAGACAGAGGGTAGGCTGTGTTTGGATGTGTGAGAGATGGAGAGAGAGTGGAGACAGTGTGTGTGGGTGAGAGATAGAGAGAGAGTGGATGCTGTGTGTGTGGGTGAGAAACGGAGAGAGTGTGGAGGCAGTGTTTGTGGGTGAGATGGAGAGAGAGTTGAGAGAGTGTGTGTGGGTGAGAGATAAGGGAGAGTGGAGCCAATGTGTGTGAGTGAGATGGAGAGAGATTGGAGGCAGTGTGTGAGGGTGAGAGATAGTTAGAGAGTCGAGGCAGTGTGTGTGGGTGAGGGAAAAGGGAGAGTGCAGGCAGTGTGTGTGACTGAGAGATGGAGAGAGAGATTTCTGGCAGTGTGTGTGAGTGAGAGATGGAGAGAGAGTGGAGGCAGTGTGTGTGGGTGAGAGATGGAGAAAGAGTGGAGGCAGCGTGTTTGGGTGAGAGATGGAGAGAGAGTGGAGGCAGCGTGTTTGGGTGAGAGATGGAGAAAGAGTGGAGGCAGCGTGTTTGGGTGAGAGATGGAGAAAGGGTGCAGGCAGTGTGTGTGAGAGAGATGAAGGGATAGTGGTGGCAGTGTGTGTTGGTGAGAGTTGGATAGAGAATGCAGGCAGTGTGCATGGGTAAGAGATAGCGAGAGTGTGGAGGTAGATTGTGTGAGAGAGATGGAGAGAGAGTGGAGGCTTTGTGTGTGAGAGAAGGATGAAGAGAGAGTACAGACTGTGTGTGTGTGAGAGATAGAGAGAGAATGCAGACAGTGTGTGTGGGTGAGAGATAGAGAGAGATTGCAGGCACTGTGCGTTTGTGAGAGATAGAGAGAGAGTGCAGGCAGTGTGGGTGCGTGAGAGATGGAGAGAGAGTGGAGGCAGTGTGTTTGTGTGAGAGACGGAGAGAGATTGCATGCAGCGTGTGTGAGAGAGATGAAGTGATAGTGGAGGCAGTGTGTGTGGGTGAGAGATGAAGAAAGAGTGCAGGCAGTGTGTGTGTGAGAGATGAAGAGAGATTGGAGGCAGTGTGTGTGAGCGAGATGGAGAGAGAGTGGTGGCAGTATGTGAGTGAGAGATGCAGAGAGAATAGAGGCAGTGTGTGTGGGTGAGAGATGAAGAGAGAGTGGAGTCAGTGTGTGTGATAGAGATGGAGAGAGAGTCGACGCAGTGTCTGTGGGTGAGAGATAAGGAAGAGTGGAGGCAGTGTGTGTGAGTGAGAGATGGAGAGAGAGTAGAGGCTGTGAGTGTGTGTGAGAGATGGAGAGAGTGTGCAGGCAGTGTGTGTGGGTGAGATGGAGACAGAGTGGAGGCAGTGTGAGTGGGTGAGTGATGCAGAGAGAATGGAGGCAGTGTGTGTGAGAGAGATGAAGAGAGAGTGGAGTCAGTGTGTGGGTGAGACATGGAGAGAGATTGGAGGCTGTGTCTGTGGGTGAGAGATAAGGAAAAGTGGAGGCAGTGTGTGTGAGTGAGAGATGGAGAGAGAGTGAAGGAAATGTGTTTGTGTGTGAGACAGATGGAGAGAGAGATTTCAGGCACTGTGTGAGTGAGAGATGGAGAGAGAGTAGAGGCTGTGAGTTTGTGTGAGAGATGGAGAGAGTGTGCAGGCAGTGTGAGTGAGTGAGAGATGGAGAGAGAGTGCAGGCAGTGTGTGTGGTTGAGAGATAGAGAGTGGAGGCAGTGTGTGTGGGTGAGATGGAGACAGAGTGGAGGCAGTGTGTGTGGGTGAGATGGAGACAGAGTGGAGGCAGTGTGTGTGGGTGAGAGATAACGGAGAGTGGAAGCAGGGTGTGAGAGTGAGAGATAGAGAGAGGAGGCAGTGTCTGTGAGTGAGAGATGGACAGAGAGTGGAGGCTGTGTTTGTGGGCGAGAGATGGAGAGAGAGTGCAGGCAGTGTGTGTGGGTGAGAGATAGAGAGAGAGTGCAGGCACTGTGTGTTTGTGAGAGATAGAGAGAGAGTGCAGGCAGTGTGGGTGCGTGAGAGATGGAGAGAGAGTGGAGGCAGTGTGTTTGTGTGAGAGACGGAGAGAGATTGCATGCAGCGTGTGTGAGAGAGATGAAGTGATAGTGGAGGCAGTGTGTGTGGGTGAGAGATGAAGAAAGAGTGCAGGCAGTGTGTGTGAGAGAGATGAAGAGAGATTGGAGGCAGTGTGTGTGAGCGAGATGGAGAGAGAGTGGTGGCAGTATGTGAGTGAGAGATGCAGAGAGAATGGAGGCAGTGTGTGTGGGTGAGAGATGAAGAGAGAGTGGAGTCAGTGTGTGTGATAGAGATGGAGAGAGAGTCGACGCAGTGTCTGTGGGTGAGAGATAAGGAAGAGTGGAGGCAGTGTGTGTGAGTGAGAGATGGAGAGAGAGTAGAGGCTGTGAGTGTGTGTGAGAGATGGAGAGAGTGTGCAGGCAGTGTGTGTGGGTGAGATGGAGACAGAGTGGCGGCAGTGTCTGTGGGTGAGTGATGCAGAGAGAATGGAGGCAGTGTGTGTGGGTGAGAGATGAAGAGAGAGTGGAGTCAGTGTGTGTGAGAGAAATGGAGAGAGAGTGGAGGCAGTGTCTGTGGGTGAGAGATAAGGAAAAGTGGAGGCGGTGTGTGTGAGTGAGAGATGGAGAGAGAGTGAAGGAAATGTGTTTGTGTGTGAGACAGATGGAGAGAGAGATTTCAGGCACTGTGTGAGTGAGAGATGGAGAGAGAGTAGAGGCTGTGAGTTTGTGTGAGAGATGGAGAGAGTGTGCAGGCAGTGTGAGTGAGTGAGAGATGGAGAGAGAGTGCAGGCAGTGTGTGTGGTTGAGAGATAGAGAGTGGAGGCAGTGTGTGTGGGTGAGAGATAACGGAGAGTGGAAGCAGGGTGTGAGAGTGAGAGATAGAGAGAGGAGGCAGTGTCTGTGAGTGAGAGATGGACAGAGAGTGGAGGCAGTGTGTGTGGGCGAGAGATAACGGAGAGTGGAAGCAGGGTGTGAGAGTGAGAGATAGAGAGAGGAGGCAGTGTCTGTGAGTGAGAGATGGACAGAGAGTGGAGGCAGTGTTTGTGGGCGAGAGATGGAGAGAGAGTGCAGGCAGTGTGTGTGGGTGAGAGATAGAGAGAGAGTGGAGACAGTGTGTGTGTGAGAGATGGAGAGGCCGTTCAGGAAATTTGTATGGGTGAGAGATGGAGAGAGAGTGGATGCATTGCGTGTGGGTGAGATGGAGACAGAGTGGAGGCAGTGTGTGTGGGTGAGAGATAGCGAGAGAGTGGAGGTAGAGTGTGTGAGCGAGATGGAGAGAGAGTGGAAGCTTTGTGTGTGAGAGAAGGATGAAGAGAGAGTACAGGCTGTGTGAGTGGGTGAGAGATAGAGAGAGAATGCAGACAGTGTGTGTGAGTGAGAGATGGACAGAGAGTGGAGGCAGTGTGTGTGGGTGAGAGATAGAGAGAGAGTGGAGGGATTGTATGTGTGTGTGAAAGATAGAGGTAGAGTGGTGACTGTGTGTCTGGGTGAGAGATAGAGAGCGTGTGGAAGCAGTGTGTGTGGGTGAGAGATGGAGAGAGAGTTCATGCAGTTTGTGTGGGTTAGAGATAGAGAGAGAGTGGGGGCAGTTTGTGTGTGTGTGTGAGAGAGTTGGAGAGAGAATGTAGGCTGGGTATGTGGGTGAGAGATGGAGAAAGAGTGCAGGTAGTGTCTGTCGGTGAGAGATAGCGAGAGAGTGGAGGTAGAGTGTTTGAGAGAGATGGAGAGAGAGTGGTGGCTTTGTGTGTGAGAGAAAGATGAAGAGAGAGTGCAGCCTGTGTGTGTGGGTGAGAGATAGAGAGAGAGTGCAGGCAGTGTGGGGGCATGAGAGATGGAGAGAGAGTGGAGGCAGTGTGTTTGTGTGAGAGATGGAGAGAGATTGCATGCAGTGTGTGTGAGAGAGATGAAATGATATTGGAGGCAGTGTGTGTGGGTGAGAGTGGATGAAAGAGTACAGGCAGTGTGTGTGAGAGAGATGAAGAGAGAGTGGAGGCAGTGTGTGTGAGCGAGATGGAGAGAGAGTGGTGGCAGTGTGTGTGGGTGAGAGATGCAGAGAGAATGGAGGCAGTGTGTGTGAGAGCGATGAAGAGAGAGTGGAGTCAGTGTGTGTGAGAGAAATGGAGAGAGAGTGGAGGCAGTGTCTGTGGGTGAGAGATAAGGAAAAGTGGAGGCGGTGTGTGTGAGTGAGAGATGGAGAGAGAGTGAAGGAAATGTGTTTGTGTGTGAGACAGATGGAGAGAGAGATTTCAGGCACTGTGTGAGTGAGAGATGGAGAGAGAGTAGAGGCTGTGAGTTTGTGTGAGAGATGGAGAGAGTGTGCAGGCAGTGTGAGTGAGTGAGAGATGGAGAGAGAGTGCAGGCAGTGTGTGTGGTTGAGAGATAGAGAGTGGAGGCAGTGTGTGTGGGTGAGAGATAACGGAGAGTGGAAGCAGGGTGTGAGAGTGAGAGATAGAGAGAGGAGGCAGTGTCTGTGAGTGAGAGATGGACAGAGAGTGGAGGCAGTGTGTGTGGGCGAGAGATAACGGAGAGTGGAAGCAGGGTGTGAGAGTGAGAGATAGAGAGAGGAGGCAGTGTCTGTGAGTGAGAGATGGACAGAGAGTGGAGGCAGTGTTTGTGGGCGAGAGATGGAGAGAGAGTGCAGGCAGTGTGTGTGGGTGAGAGATAGAGAGAGAGTGGAGACAGTGTGTGTGTGAGAGATGGAGAGGCCGTTCAGGAAATTTGTATGGGTGAGAGATGGAGAGAGAGTGGATGCATTGCGTGTGGGTGAGATGGAGACAGAGTGGAGGCAGTGTGTGTGGGTGAGAGATAGCGAGAGAGTGGAGGTAGAGTGTGTGAGCGAGATGGAGAGAGAGTGGAAGCTTTGTGTGTGAGAGAAGGATGAAGAGAGAGTACAGGCTGTGTGAGTGGGTGAGAGATAGAGAGAGAATGCAGACAGTGTGTGTGAGTGAGAGATGGACAGAGAGTGGAGGCAGTGTGTGTGGGTGAGAGATAGAGAGAGAGTGGAGGGATTGTATGTGTGTGTGAAAGATAGAGGTAGAGTGGTGACTGTGTGTCTGGGTGAGAGATAGAGAGCGTGTGGAAGCAGTGTGTGTGGGTGAGAGATGGAGAGAGAGTTCATGCAGTTTGTGTGGGTTAGAGATAGAGAGAGAGTGGGGGCAGTTTGTGTGTGTGTGTGAGAGAGTTGGAGAGAGAATGTAGGCTGGGTATGTGGGTGAGAGATGGAGAAAGAGTGCAGGTAGTGTCTGTCGGTGAGAGATAGCGAGAGAGTGGAGGTAGAGTGTTTGAGAGAGATGGAGAGAGAGTGGTGGCTTTGTGTGTGAGAGAAAGATGAAGAGAGAGTGCAGGCTGTGTGTGTGGGTGAGAGATAGAGAGAGAGTGCAGGCAGTGTGGGGGCATGAGAGATGGAGAGAGAGTGGAGGCAGTGTGTTTGTGTGAGAGATGGAGAGAGATTGCATGCAGTGTGTGTGAGAGAGATGAAATGATATTGGAGGCAGTGTGTGTGGGTGAGAGTGGATGAAAGAGTACAGGCAGTGTGTGTGAGAGAGATGAAGAGAGAGTGGAGGCAGTGTGTGTGAGCGAGATGGAGAGAGAGTGGTGGCAGTGTGTGTGGGTGAGAGATGCAGAGAGAATGGAGGCAGTGTGTGTGAGAGCGATGAAGAGAGAGTGGAGTCAGTGTGTGTGAGAGAAATGGAGAGAGAGTGGAGGCAGTGTCTGTGGGTGAGAGATAAGGAAAAGTGGAGGCAGTGTGTGTGAGTGAGAGATGGAGAGAGAGTGAAGGAAATGTGTTTGTGTGTGAGACAGATGGAGAGAGAGATTTCAGGCACTGTGTGAGTGAGAGATGGAGAGAGATTAGAGGCTGTGAGTTTGTGTGAGAGATGGAGAGAGCGTGCAGGCAGTGTGAGTGAGAGATGGAGAGAGAGTGCAGGCAGTGTGTATGGTTGAGAGATGGAGACATAGTGGAGGCAGTGTTTGTGGATGAGAGATGGAGAGAGAGTGGATGCATAGAGTGTGAGTGAGAGATGGAGAGAGAATGCAGGCATTGTGTGTGGGTAAGAGATAGAGAGAGATTGCAGTCAGTGTGTGGATGAGAGATAAAGAGAGTCCAGGCAATATGTGTGTGTGAGAGATGAAGAGATAGTGGAGGCAGTGTGTGTGAGTGAGACATGGAGAGAGAGTGCAGGCAGTGTGTGTGAGAGAGATGAACAGATAGTGGAGGCAATTTGTGTGGGTGAGAGATAGAGAGATATTGGAGGCAGTGTGTGTGTGTGAGATGAACAGATAGTGGAGGCAATGTGTGTGGGTGAGAGATAGAGAGATATTGGAGGCAGTGTGTGTGTGTGTGAGAGATGGAGAGAGAGTGCAGGCAGTGTTTGTGTGAGAGAGATGAAGAGATAGTGGAGGCAGTGTGTGTGGGTGAGAGATGGAGAGAGAGTTCAGGCAGTGTGTGTGAGAGAGACGAAGAGAGAGTGCGGGCAGTGTTTGTGTGAGAGATGGAGAGAGAGTGGAGATAGTTTGTGTGGGTGAGAGATAGAGAGAGAATGGAGACAGTGTGTGTGTGTCAGAGGTGGAGAGAGAGTGCAGGCATTGTGGGTCTGTGAGAAATGGAGTGAGAGTGCAGGCGGTGTGTGTGGGTGAGAGATGGAGACAGAGTGCAGGCAGTGTGTGAGGGTGAGAGATGGAGAGAGTATGGAGGCAGTGTGTGTGAGTGAGAGATGGAGAGAGATTGGAGGCAGTGTGTGTATGTGAGAGATGGAGATTGAGTGCAGGCAGAGTGTATGGCTGAGAGATGGAGAAAGAGTCAATGCAGTGTGTGTTAGTGAGAAATGGAGAGAGAGTGGAGGCCATGTCTGTCGGTGAGATGGAGAAAGACTGGAGGCAGTGTGTGTGCGTGAGAGACAGAGAGAGAGTGGAGGCATTGGGGGTGGGTGAGAGATAAGGGAGAGTCGAAGAGTGTGTGTGAGTGAGAGATGGAGAGAGAGAGTGAAGGCAGTGTGTGTGAGCAACAAATGGAGAGAGACTGGAGACAGTGTGTGTGGGTGAGAGATAAGGAAGAGTGGAGGCAGTGTGTTTGGGTGAGAGATGGAGAGAGAGTGGAGGCAGTGTGTTTGGGTGAGAGATGGAGAGAGAGTGGATGAAGTGTGTGTGGGTGAGAGAAAGAGAGAGAGTGGAGGCAGTGTGTTTGGGTGAGAAATAAGGGAGAGTGGAGGCAGTGTGTTTGACTGAGAGATGGAGAGAGAGTGGATGCAGTGTGTGTGGGTGAGAGATGGAGAGAGAGTGGAGGCTGTGTGTGTGGGTGAGAGATAGAGAGAGAGTGGAGGGATTGTATGTGTGTGTGAAAGATAGAGGTAGAGTGGTGACTCTGTGTGTGGGTGAGAGATAGAGAGCGTGTGGAAGCAGTGTGTGTGGGTGAGAGATGGAGAGAGAGTTCATGCAGTTTGTGTGGGTTACAGATAGGGAGATAGTGGGGGCAGTTTGTGTGTGTGTGTGTGAGAGAGTTGGAGAGAGAATCTAGGCTGGGTATGTGGGTGAGAGATGGAGAGAGAGTGCAGGTAATGTCTGTCGGTGAGAGATAGCGAGAGAACGGAGGTAGAGTGTTTGAGAGAGATGGAGAGAGAGTGGTGGCTTTATGTGTGAGAGAAGGATGAAGAGAGAGTGCAGGCTGTGTGTGTGGGTGAGAGATAGAGAGAGAGTGCAGGCAGTGTGGGGGCATGAGAGATGGAGAGAGAGTGGAGGCTGTGTGTGTGGGTGAGAGATAGAGAGAGAGTGCAGGCAGTGTGGGTGCGTGAGAGATGGAGAGAGAGTGGAGGCAGTGTGTTTGTGTGAGAGATGGAGAGAGATTGCATGCAGTGTGTGTGAGAGAGATGAAATGATATTGGAGGCAGTGTGTGTGGGTGAGAGTGGATGAAAGAGTACAGGCAGTGTGTGTGAGAGAGATGAAGAGAGAGTGGTGGCAGTGTGTGTGAGCGAGATGGAGAGAGTGGTGGCAGTGTGTGTGGGTGAGAGATGCAGAGAGAATGGAGGCAGTGTGTGTGGGTGAGAGATGAAGAGAGAGTGGAGTCAGTGTGTGTGAGAGAAATGGAGAGAGAGTGGAGGCAGTGTCTGTGGGTGAGAGATAAGGAAAAATGGAGGCAGTGTGTGTGAGTGAGAGATGGAGAGAGAGTGAAGGAAATGTATTTGTGTGTGAGACAGATGGAGAGAGAGATTTCAGGCACTGTGTGAGTGAGAGATGGAGAGAGATTAGAGGCTGTGAGTTTGTGTGAGAGATGGAGAGAGTGTGCAGGCAGTGTGAGTGAGTGAGAGATGGAGAGAGAGTGCAGGCAGTGTGTATGGTTGAGAGATGGAGACATAGTGGAGGCAGTGTTTGTGGATGAGAGATGGAGAGAGAGTGGATGTAGAGAGTGTTAGTGAGAGATGGAGAGAGAGTGCAGGCATTGTGTGTGGGTGAGAGATAGAGAGAGATTGCAGTCAGTGTGTGGATGAGAGATAAAGAGAGTCCAGGCATTATGAGTGTGTGAGAGATGAAGAGATAGTGGAGGCAGTGTGTGTGAGTGAGACATGGAGAGAGAGTGCAGGCAGTGTGTGTGAGAGAGATGAACAGATAGTGGAGGCAATTTGTGTGGGTGAGAGATAGAGAGATATTGGAGGCAGTGTGTGTGTGTGAGATGAACAGTGGAGGCAATGTGTGTGGGTGAGAGATAGAGAGATATTGGAGGCAGTGTGTGTGGGTGAGAGATGGAGAGAGAGTGCAGGCAGTGTTTGTGTGAGAGAGATGAAGAGATAGTGGAGGCAGTGTGTGTGGGTGAGAGATGGAGAGAGAGTTCAGGCAGTGTGTGTGAGAAAGACGAAGAGAGAGTGCAGGCAGTGTGTGTGGGTGAGAGATGGACAGAGAGATTTCAGGCAGTGTGTTTGAGAGAGACGAAGAGAGAGCGCAGGCAATGTCTGTTAGAGAGATGAAGATAGCTTGCAGGCAGTGTGTGTGGGTGAGATGAACAGATAGTGGAGGCAATGTGTGTGGGTGAGAGATAGAGAGATATTGGAGGCAGTGTGTGTGTGTGAGAGATGGAGAGAGAGTTCAGGCAGTGTGTGTGAGAGAGACGAAGAGAGAGTGCAGGCAGTGTGTGTGTGAGAGATGGAGAGAGAGTGGAGATAGTGTGTGTGGGTGAGAGATAGAGAGAGAATGGAGACAGTGTGTGTGTGTCAGAGGTGGAGAGAGAGTGCAGGCATTGTGGTTCTGTGAGAAATGCAGTGAGTGCAGGCGGTGTGTGTGGGTGAGAGATAGAGACAGAGTGCAGGCAGTGTGTGAGGGTGAGAGATGGAGAGAGATTGGAGGCACTGTCTGAGGGTGAGAGATGGAGAGAGTGTGCAGGCAGTGTGTGTTGGTAAGAGATGGAGAGAGTGTGGAGGCAGTGTGTGTGAGTGAGAGATGGAGAGAGATTGGAGGCAGTGTGTGTATGTGAGAGATGGAGATTGAGTGCAGGCAGAGTGTATGGGTGAGAGATGGAGAAAGAGTCAATGCAGTGTGTGTTAGTGAGAAATGGAGAGAGAGTGGAGGCTGTGTCTGTCGGTGAGATGGAGAAAGACTGGAGGCAGTGTGTGTGCGTGAGAGACAGAGAGAGAGTGGAGGCATTGGGGGTGGGTGAGAGATAAGGGAGAGTCGAAGAGTGTGTGTGAGTGAGAGATGGAGAGAGAGAGAGTGAAGGCAGTGTGTGTGAGCGACAAATGGAGAGAGACTGGAGACAGTGTGTGTGGGTGAGAGATAAGGGAGAGTGGAGGCAGTGTGTTTGGGTGAGAGATGGAGAGAGAGTGGATGAAGTGTGTGTGGGTGAGAGAAAGAGAGAGAGTGGAGGCAGTGTGTTTGGGTGAGAGATAGAGAGAGAGAGTCGAGTCAGTGTGTTTGGGTGAGATGGAGAGAAAGTGGAGGCAGTGTGTGTGTGAGAGAGATGGAGAGAGAGAGTGCAGCCATTGTGGGTATGTGTGAGATGGAGAGAGAGTGCAGGTAGTGTGTGTGGTGAGAGATAGAGAGAGAGTGGAGGCAGTGTGCGTGGGTGGGATGGAGAGAGAGTGGAGGCAGTGTGTGTCAGTGAGAGAAGGAGAGAGAGTGCAGGCAGTGTTTGTGTGTGAGAGATCGAGAGAGAGTCGAGGCAGTGTGTGTGGGTGGGATGGAGAGAGAGTGGAGGCAGTGTGTGAGGGTGAGAGATGAGGGAGAGGGTAGACAGGGTATATGGGTGATAAATGGAGAGAGACAGTGCAGGCAGTGTGTGTCAGTGAGAGAAGGAGAGAGTGCAGGCAGTGTGTGAGAGTGAGAGATGGAGAGAGAGTGCAGGCAGTTTGTGTGGGTGAGAGATAGAGAGAGATTGGAGGCAGTGTGTGTGGGTGAGAGATGGAGAGAGTGTGGAGGCAGCGTGTATGGGTGAGAGATCGAGAGACATTTGAGGCAGTGTGTGTGGGAATGAGATGGAGAGAGAGTGGAGACATTGTGTGTGCAAGAGAGATGGAGAGAGAGTGGAGGCAGTGTGTTTTGGAGGGGGATGGAGAGAGAGTGGAGGCAGTGTTTTTGGGTGAGCGATAGAGAGAGAGTGGAAGCAGTGTCTGTTGGTGAGAGAAACAGAGAGAGTGGAGGCCATGTGTGTGGGTGAGAGATGTAGAGAGAGTGGAGGCAGTATGTGTGGGTGAGAGATAGAGAAAGAATGGAGACAGTGTGTGTGTGTGAGAGGTGGAGACAGAATGCAGGCATTGTGGGTGTGTGAGAGATGGAGTGAGATTGAAGGCAGTGTGTGTGGGTGAGAGATGGAGGCAGCATGCAGACAATGTGTTTGGGTGAGAGATGGAGAGAGAGTGGAGGCAGTGTCTGTGGGTGAGAGATGGAGAGAGTGTGCAGGCAGTGTGTGTGGGTAAGAGATGGAGTGAGTGTGGAGGCAGTGTGTGTGAGTGAGAGATGGAGAGAGATTGGAGGCATTGTGTGTATGTGAGAGATGGAGATTGAGTGCAGGCACTGTGTATTGGTGAAAAATGGAGAAAGAGTCAATGCAGTGTGTGTTAGTGAGAAATGGAGAGAGAGTGGAGGCATTGTCTGTCGGTGAGTTGGAGAAATACTGGAGGCAGTGTGTGTGGGTGAGAGACAGAGAGAGAGGTGAGGCATTGGGGGTGGGTGAGAGATAAGGGAGAGTGGAGGCAGTGTGTGTGAGTGAGATGGAGAGAGAGTGTAGGCACTGTGTATGTGTGAGAGATGGAGAGAGAGGAGGCAGTGTGTGTGGCTGAGAGATAGAGAGAGAGTGGAGGCACTGTGTATGTGTGAGAGATGGAGAGAGAGTGGAAACAGCGTGTATGGGTCAGAGATGGATAGAGAGTGGAGGCATCGTGTGTGGGTAAGATGGAGAGTGGAGGTAGTGTGTGTAGGAGAGAGATGGAGAGAGATTGAAGGCAGTGTTTGTGGGTGAGAGATAGAGAGAGAGTGGAGGCAGGAGGCAGTGTGTGTGGGTGAGAGATAAGGGAGAGTGGAGGCAGTGTGTATGTGTGAGAGATGGAGAGAGAGTGGAGGCAGCGTGTGTGGGTTAGAGATGGAGAGAGAGTTGAGGCAATGTGTGTGGGTGAGCGATGGAGAGAGATTGGAGACAGTGTGTTTGTGAGAGAGATGGAGAGAGATTGGAGGCATTGTGTGTGGGACAGAGATGGAGTGAGATTGGAGGCAGTGTGTGTGGGTGAGAGATGGAGACAGAGTGGAGGCAGTGTGTGTGAGTGAGAGATGGAGAGTGTTGAGGCAGCGTGTGTGGGTGAGAGACGGAGAGAGACTGGAGGCAGCATGTCTGGGTGAGAGATGGAGAGAGATTGGAGACAGTGTGTATGTGTGAGAAATGGAGAGAGAGTGCAGGCAGAGTGTGTGGGTGTGAGATGGAGAGTGAGAGGAGGCAGTGTCTGTTGGTGAGAAATGGAGAGACAGTGCAAGCAGTGTGTGTTGGTAAGAGATGGAGAGAGAGCGGAGGCAGTGTGTGTGAATGAGATATAGAGAGAGAGTGGAGGCAGTCTGTTTCTGTGAGCGATGGAGAGTGAGTGCAGGCATTCTGTGTGGGTGAGAGATGGAGAGAGAATCAATGCAGTGTGTGTGAGTGAGAAACGGAGAGAGAGTGGAGGCAGTGTGTGTGGGTGAGAGGTAGAGGGTGGAGGCTATGGTGGTGGGTGAGAGATAAGGGAGAGTCGAAGCAGTGTTTGTGAGTGAGAGCTGGAGCGAGAGAGTGAAGGCAGTGTGTGCGAGTGAGAGATGGAGAGAGACTGGAGACAGTGTGTGTGGGTGAGAGATAAGGGAGGTTGGAGGCAGTGTGTGTGAGTGAGAGATAGAGAGAGAGTGGAGGCAGTGTGTGTGGGTGAGAGATAAGGGAGAGTGGAGGCAGTGTGTTTGGGTGAGAGAACGAGAGAGAGTGCAGGAAGTGTTTTTGAGTGTGAGATGGAGAGAGAGTGGAGGCAGTGTGTCTGGGTGAGAGATGGAGAGAGATTTGAGGCGGTTGATGTGGGTGAGAAATGGAGAGAGAGTGGAGACAGTGTGTGCCTGAGAGAGATGGAGAGAGAGTGGAGGCAGTGTGTGTGGGAGTGGGATGGAGAGAGAGAGGAGGCAGTATTTGTGGGTGAGAGTTAGAGAGAGAGTGGAGGCAGTGTGTGTGGGTGAGAGATAAAGAGAGAGTGGAAGCAGTTTGTGTGGGTGAGACATGGAGAGAGAGTGCAGGCAGTGTGTCTGGGTGACAGATAGAGAGAGAATGCAGCCAGTGTGTGTGAGTGAGAGATGAAGAGAGCGTGCAGGCAGTGTGTGTAAGTGAGAGATGGAGAGAGAGTGTAGGCAGTTTGTGTGAGTGAGAGATGGAGCGACTGGAGGCAGTATGTGAGTGAGAGATTCAGAGAGAGTGGAGACAGTGTGTGTGAGTGAGAGATGGAGAAAGAATGCAGGCAGTGTGTGTCAGTGAGAGATAGAGAGAGTGAGGCAGTGTGTGTGAGAGATGAAGAGATAGTGGAGGCAGAGTGTGTGAGAGAGATGAAGAGAGAATGGAGGCGAGTGTGTGTGGGTGAGAGATGGAGAGAGATTGCAGGCAGTGTGTGTGAGAGAGATGAAGAGAGAATGGAGGCAGAGTGTGTGGGTGAGACATGGAGAAAGAGTGCAGGCAGTGTGTGTGGAAGAGAGATGGTGAGGGAGTGGAGGCAGTGTGTGTGTCTGTGAGAGAGGGAGAAAGAGTGCAGGCAGTGTGTGTGTGTGAGAGATAAGGGAGAGTGTAGGGAGTGTGTGTGTGGATGGGAGATGGAGCGAGAGTGGAGGCAGTGTGTGTGAGAGAGATGGAGGAAGACTGGAGGCAGTGTGTGTGGGTGAGAGATAGAGAGAGTGGAGATAGTGTGTGTGGGTGAGAGATAGAGAGAGAGTGCAGACAGTGTGTGTGAGTGAGATGGGGAGAGGGTGGAGGCCGTGTGTGAGTGATAGATATAGAAAGAGAATGAAGGCAATGTTTGTGGCTGAGAGATAACTGAGAGTGGATGCATTGTGTGTGAGTGAGAGATGAAGACAGAGAGTGCAGGCAGTGTGTCTGAGTGAGAGAAGGAGAGAGAGGGGAAGCAGTGTGTGTGAGAGAGATGGAGAGAGAGTGGAGTCAGTGTGTGTGAGTGAGAGATGGAGAGAAAGTGGAGGCTGTGTGTGAGGGTGAGAGATAGAGAGAAAGTGGAGCCAGTGTGTGTGAGTGATATGGAGAGAGAGTGTAGGCAGTGTGTGAGTGAGAGAGATTGAGACAGATTGCAGGCAGTGTGGGTGAGTGAGATGGAGAGAAAGTGGAGGCAGTGTGTGTGAAAGAGCGATGGAGAGACAGTGCAGGCAGTGTGTGTGGGTGAGAGATGGAGAGAGAATGGAGGCACTGTGTGTGAGTGAGAGATGGAGAAGACTGCAGGCAGTGTGTGTCAGTGAGAGACAGAGAGAGTGCAGGCAGTGTGTGTCAGTGAGAGACAGAGAGAGAGCAGGCAGTGTTTGTGAGAGATGAAAAGATACTGGAGGCAGTGTGTGTGTGTGAGAGATGAAGAGATAGTGGAGGCAGAGTGTGTGAAAGAGATGAAGAGAGAATGGAGGCGAGTGTGTGTGGGTGAGAGGTGGAAAGAGATTGCAGGCAGTGTGTGTGAGAGAGATGAAGAGAGAGCAGGCAGCGTGTGTGGGTGAGAGATGGAGAAAGAGTGCAGGCAGTGTGTGTGGAAGAGAGATGGTGATGGAGTGGAGGCAGTGCGTGTGTGTGAGAGATGGAGAGAGAGTGCAGGCAGTATGTGTGGGTGAGAGATAAGGGAGAGTGGAGGCAGTGTGTGTGTGGATGAGAGATGGAGAGAGAGTGGAGGCAATGTGTGTAGGTGAGAGATGGAGAGAGAGTGGAGACATTGTGTCTAAGAGACTGTGAGAGAGACTGGAAGCAGTGTCTGTGGATGAGAGCTCGAGAGAGTGTAGGCAGTTTGTGTGGTTGAGAGATAGAGAGAGAGTGCAGAGAGTGTGTGTGATTGAGATGGAGAGAGTGTGGAGGCAGTGTGTGAGTGAGAGATATAGAAAGAGAATGAATGCAGTGTTTGAGGGTGAGAGATAAGGGATAGTGGATGCATTGTTTGTGAGTGAGAGATGGAGAGAGGGAGTGAAGGCAGTGTGTGTGAGTGAGAGATGAAGAGAGAGTGGAGGCAGTGTGTGTGGGTGAGATATAGACAGAGAGTGGAGGCAATGTGTTTGGGTGAGAGATGGAGAGAGTATGGTGGCAGTGTGTGTGGGTGAGAGATGCAGAGAGAATGGAGGCAGTGTGTGTGGGTGAGATGGAGAGAGAGTGGAGGCAGTGTCAGTGGGTGAGAGATAAGGAAGAGTGGAAGCAGTGTGTGTGAGTGAGAGATGGAGAGAGAGTGAAGGAAATATGTGCATGTGTGAGACAGATGGAGAGAGAGATTTCAGGCACTGTGTGAGTGAGAGATGGAGAGAGAGTGAAGGCAGTGTGTGTGGGTGAGAGATAGAGAGAGAGTGTGGAGGGAGTGTATGTGTGTGTGAAAGATAGAGGTAGAGTGGTGACAGTGTGTGTGGGTGAGAGTTACAGAGCGAGTGGAAGCAGTGTGTGTGGGTGAGAGATGGAGAGAGAGATCAAGCAATGTGTGTGGGTGAGAGAGAGAGAGAGAATGGAGGCAGTTTGTGTGTGTGTGTGAGAGAGTTGGAGAGAGAGAGTGTAGGCTGGGTATGTGCGTGAGAGATGGAGAGAAAGTGCAGGTAGTGTGTGTCGGTGAGAGATAGTGAGAGAGTGGAGGTAGACTGTGTGAGAGAGATGGAGAGAGAGTGGTGGCTTTGTGTGTGAGAGAAGGATGAAGAGAGAGTGCAGGCTGTGCGTGTGGGTGAGAGATAGAGAGAGAGTGGAGGCAGTGTGGGTGCGTGAGAGATGGAGAGAGAGTGGAGGCGGTGTGTTTGTGAGAGAGATGGAGAGACATTGCAGGCAGTGTGTTTGAGAGAGATGAAGTGATAGTGGAGGCAATGTGTGTTGGTGACAGATGAAGAAAGAGTGCAGGCTGTGTGTGTGGGTGAGAGATAGAAAGAGAGTGCAGGCAGTGTGGGGGCGTGAGAGATGGAGAGAGAGTGGAGGCAGTGTGTTTGTGTGAGAGATGGAGAGAGATTGCATGCAGTGTGTGTGAGAGAGATGAAGTGATATTGGAGGCAATGTGTGTGGGTGAGAGAGGAAGCAAGAGTGCAGGCAGTATTTGTGAGAGAGATGAAGAGATAGTGGAGGCAGTGTCTGTGGGTGAGAGATGGAGAGAGAATGGAGGCAGTGTGTGTGAGCGAGATGGAGAGAGAGTGGAGTCAGTGTGTGTGAGCGAGATGGAGAGAGAGTGGAGGCAGTGTCTGTGGGTGAGAGATAAGGAAAATTGGAGGCAGGGTATGTGAGTGAGAGGTGGAGAGAGAGTGAAGGAAATGTGTTCGTGTGTAAGACAGATGGAGAGAGAGATTTCAGGCTCTGTGTGATTGACAGATGGAGAGAGAGTAGAGGCTGTGAGTTTGTGTGAGAGATGGAGAGAGTGTGCAGGCAGTGTGAGTGAGTGAGAGATGGAGAGAGAGTGCAGGCAGTGTGTGTGGTTGAGAGATGGAGACATAGTGGAGGCAGTGTTTGTGGATGAGAGATGGAGAGAGAGTGGAGTCAGAGAGTGTGAGTGAGAGATGGAGAGAGAGTGCAGGCATTGTGTGTGCATGAGAGATAGAGAGAGTCCAGGCATTATGTGTGTGTGAGAGATGATGAGATAGTGGAGGCAGTGTGTGTGAGTGAGATGAAGAGATAGTGGAGGCAGTGTGTGTGAGTGAGACATGGAGAGAGAGTGCAGGCAGTGTGTGTGAGAGAGATGAACAGATAGTGGAGTCAATTTGTGTGGGTGAGAGATAGAGAGATATTGGAGGCAGTGTGTGTGAGAGAGATGGAGAGAGATTGCAGGCAGTGTCTGTGAGAGAGATTAAGATAGCGTGCAGGCGGTGTCTGTGGGGGAGATGAACAGATAGTGAAGGCAATGTGTGTGGTTGAGAGATAGAGGGATATTGGAGGCAGTGTGTGTGTGTGTGAGAGATGGAGAGAGAGTGCAGGCAGTGTCTGTGAGAGAGATGAAGATAGCGTGCAGGCAGTGTGTGTGGGTGAGATGAACAGATAGTGGAGGCAATGTGTGTGGGTGAGAGATAGAGAGATATTGGAGGCAGTGTGTGTGTGTGTGAGAGATGGAGAGAGAGTGCAGGCAGTGTGTGTGTGAGAGAGATGAAGAGATAGTGGAGGCAGTGTGTGTGGGTGAGAGATGGAGAGTTCAGGCAGTGTGTGTGAGAGAGACGGAGAGAGAGTGCAGGCAGTGTGTGTGTGAGAGATGGAGAGAGAGTGGATATAGTGTGTATAGGTGAGAGATAGAGAGAGAATGGAGACAGTGTGTGTGTGTCAGAGGTGGAGAGAGAGTGCAGGCATTGTGGTTCTGTGAGAAATGGAGTGAGAGTGCAGGCGGTGTGTGTGGGTGAGAGATAGAGACAGAGTGCAGGCAGTGTGTGAGGGTGAGAGATGGAGAGAGAGTGGAGGCAGTGTCTGTGGGTGAGAAATTGAGAGAGTGTGCAGGCAGTGTGTGTTGGTAAGAGATGGAGAGAGTGTGGAGGCAGTGTGTGTGAGTGAGAGATGGAGAGAGATTGGAGGCAGTGTGTGTATGTGAGAGATGGAGATTGAGTGCAGGCAGAGTGTATGGGTGAGAGATGGAGAAAGAGTCAATGCAGTGTGTGTTAGGGAGAAATGGAGAGAGAGTGGAGGCCGTATCTGTCGGTGAGATGGAGAAAGACCGGAGGCAGTGTGTGTGCGTGAGAGACAGAGAGAGAGTAGAGGCATTGGGGGTGGGTGCGAGATAAGGGAGAGTCGAAGAGTGTGTGTGAGTGAGAGAAGGAGAGAGAGAGTGAAGGCACTGTGTGTGAGTGAGAGATGGAGAGAGATTGGAGGCAGTGTGTGTATGTGAGAGATGGAGATTGAGTGCAGGCAGAGTGTATGGGTGAGAGATGGAGAAAGAGTCATTGCAGTGTGTGTTAGTGAGAAATGGAGAGAGAGTGGAGGCCGTGTCTGTCGGTGAGATGGAGAAAGACTGGAGGCAGTGTGTGTGCGTGAGAGACAGAGAGAGAGTGGAGGCATTGGGGGTGGGTGCGAGATAAGGGAGAGTCGAAGAGTGTGTGTGAGAGATGGAGAGAGAGAGTGAAGGCAGTGTGTGTGAGCGACAAATGGAGAGAGACTGGAGACAGTGTGTGTGGGTGAGAGATGGAGAGAGAGTGGATGCAGTGTGTGTGGGTGAGAGATGGAGAGAGAGACTGGAGACAGTGTGTGTGGGTGAGAGATGGAGAGAGAGTGGATGCAGTGTGTGTGGGTGAGAGATGGAGAGAGAGACTGGAGACAGTGTGTGTGGGAGAGAGACAAGGGAGAGTGGATGCAGTGTGTGTTGGTGAGAGATAGAGAGAGAGTGGAGGCAGTGTGTTTGGGTGAGAGATGGAGAGAGAGTGGATGCAGTGTGTGTGGGTGAGAGATGGAGAGAGAGTGCATGCAGTGTGTGTTGGTGAGAGATAGAGAGAGAGTTCAGGCAGTGTGTTGGTGAGAGATGGAGAGAAAGTGGAGGCAGTATGTGTGTGTGAGAGATAAGGGAGAGTGGAGGCAGTGTTGGTGGGTGAGATATAAGAGAGAGTTGAGGCAGTGTGTGTGGGTGAGAGATGGAGAGAGAGTGGAGACAGTGTGTGCGTGAGAGAAATGGAGAGAGATTGGAGGCAGAGTGTGTGGGTGTGAAATGTAGAGAGAGTGGAGGCAGTGTGTGTGTGTGTGAGAGGAGGAGAGAATGGAGACAGTGTGTGTGAGAGAGATGGAGAGAGAGTGCAGGCATTGTGGGTGTGGTGAGAGATAGAGAGAGAGTGGAGGCAGTGTGTGTATGTGAGAGATAAGGGAGAGTGGAGGCAGTGTGTGAGAGTGAGAGATAGAGAGAGAGACAAGGCAGTGTGTGTGAGTGAGAGCTGGTGAGAGAGTGGAGGCAGTGTTTGTGGGTGAGAGATAGAGAGAGAGTGGAGGCTGTGTGTGTGTGTGTGTGTGAGAGATGGAGAGAGAGTGGAGGCAGTGGGTGTTGGTGAGAGATAGAGAGAGAGTAGAGGCTGTGTCTGTTTGTGTGAGAGATGGAGAGAGAGTGGAGGCTGTGTGTGTGTGAGAGAGCTGGAGAGAGAGTGCAAGCAGTGTGTTTGGGTGAGAGATAGAGATAGAGTGGAGACAGTGTGTGTGTGAGAGATAGAGAGGGCATTCAGAAACTTTGTATGGGTGAGAGCTGGAGAGAGAGTGGATGCATTGTGTGTGGGTGAGATGGAGAGAGAGTGCAGGCTGTGTGTGTTACTGAGAGATGGAGAGCAACTGGAGGCAGTGTGTGTGGGTGAGAGATAGAGAGAGAGTGGAGGCAGTGTGTGTGGGTGAGAGATGGAGACAGAGTGGAGGCAGTGTGTGTGAGTGAGAGATGGAGAGAGTGTGAGGCAGCGTGTGTGGGTGAGAGACAGAGAGAGAGTGGAGGCAGCGTGTCTGGGTGAGAGATGGAGACGGAGTTGAGGCAGTGTGTGTGGGTGAGAGATGGAGAGAAAGTGGAGGCAGTGTTTGCGGGTGAGAAATAGAGAGTGGATGCAGTGTGATTGGGTGAGAGATACAGGAAGAATGGAGACAGTGTGTGTGTGAGAGATGGAGAGAGAGTGCAGGCATTGTGGGATGTGAGAGACGGAGAGAGAGTGGAGGCAGTGAGTGTGGGTGAGAGATAGAGAGCAAGTGCAGGCACTGTATGTGGGTGAGAAATGGAGAGAGAGTGGAGGCAGTGTGTGTGTGTGCGAGATAGAGAGAAAGTGCAGGCAATGTGGGTGTGTGAGAGATGGAGAGTGAGTGCAGGCAGTGTTTGTGTGTGAGAGATCGAGAGAGATTCGAGGCAGTGTGTGTGGGTGGGATGGAGAGAGAGTGGAGACAGTGTGTGAGGATGAGAGATAAGGGAGAGTGTAGACAGGGTATTTGGGTGATAAATGGAGAGAGACAGTGCAGGCAGTGTGTGTCAGTGAGAGAAGGAGAGAGAGTGCAGGCAGTGTGTGTGAGTGAGAGATGGAGAGAGTGTTGAGGCAGCGTGTGTGGGTGAGAGACGGAGAAAGAGTGGAGGCAGCGTGTCTGGGTGAGAGATGGAGACAGAGTTGAAGCAGTGTGTGTGGGTGAGAGATGGAGAGAAATTGGAGGCAGTGTTTGCGGGTGAGAAATAGAGAGAGAGTGGAGGCAGTGTGATTGGGTGAGAGATAGAGGGAGAATGGAGACAGTTTGTGTGTCACAGATGGAGAGAGAGTGCAGGCATTGTGGGTTTGTGAGAGACGGAGAGAGAGTGGAGACAATGAGTGTGGGTGAGAGATAGAGAGCGAGTGGAGGCAGTATGTAGGTGAGAGATAGAGAGAGATTGGAGGCAGTGTGTGTGTATGAGCGATGGAGAAAGAGTGGAGGCACTGTGTATGTGTGAGTGATGGAGAGAGAGTGGAGGCAGCGTGTGTGGGTGAGAGATGGAGAGAGTGGAGGCAGTGTGTGTGAGAAAGAGATGGAGAGAGAGTGGAGGCAATGTGTGTAGGTGAGAGATGGAGAGAGAGTGAAGACATTGTGTCTAAGAGAGATGGAGAGAGACTGGAGGCAGAGTCTGTGGATGAGAGCTAGAAAGAGTGCAGGCAGTGTGTGTGGTTGAGAGATAGAGAGAGAGAGTGCAGAGAGTGTGTGTGAGTGAGATGGAGAGAGTGTGGAGGCAGTGTGTGAGTGAGAGATATAGAAAGAGAATGAATGCAGTGTTTGAGGGTGAGAGATAAGGGATAGTGGATGCATTGTGTGTGAGTGAGAGATGGAGAGAGGGAGTGAAGGCAGTGTGTGTGAGTGAGAGATGAAGAGAGAGTGGAGGCAGTGTGTGTGGGTGAGAGATGGAGAGAATATTCAGCACATTGTGTGTGGATGAGAGATAGAGAGAGTGCAGGTCGTGTGTGAGAGTGAGAGATGAAGAGTTACTGGAGGCAGAGTGCGTAATTCAGACATGGAGAGAGAGTGCAGGCATTCTGTGAGAGAGATGAAGAGAGAGTGCAGGCAGTTTGTGTGGGTGAGAGATAGAGAGAGATTGGAGGCAGCGTATGTGGGTCGGAGATGGAGAGAGAGTTGAGGCAGTGTGTGTGGGTGAGAGAAGGAGAGAGAGTGAAGACAGTGTGTGTGTGAGAGAGACATGGAGAGAGAGTGGAGGCAGTGTGTGTGGGAGGGGGATGGAGAGAGAGAGGAGGCAGTATTTGTGGGTGAGAGTTAGACAGAGAATGTAGGCAGTGTGTGTTGGTGAGAGATAAAGAGAGAGTAGAAGCAGTTTGTGTGGGTGAGAAATGGAGAGAGAGTGGAGGCATTGTTTGTGGGTGAGAGATAAGGGAGAGTCGAACCAGTGTGTGTGAGTTAGAGATGGAGAGAGCGTGCATGCAGTGTGTCTGGGTGAGAGATAGAGAGAGAATGCAGGCAGTGTGTGTGAGTGAGAGATGGAGAGAGAGTGCAGGCAGTGTGTGTGAGAGAGATGAAGAGAGAGTTCAGGCAGTGTGTGTGGGTGAGAGATGGAGAGAAAGTGCAGCACAGTGTGTCTGGTTGAAAGATAGAGTGAGTGCAGGCAGTGTGAATGGAAGAGAGTTGGAGAGAGAGTGGAGACAGTGTGTTTGCGTGAGATATAGAGATAGAGTGGAGGCAGTGTATGTGGGTGAGAGATGGAGAGAGAGTGGAGGCAGTGTGTTTGTGTGAGAGATGGAGAGAGAGTGGAGGCAGTGTGTGTGAGTGAGATGGAGAGAGAGTGGAAGTAATGTGTGTGAGTGAGAGATGGAGAAGAGTGGACGCAGTGTGTGTGGGTAAGAGATAGAGAGAGTTTGGTGGCATTGTGTGTGAGAGAGATGGAGAGAGTGGAGGCTGTGTGTGCAAGTGATATGGAGAGATTGGAGGCAGTGTGTGAGTGAGAGAGATTGAGACAGAGTGCAGGCAGTGTGGGTGAGTGAGATGGAGAGAGAGTGGAGGCAGTGTTTGTGGGTGTGAGATAGAGAGAGAGCGGAGACAGTGTGTGTGTGTGAGAAATAAGTGAGAATGGAGGCAGTGTGTGTGAGTGAGAGATGGAGAGAATGTGCAGGCTGTGTGTGTGAGTGATAGATGGAGAGAGAGTGGATGCAGTGTGTGTGAGTGAGAAATGGAGAGAGAGAGGCGGCAGTGTGTTTGAGTGAGAGATGGAGAGAGAGTAGAGGCAGTGTGTGTGTGAGAGATTGAGAGAGAGTGGAGGCAGTGTGTGTGTGTGAGAGATGAAGAGAGAGTGGAGGCAGTGTTTGTGGGTCAGAGAAGGAGAGAGAGTGAAGATAGTGTGTGTGTGTGAGAGATGGAGAGAGAGTGGAGGAAGTGTGTGTGGTTGAGAGATGGAGAGAGAGTGGAGGCAGTGTGAGTTTGGGTGAGAGATAGATAGAGAGTGTAGGATGTGTGTGTGCATGAGAGAAAGAGAGGGATTGTAGGCAGTGTGTGTGAGAGATAAAGAGAGAGTGGAAGCAGTGTGTGTGGGTGAGAGATCTAGTGAGAGTGGAAATATTGTTTGTGGGTGAGAGATAAGGGAGAGTCGAAGCAGTATGTGTGAGTTAGAGTTGGAGAGAGCGTGGCAGGCAGTGTATCTGGGTGAGAGATAGAGAGAGAATGCAGCCGGTGTGTGTGAGAGAGAGATGAAGAGAGCGTGCAGGGAGTGTGTGTGAGTGAGAGATGGAGAAAGAATGCAGGCAGTGTGTGTGAAAGAGATGAAGAGAGAATGGAGGTGAGTGTGTGTGGGTGAGAGATGAAGAGAGATTGCAGGCAATGTGTGTGAGAGAGATGAAGAGAGAGAGCAGGCAGTGTGTGTGGGTGAGACATGGAGAAAGAATGCAGGCATTGTGTGTGGAAGAGAGATGGTGAGGGAGTAGAGGCATTGTGTGTGTGTGAGAGAGGGAGAAAGAGTGCAGGCAGAGTGTGTGGAAGAGAGATGGTGAGGGAGTGGAGGCAGTGTGTGTTTGTGAGAGAGGGAGAAAGATTGCAGGCATTGTGTGTGGGTGAGAGATAATGGAGAGTGGAGGCAGTGTGTGTGGATCAGAGATGGAGAGAGAGTGGAGGCAGTGTGTGTGAGAGAGATGGAGGAAGACTGGAGGGAGTGTGTGTGGGTGAGAGAAAGAGAGAGTGGAGGCAGTGTGTGTGGGTGAGAGATAGAGAGAGTGCAGACAGTGTGTGTGAGTGAGATGGGGAGAGGGTGGAGGCAGTGTGTGAGTGATATATATAGAAAGACAATGAAGGCAATGTTTGTGGGTGAGAGATAAGTGAGATTGGATGCATTGTGTGTGAGTGAGAGATGAAGTGAGAGAGTACAGGCAGTGTGTGAGAGTGAGAGAAGGAGAGAGAGGGGAAGCAGTGTGTGTGAGAGAGATGGAGAGAGAGTGGAGTCAGTGTGTGTGAGTGAGAGATGGAGAGAAAGTGGAGGCTGTGTGTGAGGGTGAGAGATAGAGAGAGAGTGGTGGCAGTGTGTGTGGGAGAGATGGAGAGAGAGTGGAGGCAGTGTGTGCGTGAGAGAGATTGAGACAGATTGCAGGCAGTGTGGGTGAGTGAGATGGAGAGAGAGTGGAGGCAGTGTGTGTGAAAGATAGATGGAGAGAGAGGGCAGGCAGTGTGTGTGGGTGAGAGATGGAGAGAGAATGGAGGCACTGTGTGTGAGTGAGAGATGGAGAAGAGTGCAGGCAGTGTGTGTCAGTGAGAGACAGAGAGAGTGCAGGCAGTGTTTGTCTGTGAGAGATGAAAAGATAGTGGAGGCAGTGTGTGTGTGTGAGAGATGAAGAGATAGTGGAGGCAGAGTGTGTGAGAGAGATGAGGAGAGAATGGAGGCGAGTGTGTGTGGGTGAGAGGTGGAAAGAGATTGCAGGCAGTGTGTGTGAGAGAGATAAAGAGAGAGAGCAGGCAGTGTGTGTGTGTGAGAGATGGAGAAAGAGTGCAGGCAGTGTGTGTGGGTGAGAGTTAAGGGAGAGTGGAGGCAGTGTGTGTGTGGATGAGAGATGGAGAGAGTGGAGGCAGTGTGTGTGAGAAAGAGATGGAGAGAGAGTGGAGGCAATGTGTGTGGGTGAGAGATGGAGAGAGTGCAGGCAGTGTGTGTGAGAAAGAGATGGAGAGAGACTGGAGGCAGTGTCTGTGGATGAGAGATAGAGAGAGTGCAGGCAGTGTGTGTGGTTGAGAGATAGAGAGAGAGTGCAGAGAGTGTGTGTGAGTGAGATGGAGAGAGTGTGGAGGCAGTGTGTGAGTGAGAGATATAGAAAGAGAATGAATGCAGTGTTTGAGGGTGAGAGATAAGGGATAGTGGATGCATTGTGTGTGAGTGAGAGATGGAGAGAGGGAGTGCAGGCAGTGTGTGTGAGTGAGAGATGAAGAGAGAGTGGAGGCAGTGTGTGTGGGTGAGATATAGAGAGAGAGTGGAGTCAGTGTGTGTGGGTGAGAGATAGAAAGAGAGTGGAGGCAGTCTTTGTGAGAGAGATATGGAGAAAGAGTGGAGGCAGTGTGTGAGGGTGAGAGATAAGGGAGAGTGGAGGCAGTGTGTGTGAGAGAGAGATGGAGAGAGAGTGGAGACGGTGTGAGAGGGTGAGAGATGGAGAAAGAGTGGAGGCAGTGTGTGTGAGTGAGAGATAGAGAGAGTGCAGGCAGTGTGTGTGGGTGAGAGATGGAGAGAATATTCAGCACATTGTGTGTGGATGAGAGATAGAGAGAGTGCAGGCCGTGTGTGAGAGTGAGAGATGAAGAGTTACTGGAGGCAGTGTGTGTAATTCAGACATGGAGAAAGGGTGCAGGCAGTGTGTGTGACAGATGAAGAGATAGTGGAGGCAGTGTGTGTGGATGACAGATGGAGAGAGAGTGCAGGCAGTGTGTGTGAGAGAGATGAAGGGAGAGTGCAGGCAGTGTGTGTGGGTGAGAGATGGAGAGAAAGTGCAGCACAGTGTGTCTGGATGAAAGATAGAGTGAGTGCAGGCAGTGTGAATGGAAGAGAGATGGAAAGAGAGTGGAGGCAGTGTGTGCGTGAGAGAGATTGAGACAGATTGCAGGCAGTGTGGGTGAGTGAGATGGAGAGAGAGTGGAGGCAGTGTGTGTGAAAGATAGATGGAGAGAGAGGGCAGGCAGTGTGTGTGGGTGAGAGATGGAGAGAGAATGGAGGCACTGTGTGTGAGTGAGAGATGGAGAAGAGTGCAGGCAGTGTGTGTCAGTGAGAGACAGAGAGAGTGCAGGCAGTGTTTGTCTGTGAGAGATGAAAAGATAGTGGAGGCAGTGTGTGTGTGTGAGAGATGAAGAGATAGTGGAGGCAGAGTGTGTGAGAGAGATGAGGAGAGAATGGAGGCGAGTGTGTGTGGGTGAGAGGTGGAAAGAGATTGCAGGCAGTGTGTGTGAGAGAGATAAAGAGAGAGAGCAGGCAGTGTGTGTGGGTGAGAGTTAAGGGAGAGTGGAGGCAGTGTGTGTGTGGATGAGAGATGGAGAGAGTGGAGGCAGTGTGTGTGAGAAAGAGATGGAGAGAGCGTGGCAGGCAGTGTATCTGGGTGAGAGATAGAGAGAGAATGCAGCCGGTGTGTGTGAGAGAGAGATGAAGAGAGCGTGCAGGGAGTGTGTGTGAGTGAGAGATGGAGAAAGAATGCAGGCAGTGTGTGTGAAAGAGATGAAGAGAGAATGGAGGTGAGTGTGTGTGGGTGAGAGATGAAGAGAGATTGCAGGCAATGTGTGTGAGAGAGATGAAGAGAGAGAGCAGGCAGTGTGTGTGGGTGAGACATGGAGAAAGAATGCAGGCATTGTGTGTGGAAGAGAGATGGTGAGGGAGTAGAGGCATTGTGTGTGTGTGAGAGAGGGAGAAAGAGTGCAGGCAGAGTGTGTGGAAGAGAGATGGTGAGGGAGTGGAGGCAGTGTGTGTTTGTGAGAGAGGGAGAAAGATTGCAGGCATTGTGTGTGGGTGAGAGATAATGGAGAGTGGAGGCAGTGTGTGTGGATCAGAGATGGAGAGAGAGTGGAGGCAGTGTGTGTGAGAGAGATGGAGGAAGACTGGAGGGAGTGTGTGTGGGTGAGAGAAAGAGAGAGTGGAGGCAGTGTGTGTGGGTGAGAGATAGAGAGAGTGCAGACAGTGTGTGTGAGTGAGATGGGGAGAGGGTGGAGGCAGTGTGTGAGTGATATATATAGAAAGACAATGAAGGCAATGTTTGTGGGTGAGAGATAAGTGAGATTGGATGCATTGTGTGTGAGTGAGAGATGAAGTGAGAGAGTACAGGCAGTGTGTGAGAGTGAGAGAAGGAGAGAGAGGGGAAGCAGTGTGTGTGAGAGAGATGGAGAGAGAGTGGAGTCAGTGTGTGTGAGTGAGAGATGGAGAGAAAGTGGAGGCTGTGTGTGAGGGTGAGAGATAGAGAGAGAGTGGTGGCAGTGTGTGTGGGAGAGATGGAGAGAGAGTGGAGGCAGTGTGTGCGTGAGAGAGATTGAGACAGATTGCAGGCAGTGTGGGTGAGTGAGATGGAGAGAGAGTGGAGGCAGTGTGTGTGAAAGATAGATGGAGAGAGAGGGCAGGCAGTGTGTGTGGGTGAGAGATGGAGAGAGAATGGAGGCACTGTGTGTGAGTGAGAGATGGAGAAGAGTGCAGGCAGTGTGTGTCAGTGAGAGACAGAGAGAGTGCAGGCAGTGTTTGTCTGTGAGAGATGAAAAGATAGTGGAGGCAGTGTGTGTGTGTGAGAGATGAAGAGATAGTGGAGGCAGAGTGTGTGAGAGAGATGAGGAGAGAATGGAGGCGAGTGTGTGTGGGTGAGAGGTGGAAAGAGATTGCAGGCAGTGTGTGTGAGAGAGATAAAGAGAGAGAGCAGGCAGTGTGTGTGTGTGAGAGATGGAGAAAGAGTGCAGGCAGTGTGTGTGGGTGAGAGTTAAGGGAGAGTGGAGGCAGTGTGTGTGTGGATGAGAGATGGAGAGAGTGGAGGCAGTGTGTGTGAGAAAGAGATGGAGAGAGAGTGGAGGCAATGTGTGTGGGTGAGAGATGGAGAGAGTGCAGGCAGTGTGTGTGAGAAAGAGATGGAGAGAGACTGGAGGCAGTGTCTGTGGATGAGAGATAGAGAGAGTGCAGGCAGTGTGTGTGGTTGAGAGATAGAGAGAGAGTGCAGAGAGTGTGTGTGAGTGAGATGGAGAGAGTGTGGAGGCAGTGTGTGAGTGAGAGATATAGAAAGAGAATGAATGCAGTGTTTGAGGGTGAGAGATAAGGGATAGTGGATGCATTGTGTGTGAGTGAGAGATGGAGAGAGGGAGTGCAGGCAGTGTGTGTGAGTGAGAGATGAAGAGAGAGTGGAGGCAGTGTGTGTGGGTGAGATATAGAGAGAGAGTGGAGTCAGTGTGTGTGGGTGAGAGATAGAAAGAGAGTGGAGGCAGTCTTTGTGAGAGAGATATGGAGAAAGAGTGGAGGCAGTGTGTGAGGGTGAGAGATAAGGGAGAGTGGAGGCAGTGTGTGTGAGAGAGAGATGGAGAGAGAGTGGAGACGGTGTGAGAGGGTGAGAGATGGAGAAAGAGTGGAGGCAGTGTGTGTGAGTGAGAGATAGAGAGAGTGCAGGCAGTGTGTGTGGGTGAGAGATGGAGAGAATATTCAGCACATTGTGTGTGGATGAGAGATAGAGAGAGTGCAGGCCGTGTGTGAGAGTGAGAGATGAAGAGTTACTGGAGGCAGTGTGTGTAATTCAGACATGGAGAAAGGGTGCAGGCAGTGTGTGTGACAGATGAAGAGATAGTGGAGGCAGTGTGTGTGGATGACAGATGGAGAGAGAGTGCAGGCAGTGTGTGTGAGAGAGATGAAGGGAGAGTGCAGGCAGTGTGTGTGGGTGAGAGATGGAGAGAAAGTGCAGCACAGTGTGTCTGGATGAAAGATAGAGTGAGTGCAGGCAGTGTGAATGGAAGAGAGATGGAAAGAGAGTGGAGGCAGTGTGTGCGTGAGAGAGATTGAGACAGATTGCAGGCAGTGTGGGTGAGTGAGATGGAGAGAGAGTGGAGGCAGTGTGTGTGAAAGATAGATGGAGAGAGAGGGCAGGCAGTGTGTGTGGGTGAGAGATGGAGAGAGAATGGAGGCACTGTGTGTGAGTGAGAGATGGAGAAGAGTGCAGGCAGTGTGTGTCAGTGAGAGACAGAGAGAGTGCAGGCAGTGTTTGTCTGTGAGAGATGAAAAGATAGTGGAGGCAGTGTGTGTGTGTGAGAGATGAAGAGATAGTGGAGGCAGAGTGTGTGAGAGAGATGAGGAGAGAATGGAGGCGAGTGTGTGTGGGTGAGAGGTGGAAAGAGATTGCAGGCAGTGTGTGTGAGAGAGATAAAGAGAGAGAGCAGGCAGTGTGTGTGGGTGAGAGTTAAGGGAGAGTGGAGGCAGTGTGTGTGTGGATGAGAGATGGAGAGAGTGGAGGCAGTGTGTGTGAGAAAGAGATGGAGAGAGAGTGGAGGCAATGTGTGTGGGTGAGAGATGGAGAGAGTGCAGGCAGTGTGTGTGAGAAAGAGATGGAGAGAGACTGGAGGCAGTGTCTGTGGATGAGAGATAGAGAGAGTGCAGGCAGTGTGTGTGGTTGAGAGATAGAGAGAGAGTGCAGAGAGTGTGTGTGAGTGAGATGGAGAGAGTGTGGAGGCAGTGTGTGAGTGAGAGATATAGAAAGAGAATGAATGCAGTGTTTGAGGGTGAGAGATAAGGGATAGTGGATGCATTGTGTGTGAGTGAGAGATGGAGAGAGGGAGTGCAGGCAGTGTGTGTGAGTGAGAGATGAAGAGAGAGTGGAGGCAGTGTGTGTGGGTGAGATATAGAGAGAGAGTGGAGTGAGTGTGTGTGGGTGAGAGATAGAAAGAGAGTGGAGGCAGTCTTTGTGAGAGAGATATGGAGAAAGAGTGGAGGCAGTGTGTGAGGGTGAGAGATAAGGGAGAGTGGAGGCAGTGTGTGTGAGAGAGAGATAGAGAGAGTGCAGGCAGTGTGTGTGGGTGAGAGATGGAGAGAATATTCAGCACATTGTGTGTGGATGAGAGATAGAGAGAGTGCAGGCCGTGTGTGAGAGTGAGAGATGAAGAGTTACTGGAGGCAGTGTGTGTAATTCAGACATGGAGAAAGGGTGCAGGCAGTGTGTGTGACAGATGAAGAGATAGTGGAGGCAGTGTGTGTGGATGACAGATGGAGAGAGAGTGCAGGCAGTGTGTGTGAGAGAGATGAAGGGAGAGTGCAGGCAGTGTGTGTGGGTGAGAGATGGAGAGAAAGTGCAGCACAGTGTGTCTGGATGAAAGATAGAGTGAGTGCAGGCAGTGTGAATGGAAGAGAGATGGAAAGAGAGTGGAGGCAGTGTTTGTGAATGAGAGTTGGAGAGAGTGGAGGCAGTGTGTTTGCGTGAGATATAGAGATAGAGTGGAGGCAGTGTGTGTGGGTGAAAGATGGAGAGATAGTGGAGGCAGTGTGTTTGTGTGAGAGATGGAGGGAGAGTGGAGGCAGTGTGTGTGAGTGAGATGGAGAGAGTGTGGAGGTAATGTGTGTGAGTGAGAGATGGAGAGAGAGTGGACGCAGTGTGTGTGGGTAAGAGATAGAGAGAGTTTGGTGGCATTGTGTGTGAGAGAGATGGAGAGAGAGTGGAGGCTGTGTGTGCAAGTGATATGGAGAGATTGGAGGCAGTGTGTGAGTGAGAGAGATTGAGACAGAGTGCAGGCAGTGTGGGTGACTGAGATGGAGAGAGAGTGGAGGCAGTGTTTGTGGGTGTGAGATAGAGAGAGAGCGGAGACAGTGTGTGTGTGTGAGAAATAAGTGAGAATGGAGGCAGTGTGTGTGAGTGAGAGATGGAGAGAATGTGCAGGCTGTGTGTGTGAGTGATAGATGGAGAGAGAGTGGAGGCAGTGTGTTTGGGCGAGAGATGGAGAGAGAGTGGAGGCCGTGTGTGTGGGTGAGAGATTGAGAGATAGTGGAGGCATTGTGTGTGGGTGATAGATAAGGGAGAGTGGATGCAGTGTGTGTGAGTGAGAGATGGAGAGAGAGAGGAGGCAGTGTGTTTGAGTGAGAGATGGAGAGAGAGTGGAGGCTGTGTTTGTGGGTCAGAGAAGGAGAGAGAGTGAAGATAGTGTGTGTGTGTGAGAGATGGAGAGAGAGTGGAGGAAGTGTGTGTGGGTGAGAGATGGAGAGAGAGTGGAGGCAGTGTGAGTTTGGGTGAGAGATAGATAGAGAGTGGAGGCAGTGTGTGTGAGAGAGATGAAGAGAGAGAGCAGGCAGTGTGTGTGGGTGAGACATGGAGAAAGAGTGCAGGCAGTGTGTGTGGAAGAGAGATGGTGAGGGAGTGGAGGCAGTGTGTGTGTGTGAGAGAGGAAGGAAGAGGGCAGGCAGTATGTGTGGGTGAGAGATAAGGGAGAGTGGAGGCAGTGTATGTGTGGATGAGAGATGGAGAGAAAAAGGAGGCAGTGTGTGTGAGAAAGAGATGGAGAGAGGGGGGAGACAATGTGTGTAGGTGAGAGATGGAAAGAGAGTGGAGGCATTGTATGTGAGAGAGATGGAGGGAGACTGGAGGCAGTGTGTTTGGGTGAGAGATAGAGAGAGTGGAGGCAGAGTGTGTGAGAGAGATGAAGAGAGAATGGAGGCGAGTTTGTGTGGATGAGAGATGGAAAGAGATTGCAGGCAGTGTGCGTGAGAGAGATGAAGAGAGATAGCAGGCAGTGTGTGTGGGTGAGAGATGGAGAAAGAATGCAGGAAATGTGTGTGTGTGAGAGATGGGGAAAGAGTTCAGGCAGTGTGTGGGTGAGAGATAAGGGAGTGTGGAGGCAGTGTGTGTGTGGATGAGAGATGGAGAGAGTGGAGGCAGTGTGTGTGAGAAAGAGATGGAGAGAGAGTGGAGGCAATGTGTGTAGGTGAGAGATGGAGAGAGAGTGGAGACATTGTGTCTAAAAGAGATGGAGAGAGACTGGAGGCAGTGTCCGTGGATGAGAGCTAGAGAGAGTGCAGGCAGTGTGTGTGGGTGAGAGATTGAGAGAGAGTGCAGACAGTGTGTGTGAGTGAGATGTAGAGTATGGAGGCAGTGCTTGAGTGAAAGATATAGAAAGAATGAATGCAGTGTTTGTGGGTGAGAGATAAGGGAGCGTGGATGCATTGTGTGTGAGTTTGAGATGGAGAGAGAGAGTGCAGGCAGATTGTGTGAGTGAGAGATGAAGAGAGAGTGGAGGCAGTGTGTGTGGGTGAGAGATGGAGAGAGAGTGGAGGAAGAGTGTGTGTGTGAGAGATGGAGAGAGATTGGAGGCGGTGTGTGTGGATGAGAGATAGAGAGTGGAGGCATTTTTTGTGAGAGAGATATGGAGAAAGAGTGGAGGCAGTGTGTGAGGGTGAGAGATAAGGGAGAGTGGAGGCAGTGTGTGTGAGAGAGAGATGGAGAGAGAGAGCAGGCAGTGTGTGTGTGAGAGAGATGGAGAGAGTGGAGGCAGTGTGTGTGAGTGAGAGATGAAGCGAGAGTGGAGAAGGTGTGAATGAGTGAGAGATGGAGAAAGAGTGGGGGCAGTGTGTGTGGGTGAGAGATAGAAAGAGCAGCACATTGTGTGTGGATGAGAGATAGAGAGAGTGAAGGCAATGTGTGTGGAAGAGAGTTGGAGAGAGAGTGGAGGCAGTGTGTTTGCGTGAGAAAATAGAGATAGAGTGGAGGCAGTGTGTGTGGGTGAGAGATGGAGAGAGAGTGGGGCAGTGTGTTTGTTTGAGAGATGGAGAGAGAGTGGAGGGAGTGTGTGTGAGAGAGAAGGAGAGAGAGTGGAAGCAATGTGTGTGAGTGAGAGATGGAGAATGAGTGGACGCAGTGTGTGTGAGTGAGAGATAGAGAGAGTTTAGAGGCATTGTGTGTGAGAGAGATGGAGAGAGAGTGGAGGCCGTGTGTGAGTGAGAGAGATTGAGACAGAGTGCAGGCAGTGTGGGTGAGTGAGATGGAGAGAGAGTGGATGCAGTGTTTGTTGGTGAGAGATAGAGAGAGCGGAGGCAGTGTTTGTGGGTGAGAAATAAGTGAGAGTGGAGGCAGTGTGTGTGAGTGAGAGATGGAGAGAGAGTGTGCAGGCTGTGTGTGTGAGTGATAGATGGATAGAGACTGGAGGCAGTGTGTGTGGGCGAGAGATAAGGGAGAGTGGATGCAGTGTGTGTCAGTGAGAGATGGAGAGAGAGTGGAGGCAGTGTGTTTGTGAGAGAGATAGAGAGTGGAGGCAGTGTGTGTGTGTGAGAGATGAAGAGAGAGTGGAGGCAGTGTTTGTGGGTCAGAGGTGGAGAGAGAGTGAAGATAGTGTGTGTGTGTGAGAGATGGAGAGAGAGTGGAGGAAGTGTGTGTGGGTGAGATATGGAGACAGAGTGGAGGCAGTGTGAGTGTGGGTGAGAGATAGAGAGAGATTGGAGACAGTGTGTGTGCATGAGAGAAAGAGAGCGTGTGTAGGCAGTGTGTATGGGTGACAGATAAAGAGAGAGTGGAAGCAGTGTGTGTGGGTGAGAGATGTAGAGAGAGTGGAGGCATTATTTGTGGGTGAGAGATAAGGGAGAGTCGAAGCAGTGTGTGTGAGTTAGAGATGGAGAGAGTGTGCAGGCAGTGTGTCTGGGTGAGAGATGGAGAGAGAGTGGAGGCAGAGTGTGAGGGTGACAGATGGAGAGAGAGTGGAGGCATTGTGAGTGTGGGTGAGAGATAGAGAGAGAGTGGAGGCAGTGTGTGTGCATGAGAGAAAGAGTGAGAGTGGAGGCAGTGTGTGGGTGAGAGATGAAGAGGGAGTGGAGGCAGTGTGTGTGAGAGAGATGGAGAGAGACTGGAGGCAGTATGTGTGTTTGAGATAGATAGAACGAGAGTGCAGACAGTGTGTGTGAGACAGATGGAGAGAGAGTGGAGGCAGTGTGTGCGAGAGAGATGAATATAGATTGGAAGCATTGTGTGGGTGAGAGATGGAGAGACAGTGGAGGCAGCGTGTGTGAGAGAGATAGAGAGAGAGTGGGGGCAGTGTGTATGAGTGAGAGATAGATAGAGAGAAAGCAGTGTGTGAGTGAGAGAGTTTGAGAGTGATTGCAGGCAATGTATGTGAGTGAGAAGGAGACAGAGTGAAGGCAGTGGGTGTGGGTGAGAGATAGATAGAGAGTAGAGGCAATGGGTGTGGGTGAGAGATAAGGGAGATTGGAGGCAGTGTGTGTGAGAGAGATGGAGAGAGAGTGGAGGCAGTGTGTGTGAGTGAGAGATGGAGAGAGAGTGGAGGTACTGTGTGTGGGTGAGATATGGAGAGCGTTTGGAGGCAGTGTGTGTGGGTGAGAGATAGAGAGAGAGTGGAGGTAGTGTGTGTGAGAGAGACGGAGAGAGAGTGGAGGCAGTTTCTGTGAGAGAGAGATGATGACAGCATGCAGGCAGTGTGTCTGTGTGAGAGATAGAGAGAGAATGCAGGCAGTGTGTGAGGGAGATGGAGAGAGAGTGAAGGCAGTGATAGTTGGTGAGAGATAGAGAGATTGGAGGCAGTGTGTGTTTGTGAGAGATAGATAGAGTGTGCAGGCAGTGTGTGTGTGAGATGGAGAGAGTGTGGAGGCAGTGTGTGATTGAGAAAGTTTGAAAGAGAGTGCAGGCAGTGTGTGTGGGTGAGAGATAAGGGAGAGTGGCGGCATTGCGTGTGAGTGAGAGATGGTGACAGAGTGCAGGCAGTGTGTGTGAGTGAGAGATGGAGAGAGAGTGCAGGCAGTGTGTGTAGGTGAGATAGACAGAGAGTGGTGGCAGTGTGTGTGGGTGAGAGATGGAGAGAGAGTGGAGGCAGTGTGTGTGCGTGTGAGAGTGAGCGAGAGTGGAGGCAGTGTGTGTGGGCGAGAAATGGTGAGAGAGTGGACGCAGTGTGAGTGGGAGAGAGATAGATAGAGAGTGGAGGCAGTATGTGTGGTTGAGAGATAAGGGAGAGTGGATGCAGTGGATGTAAGTGAGAGATGGAGAGAGAGCGGAGGTAGTGTGTGTGTGTGAGAGATGGAGAGAGAGTGCAGGCAGTGTGTGTTTGTGAGAGATGGAGAGATATTGCAGGCAGTGTGTGTAGGTGAGGAATGGAGAGCGAGTGCAGGCAGTGTGTGTTTGTGAGAGATGGAGAGAGAGTGCAGGCAGTGTGTGTGTGAGAGAGATAGAGAGATAATGCAGGCAGTGTGTGTGGTGAGAAATGGAGAGAGAGTGCAGGCAGTGTGTGTGTGAGAGAGATGGAGAGATAGTGCAAGCAGTGTGTGTGGGTGAGAAATGTTGAGAGAGTGCAGGCTGTGTGTTTGTGTGAGAGATGGAGAGAGAGTGCAGGCAGTGTGTTTGTGTGAGAGATGGAGAGAGAGTGCAGGCAGTGTGTGTGGATGAGAGATAGAGAGTGTGCAGTCAATGTGTGTGTGTGAGAGATGAAGAAATAATGGAGGCACTGTGTCTGAGTGAGAGTTGGAGAGAGAGTGCAGGCAGTTTGTGTGAGAGATGAAGATATAGTGCAGGCAGTGTCTGTGTGTGAGAGATGGAGCGAGTGGGGAGACAGGTTGTGTGGGTGAGAGATGAAGAAATAGTGCAGGCAATGTGTGTGGAAGTGACATGGAGAGAGAGTGGAGGCACTGTGTGTGAGAAAGAAAATAAGAGAGAGTGCAGGCAGTGTGTGTGGGCGAGAGATGGAGAGAGAATGGAGGCAGTGTTTGTGAGAGAGATGGAGAGAGAGTGGAGGCAATGTGTGGGTGAGAGATGGAGAGAGCGTGGAGGCAGTGTGTGTGAGAGAGATGGAGAGAGAGTGGAGGCAGTGAGTGTAGCTGAGATAGAGAGAGAGTGCAGGCAGGGTGCGTGAGTGAGAGATGGTGAGAGAGTGCAGGCAGTGTGTGGGTGCGAGATGGAGAGAGAGTGGAGCCAGTGTGTGTGTGTGTGAGAGTGAGAGAGAGTGGAGGCAGTGTGTGTGGGTGAGAGATGGAGAGAGAGTGGAGGCAGTGCGTGTGGGTGAGAGATAGAGAGTGGAGGCAGTGTGTGTGGTTGAGAGATGGAGACAGAGCGGAGGTAGTGTGTGTGAGTGAGAGATGGAGAGAGAGTGGAGGCAGTGTGTGTGGGTGACAGATATAGAGAGAGTGGATGCAGTGTGTGTGGGTGAGAGATGGAGAGAGAGTGGAGGCAGTGTGTGTGTGTGAGAGATGGAGAGAGAATGGGGACAGTGGGTGTGTGTGAGAGATAGAGATAGAGTGGAGGCATTGTGTGTGTATGAGAGATGGAGAGATAGTGAAGGCAGTGTGTGTGTCTGAGAGAAGGAGAGAAAGTGCAGGCAGTTTGTGAGAGATGGAGAGAGAAGGGGGCAGTGTGTGTGGGTGAGAGATAGATAGAGAGTGGAGGTAGTGTGTGTTTGTGAGAGATTGAGAGAGAGTGCAGGCAGTGTGTGTGTGTGAGAGATGGAGAGATAGTGCAGGCAGTGTTTGTGGGTGAGTGATATAGAGAAAGTGGAGGTAGTGTGTGTGGGAGAGACGGAGAGAGAGTGGAGGAAGTGTGTGTGAGAGAGAGATGAAGAGAGCGTGCAGGCAGTGTGTCTGGGTGAGAGATAGAGAGAGAAAGCAGGCAGTGTGTGAGTGAGAAATGGAGAGAGAGTGCAGGCAGTGTATGTGAGTGAGAGATGGAGAGATCGTGTAGGCAGTGTATGTGGGTGAGAGATAGAGAGGGAGAGTGGATTCCGTCTGTGTGTGTGAGAGATGGAGAAAGAGTGCAGGCAGTGTGTGTGGATGAGAGATGGAGAGAGAGTGCATGCAGTGTGTGTGGATGAGAGAGAGAGAGTGTGAAAGCAGTGTGTGTGGGTGAGAGATGGAGAGAGATTGCAGGCAGTGTGTGTGAGAGAGTTGAAGAGAGAGAGCAGGCAGTGTGTGTGGCTGATAGATGGAGAAAGAGTGCAGGCAGTTTGTGTGGAAGAGAGATGGTGAGGGAGTGAAGGCAGTGTGTGTGAGTGAGAGATGAAGAGAGAGTGGAGGCAGTGTGTGTGTGTGTGAGAGAGATGGAGAGAGAGTGTGCAGGCAGTGTGTGAGGGTGAGAGATGGAGAGCGATTGCAGGCAGTGTGTGTGGGTGAGTGATAGAGAGAGAGAGTGGAGGTAGTGTGTGTGAGAGAGACGGAGAGAGAGTGGAGGCAGTGTGTGTGGGAGAGACATGAAGAGAGCGTGCAGGCAGTGTGTCTGGTTGAGAGATAGAGAGAGAAAGAAGGCAGTGTGTGTGATTGAGAGATGGAGAGAGAGGGCATGCAGTTTGTGTGAGTGAGAGATGGAGAGAGCCTGCAGGCAGTGTATGTGAGTGAGAGATGGAGAGATCATGTAGGCAGTGTTTGTAGGTGAGAGATAGACAGAGTGGAGGCAGTGTGTCTGGGTGAGAGATAGAGAGAGAAAGAAGGCAGTGTGTTTGTGTGAGAGATGGAGAGAGAGTGCAGTCAGTGCATGTGAGTGAGAGATGGAGAGATCGTGTAGGCAGTGTGTCTGGGTGAGAGAAATAGAGAGAGAGTGGATTCCGTGTGTGTGTGTGAGAGATGGAGAAAGAGTGCAGGCAGTGTGTGTGGATGAGAGATGGAGAGAGAGTGCAGGCAGTGTGTGTGGATGAGAGAAAGAGAGTGTGCAGGCAGTGTGTGTAGGTGAGAGATGGAGAGAGATTGCAGGCAGTGTGTGTGAGAGAGTTGAAGAGAGAGAGCAGGCAGTGTGTGTGAGTGAGAGATGGAGAGATTGTGTAGGCAGTGTGTGTGTGAGAGATAGAGACAGATTGTGGATTCCGTGAGTGTGTGTGACTGAGAGATGGATATAGAGTGCAGGCAGTGTGTGTGTGTGAGAGATGAAGAGATAATGGAGGCACTGTGTTTGAGTGAGAGATGGAGAGAGAGTGCAGGCAGTGTGTGTGAGAGATGCAGAGATAGTGGAGGAAGGGTATGTGGGTGAGAGATGGATTGAGAGTGCAGGTAGTGTGTGTGACAGAGTTGAAGATATAGTGCAGGCAGTTTGTGTGTGTGAGAGATGAAGAAATAGTGCTGGAGGTGTGTGTGGAAGAGACATGGAGAGAGAGTGGAGGCAGTGTGTGTGGGTGAGAGATGGAGAGAGAGTGGAGGCAGTGTGTGTGTGTGTGTGAGAGATCGAGAGAGAGTGCAGGAAGTATTTGGGTGTGAGAGATGGAGAGAGAGTGCAGGCTGTGGGTGTGTGAGAGATTTGAAGATCTAGTGCAGGCAGTGTGTGTGTGTGAGAGATGGAGAAATAGTGCAGGCAGTGTGTTTGGAAGAGACATGGAGAGAAAGTGGAGGCATTGTGTGTGGGTGAGAGATGGAGAGAGAGTGGAGGCAGTGTGTGCGGGCGAGATATAAGGGAGAGTGGAGGCAGTGTGTGTGAGAGAGATGAAGAGAGAGTGGAGGCAGTGTGTGTGGGTGTGAGATAATGGAGAGTGAAGACAGTGTGTGTGAGAGAGAGAGATGGAGAGGGAGAGCATGCAGTGTGTTTGTGTGTGAGAGATGGACATATAAATGAGGCACAGTGTGTGAGTATGAGATGGAGAGAGTGTAAAGGCAGTGTGTGTAGGTTAGAGATAAATAGAGAGTGGATGCAATGTGTATGGGTGTGGGATGGAGAGAGAGTGGAGGCTGTATGTGTGTGTGAGAGATGAAGAGAGAATGGGGACAGTGTGTGTGGGTGAGATATAGCGAGAGAGTGGAGGCAGTGTGTGTGTGTGAGAGATGGAGGGAGAGGGGAGGCAGTGTGTGTGTGTGAGAGATGGAGAGAGAGTGGAGGCAGTGTGTCTGGGTGAGAGATAAGTGAGAGTGGATGCAGTGTGTGTGAGAGAGAGATTGAGAGAGAGTGGAGGCAGTCTGTGTGGGTGACAGATCAGGGAGATTCGAGGAAGTGTGTGTGAGAGAGAGATGGAGAGAGAGAGCGGGCAGTGTATTTGTGAGAGATGGAGAGAGAAAGTGCAGGCAGTGTGTGTGAGTGAGAGATGAAGAGAGTGTGGAGACAGTGTGTGTGAGTGACAGATGAAGAAAGTGTGCGGGCAGTGTGTGTGTGTGAGAGAGATTGAGATAGATTGGAGGCAGTGTGTGTGTGTGTGAGATAGAGAGAGTGGAGGCAGTGTGTCTGGGTAAGAGATGGAGAGAGAGGGGAGGCAGTGTGTGTGTATGAGAGATGGAGAGAGAGTGCAGGCAGTGTATGTGAGTGAGAGATGGAGTGATCGTGTAGGCAGTGTTTGTGGGTGAGAGATAGAGAGAGAGTGGAGGCAGTGTGTGTGAGAGAGAAATGAAGAGAGCGTGCAGGCAGTGTGTGTGGGTGAGAGATAGAGAGAGAGAAAGGATTCCGTGTGTGTGTGTGAGAGACGGAGAAAGAGTGCAGGCAGTGTGTGTGGATGAGAGATGGAGAGAAAGTGGAGACAGTGTGTGTGAGTGAGAGATGGAGAGAGCGTGCAGGCAGTGTGAGTGGGTGAGAGATAGAGAGAGAGTGGAGGCCGTGTGTGTGGATGAGAGATGGAAGAGAGAGTGGAGGCAGTGTGTGAGGGTGAGAGATGGAGAAAGAGTGGAGACAGTGAGTGTGGGTGAGAGATGGAAAGAGTGCAGGCAGTGTGTATGAGTGAGATGGAGAGAGTGTGGAGGCAGTGTGTGAGTGAGAGTGATTGAAAGAGAGTGCAGGCAGTTTGTGTGAGTGAGAGATGGAGAGAGAGTGCAGGCAGTGTGTTTGGCTGAGATATAGAGAGAGAGTGGAGGCAGTGTGTGAGGGTGAGAGATGGAGAGAGAGTGGAGGCAGTGTGTGTGGGAGAGATAGATAGAGAGTGGAGACAGTGTGTGTGAGTGAGAAATGGAGAGAGTGGATGCAGTGTGTGTGTGTGAGAGATGGAGAGAGAAGGGGGCAGTGTGTGTGGGTGAGAGATAGATAGAGAGTGGAGGTAGTGTGTGTTTGTGAGAGATTGAGAGAGAGTGCAGGCAGTGTTTGTGTGTGAGAGATGGAGAGATAGTGCAGGCAGTGTTTGTGGGTGAGTGATATAGAGAAAGTGGAGGTAGTGTGTGTGGGAGAGACGGAGAGAGAGTGGAGGAAGTGTGTGTGAGAGAGAGATGAAGAGAGCGTGCAGGCAGTGTGTCTGGGTGAGAGATAGAGAGAGAAAGCAGGCAGTGTGTGAGTGAGAAATGGAGAGAGAGTGCAGGCAGTGTATGTGAGTGAGAGATGGAGAGATCGTGTAGGCAGTGTATGTGGGTGAGAGATAGAGAGGGAGAGTGGATTCCGTCTGTGTGTGTGAGAGATGGAGAAAGAGTGCAGGCAGTGTGTGTGGATGAGAGATAGAGAGGGAGAGTGGATTCCGTGTGTGTGGATGAGAGATGGAGAGAGAGTGCATGCAGTGTGTGTGGATGAGAGAGAGAGAGTGTGAAAGCAGTGTGTGTGGGTGAGAGATGGAGAGAGATTGCAGGCAGTGTGTGTGAGAGAGTTGAAGAGAGAAAGCAGGCAGTGTGTGTGGCTGATAGATGGAGAAAGTGTGCAGGCAGTGTGTGTGGAAGAGAGATGGTGAGGGAGTGAAGGCAGTGTGTGTGAGTGAGAGATGAAGAGAGAGTGGAGGCAGTGTGTGTGTGTGTGAGAGAGATGGAGAGAGAGTGTGCAGGCAGTGTGTGAGGGTGAGAGATGGAGAGCGATTGCAGGCAGTGTGTGTGGGTGAGTGATAGAGAGAGAGTGGAGGTAGTGTGTGTGAGAGAGACGGAGAGAGAGTGGAGGCAGTGTGTGTGGGAGAGACATGAAGAGAGCGTGCAGGCAGTGTGTCTGGTTGAGAGATAGAGAGAGAAAGAAGGCAGTGTGTTTGATTGAGAGATGGAGAGAGAGGGCATGCAGTTTGTGTGAGTGAGAGATGGAGAGAGCCTGCAGGCAGTGTATGTGAGTGAGAGATGGAGAGATCGTGTAGGCAGTGTTTGTAGGTGAGAGATAGACAGAGTGGAGGCAGTGTGTCTGGGTGAGAGATGGAGAGAGAGGGGAGACAGTGTGTTTGTGTGAGAGATGGAGAGAGAGTGCAGTCAGTGCATGTGAGTGAGAGATGGAGAGATCGTGTAGGCAGTGTGTCTGGGTGTGAGAAATAGAGAGAGAGTGGATTCCGTGTGTGTGTGTGAGAGATGGAGAAAGAGTGCAGGCAGTGTGTGTGGATGAGAGATGGAGAGAGAGTGCAGGCAGTGTGTGTGGATGAGAGAAAGAGAGTGTGCAGGCAGTGTGTGTAGGTGAGAGATGGAGAGAGATTGCAGGCAGTGTGTGTGAGAGTTGAAGAGAGAGAGCAGGCAGTGTGTGTGAGTGAGAGATGGAGAGATTGTGTAGGCAGTGTGTGTGTGAGAGATAGAGACAGATTGTGGATTCCGTGAGTGTGTGTGACTGAGAAATGGATATAGAGTGCAGGCAGTGTGTGTGTGTGAGAGATGAAGAGATAATGGAGGCACTGTGTTTGAGTGAGAGATGGAGAGAGAGTGCAGGCAGTGTGTGTGAGAGATGCAGAGATAGTGGAGGAAGGGTATGTGGGTGAGAGATGGATTGAGAGTGCAGGCAGTGTGTGTGACAGAGTTGAAGATATAGTGCAGGCAGTGTGTGTGTGTGAGAGATGAAGAAATAGTGCTGGAGGTGTGTGTGGAAGAGACATGGAGAGAGAGTGGAGGCAGTGTGTGTGGGTGAGAGATGGAGAGAGAGTGGAGGCAGTGTGTGTGTGTGTGAGAGATCGAGAGAGAGTGCAGGAAGTATTTGGGTGTGAGAGATGGAGAGAGAGTGCAGGCTGTGGGTGTGTGAGAGATTTGAAGATCTAGTGCAGGCAGTGTGTGTGTGTGAGAGATGGAGAAATAGTGCAGGCAGTGTGTTTGGAAGAGACATGGAGAGAAAGTGGAGGCATTGTGTGTGGGTGAGAGATGGAGAGAGAGTGGAGGCAGTGTGTGCGGGCGAGATATAAGGGAGAGTGGAGGCAGTGTGTGTGAGAGAGATGGAGAGAGAGTGGAGGCAGTGTGTGTGGGTGTGAGATAATGGAGAGTGAAGACAGTGTGTGTGAGAGAGAGAGATGGAGAGGGAGAGCATGCAGTGTGTTTGTGTGTGAGAGATGGACATATAAATGAGGCACAGTGTGTGAGTATGAGATGGAGAGAGTGTGAAGGCAGTGTGTGTAGGTTAGAGATAAATAGAGAGACGATGCAATGTGTATGGGTGTGGGATGGAGAGAGAGTGGAGGCTGTATGTGTGTGTGAGAGATGAAGAGAGAATGGGGACAGTGTGTGTGGGTGAGATATAGCGAGAGAGTGGAGGCAGTGTGTGTGTGTGAGAGATGGAGGGAGAGGGGAGGCAGTGTGTGTGTGTGAGAGATGGAGAGAGAGTGGAGGCAGTGTGTCTGGGTGAGAGATAAGTGAGAGTGGATGCAGTGTGTGTGAGAGAGAGATTGAGAGAGAGTGGAGGCAGTCTGTGTGGGTGACAGATCAGGGAGATTCGAGGAAGTGTGTGTGAGAGAGAGATGGAGAGAGAGAGCGGGCAGTGTATTTGTGTGAGAGATGGAGAGAGAAAGTGCAGGCAGTGTGTGTGAGTGAGAGATGAAGAGAGTGTGGAGACAGTGTGTGTGTGTGACAGATGAAGAAAGTGTGCGGGCAGTGTGTGTGTGTGAGAGAGATTGAGATAGATTGGAGGCAGTGTGTGTGTGTGAGAGAGAGAGAGTGGAGGCAGTGTGTCTGGGTAAGAGATGGAGAGAGAGGGGAGGCAGTGTGTGTGTATGAGAGATGGAGAGAGAGTGCAGGCAGTGTATGTGAGTGAGAGATGGAGTGATCGTGTAGGCAGTGTTTGTGGGTGAGAGATAGAGAGAGAGTGGAGGCAGTGTGTGTGAGAGAGAAATGAAGAGAGCGTGCAGGCAGTGTGTCTGGGTGAGAGATAGAGAGAGAAAGCAGGCAGTGTGTGTGAGTGAGAAATGGAGAGAGAGTGCAGGCAGTGTATGTGAGTGAGAGATGGAGAGATCGTGTAGGCAGTGTATGTGGGTGGGAGATAGAGAGGGAGAGTGGATTCCGTGTGTGTGTGTGAGAGATGGAGAAAGAGTGCAGGCAGTGTGTGTGGATGAGAGATGGAGAGAGAGTGCATGCCGTGTGTGTGGATGAGAGAGAGAGAGTGTGAAAGCAGTGTGTGTGGATGAGAGATGGAGAGAGAGTACAGGCAGTGTGTGTGGATGAGAGTTAGAGAGTGTGCAGGTAGTGTGTGTGGGTGAGTGATAGAGAAAGAGAGTGGAGGTAGCGTGTGTGAGAGAGACGGAGAGAGAGTGGAGGCAATGTGTGTGAGACAGAAATGAAGAGAGCTTTCAGGCAGTGGGTCTGGGTGAGAGATAGAGAGAGAAAGCAGGCAGTGTTTGTGAGTGAGAGATGGAGAGAGAGTGCAGGCAGTGTATGTGAGTGAGATATGGAGAGATCGTGTAGGCAGTGTGTATGCATGAGAGACAGAGAGAGAGAGTGGATTCCGTGATTGTGTGTGACAGATGGAGAAAGATTGCAGGCAGTGTGTGTGGATGAAAGATAGAGAGTGTGCAGGCGGTGTGTGTGGGTGAGAGATGGAGAGAGATAGCAGGCAGTGTGTGTGAGACAGTTGAAGAGAGAGAGCAGGCAGTGTGTGTGGCTGATAGATGGAGAAATATTGCAGGCAGTGTGTGTGGAAGAGAGATGGTGAGGGAGTGCAGGCATTGTGTGTGAGTGAGGGATGGAGAGAGAGTGCAGGCAGTGTGTGTGTGTGTGAGAGAGATGGAGAGAGAGTGTGCAGGCAGTGTGTGAGGGTGAGACATGGAGAGCGATTGCAGGCAGTGTGTGTGTGAGTGCTAGATAGAGAGAGTGGAGGTGGTGTGTGTGAGAGAGACGGCGAGAGAGTGGAGGCAGAGTGTGTGGGAGAGAGATGAAGAGAGCGTTCAGGCAGTGTGTCTGGGTGAGAGATAGAGAGAGAAAGCAGGCAGTGTGTGTGAGTGAGAGATGGAGAGAGAGTGCAGGCAGTGTATGTGAGTGAGAGATGGAGAGATCGTGTAGGCATTGTTTGTGTGTGAGTGATAGAGAGAGATATTGGATTCCGAGTGTGTGGCTGAGAGATGGAGAAAGAATGCAGGCAGTGTGTGTGGATGAGAGATGGAGAGAGAGTGCAGGCAGTGTGTGTGGATGAGAGATGAAGAGATAATGGAGGCACTGTGTTTGAGTGAGAGATGGAGAGAGAGTGCAGGCAGTGTGTCTGAGAGATGCAGAGATAGTGGAGGAAGGGTATGTTGGTGAGAGATGGAGAGAGAGTGCAGTCAGTTTTTGTGAGAGATTTGAAGATATAGTGCAGGCAGTGTGTGTGTGTGAGCGATGGAGAAATAGTGCAGGCAGTGTGTGTGGAAGAGACATGGAGAGAGAGTGGAGGCAGTGTGTGTGGGTGAGAGATGGAGAGAGAGTGCAGGCAGAGTGTGTGGGTGAGAGATGGAGAGAGAGTGGAGGCTGTGTGTGTGGGTGAGAGATCGAGAAAGAGTGCAGGAAGTTTTTGTGTGTGAGAGATGGAGAGAGAGTGCAGGCAGTGTGTGCGAGAGAATTGAAGATATAGTGCAGGCAGTGTGTGAGTGTGAGAGATGGAGAAATAGTGCAGGCAGTGTGTGTGGAAGAGACATCAGGGAGAGTGAAAACAGTGTGTGTGAGAGAGAAATGGAGAGGGAGAGCACGCAGTGTGTGTGTGAGAGAGATGGAGATTGAGATGAGGCAGAGTGTGTGAGTATGAGATGGACACAGTGTTAAAGCAGTGTGTGTAGGTTAGAGATAAATAGAGAGTGGATGCAATGTTTATGGGTGAGGGATGGAGAGAGAGTGGAGGCTGTGTGTGTGTGTGAGAGATGAAGAGAGAATGGGGACAGTGTGTGTGGGTGAGAGATAGCGAGAGAGTGGAGGCAGTGTGTGTGTTTGAGAGATGGAGAGAGAGTGGAGGCAGTGTGTCCGGGTGAGAGATAAGGGAGAGTGGATGCAGTGTGTGTGAGAGAGAGATTGAGAGAGAGTGGAGGCAGTCTGTGTGGGTGACAGATCAAGGAGATTCGAGGAAGTGTGTTTGTGTGAGAGATGGAGAGAGAAAGTGCAGGCAGTGTGTGTGAGTGAGAGATGAAGAGAGTGTGGAGACAGTGTGTGTGTGTGAGAGATGAAGAGAGAATGGGGACAGTGTGTGTGGGTGAGAGATAGCGAGAGAGTGGAGGCAGTGTGTGTGTGTGAGAGATGGAGAGAGAGTGGAGGCAGTGTGTCCAGGTGAGAGATAAGGGAGAGTGGATGCAGTGTGTGTGAGAGAGTGATTGAGAGAGAGTGGAGGCAGTCTGTGTGGGTGACAGATCAAGGAGATTCGAGGAAGTGTGTTTGTGTGAGAGATGGAGAGAGAAAGTGCAGGCAGTGTGTGTGAGTGAGAGATGAAGAGAGTGTGGAGACAGTGTGTGTGAGTGAGAGATGAAAAAAGTGTGCGGGCAGTGTATGTGTGTGAGAGAGATTGAGATAGATTGGCGGCAATGCGTGTGGGTGAGAGATAGAGAGAGTGGAGGCAGTGTGTCTGGGTGAGAGATGGAGAGAGAGGGGAGGCAATGTGTGTGTATGAGAGATGGAGAGAGAGTGCAGGCAGTGTATGAGTGAGAGATGGAGAGATCGTGTAGGCAGTGTTTGTGGCTGAGAGATAGAGAGAGAGTGGAAGTAGTGTGTGTTGGAGAGATGGAGAGAGAGTGGAGGCAGTGTGTGTGAGAGAGAAATGAAGAGAGCGTGCAGGCAGTGTGTCTGGGTGAGAGATAGAGAGAGAAAGCAGGCAGTGTGTTTGAGTGAGAAATGGAGAGAGAGTGCAGGCACTGTGTGCGAGTGAGAGATGGAGAGAGAGTGCAGGCAGTTTGTGAGTGAGAGATGGAGAGATCGTGTAGGCAGTGTATGTGGGTGAGAGAAAGAGAGGGAGAGTGGATTCCGTGTGTGTGTGTGAGAGATGGACAAAGAGTGCAGGCAGTGTGTTTGGATGAGAGATGGAGAGAGAGCGCAGGCCATGTGTGGGTGAGTGATAGAGAGAGAGGTTGGAGGTTGTGTGTGTGAGAGAGACGGAGAGAGAGTGGAGGCAATGTGTGTGAGACAGAAATGAAGAGAGCGTGCAGGCAGGGTGTCTGGGTGAGAGATAGAGAGAGAAAGCAGGCAGTGTGTGTGAGTGAGAGATGGAGACAGAGTGCAGGCAGTGTATGTGAGTGAGAGATGGAGAGATCGTGTAGGCAGTGTGTATGCGTGAGAGATAGAGAGAGAGAGTGGATTCCGTGAGTGTGTGTGAGAGATGGAGAAAGAGTGCAGGCAGTGTGTCTGTATGAGAGATGGAGAGAGAGTGCAGGCAGTGTGTGTGGATGAGAGATAGAGAGTGTGCAGGCAGTGTGTGTGGGTGAGAGATGGAGAGAGATTGCAGGCAGTGTGTGTGAGACAGTTGAAGAGAGAGAACAGGCAATGTTTGTGGCTGATAGATTGAGAAAGTTTGCAGGCAGTGTGTGTGGAAGAGAGATGGTGAGGGAGTGCAGGCAGTGTGTGAGGGTGAGAGATGGAGAGCGATTGCAGGCCGTGTGTATATGAGTGATAGATAGAGAGAGTGGAGGTAGTGTGTGTGAGAGAGATGGAGAGAGAGTGGAGGCAGTGTGTGTGGGAGAGACATGAAGAGAGCATGCAGGCAGTGTGTCTGGGTGAGAGATAGAGAGAGAAAGCGGGCAGTGTGTGTGAGTGAGAGATGGAGAGAGAGTGCAGGCACTGTGTGCGAGTGAGAGATGGAGAGAGAGTGCAGGCAGCGTGTGTGAGTGAGAGATGGAGAGATCGTGTAGGCATTGTTTGTGTGTGAGTGATAGAGAGAGATAGTGGATTCCGAGTGTGTGACTGAGAGATGGAGAAAGAGTGCAGGCAGTGTGTGTGGATGAGAGATGGAGAGAGAGTACAGGCAGTGTGTGTGGATGAGAGATAGAGAGTGTGCAGGCAGTGTGTGTGGGTGAGTGATAGAGAAAGAGAGTGGAGGTAGCGTGTGTGAGAGAGATGGAGACAGAATGGAGGCAATGTCTGTGAGACAGAAATGAAGAGAGCTTGCAGGCAGTGTGTCTGGGTGAGAGATAGAGAGAGAAAGTAGGCAGTGTGTGTGAGTGAGAGATGGAGAGAGAGTGCAGGCAGTGTATGTGAGTGAGAGATGGAGAGATCGTGTAGGCAGTTTGAATGCATGAGAGATAGTGAGAGAGAGTGGATTCCGTGTGTGTGTTTGAGAGATGGAGAAAGAGTGCAGGCAGTGTGTGTGGATGAAAGATAGAGAGTGTGCAGGCAGTGTGTGTGGGTGAGAGATGGAGAGAGATTGCAGGCAGTGTGTGTGAGAGAGTTGAAGAGAGAGAGCAGGCAGTGTGTGTGGCTGATAGATGAAGAAAGAGGGCAGGCAGTGTGTGTGGAAGAGAGATGGTGAGGGAGTGCAGGCAGTGTGTGTGAGTGAGGGATGGAGAGAGAGTGGAGGCAGTGTGTGTGTGTGTGAGAGAGATGGAGAGAGAGTGTGCAGGCAGTGTGTGAGGGTGAGAGATGGAGAGCGATTGCAGTCAGCGTGTGTGTGAGTGATAGATAGAGAGAGTGTAGGTAGTGTGTGTGAGAGAGATGGCGAGAGAGTGGAGGCAGAGTGTGTGGGAGAGAGATGAAGAGAGCGTGCAGGCAGTATGTCTGGGTGAGAGATAGAGAGAGAAAGCAGGCAGTGTGTGTGAGTGAGAAATGGAGAGAGAGTGTATGTGAGTGAGAGATGGAGAGATCGTGTAGGCAGTGTATGTGGGTAAGAGATAGAGAGAGAGTGGAATCCGTCTGTGTGTGTGAGAGATGGAGAGAGTGTGTGCAGGCAATGTCTGAGAGTGAGAGAGTGGAGGCAGTGTGTGTGTGTGTGTGTGAGAGAGGTGGGTGAGAGAGTGTGCAGGCAGTGTGTGAGGGTGAGAGATGGAGAGCGATTGCAGGCAGTGTGTGTGGGTGAGTGACAGAGCGAGAGAGTGGAGGTAGTGTGTGTGGGAGAGACGGAGAGAGAGTGGCGACAGTGTGTGAGAGAGAGGTGAAGAGAGCGTGCAGGCAGTGTGCTTGGATAAGAGATGGAGAGAGAGTGCAGGCAGTGTGTGTGGATGGGAGATAGAGAGTGTGCAGGCAGTGTGTCTGTATGAGAGATGGAGAGAGAGTGCAGGCAGTGTGTGTGGATGAGAGATGGAGAGTGTGCAGGCAGTGTGTGTGGGTGAGAGATGGAATGAGATTGCAGGCAGTGTGTGTGAGACAGTTGAAGAGAGAGAGCAGGCAATGTGTGTGGCTGATAGATGGAGAAAGATTGCAGGCAGTGTGTGTGGAAGAGAGATGGTGAGGGAGTGCAGGCAGTGTGTGTGAGTGAGAGATGGAGAGAGAGTGGAGGCAGTGTGTGTGTGTGAGAGAGATTGAGAGAGAGTGTGCAGGCAGTGTGTGAGGGTGAGAGATGGAGAGCGATTGCAGGCAGTGTGTATGTGAGTGTTAGATAGAGAGAGTGGAGGTAGTGTGTGTGAGAGAGACGGCGAGAGAGTGGAGGCAGAGTGTGTGGGAGAGAGATGAAGAGAGCGTGCAGGCAGTGTGTCTGGGTGAGAGATATAGAGAGATAGCAGGCAGTGTGTGTGAGTGAGAAATTGAGAGAGAGTGCAGGCAGTGTATGTGAGTGAGAGATGGAGAGATCGTGTAGGCAGTGTATGTGGGTGAGAGATAGAGAGAGAGAGTGGATTCCGTCTGTGTGTGTGAGAGATGGAGAGAGTGTGTGCAGGCAATGTGTGAGGGTAAGACAGTGGAGGCAGTTTCTGTGTGAGAGAGATGGAGTGAGAGTGTGCAGGCAGTGTGTGAGGGTGAGAGATGGAGAGCAATTGCAGGCTGTGTGTGGTGGTGAGTGATAGAGAGAGAGAGTGGAGGTAGTGTGTGTGGGAGAGACGGAGAGAGAGTGGCGACAGTGTGTGAGAGAGAGATGAAGAGAGCGTGCAGGCAGTCTGCTTGGATAAGAGATGGAGAGAGAGTGCAGGCAGTGTGTGTGGATGGGAGATAGAGAGTGTGCAGGCAGTGTGTGTGGGTAAGAGATGGAGAGAGATTGCAGGCAGTGTTTGTGAGAGATTTGAAGAGACAGAGCAGGCCGCGTGTGTGGCTGATAGATGGAGAAAGAGTGCAGGCAGTGTGTGTGTGTGTGTGAGAGATAGAGAGGGAGAGTGGATTCCATGTGTGTGTGTGAGAGATGGACAAAGAGTGCAGGCAGTGTGTTTGGATGAGAGATGGAGAGAGAGTGCAGGCCGTGTGTGTGGGTGAGTGATAGAGAGAGAGAGTAGACGTTGTGTGTGTGAGAGAGACGGAGAGAGAGTGGAGGCAGTGTGTGTGAGACAGAAATGAAGAGAGCATGCAGGCAGTGTGTCTGGGTGAGATATAGAGAGAGAAAGCAGGCAGTGTGTGTGAGTGAGAGATGGAGAGAGAGTGCAGGCAGTGTATGTGAGTGAGAGATAAAGAGATCGTGTAGGCAGTGTGTATGCGTGAGAGATAGAGAGAGAGTGGATTCCGTGAGTGTGTGTGAGAGATGGAGAAAGAGTGCAGGCAGTGTGTGTGGAAGAGAGATGGTGAGGCAGTGCAGGCAGTGTGTGAGGGTGAGACATGGAGAGCGATTGCAGGCAGTGTGTGTGAGTGAGAGATGGAGAGAGAGTGCAGGCACTGTGTGTGAGTGAGAGATGGAGAGAGAGTGCAGGCAGTGTGTGTGAGTGAGAGATGGAGAGATCATGTAGGCATTGTTTGTGTGTGAGTGATAGAGAGAGATAGTGGATTCCGAGTGTGTGACTGAGAGATGGAGAAAGAGTGCAGGCAGTGTTTGTGGATGAGAGATGGAGAGAGAGTACAGGCAGTGTGTGTGGATGAGAGATAGAGAGTGTGCAGGCAGTGTGTGTGGGTGAGTGATAGAGAGAGAGAGTGGAGGTAGTGTGTGTGAGAGAGACGGAGAGAGAGTGGAGGCAATGTGTGTGAGACAGAAATGAAGAAAGCTTGCAGGCAGTGGGTCTGGGTGAGAGATAGAGAGAGAAAGCAGGCAGTGTTTGTGAGTGAGAGATGGAGAGATCGTGTAGGCAGTGTGTATGCATGAGAGATAGAGAGAGAGAGTGGATTCCGTGAGTGTGTGTGAGAGATGGAGAAAGATTGCAGGCAGTGTATGAGGATGAAAGATAGAGAGTGTGCAGGCAGTGTGTGTGGGTGAGAGATGGAGAGAGATTGCAGGCAGTGTGTGTGAGACAGTTGAAGAGAGAGAGCAGGCAGTGTGTGCGGAAGAGAGATGGTGAGGGAGTGCAGGCGTTGTGTGTGAGTGAGGGATGGAGAGAGTGTGGAGGCAGTGTGTGTGTGTGTGTGCAAGAGATGGAGAGAGAGTGTGCAGGGACTGTGTGAGGGTGAGAGGTGGAGAGCGATTGCAGGCAGTGTGTGCGTGAGTGATAGATAGAGACAGTGGAGGTAGTGTGTGTGAGAGAGACGGCGAGACAGTGGAGGCAGTGAGTGTGGGAGAGAGATGAAGAGAGCGTGCAGGCAGTGTGTCTGGGTGAGAGATAGAGAGAGAAAGCAGGCAGTGTGTGTGAGTGAGAGATGGAGAGAGAGTGCAGGCACTGTGTGTGAGTGAGAGATGGAGAGAGATGCAGGCAGTGTTTGTGAGTGAGAGATGGAGAGATCGTGTAGGCATTGTTTGTGTGTGAGTGATAGAGAGAGATAGTGGATTCCGTGTGTGTGACTGAGAGATGGAGAAAGAATGCAGGCAGTGTGTGTGGATGAGAGATAGAGAGAGAGTGCAAGTAGTGTGTGTGAGAGAGATGGAGAGAGAGTGGATGCAGTGTCTGTGAGAGAGAAATGAAGAGAGCGTGCAGGCAGTGTGTGTGGGTAAGAGTTGGAGAGAGATTGCAGGCAGTGTTTGTGAGAGAGTTGAAGAGACAGAGCAGGCCGTGTGTGTGGCTGATAGATGGAGAAAGAGTGCAGGCAGTGTGTGTGTGTGAGAGAGAGAGAGAGAGAGTGGATTCCGTGTGTGTGTGTGAGAGATGGACAAAGAGTGCAGGCAGTGTGTTTGGATGAGAGATGGAGAGAGAGTGCAGGCTGTGTGTTGGGTGAGTGGTAAAGAGAGGGAGTGGAGGTTGTGTGTGTGAGAGAGAAGGAGAGAGAGTGGAGGCAATGTGTGTGAGAGAGAAATGAAGAGAGCGTGCAGGCAGTGTGTCTGGGTGAGAGATAGAGAGAGAAAGCAGGCAGTGTGTGTGAGTGAGAGATGGAGAGAGAGTGCAGGCAGTGTATGTGAGTGAGAGTTGGAGAGATCGTGTAGGCAGTGTGTATGCGTGAGAGATAGAGAGAGAGAGTGGATTCCGTGAGTGTGTGTGAGAGATGGAGAAAGAGTGCAGGCAGTGTGTCTGTATGAGAGATGGAGAGAGAGTGCAGGTTGTGTGTGCGGATGAGAGATAGAGAGTGTGCAGGCAGTGTGTGTGGGTGAGAGATGGAGAGAGATTGCAGGCAGTGTGTGTGAGACAGTTGAAGAGAGAGAGCAGGCAATGTGTGTGGCTGATAGATGGAGAAAGATTGCAGGCAGTGTGTGTGGAAGAGAGATGGTTAGGGAGTGCAGGCAGTGTGTGTGAGTGAGAGATGGGGAGAGAGTGGAGGCAGTGTGTGTGTGTAAGAGAGATGGAGAGAGAGTGTGCAGCCAGTGTGTGAGGGTGAGAAATGGAGAGTGATTGCAGGCAGTGTGTATGTGAGTGATAGATAGAGTGGAGGTAGTGTGTGTGAGAGAGACGGCGAGAGAGTGGAGGAGAGAGATGAAGAGAGCGTGCAGGCAGTGTGTCTGGGTGAGAGATAGAGAGAGAAAGCAGGCAGTGTGTGTGAGTGAAAAATGGAGAGAGAGTGCAGGCAGTGTATGTGAGTGAGAGATGGAGAGATTGTGTAGGCAGTGTATGTGGGTGAGAGATAGAGAGAGAGAGTGGATTCCATCTGTGTGTGTGAGAGATGGAGAGATTGTGTGCAGGCAATGTGTGAGGGTGAGAGAGTGGAGGCAGTGTGTTTGTGTGTGAGAGAGATGGAGTGAGAGTGTGCAGGCAGTGTGTGAGGGTGAGAGATGGAGAGCGATTGCAGGCAGTGTGTGTGGGTGAGTGATAGAGAGAGAGAGTGGAGGTAGTGTGTGTGGGAGAGACGGAGAGAGAGTGGATACAGTGTGTGAGAGAGAGATGGAGAGAGAGTGCAGGCAGTGTGTGTGGATGGGAGATAGAGAGTGTGCAGGAAGTGTGTGTGGGTAAGAGATAGAGAGAGAAAGCAGGCAGTGTGTGTGAGTGAGAGATGGAGAGAGAGTGCAGGCAGTGTATGTGAGTGAGAGATGGAGAGATCGTGTAGGCAGTGTGTATGCATGAGAGATAGAGAGAGTGGATTCCGTGAGTGTTTGTGAGAGATGGAGAAAGAGTGCAGGCAGTGTGTGTGGATGAAAGATAGAGAGTGTGCAGGCAGTGTGTGTGGGTGAGAGATGGAGAGAGAAAGCAGGCAGCGTGTGTGAGTGAGAAATGGAGAGAGAGTGCAGGCAGTGTATGTGAGTGAGACATGGAGAGATCGTGTAGGCAGTGTATGTGGGTGAGAGATAGAGAGAGAGAGTGGAATCCGTCTGTGTGTGTGAGAGATGGAGAAAGAGTGCAGGCAGTGTGTGTGGATGAGAGATGGAGAGAGAGTGCATGCAGTGTGTGTGGATGAGAGAGACAGAGTGTGAAAACAGTGTGTGTGGGTGAGAGATGGAGTGAGAGTGCAGGCAGTGTGTGTGAGAGAGTTGAAGAGAGAGAGCAGGCAGTGTGTGTGGCTGATAGATGGAGAAAGAGGGCAGGCAGTGTGTGTGGAAGAGAGATGGTGAGGGAGTGAAAGCAGTGTGTGTGAGTGAGAGATGGAGAGAGAGTGGAGGCAGTGTGTGTGTGTGTGTGTGAGAGAGATGGAGAGAGAGTGTGCAGGCAGTGTGTGAGGGTGAGAGATGGAGAGTGATTGCAGGCAGTGTGTGTGGGTGAGTGATAGGGAGAGAGAGTGGAGGTAGTGTGTGTGGGAGAGACGGAGAGAGAGTGGAGACAGTGTGTGAGAGGGAGATGAAGAGAGTGTGCAGGCAGTGTGCTTGGATAAGAGATGGAGAGAGAGTGCAAGCAGTGTGTGTGGATGGGAGATAGAGAGTGTGCAGGCACTGTGTGTGGGTAAGTGTTGGAGAGAGATTGCAGGCAGTATTTGTGAGAGAGTTGAAGAGACAGAGAAGGCCGTGTGTGTGGCTGATAGATGGAGAAAGAGTGCAGGCAGTGTGTGTGTGTGAGAGATAGAGAGAGAGAGTGGATTCCGTGTGTGTGTGTGAGAGATGGACAAAGAGTGCAGGCAGTGTGTGTGTGTGAGAGATAGAGAGAGAGAGTGGATTCCGTGTGTGTGTGTGAGAGATGGACAAAGAGTGCAGGCAGTGTGTTTGGATGAGAGATGGAGAGAGAGTGCAGGCTGTGTGTTGGGTGAGTGATAGAGAGAGAGAGTGGAGGTTGTGTGTGTGAGAGAGAAGGAGAGAGAGTGGAGGCAATGTGTGTGAGACAGAAATGAAGAGAGCGTGCAGGCAGTGTGTCTGGGTGAGAGATAGAGAGAGAAAGCAGGCAGTGTGTGTGAGTGAGAGATGGAGAGAGAGTGTAGGCAGTGTATGTGAGTGAGAGATGGAGAGATCGTGTAGGCAGTGTGTATGTGTGAGAGATAGAGAGAGAGAATGGATTCCGTGAGTGTGTGTGAGAGATGGAGAAAGAGTGCAGGCAGTGTGTCTGTATGAGAGATGGAGAGAGAGTGCAGGTTGTGTGTGCGGATGAGAGATAGAGAGTGTGCAGGCAGTGTGTGTGGGTGAGAGATGGAGAGAGATTGCAGGCAGTGTGTGTGAGACAGTTGAAGAGAGAGAGCAGGCAATGTGTGTGGCTGATAGATGGAGAAAGTTTGCAGGCAGTGTGTGTGGAAGAGAGATGGTTAGGGAGTGCAGGCAGTGTGTGTGAGTGAGAGAGATGGAGAGAGAGTGTGCAGCGAGTGTGTGAGGGTGAGAAATGGAGAGCGATTGCAGGCAGTGTGTATGTGAGTGATAGATAGAGAGAGTGGAGGTAGTGTGTGTGAGAGAGACGGCGAGAGAGTGGAGGCAGAGAGATGAAGAGAGCGTGCAGGCAGTGTGTCTGGGTGAGAGATAGAGAGAGAAAGCAGGCAGTGTGTGTGAGTGAGAAATGGAGAGAGAGTGCAGGCAGTGTATGTGAGTGAGAGATGGAGAGATCATGTAGGCAGTGTATGTGGGTGAGAGATAGAGAGAGAGAGTGGATTCCGTCTGTGTGTGTGAGAGATGGAGAGAGTGTGTGCAGGCAATGTGTGACGGTGAGAGATTGGAGGCAGTGTGTGTGTGAGAGAGATGGAGTGAGAGTTTGCAGGCAGTGTGTGAGGGTGAGTGATAGAGAGAGAGAGTGGAGGTACTGTGTGTGGGAGAGACGGAGAGAGAGTGGAGACAGAGTGTGAGAGAGAGATGAAGAGAGCGTGCAGGCAGTCTGCTTGGATAAGAGATGGAGAGAGAGTGCAGGCAGTGTGTGTGGATGGGAGATAGAGAGTGTGCAGGCAGTGTGTGTGGGTAAGGGATGGAAAGAGATTGCAGGCAGTCTTTGTGAGAGATTTGAAGAGACAGAGCAGGCCGCGTGTGCGGCTGATAGATGGAGAAAGAGTGCAGGCAGTGTGTGTGTGTGAGAGATAGAGAGAGAGAGTGGATACCATGTTTGTGTGTGAGAGATGGACAAAGAGTGCAGGCAGTGTGTTTGGATGAGAGATGGAGAGAGAGTGCAGGCAGTGTGTGAGTGAGAGATGGAGAGAGAGTGCAGGCAGTGTATGTGAGTGAGAGATGGAGAGATCGTGTAGGCATTGTTTGTGTGTGAGTGATAGAGAGAGATAGTGGATTCCGAGTTTGTGACTGAGAGATGGAGAAAGAGTGCAGGCAGTGTGTGTGGATGAGAGATGGAGAGAGAGTACAGGCAGTGTGTGTGGATGAGAGATAGAGAGTGTGCAGGCAGTGTGTGTGGGTGAGTGATAGAGAGAGAGAGTGGAGGTTGTGTGTGTGAGAGAGAAGGAGAGAGAGTGGAGGCAATGTGTGTGAGACAGAAATGAAGAGAGCTTGCAGGCAGTGGGTCTGGGTGAGAGATAGAGAGAGAAAGCAGGCAGTGTTTGTGAGTGAGATATGGAGAGAGAGTGCAGGCAGTGTATGTGAGTGAGAGATGGAGAGATCGTGTAGGCAGTGTGTATACATGAGAGATAGAGAGAGAGAGTGGATTCCGTGAGTGTGTGTGAGAGATGGAGAAAGATTGCAGGCAGTGTATGTGGATGAAAGATAGAGAGTGTGCAGGCAGTGTGTGTGGGTGAGAGATGGAGAGAGATTGCAGGCAGTGTGTGTGGAAGAGAGATGGTGAGGGAGTGCAGGCATTGTGTGTGAGTGAGGGATGGAGAGAGAGTGGAGGCAGTGTGTGTGTGTGTGTGAGAGAGATGGAGAGAGAGTGTGCAGGCAGTGTGTGAGGGTGAGAGGTGGAGAGCGATTGCAGGCAGTGTGTGTGTGAGTGATAGATAGAGAGAGTGGAGGTAGTGTGTGTGAGAGAGACGGCGAGACAGTGGAGGCAGTGAGTGTGGGAGAGAGATGAAGAGAGCGTGCAGGCAGTGTGTCTGGGTGAGAGATAGAGAGAGAAAGCAGGCAGTGCGTGTGAGTGAGAGATGTAGAGAGTGCAGGCACTGTGTGTGAGTGAAATATGGAGAGAGAGTGCAGGCAGTGTTTGTGAGTGAGAGATGGAGAGATCGTGTAGGCATTGTTTGTGTGTGAGTGATAGAGAGAGATAGTGGATTCCGAGTGTGTGACTGAGAGATGGAGAAAGAATGCAGGGCAGTGTGTGTGGATGAGAGATGGAGAGAGAGTGCAGGCAGTGTGTGTGGATGAGAGATGAAGAGATAATGGAGGCACTGTTTTTGAGTGAGAGATGGAGATAGAGTGCAGGCAGTGTGTGTGAGAGATGCAGAGATAGTGGAGGAAGGGTATGTTGGTGAGAGATGGAGAGAGAGTGCAGTCAGTTTTTGTGAGAGAGTTGAAGATATAGTGCAGGCAGTGTGTGTGTGTGAGCGATGGAGAAATAGTGCAGGCAGTGTGTGTGGAAGAGACATGGAGACAGACTGGAGGCAGTGTGTGTGGGTGAGAGATGGAGAGAGAGTGCAGGCAGAGTGTGTGGGTGAGAGATGGAGAGAGAGTGGAGGCAGTGTGTGTGGGTGAGAGATCGAGAAAGAGTGCAGGAAGTTTTTGTGTGTGAGAGATGGAGAGAGAGTGCAGGCAGTGTGTGTGAGAGAGTTGAAGATATAGTGCAGGCAGTGTGTGAGTGTGAGAGATGGAGAAATAGTGCAGGCAGTGAGTGTGGGTGTGAGATAATGGAGCGTGAAGACAGTGTGTGTGAGAGAGAGATGGAGAGGGAGAGCAGGCAGTGTGTCTGTGTGAGAGATGGAGATAGAGATGAGGCAGAGTGTGTGAGTATGAGATGGACACAGTGTTAAGGCAGTGTGTGTAGGTTAGAGATAAATAGAGAGTGGATGCAGTGTGTGTGAGAGAGAGATTGAGAGAGAGTGGAGGCAGTCTGTGTGGCTGACAGATCAAGGAGATTCGAGGAAGTGTGTTTGTGTGAGAGATGGAGAGAGAAAGTGCAGGCAGTGTGTGTGAGTGAGAGATGAAGAGAGTGTGGAGACAGTGTGTGTGAGTGAGAGATGAAAAAAGTGTGCGGGCAGTGTATGTGTGTGAGAGAGATTGAGGTAGATTGGAGGCAATGCGTGTGGGTGAGAGATAGAGAGAGTGGAGGCAGTGTGTCTGGGTGAGAGATGGAGAGAGAAGGGAGGCAATGTGTGTGTATGAGAGATGGAGAGAGAGTGCAGGCAGTGTATGAGTGAGAGATGGAGAGATCGTGTAGGCAGTGTTTGTGGCTGAGAGATAGAGAGAGAGTGGAAGTAGTGTGTGTGAGAGATGGAGAGAGAGTGAAGGCAGTGTGTGTGGATGAGAGATGGAGAGAGAGTGCATGCAGTGTGTGTGGATGAGAGAGAGAGAGTGTGAAAGCAGTGTGTGTGGGTGAGAGATGGAGTGAGATTGCAGGCAGTGTGTGTGAGAGAGTTGAAGAGAGAGAGCAGGCAGTGTGTGTGGCTGATAGTTGGAGAAAGAGGGCAGGCAGTGTGTGTGGAAGAGAGATGGTGAGGGAGTGAAAGCATTGTGTGTGAGTGAGAGATGGAGAGAGAGTGGAGGCAGTGTGTGTGTGTGTGTGAGAGAGATGGAGAGAGAGTATGCAGGCAGTGTGTGAGGGTGAGAGATGGAGAGCGATTGCAGGCAGTGTGTGTGTGAGTGATAGATAGAGAGAGTGGAGGTAGTGTGTGTGAGAGAGATGGAGAGATCGTGGAGGCAGTGTGTGTGAGAGAGAGATGAAGAGAGCGTGCAGGCAGTGTGTCTGGTTGAGAGATAGAGAAAGAAAGCAGGCAGTGTGTGTGATTGAGAAATGGAGAGAGAGTGCATGCAGTTTGTGTGAGTGAGAGATGGAGAGAGACTGCAGGCATTGTATGTGAGTGAGAGATGGAGAGATCGTGTAGGCAGTGTTTGTGGGTGAGAGATGGAGAGAGAGTGCAGGCAGTGCATGTGAGTGAGAGATGGAGAGATCGTGTCGGCAGTGTGTGTGGGTGAGAGATATAGAGAGAGTGTGGATTCCGTGTGTGTGTGTGAGAGATGGAGAAAGAGTGCAGGCAGTGTGTGTGGATGAGAGATGGAGAGAGAGTGCAGGCAGTGTGTGTGGATGAGAGATAGAGAGTGTGCAGGCAGTGTGTGTAGGTGAGAGATGGAGAGAGATTGCAGGCAGTGTGTGTGGGTGAGAGATGGAGAGAGATTGCAGGCAGTGTGTGTGGGTGAGAGATAAGGAAGAGTGGAGGCATTGTGTGTGAGTGAGAGATGGTGACAGAGAGTGCAGGCAGTGTGTGTGAGTGAGAGATGGAGAGACAGTGCAGGCAATGTGTTTGTTTGAGATATAGAGAGAGAGTGGAGGCAGTGTGTGTGGTTGACAGATGGAGAGAGACTGGAGGCAGTGTGTGTGTGAGTGAGAGAGGTAGAGTGAGTGGCGGCAGTGTGTGTGAGTGAGAGATGGTGACAGAGAGTGCAGGCAGTGTGTGTGAGTGAGAGATGGAGAGACAAGCAGGCAATGTGTTTGGTTGAGATATAGAGACAGAGTGGAGGCAGTGTGTGTGGTTGAGAGATGGAGAGAGACTGGAGGCAGTGTGTGTGTGTGTGAGTTGTAGAGTGAGTGGAGGCAGTGTGTGTGGGCGAGAGATGGTGAGAGAGTGGAGGCAGTCTGTGTGGGAGAGAGATAGTTATAGAGTGGAGGCAGTGTGTGTGTATGAGAGATGGAGAGAGAGTGCAGGCAGTGTGTTTGTGTGAGACATGAAGAGATAGTGCAGGCAGTGTGTGTGGGTGAGAGATGGTGAGATAGTGGAGGCACTGTGTGTGGTTGAGAGATATGGGAGTGTGGATGCAGTGTGTGTGAGTGAGAGATGGAGACAGAGCAGAGGTAGTGTGTGTGAATGAGAGATGGAGAGAGAGTGGAGACAGTGTGTGTGGGTGAGAGATAGAGAGAGAGTGGATGCTGTGTGTTTGGGTGAGAGATGGAAAGAGAGTGGAGGCAGTGTGTGTGTGTGTGAGAGAGATGGAGAGAGAATGGGGACAGTGTGTGAGGGTGAGAGATAGAGAGAGAGTGGAGGCAGTGCGTGAGAGAGAGATGAAGAGAGCATGCAGGCAGTGTGTCTGGGTGAGAGCTAGAGAGAGAAAGCAGGCAGTGTATGTGAGTGAGAGATGGAGAGATCGTGTAGGCAATGTGTGTGGGTGAGAAATAAAGAGAGAGAGTGGATTCCGTGTGTTTGTGTGAGAGATGGAGAGAGTGTGTGCAGGCAATGTGTGAGGGTGAGAGAGTGGAGGCAGTGTGTGTGTGTGTGAGAGAGATGGAGAGAGAGTGTGCAGGCAGTGTGTGAGGGTGAGAGATGGAGAGCGATTGCAGGCTGTGTGTGTGGGTGAGTGATAGAGAGAGAGAGTGGAGGTACTGTGTGTGGGAGAGACGGAGAGAGAGTGGAGACAGTGTGTGAGAGAGAGATGAAGATAGCGTGGAGGCATTGTGTTTGAATGAGAGATGGAGAGAGAGTGCAGGCAGTGTGTGTGGATGGGAGATAGAGAGTGTGCAGGCAGTGTGTGTGGGTAAGAGATGGAGAGAGATTGCAGGCAGTGTTTGTGAGAGAGTTGAAGAGACAGAGCAGGCCGTGTGTGTGGCTGATAGATGGAGAAAGAGTGCAGGCAGTGTGTGTGTGTGAGAGATAGAGAGAGAGAGTGGATTCCGTGTGTGTGTGTGAGAGATGGACAAAGAGTGCAGGCAGTGTGTGTGGCTGATAGATGGACAAAGAGTGCAGGCAGTGTGTGTGGAAGAGAGATGGTGAGGGAGTGCAGGCAGTGTGGGTGAGTGAGAGATGGAGAGAGAGTGGAGGCAGTGTGTGTGTGTGTGAGAGAGATGGAGAGAGTGTGTGCAGGCAGTGTGTGAGGGTGAGAGATGGTGACCGATTGCAGGCAGTGTGTGTGGGTGAGTGATAGAGAGAGAGAGTGGAGGTAGCGTGTGTGAGAGAGACGGAGAGAGAGTGGAGGCAATGTGTGTGAGACAGAAATGAAGAGAGCTTGCAGGCAGTGTGTCTGTGTGAGAGAGAGAGAGAGAAAGCAGGCAGTGTGTGTGAGTGAGAGATGGAGAGATAGTGCTGACAGTGTATGTGAGTGAGAGATGGAGAGATCATATAGGCAGTGTGTATGCATGAGAGATAGAGAGAGAGAGTGGATTCCGTGAGTGTGTGTGAGAGATGGAGAAAGAGTGCAGGCAGTGTGTCTGGATGAGAGATGGAGAGAGTGTGCAGGCAGTGTGTGTGGGTGAGAGATGGAGAGAGATTGCAAGCAGTGTGTGTGAGACAGTTGAAGAGAGAGAGCAGGCAGTGTGTGTGGCTGATAGATGGAGAAAGATTGCAGGCAGTGTGTGTGGAAGAGAGATGGTGAGGAAGTGCAGGCAGTGTGTGTGAGTGAGAGATGGAGAGAGAGTGGAGGCAGTGTGTGTTTGTGTGAGAGAGATGGAGAGAGAGTGTGCAGGCAGTGTGTGAGGGTGAGATGGAGAGCGATTGCAGGCAGTGTGTGTGTGAGTGATAGATAGAGAGAGTGGAGGCAGTGTGTGTGAGAGAGAGATGAAGAGAGCGTGCAGGCAGTGTGTCTGGGTGAGAGATAGAGAGAGAAAGCAGGTGATGTGTGTGAGTGAGAGATGGAGAGAGAGTGCAGGCACTGTGTGTGAGTGAGAGATGGAGAGAGAGTGTGCAGGCAGTGTATGTGAGTGAGAGATGGAGAGATCGTGTAGGCATTGTTTGTGTGTGAGTGATAGAGAGAGATAGTGGATTCCGAGTGTGTGACTGAGAGATGGAGAAAGAATGCAGGCAGTGTGTGTGGATGAGAGATGGAGAGAGAGTACAGGCAGTGTGTGTGGATGAGTGATAGAGAGTTTGCAGGCACTGTTTGTGTGTGAGAGATGAAGAGATAATGGAGGCACTGTGTTTGAGTGAGAGATGGAGATAGAGTGCATGCAGTGTGTGTGAGAGATGCAGAGATAGTGGAGGAAGGGTATGTTGGTGGGAGATGGAGAGAGAGTGCAGGCAGTGTTTGTGAGAGAGTTGAAGATATAGTGCAGGCAGTGTGTGTGTGTGAGCGATGGAGAAATAGTGCAGGCAGTGTGTGTGGAAGAGACATGGAGAGAGAGTGGAGGCAGTGTGTGTGGGTGAGAGATGGAGAGCGACTGCAGGCAGTGTGTATGTGAGTAATAGATAGAGAGAGTGGAGGTAGTGTGTGTGAGAGAGACGGAGAGAGAGTGCAGGCAGTGTATGTGAGTGAGAGATGGAGAGATCGTGTGGGCATTGTTTGTGTGTGAGTGATAGAGAGAGATAGTGGATTCCGAGTGTGTGACTGAGAGATGGAGAAAGAGTGCAGGCAGTGTGTGTGGATGAGAGATGGAGAGAGAGTACAGGCAGTGTGTGTGGGTGAGAGATAGAGAGTGTGCAGGCAGTGTGTGTGGGTGAGTGATAGAGAGAGAGTGGAGGTAGCGTGTGTGAGAGAGACGGATAGAGAGTGGAGGCAATGTGTGTGAGACAGAAATGAAGAGAGCGTGCAGGCAGTGTGTCTGGGTGAGAGATAGAGAGAGAAAGCAGGCAGTGTGTGTGAGTGAGAGATGGAGAGAGAGTGCAGGCAGTGTATGTGAGTGAGAGATGGCGAGATCGTGTAGGCAGTGTGTATGCATGAGAGATAGAGGGAGAGAGTGGATTCCGTGAGTGCGTGTGAGAGTTGGAGAAAGAGTGCATGCAGTGTGTGTGGGTGAGAGATGGAGAGAGATTGCAGGCAGTGTGTGTGAGACAGTTGAAGAGAGAGAGCAGGCAGTGTGTGTGGCTGATAGATGGAGAAAGATTGCAGGCAGTGTGTGTGGAAGAGAGATGGTGTGAGAGTGCAGGCAGTGTATGTGAGTGAGAGATGGAGAGATTGTGTAGGCAGTGTGTGTGTGAGAGATAGAGACAGATTGTGGATTCCGTGAGTGTGTGTGACTGAGAGATGGATATAGAGTGCAGGCAGTGTGTGTGTGAGAGAGATGAAGAGATAGTGGAGGCAGTGTGTGTGCGTGAGGGATGGAGAGAGATTGCAGGCAGTGTGTGTGAGTGAGAGATGGAGAGAGATTGGAGAAGGTGTGTGTGAGTGAGAGTTGAGGAAAGATTGCAGGCTGTGTTTGTGAGAGGGAGATAGAGAGAGTGCAGTCAGTATGCATGTGTGAGAGATGGAGAGAGATTGCTGGCAGATCGTGTGAGAGAGATGAAGAGATAGTAGAGGCAGTGTTTGTGAGTGAGAGATTGAGAGAGATTGGAGGCAGTGTGTGTGAGTGAGAGATGGAGAGAGAGTGGAGGCAGTGTGTGTGGGTGAGAGATGGAGAGAGAGTGGAGGCAGTGTTTGTTGGTGAGAGATGGAGAAAGAGTTCAGGCAATATGTGTGTGTGAGATACGGAGAGAGAGTGTAGGCAGTGCGTGTGGGTGAGAAATAAGGGAGAGTGGAGTCACTGTTTGTGGGTGAGAGATAAAGAGAGATTGGAGGCAGTGTGTGTGAGAGAGATGGAGAGAGAGTGGAGGCAGTTTGTATGGGTGAGAGATAGTGAGAGGCTGCAGGCAATGTTTGTGAGTGCGTGATGGAGAGAGATTGGAGGCAGTGTGTGTGGGTGAGAGTTGAAGAGATAGTGGAGGCATTGTGTGTGAGTGAGAGATGGAGAGAGAGTACAGGCAGTGTATGTGGGTGAGAGATAGAGAGAGAGTGGAGTCAATGTGTGTGGGTGTGAGATAGAGAGAGAGTGGAGGCAGTGTGTGTGGGTGAGAGATAGAGAGAGAGTGGAGGCAGTGTGTGTGGGTGAGAGATGGAGAGAGAGTGGAGGCAGAATGTGTGTTTGAGATGGAGAGAGAGTGGAGGCAGTGTGTGTGGGTGAGAGATGGAGAAAGAGTTCAGGCAGAATGTGTGTGTGAGATACGGAGAGAGAGTGGAGGCAGTGTGTGTGGGTGAGATACGGAGAGAGAGTGCAGGGACTGTGTGTGGGTGAGAGATGGATAGTGAGTGGAGTCAGTTTGTGTGTGTTAAGAGATGGAGGGGGACTGGAAGCACTGTGTGTGGGTGAGAGATGGATAGAGAGTGGAGTCAGTTTGTGTGTTTGTGAGAGAGATGGAGCGAGAGATTTCAGGCAGTGTCTGTGGGTGAGAGATGGAAATCGAATGCCGGTAGTGTGTGTGGGTCCGAGATATAGATTGGAGGAAGTGTATGTTAGAGAGATGGAGAGAGAGTGGAGAAAGTGTGTATGGGTGAGAGATAGTGAGAGGGTGCAGGCAATGTGTGTGAGTGCGTAATGGAGAGAGATTGGATGCAGTGTGTGTGGGTCAGAGTTGGAGAGATAGTGGAGGCATTTTGTGTGATTGAGAGATGGAGAGAGAGTGGAGGCATTGTATGTGGGTGAGAGATGGAGAGTGAGTGGAGGCTGGGTGTGCGTGAGAGAGATGGAGAGGGAGTGGAGGCAGTGTGTGTGTGAGCGAGATGGAGAGAGGGAGTGCAGGCAGTTTGTGTGGGTGAGAGATAAGGGAGAGTGGAGGCAGTTTGTGTGGGTGAGAGGTGGAGAGAGAGTGGAGGCAGCGTGTGTGAATGAGAGATGCAGGGAGAGTGGAGGCAGTGTGTGTGGGTGAGAGAGAGAGTGTGGAGGCAGTGTGTGTGGGTGTGAGATGGAGAGAGAGTGGAGGCAGTGTGTGTGTGAGAGAGATGGAGAGAAAGTGGATTCAGTGTTTGTGTGAGCAAGATGGAGAGAGAGTGGAGGCACTGTGTGTGGGTAAGATATAAGAGAGAGTGGAGGCAGTGTGTGTGTGAGAGAGATGGAGAGAGAGTGGAGACATTGTGTGTGGGTGAGAGATGGAGAGATAGTACAGGCAGTGTGTGTGTGTGTGTGTGTGTGTGTGTGTGTGTGTGTGTGTGTGTGTGTGTGTGTGTGTGTGTGTGTGTGTGTGTGTGTGTGTGTGTGTGTGTGTGTGTGTGTGTGTGTGTGTGTGTGTGTGTGTGTGTGTGTGTGTGTGTGAGAGAAAGAGAGAGAGTGGAGACAGTGTTCATTGGTGAGAGATGGAGAGCGAGGAGCGAGTGCCGGCAGTGTGTGTGGGTGAGAGATAGAGAGAGAGTGAAAGTAGTGTGTTTGAGAGAGACGGAGAGAGAGTGAAGGCAATGTGTGTGAGACGGAGATGAAGAGAGAGTGCAGGCAATGTGTGTGGGTGAGAGATAGTGAGAGGGTGCAGGCAGTGTGTGTGACTGAGTGATGGAGAGAGAGTGCAGGCAGTGTGTTTGTGTTAAGATGGAGAGATAGTGGAGGCAGTATGTGTGGATGAGAGATGGAGAGAGAGTGGAGACAGTGTGTGTGAGTGAGAGATGGAGAGAGAGTGGAGACAGTGTGTGTGAGTGAGAGATGGAGAGAGAGTGCAGGCAATGTATGTGAGTGAGAGATGGAGAGAGAGAGAGGAGGGCATGTGTGTGTGTGAGAAATGGAGAAAGAGTTCAGGCAGTGTGTGTGAGTGAGATAAGGAGAGAGAGTGCAGGCAGTGTGTGTGGATGAGGGATAGAGGGAGTGGAGGCAGTGTGTGTGGGTGATAGATGGAATGCGAATGCCGTTACTGTGTGCGGGTGAGAGATAGAGAGTGGAGGAAGTGTGTGTGAGAGAGATGGAGAGAGAGGGCAGTGTGTATGGGTGAGAGATCGTGAGAGGGTGCAGGCAATGTGTGTGGGTGAGAGTTGGAGGGATAGTGGAGGCAGTGTGTGTGGGTGAGAGTTGGAGAGATAGTGGAGGCAGTGTGTGTGAGTGAGAGATGGAGAGAGAGTACAGGCAGTGTATGTGGGTGAGAGATAGAGATTGGAGGCAGTGTGTGTGGGTGAGAGATAAGGGAGAGTGGAGGCAGTGTGTGTGGGTGAGAGATTGAGAGAGATTGGAGACAATGTGTGTGGGTGAGAGATAGAGAGAGAGTGGAGGCAGTGTGTGAGTGTGAGAGATGGAGAGAGAGTGGAGGCTGTGTGTGTGTGAGAGAGATGGAGAGGGAGTGGAGGCAGTGTGTGTGAGTGAGAGATGAGAGAGAGTGGAGGCAGTGTGTGTGGGTGAGAGATAGAGAGAGAGTGGAGACAATGTGTGTGGGTGTGAGATAGAGAGAGAGTGGAAGCAGTGTGTGTGGGTGAGAGATAGAGAGAGAGTGGAGGCAGTGTGTGAGTGTGAGAGATGGAGAGAGAGTGGAGGCTGTGTGTGTGTGAGAGAGATGGAGAGAGAATGGAGACAGCGTGTGTGGGTGAAATACAGAGAGAGAGTGCAGGCAGTGTGTGTGGGTGAGAAATAAGGGAGAGTGGAGGCAGTGTGTGTGGGTGAGAGATAAAGAGAGATTGGAGGCAGTGTGTGTGAGTGAGAGATGGAGAGAGAGAGTGGAGGCAGTGTGTGTGGTTGAGAGAAGGAGAGAGAGTGCAGGAAGTGTTTGTGGGTGTGAGATGGAGAGAGAATGGTGGCAGTGTGTGTGTGTGTGTGAGATATGGAGAGAGAGTGCAGGCAGTGTGTGTGGATGAGGGATAAGGGAGTGGAGGCAGTGTGTGTCGGTGAGAGATAGAGAGAGTGGAGGCAGTGAGTGTGGGTGAGAGATAGAGAGAGTGGAGGCATTGTGTGTGAGAGAGATGGAGAGAGAGTGGTGGCAGTGTGTGTGAGTGAGATACGGAGAGAGAGTGCAGGCACTGAGTGTGGGTGAGAAATAAGGGAGAGTGGAGGCAGTGTGTGTGGGTGAGAGATAAAGAGAGATTGGAGGCAGTGTGTGTGAGTGAGAGATAGAGAGAGAGAGTGTAGTTAGTGTGTCTGGTTGAGAGATGGAGAGAGAGTGCAGGCAGTGTGTATGTGAGAGAGATGGAGAGAGAGTGAAAGCAGTATGTGTGTGAGCGAGATGGAGAGCGAGAGTGGAGGCAGTCTGTGTGGTTGAGAGATTGAGAGAGATTGCAGGCAGTGTGTGTGTGTGTGTGTGAGAGATAGAGAGAGAGTGGAGACAGTATGTGTGGTGGACAGATATAGAGAGTGGAGGCAGTGATTGTGGGTGAGAGATGGAGAGAGAGTGCCGGCAGTTTGTGTGGGTGAGAGATGGAGATAGAGTTCAGGCAGTGTGTGTGTGTGTGTGTGAGAGATAGAGAGAGAGAGTGGAGGGCATGTGTGTGTGTGAGAGACGGAGAAAGAGTTCAGGCAGTGTGTGTGTGTGAGATAAGGAGAGATAGTGCAGGCAGTGTGTGTGGGTGTGTGTGTGAGAGATGGAGAGAGAGTGGAGGCAGTGTGTGTGGGTGAGAGATGGAGAGAGAGTGGATGCACTGTGTGTGGGTGAGAGCTGGAGAGAGAGTGGAGGCAGTGTGTGTGGGTGAGAGATGGAGAGAGAGATTGGAGGCAGTGTGTGTGGTTGAGAGAAGGAGAGAGAGTGCAGGAAGTGTTTGTGGGTGTGAGATGGAGAGAGAATGGTGGCAGTGTGTGTGTGTGAGATATGGAGAGAGAGTGCAGGCAGTGTGTGTGGATGAGGGATAAGGGAGTGGAGGCAGTGTGTGTCGGTGAGAGATAGAGAGAGTGGAGGCAGTGAGTGTGGGTGAGAGATAGAGAGAGTGGAGGCAGTGTGTGTGAGAGAGATGGAGAGAGAATGATGGCAGTGTGTGTGAGTGAGATACGGAGAGAGAGTGCAGGCACTGAGTGTGGGTGAGAAATAAGGGAGAGTGGAGGCAATGTGTGTGGGTGAGAGATAAAGAGAGATTGGAGGCAGTGTGTGTGAGTGAGAGATAGAGAGAGAGAGTGCAGTTAGTGTGTCTGGTTGAGAGATGGAGAGAGAGTGCAGGCAGTGTGTGTGTGAGAGAGATGGAGAGAGAGTGGAAGCAGTATGTGTGTGAGCGAGATGGAGAGCGAGAGTGGAGGCAGTCTGTGTGATTGAGAGATTGAGAGAGATTGCAGGCAGTGTGTGTGTGTGTGTGAGAGATAGAGAGAGAGTGGAGACAGTATGTGTGGTGGACAGATAAACAGAGAGTGGAGGCAGTGATTGTGGGTGAGAGATGGAGAGAGAGTGCCGGCAGTTTGTGTGGGTGAGAGATGGAGATAGAGTTCAGGCAGTGTGTGTGTGTGTGTGTGTGTGTGTGTGAGAGATAGAGAGAGAGAGTGGAGGGCATGTGTGTGTGTGAGAGACGGAGAAAGAGTTCAGGCAGTGTGTGTGTGTGAGATAAGGAGAGATAGTGCAGGCAGTGTGTGTTGGTGTGTGTGTGAGAGATGGAGAGAGAGTGGAGACAGTGTTCATTGGTCAGAGATGGAGAGCGAGTGCCGGCAGTGAGTGTGGGTGAGAGATAGAGAGAGATTGAAAGTAGTGTGTGTGAGAGAGACGGAGAGAGAGTGAAGGCAATGTGTGTGAGATGGAGATGAAGAGAGAGTGCAGGCAATGTGTGTGGGTGAGAGATAGTGAGAGCGTGCAGGCAGTGTGTGTGACTGAGTGATGGAGAGAGAATGCAGGCAGTGTGTCTGTGTTAAATGGAGAGATAGTGGAGGCAGTATGTGTGGATGAGAGATGGAGAGAGAGTGGAGACAGTGTGTGTGAGTGAGAGATGGAGAGAGAGTGCAGGCAATGTGTGTGAGATTGTGAGAGATAGAGAGAGAGAGAGGAGGGCATGTGTGTGTGAGAGATGGAGAAAGAGTTCAGGCAGTGTGTGTGAGTGAGATAAGGAGAGAGAGTGCAGGCAGTGTGTGTGGATGAGGGATAGAGGGAATGGAGGCAGTGTGAGTGGGTGAGAGATGGAATGCGAATGCCGTTACTGTGTGCGGGTGAGAGATAGAGAGTGGAGGAAGTGTGTGTGAGAGAGATGGAGAGAGAGGGCAGTGTGTATGGGTGAGAGATAGTGAGAGGGTGCAGGCAATGTGTGTGGGTGAGAGTTGGAGAGATAGTGGGGGCAGTGTGTGTGAGTGAGAGATGGAGAGAGAGTACAGGCAGTGTATGTGGGTGAGAGATAGAGACAGATTGGAGGCAGTGTGTGTGGGTGAGAGATAAGGGAGAGTGGAGGCAGTGTGTGTGGGTGAGAGATAGAGAGAGAGTGGAGGCAGTGTGCGAGTGTGAGAGATGGAGAGAGAGTGGAGGCTGTGTGTGTGTGAGAGAGATGGAGAGAGAGAGTGCAGGCAGTGTGTGTGGGTGAGAGATGGAGAGAGAATGGAGGCAGTGTGTGTGGGTGAGAGATAGAGAGTGGAGGCTGTGTCTGTGTGAGTGAGATGGAGAGAGTGTGGAGACAGTGTGTGTGGGTGAAATACAGAGAGAGAGTGCAGGCAGTGTGTGTGGATGAGAAATAAGGGAGAGTTGAGGCATTGTGTGTGGGTGAGACATAAAGAGAGATTGGAGGCAGTGTGTGTGGGTGAGAGATGGAGAGAGAATGGAGGCAGTGTGTGTGGGTGAGAGATAGAGAGTGGAGGCTGTGTCTGTGTGAGTGAGATGGAGAGAGTGTGGAGACAGTGTGTGTGGGTGAAATACAGAGAGAGAGTGCAGGCAGTGTGTGTGGATGAGAAATAAGGGAGAGTTGAGGCAGTGTGTGTGGGTGAGACATAAAGAGAGATTGGAGGCAGTGTGTGTGAGTGAGAGATGGAGAGAGAGAGTGGAGGCAGTGTGTGTGGTTGAGAGATGGAGAGAGAGTGCAGGAAGTGTTTGTGTGAGCGAGATGGAGAGAGAATGGTGGCAGTGTGTGTGTGTGAGATATGGAGAGAGAGTGCAGGCAGTGTGTGTGGATGAGGGATAAGGGAGTGGAGGCAGTGTGTGTCGGTGAGAGATAGAGAGAGTGGAGGCAGTGAGTGTGGGTGAGAGATAGAGAGAGTGGAGGCAGTGTGTGTGAGAGAGATGGAGAGAGAGTGGTGGCAGTGTGTGTGAATGAGATATGGAGAGAGAGTGCAGGCACAGAGTGTGGGTGAGAAATAAGGGAGAGTGGAGGCAGTGTGTGTGGGTGAGAGATAGAGAGAGAGAGTGCAGTAAGTGTGTCTGATTGAGAGATGGAGAGAGAGTGGAAGCAGTATGTGTGTGAGCGAGATGGAGAGCGAGAGTGGAGGCAGTCTGCGTGGTTGAGAGATTGAGAGAGATTGCAGGCAGTGTGTGTGTATGTGTGAGAGATAGAGAGAGAGTGGAGACAGTGTGTGTGGTGGACAGAGAGATAAAGAGTGGAGGCAGTGATTGTGGGTGAGAGATGGAGAGAGAGTGCAGGCAGTTTGTGTGGGTGAGAGATGGAGATAGAGTTCAGGCAGTGTGTGTGTGTGTGAGAGATAGAGAGAGAGTGGAGGGCATGTGTGTGTGTGAGAGACGGAGAAAGAGTTCAGGCAGTGTGTGTGTGTGTGAGATAAGGAGAGAGAGTGCAGGCAGTGTGTGTGCATGAGGGATACAGGGAGTGGAGGCAGTGTGTGTGGGTGAGAGATGGAAAGCGAATGCCAGTAGTGTGTGTGGGTGAGAGAGAGAGAGAGAGTGGAGCAAGTGTGTGTGAGAGAGATGGAGAGAGAGTGGAGGCAGTGTGTATGGATGAGAGATAGTGAGAGGGTGCAGGAAATGTGTGTGGGTGAGAGTTGGAGAGATAGCGGAGGCAGTGTGTGTGGGTGAGAGTTGGAGCGATAGTGGAGGCAGTGTGTGTGAGTGAGAAATGGAGAGAGTACAGGCAGTGTGTGTGGGTGAGAGATAAGGGAGAGTGGAGACAATGTGTGTGGGTGTGAGATAGAGAGAGAGTGGAGGCAGTGTGTGTGGTTGAGAGATGGAGAGAGAGTGGAGGCAGTGTGTGTTTGTGACAGATGGAGAGATAGAGAGGAGAGCATGTGTGTGTGTGAAAGAGACAGAAAAAGAGTTCAGGCAGTGTGTGTGGGTGAGAGATGGAGAAAGTGTGGAGACAGTGTGTGTGAGTGAGATACAGAGAGAGAGTGCAGGTAGTGTGTGTGGATGAGAGATAAAGAGAGATTGGAGGCAGTGTGTGTGATTGAGAGATGGAGAGAGAGAGTGCAGGCAGTGTGTGTGGTTGAGAGATGGAGAGAGAGTGCAGGCATTGTGAGTGGGTGAGAAATAAGGGAGAGTGGAGGCACTATGTGTGGGTGAGAGATAAAGTGAGTTTGGAGGCAGTGTGTGTGAGAGAGATGAAGAGAGAGTGGAGGCAGTTTGTATGGGTGAGAGATAGTGAGAGGCTGCAGGCAATGTTTGTGAGTGCGTGATGGAGAGAGATTGGAGGCAGTGTGTGTGGGTGAGAGTTGGAGAGATAGTTGAGGCATTGTGTGTGAGCGAGAGATGGAGAGAGAGTACAGGCAGTGTATGTGGGTGATAGATAGAGAGATATTGGAGGCAGTTTGTGTGGGTGTTTGATAGAGAGAGAGTGGAGACAATGTGTGTGGGTGTGAGATAGAGAGAGAGTGTAGACAGTGTGTGTGGTGGAGAGATTGATAGACAGTGGAGGCAGTGATTGTGGTTGAGAGATGGTGAGAGAATGCAGGCAGTGTGTGTGGGTGAGAGATGGAGAGCGAGTGCTGGCAGATTGTGTGGGTGAGAGATAGAGAGAGAGTGGAAGTAGTGTGTGTGAGAGAGATGGAGAGAGAGTGGAGGCAGTTTGTGTGGATGAGAGATGGAGAGAGTGTGCAGGCAGTGTGTGTGTTTATGAGCGATAGAGAGAGAGAGTGGAGGGCATGTGTGTGTGAGGGATGGATCAAGAGTTCAGGCAATGTGTGTGTGTGAGATATGGAGAGAGATTGCACCAATGTGTGTGGATGAGGGATAGAGGGAGTGCAGGCAGTGTGTGTGTGTGAGAAATGAAGATATGGTGGAGGCAGTGAGTGTGAGTGAGAGATGGAGAGAGAGTGCAGGCAGTGTGTGTGAGAGTGATGAAGAGATAGCGGATGCAGTGTGTGTGGGTGAGAGATTGAGAGAGAATGCAGGAAGTGTGTGTGTGTGTGAGAGATGCATTGAGAGTGGAGACAGTGTGTGTGTGTGAGAGACCGAGAAAGAGTGCAGGCAGTGTATGTGGAGGAGAGATGGAGAGGGAGTGGAGGCAGTGAGTGAATGGATGAGAGTTGGAGAGAGAGTGTAGGCTTTGGGTGTGAGAGAGAGATGTAGAGAGAATGCAGGCAGTTTGTGTGGGTGAAAGATTGAGAGAGAATGTAGGCAGTGTGTGTGCGTGAGAGATAGAGAGATACTGGAGGCAGTGAATGTGGGTGAGAGATAGAGAGAGTGGAGGCAGTGTGTGTGGGTGAGAGATTGAGAGAGTGGAGGCAGTGTGTGTGAGAGAGATGGAGAGACAGTGGAGGCAGTGTGTGTGTGAGCGAGATGAAGAGAGAGAGTGCAGGCAGTGTGTGTGGTTGAGAGATGGAGAGAGAGTGGAGGCAGTGTGTGTGGATGAGAGATGGAGAGAGTGTGCAGGCAGTGTGTGTGTTTATGAGCGATAGAGAGAGAGAGTGGAGGGCATGTGTGTGTGAGGGACGGATCAAGAGTTCAGGCAATGTGTGTGTGTGAGATATGGAGAGAGATTGCACCAATGTGTGTGGATGAGGGATAGAGGGAGTGCAGGCAGTGTGTGTGTGTGAGAAATGAAGATATAGTGGAGGCAGTGAGTGTGAGTGAGAGATGGAGAGAGAGTGCAGGCAGTGTGTGTGTTTATGAGCGATAGAGAGAGAGAGTGGAGGGCATGTGTGTGTGAGGGACGGATCAAGAGTTCAGGCAATGTGTGTGTGTGAGATATGGAGAGAGATTGCACCAATGTGTGTGGATGAGGGATAGAGGGAGTGCAGGCAGTGTGTGTGTGTGAGAAATGAAGATATAGTGGAGGCAGTGAGTGTGAGTGAGAGATGGAGAGAGAGTGCAGGCAGTGTGTGTGAGAGAGATGAAGAGATAGCGGATGCAGTGTGTGTGGGTGAGAGATTGAGAGAGAATGCAGGAAGTGTGTGTGTGTGAGAGATGGATTGAGAGTGGAGACAGTGTGTGTGTGTGAGAGACCGAGAAAGAGTGCAGGCAGTGTATGTGGAGGGGAGATGGAGAGGGAGTGGAGGCAGTGAGTGAATGGATGAGAGTTGGAGAGAGAGTGTAGGCGTGAGAGAGAGATGTAGAGAGAATGCAGGCAGTTTGTGTGGGTGAAAGATTGAGAGAGAATGTAGGCAGTGTGTGTGCGTGAGAGATAGAGAGATACTGGAGGCAGTGAGTGTAGGTGAGAGATAGAGAGAGTGGAGGCAGTATGTGTGGGTGAGAGATTGAGAGAGTGGAGGCAGTGTGTGTGAGAGAGATGGAGAGACAGTGGAGGCAGTGTGTGTGTGAGCGAGATGGAGAGAGAGTGGAGGCAGTGTGTGTTTGTGAGAGATGGAGAGAGAGTGGAGGCAGTGTGTGTGGGTGAGAGATGGAGAGAGTGTGGAGGCAGTTTTTCTGGGTGAGAGATGGAGAGAGAGTGGAGGCAGTGTGTGTGTGAGCGAGATGGAGAGAGTGTGCAGACAGTATGTGTGGGTGAGATACAGAGAGAGAGTGCAGGCAGTGTGTGTGGGTGAGAAATAAGGGAGAGTGGAGGCAGTGTGTGTGGGTGAGAGATTGAGAGGGATTGGAGGCAGTGTGTGTGAGTGAGAGATGGAGAGAGCATGTGCAGGCAGTGTGTGTGGTTGAGAGATGGAGAGAGAGTGCAGGATGTGTGTGTGGGTGAGAGATGGAGAGAGAGTGGTGGCAGTGTGTGTGGATGAGAGATGGAGAGAGACTGCAGGCAGTGTCTGTGTGTGAGATAGAGATAGATTGGAGTCAGTGTGTGTGTGAGAGAGATGGAGAGAGAGTGCAGGCATTGTGTGTGTGAGTGAGATGAAGAGCGAGAGTGCAGGCAGTGCGTGTGGTTGATAAATGGAGAGAGAGTGCAGGAGGTGTGTTTGTGTGTGTGAGAGATAGAGAGAGAGTGGAGGCAGTGTGTGTGTGTGAGAGAGATAGAGAGAGAGTGGAGACAGTGTGTGTGGTGGAGAGATAGATAGAGAGTGGAGGCAGTGATTGTGGGTGAGAGATGGAGAGAGAGTGCAGGCTATTTGTGGGGGTGAGTGATAGAGAGAGAGTGGAGGCAGTGTGTGTGTGTGTGTGTGTGAGTGAGAGCGATGGAGAGAGGGAGTGCAGGCAGTGTGTGTAGGTGAGAGATGGAGAGCGAGGGCTGGCAGTGTGTGTGGGTGAGAGATAGAGAGAGATTGGAAGTAGTGTGTGTGAGAGAGATGGAGAGAGAGTGGAGGCAGTGTGTGTGAGTGAATGATGGAGAGAGAGTGCAGGCAGTGTGTGTGGTTTAGAGATGGAGAGGTAGTGTAGGCAGTATGTGTGGATAAGAGATGGAGAGAGAGTGGAGACAGTGTTTGTGAGTGAGAGATGGAGTGAGAGTGCAGGCAGTGTGTGTGTTTGTGAGAGATACAGAGAGAGAGTGGAGGGCATGTGTGTGTGTGAGGTACGGAGAAAGAATTCAGGCAGTGCATGTGTGTGAGATATGCAGAGAGAGTGCAGGCAGTGTGTATGTGTGAGAGATGGAGAGAGAGTGGAGGCAATATGTGTGTGAGGGAGATGGAGAGACAGTGGAGGCAGGGTTTGTGTGAGCGAGATGGAGAGAGAGTGGAGGCATTGTTTGTGTGATCGAGATGGAGAGAGAGTGGAGACAGTGTGTGGGTGAGAGATGGAGAGATAGTGCAGGCAGTGTGTGTGTGTGTGTGTGTGAGAGATAGAGAGAGTCTGGAGACAGTGTTTGTGGTGGAGAGATAGATAGAGAGCGGAGGCAGTTTTTAAGGGTGAGAGATGGAGAGAGAGTTCAGGCAGTGTGTGTGGGTGAGAGATAAGGGAGAGTGGAGACAGTGTGTGTGAGTGAGAGATGGAGAGAGAGTGGAGACAGTGTTTGAGGTGGAGAGATAGTTAGAGAGTGGAGGCAGTGTTTAAGGGTGAGAGATGGAGATAGAGTGCAGGCAGTGTGTGTGGGTGAGAGATAAGAGAGAGTGGAGGCAGCGTGTGTGTGAGAGAGATGGAGAGAGTGGAGACAGTGTGTGTGGATAAGAGATAGAGAGAGAGTGGAGGCAGTGTTTGTGGGCGAGAGATGGAGAGAGAGTGGAGGCACTGTGTGTGGGTGAGAGATGGAGAGAGAGTGGAGGCAGTCTTTGTGTGAGCGAGATGGAGAGAGAGCGCAGGCAGTGTGTGTGGATGAGGGACAGAGGGAGTGCAGGCAGTGTGTGTGTGTGTGAGATGAAGATATACTGGAGGCAGTGTGTGTGAGTGAGAGATGCAGAGAGATTTTCAGGCAGTGTGTGTGAGAGAGAAAGAAGAGTTAGCAGATGCAGTGTGTTTGTGAGAGATGGAGTGAGAGTGGAGACAGTGTGTGTGTGTGAGAGACCGAGAAAGAGTGCAGGCAGTTCATGTGGAAAAGAGATGGAGAGGGAGTGGAGGAAGTGAGTGTGTGGATGAGAGATGGAGAGAGAGTGGAGGCAGTGTGTGTGAGATAGAGATGAAGAGAGAATGCAGGCAGTTTGTATGGGTGAGAGATGGAGAGAGAATGGAGGCAGTGTGTGTGGGTGAGAGATGGAGAGAGTGGAGGCAGTGTGTGTGAGAGAGATGGAGAGAGAGTGGAGGCAGTGTGTGTGAGTGAGAGATGAGAGAGAGTGGAAGCAGTGTGTGTGGGTGAGAGATAGAGAGAGAGTGGAGACAATGTGTGTGGGTGTGAGATAGAGAGAGAGTGGAAGCAGTGTGTGTGGGTGAGAGATAGAGAGAGAGTGGAGGCAGTGTGTGAGTGTGAGAGATGGAGAGAGAGTGGAGGCTGTGTGTGTGTGAGAGAGATGGAGAGAGAATGGAGACAGCGTGTGTGGGTGAAATACAGAGAGAGAGTGCAGGCAGTGTGTGTGGGTGAGAAATAAGGGAGAGTGGAGGCAGTGTGTGTGGGTGAGAGATAAAGAGAGATTGGAGGCAGTGTGTGTGAGTGAGAGATGGAGAGAGAGAGTGGAGGCAGTGTGTGTGGTTGAGAGAAGGAGAGAGAGTGCAGGAAGTGTTTGTGGGTGTGAGATGGAGAGAGAATGGTGGCAGTGTGTGTGTGTGTGTGAGATATGGAGAGAGAGTGCAGGCAGTGTGTGTGGATGAGGGATAAGGGAGTGGAGGCAGTGTGTGTCGGTGAGAGATAGAGAGAGTGGAGGCAGTGAGTGTGGGTGAGAGATAGAGAGAGTGGAGGCATTGTGTGTGAGAGAGATGGAGAGAGAGTGGTGGCAGTGTGTGTGAGTGAGATACGGAGAGAGAGTGCAGGCACTGAGTGTGGGTGAGAAATAAGGGAGAGTGGAGGCAGTGTGTGTGGGTGAGAGATAAAGAGAGATTGGAGGCAGTGTGTGTGAGTGAGAGATAGAGAGAGAGAGTGTAGTTAGTGTGTCTGGTTGAGAGATGGAGAGAGAGTGCAGGCAGTGTGTGTGTGAGAGAGATGGAGAGAGAGTGAAAGCAGTATGTGTGTGAGCGAGATGGAGAGCGAGAGTGGAGGCAGTCTGTGTGGTTGAGAGATTGAGAGAGATTGCAGGCAGTGTGTGTGTGTGTGTGTGAGAGATAGAGAGAGAGTGGAGACAGTATGTGTGGTGGACAGATATAGAGAGTGGAGGCAGTGATTGTGGGTGAGAGATGGAGAGAGAGTGCCGGCAGTTTGTGTGGGTGAGAGATGGAGATAGAGTTCAGGCAGTGTGTGTGTGTGTGTGTGTGAGAGATAGAGAGAGAGAGTGGAGGGCATGTGTGTGTGTGAGAGACGGAGAAAGAGTTCAGGCAGTGTGTGTGTGTGAGATAAGGAGAGATAGTGCAGGCAGTGTGTGTGGGTGTGTGTGTGAGAGATGGAGAGAGAGTGGAGGCAGTGTGTGTGGGTGAGAGATGGAGAGAGAGTGGATGCACTGTGTGTGGGTGAGAGCTGGAGAGAGAGTGGAGGCAGTGTGTGTGGGTGAGAGATGGAGAGAGAGATTGGAGGCAGTGTGTGTGGTTGAGAGAAGGAGAGAGAGTGCAGGAAGTGTTTGTGGGTGTGAGATGGAGAGAGAATGGTGGCAGTGTGTGTGTGTGAGATATGGAGAGAGAGTGCAGGCAGTGTGTGTGGATGAGGGATAAGGGAGTGGAGGCAGTGTGTGTCGGTGAGAGATAGAGAGAGTGGAGGCAGTGAGTGTGGGTGAGAGATAGAGAGAGTGGAGGCAGTGTGTGTGAGAGAGATGGAGAGAGAATGATGGCAGTGTGTGTGAGTGAGATACGGAGAGAGAGTGCAGGCACTGAGTGTGGGTGAGAAATAAGGGAGAGTGGAGGCAATGTGTGTGGGTGAGAGATAAAGAGAGATTGGAGGCAGTGTGTGTGAGTGAGAGATAGAGAGAGAGAGTGCAGTTAGTGTGTCTGGTTGAGAGATGGAGAGAGAGTGCAGGCAGTGTGTGTGTGAGAGAGATGGAGAGAGAGTGGAAGCAGTATGTGTGTGAGCGAGATGGAGAGCGAGAGTGGAGGCAGTCTGTGTGATTGAGAGATTGAGAGAGATTGCAGGCAGTGTGTGTGTGTGTGTGAGAGATAGAGAGAGAGTGGAGACAGTATGTGTGGTGGACAGATAGACAGAGAGTGGAGGCAGTGATTGTGGGTGAGAGATGGAGAGAGAGTGCCGGCAGTTTGTGTGGGTGAGAGATGGAGATAGAGTTCAGGCAGTGTGTGTGTGTGTGTGTGTGTGTGTGTGAGAGATAGAGAGAGAGAGTGGAGGGCATGTGTGTGTGTGAGAGACGGAGAAAGAGTTCAGGCAGTGTGTGTGTGTGAGATAAGGAGAGATAGTGCAGGCAGTGTGTGTTGGTGTGTGTGTGAGAGATGGAGAGAGAGTGGAGACAGTGTTCATTGGTCAGAGATGGAGAGCGAGTGCCGGCAGTGAGTGTGGGTGAGAGATAGAGAGAGATTGAAAGTAGTGTGTGTGAGAGAGACGGAGAGAGAGTGAAGGCAATGTGTGTGAGATGGAGATGAAGAGAGAGTGCAGGCAATGTGTGTGGGTGAGAGATAGTGAGAGCGTGCAGGCAGTGTGTGTGACTGAGTGATGGAGAGAGAATGCAGGCAGTGTGTCTGTGTTAAATGGAGAGATAGTGGAGGCAGTATGTGTGGATGAGAGATGGAGAGAGAGTGGAGACAGTGTGTGTGAGTGAGAGATGGAGAGAGAGTGCAGGCAATGTGTGTGAGATTGTGAGAGATAGAGAGAGAGAGAGGAGGGCATGTGTGTGTGAGAGATGGAGAAAGAGTTCAGGCAGTGTGTGTGAGTGAGATAAGGAGAGAGAGTGCAGGCAGTGTGTGTGGATGAGGGATAGAGGGAATGGAGGCAGTGTGAGTGGGTGAGAGATGGAATGCGAATGCCGTTACTGTGTGCGGGTGAGAGATAGAGAGTGGAGGAAGTGTGTGTGAGAGAGATGGAGAGAGAGGGCAGTGTGTATGGGTGAGAGATAGTGAGAGGGTGCAGGCAATGTGTGTGGGTGAGAGTTGGAGAGATAGTGGGGGCAGTGTGTGTGAGTGAGAGATGGAGAGAGAGTACAGGCAGTGTATGTGGGTGAGAGATAGAGACAGATTGGAGGCAGTGTGTGTGGGTGAGAGATAAGGGAGAGTGGAGGCAGTGTGTGTGGGTGAGAGATAGAGAGAGAGTGGAGGCAGTGTGCGAGTGTGAGAGATGGAGAGAGAGTGGAGGCTGTGTGTGTGTGAGAGAGATGGAGAGAGAGAGTGCAGGCAGTGTGTGTGGGTGAGAGATGGAGAGAGAATGGAGGCAGTGTGTGTGGGTGAGAGATAGAGAGTGGAGGCTGTGTCTGTGTGAGTGAGATGGAGAGAGTGTGGAGACAGTGTGTGTGGGTGAAATACAGAGAGAGAGTGCAGGCAGTGTGTGTGGATGAGAAATAAGGGAGAGTTGAGGCAGTGTGTGTGGGTGAGACATAAAGAGAGATTGGAGGCAGTGTGTGTGGGTGAGAGATGGAGAGAGAATGGAGGCAGTGTGTGTGGGTGAGAGATAGAGAGTGGAGGCTGTGTCTGTGTGAGTGAGATGGAGAGAGTGTGGAGACAGTGTGTGTGGGTGAAATACAGAGAGAGAGTGCAGGCAGTGTGTGTGGATGAGAAATAAGGGAGAGTTGAGGCAGTGTGTGTGGGTGAGACATAAAGAGAGATTGGAGGCAGTGTGTGTGAGTGAGAGATGGAGAGAGAGAGTGGAGGCAGTGTCTGTGGTTGAGAGATGGAGAGAGAGAATGGAGGCAGTGTGTGTGGTTGAGAGATGGAGAGAGAGTGCAGGAAGTGTTTGTGTGAGCGAGATGGAGAGAGAATGGTGGCAGTGTGTGTGTGTGAGATATGGAGAGAGAGTGCAGGCAGTGTGTGTGGATGAGGGATAAGGGAGTGGAGGCAGTGTGTGTCGGTGAGAGATAGAGAGAGTGGAGGCAGTGAGTGTGGGTGAGAGATAGAGAGAGTGGAGGCAGTGTGTGTGAGAGAGATGGAGAGAGAGTGGTGGCAGTGTGTGTGAATGAGATATGGAGAGAGAGTGCAGGCACAGAGTGTGGGTGAGAAATAAGGGAGAGTGGAGGCAGTGTGTGTGGGTGAGAGATAGAGAGAGAGAGTGCAGTAAGTGTGTCTGATTGAGAGATGGAGAGAGAGTGGAAGCAGTATGTGTGTGAGCGAGATGGAGAGCGAGAGTGGAGGCAGTCTGTGTGGTTGAGAGATTGAGAGAGATTGCAGGCAGTGTGTGTGTATGTGTGAGAGATAGAGAGAGAGTGGAGACAGTGTGTGTGGTGGACAGAGAGATAAAGAGTGGAGGCAGTGATTGTGGGTGAGAGATGGAGAGAGAGTGCAGGCAGTTTGTGTGGGTGAGAGATGGAGATAGAGTTCAGGCAGTGTGTGTGTGTGTGAGAGATAGAGAGAGAGTGGAGGGCATGTGTGTGTGTGAGAGACGGAGAAAGAGTTCAGGCAGTGTGTGTGTGTGTGAGATAAGGAGAGAGAGTGCAGGCAGTGTGTGTGCATGAGGGATACAGGGAGTGGAGGCAGTGTGTGTGGGTGAGAGATGGAAAGCGAATGCCAGTAGTGTGTGTGGGTGAGAGAGAGAGAGAGAGTGGAGCAAGTGTGTGTGAGAGAGATGGAGAGAGAGTGGAGGCAGTGTGTATGGATGAGAGATAGTGAGAGGGTGCAGGAAATGTGTGTGGGTGAGAGTTGGAGAGATAGCGGAGGCAGTGTGTGTGGGTGAGAGTTGGAGCGATAGTGGAGGCAGTGTGTGTGAGTGAGAAATGGAGAGAGAGTACAGGCAGTGTGTGTGGGTGAGAGATAAGGGAGAGTGGAGACAATGTGTGTGGGTGTGAGATAGAGAGAGAGTGGAGGCAGTGTGTGTGGTTGAGAGATGGAGAGAGAGTGGAGGCAGTGTGTGTTTGTGACAGATGGAGAGATAGAGAGGAGAGCATGTGTGTGTGTGAAAGAGACAGAAAAAGAGTTCAGGCAGTGTGTGTGGGTGAGAGATGGAGAAAGTGTGGAGACAGTGTGTGTGAGTGAGATACAGAGAGAGAGTGCAGGTAGTGTGTGTGGATGAGAGATAAAGAGAGATTGGAGGCAGTGTGTGTGATTGAGAGATGGAGAGAGAGAGTGCAGGCAGTGTGTGTGGTTGAGAGATGGAGAGAGAGTGCAGGCATTGTGAGTGGGTGAGAAATAAGGGAGAGTGGAGGCACTATGTGTGGGTGAGAGATAAAGTGAGTTTGGAGGCAGTGTGTGTGAGAGAGATGAAGAGAGAGTGGAGGCAGTTTGTATGGGTGAGAGATAGTGAGAGGCTGCAGGCAATGTTTGTGAGTGCGTGATGGAGAGAGATTGGAGGCAGTGTGTGTGGGTGAGAGTTGGAGAGATAGTTGAGGCATTGTGTGTGAGCGAGAGATGGAGAGAGAGTACAGGCAGTGTATGTGGGTGATAGATAGAGAGATATTGGAGGCAGTTTGTGTGGGTGTGAGATAGAGAGAGAGTGTAGACAGTGTGTGTGGTGGAGAGATTGATAGACAGTGGAGGCAGTGATTGTGGTTGAGAGATGGTGAGAGAATGCAGGCAGTGTGTGTGGGTGAGAGATGGAGAGCGAGTGCTGGCAGATTGTGTGGGTGAGAGATAGAGAGAGAGTGGAAGTAGTGTGTGTGAGAGAGATGGAGAGAGAGTGGAGGCAGTTTGTGTGGATGAGAGATGGAGAGAGTGTGCAGGCAGTGTGTGTGTTTATGAGCGATAGAGAGAGAGAGTGGAGGGCATGTGTGTGTGAGGGATGGATCAAGAGTTCAGGCAATGTGTGTGTGTGAGATATGGAGAGAGATTGCACCAATGTGTGTGGATGAGGGATAGAGGGAGTGCAGGCAGTGTGTGTGTGTGAGAAATGAAGATATGGTGGAGGCAGTGAGTGTGAGTGAGAGATGGAGAGAGAGTGCAGGCAGTGTGTGTGAGAGTGATGAAGAGATAGCGGATGCAGTGTGTGTGGGTGAGAGATTGAGAGAGAATGCAGGAAGTGTGTGTGTGTGTGAGAGATGCATTGAGAGTGGAGACAGTGTGTGTGTGTGAGAGACCGAGAAAGAGTGCAGGCAGTGTATGTGGAGGAGAGATGGAGAGGGAGTGGAGGCAGTGAGTGAATGGATGAGAGTTGGAGAGAGAGTGTAGGCTTTGGGTGTGAGAGAGAGATGTAGAGAGAATGCAGGCAGTTTGTGTGGGTGAAAGATTGAGAGAGAATGTAGGCAGTGTGTGTGCGTGAGAGATAGAGAGAGTGGAGGCAGTGTGTGTGGGTGAGAGATTGAGAGAGTGGAGGCAGTGTGTGTGAGAGAGATGGAGAGACAGTGGAGGCAGTGTGTGTGTGAGCGAGATGAAGAGAGAGAGTGCAGGCAGTGTGTGTGGTTGAGAGATGGAGAGAGAGTGGAGGCAGTGTGTGTGGATGAGAGATGGAGAGAGTGTGCAGGCAGTGTGTGTGTTTATGAGCGATAGAGAGAGAGAGTGGAGGGCATGTGTGTGTGAGGGACGGATCAAGAGTTCAGGCAATGTGTGTGTGTGAGATATGGAGAGAGATTGCACCAATGTGTGTGGATGAGGGATAGAGGGAGTGCAGGCAGTGTGTGTGTGTGAGAAATGAAGATATAGTGGAGGCAGTGAGTGTGAGTGAGAGATGGAGAGAGAGTGCAGGCAGTGTGTGTGTTTATGAGCGATAGAGAGAGAGAGTGGAGGGCATGTGTGTGTGAGGGACGGATCAAGAGTTCAGGCAATGTGTGTGTGTGAGATATGGAGAGAGATTGCACCAATGTGTGTGGATGAGGGATAGAGGGAGTGCAGGCAGTGTGTGTGTGTGAGAAATGAAGATATAGTGGAGGCAGTGAGTGTGAGTGAGAGATGGAGAGAGAGTGCAGGCAGTGTGTGTGAGAGAGATGAAGAGATAGCGGATGCAGTGTGTGTGGGTGAGAGATTGAGAGAGAATGCAGGAAGTGTGTGTGTGTGAGAGATGGATTGAGAGTGGAGACAGTGTGTGTGTGTGAGAGACCGAGAAAGAGTGCAGGCAGTGTATGTGGAGGGGAGATGGAGAGGGAGTGGAGGCAGTGAGTGAATGGATGAGAGTTGGAGAGAGAGTGTAGGCGTGAGAGAGAGATGTAGAGAGAATGCAGGCAGTTTGTGTGGGTGAAAGATTGAGAGAGAATGTAGGCAGTGTGTGTGCGTGAGAGATAGAGAGATACTGGAGGCAGTGAGTGTAGGTGAGAGATAGAGAGAGTGGAGGCAGTATGTGTGGGTGAGAGATTGAGAGAGTGGAGGCAGTGTGTGTGAGAGAGATGGAGAGACAGTGGAGGCAGTGTGTGTGTGAGCGAGATGGAGAGAGAGTGGAGGCAGTGTGTGTTTGTGAGAGATGGAGAGAGAGTGGAGGCAGTGTGTGTGGGTGAGAGATGGAGAGAGTGTGGAGGCAGTTTTTCTGGGTGAGAGATGGAGAGAGAGTGGAGGCAGTGTGTGTGTGAGCGAGATGGAGAGAGTGTGCAGACAGTATGTGTGGGTGAGATACAGAGAGAGAGTGCAGGCAGTGTGTGTGGGTGAGAAATAAGGGAGAGTGGAGGCAGTGTGTGTGGGTGAGAGATTGAGAGGGATTGGAGGCAGTGTGTGTGAGTGAGAGATGGAGAGAGCATGTGCAGGCAGTGTGTGTGGTTGAGAGATGGAGAGAGAGTGCAGGATGTGTGTGTGGGTGAGAGATGGAGAGAGAGTGGTGGCAGTGTGTGTGGATGAGAGATGGAGAGAGACTGCAGGCAGTGTCTGTGTGTGAGATAGAGATAGATTGGAGTCAGTGTGTGTGTGAGAGAGATGGAGAGAGAGTGCAGGCATTGTGTGTGTGAGTGAGATGAAGAGCGAGAGTGCAGGCAGTGCGTGTGGTTGATAAATGGAGAGAGAGTGCAGGAGGTGTGTTTGTGTGTGTGAGAGATAGAGAGAGAGTGGAGGCAGTGTGTGTGTGTGAGAGAGATAGAGAGAGAGTGGAGACAGTGTGTGTGGTGGAGAGATAGATAGAGAGTGGAGGCAGTGATTGTGGGTGAGAGATGGAGAGAGAGTGCAGGCTATTTGTGGGGGTGAGTGATAGAGAGAGAGTGGAGGCAGTGTGTGTGTGTGTGTGTGTGAGTGAGAGCGATGGAGAGAGGGAGTGCAGGCAGTGTGTGTAGGTGAGAGATGGAGAGCGAGGGCTGGCAGTGTGTGTGGGTGAGAGATAGAGAGAGATTGGAAGTAGTGTGTGTGAGAGAGATGGAGAGAGAGTGGAGGCAGTGTGTGTGAGTGAATGATGGAGAGAGAGTGCAGGCAGTGTGTGTGGTTTAGAGATGGAGAGGTAGTGTAGGCAGTATGTGTGGATAAGAGATGGAGAGAGAGTGGAGACAGTGTTTGTGAGTGAGAGATGGAGTGAGAGTGCAGGCAGTGTGTGTGTTTGTGAGAGATACAGAGAGAGAGTGGAGGGCATGTGTGTGTGTGAGGTACGGAGAAAGAATTCAGGCAGTGCATGTGTGTGAGATATGCAGAGAGAGTGCAGGCAGTGTGTATGTGTGAGAGATGGAGAGAGAGTGGAGGCAATATGTGTGTGAGGGAGATGGAGAGACAGTGGAGGCAGGGTTTGTGTGAGCGAGATGGAGAGAGAGTGGAGGCATTGTTTGTGTGATCGAGATGGAGAGAGAGTGGAGACAGTGTGTGGGTGAGAGATGGAGAGATAGTGCAGGCAGTGTGTGTGTGTGTGTGTGTGAGAGATAGAGAGAGTCTGGAGACAGTGTTTGTGGTGGAGAGATAGATAGAGAGCGGAGGCAGTTTTTAAGGGTGAGAGATGGAGAGAGAGTTCAGGCAGTGTGTGTGGGTGAGAGATAAGGGAGAGTGGAGACAGTGTGTGTGAGTGAGAGATGGAGAGAGAGTGGAGACAGTGTTTGAGGTGGAGAGATAGTTAGAGAGTGGAGGCAGTGTTTAAGGGTGAGAGATGGAGATAGAGTGCAGGCAGTGTGTGTGGGTGAGAGATAAGAGAGAGTGGAGGCAGCGTGTGTGTGAGAGAGATGGAGAGAGTGGAGACAGTGTGTGTGGATAAGAGATAGAGAGAGAGTGGAGGCAGTGTTTGTGGGCGAGAGATGGAGAGAGAGTGGAGGCACTGTGTGTGGGTGAGAGATGGAGAGAGAGTGGAGGCAGTCTTTGTGTGAGCGAGATGGAGAGAGAGCGCAGGCAGTGTGTGTGGATGAGGGACAGAGGGAGTGCAGGCAGTGTGTGTGTGTGTGAGATGAAGATATACTGGAGGCAGTGTGTGTGAGTGAGAGATGCAGAGAGATTTTCAGGCAGTGTGTGTGAGAGAGAAAGAAGAGTTAGCAGATGCAGTGTGTTTGTGAGAGATGGAGTGAGAGTGGAGACAGTGTGTGTGTGTGAGAGACCGAGAAAGAGTGCAGGCAGTTCATGTGGAAAAGAGATGGAGAGGGAGTGGAGGAAGTGAGTGTGTGGATGAGAGATGGAGAGAGAGTGGAGGCAGTGTGTGTGAGATAGAGATGAAGAGAGAATGCAGGCAGTTTGTATGGGTGAGAGATGGAGAGAGAATGGAGGCAGTGTGTGTGGGTGAGAGATGGAGAGAGTGGAGGCAGTGTGTGTGAGAGAGATGGAGAGAGAGTGGAGGCAGTGTGTGTGAGTGAGAGATGAGAGAGAGTGGAGGCAGTGTGTGTGGGTGAGAGATAGAGAGAGAGTGGAGACAATGTGTGTGGGTGTGAGATAGAGAGAGAGTGGAAGCAGTGTGTGTGGGTGAGAGATAGAGAGAGAGTGGAGGCAGTGTGTGAGTGTGAGAGATGGAGAGAGAGTGGAGGCTGTGTGTGTGTGAGAGAGATGGAGAGAGAATGGAGACAGCGTGTGTGGGTGAAATACAGAGAGAGAGTGCAGGCAGTGTGTGTGGGTGAGAAATAAGGGAGAGTGGAGGCAGTGTGTGTGGGTGAGAGATAAAGAGAGATTGGAGGCAGTGTGTGTGAGTGAGAGATGGAGAGAGAGAGTGGAGGCAGTGTGTGTGGTTGAGAGAAGGAGAGAGAGTGCAGGAAGTGTTTGTGGGTGTGAGATGGAGAGAGAATGGTGGCAGTGTGTGTGTGTGTGTGAGATATGGAGAGAGAGTGCAGGCAGTGTGTGTGGATGAGGGATAAGGGAGTGGAGGCAGTGTGTGTCGGTGAGAGATAGAGAGAGTGGAGGCAGTGAGTGTGGGTGAGAGATAGAGAGAGTGGAGGCATTGTGTGTGAGAGAGATGGAGAGAGAGTGGTGGCAGTGTGTGTGAGTGAGATACGGAGAGAGAGTGCAGGCACTGAGTGTGGGTGAGAAATAAGGGAGAGTGGAGGCAGTGTGTGTGGGTGAGAGATAAAGAGAGATTGGAGGCAGTGTGTGTGAGTGAGAGATAGAGAGAGAGAGTGTAGTTAGTGTGTCTGGTTGAGAGATGGAGAGAGAGTGCAGGCAGTGTGTGTGTGAGAGAGATGGAGAGAGAGTGGAAGCAGTATGTGTGTGAGCGAGATGGAGAGCGAGAGTGGAGGCAGTCTGTGTGGTTGAGAGATTGAGAGAGATTGCAGGCAGTGTGTGTGTGTGTGTGTGAGAGATAGAGAGAGAGTGGAGACAGTATGTGTGGTGGACAGATATAGAGAGTGGAGGCAGTGATTGTGGGTGAGAGATGGAGAGAGAGTGCCGGCAGTTTGTGTGGGTGAGAGATGGAGATAGAGTTCAGGCAGTGTGTGTGTGTGTGTGTGTGAGAGATAGAGAGAGAGAGTGGAGGGCATGTGTGTGTGTGAGAGACGGAGAAAGAGTTCAGGCAGTGTGTGTGTGTGAGATAAGGAGAGATAGTGCAGGCAGTGTGTGTGGGTGTGTGTGTGAGAGATGGAGAGAGAGTGGAGGCAGTGTGTGTGGGTGAGAGATGGAGAGAGAGTGGATGCACTGTGTGTGGGTGAGAGCTGGAGAGAGAGTGGAGGCAGTGTGTGTGGGTGAGAGATGGAGAGAGAGATTGGAGGCAGTGTGTGTGGTTGAGAGAAGGAGAGAGAGTGCAGGAAGTGTTTGTGGGTGTGAGATGGAGAGAGAATGGTGGCAGTGTGTGTGTGTGAGATATGGAGAGAGAGTGCAGGCAGTGTGTGTGGATGAGGGATAAGGGAGTGGAGGCAGTGTGTGTCGGTGAGAGATAGAGAGAGTGGAGGCAGTGAGTGTGGGTGAGAGATAGAGAGAGTGGAGGCAGTGTGTGTGAGAGAGATGGAGAGAGAATGATGGCAGTGTGTGTGAGTGAGATACGGAGAGAGAGTGCAGGCACTGAGTGTGGGTGAGAAATAAGGGAGAGTGGAGGCAATGTGTGTGGGTGAGAGATAAAGAGAGATTGGAGGCAGTGTGTGTGAGTGAGAGATAGAGAGAGAGAGTGCAGTTAGTGTGTCTGGTTGAGAGATGGAGAGAGAGTGCAGGCAGTGTGTGTGTGAGAGAGATGGAGAGAGAGTGGAAGCAGTATGTGTGTGAGCGAGATGGAGAGCGAGAGTGGAGGCAGTCTGTGTGATTGAGAGATTGAGAGAGATTGCAGGCAGTGTGTGTGTGTGTGTGAGAGATAGAGAGAGAGTGGAGACAGTATGTGTGGTGGACAGATAAACAGAGAGTGGAGGCAGTGATTGTGGGTGAGAGATGGAGAGAGAGTGCCGGCAGTTTGTGTGGGTGAGAGATGGAGATAGAGTTCAGGCAGTGTGTGTGTGTGTGTGTGTGTGTGTGTGAGAGATAGAGAGAGAGAGTGGAGGGCATGTGTGTGTGTGAGAGACGGAGAAAGAGTTCAGGCAGTGTGTGTGTGTGAGATAAGGAGAGATAGTGCAGGCAGTGTGTGTTGGTGTGTGTGTGAGAGATGGAGAGAGAGTGGAGACAGTGTTCATTGGTCAGAGATGGAGAGCGAGTGCCGGCAGTGAGTGTGGGTGAGAGATAGAGAGAGATTGAAAGTAGTGTGTGTGAGAGAGACGGAGAGAGAGTGAAGGCAATGTGTGTGAGATGGAGATGAAGAGAGAGTGCAGGCAATGTGTGTGGGTGAGAGATAGTGAGAGCGTGCAGGCAGTGTGTGTGACTGAGTGATGGAGAGAGAATGCAGGCAGTGTGTCTGTGTTAAATGGAGAGATAGTGGAGGCAGTATGTGTGGATGAGAGATGGAGAGAGAGTGGAGACAGTGTGTGTGAGTGAGAGATGGAGAGAGAGTGCAGGCAATGTGTGTGAGATTGTGAGAGATAGAGAGAGAGAGAGGAGGGCATGTGTGTGTGAGAGATGGAGAAAGAGTTCAGGCAGTGTGTGTGAGTGAGATAAGGAGAGAGAGTGCAGGCAGTGTGTGTGGATGAGGGATAGAGGGAATGGAGGCAGTGTGAGTGGGTGAGAGATGGAATGCGAATGCCGTTACTGTGTGCGGGTGAGAGATAGAGAGTGGAGGAAGTGTGTGTGAGAGAGATGGAGAGAGAGGGCAGTGTGTATGGGTGAGAGATAGTGAGAGGGTGCAGGCAATGTGTGTGGGTGAGAGTTGGAGAGATAGTGGGGGCAGTGTGTGTGAGTGAGAGATGGAGAGAGAGTACAGGCAGTGTATGTGGGTGAGAGATAGAGACAGATTGGAGGCAGTGTGTGTGGGTGAGAGATAAGGGAGAGTGGAGGCAGTGTGTGTGGGTGAGAGATAGAGAGAGAGTGGAGGCAGTGTGCGAGTGTGAGAGATGGAGAGAGAGTGGAGGCTGTGTGTGTGTGAGAGAGATGGAGAGAGAGAGTGCAGGCAGTGTGTGTGGGTGAGAGATGGAGAGAGAATGGAGGCAGTGTGTGTGGGTGAGAGATAGAGAGTGGAGGCTGTGTCTGTGTGAGTGAGATGGAGAGAGTGTGGAGACAGTGTGTGTGGGTGAAATACAGAGAGAGAGTGCAGGCAGTGTGTGTGGATGAGAAATAAGGGAGAGTTGAGGCAGTGTGTGTGGGTGAGACATAAAGAGAGATTGGAGGCAGTGTGTGTGGGTGAGAGATGGAGAGAGAATGGAGGCAGTGTGTGTGGGTGAGAGATAGAGAGTGGAGGCTGTGTCTGTGTGAGTGAGATGGAGAGAGTGTGGAGACAGTGTGTGTGGGTGAAATACAGAGAGAGAGTGCAGGCAGTGTGTGTGGATGAGAAATAAGGGAGAGTTGAGGCAGTGTGTGTGGGTGAGACATAAAGAGAGATTGGAGGCAGTGTGTGTGAGTGAGAGATGGAGAGAGAGAGTGGAGGCAGTGTCTGTGGTTGAGAGATGGAGAGAGAGAATGGAGGCAGTGTGTGTGGTTGAGAGATGGAGAGAGAGTGCAGGAAGTGTTTGTGTGAGCGAGATGGAGAGAGAATGGTGGCAGTGTGTGTGTGTGAGATATGGAGAGAGAGTGCAGGCAGTGTGTGTGGATGAGGGATAAGGGAGTGGAGGCAGTGTGTGTCGGTGAGAGATAGAGAGAGTGGAGGCAGTGAGTGTGGGTGAGAGATAGAGAGAGTGGAGGCAGTGTGTGTGAGAGAGATGGAGAGAGAGTGGTGGCAGTGTGTGTGAATGAGATATGGAGAGAGAGTGCAGGCACAGAGTGTGGGTGAGAAATAAGGGAGAGTGGAGGCAGTGTGTGTGGGTGAGAGATAGAGAGAGAGAGTGCAGTAAGTGTGTCTGATTGAGAGATGGAGAGAGAGTGGAAGCAGTATGTGTGTGAGCGAGATGGAGAGCGAGAGTGGAGGCAGTCTGTGTGGTTGAGAGATTGAGAGAGATTGCAGGCAGTGTGTGTGTATGTGTGAGAGATAGAGAGAGAGTGGAGACAGTGTGTGTGGTGGACAGAGAGATAAAGAGTGGAGGCAGTGATTGTGGGTGAGAGATGGAGAGAGAGTGCAGGCAGTTTGTGTGGGTGAGAGATGGAGATAGAGTTCAGGCAGTGTGTGTGTGTGTGAGAGATAGAGAGAGAGTGGAGGGCATGTGTGTGTGTGAGAGACGGAGAAAGAGTTCAGGCAGTGTGTGTGTGTGTGAGATAAGGAGAGAGAGTGCAGGCAGTGTGTGTGCATGAGGGATACAGGGAGTGGAGGCAGTGTGTGTGGGTGAGAGATGGAAAGCGAATGCCAGTAGTGTGTGTGGGTGAGAGAGAGAGAGAGAGTGGAGCAAGTGTGTGTGAGAGAGATGGAGAGAGAGTGGAGGCAGTGTGTATGGATGAGAGATAGTGAGAGGGTGCAGGAAATGTGTGTGGGTGAGAGTTGGAGAGATAGCGGAGGCAGTGTGTGTGGGTGAGAGTTGGAGCGATAGTGGAGGCAGTGTGTGTGAGTGAGAAATGGAGAGAGAGTACAGGCAGTGTGTGTGGGTGAGAGATAAGGGAGAGTGGAGACAATGTGTGTGGGTGTGAGATAGAGAGAGAGTGGAGGCAGTGTGTGTGGTTGAGAGATGGAGAGAGAGTGGAGGCAGTGTGTGTTTGTGACAGATGGAGAGATAGAGAGGAGAGCATGTGTGTGTGTGAAAGAGACAGAAAAAGAGTTCAGGCAGTGTGTGTGGGTGAGAGATGGAGAAAGTGTGGAGACAGTGTGTGTGAGTGAGATACAGAGAGAGAGTGCAGGTAGTATGTGTGGATGAGAGATAAAGAGAGATTGGAGGCAGTGTGTGTGATTGAGAGATGGAGAGAGAGAGTGCAGGCAGTGTGTGTGGTTGAGAGATGGAGAGAGAGTGCAGGCATTGTGAGTGGGTGAGAAATAAGGGAGAGTGGAGGCACTATGTGTGGGTGAGAGATAAAGTGAGTTTGGAGGCAGTGTGTGTGAGAGAGATGAAGAGAGAGTGGAGGCAGTTTGTATGGGTGAGAGATAGTGAGAGGCTGCAGGCAATGTTTGTGAGTGCGTGATGGAGAGAGATTGGAGGCAGTGTGTGTGGGTGAGAGTTGGAGAGATAGTTGAGGCATTGTGTGTGAGCGAGAGATGGAGAGAGAGTACAGGCAGTGTATGTGGGTGATAGATAGAGAGATATTGGAGGCAGTTTGTGTGGGTGTTTGATAGAGAGAGAGTGGAGACAATGTGTGTGGGTGTGAGATAGAGAGAGAGTGTAGACAGTGTGTGTGGTGGAGAGATTGATAGACAGTGGAGGCAGTGATTGTGGTTGAGAGATGGTGAGAGAATGCAGGCAGTGTGTGTGGGTGAGAGATGGAGAGCGAGTGCTGGCAGATTGTGTGGGTGAGAGATAGAGAGAGAGTGGAAGTAGTGTGTGTGAGAGAGATGGAGAGAGAGTGGAGGCAGTTTGTGTGGATGAGAGATGGAGAGAGTGTGCAGGCAGTGTGTGTGTTTATGAGCGATAGAGAGAGAGAGTGGAGGGCATGTGTGTGTGAGGGATGGATCAAGAGTTCAGGCAATGTGTGTGTGTGAGATATGGAGAGAGATTGCACCAATGTGTGTGGATGAGGGATAGAGGGAGTGCAGGCAGTGTGTGTGTGTGAGAAATGAAGATATGGTGGAGGCAGTGAGTGTGAGTGAGAGATGGAGAGAGAGTGCAGGCAGTGTGTGTGAGAGTGATGAAGAGATAGCGGATGCAGTGTGTGTGGGTGAGAGATTGAGAGAGAATGCAGGAAGTGTGTGTGTGTGTGAGAGATGCATTGAGAGTGGAGACAGTGTGTGTGTGTGAGAGACCGAGAAAGAGTGCAGGCAGTGTATGTGGAGGAGAGATGGAGAGGGAGTGGAGGCAGTGAGTGAATGGATGAGAGTTGGAGAGAGAGTGTAGGCTTTGGGTGTGAGAGAGAGATGTAGAGAGAATGCAGGCAGTTTGTGTGGGTGAAAGATTGAGAGAGAATGTAGGCAGTGTGTGTGCGTGAGAGATAGAGAGATACTGGAGGCAGTGAATGTGGGTGAGAGATAGAGAGAGTGGAGGCAGTGTGTGTGGGTGAGAGATTGAGAGAGTGGAGGCAGTGTGTGTGAGAGAGATGGAGAGACAGTGGAGGCAGTGTGTGTGTGAGCGAGATGAAGAGAGAGAGTGCAGGCAGTGTGTGTGGTTGAGAGATGGAGAGAGAGTGGAGGCAGTGTGTGTGGATGAGAGATGGAGAGAGTGTGCAGGCAGTGTGTGTGTTTATGAGCGATAGAGAGAGAGAGTGGAGGGCATGTGTGTGTGAGGGACGGATCAAGAGTTCAGGCAATGTGTGTGTGTGAGATATGGAGAGAGATTGCACCAATGTGTGTGGATGAGGGATAGAGGGAGTGCAGGCAGTGTGTGTGTGTGAGAAATGAAGATATAGTGGAGGCAGTGAGTGTGAGTGAGAGATGGAGAGAGAGTGCAGGCAGTGTGTGTGAGAGAGATGAAGAGATAGCGGATGCAGTGTGTGTGGGTGAGAGATTGAGAGAGAATGCAGGAAGTGTGTGTGTGTGAGAGATGGATTGAGAGTGGAGACAGTGTGTGTGTGTGAGAGACCGAGAAAGAGTGCAGGCAGTGTATGTGGAGGGGAGATGGAGAGGGAGTGGAGGCAGTGAGTGAATGGATGAGAGTTGGAGAGAGAGTGTAGGCGTGAGAGAGAGATGTAGAGAGAATGCAGGCAGTTTGTGTGGGTGAAAGATTGAGAGAGAATGTAGGCAGTGTGTGTGCGTGAGAGATAGAGAGATACTGGAGGCAGTGAGTGTAGGTGAGAGATAGAGAGAGTGGAGGCAGTATGTGTGGGTGAGAGATTGAGAGAGTGGAGGCAGTGTGTGTGAGAGAGATGGAGAGACAGTGGAGGCAGTGTGTGTGTGAGCGAGATGGAGAGAGAGTGGAGGCAGTGTGTGTTTGTGAGAGATGGAGAGAGAGTGGAGGCAGTGTGTGTGGGTGAGAGATGGAGAGAGTGTGGAGGCAGTTTTTCTGGGTGAGAGATGGAGAGAGAGTGGAGGCAGTGTGTGTGTGAGCGAGATGGAGAGAGTGTGCAGACAGTATGTGTGGGTGAGATACAGAGAGAGAGTGCAGGCAGTGTGTGTGGGTGAGAAATAAGGGAGAGTGGAGGCAGTGTGTGTGGGTGAGAGATTGAGAGGGATTGGAGGCAGTGTGTGTGAGTGAGAGATGGAGAGAGCATGTGCAGGCAGTGTGTGTGGTTGAGAGATGGAGAGAGAGTGCAGGATGTGTGTGTGGGTGAGAGATGGAGAGAGAGTGGTGGCAGTGTGTGTGGATGAGAGATGGAGAGAGACTGCAGGCAGTGTCTGTGTGTGAGATAGAGATAGATTGGAGTCAGTGTGTGTGTGAGAGAGATGGAGAGAGAGTGCAGGCATTGTGTGTGTGAGTGAGATGAAGAGCGAGAGTGCAGGCAGTGCGTGTGGTTGATAAATGGAGAGAGAGTGCAGGAGGTGTGTTTGTGTGTGTGAGAGATAGAGAGAGAGTGGAGGCAGTGTGTGTGTGTGAGAGAGATAGAGAGAGAGTGGAGACAGTGTGTGTGGTGGAGAGATAGATAGAGAGTGGAGGCAGTGATTGTGGGTGAGAGATGGAGAGAGAGTGCAGGCTATTTGTGGGGGTGAGTGATAGAGAGAGAGTGGAGGCAGTGTGTGTGTGTGTGTGTGTGAGTGAGAGCGATGGAGAGAGGGAGTGCAGGCAGTGTGTGTAGGTGAGAGATGGAGAGCGAGGGCTGGCAGTGTGTGTGGGTGAGAGATAGAGAGAGATTGGAAGTAGTGTGTGTGAGAGAGATGGAGAGAGAGTGGAGGCAGTGTGTTTGAGTGAATGATGGAGAGAGAGTGCAGGCAGTGTGTGTGGTTTAGAGATGGAGAGGTAGTGTAGGCAGTATGTGTGGATAAGAGATGGAGAGAGAGTGGAGACAGTGTTTGTGAGTGAGAGATGGAGTGAGAGTGCAGGCAGTGTGTGTGTTTGTGAGAGATACAGAGAGAGAGTGGAGGGCATGTGTGTGTGTGAGGTACGGAGAAAGAATTCAGGCAGTGCATGTGTGTGAGATATGCAGAGAGAGTGCAGGCAGTGTGTATGTGTGAGAGATGGAGAGAGAGTGGAGGCAATATGTGTGTGAGGGAGATGGAGAGACAGTGGAGGCAGGGTTTGTGTGAGCGAGATGGAGAGAGAGTGGAGGCATTGTTTGTGTGATCGAGATGGAGAGAGAGTGGAGACAGTGTGTGGGTGAGAGATGGAGAGATAGTGCAGGCAGTGTGTGTGTGTGTGTGTGAGAGATAGAGAGAGTCTGGAGACAGTGTTTGTGGTGGAGAGATAGATAGAGAGCGGAGGCAGTTTTTAAGGGTGAGAGATGGAGAGAGAGTTCAGGCAGTGTGTGTGGGTGAGAGATAAGGGAGAGTGGAGACAGTGTGTGTGAGTGAGAGATGGAGAGAGAGTGGAGACAGTGTGTGTGGGTGAGAGATGGAGACATAGTGCAGGCAGGGTGTGTGTGTATGAGAGAGAAAGAGAGAGATTGGAGACAGTGTTTGTGGTGGAGAGATAGATAGAGAGTGGAGGCAGTGTTTGTGGGTGAGAGATGGAGAGAGAGTGCAGGCAGTGTGTGTGGGTGAGAGATGGAGAGAGAGAGGAGGCAGTGTGTGTGGGTGTGAGATGGTGTGGAGGTAGTGTGTGTGAGGGAGATGGAGGGAGAGTGGAGGCAGGGTTTGTGTGAGCGAGATGGAGAGAGAGTGGAGGCATTGTTTGTGTGATCGAGATGGAGACTGAGTGGAGACAGTGTGTGGGTGAAGAATGGAGAGATAGTGCAGGCAGTGTGTGTGTGTGTGAGAGATAGAGAGAGAGTGGAGACAGTGTTTGAGGTGGAGAGATAGTTAGAGAGTGGAGGCAGTGTTTAAGGGTGAGAGATGGAGATAGAGTGCAGGCAGTGTGTGTGGGTGAGAGATAAGAGAGAGTGGAGGCAGCGTGTGTGTGAGAGAGATGGAGAGAGAGTGGAGACAGTGTGTGTGGATAAGAGATAGAGAGAGAGTGGAGGCAGTGTTTGTGGGCGAGAGATGGAGAGAGAGTGGAGGCACTGTGTGTGGGTGAGAGATGGAGAGAGAGTGGAGGCAGTCTTTGTGTGAGCGAGATGGAGAGAGAGCGCAGGCAGTGTGTGTGGATGAGGGACAGAGGGAGTGCAGGCAGTGTGTGTGTGTGTGAGATGAAGATATACTGGAGGCAGTGTGTGTGAGTGAGAGATGCAGAGAGATTTTCAGGCAGTGTGTGTGAGAGAGAAAGAAGAGTTAGCAGATGCAGTGTGTTTGTGAGAGATGGAGTGAGAGTGGAGACAGTGTGTGTGTGTGAGAGACCGAGAAAGAGTGCAGGCAGTTCATGTGGAAAAGAGATGGAGAGGGAGTGGAGGAAGTGAGTGTGTGGATGAGAGATGGAGAGAGAGTGGAGGCAGTGTGTGTGAGATAGAGATGAAGAGAGAATGCAGGCAGTTTGTATGGGTGAGAGATGGAGAGAGAATGGAGGCAGTGTGTGTGGGTGAGAGATGGAGAGAGTGGAGGCAGTGTGTGTGAGAGAGATGGAGAGAGAGTGGAGGCAGTGTGTGTGAGTGAGAGATGAGAGAGAGTGGAGGCAGTGTGTGTGAGAGAGATGGAGAGAGAGTGGAGGCAGTGTGTGGGTGAGAGATGGAGAGAGAGTGGAGCAGTGAGTGTAGGTGAGAGATAGAGAGAGAGAGGATGCAGTGTGTGTGAATGAAATGGAGAGAGAGTGGAGGCAGTGTGTGTGGGTGAGAGATTGAGAGAGAGTGGAGGCAGTGTGTGGGTGAGACATAGAGAGAGAGTGGAGGCAGTGTGTTGGTGAGAGATGGAGAGAGAGTGGAGGCAGTGTGTGTGTGTGAGAGTTGGAGAGAGAGTGGAGACAGTGTGTGTGTGAGAGATGGCAAGAGAGTGGAGGCAGTTTGTGTGAGTGAGATGGAGAGAGATTGGAGGCAGTGTGTGTGGGTGAGAAGATAGAGAGAGTGGAGGCAGTGTGTGAGAGTGAGATGGAGAGAGAGTGGAGGCAGTGTGTGTGAGAGAGATGGAGAGAGAGTGGAGGTGGTGCGTGTGGGTGAGAGATAGAGAGAGAGTGCAGGCACTGTGTGTGGGTGAGAGATAAAGAGAGATTGGAGTAAGTGTGTGTGAGTGAGAGATGCAGGGAGAGTGGAGGCAGTGTATGTGGGTGAGAGATAGAGAGAAAGTGGTAGCAGTGTGTGTGGGTGAGAGATGGAGAGAGAGTGGAGACAGTGTGTGTGATTGAGAGCTGGAGAAAGAGTGGTGGCAGTGTGTGTGGTTGAGAGATGCATAGATAGGGCAGGCTGTGTGACTGTGTGTGAGAGATAGAGAGAGAGTGGAGACAGTGTTTGTGGTGGAGAGTTAGATAGAGAGTGGAGGCAGTGTTTATGGGTGAGAGATGGAGAGAGAGTGGATGTAGTGTGTGTGGGTGAGAGATGGAGAGTGCAGGCAGTGTGTGTCAGTGAGAGATGGTGAGAGAGTGCAGGCAGTTTGTGTGTTTGTGAGAGATAGAGAGAGAGAGTGGAGGGCATGTGTGTGTGTGAGAGATGGAGAAATTTTTCAGGCAGTGTGTGTGTGTGAGAGATGAAGAGAGAGTGCAAGCAGTGTGTGTGGATGAGGGATAGAGAGAGTGCAGGCAGTGTCTGTGTGTGAGAGATGGAGATATATTGGAGGCAGTGTGTGTGAGTGAGAGATGGAGAGAGAGTGCATGCAGTGTGTGTGAGGGAGATGAAGGGATAGCGGCGGAAATGTGTGTCGGTGAGAGATTGAGAGAGATTGGAGGCAGTGTTCGTGAGAGAGATGAAAAGAGAGTGCAGGCAGTGTGTGTGTGTGAGAGATGGAGAGAGAGTGGAGACAGTGTGTGTGTGTGAGAGATGGAGAAATAGTTCAGGCAGTGTACGTGGAAGACAGATGGAGTGGGAGTGGAGGCAGTGTGTGTGTGGATGAGAGATGGAGAGAGAGTGGAGGCAGTGTGTGTGAGAGAGAGATGCAGAGAGAATGCAAGCCGTGTATGTGGGTGAGAGGTGGAGAGAGAATTGAGGCAGTGTGTGTGGGTTACAGATGGAGAGAAAGTAGAGGCAGTGAGTGTGGGTGAGATTTCGAGAGAGAGTGGAGGCAGTGTGTGTGGGTGAGAGATGGAGAGAGAGTGCAGGCAGTGTGTGTGGGTGAGAGATGGAGAGAGAGTGCAGGCAGTGTGTGTGGATGAGATTTAGAGAGAGAGTGGAGGCAGTGTGTGTGAGTGAGAGATGGAGAGAGTGGAGGCAGTGTGTGTGGGAGAGAAATTGAGAGAGAGAGTGGAGGCAGTGTGTGTGGGTGTGAGATAGAGAGAGTGGAGGCTGTGTGTGTATGTGAGTTTTAGAGAGAGAGTGGAGGCAGTGTGTGTGTTTGAGAGATGGAGAGAGAGTACAGGCAGAGTGTGTGTGTGAGGGATTGAGAAAGAGTGGAGGCAGTGTGTGTCAGTGACAGATGGAGAGAGAGTGGAGGCATTATGTGAGTGTGAGAGATAAGGGAGAGTGGAGGCAGTGTGTGTTGGTGAGAGATAGAGAGAGAGTGGTGGCACAGTGTGTGACAGTGAGATGGACAGAGAGTGCAGGCAGTGTGTGTGTGAGAGATGGAGAAATAGTGCAGGCAGTGTACGTGGAAGACAGATGGAGTGGGAGTGGAGGCAGTGTGTGTGTGGATGAGAGATGGAGAGAGAGTGGAGGCAGTGTGTGTGGGTGAGGGATGGAGGGAAAGTGGAGGCAGTGTGTGTGGGTTAGAGATGGAGAGAAAGTGGAGGCAGTGTGTGTGGGTGAGAGATAGAGAGAGAGTGGAGGTAGTGTCTGTGAGAGAGATGGAGAGATATTTAAGGCACTGTGAGTGAGATGGAGATGAAGAGAGTGCAGGCAGTGTGTGTCAGTGAAAGATGGAGAGAGAGTGCAGGCAGTGTTTGTGTTTGTGAGAGATAGAGAGAGAGAGTGGAGGGCGTGTGAGTGTGAGAGAGATGGAGAAAGATTTCAGGCAGTGTGTGTGTGTGAGAGATGAAGAGAGAGTGCAAGCAGTGTGTGTGGATGAGGGATAGCGAGAGTGGAGGCAGTGTGTGGATGAGAGATGGAGATAGAGTGGAGGCAGTTTGTGTGATCGAGAGATGGAGAGAGAGTCCAGGCAGTGTGTGTGAGAGAGATGAAGGGATAGCGGCGGCAATGTGTGTTGGTGAGAGATTGAGAGAGATTGGAGGCAGTGTGTATGAGAGAGATGAAGAGAGATTGCAGGCAGTGTGTGTGTGTGACAGATGGAGAGAGAGTGGAGACAGTGTGTGTGTGTGAGAGATGGAGAAATATTGCAGGCAGTGTACATGGAAGACAGATGGAGTGGAAGTGGAGGCAGTGTGTGTGTGGATGAGAGTTGAAGAGAGAGTGGAGGAAGTGTGTGTGAGAGAGAGATGTAGAGAGAATGCAAGCTGTGTGTGTGGGTGAGAGATGGAGAGAGAATTGAGGCATTGTATGTGGGTTAGAGATGGAGAGAAAGTGGATGCAGTGAGTGTGTGTGAGAGATAGAGAGAGAGGGGAGGCAGTTTGTGTGGGTGAGAGGTGAAGAGAGAGAGTTCAGGCAATGTGTGTGAGTGAGAGATGGAGAGAGAGTAAAGGCAGTGTGTGTGGGTGAGAGATGGAGAGAGAGTGGAGGCAGTGTGTGTGAGTGAGAGATGGAGAGAGAGTGGAGGCAGTGTGTGTTGGAGAGAAATTGAGAGAGAGACTGGAGGCAGTGTGTGTGGGTGGGAGATAGAGAGAGTGGAGTCTGTGTGTGTATGTGAGTTTTAGAGAGAGAGTGGAGGCAGTGTGTGTGGGTGTGAGATGGAGAGAGAAGGAGGCAGTGTGTATGGGTGAGTGATAGAGAGAGAGTGGAGACAGTGTGTGTGTGTGAGAGATGGAGAAAGAGTGGAGGCAGTGTGTGTCATTGACAGATGGAGAGAGAGTGGAGGCATTATGTGAGTGTGAGAGATAAGGGAGAGTGGAGGCAGTGAGTGTGGGTGAGAGATAGAGAGAGTGGAGGCAGTGTGTGTGGGTGAGTGTTATGAGAGAATGGACGTAGTGTGTTTGTGAGATAGATGGAGAGATAGTGGAGGTGTGTGTGTGAGAGAGATGGAGAGAGGGATTGCAGGCAGTGTTTGTGGGTGAGAGATGGAGACTGCAGGCAGTGTGTTTGTGAGAGATAGAGAGTGGAGACAGTGTGTGTGGTTGAGAGATATATAGAGAGTGGAGGCATCATGTGTGGGTGAGAGAACGAGAGAGAATGCAGGCAGTGTGTTTGAGAGAGATGAAGAGAGAGCGCAGGCAGTGTTTGTGTGTGAGAGATGGAGTGTGTGGAGACAGTGTGTGTGTGTGAGTGTTCGAGAAAGAGTGCAGGCAGTGTATGTGGAAGAGAGATGGAGAGGGAGTGGAGGCAGTGAGTATTTGGATGTGAGTTGGAGAGAGAGTGGAGGCAGTGTGTGTGAGAGAGATGGCGAGAGACTGGAGGCAGTATGTGTGGGTGAGAGATATAGTTGACTGGAGGCAGTGTGCGTGGGTGAGAGATAAATGTGAGTCGAGGCAGAGTGTGTGGGTCAGAGATAAGGAGGAGTTTAGGCAGAGTGTGTGAGAGAGATATGGAGAGAGAATGCAGGCAGTTTGTGTGGGTGAGAGATGGAGAGAGAATGCAAGCAGTTTGTGAGGATGAGCGATGGAGAGAGAGTGGAGGCAGTGTGTGTTGGAAAGAGATGGAGAGAGATTGGAGGCAGTGTGAGTGAGAGATGGAGAGAGAGTCCAGGCAGTGTGTGTGAGAGAGATGAAGGGATAGCGGCGGCAATGTGTGTTGGTGAGAGATTGAGAGAGATTGGAGGCAGTGTGTATGAGAGAGATGAAGAGAGATTGCAGGCAGTGTGTGTGTGTGACAGATGGAGAGAGAGTGGAGACAGTGTGTGTGTGTGAGAGATGGAGAAATATTGCAGGCAGTATACATGGAAGACAGATGGAGTGGAAGTGGAGGCAGTGTGTGTGTGGATGAGAGTTGAAGAGAGAGTGGAGGAAGTGTGTGTGAGAGAGAGATGTAGAGAGAATGCAAGCTGTGTGTGTGGGTGAGAGATGGAGAGAGAATTGAGGCATTGTATGTGGGTTAGAGATGGAGAGGGAGTGGAGGCAGTGAGTATTTGGATGTGAGTTGGAGAGAGAGTGGAGGCAGTGTGTGTGAGAGAGATGGCGAGAGACTGGAGGCAGTATGTGTGGGTGAGAGATATAGTTGACTGGAGGCAGTGTGCGTGGGTGAGAGATAAATGTGAGTCGAGGCAGAGTGTGTGGGTCAGAGATAAGGAGGAGTTTAGGCAGAGTGTGTGAGAGAGATATGGAGAGAGAATGCAGGCAGTTTGTGTGGGTGAGAGATGGAGAGAGAATGCAAGCAGTTTGTGAGGATGAGCGATGGAGAGAGAGTGGAGGCAGTGTTTGTTGGAAAGAGATGGAGAGAGATTGGAGGCAGTGTGGGTGAGAGATGGAGAGAGAGTGGAGGAAATGTGTGGGTGAGAGAAAGAGAGAGAGTGGAGGCAGTGAGTTTGGCTAAGAGATAGAGAGAGTGGAGGCAGTGTGTGTGAGTGAGATGGAGAGAGAGTGTAGGCACTGTCTGTGTGTGAGAGATGGAGAGCGAGTGCCGGCAGTGTATGTGGGTGAGAGATAGAGAGAGAGTGGAGGTAGTTTGTGTGAGAGAGATGGTGAGATAGTTAAGGCAGTGTGTTTGAGATGGAGATGAAGAGAGAGTGCAGGCAGTGTGTGTGTGTGTGTGAGAGAGATGGAGAGAGAGAGTGCAGGCAGTGTGTGTGGGAGCGAGATGGAGAGCGAGTGCTGGCATTGTGTGTGGGTGAGAGATAGAGAGAGAGTGGAGGTAGTGTCTGTGATTGAGATGGAGAGATAGTTAAGGCAGTGTGTGTGAGATGGAGATGAAGAGAGAGTGCAGGCAGTGTGTGTCAGTGAGAGATGGAGAGAGAGTGCAGGCAGTGTCTGTGTTTGTGAGAGATAGAGAGAGAGAGTGGAGGGCGTGTGAGTGTGAGAGAGATGGAGAAAGAGTTCAGTCAGTGTGTGTGTGTGAGAGATGAAGAGAGAGTGCAAGCAGTGTGTGTGGATGAGGGATAGAGAGAGTGCAGGCAGCGTCTGTGTGTGAGAGATGGAGATATATTGGAGGCAGTGTGTGTGAGTGAGAGATGGAGAGAGAGTGCAGGCAGTGTGTGTGAGAGAGATGAAGGGATAGCGGCGGACATGTGTGTTGGTGAGAGATTGAGAGAGATTGGAGGCAGTGTGTGTGAGAGAGATGAAGAGAGAGTGCAGGCAGTGTGTGTGTGTGAGAGATGGAGAGAGAGTGGAGACAGTGTGTGTGTGTGAGAGATGGAGAAATAGTTCAGGCAGTGTACGTGGAAGACAGATGGAGTGGGAGTGGAGGCAGTGTGTGTGTGGATGAGAGATGGAGAGAGAGTGGAGGCGATGTGTGTGAGAGAGAGATGTAGAGAGAATGCAAGCAGTGTGTGTGGGTGAGAGATGGAGAGAGAATTGAGGCAGTGTGTGTGGGTTAGAGATGGAGAGAATGTGGAGGCATTGAGTTTGGGTGAGAGATAGACAGAGTGCAGACAGTGTGTGTGGGTGAGATATAGAGAGAGAGTGGAGGCAGTGTCTGTGGGTGAGAGATGGAAAGAGATTGCAGGCAGTGTGTGTGGATGAGATTTAGAGAGAGAGTGGAGGCAGTGTGTGTGGGTGGGAGAAAGAGAGAGTGGAGGATGTGTGTGTATGTGAGTTTTAGAGAGAGAGTGGAGGCAGTGTGTGTGGGTGATAGATGGAGAGAGAGTGGAGGCAGTGTGTGTGGGTGAGAGAGAGAGAGAGTGGAGACATTGTGTGTGCGTGAGAGATGGAGAGAGAGTGGAGGCATAGTGTGTGCGTGAAAGATGGTGAGAGAGTGCAGGCAGTTTTTGTGGGTGAGAGATGGAGAGAGAGTGGAGGTAGTTTGTGTGAGAGAGATGGTGAGATAGTTAAGGCAGTGTGTTTGAGATGGAGATAAAGAGAGAGTGCAGGCAGTGTGTGTGTGTGTGTGAGAGAGATGGAGAGAGAATTGAGGCAGTGTGTGTGGGTCAGAGATGGAGAGAAAGTGGAGGCAGTGAGTGTGGGTGAGATATAGAGAGAGTGGAGGCAGTGTGTGTGGGTGAGAGATGGAGAGAGAGTGGAGGCAGTGTGTGTGGGAGAGAAATTGAGAGAGAGAGTGGATTCAGTGTGTGTGGGTGAGAGATAGAGAGAGAGTGGAGACAGTGTGTGTGTGTGAGAGATGGAGAGAGAGTGCAGGCAGTGTGTGTGTGTGACAGATGGAGAGAGAGTGCAGGCAGTGTGTGTGTGTGAGAGATGGAGAGAGAGTGCAGGCAGTGTGTGTGTGTGAGAGATGGAGAAATAGTTCAGTCAGTGTACGTGGAAGACAGATGAAGTGGGAGAGGAGGCAGTGTGTGTGTGGATGAGAGATGGAGAGAGAGTGGTGGCAGTGTGTGTGGGTGAGAGATGGAGAGAGAATTGAGGCAGTGTGTGTGGGTTAGAGATGGAGAGAAAGTGGGGGCAGTGAGTGTGGGTGAGATATAGAGAGAGAGTGGAGGCAGTGTGTGTGGGTGAGAGATGGAGAGAGAGTGGAGGCAGTGTGTGTGGGTGAGAGATGGAGAGAGAGTGGAGGCAGTGTGTGTGGGAGAGAAATTGAGAGAGAGAGTGGATTCAGTGTGTGTGGGTGAGAGATAGAGAGAGAGTGGAGACAGTGTGTGTCAGTGAGAGATGGATAGAGAGAGATTGCAGGCAGTATGTGTGGGTGAGAGATATGGTTGACTGGAGGCAGTGTGTGTGTGCGAGAGATGGAGAGAGAGTGCAGGCAGTGTGTGTGGGTGAGAGATGGAGAGAGAGTGGAGGCAGTGTTGTCAGTGAGAGATGGATAGAGAGAGATTGCAGGCAGTATGTGTGGGTGAGAGATATGGTTGACTGGAGGCAGTGTGTGTGGGTGAGAGATAAGGGTGAGTGGAGGCAGAGTTTGTGAGAGAGAAATGGAGAGAGAGTGGAAGCAGTGTGTGTGCGAGAGTTGGAGAGAGATTGGAGGCAGTGTGTGTGGGTGAGCGATGGTGAGAGAATGGAGGCAGTGTGTGTGCGAGAGTTGGAGAGAGATTGGAGGCCGTGTGTGGGTGAGAGATGGAGAGAGAGTGGAGGCAATGTGTGAGTGAGAGAAAGAGAGAGAGTGGAGGCAGTGAGTTTGGCTAAGAGATAGAGAGAGTGGAGTCAGTGTGTGTGGGTGAGCGATGGAGTGGGATAGGAGGCAGTGTGTGTGTGAGAGATGGAAGCGAGTGCCGGCGGTGTGTGTGGGTGAGAGATAGAGAGAGTGGAGGTAGTTTGTGTGAGAGAGATGGTGAGATAGTTAAGGCAGTGTTTTTGAGATGGAGATGAAGAGAGAGTGCAGGCAGTGTGTGTCAGTGAGAGATGGAGAGAGAGTGCAGGCAGTGTGTCTGTTTGTGAGAGATAGAGAGAGAGAGTGGAGGGCGTGTGAGTGTGAGAGAGATGGAGAAAGAGTTCAGGCAGTGTGTGTGTGAGAGATGAAGAGAGAGTGCAGGCAGTTTGTGTCTTTGTGAGAGATAGAGAGAGTGGAGGGCATGTGTGTGTTTGAGAGATGGAGAAAGTGTTCAGGCAGTGTGTGTGAGAGTGATGAATGGATAGCGGAGACAATGTCTGTCGGTGAGAGATTGAGAGAGATTGGAGGCAGTGTGTGTGAGAGAGCTGAAGAGAGAGTGCAGGCAGTGTGTGTGTGAGAGATGGAGAGAGAGTGGAGACAGTGTGTGTGTGTGAGAGATGGAGCAATAGTGCAGGCAGAGTATGTGGATTGGAGATGGAGAGGGAGTGGAGGCATTTTGTGTGTGGATCAGAGATGGAGAGAGAGTGGAGGCAGTGTGTGTGAGAGAGACATGTAATGAGAATGCAAGCAGTGTGTGTGGGTGAGAGATGGAGAGAGAATTGAGGCAGTGTGTGTGGGTTAGAGATGGAGAGAAAGTGAGGGCAGTGAGTGTGGGTGAGATATAGAGAGAGAGTGGAGGCAGTGTGTGTGGGTGAGAGATGGAGAGAGAGTGGAGGCAGTGTGTGTGGGTGAGAGATGGAGAGAGAGTGGAGGCAGTGTGTGTGGGAGAGAAATTGAGAGAGAGAGTGGATTCAGTGTGTGTGGGTGAGAGATAGAGAGAGTGGAGACAGTGTGTGTGTGCGAGAGATGGAGAGAGAGTGCAGGCAGTGTGTGTGGGTGAGAGATGGAGAGAGAGTGGAGGCAGTGTGTGTGGGTGAGAGATGGAGAGAGAGTGCAGGCAGTGTGTGTGGGAGAGAGATGGAGAGAGTTCAGGCAGTGTGTGTGGGAGAGAGATGGAGAGAGAGTGAAGGCAGTGTGGATTGGTGAGAGATGGAGAGTAAGTGGAGACAGTGTGTGTGGGTGAGAGATGGAGAGTAAGTGGAGACAGTGTGTGTGTGTGAGAGATGGAGAGAGAGTGCAGGCAGTGTGTTTGGGTGAGAGATAGACAGAGTGGAGGCAGTGCGTATGGATGAGATTTAGAGAGAGAGTGGTTGCAGTGTGTGTGGGTGAGAGATGGAGAGAGAGTGGAGACAGTGTGTGTGGGTGAGAGATTGAGAGAGTGTGGAGGCATTGTGTGTGTGTGAGTGATGGAGAGAGATTGCAGGCAGTGTGTTTGGGTGAGAGATGGAAAGAGTGTGGAGGCAGTGTGTGTGGGTGAGAGATGGAGAGAGAGTGGATGCAGTGTGTGTGGGTGAGAGCTGGAGAGAGAATGGAGGCAGTGTATGTGTGGGTGAGAGATGGAGAGAGAGTGCAGGCAGTGTGTGTGGGTGAGAGATAGAGAGAGAGTGGAGACAGTGTGTGTATGAGAGATGGAGAGAAATTGCAGGCAGAGTGTGTGTGTGAGAGATGGAGAAAGAGTGGAGGCAGTGTGTGTCAATGACAGATGGAGAGAGAGTGGAGGCATTATGTGAGTGTGAGAGATAAGGGAGAGTGGAGGCAGTGTGTGTGGGTGAGAGATAAGGGAGAGTGGTGGCACAGTGTGTGACAGTGAGATGGAGAGAGAGTGCAGGCAGTGTGTGTGTGTGAGAGATGGTGAGAGAGTGGAGGCAGTGTGTGCGGGTGTGAGATAGAGAGAGAGTACAGGCAGTGTGTGTGTGTGAGAGATGGTGAGCGAGTGGAGGCAGTGTGTGTGGGTGAGAGTTATCAGAGAATGGACGCAGTGTGTGTGTGAGATAGATGGAGAGAGAGTGGAGGTGTGTGTGTGAGAGAGAAGGAGAGAGAGAGATTGCAGGCAGTGTTTGTGGGTGAGAGATGGAGACTGCAGGCAGTGTGTTTGTGAGAGATAGAGAGTAGAGGCAGTGTGTGTGGTTGAGAGATATATAGAGTGTGGAGGCATTGTTGTGGGTGAGAGAAGGAGAGAGAATGCAGGCAGTGTGTTTGAGAGAGATGAAGAGAGAGCGCAGGCAGTGTTTGTGTGTGAGAGATGGAGTGTGTGGAGACAGTGTGTGTGTGTGAGTGTTCGAGAAAGAGTGCAGGCAGTGTATGTGGAAGAGAGATGGAAAGGGAGTGGAGGCAGTGAATATTTGGATGTGAGATGGAGAGAGAGTGGAGGCAGTGTGTGTGAGAGAGATGGCGAGAGAGTGAAGGCAGTTTGAGTGAGTGAGATGGAGAGAGAGTGGAGGCTGTGGGTGTGAGTGAGATGGAGAGAGATTGGAGGCAGTGTTTGTGGGTGAGAGATAGAGTTGAGGCAGTGTGTGTGAGTGAGATGGGAGAGAGTGGAGGCAGTGTGTGTGAGTGAGATGGAGAGAGTGGAGGCAGTGCGTGTGGGTGAGAGATAGATAGGGAGTGGAGGCAGTGAGTGTGTGTGAAAGATGGTGAGAGAGTGGAGGCAGTGTGTGTGGGTGAGAGTTATCAGAGAATGGACGCAGTGTGTGTGTGAGATAGATGGAGAGTGGAGGTGTGTGCGTGGGTGAGAGATGCATAGATAGTGCAGGCTGTGTGTGTGTGTGTGTGTGTGTGAGAGATAGAGAGAGAGTGGAGACAGTGTTTGTGGTGGAGAGTTAGATAGAGAGTGGAGGCAGTGTTTAAGGGTGAGAGATGGAGAGAGAGTGCAGGCAGTGTGTGTGGGTGAGAGATGGAGAGAGAGTGGAGGCAGTGTGTGTCGGTGAGAGATGGAGAGAGAGTGGAGGCAGTGTGTGTGGCTGAGAGATAAGGGTGAGTGGAGGCAGAGTGTGTGAGAGAGAGATGGAGAGAGAGTGATGGCAGTTTGTATGGGTGAGAGATGGAGAGAGAATGGAGGCAGAGTGTGTGGGTGAGAGATGGAGAGAGAATGGAGGCAGTGTGTGTGGGTGAGAGATGGAGAGAGAGTGGAGGCAGTTTGTGTGAGCGAGATGGAGAGCGATTGGAGGCAGTGTGTGGGTGAGAGATGGAGAGAGAGTGGAGGCAATGTGTGGGTGAGAGAAAGAAAGAGAATGGAAGCAGTGATTTTGGCTAAGAGATAGAGAGAGTGGAGGCAGTGTGTGTGGGTGAGAGATGGTGAGCGAGTGCCGGTAGAGTGTGTGGTTGAGAGATAGAGAGTGGAGGTAGTTTGTGTGCGAGAGATGGTGAGATAGTTAAGGCAGTGTGTTTGAGATGGAGATGAGGAGAGAGTGCAGGCAGTGTGTGTGTGTGTGTGTGAGTGAGATGGAGAGAGAGAGTGCAGGCAGTGTGTGTGGGAGAGATGGAGAGCGAGTGCCGGCAGTGTGTGTGGGTGAGAGATAGAGAGAGAGTGGAGGTAGTGTCTGTGATTGAGATGGAGAGATAGTTAAGGCAGTGTGTGTGAGATGGAGATGAAGAGAGAGTGCAGGCAGTGTGTGTCAGTGAGAGATGGATAGAGAGTGCAGGCAGTGTGTGTGGGAGAGAAATTGAGAGAGAGGGTGGAGGCAGTGTGTGTGGGTGGGAAATAGAGAGAGTGGAGGCTGTGTGTGTATGTGAGTTTTAGAGAGAGAATGGAGGTAGTTTGTGTGAGAGAGATGGTGAGATAGTTAAGGCAGTGTGTTTGAGATGGAGATGAAGAGAGAGTGCAGGCAGTGTGTGTGTGAGTGTGAGAGAGATGGAGAGAGAGAGTGCAGGCAGTGTCTGTGGGAGAGAGATGGAGAGCGAGTGCCGGCATTGTGTGTGGGTGAGAGATAGAGAGAGAGTGGAGGTAGTGTCTGTGATTGAGATGGAGAGATAGTTAAGGCCATGTGTGTGAGATGGAGATGAATAGAGAGTGCAGGCAGTGTGTGTCAGTGAGAGATGGAGAGAGAGTGCAGGCAATGTGTGTGTTTGTGAGAGATTGCGAGAGAGAGTGGAGGCCGTCTGAGTGTGAGAGAGATGGAGAAATTTTTCAGTCAGTGTGTGTGTGTGAGATATGAAGAGAGGGTGCAAGCAGTGTGTGTGGATGATGGACAGAGAGAGTGCAGGCAGTGTCTGTGTGTGAGAGATGAAGATATAGTGGAGGTACTGTGTGTGAGTGAGAGATGGAGAGAGAGTGCAGGCAGTGTGTGTGAGAGAGATGAAGGGATAGCGGCGGCAATGTGTGTCGGTGAGAGATTGAGAGAGATTGGAGGCAGTGTTCGTGAGAGAGATGAAAAGAGAGTGCAGGCAGTGTGTGTGTGTGAGAGATGGAGAAATAGTTCAGTCAGTGTACGTGGAAGACAGATGAAGTGGGAGAGGAGGCAGTGTGTGTGTGGATGAGAGATGGAGAGAGAGTGGAGGCAGTGTGTGTGAGAGAGAGATGTAGAGAGAATGCAAGCAGTGTGTGTGGGTGAGAGATGGAGAGAGAATTGAGGCAGTGTGTGTGGGTCAGAGATGGAGAGAAAGTGGAGGCAGTGAGTATGGGTGAGATGTAGAGAGAGTGGAGGCAGTGTGTGTGGGTGAGAGATGGAGAGAGAGTGGAGGCAGTGTGTGTGGGAGAGAAATTGAGAGAGAGAGTGGATTCAGTGTGTGTGGGTGAGAGATAGAGAGAGAGTGGAGACAGTGTGTGTGTGTGAGAGATGGAGAGAGAGTGCAGGCAGTGTGTGTGGTTGAGAGATGGAGAGAGAGTGGAGGCAGTGTGTGTCAGTGAGAGATGGATAGAGAGAGAGTGGAGGCAGTATGTGTGGGTGAGAGATATGGTTGACTGGAGGCAGTGTGTGTGGGTGAGAGATAAGGGTGAGTGGAGGCAGAGTTTGTGAGAGAGAAATGGAGAGAGAGTGGAGGCAGTGTGTGTGCGAGAGTTGGAGAGAGATTGGAGGCAGTGTGTGTGCGAGAGTTGGGGAGAGATTGGAGGCAGTGTGTGGGTGAGAGATGGAGAGAGAGTGGAGGCAATGTGTGGGTGAGAGAAAGAGAGAGAGTGGAGGCAGTGAGTTTGGCTAAGAGATAGAGAGAGTGGAGGCAGTGTGTGTGGGTGAGTGATGGAGTGGGAGAGGAGGCAGTGTGTGTGAGAGAGATGGAGAGAGAGAGTGCAGGCAGTGTGTGTGGGAGAGAGATGGAGAGCGAGTGCCGGCAGTGTGTGTGGGTGAGACATAGAGAGAGAGTGGAGGTAGTGTCTGTGATTGACATGGAGATATAGTTGAGGCAGTGTGTGTGAGATGGAGATGAAGAGAGAGCGCAGGCAGTGTGTGTCAGTGAGAGATGGAGAGAGAGTGCAGGCAGTATGTCTGTTTGTGAGAGATAGAGAGAGAGAGTGGAGGGCGTGTGAGTGTGAGAGAGATGGAGAAAGAGTTCAGGCAGTGTGTGTTTGAGAGATGAAGAGAGAGTGCAAGCAGTGTGTGTGGATGAGGGATAGCTAGAGTGCAGGCAGTGTCTGTGTGTGAGAGATGGAGATATAGTGGAGGCAGTGTGTGTGAGTGAGAGATGGAGAGAGAGTGCAGGCAGTGTGTGTGAGAGAGATGAAGGGATAGCGGCGGCAATGTGTGTCGGTGAGAGATTGAGAGAGATTAGAGGCAGTGTGTGTGAGAGAGATGAAGAGAGAGTGGAGATTGTGTGTGTGTGAGAGATGGAGAAATAGTTCAGGCAGTGTACGTGGAAGACAGATGGAGTGGGAGTGGAGGCAGTGTGTGTGTGGAAGAGAGATGGAGAGAGAATGCAAGCAGTGTGTGTGGGTGAGAGATAGACAGAGTGGAGGCAGTGTGTGTGTGTGAGAGATGGAGAGAGAGTGGAGGCAGTGTGTGTGGGTGGGAGATAGAGAGAGTGGAGGCTGTGTGTGTATGTGAGTTTTAGAGACAGAGTTGAGGCAGTGTGTGTGTTTGAAAGATGGAGAGAGAGTGGAGGCAGTGTGTGTCAGTGACAGATGGAGAGAGAGTGGAGGCATTATGTGAGTGTGAGAGATAAGGGAGAGTGGAGGCAGTGTTTGTGGGTGAGAGATAAGGGAGAGTGGAGACACAGTGTGTGACAGTGAGATGGAGAGAGAGTGCACGCAGTGTGTGTGCGTGAGAGATGGTGAGAGAGTGGAGGCAGTGTGTGCGGGTATGAGATAGAGAGAGACTACAGGCAGTGTGTGTGTGTGAGAGATGGTGAGAGTGGAGGCAGTGTGTGTGGGTGAGAGATGGTGAGAGAATGGACGCAGTGTGTGTGTGAGATAGATGGATAGAGAGTGGAGGTGTGTGTGTGAGAGAGATGGAGAGAGAGATTGCAGGCAGTGTTTGTGGTGAGAGATGGAGACTGCAGGCAGTGTGTTTGTGAGAGATAGAGAGTAGAGGCAGTGTGTGTGGTTGAGAGATATATAGAGTGTGGAGGCATTGTGTGTGGGTGAGAGAAGGAGAGAGAATGCAGGCAGTGTGTTTGAGAGAGATGAAGAGAGAGCGCAGGCAGTGTTTGTATGTGAGAGATGGAGTGAGTGTGGAGACAGTGTGTGTGTGTGAGTGTTCGAGAAAGAGTGCAGGCAGTGTATGTGGAAGAGAGATGGAAAGGGAGTGGAGGCAGTGAATATTTGGATGTGAGATGGAGAGAGAGTGGAGGCAGTGTGTGTGAGAGAGATGGCGAGAGAGTGAAGGCAGTTTGTGTGAGTGAGATGGAGAGAGAGTGGAGGCTGTGGGTGTGAGTGAGATGGAGAGAGAGTGGAGGCAGTGCGTGTGGGTGAGAGATAGATAGGGAGTGGAGGCAGTGAGTGTGTGTGAAAGATGGTGAGAGAGTGGTGGCAGTGTGTGTGGGTGAGAGTTATCAGAGAATGGACGCAGTGTGTGTGTGAGATAGATGGAGAGAGAGTGGAGGTGTGTGTGTGGGTGAGAGATGCATAGATAGTGCAGGCTGTGTGTGTGTGTGTGTGAGAGATAGAGAGAGAGTGGAGGCAGTGTTTGTGGTGGAGAGTTAGATAGAGAGTGGAGGCAGTGTTTAAGGGTGAGAGATGGAGAGAGAGTGCAGGCAGTGTGTGTGGGTGAGAGATAGAGAGAGAGTGGTGGCAGTGTGTGTCAGTGAGAGATGGAGAGAGAGTGGATGCATTGTGTGTGGGTGAGAGATGGAGAGTGCAGGCAGTGTGTGTCAGTGAGAGATGGAGAGAGAGTGCAGGCAGTTTGTGTGTTTGTGAGAGATAGAGAGAGAGAGTGGAGGGCGTGTGTGTGTTTGAGAGATGGAGAAAGTGTTCAGGCAGTGTGTGTGAGAGTGATGAATGGATAGCGAAGGCAATGTGTGTCGGTGAGAGATTGAGAGAGATTGGAGGCAGTGTGTGTGAGAGAGCTGAAGAGAGAGTGCAGGCAGTGTGTGTGTGAGAGATGGAGAGAGAGTGGAGACAGTGTGTGTGTGTGAGAGATGGAGCAATAGTGCAGGCAGAGTATGTGGATTGGAGATGGAGAGGGAGTGGAGGCATTTTGTGTGTGGATCAGAGATGGAGAGAGAGTGGAGGCAGTGTGTGTGAGAGAGACATGTAATGAGAATGCAGGCAGTGTGTGTGGGTGAGAAATGGAGAGAGAATTGAGGCAGTGTGTGTGGGAGAGAGATGGAGAGAGTTCAGGCAGTGTGTATGAGTGAGAGATGGAGAGAGTGCAGGCAGTGTGTGTGGGAGAGAGATGGAGAGAGAGTGAAGGCAGTGTGGATTGGTGAGAGATGGAGAGTAAGTGGAGACAGTGTGTGTGGGTGAGAGATGGAGAGTAAGTGGAGACAGTGTGTGTGTGTGAGAGATGGAGAGAGATTGCAGGTTGTGTGTCTGGGTGAGAGATAGAGAGAGATTGCAGGCAGTGTGTGTGGGTGAGAGATTGAGAGAGTGTGGAGGCATTGTGTGTGTGTGAGTGATGGAGAGAGAGTGCAGGCAGTGTGTTTGGGTGAGAGATGGAAAGAGTGTGGAGGCAGTGTGTGTGGGTGAGAGATGGAGAGAGAGTGGATGCAGTGTGTGTGGGTGAGAGCTGGAGAGAGAATGGAGGCAGTGTATGTGGGTGAGAGATAGAGAGAGTGGAGACAGTGTGTGTATGAGAGATGGAGAGAAATTGCAGGCAGAGTGTGTGTGTGAGAGATGGAGAAAGAGTGGAGGCAGTGTGTGTCAGTGACAGATGGAGAGAGAGTGGAGGCATTATGTGAGTGTGAGAGATAAGGTAGAGTGGAGGCAGTGTGTGTGGGTGAGAGATAAGGGAGAGTTGTGGCACAGTGTGTGACAGTGAGATGGAGAGAGAGTGCAGGCAGTGTGTGTGTGTGAGAGATGGTGAGAGAGTGGAGGCAGTGTGTGCGGGTGTGAGATAGAGAGAGAGTACAGGCAGTGTGTGTGTGTGAGAGATGGTGAGCGAGTGGAGGCAGTGTGTGTGGGTGAGAGTTATCAGAGAATGGACGCAGTGTGTGTGTGAGATAGATGGAGAGAGAGTGGAGGTGTGTGTGTGAGAGAGATGGAGAGAGAGAGATTGCAGGCAGTGTTTGTGGGTGAGAGATGGAGACTGCAGGCAGTGTGTTTGTGAGAGATAGAGAGTAGAGGCAGTGTGTGTGGTTGAGAGATATATAGAGTGTGGAGGCATTGTTGTGGGTGAGAGGAGAGAGAATGCAGGCAGTGTGTTTGAGAGAGATGAAGAGAGAGCGCAGGCAGTGTTTGTGTGTGAGAGATGGAGTGTGTGGAGACAGTGTGTGTGTGAGTGTTCGAGAAAGAGTGCAGGCAGTGTATGTGGAAGAGAGATGGAAAGGGAGTGGAGGCAGTGAATATTTGGATGTGAGATGGAGAGAGAGTGGAGGCAGTGTGTGTGAGAGAGATGGCGAGAGAGTGAAGGCAGTTTGTGTGAGTGAGATGGAGAGAGAGTGGAGGCTGTGGGTGTGAGTGAGATGGAGAGAGATTGGAGGCAGTGTGTGTGGGTGAGAGATAGAGAGAGTTGAGGCAGTGTGTGTGAGTGAGATGGAGAGAGAGTGGAGGCAGTGCGTGTGGGTGAGAGATAGATAGGGAGTGGAGGCAGTGAGTGTGTGTGAAAGATGGTGAGAGAGTGGAGGCAGTGTGTGTGGGTGAGAGTTATCAGAGAATGGACGCAGTGTGCGTGTGAGATAGATGGAGAGAGAGTGGAGGTGTGTGCGTGGGTGAGAGATGCACAGATAGTGCAGGCTGTGTGTGTGTGTGTGTGTGAGAGATAGAGAGAGAGTGGAGACAGTGTTTGTGGTGGAGAGTTAGATAGAGAGTGGAGGCAGTGTTTAAGGGTGAGAGATGGAGAGAGAGTGCAGGCAGTGTGTGTGGGTGAGAGATAGAGAGAGAGTGGTGGCAGTGTGTGTCAGTGAGAGATGGAGAGAGAGTCCAGGCAATTTGTGTGTTTGTGAGAGATGGAGAGAGTGGAGGGCGTGTGTGTGTTTGAGAGATGGAGAAAGTGTTCAGGCAGTGTGTGTGAGAGTGATGAATGGATAGCGGAGGCAATGTGTGTCGGTGAGAGATTGAGAGAGATTGGAGGCAGTGTGTGTGAGAGAGCTGAAGAGAGAGTGCAGGCAGTGTGTGTGTGAGAGATGGAGAGAGAGTGGAGACAGTGTGTGTGTGTGAGAGATGGAGCAATAGTGCAGGCAGAGTATGTGGATTGGAGATGGAGAGGGAGTGGAGGCCTTTTGTGTGTGGATCAGAGATGGAGAGAGAGTGGAGGCAGTGTGTGTGAGAGAGACATGTAAAGAGAATGCACGCAGTGGTGTGTGGGTGAGAAATGGAGAGAGAATTGAGGCAGTGTGTGTGGGAGAGAGATGGAGAGAGTGAAGGCAGTGTGTATGAGTGAGAGATGGAGAGAGTGCAGGCAGTGTGTGTGGGAGAGAGATGGAGAGAGAGTGAAGGCAGTGTGGATGGGTGAGAGATGGAGAGAGAGTGGAGACAGTGTGTGTGGGTCAGAGATAGAGAGTAAGTGGAGACAGTGTGTTTGTGTGAGTGATGGAGAGAGAGTGCAGGGAGTGTGTTTGGGTGAGTGATGGAAAGAGTGTGGAGGCAGTGTGTGTGGGTGAGAGATGGAGAGAGAGTGGATGCAGTGTGTGTGGGTGAGAGATAGAGTGGAGGCAGTGCGTATGGGTGAGATTTAGAGACAGAGTGGTGGCAGTGTGTGTGGGTGAGAGATGGAGAGAGAGTGGAGACAGTGTGTGTGGGTGAGAGATAGAGAGTAAGTGGAGACAGTGTGTGTGTGTGAGAGATGGAGAGAGATTGCAGGCTGTGTGTCTGGGTGAGAGATAGAGAGAGATTGCAGGCAGTGTGTGTGGGTGAGAGATTGAGAGAGTGTGGAGGCATTGTGTGTGTGTGAGTGATGGAAAGAGTGTGGAGGCAGTGTGTGTGGGTGAGAGATGGAGAGAGAGTGGATGCAGTGTGTGTGGGTGAGAGCTGGAGAGAGAATGGAGGCAGTGTATGTGTGTGAGAGATGGAGAGAGAGTGCAGGCAGTGTGTGTGAGTCAGAGGTGGAGAGAGAGTGGAGGCATCGTGTGTCAGTGAGAGATGGAGAGAGAGTGGAGGCAGTATGTGTCGGTGAGAGATATGGTTTAGTGGAGGCAGTGTGTGTGGGTGAGAGATAAGGTTGAGTGGAGGCAGTATGTGTGAGTGAGAGATAAGGGAGAGTGGAGGCAGAGTGTGTGAGAGAGAGATGGAGAGAGAGTGCAGGCAGTGTGTGTTTGTGGGAGATGGTGAGACAGTGGAGGCAGTGTGTGTGGGTGAGAGTTATGAGAGAGTGGACCCAGTGTGTATGTGAGATAGTTGGAGAGAGAGTGCAGGCAGTGTGTGTTTGTGGGAGATGGTGAGACAGTGGAGGCAGTGTGTGTGGGTGAGTGTTATGAGAGAGTGGACGCAGTGTGTATGTGAGATAGATGGAGAGAGAGTGGAGGTAGTGTGTGTGTGAGAGAGATGGGGAGAGAGATTGCTGGCATTGTGTGTGCGTGAGAGATGGAGAGAGACTGCAGGCAACGTGTGTGTGAGAGGTAGAGAGTTGTGACTTTGTTTGTGGTTGAGAGATATATAGAGAGTGGAGGCATTGTGTGTGGGTGAGAGAGGGAGAGAGAATGGAGGCAGTGTTTGTGTGTGTGAGAGAGATGGAGAGAGAGAGTGTAGGCAGTGTGTGTGTGAGAGAGATGGAGAGAGAGTGGAGGCAGTTTGTGTGACTGAGATTTAGAGAGAGACATTGGAGGCTGTGTGTTTGGGTGAGAGATGGAGAGAGAGTGGAGGCAGTGTGTTTGGGTGAGAGATGGAGAGAGAGTGGAGGCAGTGTGTGTGGATGAGAGATGGAGAGAGAGTGGAGGCAGTGTGTGTGGATGAGAGATGGAGAGAGAGTGGAGGCAGTGTTTGTGTGTGTGAGAGAGATGGAGAGAGAGAGTGCAGGCAGTGTGTGTGTGAGAGAGATGGAGAGAGAGTGGAGGCAGTTTGTGTCTGAGATTTAGAGAGAGAGATTGGAGGCAGTGTGTTTGGGTGATAGATGGAGAGAGAGTGCAGGCAGTGTGTGTGGATGAGAGATGGAGAGACAGTGCAGGCAATGTGTGTGTGAGAGATGGAGACATTATAGGCAATGGGGGTATGAGGGAGTTGGAGAGACACTGCCAGCAGTAGTGCCTATTTTGAATTATCACAGGAGTTCATTAACATATGTATTATGAAAATGGATCTTTGTGCCAACTGCGAGTGAGCAACGTCCATTCAAATATAACATTCTTCAAGTAACTTCGCAATCTGTAACCAAGTTAGATCCAGGAAAATCTGATGACCTTAGCTCACCATGCCCTTTCCTGGCATCTCCCACTGGCCAGGAAATGATGCCTGAGTCTCCTAATTTAATCTGGTTTGTGCTGTCCTCTGGTTCAATGTGAATGAAGTTCGCACAAATTCTTACCCACTTTCTTTCCTGGATGATGATCCTTTCCTGACAATTGGTTTGCTGCTTGAATTTTGGAGTCCTCTGGCCTCCCAGGCATCACCAGTCAGGATCAAAAATGCCTGGCGAGGTAATCGATCAGGACCCATTTTATAGCACACTGTTAAGATATGTAAGGGAAAGAATCAGCACTCAGAAATGCAAACACCTCATGACACAGTCTCAAAGGTTTCACCCAAATCATCTGCATAGTTTCTTTGCCGTGCTGGCGGGTCATTGCCCACTACCTTTCTTCTTGCTTCCCCACTCATTTTGCCCCACCAGTGGTCATGCCTTTAGCTGCCTGGGCCCTAAACTTTCAAATTATCTCCCTAAGCCTCACACCCCATCTACTTCCTTAATGATTCTCATGTAAACCTACTATTTTAACCAAGCTCTTGGTTATCTATCCTAATATCTCATTTTGCAGCAAATTTTGACAGCTAATGTTCCTGTGAAACATCATGAAATGTTTGAAATGTTTCACTATATTCAAGATGCTGTATCAATACAAGTTGTGGTTGACATTGTGCCCTTTTCTGTGCAATATCACTTTCTCCTCTTGGAAATTCAGGTGATTGTTATAAGCCACTCAAACTCTGAAGTTACCTTTCACAATGACCCAAAGTCACCAATGGCATTCCAGTTTTCCAATCACCTCTGGGCATCTATGAAAGTTGTCTTAATCCTGCAATAGTAAAACAATCAACAGTTATTGCTCCATCCACTGTTGATCAGTGTCGCCAGGCAAGGCATACATCTGTTCACACACTCCACAGACGTCTCACTGCACTTTCTGCAGCAAGTACCGGGCTGGCTTTGTTCCTAGATTATTAAAAACTTAGAGGACAGATAGAGGCCATTCAGCCTGTGTGTGTGCTGGTTCTTTGAAAGAACAGTCATGCTTCTTCCCACAACCCAGATTTTCATCCGTATCCCTAAGTTTCTCATATTCAAGTACCAGCCCAAATTTCTATTTAACTTACAAAATAAACTTCCACCACTTTTTCTAGTAGAACATTCCAGATTGACAACTCTATGAAAAGAATTTGCTCATCTCCTCTTTAGATCTTTTGTAAATGATTTTAAATTTATGACCCCAAGTGATTGGTCCACTCACCAGAGGAAATATTCTTCCCCTAATTACTCCATCAAAACCTAGCATCATGTATTTCCGATTCCAAAGTCCAAATCGTTAATGTAAATTGTGAACAGCAGTGGTCCCACCACTGATCGTTGCAGAAAACCACTGCGCACCCTCTGCCACTCTAAATGCTTAGCTACCCTTTATTCCCACTCTCTGCTTTCTGCTTTTATACCAATTAGCAATCTATTTGCTCCAACTCCACATTTTCTGATCTTTTTCATTCATCTATTAAGGGGCACCTTATCGAAGACCTTTTGAAAATTAAGATAAATTACATCTGCCACATTACCATTGTCTATTCTCTCCGTTACTGCCTCAAAAAAATTCAATAAGGTTGGTCAAGCAAGATTTTCCTTTTTGAAATCCATGTCCACTATTCACAATTATATTTCTCATTTCTAGATCTATTCTCTCCTTCAGTAGGAATTACATTAGTTTTCCTACCACTGATGTTAAGTTGACTGGTCGATAATTAATTCCCTGGGCATGTTCTGTTCCCCCTTCTCATTCTTATGTCCTTCTCCATCTTCATCTTAAAGTATATTATATGATGCTCACTATTGCCCAAATGTTCCCCTCCTTTTACTTCTCTATCTGCTCTGGTTCATTTCCCATTATTAAGTCCAATAGTGAATCTTCCCATATGGATTCTATTTTTGTTTTGCTGATAGCTGTGTCCCTTTGTTCCACTACCACTGTTATCCTGAGTAAGTACAGCTACTTCACCTTCCCTTTTTCCTCTCCATCTTCTTTAAATATGTTTTATCCTGCAATGTTTAATTCCCAGCCCTGATCTTTCTGTAGCCTTGTCTCATTAATCCCAACTATGTCTGGTTCTTCCCAGCATGATGACCTCCAGCTCCCCTGTTTTATTATGGACACTGTGTATTTCTGTACAGACATTTTAACTCATTTTTAACAGGATTTCCTCTCACTTTATGTTTCAAGTAAGAAAAAGTCCAAGGGCCGGACACACCATCCGTGTTTAACTAGAAAGTTTAAAGATGGTATCAAATTTAAAGAAAAAGCATATAATTGTGCAAAGATAGGTGGCAAGTCAGAAGATTGGACAGAATATAAGGAACAACAAAGAATGGCTAAAAAACTAACAAGGGGGGAAAGATTAGAGTATGAGAGAAAGCTAGCTAGAAATATAAAAACAGTTAGTAAGAGTTTTTATACATATCTTAAAAAGAAAAGAGATATCCAAGTAAGCGTTGGTCCTATAGAGAGTGAGTCTGGAGAATTGATAATGGAAAACAAGGAGATGGCAGATGAATTTTGCATCAGTTTTCACTATACAGAATACAAGTCACATCCCAGAAGCAGCTATAAACCAGGAAATAGAAGTGGGGAAGGAAGTCAGGAAAACTACAGTCACCAGAGAAGTGGTACTGAGTAAATTTTTGGAGCTGCGGCTGACCAGAGCCCAGGTCCTGATGGACTTCACCCTAGAGCCTGAAAAGAAGTGTCTAGTGAGATAGTTGATGCACTGATTTTAATTTTCCAAAACTCCCTAGATTCAGGGAAGGCCCCATGGATTGGAAGATAGCAAATGTAACTCCATTATTCAAAAAGGGAGGGTGACAGAAAGTAGGAAACTACAGTCCAGTTAGCTTAACATCTGTTGTAGGAAAATGTTAGAAGTTATTATTAAACAAGTTAAGGCAAGGTACTTGGAGAAGCTCAGGGTCATCAGACAGAGTCAATATAGTTTTGTGAAAGGGAAATTGTGTTTACCCAACTTATTGGAGTTCTTTGAGGTAGTAACATGTGCTGATAATAAAGGGGAACTGGTGGATGTACTGTACTTAGATTTCCAGAAGGCATTTGATTAAGTGCCACATTAAGGGTTATTATGGAAAATAAAAGCTCATGGTATAGGGGGTAACATATTGGCATGCATAGAAGATTGGCTGGCTAACAGGAAGCAGAGATTAGGCATAAGTGGATCTTTTTCTTTTTACACCTGCAGCCGTACATGTCATCTTCAAACAACTGCAGTTTCTGAACTGCTATAAACAGCTGCAGCATTAGCCAACCTTGTTGAAAAAGCTGCTGCAGTACCTGATATCATTTAAACAGCAGCCAGATTATCTCATGTCGGCTAAACACCTGCAAAACTATCTGACATTCTCTAAGTACCTGGAGTAATATCTGATGAGTGGTGTGCCACAGGAATCAGTGCTGGGACCTCAACTGTTTACAATTTATATCAATGACTTGGATGAAGGGATTGAAGGGATGGTTGTCAAATTTGCTGATGACACAAAGAAAGGTAGGAAAGTAAGTTGTGAAGAGGACATGAGGAGGCCACAAACAGATATAAATAGGTTAAGTGAATGGGCAAAAATCTGGCAAATGGAGTATAATGTGGGAAAATGTGAAAGTGTCCATTTTGGCAGGAAGAATAAAAGAGAAGCATATTATCTAAATGGTGAGAGACTGCAGAGCTCTGAGGTGCAAAGGGATCTGAGTGTCCTAGTGCATGAATCACAAAAGGCTAGTATGCAAGTACAGCAAGTAATTAGGAAAGCTAATAGAATGTTATTTATTGTGAGGGGAATTGAGTACAAAAGTAGGGAGGTTATGCTTCAGTTGTACAAAGCACTGGTGAGACTACATTTGGAATACTGTGCACAGTATTGGTCACCTGATTTAAAGAAGGATCTAAATGCATTGGAAGCAATTCAGAGGTTTATCAGAGTAATACTTGGGATGGGTGGGTTGTCTTTTGAGGAAAGGTTGGACAGGCTAGACTTGTATCCACTGGAGTTCAGAAGAGTAAGACGCGACTTGATTGAAACATATAAGACCCTGAGAGCCCTTGACAGAGTGGATGTGAAGATGATGTGTCCTCTTGGGGTAGAATGTAGAACTAGGGGTCACTATTTAAAAATAAGGGGGCGCCCATTTAAAACAGAGATGAGTCAAAATTTTTTCATTCAGAGGGTCGTGAGTCTTTGGAACTCTCTTCCTGAAAAGGTGGTGGCAGCAGAGTCTTTGAATATTTTTAAGGCAGAAGTGGATAGATTCTTGGTAAGAAAGGGGGTGATAGGTTATCGGGGTAGTTGGTGATGCAGATCAGCCATGATCCTATTAAATTGGGGAACAGGCTCGAGGGGCTGAATGGCCTACTCCTGCTCTTTGTTGTAAGGTAACCATCTTTTTAGACCCCCATTCTATAACTCTATTGATTCCCTTGCCATCAATGTCCTCCCCTACTTTATTCTTTCCTATTACTATGTGAGGGGTAGGATTAGTAAGTTTGCAGATGACACAAAGATTGGCCGGGTGGTTAACAGTGCGGTTGAGTCCCTTGGACTACAGGAAGATATAGACGGGATGTTCAAATGGGCAGGTAAGTGGCAGATGGAATTTAACCCTGAAAAGTGTGAGGTGATACACTTTGGAAGGAGTAATTTGACAAGGAAGTATTCAATGAAAGGCATGACACTAGGAAGTTCTGAGGAACAAAGGGACCTTGGCATGTATGTACATAGATCACTGAAGGCGGAGGGGCATGTTAGTGGGGTGGTGAAAAAGGCATATGGGACACTTGCCTTTATCAATCGAGGCATAGATTACAAAAGTAGGGAGGTCATGTTGGAATTGTATAGAACTTGGTAAGGCCATAACTGGAGTACTGTGTGCAGTTCTGGTCGGCACATTATAGGAAGGATGTAATTGCACTGGAGGGGGTGCAGAGGAGATTCACCAGGACATTGCCTGGGATGAAACATTTAAGTTACAAAGAGAGGTTGGATTGACTTGGGTTGTTTTCGTTGGAGCAGAGCAGACTGAGGGTCGACTGACTGAGGTGTACAAGATTATGAGGGGCATGGTCAGGGTGGATAGGGAACAGTTGTTCCCCTTAGTTGAAGGGTCAGTCAAGAGGGGACACAGTTCAAGGTGAGGGGCAGCAGGTTTAGGGGGGATGTGAGGAAAAACTTTTTTACCCAGAGGGTGGTGACGGTCTGGAATGCACTGCCTGGGAAGGTGGTGCAGGTGGATTGCCTCACATCCTTTAAAAAGTACCTGGATGAGCACTTGGCACATCATAACATTCAAGGCTATGGACCAGGTGCTGGTAAATGGGATTAGGTAGGTAGGTGTTTCTCACATGTCAGTGCAGACTCAATTGGCCAAAGGGCTCTTCTGCAGTGTCATTCTGTAATTCTGTGATGTTCTACTGTCCTGTTTTGTTTGCATTTAGGCTGCTTCCATTTCTTGTAGATCCCTCCCCACATCTTACTAGTTTAAAGCCTTTGCAACCTTACAGGCTTCAGAATGACAGACAGGATGGCAAAATGGGCAGATACATGGCAGAATGAGTTCAGTGTGGAAAAGTATGAAGTGATGCACATTGGGAGGACAAAAGACAGGAGTACAGTATCTTATAAATGGCATGATTTTGATAAATGTGGATGAGCAGGCAGAAGTAAGTAGCAGAAAGTCCAGCTCATCAGAGTGCTGCTTTGACACAGTACTTAATTAATTCAGGGAATTTGGTGACTGAGGGAATTTGATCCAGTGAGGGAATCGATTCTGTTCTGGTCTTTTACAAAAGATGGAGTGGTCCGGGAAAGGCAGCAAGAGGCAATGAGACCTGAAAGTTGAAGTCCATAGGCGTGAGCAAGGTGATTGGTTGGTGAGTTTTAATGTTTCTTTTTCTCTCTAAACCAGGGCAGTAGTTTAAACTAGGACCAGGAAAGTATAAGTATTGTATTAAATTTACAGCTTAACTAATTAACTAAACAACTTACCATGACTATAAATAATCACCGAATATGAGCTTTAATGAAATAAATAAAATCACAAGTCTAAGATGTGGCAGAGCATGTTGCCAGTCTGGGCTGCAGAATGTGCCAGTTTGTGGATGGGGCCCTTGAGTCACACCAGGCATTGTTTGGCACAGAGCTGGGCACCATGGCGCAAACCATCTTCTTACGAAATGAAAGGCTGCCACTGTGTAACGGTCAAATTATTGTGGATCTGGGGTCACATATAGGCCAGGCCAGGTAAGAAGGACAGAATTCCTTCCCTAAAGGGCCACGTAGGTTGTTACAACATTCTAGCAGTTTCACTGTTACTGTTACTGATACTAGCTTTTTATTTCAGGCTTATTTAATTAAACCATGTCCAGAATTATTAGTCCAAGCCCCTGGATTAACTAGTTCAGTTGCATAACCACGTTACTACCATAACTGCAAATAATTCATAAAAATCGTATACATAACAGTTAATCTATACATCATTTAATGAAATTGTACAAAACAGAAAGCCTTGCTTATATATAAAGCTTTCATGGCATGTATCAAAGCACCTTAGAGCCATTAAAGCCCTTACTGAAATATAATCAAGATTGGAATTGTGGTTGGGGCCCTTGAGTTACACCAGGCGAGTACAGGAATAGGAGGATAAGGCAGATGAATGCATGGCTGGAAAGATGGTGAAGGAGGGAGGGCTTTAGATTCCTGGGGCACTGGAACTGACTCTGGGGAAGATGGCACCTGTACAAGCCTGACAGGTTATACCTGAACAGAGCTGGGACTGAGTTCCCTGCGGGGCGGTTTGCTAGTGCTGTTGAGAGGACTTTAATCTAACTCGGCAGGAGTGTGAGAAACAGGAGAGAAAATTAGAGAGGAATACTGGGTGCACAAAGTACTGGGAGAGACACTAGAATAGCGAATGGTAAGTTAACAGGTAGAGCAAAGAGGGATTATGAGAAAAGACTGGCAGCCAACATGAAGAGGAATCTCAAAGTCTTTTATCAGCATAGAAATAGTAAAAGGGTGGTAAAAGGAAGAGTAGGGGCCAATTAGGGATCTAAAAGGGAATTTACTCATGAACAAAGGGGCCATGACAGAGGTATTAAATGAATACTTTGCATCCAGCTTTACCATAGAGATAGATGCTGCCCAGGCCATGGTGACAGGCAAGGAAACTCTGTCATTAGAAAGATTCAAAATTGATAAGGAGAAAGTGTTGAATAGACTGTCGGTACTTAAAGTTGACGAGGCACCGGGACCGAAAGAGATGCATCCAAGGATATTGAAGGAAGTGAGAGTAGAAATTGTAGGGGCACTGGCCATAATTTTTCAGTCTTCCCTACACTCAGGGGTGGTGTCAGAGGACTGGAGAATTGCAAACATTATGCCCTTGTTAAAAAAGGTTATTCGGATAAGCCCAGCAATTACAGACCAGCCAGTTTAACTTCAGCGGTGGGCAAGATTCTAGAAACAATTCTTCGGGATAGAATTAGTAGTTGCATGGTAAAATATGGGTTGATAAGGAAAAGCCAGCATGGATTTCTAAAGGGAAAAATGTAATTAACTAACTTGCTGGAGTTTTTTGAAGAGGGAATAGAAAAGGTCGATGACGATAATGCTGTTGATGTGGTACACATGGGCTTTCAAAAGGTATTTGACACAGTGCCACACAACAGACTTGTGAGAAAAGTTATTGCTCATAAAATAAAAGGGACAGTAGCAACATGGATACAAAATTGGCTGAGTAATAGGAAGCAGAGAGCAATGGGTCAATGGATATTTTTTGGGCTGGAGGAAGGTTTGTAGTGGAGTTCCCCAGGGGTCGTTATTGGGACCCTTGCTTTTCCTGATATATATTAATGATCTAGATCTTGGTGGGTAGGGGACAACTTCAAAGTTTGCAGATGATACGTAGGGTTGATGGTGTTGCAAACTGCGAGGAGGACTGTCTAAAACTTCGAAAGGACATAGACAAGGTAGTGGAGTGGTCAGATAGGTGGCAGATGAAGTTCAATGAGAAGTGTGAGGTGATGCATTTTGGCAGGAAGAACATGGACAGACAACGTCATATACCGACCCTCCGACAGTGCAGCACTCCCTCAGTACTGACCCTCTGACAGTGCAGCGCTCCCTCAATACTAAAGTTCTGACAGTGCATCCGTCCCTCAGTACTGACCCTCCAACAGTGCAGCGTTTCCTCAGTACTGAAGATGCGGCAGTGCAGCACTCCTTAATCATTGACCCTCCAACAGTGCAGCGTTACATCAGTACTGACCCTCTGACAGTGCAGCACTTGCTCAGTACTAACTCACTCACTCAGTACAGACCTTCCGACAGTCCAGCACTCCCTCAGCATTGATCCTCTGCAAGTACAGCACTCCCTCAGTACTGAGACTCTCCAACAATGCAGGCGTCCCTCAGTACTGACACTGTGACAATGCAGCGCTCCCTCAGTTACTGACTCTACGAAAGTACAGCGCTCCTTCAGGACTGACCCTACAACACTAAGGCACTCCCTCAGTATTGATCTTCCGACACCGCGGCACTCCTTTAGTACTGACCCTCCAATAGTGCGGCACACCCTCAATACTGACCCTTGGACAGTGCGGCACTTCCTCAGTATTGACCCACTGACAGTACAGCACACCCTCAGAACTGAACCATTGACAGTGGGGAACTCCCTCAGTAGTGATCAAGTGACAGTGCCGTGCACCCTCAGTACTGACCCTGTGACAATGCAGCGCTCCCTCAGTACTGACCCAGTAACAGTGCAACGTACCCTCAGTACAGAGCCTCCGAGAGTGCAGCACTCCTTCAGTGCTGCCCCTCATTACTGACGCTCCAGCAATGCGACACTCCCTCAGTACTGACCTTCCGACATTATGGGGCTCCACAGTACTGACCCAGTGACAGTGCAGCACTCTCTCGTACTGACATTCCGACAGTACAGCGCTTCCTCAGTACTGAAGATGTGACAATACTGAGAGCGGCCGTGCAGCACTCCCTCAGCACTGATCCCGTGACACTGTAGCTCTCCCTCAGTACTGATCCTGTGACACTGCAGCACTCCCTTAGTACTGAGACTGTGACACTGCAGTGCTACCGCAGTACTGATCCTGGGACACAGCAGCGCTTCCTCAATACTTATCCTGGGACACAGCAGCGTTCCCTCAGTACAGATCCTATGACAATGCAGCATTCCCTCAGTACTGATCCTGTGACACTGCAACGCTCTCTCAGTACTGATCCTGTGACACTGCAGCAGTCCCTCAGCACTGAGCCAGTGACACGACAGCACTCCCTCAGTCCTGATCGTGTGACACGGCAGAACTCCCTCAATACTGATCCTGTGATGCTGCAGCACTCCCTCAGTACTGACTCTGCAGCCGTGCAGTGCTCTCTCAGCACTGACCCTCCGATACAACAGCACTCCCTCAGTACTGATCCTAGGACACTGCAGCATTCCCTTACTTCTGACCCTCCGACACTGCAGCACTCCCTCAGTGCTGATCCCGTGACACTGCAGCACTCCCTCTTTACTGAACCTGCAGCTTTACAGTGCTCCCTCGGTACTGACCCTTCAACACTGCAGCACTCCTTCAGTACTGAACCTGTTACACTGCAGCACTCCCTCAGGACTGACCATGCGGCCATTCAGCACTCCCTCAGTACCGAACCTATGACATTGCAGCGCTCCCCCAGGTCTGACCATGCCGCCATGCAGCACTCCCTCAGTACTGATCCTGTGACACTGTAGCACTCCCTCATTTCAGACCCTGCACCAATGCAGTGCTCCCTCAGTACTGACCCCACGATACAGAAGCACTCCTTCAGTACTGATACTGTGACAGTGCAGCACTTCCTCAGTACTGACACTGCGGCCACGCAGCACTCCCTCAGTAATAATCCTGTAACACTGCAGCGCTCCCTCAAAACTGATCCTGTGACACTTCAGCACTCCCTCAGTTCTGATCCTGAGACATTGCAGCGCTCCCTCAGTACAGATCCTGGGACACTGCAGCATTCCCTCAGTACTGACCATGTGGCACTTCAGCACTTCCTCAGTACAGACCTTGTGACACTGCAGCGCTCCCTCAGTACTGATCCTGCGACCGTGCCACACTCACTGAGTACTGACCCTGCGATACTGCAGCTCTCCCTCAGTAATGATCCTGTGACACTGCAGCATTCCCTCCGAAATGATCCTGTGACACTGCAGTGCTACCTCAATACTGAACCACCGACACTGCAGCGCTCCTTCAGTACCAATCCTGGGACACAGCAGCACACCTTCTGTGAGACTGCAGCATTCACTCAGTACTGACCCTGTGACACTGCAGCATTCTCTCAGCCCTGATCCTGTGACCCCGAAGCACTCCCTCAGTACTCACCCTGCGGCCGTGCCGCGCTCCCTCTGTACTGATCCTGTGACAATGCAGTGTGCCCTCAGTGCTGATCCTATAACACTGCAGCGCTCTCTTACTCCTGATCCTGTGACACTGCAGCACTCCCTCAGTACTGATCCTGAGACACTGCAGCGGTCCCTCAGTACTGACCCATGGAACCTGCACCGCTCCCTCAATACTGATCCTGTGACGCTGCAGCACTCCCTCAGTACTGATCCTGTGAAAATGCAGCACTCTCTCAGTCCTGATCCTGGGACTCTGCAGCGCTCCGTCAGTACTGATCCTGTGACACTGCAGCATTCCCTCGGTATTGATCCTGTGACACTGCAGCATTCTCTCAGTGCAGACTGTGCAACTGTGCAGCACTCCCTTAGTACTGACCCTGCAACAATGCAGCAATCCCTCAGTACTGACCCACCGACACTGCAGCAATCCCTAAGTACTGATCCTGTGATACTGCAGCGCTCCCTCAGTACTGATCCTGTGACACTGCAGCACTCCCTCGGTTCAGACCCTGCGGCCATGCAGTGCTCTGTCAATACTGACACTACGATACAGCAGCACTACCTCAGTACTGACCCTGTGACAATGCAGAACTCCCTCAGTTCAGAACCTTCGGCCATGCAGTTCACCCTCAGTACTGAACCTACAATACAGCAGCACTCCCTCAGTACTGATACTGTGACAGTGCAACACTTTCTCAGTACTAACCCTGCAGCCGTGCAGCACTCCCTCAGTAATAATCCTGTAACACTGCAGCGCACCCTCAAAACTGATCCTGTGACACTGCAGTGCTCCATCAGTACTGATCCTGTGACACTGCAGTTCTCCCTCAGTACAGATCTGATCACAATGCAGCGCTCCCTCAGTACTGATCCTGGGACACTGCAGCACTCCCTCCATACTGATCCTCCGACACTGCAGCACTCCCTCAGTGCTAAACCTGTGACACTGCAGCACTCCCTCAATACTGACCCCCTGACACTGCAGCACTCCCTCATAACTGACCCTGCGGCCGTGCAGTTCTCACTCAGTACTGATCCTGTGACACCGTAGCACTCCCTCAGTACAGAACCTGCGGCCATGCAGTTCACCGTGAGTACTGACCCCACGATACAGCAGCACTCCTTCAGTACTGATACTGTGACAGTGCAGCACTTCCTCAGTACTGAACCTGTGCCGTGCAGCATTCCCTCAGTAATATTCCTGTAAAAATGCATCGCTCCCTCAAAACTGACCCTCCAACACTGCAGCGCACCCTCAGTACTGATCCTGGGACATTGCAGCGCTCCCTCAGTACAGATCCTGGGACACTGCAGCATTCCCTCAGTACTGACCATGTGGCACTGCAGCACTTCCTCCATACAGACCTTGTGACACTGCAGCGTTCCCTCAGTACTGATCCTGCGACCGTGCCACGCTCACTCAATACTGACCCTGCGATACTGCAGCTCTCCCTCAGTAATGTTCCTGTGACACTGCAGCATTCCCTCAGAAATGATCCTGACACTGCAGTGCTACCTCAATACTGAACCACCGACACTGCAGGGCTCCCTCAGTACCGATCCTGGGACACAGCAGCATACCATCAGTACTGTTTCTGTGAGACTGCAGCATTCACTCAGTACTGACCCTGTGACACTGCAGCATTCTTTCAGTCCTGACCCTGTGACACTGCAGCACGCACTCAGTACTGATGGTGTGACGTTGCAGGAGTTCATCAGTACTGATCTTGTGACCCCGAAGAACTCCATCAGTACTAACCCTGCGGCCGTGCAGCACTCCCTCTGTACTGATCCTGTGACAATGCAGTGCTCCCTCAGTGATGATCATATAACTCTGCAGCGCTCCCTTATTCCTGATCTTGTGACACTGCAGCACTCCCTCAGTACTAATCCTGTGACACTGCAGCGCTCCCTCAGTACTGTTCCTGCGACTGTGCCACGCTCACTCAGCACTGACCCTGCGATACTGCAGCTCTCCTTCAGTAATGTTCCTGTGACACTGCAGCATTCCCTCAGTACTGATCCTGTGAAAAGTCAGCACTCTCTCAGTCCTGATCCTGAGACTCTGCAGCGCTCCCTCAGTACTGATCCTGTGACACTGCAGCTATCGCTCAGTACTGTTCCTGTGACACTGCAGCTCTTGCTCAGTACTGATCCTGTGACACTGCAGCTCTCGCTCAGTACTGATCCTGTGATGATGCAGTATTCCCTCCGTACTGATCCAGTCACACTGCAGCGCTCCCTCAGTACTGATCCTGTGATGCTGCATACTCCCTCAGCACTGATCGTGTGACATTGCAGCACTCCCTCGGTACAGACTCTGCAGCCATGCAGTGCTCCCTCACTACTGACCCTCCGACACTGCAGCACTCCCTCAGTGATGATCCTGTGACACTGCAGCACTTCCTCAATACTGAACCTGAGGCCATGCAGCGCTCCCTCAGTACTGACCATGCGGCCGTGCAGCACTCCCTCAGTACTGAACCTTTAACACTGCAGCACTCCCTCAGTACTGAACCTGTGACACTGCAGCACTCCCTCAGTACTAACAATGTGACCGTGCAGCTCTCCCTCAGCAATAATCCTGTAACACTGCAGCACTCCCTCAAAACTGATCCTGTGACACTGCAGCACTCCCTCATTCCTGAGCCTGTGGCACTGCAGTGCTCCACCAGTACTGATCCTGTGACAGTGCAGCACATCCTCAGTCCTGATTCTGTGACACTGCAGTGCTCCCTTCGTACTGATCCAGTCACACTGCACCGCTCCCTCAGTACTGATCCTTGATGCTGCAGCACTCACTCAGCACTGATCGTGTGATATTGCAGCACTCCCTCAGTACAGACTCTGCAGCCATGCAGTGCTCCCTCAGTTCTGATCCTGTGACACTGCAGCGCTCCCTCAGTACTGACCCTTCAACACTGCAGCAGCACTTCCACAGTACTGTTACTGTGACACTGCAGCAGTCCCTCAGTACTGAGCCTGTGACATGACAGCACTCCCTCAGTCCTGATCCAGTGACACTGCAGCACTCCCTCAATACTGATCCTGTGACACTGCAGCGCTCCCTCAGTACTGAATCTGCAGCCGTGCAGTGCTCCCTCAGTATTGACTGTCCAATACAACAGCACTCCCTCAATACTGACCCTCCGACACTGCAGCACTCCCTCAGTGCTGATCCTGTGACACTGCAGCACTCCCTCAAAATTGATCCTGTGACACTGCAGCACTCCCTCAATCCTGATCCTGTGACACTGCAGTGCTCCATCAGTGCTGATCCTGTGACAGTGCAGCACATCTTCAGTCCTGATTCTGTGACACTGCCGCACTCCCTCAATCCTGATCCAGTGACACGGCTGCACTCCCTCTTTACTGCACCTATGACGCTGTGGCACTCCCTCAGTAATATTCCTGTAACACTGCAGTGCTCCCTCAAAACTGACCCTCTGACACTGCAGCGCTCTCTCAGTACTGAACCTCCGACACTGCAGCGCTCCCTCAGTACTGATCCTGGGACACTGCAGCGCTCCTTCAGTACTGATCCTGGGACACTGCAGCGTTCCTTCAGTACTGATCCTGGGACACTGCAGCGCTTCCTCAGTACTGATCCTGGGTCACTGCAGCACTCCCTCAGTACTGATCCTGTGACACTGCAGCGCTCCCTCAGTACTGACCCACAGACCCTGCAGCACTCCCTCAGTAATGATCCTGTGATGCTGCAGCACTGGCTCAGTACAGATCCTGAGACACTGCAGCACTCCCTCAGTCCTGATCCTGTGAAAAGTCAGCACTCTCAGTCTGGATCCTTGGACTCTGCAGCGCTCCCTCAGTATTGATCCTGTGACACTGCAGCTCTCGCTCAGTACTGACCATGTGGCCGTGCAGCACTCCCTCAGTACTGACCCTTCAACACTGCAGCACTCCCTCAGTAGTGAACCTGCGACATTGCAGCACTAGCTCAATGCTGATCCTGTGACACTGCAGCACTCCCTCTTTACTGAATCTGCAGCTGTACAGCCTTCCCTCGGTACTGACCCTTCAACACTGCAGCACTCCCTCAGTACTGAACCTGTGACACTGCAGCAATACCTCAGTACTGACCCTCCGACACCGCAGCATTCCCTCAGTACTGACCCTCCGACACTGGATCGCTCCCTCAGTACTGATCCTGTGACACTGCAGCACTCCCACAGTACTGATCCTCCGACACCGCAGCATTCCCTCAGTACTGACCCTCCGACACTGGATCGCTCCCTCAGTACTGATCCTGTGACACTGCAGCACTCCCTCGGTTCAGACCCTGCGGCCATGCAGTGCTCTGTCAATACTGACACTACGATACAGCAGCACTACCTCAGTACTGACCCTGTGACACTGCAGCACTCCCTCAGTTCAGAACCTGCGGCCATGCAGTTCACCCTCAGTACTGAACCTACAATACAGCAGCACTCCCTCAGTACTGATACTGTGACAGTGCAACACTTCCTCGGTACTAACCCTGTGGACGTGCAGCACTCCCTCAGTAATAATGCTGTAACACTGCAGCACACCCTCAAAACTGATCCTGTGACACTGCAGTGCTCCATCAGTACTGATCCTGGGACACTGCAGTTCTCCCTCAGTACAGATCCGATCACAATGCAGCGCTCCCTCAGTACTGATCCTGGGACACTGCAGCACTCCCTCCATACTGATCCTCCGACTCTGCAGTGCTCCATCAGTGCTAAACCTGTGACACTGCAGCACTCCCTCAATACTGACCCCCTGACACTGCAGCACTCCCTCATAACTGACCCTGCGGCCGTGCAGTGCTCACTCAGTACTGATCCTCTGACACCGTAGCACTCCCTCAGTTCAGAACCTGCGGCCATGCAGTTCACTTTCAGTACTGAACCCACGATACAGCAGGACTCCTTCAGTACTGATACTGTGACAGTGCAGCACTTCCTCAGCACTGAACCTCTGCCGTGCAGCACTCCCTCAGAAATATTCCTGTAACAATGCATCGCTCCCTCAAAACTGACCCTCCAACACTGCAGCGCATCCTCAGTACTGATCCTGGGACACTGCAGCGTTCCTTCAGTACTGATCCTGGGACACTGCAGCGCTTCCTCAGTACTGATCCTGGGTCACTGCAGCACTCCCTCAGTACTGATCCTGTGACACTGCAGCGCTCCCTCAGTACTGACCCACAGACCCTGCAGCACTCCCTCAGTAATGATCCTGTGACGCTGCAGCACTGGCTCAGTACAGATCCTGAGACACTTCAGCACTCCCTCAGTCCTGATCCTGTGAAAAGTCAGCACTCTCAGTCTGGATCCTGGGACTCTGCAGCGCTCCCTCAGTATTGATCCTGTGACACTGCAGCTCTCGCTCAGTACTGATCCTGTGACGCTGCATACTCCCTCAGCACTGATCATATGACATTGCAGCACTCCCTCAGTACAGACTCTGCAGCCATGCAGTGCTACCTCAGTACTGACCGTCTGATACTACAGCACTCCCTCAGTACTGATTCTGTGACACTGCAGCACTCCCTCACTACTGACCCTCCGACACTGCAGCACTCCCTCAGTGATGATCATGTGACACTGCAGCACTTCCTCAATACTGAACCTGAGGCCATGCAGCGCTCCCTCAGTACTGACCATGCGGCCGTGCAGCACTCCCTCAGTACTGACCCTTCAACACTGCAGCACTCCCTCAGTAGTGAACCTGCGACATTGCAGCACTAGCTCAATGCTGATCCTGTGACACTGCAGCACTCCCTCTTTACTGAATCTGCAGCTGTACAGCCTTCCCTCGGTACTGACCCTTCAACACTGCAGCACTCCCTCAGTACTGAACCTGTGACACTGCAGCAATCCCTCAGTACTGACCCTCCGACACCGCAGCATTCCCTCAGTACTGACCCTCCGACACTGGATCGCTCCCTCAGTACTGATCCTGTGACACTGCAGCACTCCCACAGTACTGACCCTCCGACACCGCAGCATTCCCTCAGTACTGACCCTCCGACACTGGATCGCTCACTCAGTACTGATCCTGTGACACTGCAGCACTCCCTCGGTTCAGACCCTGCGGCCATGCAGTGCTCTGTCAATACTGACACTACGATATAGCAGCACTCCCTCAGTACTGACCCTGTGACACTGCAGCACTCCCTCAGTTCAGAACCTGCGGCCATGCAGTTCACCCTCAGTACTGAACCTACAATACAGCAGCACTCCCTCAGTACTGATACTGTGACAGTGCAACACTTCCTCGGTACTAACCCTGTGGACGTGCAGCACTCCCTCAGTAATAATGCTGTAACACTGCAGCGCACCCTCAAAACTGATCCTGTGACACTGCAGTGCTCCATCAGTACTGATCCTGGGACACTGCAGTTCTCCCTCAGTACAGATCCGATCACAATGCAGCGCTCCCTCAGTACTGATCCTGGGACACTGCAGCACTCCCTCCATACTGATCCTGTGACTCTGGAGTGCTCCATCAGTGTTAAACCTGTGACACTGCAGCACTCCCTCAATACTGACCCCCTGACACTGCAGCACTCCCTCATAAATGACCCTGCAGCCGTGCAGTGCTCACTCAGTACTGATCCTCTGACACCGTAGCACACCATCAATTCAGAACCTGTGGCCATGCAGTTCACTTTCAGTACTGAACCCACGATACAGCAGCACTCCTTCAGTACTGATACTGTGACAGTGCAGAACTTCCTCAGTACTGAACCTGTGCCGTGCAGCACAGAAATATTCCTGTAACAATGCATCGCTCCGTCAAAACTGACCGTCCAACAGTGCAGCGCATCCTCAGTACTGATCCTGGGACACTGCAACGCGCCCTCAGTACAGATCCTGGGACACTGCAGCATTCCCTCAGTACTAACCATGTGGCACTGCAGCACTTCCTCCATACAGACCTTATGACACTGCAGCGCTCCCTCAGTACTGATCCTGCGACCGTGCCACGCTCACTCAGTACTGACCCTGCAATACTGCAGCTCTCCCTCAGTAATGTTCCTGTGACACTGCAGCATTCCCTCAGAAATGATCCTGTGACACTGCAGTGCTACCTCAATACTGAACCACCGACACTGCAGGGCTCCCTCAGTACCGATTCAGGGGCACAGCAGCACACCATCAGTACTGTTTCTGTGAGACTGCAGCATTCACTCAGTACTGAGCCTGTGACACTGCAGCACTCTTTCAGTCCTGACCCTGTGACACTGCAGCACGCACTCAGTACTGATGGTGTGACGTTGCAGTACTTCTTCAGTACTGATCCTGTGACCCCGAAGCACTCCCTCAGTACTAACCCTGCGACCGTGCAGCACTCCCTCTGTACTGATCCTGTGACAATGCAGTGCTCCCTCAGTGATGATCCTATAACACTGCAGCGCTCCCTTAGTCCTGATCCTGTGACACTGCAGCACTCCCTCATTACTGATCCTGTGACACTGAAGCGCTCCCTCAGTACTGATCCTGCGACTGTGCCACGCTCACTCAGTACAGACCCTGCGATACTGCAGCTCTCCCTCAGTTATGTTCCTGTGACACTGCAGCATTCCCTCAGTACTGATCCTGTGAAAAGTCAGCACTCTCTCAGTCCTGATCCTGAGACTCTGCAGCCCTCCCTCAGTACTGATCCTGTGACACTGCAGCTCTCGCTCAGTACTGACCTGTGACACCTCAGATCTTGCTCAGTACTGATCCTGTGACACTGCAGCTCTCGCTCAGTACTGATCCTGTAACGCTGCAGTATTCCCTCTGTACAGATCCAGTCACACTGCAGCGCTCCCTCAGTACTGATCCTGTGATGCTGCATACTCCCTCAGCATTGATCGTGTGACATTGCAGCACTCCCTCAGTACAGACTCTGCAGCCATGCAGTGCTCCCTCAGTACTGACCGTCTGATACTACAGCACTCCCTCAGTACTGATCCTGTGACACTGCAGCGCTCCCTCAGTGATGATCCTGTGACACTGCAGCACTTCCTCAATACTGAACCTGAGGCCATGCAGCACTCCCTCAGTACTGACCATGCGGCCGTGCAGCACTCCCTCAGTACTGAACATTTAACACTGCAGCACTCCCTCAGTACTGAACCTGCGACACTGCAGCACTCCCTCAGTACTAACACTGTGACCGTGCAGCTCTCCCTCAGCAATAATCCTGTAACACTGCAGCACTCCCTCAAAACTGATCCTGTGACACTACAGCACTCCCTCAATCCTGAGCCTGTGGCACTGCAGTGCTCCATCAGTACTGATCCTGTGACAGTGCAGCACATCCTCAGTCCTGATTCTGTGACACTGCAGTGCTCCCATCATACTGATCCAGTCACACTGCACCGCTCCCTCAGTACTGATCATTGATGCTGCAGCACTCTCTCAGCACTGATCTATGATATTGCAGCACTCCCTCAGTACAGACTCTGCAGCCATGCAGTGCTCCCTCAGTGCTGATCCTGGGACACTGCAGCACTCCCTCAGTAATAATGCTGTAACACTGCAGCGCACCCTCAAAACTGATCCTGTGACACTGCAGTGCTCCATCAGTACTGATCCTGGGACACTGCAGTTCTCCCTCAGTACAGATCCAATCACAATGCAGTGCTCCCTCAGTACTGATCCTGGGACACTGCAGCACTCCCTCCATACTGATCCTGTGACTCTGGAGTGCTCCATCAGTGTCAAACCTGTGACACTGCAGCACTCCCTCAATACTGACCCCCTGACACTGCAGCACTCCCTCATAACTGACCCTGCAGCCGTGCAGTGCTCACTCAGTACTGATCCTCTGACACCGTAGCACTCCATCAGTTCAGAAGCTGTGGCCATGCAGTTCACTTTCAGTACTGATCCCACGATACAGCAGCACTCCTTCAGTACTGATACTGTGACAGTGCAGCACTTCCTCAGCACTGAACCTCTGCCGTGCAGCACTCCCTCAGAAATATTCCTGTAACAATGCATCGCTCCGTCAAAACTGACCCTCCAACAGTGCAGCGCATCCTCAGTACTGATCCTGGGACACTGCAACGCGCCCTCAGTACAGATCCTGGGACACTGCAGCATTCCCTCAGTACTGACCATGTGGCACTGCAGCACTTCCTCCATACAGACCTTATGACACTGCAGCGCTCCCTCAGTACTGATCCTGCGACCGTGCCACGCTCACTCAGTACTGACCCTGCAATACTGCAGCTCTCCCTCAGTAATGTTCCTGTGACACTGCAGCATTCCCTCAGAAATGATCCTGTGACACTGCAGTGCTACCTCAATACTGAACCACCGACACTGCAGGGCTCCCTCAGTACCGATTCTGGGGCACAGCAGCACACCATCAGTAATGTTTCTGTGAGACTGCAGCATTCACTCAGTACTGAGCCTGTGACACTGCAGCACTCTTTCAGTCCTGACCCTGTGACACTGCAGCACGCACTCAGTACTGATGGTGTGACGTTGCAGTACTTCTTCAGTACTGATCCTGTGACCCCGAAGCACTCCCTCAGTACTAACCCTGCGACCGTGCAGCACTCCCTCTGTACTGATCCTGTGACAATGCAGTGCTCCCTCAGTGATGATCCTATAACACTGCAGCGCTCCCTTAGTCCTGATCCTGTGACACTGCAGCACTCCCTCATTACTGATCCTGTGACACTGAAGCGCTCCCTCAGTACTGATCCTGCGACTGTGCCACGCTCACTCAGTACAGACCCTGCGATACTGCATACTGATCCAGTCACACTGCACCGCTCCCTCAGTACTGATCATTGATGCTGCAGCACTCCCTCAGCACTGATCTATGATATTGCAGCACTCCCTCAGTACAGACTCTGCAGCCATGCAGTGCTCCCTCAGTGCTGATCCTGTGACACTGCAGCGCTCCCTCAGTACTGACCATGCAGCCGTGCAGTGCTCCCTCAGTACTGACCATGTGACACTGCAGTGCTCCCTCAGTACTGACCCTTCAACACAGCAGCAGCACTTCCACAGTACTGTTACTGTGACACTGCAGCAGTCCCTCAGTACTGAGCCTGTGTCATGACAGCACTCCCTCAGTCCTGATCCAGTGACACGGCAGCACTCCCGCAATACTGATCCTGTGACACTGCAGCGCTCCCTCAGTACTGACTCTGCAGCCGTGCAGTGCTCCCTCAGTACTGTCTGTCCAATACAACAGCACTCCCTCAATACTGACCCTCCGACACTGCAGCACTCCCTCAGTGCTGATCCTGTGACACTGCAGCACTCCATCAAAATTGATCCTGTGACACTGCAGCACTCCCTCAATCCTGATCCTGTGACACTGCAGTGCTCCATCAGTAGTGATCCTGTGACAGTGCAGCACATCCTCAGTCCTGATTCTGTGATACTGCCGCACTCCCTCACTCCTGATACAGTGACACGGCTGCACTCCCTCAATACTGATCCTATGACGCTGTGGCACTCCCTCAGTAATAATCCTGTAACACTGCAGCGCTCCGTCAAAACTGAACCTCCGACACTGCAGCGCTCACTCAGTACTGATCCTGGGACACTGCAGCGCTCCCTCAGTACTGATCCTGGGACACTGCAGCGCTCCCTCAGTACTGATCCTGGGACACTGCAGCGCTCCCTCAGTACTGATTCTGGGATACTGCAGCGCTCCCTCAGTACTAATCCTGGGACACTGCAGTACTCCCTCAGTACTGACCATGTGGCACTGCAGCGCTCCCTCTGTACAGACTTTGTGACACTGCAGCGCTCCCACAGTACAGACCTTGTGATACTGGAGCGCTCCTTCAGTACTGATCCTGCGACCGTACAACACTCACTCAGAAATGATCGTGTGACACTGCAGCGCTGCCTCAATACTGAACCTACGACACTGCAACGCTCCCTCAGTACTGAACCTTCGACACTGCAATGCTCCCTCAGTACTGATTGTGGGACACAGCAGCCCTTCCTCAGTATTGTTCCTGTGACACTGCAGCAGTCCCTAAGTAATGAGCCTGTGACACTGCAGCACACCCTCAGTCCTGATCCAGTGACACAGCAGCACTCCCTCAATACTGATCCTGTGACACTGCAGGGCTCCCTCAGTACTGACTCTGCAGCCGTGCAGTGCTCCCTCAGCACTGACCCTCCGATATGGCAGCACTCCCTCAGTGCTGATCCTGTGACACTGCAGCGCTCCCTCAGTACTGATCCTGGGACACTGCAGCACTCCCTCAATCCTGATCCTGTGACACTGCAGTGCTCCATCAGTACTGATCCTGTGACAGTGCAGCACATCCTTAGTCCTGATTCTGTGACACTGCCGCACTCCCTCAGTCCTGATCCAGTGACACGGCTGCACTCCCTCAATACTTATCCTGTGACGCTGCAGCACTCCCTCAGTAATAATCCTGTAACACTGCAGCGCTCCCTCAAAACTGACCCTCCGACACGGCAGTGCTCCCTCAGTACAAATCCTGGGACACTGCAGCACTCCTTCAGTAATGACCATGTGGCACTGCAGCGCTCCCTCTGTACAGACCTTGTGACACTGCAGCGCTCCCTCAATACAGACCTTGTGACACTGGAGCGCTCCCTCAGTACTGATCCTGCGACCGTACAGCACTCACTCAGAAATGATAGTGTTACACTGCAGCGCTGCCTCAATACTGAACCTTCAACACTGCAACGCTCCCTCATTACTGATTAAGGGACACACCAGCCCTTCCTCAGTACTGTTACTGTGACAGTGCAGCAGTCCCTCAGTACTGAGCCTGTGACACTGCAGCACTCTTTCAGTCCTGATCCTGTGACACTGCAGCACGCACTCAGTACTGATGGTGTGACGTTGCAGTACAACCTCAGTACTGATTCTGTGACCCCGAAGCACTCCCTCAGTACTAACCCTGCGGCCGTGCAGCACTCCCTCTGTACTGATCCTGTGACAATGCAGTTCTCCCTCAGTGCTGATCCTATAACACTGCAGCGCTCCCTTAGTCCTGATCCTGTGACACTGCAGTTATCCCTCAGTACAGATCCGATCACAATGCAGCGCTCCCTCAGTACTGATCCTGGGACACTGCAGCACTCCCTCAATCCTGATCCTCCTACACTGCAGCACTCCCTCAGTGCTAAACCTGTGACACTGCAGCACTCCCTCAATACTGACCCCCTAACACTGCAGCACTCCCTCATAACTGACCCTGCGGCCGTGCAGTGCTCACTCAGTACTGATCCTGTGACACTGTAGCACTCCCTCAGTTCAGAACCTGCGGCCATGCAGTTGACTTTCAGTACTGACCCTACGATACAGCAGCACTCCTTCAGTACTGATACTGTGACAGTGCAGCACTGACTCAGTATTGAAACTGTGCCGTGCAGCACTCCCTCAATAATATTCCTGTAACAATGCATCGCTCCCTCAAAACTGACCCTCCGACACTGCAGCGCACCCTCAGTACTGATCCTAGGACACTGCCGCGCTCCCTCAGTACTGATCCTGGGACACTGCAGCGCTTCCGCAGTACTGATCCTGGGACACTGCAGCGCTTCCTCAGTACTGATCCTGGGACACTGCAGACCTCCATCAGTAATGATCCTGTGACACTGCAGCACTCTTTCAGTCCTGGCCCTGTGACACTACAGCACGCACTCAGTACTGATAATCTTTTTAAATGAAAACCAAATCAACAAAATCAGGATAAATCAGGCACAGCCCCTAATTCAGGTCAGCTGTAAAACCAAGAACAAAGTTTAAAGGAAACTTACAAACTTTAAATCAAAATGTGATTAAAGGGGTCAACAAAACACCCCAGTCCCCGCGGTGCCCACCGAGCACGGAAGGCCTCGGGAGTGCCAGCAGACACCGCGTGCTCCCTCTCCAGGGACATCCGGCAGCGAACGTAGCCGCGGAAGAGGGACAAACAATCGGGCGGGACTCCCCCGTCGATCGCCCGCTGCCTGGACCTTTTAATGGCCAACTTGGCCAGGCCCAGGAGCAGGTTCACGAGGAGGTCCTCCTCCTTCCCGACCCCCTTCCGCACCGGGTGCCCATAGATCAGGAGCGTGGGGCTGAAGTGCAAACAAAACATCAATAAAAGGTTTTTCAAATAACTAAAAAGGGAGTGAAGCCTACAACACCCTATATATGCATGGTCCACGGACTCCACAAGACCGCAAAAAGGGCACGTGTCCTGAGAGTCCGTGAACCTATGCATCCTCTTATTATAGGGGACTGCTGCATGCAACACCCTCCAACCCAGGTCCCCGATAGAAAGGGGGAGGACACCACCGTAGAGGGCCTCCCATCGGGGGCCTCCGCCGCCGGACGGCAACAAGGCACGCCAGGGCGTGTCCGGGCGGCGGACAAGGGCGAGAAAATGGAAGGTGTGCAGCAGCAGTCCGTACAAAAAGCCTCTCTTTGCTGTGCTAAAAGGCACGGAGGGCATGTCCCCGAGGCGGCTCATATTGCGGGGCCCCAGCACCCAAGGGAGGGTTCGGGGCTTGGGGCCGATGTGGAATTCCGTCCGAACAGGGGAACGTTCAGACGGAAGACCACCGCGCACCTGGGCCACCTCAAGACCCAAAATAACGTCGGGTCCGAGCACGACCGTTCTCAGGTCTTGGATGGCATCGGCTGCGACCTGGACACTCACAGACGCGCGTCGCGCCAACTCCTGCGGGAGCATCCAGCCCAGTCCTCCGCCACCCAGCACGTCCCCGATCCTGGTCACCCCTGCGGCCACAGCCCTCCTCTCCGCCAACCACTGAAAGGGACGGAGGGGCGGATTCCTGAGCAGCGGCTCTCTGACGATAGCCGCTACTCCTGACGGGGGAGAGCTGCGTCGCGAGGATGGTGTGACGTTGCAGGAGTTCCTCAGTACTGATCCTGTGACCCCGAAGAACTCCGTCAGTACTAACCCTGCGGCCGTGCATCACTCCCTCAGTACTGATCCTGTGACAATGCAGTGCTCCCTCAATCCTGATCCTCCGACACTGCAGCACTCCCTCAGTGCTAAACCTGTGACACTGCAGCACTCCCTCAATACTGACCCCCTAACACTGCAGCACTCCCTCATAACTGACCCTGCGGCCGTGCAGTGCTCACTCAGTACTGATCCTGTGACACTGTAGCACTCCCTCAGTACAGAACCTGCGGCCATGCAGTTGACCTTCAGTACTGACCCTACGATACAGCAGCACTCCTTCAGTACTGATACTGTGACAGTGCAGCACTTCCTCAGTACTGAACCTCTGCCGTGCAGCATATCCTCAATAATATTCCTGTAACAATGCGTCGCTCCCTCAAAACTGACCATCCGACACTGCAGCGCACCCTCAGTACTGATCCTGGGACATTGCAGCGCTCCCTCAGTACAGATCCTGGGACACTGCAGCATTCCCTCAGTACTGACCATGTGGCACTGCAGCACTTCCTCAGTACAGACCTTTTGACACTGCAGCGCTCCCTCAGTACTGATCCTGCGACCGTGCCACGCTCTCTCAGTACTGACCCTGCGATACTGCAGCTCTCCCTCAGTAATGTTCCTGTGACACTGCAGCATTCCCTCAGAAATGATCCTGTGACACTGCAGTGCTACCTCAATACTGAACCACCGACACTGCAGGGCTCCCTCAGTACCGATTCTGGGGCACAGCAGCACACCATCAGTACTGTTTCTGTGAGACTGCAGCATTCACTCAGTACTGACCCTGTGACACTGCAGCACTCTTTCAGTCCTGATCTTGTGACACTGCAGCACGCAGTCAGTACTGATGGTGTGACTTTGCAGGAGTTCCTCAGTACTGATCCTGTGACCCCGAAGAACTCCGTCAGTAAAAACCCTGCGGCCGTGCAGCACTCCCTCAGTACTGATCCTGTGACAATGCAGTTCTCCCTCAGTGATGATCCTATAACACTGCAGCGCTCCCTTAGTCCTGATCCTGTGACACTGCAGCACTCCCTCAGTACTAATCCTGTGACACTGCAGCGCTCCCTCAGTACTGAGCCTGCGACCATGCCACGCTCACTCAGTACTGACCCTGCGATACTGCAGCTCTCCCTCAGTAATGTTCCTGTGACACTGCAGCATTCCCTCAGTACTGATCCTGTGAAAAGTCAGCACTCTCTCAGTCCTGATCCTGAGACTCTGCAGCGCTCCCTCAGAACTGACCTGTGACACTGCAGCTCTCGCTCAGTACTGATCCTGTGACACTGCAGCTCTTGCTCAGTACTGATCCTGTGACACTGCAGCTCTCGCTAAGTACTGATCCTGTGATGCTGCAGTATTCCCTCCATACTGATCCAGTCACACTGCAGCGCTCCCTCAGTACTAATTCTGTGATGCTGTAGCACTCCCTCAGCACTGATTGTGTGATATTGCAAATCTCCCTCAGTACAGAATCTGCAGCCATGCAGTGCTCCCTCAGTACTGACCATCTGATACTACAGCACTCGCTCAGACTGATCCTGTGACACTGCAGCACTCCCTCACTACTGACCCTCCAACATTGCAGCTCTCCCTCAGTGCTGATCCTGTGACACTTCAGCGCTCCCTCAGTACTGACCATGCAGCCGTGCAAGGCTCCCTCAGTACTGAACATGTGACACTGCAGCATTCCCTCAGTACTGACCCTTCAACACTGCAGCAGCACTTCCACAGTACTGTTACTGTGACTCTGCAGCAGTCCCTCAGTACAGAGCCTGTGACAAGACGGCACTCCCTCAGTCCTGATCCAGAGACACGGCAGCACTCCCTCAATACTGATACTGTGACACTGCAGCCCTCCCTCAGTACTGACTCTGCAGCCGTGCAGTGCTCCATCAGCACTGACAGTCCAATACAACAGCACTCCCTCAATACTGACACTCCGATACGGCAGCACTCCCTCAGTACTGATCCTAGGACACTGCAGCATTCCCTTACTTCTGACCCTCCGACACTGCAGCACTCCCTCAATCCTGATCCTGTGACACTACAGCACTCCCTCAATCCTGATCCTGTGACACTGCAGTGCTCCTTCAGTACTGATCCTGTGACAGTGCAGCACATCCTCAGTCCTGATTCTGTGACACTACCGCACTCTCTCAGTCCTGATTCAGTGACACGGCTGCACTCCCTCAATTCTGATCCTGTGACGCAGCGCCACTCCCTCAGTAATAATCCTGTAACACTGCAGCGCTCCTTCAAAACTGACCCTCCGACACTTCAGCGCTCCCTCAGTACTGATCATGGGACACTGCAGCACACCCTCAGTCCTGATCCAGTGACACAGCAGCACTCCCTCAATACTGATCCTGTGACACTGCAGCGCTCCCTCAGTACTGACTCTGCAGCCGTGCACTGCTCCCTCAGCACTGACCCTCCGATACGGCAGCGCTCCCTTAGTACTGATCCTGTGACACTGTAGACCTCCCTCAGTAAAGATTCTGGGATAATGCAGCGCTCCCTCAGTACAAATCCTGGGACACTGCAGCACTCCCTCAGTAATGACCATGTGGCACTGCAGCTCTCCCTCCGTACAGACCTTGTGACACTGCAGCGCTCCCTCTATACAGACCTTGTGACACTGGAGCGCTCCCTCAGTACTGATCCTTCGACCGTACAACACTCACTCAGAAATGATTGTGTGACACTGAAGCGCTGCCTCAATACTGAACCTTCAACACTGCAACGCTCCCTCAGTACTGATTAAGGGACACACCAGTCCTTGCTCAGTACTGTTACTGTGACAGTGCAGCAGTCCCTCAGTACTGAGCCTGTGACACTGCAGCACTCTTTCAGTCCTGATCCTGTGACACTGCAGCACGCACTCAGTACTGATGGTGTGACGTTGCAGTACTCCCTCAGTACTGATTCTGTGATCCCGAAGCACTCCCTCAGTACTAACCCTGCGGCCGTGCAGCACTCCCTCAGTACTGATCCTGTGACAATGCAGTTCTCCCTCAGTGCTGATCCTATAACACTGCAGCGCTCCCTTAGTCCTGATCCTGTGACACTGCAGTTATCCCTCAGTACAGATCCGATCACAATGCAGCGCTCCCTCTGTACTGATCCTAGGACACTGCAGCACTCCCTCAATCCTGATCCTCTGACACTGCAGCACTCCCTCAGTGCTAAACCTGTGACACTGCAGCACTCCCTCAATACTGACGCCCTAACACTGCAGCACTCCCTCATAACTGACCTGCGGCCGTGCAGTGCTCACTCAGTACTGATCCTGTGACACTGTAGCACTCCCTCAGTTCAGAAACTGTGGCCATGCAGTTGACCTTCAGTACTGACCCTACGATACAGCAGCACTCCTTCAGTACTGATACTGTGACAGTGCAGCACTTACTCAGTATTGAAACTGTGCCGTGCAGCACTCCCTCAATAATATTCCTGTAACAATGCATCGCTCCCTCAAAAGTGACCCTCCGACACTGCAGCGCACCCTCAGTACTGATCATGGGACACTGCAGCGCTCCCTCAGTACTGATCCTGGGACACTGCAGCGCTTCCTCAGTACTGATCCTGGGACACTGCAGCGCTTCCTCAGTACTGATCCTGGGACACTGCAGTTCTCCCTCAGTACAGATCCGATCACAATGCAGCGCTCCCTCAGTACTGATCCTGGGACACTGCAGCACTCCCTCCATACTGAATCTCCGACACTGCAGCACTCCCTCAGTGCTAAACCTGTGACACTGCAGCACTCCCTCAATACTGACCCCCTGACACTGCAGCACTCCCTCATAACTGACCCTGCGGCCGTGCAGTGCTCACTCAGTACTGATCCTGTGACACTTTAGCACTCCCTCAGTTCAGAACCTGCGGCCATGCAGTTCACCGTGAGTACTGACCCCACGATACAGCAGCACTCCTTCAGTACTGATACTGTGACAGTGCAGAACTTCCTCAGTACTGAACCTGTGCCGTGCAGCACAGAAATATTCCTGTAACAATGCATCGCTCCGTCAAAACTGACCCTCCGACACTGCAGCGCATCCTCAGTACTGATCCTGGGACACTGCAGCGCGCCCTCAGTACAGATCCTGGGACACTGCAGCGCTCCCTCAGTACAGATCCAGGGACACTGCAGCATTCCCTCAGTACTGACCATGTGGCACTGCAGCACTTCCTCCATACAGACCTTGTGACACTGCAGCGCTCCCTCAGTACTGATCCTGCGACCGTGCCACGCTCACTCAGCACTGACCCTGCAATACTGCAGCTCTCCCTCAGTAATGTTCCTGTGACACTGCAGCATTCCCTCAGAAATGATCCTGTGACACTGGAGTGCTACCTCAATACTGAAACACCGACACTGCAGGGCTCCCTCAGTACCGATTCTGGGGCACAGCAGCACACCATCAGTACTGTTTCTGTGAGACTGCAGCATTCACTCAGTACTGACCCTGTGACACTGCAGCACTCTTTCAGTCCTGACCCTGTGACACTGCAGCACGCACTCAGTACTGATGGTGTGACGTTGCAGTACTTCCTCAGTACTGATCCTGTGACCCCGAAGCACTCCCTCAGTACTAACCCTGTGGCCATGCAGCACTCCCTCTGTACTGATCCTGTGACAATGCAGTGCTCCCTCAGTGATGATCCTATAACACTGCAGCGCTCCCTTAGTCCTGATCCTGTGACACTGCAGCACTCCCTCATTACTGATCCTGTGACACTGAAGAGTTCCCTCAGTACTGATCCTGTGACACTGCAGCGCTCCCTCACTACTGACCCTCTGACACTGCAGCTCTCCCTCAGTGATGATCCTGTGACACTGCAGCACTTCCTCAATACTGAACCTGAGGCCATGCAGCGCTCGCTCAGTACAGACTCTGCAGCCATGCAGTGCTCCCTCAGTACTGACCGTCTGATACTACAGCACTCCCTCAGTACTGATCCTGTGACACTGCAGCGCTCCCTCACTACTGACCCTCCGACACTGCAGCTCTCCCTCAGTGATGATCCTGTGACACTGCAGCACTTCCTCAATACTGAACCTGAGGCCATGCAGCGCTCTCTCAGTACTGACCATGCGGCCGTGCAGCACTCCCTCAGTACTGAACCTTTAACACTGCAGCACTCCCTCAGTACTGAACCTGTGACACTGCAGCACTCCCTCAGTACTAACACTGTGACTGTGCAGCTCTCCCTCAGCAATAGTCCTGTAACACTGCAGCACTCCCTCAAAACTGATCCTGTGACACTACAGCACTCCCTGAATCCTGAGCCTGCGCAACTGCAGTGCTCCATCAGTACTGATCCTGTGACAGTGCAGCACATCCTCAGTCCTGATTCTGTGACACTGCAGTGCTCCCATCATACTGATCCAGTCACACTGCACCGCTCCCTCAGTACTGATCATTGATGCTGCAGCACTCCCTCAGCACTGATTGTATGATATTGCAGCACTCCCTCAGTACAGACTCTGCAGCCTGGCGGTGCTCCCTCAGTGCTCATCCTGTGACACTTCAGCGCTCCCTCAGTACTGACCATGCAGCCGTGCAGTGCTCCCTCAGTACTGACCATGTGACACTGCAGCGCTCCCTCAGTACTGACCCTTCAACACAGCAGCAGCACTTCCACAGTACTGTTACTGTGACACTGCAGCAGTCCCTCAGTACTGAGCCTGTGTCATGACAGCACTCTCTCAGTCCTGATCCAGTGACACGGCAGCACTCCCGCAATACTGATCCTGTGACACTGCAGCGCTCCCTCAGTACTGACTCTGCAGCCATGCAGTGCTCCCTCAGTACTGACTGTCCAATACAACAGCACTCCCTCAATACTGACCCTCCGACACTGCAGCACTCCCTCAGTGCTGATCCTGTGACACTGCAGCACTCCCTCAAAATTGATCTTGTGACACTGCAGCACTCCGTCAAAACTGACCCTCCGACACTGCAGCGCTCACTCAGTACTGATCCTGGGACACTGCAGTGCTCCCTCAGTACTGATTCTGGGATACTGCAGCGCTCCCTCAGTACTGATCCTAGGACACTGCAGTACTCCCTCAGTACTGACTATGTGGCACTGCAGCGCTCCCTCTGTACAGACCTTGTGACACTGCAGCGCTCCCTCAGTACAGACCTTGTGATACTGTGGCGCTCCTTCAGTACTGATCCTGCGACCGTACAACACTCACTCAGAAATGATCGTGTGACACTGCAGCGCTGGCTCAATACTGAACCTACGACACTGCAGCACTCCCTCAGTCCTGATCCAGTGACACAGCAGCACTCCCTCAATACTGATCCTGTGACACTGCAGCGCTCCCTCAGTACTGACTCTGCAGCCGTTCAGTGCTCCCTCAGCACTGACCCTCCGATACGGCAGCACTCCCTCAGTGCTGATCCTGTGACACTGCAGCACTCCCTCAAAATTGATCCTGTGACACTGCAGCAATCCCTCAATCCTGATCCTGTGACACTGCAGTGCTCCATCAGTACTGATCCTGTGACAGTGCAGCACATCCTTAGCCCTGATTCTGTGAGACTGCCGCACTCCCTCAGGCCTGATCCAGTGACACGGCTGCACTCCCTCAATACTGATCCTGTGACGCTGCAGCACTCCCTCAGTAATAATCCTGTAACACTGCAGCGCTCCCTCAAAACTGACCATCCGACGCGGCAGCGCTCCCTTAGTACTGATCCTGGGACACTGCAGACCTCCCTCAGTAACGATCCTGGGATACTGCAGCGCTCCCTCAGTACAAATCCTGGGACACTGCAACACTCCCTCAGTAATGACCATGTGGCATTGCAGCGCTCCCTCCGTACAGACCTTGTGACACTGCAGCGCTCCCTCAATACAGACCTTGTGTCACTGGAGCGCTCCCTCAGTACTGATCCTGCGACCGTACAACACTCACTCAGAAATGATCGTGTGACACTGCAGCGCTGCCTCAATACTGAACCTTCAACACTGCAACGCTCCCTCAGTACTGATTAAGGGACACAACAGCCCTTGCTCAGTACTGTTACTGTGACAGTGCAGCAGTCCCTCAGTACTGAGCCTGTGACACTGCAGCACTCTTTCAGTCCTGATCCTGTGACACTGCAGCATGCACTCAGTACTGATGGTGTGACGTTGCAGTACTCCCTCAGTACTGATTCTGTGACCCCGAAGCACTCCCTCAGTACTAACCCTGCGGCCGTGCAGCACTCCCTCAGTACTGATCCTGTGACAATGCAGTTCTCCCTCAGTGCTGATCCTATAACACTGCAGCGCTCCCTTAGTCCTGATCCTGTGACACTGCAGTTATCCCTCAGTACAGATCCGATCACAATGCAGCGCTCCCTCAGTACTGATCCTGGGACACTGCAGAACTCCCTCAATCCTGATCCTCCGACGCTGCAGCACTCCCTCAGTGCTAAACCTGTGACACTGCAGCACTCCCTCAATAATGACGCCCTAACACTGCAGCACTCCCTCATAACTGACCTGCGGCCGTGCAGTGCTCACTCAGTACTGATCCTGTGACACTGTAGCACACCCTCAGTTCAGAACCTGTGGCCATGCAGTTGACCTTCAGTACTGACCCTACGATACAGCAGCACTCCTTCAGTACTGATACTGTGACAGTGCAGCACTGACTCAGTATTGAAACTGTGCCGTGCAGCACTCCCTCAATAATATTCCTGTAACAATGCATCGCTCCCTCAAAACTGACCCTCCGACACTGCAGCGCACCCTCAGTACTGATCCTGGGACACTGCAGCGCTCCCTCAGTACTGATCCTGGGACACTGCAGCGCTTCCTCAGTACTGATCCTGGGACACTGCAGCGCTTCCTCAGTACTGATCCTGGGACACTGCAGCGCTCCCTCAGTACTGATCCTGGGACACTGCAGCGCTTCCTCAGTACTGATCCTGGGACACTGCAGCGCTTCCTCAGCACTGATCCTGGGACACTGCAGTTCTCCCTCAGTACAGATCCGATCACAATGCAGCACTCCCTCAGTACTGATCCTGGGACACTGCAGCACTCCCTACATACTGAATCTCCGACACTGCAGCACTCCCTCAGTGCTATACCTGTGACACTGCAGCACTCCCTCAATACTGACCCCCTGACACTGCAGCACTCCCTCATAACTGACCCTGCGGCCTTGCAGTGCTCACTCAGTACTGATCCTGTGACACTGTAGCACTCCCTCAGTTCAGAACCTGCGGCCATGCAGTTCACCTTCAGTACTGACCCCACGATACAGCAGCACTCCTTCAGTACTGATAATGTGACAGTGCAGCACTGACTCAGTATTGAACCTGTGCCGTGCAGCACTCCCTCAATAATATTCCTGTAACAATGCATCGCTCCCTCAAAACTGACCCTCCGACACTGCAGCGCACCCTCAGTACTGATCCTGGGACACTGCAGCGATCCCTCAGTACTGATCCTGGGACACTGCAGCGCTTCCTCAGTACTGATCCTGGGACACTGCAGTTCTCCCTCAGTACAGATCCGATCACAATGCAGCACTCCCTCAGTACTGATCCTGGGACACTGCAGCACTCCCTCCATACTGAATCTCCGACACTGCAGCACTCCCTCAGTGCTAAACCTGTGACACTGCAGCACTCCCTCAATACTGACCCCCTGACTCTGCAGCACTCCCTCATAACTGACCCTGCGGCCGTGCAGTGCTCACTCAGTACTGATCCTGTACACTGTAGCACTCCCTCAGTTCAGAACCTGCGGCCATGCAGTTCACCTTCAGTACTGACCCCACGATACAGCAGCACTCCTTCAGTACTGATAATGTGACAGTGCAGCACTGACTCAGTACTGAACCTGTGCCGTGCAGCACTCCCTCAGAAATATTCCTGTAACAATGCATCGCTCCCTCAAAACTGACCCTCCGACACTGCAGCGCACCCTCAGTACTGATCCTGGGACACTGCAGCGCTCCCTCAGTACTGATCCTGGGACACTGCAGCGCTTCCTCAGTACTGATCCTGGGACACTGCAGCGCTTCCTCAGTACTGATCCTGGGACACTGCAGCGCTCCCTCAGTACTGATCCTGGGACACTGCAGCGCTTCCTCAGTACTGATCCTGGGACATTGCAGCGCTTCCTCAGCACTGATCCTGGGACACTGCAGTTCTCCCTCAGTACAGATCCGATCACAATGCAGCACTCCCTCAGTACTGATCCTGGGACACTGCAGTACTCCCTACATACTGAATCTCCGACACTGCAGCACTCCCTCAGTGCTATACCTGTGACACTGCAGCACTCCCTCAATACTGACCCCCTGACACTGCAGCACTCCCTCATAACTGACCCTGCGGCCTTGCAGTGCTCACTCAGTACTGATCCTGTGACACTGTAGCACTCCCTCAGTTCAGAACCTGCGGCCATGCAGTTCACCTTCAGTACTGACCCCACGATACAGCAGCACTCCTTCAGTACTGATAATGTGACAGTGCAGCACTGACTCAGTATTGAACCTGTGCCGTGCAGCACTCCCTCAATAATATTCCTGTAACAATGCATCGCTCCCTCAAAACTGACCCTCCGACACTGCAGCGCACCCTCAGTACTGATCCTGGGACACTGCAGCGATCCCTCAGTACTGATCCTGGGACACTGCAGCGCTTCCTCAGTACTGATCCTGGGACACTGCAGTTCTCCCTCAGTACAGATCCGATCACAATGCAGCACTCCCTCAGTACTGATCCTGGGACACTGCAGCACTCCCTCCATACTGAATCTCCGACACTGCAGCACTCCCTCAGTGCTAAACCTGTGACACTGCAGCACTCCCTCAATAGTGACCCCCTGACTCTGCAGCACTCCCTCATAACTGACCCTGCGGCCGTGCAGTGCTCACTCAGTACTGATCCTGTACACTGTAGCACTCCCTCAGTTCAGAACCTGCGGCCATGCAGTTCACCTTCAGTACTGACCCCACGATACAGCAGCACTCCTTCAGTACTGATAATGTGACAGTGCAGCACTGACTCAGTACTGAACCTGTGCCGTGCAGCACTCCCTCAGAAATATTCCTGTAACAATGCATCGCTCCGTCAAAACTGACCCTCCGACACTGCAGCGCATCCTCAGTACTGATCCTGGGACACTGCAGCGCGCCCTCAGTACAGATCCTGGGACACTGCAGCGCTCCCTCAGTACAGATCCTGGGACACTGCAGCATTCCCTCAGTACTGACCATGTGGCACTGCAGCACTTCCTCCATACAGACCTTGTGACACTGCAGCGCTCCCTCAGTACTGATCCTGCGACCGTGCCACGCTCACTCAGCACTGACCCTGCAATACTGCAGCTCTCCCTCAGTAATGTTCCTGTGACACTGCAGCATTCCCTCAGAAATGATCCTGTGACACTGCAGTGCTACCTCAATACTGAACCACCGACACTGCAGGGCTCCCTCAGTACCAATTCTGGGGCACAGCAGCACACCATCAGTACTGTTTCTGTGAGACTGCAGCATTCACTCAGTACTGACCCTGTGACACTGCAGCACTCTTTCAGTCCTGACCCTGTGACACTGCAGCACGCACTCAGTACTGATGGTGTGACGTTGCAGTACTTCCTCAGTACTGATCCTGTGACCCCGAAGCACTCCCTCAGTACTAACACTGTGGCCATGCAGCACTCCCTCTGTACTGATCCTGTGACAATGCAGTGCTCCCTCAGTGATGATTCTATAACACTGCAGCGCACCCTTAGTCCTGATCCTGTGACACTGCAGCACTCCCTCATTACTGATCCTGTGACACTGAAGCGCTCCCTTAGTACTGATCCTGCGACTGTGCCACGCTCACTCAGTACAGACCCTGCGATATCGCAGCTCTCCCTCAGTAATGTTCCTGTGACACTGCAGCATTCCCTCAGTACTGATCCTGTGAAAAGTCAGCACTCTCTCAGTCCTGAACCTGAGACTCTGCAGCGTTCCCTCAGTACTGACCTGTGACACTGCAGATCTTGCTCAGTACTGATCCTGTGACACTGCAGCTCTCGCTCAGTACTGATCCTGTAACGCTGCAGTATTCCCTCCGTACTGATCCAGTCACACTGCAACGCTCCCTCAGTACTGATCCTGTGATGCTGCATACTCCCTCAGCATTGATCGTGTGATATTGCAGCACTCCCTCAGTACAGACTCTGCAGCCATGCAGTGCTCCCTCAGTACTGACCGTCTGATACTACAGCCCTCCCTCAGTACTGATCCTGTGACACTGCAGCGCTCCCTCACTACTGACCCTCCGACACTGCAGCTCTCCCTCAGTGATGATCCTGTGACACTGCAGCACTTCCTCAATACTGAACCTGAGGCCATGCAGCGCTCTCTCAGTACTGACCATGCGGCCGTGCAGCACTCCCTCAGTACTGAACCTTTAACACTGCAGCACTCCCTCAGTACTGAACCTGTGACACTGCAGCACTCCCTCAGTACTAACACTGTGACCGTGCAGCTCTCCCTCAGCAATAGTCCTGTAACTCTGCAGCACTCCCTCAAAACTGATCCTGTGACACTACAGCACTCCCTGAATCCTGAGCCTGTGGCACTGCAGTGCTCCATCAGTACTGATCCTGTGACAGTGCAGCACATCCTCAGTCCTGATTCTGTGACACTGCAGTGCTCCCATCATACTGATCCAGTCACACTGCACCGCTCCCTTAGTACTGATCATTGATGCTGCAGCACTCCCTCAGCACTGATCGTATGATATTGCAGCACTCCCTCAGTACAGACTCTGCAGCCATGCGGTGCTCCCTCAGTCATGATCCAGAGACGCTTCAGCGCTCCCTCAGTACTGACCATGCAGCCGTGCAGTGCTCCCTCAGTACTGACCATGTGACACTGCAGCGCTCCCTCAGTACTGACCCTTCAACACAGCAGCAGCACTTCCACAGTACTGTTACTGTGACACTGCAGCAGTCCCTCAGTACTGAGCCTGTGTCATGACAGCACTCCCTCAGTCTTGATCCAGTGACACGGCACCACTCCCTCAATACTGATCCTGTGACACTGCAGCGCTCCCTCAGTACTGACTCTGCAGCCGTGCAGTGCTCCCTCAGTACTGACTGTCCAATACAACAGCACTCCCTCAATACTGACCCTCCGACACTGCAGCACTCCCTCAGTGCTGATCCTGTGACACTGCAGCACTCCCTCAAAATTGATCTTGTGACACTGCAGCACTCCCTCAATCCTGATCCTGTGACACTGCAGTGCTCCATCAGTAGTGATCCTGTGACAGTGCAGCACATCCTTAGTCCTGATTCTGTGACACTGCCGCACTCCCTCACTCCTGATACAGTGACACGGCTGCACTCCCTCCATACTGATCCTATGACGCTGCAGCACTCCCTCAGTAATAATCCTGTAACACTGCAGCGCTCCGTCAAAACTGACCCTCCGACACTGCAGCGCTCCCTCAGTACTGATCCTGGGACACTGCAGCGCTCCCTCAGTACTGATTCTGGGATACTGCAGCGCTCCCTCAGTAATGATCCTGGGACACTGCAGTACTCCCTCAGTACTGACCATGTGGCACTGCAGCGCTCCCTCTGTACAGACCTTGTGACACTGCAGCGCTCCCACAGTACAGACCTTGTGATACTGTAGCGCTCCTTCAGTACTGATCCTGTGACCGTACAACACTCAATCAGAAATGATCGTGTGACACTGCAGCGCTGACTCAATACTGAACCTACGACACTGCAACGCTCCCTCAGTACTGAACCTTCGACACTGCAATGCTCCCTCAGTACTGATTGTGGGACACAGCAGCCCTTCCTCAGTATTGTTCCTGTGACACTGCAGCAGTCCCTCAGTAATGAGCCTGTGACACTGCAGCACACCCTCAGTCTTGATCCAGTGACACAGCAGCACTCCCTCAATACTGATCCTGTGACACTGCAGCGCTCCCTCAGTACTGACTCTGCAGCCGTGCAGTGCTCCCTCAGCACTGACCCTCCGATACGGCAGCACTCCCTCAGTGCTGATCCTGTGACACTGCAGCACTCCCTCAAAATTGATCCTGTGACACTGCAGCAATCCCTCAATCCTGATCCTGTGACACTGCAGTGCTCCATCAGTACTGATCCTGTGACAGTGCAGCACATCCTTAGTCCTGATTCTGTGACACTGCCGCACTCCCTCAGGCCTGATCCAGTGACACGGCTGCACTCCCTCAATACTGATCCTGTGACGCTGCAGCACTCCCTCAGTAATAATCCTGTAACACTGCAGCGCTCCCTCAAAACTGACCCTCCGACGCGGCAGCGCTCCCTTAGTACTGATCCTGGGACACTGCAAACCTCCCTCAGTAACGATCCTGGGATACTGCAGCGCTCCCTCAGTACAAATCCTGGGACACTGCAGCACTCCCTCAGTAATGACCATGTGGCACTGCAGCGCTCCCTCCGTACAGACCTTGTGACACTGCAGCGCTCCCTCAATACAGACATTGTGTCACTGGAGCGCTCCCTCAGTACTGATCCTGCGACCGTACAACACTCCCTCAGAAATGATCGTGTGACACTGCAGCGCTGCCTCAATACTGAACCTTCAACACTGCAACGCACCCTCAGTACTGATTAAGGGACACACCAGCCCTTGCTCAGTACTGTTACTGTGACAGTGCAGCAGTCCCTCAGTACTGAGCCTGTGACACTGCAGCACTCTTTCAGTCCTGATACTGTGACACTGCAGCACGCACTCAGTACTGATGGTGTGACGTTGCAGTACTCCCTCAGTACTGATTCTGTGACCCTGAAGCACTCCCTCAGTAATAACCCTGCGGCCGTGCAGGACTCCCTCAGTACTGATCCTGTGACAATGCAGTTCTCCCTCAGTGCTGATCCTATAACACTGCAGCGCTCCCTTAGTCCTGATCCTGTGACACTGCAGTTATCCCTCAGTACAGATCCGATCACAATGCAGCGCTCCCTCAGTACTGATCCTGGGACACTGCAGAGCTCCCTCAGTACTGATCCTGGGACACTGCAGCGCTTCCTCAGTACTGATCCTGGGACACTGCAGCGCTTCCTCAGTACTGATCCTGGGACACTGCAGTTCTCCCTCAGTACAGATCCGATCACAATGCAGCACTCCCTCAGTACTGATCCTGGGACACTGCAGCACTCCCTCCATACTGAATCTCCGACACTGCAGCACTCCCTCAGTGCTAAACCTGTGACACTGCTGCACTCCCTCAATACTGACCCCCTGACACTGCAGCACTCCCTCATAACTGACCCTGCAGCCGTGCAGTGCTCACTCAGTACTGATCCTGTGACACTGTAGCACTCCCTCAGTTCAGAACCTGCGGCCATGCAGTTCACCTTCAGTACTGACCCCACGATACAGCAGCACTCCTTCAGTACTGATACTGTGACAGTGCAGCTCTGACTCAGTACTGAACCTGTGCCGTGCAGCACTCCCTCAGAAATATTCCTGTAACAATGCATCGCTCCATCAAAACTGACCCTCCGACACTGCAGCGCATCCTCAGTACTGATCCTGGGACACTGCAGCGCGCCCTCAGTACAGATCCTGGGACACTGCAGCGCTCCCTCAGTACAGATCCTGGGACACTGCAGCATTCCCTCAGTACTGACCATGTGGCACTGCAGCACTTCCTCCATACAGACCTTGTGACACTGCAGCGCTCCCTCAGTACTGATCCTGCGACCGTGCCACGCTCACTCAGTACTGACCCTGCAATACTGCAGCTCTCCCTCAGTAATGTTCCTGTGACACTGCAGCATTCCCTCAGAAATGATCCTGTGACACTGCAGTGCTACCTCAATACTGAACCACCGACACTGCAGGGCTCCCTCAGTACCAATTCTGGGGCACAGCAGCACACCATCAGTACTGTTTCTGTGAGACTGCAGCATTCACTCAGTACTGACCCTGTGACACTGCAGCACTCTTTCAGTCCTGACCCTGTGACACTGCAGCACGCACTCAGTACTGATGGTGTGACGTTGCAGTACTTCCTCAGTACTGATCCTGTGACCCCGAAGCACTCCCTCAGTACTAACACTGTGGCCATGCAGCACTCCCTCTGTACTGATCCTGTGACAATGCAGTGCTCCCTCAGTGATGATCCTATAACACTGCAGCGTCCCTTAGTCCTGATCCTGTGACACTGCAGCACTCCCTCATTACTGATCCTGTGACACTGAAGCGCTCCCTCAGTACTGATCCTGCGACTGTGCCACGCTCACTCAGTACAGACCCTGCGATACTGCAGCTCTCCCTCAGTAATGTTCCTGTGACACTGCAGCATTCCCCCAGTACTGATCCTGTGAAAAGTCAGCACTCTCTCAGTCCTGATCCTGAGACTCTGCAGCGCTCCCTCAGTACTGATCCTGTGACACTGCAGCTCTCGCTCAGTACTGACCTGTGACACTGCAGATCTTGCTCAGTACTGATCCTGTGACACTGCAGCTCTCGCTCAGTACTGATCCTGTAACGCTGCAGTATTCCCTCCGTACTGATCCAGTCACACTGCAGCGCTCCCTCAGTACTGATCCTGTGATGCTGCATACTCCCTCAGCATTGATCGTGTGACATTGCAGCACTCCCTCAGTACAGACTCTGCAGCCATGCAGGGCTCCCTCAGTACTGACCGTCTGATACTACAGCCCTCCCTCAGTACTGATCCTGTGACACTGCAGCGCTCCCTCACTACTGACCCTCCGACACTGCAGCTCTCCCTCAGTGATGATCCTGTGACACTGCAGCACTTCCTCAATACTGAACCTGAGGCCATGCAGCGCTCCCTCAGTACTGACCATGCGGCCGTGCAGCACTCCCTCAGTACTGAACCTTTAACACTGCAGCACTCCCTCAGTACTAACACTGTGACCGTGCAGCTCTCCCTCAGCAATAATCCTGTAACACTGCAGCACTCCCTCAAAACTGATCCTTTGACACTACAGCACTCCCTCAATCCTGAGCCTGTGGCACTGCAGTGCTCCATCAGTACTGATCCTGTGACAGTGCAGCACATCCTCAGTCCTGATTCTGTGACACTGCAGTGCTCCCATCATACTGATCCAGGCACACTGCACCGCTCCCTCAGTACTGATCATTGATGCTGCAGCACTCCCTCAGTACAGACTCTGCAGCCATGCATTGCTCCCTCAGTGCTGATCCTGTGACACTGCAGCGCTCCCTCAGTACTGACCATGCAGCCGTGCAGTGCTCCCTCAGTACTGACCATGTGACACTACAGCGCTCCCTCAGTACTGACCCTTCAACACTGCAGCAGCACTTCCACAGTACTGTTACTGTGACACTGCAGCAGTCCCTCAGTACTGAGCCTGTGTCATGACAGCACTCCCTCAGTCCTGATCCAGTGACACGGCAGCACTCCCTCAATACTGATCCTGTGACACTGCAGCACTCCCTCAGTACTGACTCTGCAGCCGTGCAGTGCTCCCTCAGTACTGACTGTCCAATACAACAGCACTCCCTCAATACTGACCCTCCGACACTGCAGCACTCCCTCAGTGCTGATCCTGTGACACTGCAGCACTCCCTCAAAATTGATCCTGTGACACTGCAGCACTCCCTCAATCCTGATCCTGTGTCACTGCAGTGCTCCATCAGTACTGATCCTGTGACAGTGCAGCACATCCTCAGTCCTGATTCTGTGACACTGCCGCACTCCCTCAATCCTGATATAGTGACACGGCTGCACTCCCTCAATACTGATCCTGTGACACTGCAGCACTCCTTCAGTAATAATCCTGTAACACTGCAGCGCTCCATCAAAACTTACCCTCCGACACTGCAGTGCTCACTCAGTACTGAACCTGGGACACTGCAGCGCTCCCTCAGTACTGATGCTGGGACACTGCAGCACTCCTTCAGTACTGAACCTGGGACACTGCAGCGCTCCTTCAGTACTGATCCTGGGACACTGCAGCGCTTCCTCAGTACTGATCCTGGGACACTGCAGCGCTCCCTCAGTACTGATTCTGGGATACTGCAGCGCTCCCTCAGTACTAATCCTGGGACACTGCAGCAATCCCTCAGTACTGACCATGTGGCACTGCAGCGCTCCCTCTGTACAGACCTTGTGACACTGCAGCGCTCCCTCAATGCAGACCATGTGATACTGGAGCACTCCTTCAGTACTGATCCTGCGACCGTACAACACTCACTCAGAAATGATCGTGAGACACTGCAGCGCTGCCTCAATACTGAACCTTCGACACTGCAATGCTCCCTCAGTACTGATTGTGGGACACAGCAGCCCTACCTCAGTATTGTTCCTGTGACACTGCAGCAGTCCCTCAGTAATGAGCCTGTGACACTGCAGCACACCCTCAGTCCTGATCCAGTGACACAGCAGCACTCCCTCAATACTGATCCTGTGACACTGCAGCGCTCCCTCAATACTGACCCTGCAGCCGTGCTGTGCTCCCTCAGCACTGACCCTCCGATACGGCAGCACTCCCTCAATACTGATCCGAGGACACTGCAGCATTCCCTTACTTCTGACGATCCGACACTGAGCACTCCCTCTGTGCTGATCCTGTGACACTGCAGCACTCCCTCAAAATTGATCCTGTGACACTGCAGCACTTCCTCAATCCAGATCCTGTGACACTGCAGTGCTCCATCAGTACTGATCCTGTGACAGTGCAGCACATCCTTAGTCCTGATTCTGTGACACTGCCGCACTCCCTCAGTCCTGATCCAGTGACACGGCAGCACTCCTTCAATACTGATCCTGTGACGCTGCAGCACTCCCTCAGTAATAATCCTGTAACACTGCAGCGCTCCCTCAAAACTGACCCTCCGACACGGCAGTGCTCCCTTAGTACAAATCCTGGGACACTGCAGCACTCCCTCAGTAATGACCATGTGGCACTGCAGTGCCCCCTCTGTGCAGACCTTGTGACTCTGCAGCGCTCCCTCAATACAGACCTTGTGACACTGGAGCGCTCCCTCGGTACTGATCCTGCGACCGTACAACACTCACTCAGAAATGATCGTGTTACACTGCAGCGCTGCCTCAATACTGAACCTTCAACACTGCAACGCTCCCGCAGTACTGTTTAAGGGACACACCAGCCCTTCCCCAGTACTGTTACTGTGACAGTGCAGCAGTCCCTCAGTACTGAGCCTGTGACACTGCAGCACTCTTTCAGTCCTGATCCTGTGACACTGCAGCACGCACTCAGTACTGATGGTGTGATGTTGCAGTATACCCTCAGTACTGATTCTGTGACCCCGAAGCACTCCCTCAGTACTAACCCTGCGGCCGTGCAGCACTCCCTCAGTACTGATCCTGTGACAATGCAGTTCTCCCTCAGTGCTGATCCTATAACACTGCAGCGCTCCCTTAGTCCTGATCCTGTGACATTGCAGTTATCCCTCAGTACAGATCCGATCACAATGCAGCGCTCCCTCAGTTCTGATCCTGGGACACTGCAGCACTCCCTCAATCCTGATCCTCCGACACTGCAGCACTCCCTCAGTGCTAAACCTGTGACACTGCAGCACTCCCTCAATACTGACGCCCTAACACTGCAGCACTCCCTCATAACTGACCCTGCGGCCGTGCAGTGCTCACTCAGTACTGATCCTGTGACACTGTAGCACTCCCTCAGTTCAGAACTTGCGGCCATGCAGTTCACCTTCAGTACTGACCCTACGATACAGCAGCACTCCTTCAGTACTGTTACTGTGACAGTGCAGCACTTACTCAGTATTGAAACTGTGCCGTGCAGCACTCCCTCAATAATATTCCTGTAACAATGCATCGCTCCCTCAAAACTGACCCTCCGACACTGCAGCGCACCCTCAGTACTGATCCTGGGACACTGCAGCGCTCCCTCAGTACTGATCCTGGGACACTGCAGCGCTTCCTCAGTACTGATCCTGGGACACAGCAGCGCTTCCTCAGTACTGATCCTGGGACACTGCAGACCTCCCTCAGTAATGATCCTGGGATACTGCAGCGCTCCCTCAGTTCTAATCCTGGGACACTGCAGTACTCCCTCAGTACTGACCATGCGGCACTGCAGCGCTCCCTCTGTACAGACCTTGTGACACTGCAGCGCTCACTCAGTACTGACCTTGTGACACTGGAGCGCTCCCTCAGTACTGATCCTGCGACCGTACAAAACTCACTCAGAAATGATCGTGTGACACTGCAGTGCTGCCTCAATACTGAACCTTCGACACTGCAACGCTCCCTCAGTACTGATTGTGGGACACAGCAGCCCTTCCTCTGTATTGTCACTGTGACAGTGCAGCAGTCCCTCAGTACTGAGCCTGTGACACTGCAGCACTCTTTCAGTCCTGATCCTGTGACACTGCAGCACGCACTCAGTACTGAAGGTGTGACGTTGCAGTACACCCTCACTACTGATTCTGTGATCCCGAAGCACTCCCTCAGTATTAACCCTGCGGCCGTGCAGCACTCCCTCTGTACTGATCCTGTGACAATGCAGTTCTCCCTCAGTGCTGATCCTATAACACTGCAGCGCTCCCTTAGTCCTGATCCTGTGACACTGCTGTTATCCCTCAGTACAGATCCGATCACAATGCAGCGCTCCCTCAGTACTGATCCTGGGACACTGCAGCACTCCCTCCATACTGATCCTCTGACACTGCAGCACTCCCTCAGTGCTAAACCTGTGACACTGCAGCACTCCCTCAATACTGACCCCCTAACACTGCAGCACTCCCTCATAACTGACCCTGCGGCCGTGCAGTGCTCACTCAGTACTGATCCTGTGACACTGTAGCACTCCCTCAGTTCAGAACCTGCGGCCATGCAGTTGACCTTCAGTACTGACCCTACGATACAGCAGCACTCCTTCAGTACTGATACTGTGACAGTGCAGCACTTCCTCAGTACTGAACCTCTGCCGTGCAGCATTCCCTCAATAATATTCCTGTAACAATGCATCGCTCCCTCAAAACTGACCCTCCGACACTGCACCGCACCCTCAGTACTGATCCTGGGACTTTGCAGTGCTCCCTCAGTACAGATCCAGGGACACTGCAGCATTCCGTCAGTACTAACCATGTGGCACTGCAGCACTTCCTCAGTACAGAACTTGTGACACTGCAGCATTCCCTCAGTACTGATCCTGTGAAAAGTCAGCACTCTCTCAGTCCTGATCCTGAGACTCTGCAGCGCTCCCTCAGAACTGACCTGTGACACTGCAGCTCTCGCTCAGTACTGATCCTGTGACACTGCAACTCTTGCTCAGTACTGATCCTGTGACACTGCAGCTCTCGCTAAGTACTGATCCTGTGATGCTGCAGTATTCCCTCCGTACTGATCCAGTCACACTGCAGCGCTCCCTCAGTACTGATCCTGTGATGCTGTAGCACTCCCTCAGCACTGATCGTGCGATATTGCAGAACTCCCTCAGTACAGAATCTGCAGCCATGCAGTGTTCCCTCAGTACTGACCGTCTGATACTACAGCACTCCCTCAGACTGATCCTGTGACACTGCAGCACTCCCTCACTACTGACCCTCCAACATTGCAGCTCTCCCTCAGTGCTGATCCTGAGACACTGCAGCGCTCCCTCAGTACTGACCATGCAGCCGTGCAAGGCTCCCTCAGTACTGAACATGTGACACTGCAGCATTCCCTCAGTACTGACCCTTCAACACTGCAGCAGCACTTCCACAGTACTGTTACTGTGACTCTGCAGCAGTCCCTCAGTACTGAGCCTGTGACAAGACAGCACTCCCTCAGTCCTGATCCAGAGACACGGCAGCACTCCCTCAATACTGATCCTGTGACAATGCAGCGCTCCCTCAGTACTGACTCTGCAGCCGTGCAGTGCTCCATCAGCACTGACAGTCCAATACAACAGCACTCCCTCAATACTGACACTTCAATACGGCAGCATTCCCTCAGTACTGATCCTAGGACACTGCAGCATTCCCTTACTTCTGACCCTCCGACACTGCAGCACTCCCTCAATCCTGATCCTGTGACACTACAGCACTCCCTCAATCCTGATCCTGTGACACTGCAGCGCTCCTTCAGTACTGATCCTGTGACAGTGCAGCACATCCTCAGTCCTGATTCTGTGACACTGCCGCACTCTCTCAGTCCTGATTCAGTGACACGGCTGCTACTCCCTCAATTCTGATCCTGTGACGCAACGCCACTCCCTCAGTAATAATCCTGTAACACTGCAGCGCTCCTTCAAAACTGACCCTCCGACACTGCAGCGCTCCCTCAGTACTGATCCTGGGACACTTCAGCGCTCCCTCAGTACTGATCCTGGGACACTGCAGCGCTCCTTCAGTACTGATCCTGGGATACTGCAGCGCTCCTTCAGTACTGATCCTGGGACACTGCAGCGCTTCCTCAGTACTGATCCTGGGACACTGCAGCGCTCCCTCAGTACTGATTCTGGGACACTGCAGCACTCCCTCAGTACTGACCATGTGGCACTGCAGCGCTCCCTCTGTACAGACCTTGTGACACTGCAGCGCTCCCTCAGTATAGACCTTGTGACACTGCAGAGCTCCCTCAGTACAGACCTTGTGACACTGGAGCGCTCCCTCATTACTGATCCTGCGACCGTACAACACTGACTCAGAAATGATCATGTGACACTGCAGCGCTGCCTCAATACTGAACCTTCGACACTGCAATGCTCCCTCAGTACTGATTGTGGGACCCAGCAGCCCTTCCTCAGTTCTGTTACTGTGACACTGCAGCAGTCCCTCAGTAATGAGCCAGTGACACTGCAGCAGTCCCTCAGTCCTGATCCAGTGACACAGCAGCACTCCCTCAATACTGATCCTGTGACACTGCAGTGCTCCCTCAGTACTGACTCTGCAGCCGTGCAGTGCTCCCTCAGCACTGACCCTCCGATACAAAAGCACTCCCTCAGTACTTATCCTAGGACACTGCAGCATTCCCTTACTTCTGACCCTCTGACACTGCAGCACTCCTTCAGTGCTGATCATGTGACAATGCAGCACTCCCTCAATCCTGATCCTGTGACACTGCTGTGCTCCATCAGTACTGATCCTGTGACAGTGCAGCACATCCTCAGTCCTGATTCTGTGACACTGCAGCACTCCCTCAGTCCTGATCCTGGGACATGGCTGCACTCCCTCAGTACTGATCCTGGGACACTGCAGCACTCCCTCAGTACAGACCTTGTGACACTGGAGCGCTCCCTCATTACTGATCCTGCGACCGTACAACACTGACTCAGAAATGATCGTGTGACACTGCAGCGCTGCCTCAATACTGAACCTTCGACACTGCAATGCTCCCTCAGTACTGATTGTAGGACCCAGCAGCCCTTCCTCAGTTCTGTTACTGTGACACTGCAGCTGTCCCTCAGTAATGAGCCAGTGACACTGCAGCAGTCCCTCAGTCCTGATCCAGTGACACAGCAGCACTCCCTCAATACTGATCCTGTGACACTGCAGTGCTCCCTCAGTACTGACTCTGCAGCCGTGCAGTGCTCCCTCAGCACTGACCCTCCGATACAAAAGCACTCCCTCAGTACTGATCCTAGGACACTGCAGCATTCCCTTACTTCTGACCCTCTGACACTGCAGCACTCCCTCAGTGCTGATCATGTGACAATGCAGCACTCCCTCAATCCTGATCCTGTGACACTGCTGTGCTCCATCAGTACTGATCCTGTGACAGTGCAGCACATCCTCAGTCCTGATTCTGTGACACTGCCGCACTCCCTCAGTCCTGATCCTGGGACACGGCAGCACTCCCTCAGTACTGATCCTGGGACACTGCAGCGCTCCCTCACTACTGATCCTGGGACACTTCAACACTCCCTCAGTGATGATCCTGTGACTTGCAGCACTTCCTCAATACTGAACCTGAGGCCATGCAGCGCTCCCTCAGTACTGACCATGCGGCCATGCAGCACTCCCTCAGTACTGAACCGTCAGCACTGCAGCACTCCCTCAGTACTGAACCTTCAACACTGCAGCACTCCCTCAGTACTGAACCTGTGACACTGCAGCACTCCCTCAGTACTAACACTGTGACCGTGCAGCTCTCCCTCAGTAATAATCCTGTAACACTGCAGTGCTCCCTCAAAACTGATCCTGTGACACTACAGCACTCCCTCAATCCTGAGCCTGTGATACTGCAGTGCTCCATCAGTACTGATCCTGTGACAGTGCAGCACATCCTCAGTCCTGATTCTGTGACACTGCAGTGCTCCCTTCATACTGATCCAGTCACATGGCACCGCTCCCTCAGTACTGATCCCTGATGCTGCAGCACTCCCTCAGCACTGATCGTGTGATATTGCAGCACTCCCTCAGTACAGACTCTGCAGCCCTGCAGTGCTCCCTCAGTAATGACCGTCTGATACTACAGCACTCCCTCAGTTCTGATCCTGTGACATTGCAGCACTCCCTCACTACTGACCCTCCGACATTGCAGCACTCCCTCAATCCTGATCCTGTGACACTGCTGTGCTCCATCAGTACTGATCCTGTGACAGTGCAGCACATCCTCAGTCCTGATTCTGTGACACTGCCGCACTCCCTCAGTCCTGATCCTGGGACACGGCTGCACTCCCTCATTACTGATCCTGGGATACTGCAGCGCTCCCTCACTACTGACCCTCCGACACTGCAGCCCTCCCTCAGTACTGATCCTGGGATACTGCAGCTCTCCCTCAGTACTAATCCTGGGACACTGCAGCACTCCCTCAGTACTGCCCAATTGGCACTGCAGCGGTCCCTCTGTACAGACCTTGTGACACTGCAGCGTTCCTCAGCACAGACCTTGTGACACTGCAGCGCTCCCTCAGTACAGACCTTGTGACACCGGAGCGCTCCCTCAGTACTGATCCTGCGACCGTACAACACTCACTCAGAAATGATCGTGTGACTCTGCAGCGCTGCCTCAATACTGAACCTTCGACACTGCAATGCTCCCTCAGTACTGATTGTGGGACACAGCAGCCCTTCCTCAGTATTGTTACTGTGACACTGCAGCAGTCCCTCAGTACTGAGCCTGTGACAATGCAGCACTCTTTCAGTCCTGATCCTGTGGCACTGCAGCACGCACTCAGTACTGATGGAGTGACGTTGCAGTACTTCCTCAGTACTGATCCTGTGACCCCGAAGCACTCCCTCAGTACTAACCCTGCGGCCGTGCAGCACTCTCTGTGTACTGATCCTGTGACAATGTAGTGCTCCCTCAGTGCTGATCCTATAACACTGCAGCGCTCCCTTAGTCCTGAACCTGTGACACTGCAGCACACCCTCAGTACTAACACTGTGACCGTGCAGCTCTCCCTCAGCAATAATCCTGTAACACTGCAGTGCTCCCTCATAACTGATGCTGTGACACGACAGCACTCCCTCAATCCTGAGCCTGTGATACTGCAGTGCTCCATCAGTACTGATCCTGTGACAGTGCAGCACATCCTCAGTCCTGATTCTGTGACACTGCAGTGCTCCCTTCGTACTGATCCAGTGACACTGCACCGCTCTATCAGTACTGAACCTTGATGCTGCAGCACTCCCTCAGCACTGATCGTGCGATATTGCAGCACTCCCTCAGTACAGACTCTGCAGCCATGCAGTGCTCCCTCAGTACTGACCGTCTGATTCTACAGCACTCCCTCAGTACTGATCCTGTGACACTGCAGCACTCCCTCACTAGTGACCCACTGACATTGCAGCATTCCCTCAGTGCTGATCCTGTGACACTGCAGCGCTCCCTCAGTACTGACCATGAAGCCGTGCAGTGCTCCCTCAGTACTGAACATGTGACACTGCAGCGCTCCCTCAGTACTGATCCTTCAACACTGCAGCAGCACTTCCACAGTACTGTTACTGTGACACTGCAGCAATCCCTCAGTACTGATCCTGTGACATGACAGCACTCCCTCAGTACTGACTCTGCAGCCGTGCTGTGCTCCCTCAGTACTGACCCTCCAATACAACAGCACTCACTCACTTCTGACCCTCCGACACTGCAGCACTCGCGCAGTGCTGATTCTGTGACACTGAAGCACTCCCTTAAAATTGATCCTGTGACACTGCAGTGCTCCATCAGTACTGATCCAGTGACACGGCTGCTCTCCCTCAATACTGATCCTGTGACGCTGCAGCACTCCCTCAGTAATAATCCTGTAACACTGCAGCGCTCTTTCAAAACTGACCCTCTGACACTGCAGCGCTCTCTCAGTACTGATCCTGGGACACTGCAGCACTCCTTCAGTACTGATCCTGGGACACTGCAGCGCTCCCTCAGTACTGATCCTGGGACACTGCAGCGCTCCCTCAGTACTGATCCTGGGACACTGCAGCGCTCCCTCAGTACTGATCCTGAGATACTGCAGCGCTCCCTCAGTACTAATGCTGGGACACTGCAGCACTCCCTCAGTACTGACCATGTGGCACTGCAGCGCTCCCTCTGTACAGACCTTGTGACACTGCAGCGCTCCCTCACTACAGACCTTGTGACACTGGAGCGCTCCCTGAGTACTGATCCTGCGACCGTACAACACTCACTCAGAAATGATCGTGTGACACTGCAGCGCTGCCTCAATACTGAACCTTCGACACTGCAATGCTCCCTCAGGACTGATTGTGGGAAACAGCAGCCCTTCCTCAGTATTGTTACTGTGACACTGCAGCACTCCCTCTGTCCTGATCCAGTGACACAGCAGCACTCCCTCAATACTGATCCTGTGACACTGCAGCGCTCCCTCAGTACTGACCCTCCGACACTGCAGCGCTCCCTCAGTACTGATCCTGGGATACTGCACCGCCTGCTCTGTACTAATCCTGGGACACTGCAGCACTCCCTCAGTACTGACCATGTGGCACTGCAGCGCTCCCTCAGTACAGACCTTGTGACACTGGAGCGCTCCCTCAGTACTGATCCTGCGACCGTGCCACGCTCACTCAGTACTGACCCTGAGATACTGCAGCGCTCCCTCAGTACTAATGCTGGGACACTGCAGCACTCCCTCAGTACTGACCATGTGGCACTGCAGCGCTCCCTCTGTACAGACCTTGTGACACTGCAGCGCTCCCTCACTACAGACCTTGTGACACTGGAGCGCTCCCTGAGTACTGATCCTGCGACCGTACAACACTCACTCAGAAATGATCGTGTGACACTGCAGCGCTGCCTCAATACTGAACCTTCGACACTGCAATGCTCCCTCAGGACTGATTGTGGGAAACAGCAGCCCTTCGTCAGTATTGTTACTGTGACACTGCAGCACTCCCTCTGTCCTGATCCAGTGACACAGCAGCACTCCCTCAATACTGATCCTGTGACACTGCAGCGCTCCCTCAGTACTGACCCTCCGACACTGCAGCGCTCCCTCAGTACTGATCCTGGGATACTTCACCGCCTGCTCTGTACTAATCCTGGGACACTGCAGCACTCCCTCAGTACTGACCATGTGGCACTGCAGCGCTCCCTCAGTACAGACCTTGTGACACTGGAGCGCTCCCTCAGTACTGATCCTGCGACCGTACAACACTCACTCAGAAATGATCGTGTGACTCTGCAGCGCTGCCTCAATACTGAACCTTCGACACTGCAATGCTCCCTCAGTACTGATTGTGGGACACAGCAGCCCTTCCTCAGTATTGTTACTGTGACACTGCAGCAGTCCCTCAGTACTGAGCCTGTGACACTGCAGCACTTTTTCAGTCCTGATTCTATGACACTGCAGCACGCACTCAGTACTGATGGTGTGACGTTGCAGTACTTCTCAGTACTGATCCTGTGACCCCGAAGCACTCCCTCAGTACTAACCCTGCGGCCGTGCAGCACTCTCTGTGTACTGATCATGTGACAATGCAGTGCTCCCTCAGTACTGATCCTGTGACACTGCAGCGCTCCCTCAGTTCTGATCCTGCGACCGTGCCACGCTCACTCATTACTGACCCTGCGATACTGCAGCTCTCCCTCAGTAATGTTCCTGTGACACTGCAGCATTCCCTCAGTAATAATCCTGTAACACTGCAGCGCTCCTTCAAAACTGACCCTCCGACACTGCAGCGCTCTCTCAGTACTGATCCTGGGACACTGCAGCACTCCTTCAGTACTGATCCTGGGACACTGCAGCGCTCCCTCAGTACTGATCCTGGGACACTGCAGCGCTCCCTCAGTACTGATCCTCGGACACTGCAGCACTCCTTCAGTACTGATCCTGGGACACTGCAGCGCTCCTTCAGTACTGATCCTGGGACACTGCAGCGCTCCCTCAGTACTGATCCTGGGACACTGCAGCGCTCCCTCAGTACTGATCCTGGGACACTGCAGCGCTCCCTCAGTACTGATCCTGAGATACTGCAGCGCTCCCTCAGTACTAATGCTGGGACACTGCAGCACTCCCTCAGTACTGACCATGTGGCACTGCAGCGCTCCCTCTGTACAGACCTTGTGACACTGCAGCGCTCCCTCACTGCAGACCTTGTGACACTGGAGCGCTCCCTGAGTACTGATCCTGCGACCGTACAACACTCACTCAGAAATGATCGTGTGACACTGCAGCGCTGCCTCAATACTGAACCTTCGACACTGCAATGCTCCCTCAGTACTGATTGTGGGACACAGCAGCCCTTCCTCAGTATTGTTACTGTGACACTGCAGCACTCCCTCTGTCCTGATCCAGTGACACAGCAGCACTCCCTCAATACTGATCCTGTGACATTGCAGCGCTCCCTCAGTACTGACCCTCCGACACTGCAGCCCTCCCTCAGTACTGATCCTGGGATACTGCACCGCTCCCTCTGTACTAATCCTGGGACACTGCAGCACTCCCTCAGTACTGACCATGTGGCACTGCAGCGCTCCCTCTGTACAGATCTTGTGACACTGCAGCGCTCCCTCAGTACAGACCTTGTGACACTGGAGCGCTCCCTCAGTACTGATCCTGCGACCGTCCAACACTCACTCAGAAATGATCGTGTGACTCTGCAGCGCTGCCTCAATACTGAACCTTCGACACTGCAATGCTCCCTCAGTACTGATTGTGGGACACAGCAGCCCTTCCTCAGTATTGTTACTGTGACACTGCAGCAGTCCCTCAGTACTGAGCCTGTGACACCGCAGCACTTTTTCAGTCCTGATCCTATGACACTGCAGCACGCACTCAGTACTGATGGTGTGACGTTGCAGTACTTCCTCAGTACTGATCCTGTGACCCCGAAGCACTCCCTCAGTACTAACCCTGCGGCCGTGCAGCACTCCCTGTGTACTGATCCTGTGACAATGCGGTGCTCCCTCAGTGCTGATCCTATACACTGCAGCACTCCCTTATTCCTGATCCTGTGACACTGCAGCACTCCCTCAGTACTGATCCTGTGACACTGCAGCGCTCCCTCAGTACTGATCCTGCGACCGTGCCACGCTCACTCAGTACTGACCCTGCGATACTGCAGCTCTCCCTCAGTAATGTTCCTGTGACACTGCAGCATTCCCTAAGAAATGATCCTGTGACACTGCATTGCTACCTCAAAATTGAACCTTCGATACTGCAGGGCTCCCTCATACCGATCCTGGGACACAGCAGCACACCATCAGTACTGTTTCTGTGAGACTGCAGCATTCACTCAGTACTGACTCTGTGAAACTGCAGTACTCTTTCAGTCCTGATCCTGTGACAGAGCAGCACGCACTCAGTACTGATGGTGTGACCCCGAAGCACTCCCTCAGTACTAACACTGCAGCCGAAGCAGCACTCCCTCTGTACTGATCCTGTGACAATGCAGTGCGCCCTCAGTGCTGATCCTATAACACTGCAGCGCTCCCTTAGTCCTGATCCTGTGACACTGCAGCACTGCCTCAGTACAGATCCTGTGACACTGCAGCGCTCCCTCAGTACTGTCCCACAGATACTGCAGCGCTCCCTCACTACTGACCCTCCGACACTGCAGCTCTCCCTCATTGATGATCCTGTGACACTGCAGCACTTCCTCAATACTGAAGCTGAGGCCATGCAGCCCTCCCTCAGTACTGAACCTTCAACACTGCAGCACTCCCTCAGTACTGAACCTGTGACACTGCAGCACTCCCTCAGTACTAACACTGTGACCGTGCAGCTCTCCCTCAGCAATAATCCTGTAACACTGCAGTGCTCCCTCATAACTGATCCTGTGACAGTGCAGCACATCCTCAGTCCTGATTCTGTGACACTGCAGTGCTCCCTTCGTACTGATCCAGTGACACTGCACCGCTCCCTCAGTACTGAACCTTGATGCTGCAGCACTCCCTCAGCACTGATCGTGTGACATTGCAGCAGTCCCTCAATACAGACTCTGCAGCCATGCAGTGCTCCCTCAGTACTGACCGTCTGATACTACAGCACTCCCTCAGTACTGATCCTTTGACACTGCAGCACTCCCTCACTAGTGATCCACCGACATTGCAGCATTCCCTCAGTGCCTATCCTGTGACACTGAAGCGCTCCCTCAGTACTGAACATGTGACACTGCAGCGCTCCCTCAGTACTGATCCTTCAACACTGCAGCAGCACTTCCACAGTACTGTTACTGTGACACTGCAGCAATCCCTCAGTCCTGATCCAGTGACACGGCAGCACTCCGTCAATACCGATCCTGTGACACGGCAGCGCTCCCTCAGTACTGACTCTGCAGCCGTGCTGTGCTCCCTCAGTACTGACCCTCCAATACAACAGCACTCACTCACTTCTGACCCTCCGACACTGCAGCACTCCCTCAGTGCTGATTCTGTGACACTGAAGCACTCCCTTAAAATTGATCCTGTGACACTGCAGTGCTCCATCAGTACTGATCCAGTGACAGTGCAGCACATCCTCAGTCCTGATCCAGTGACACGGCTGCACTCCCTCAATACTGATCCTGTGACGCTGCAGCACTCCCTCAGTAATAATCCTGTAACGCTGCAGCGCTCCTTCAAAACTGACCCTCCGACACTGCAGCGCTCTCTCAGTACTGATCCTGGGACACTGCAGCACTCCTTCAGTACTGATCCTGGGACACTGCAGTGCTCCTTCAGTACTGATCCTGGGACACTGCAGCGCTCCCTCAGTACTGACCATGAAGCCGTGCAGTGCTCCCTCAGTACTGAACATGTGACACTGCAGCGCTCCCTCAGTACTGATACTTCAACACTGCAGCAGCACTTCCACAGTACTGTTACTGTGACACTGCAGCAATCCCTCAGTACTGATCCTGTGACATGACAGCACTCCCTCAGTCCTGAGCCAGTGACAAGGCAGCATTCCGTCAATACCGATCCTGTGACACGGCAGCGCTCCCTCAGTACTGACTCTGCAGCCGTGCTGTGCTCCCTCAGTACTGACCCTCCAATACAACAGCACTCACTCACTTCTGACCCTCCGACACTGCAGCACTCGCTCAGTGCTGATTCTGTGACACTGAAGCACTCCCTTAAAATTGATCCTGTGACACTGCAGTGCTCCATCAGTACTGATCCAGTGACACGGCTGCTCTCCCTCAATACTGATCCTGTGACGCTGCAGCACTCCCTCAGTAATAATCCTGTAACACTGCAGCGCTCCTTCAAAACTGACCCTCCGACACTGCAGCGCTCTCTCAGAACTGATCCTGGGACACTGCAGCGCTCCCTCAGTACTGATCCTGGGACACTGCAGCGCTCCCTCAGTACTGATCCTCGGACACTGCAGCACTCCTTCAGTACTGATCCTGGGACACTGCAGGGCTCCTTCAGTACTGATCCTGGGACACTGCAGCGCTCCTTCAGTACTAATCCTGGGACACTGCAGCGCTCCCTCAGTACTGATCCTGGGACACTGCAGCGCTCCCTCAGTACTGATCCTGAGATACTGCAGCGCTCCCTCAGTACTAATGCTGGGACACTGCAGCACTCCCTCAGTACTGACCATGTGGCACTGCAGCGCTCCCTCTGTACAGACCTTGTGACACTGCAGCGCTCCCTCACTACAGACCTTGTGACACTGGAGCGCTCCCTGAGTACTGATCCTGCGACCGTACAACACTCACTCAGAAATGATCGTGTGACACTGCAGCGCTGCCTCAATACTGAACCTTCGACACTGCAACGCTCCCTCAGTACTGATTGTGGGACACAGCAGCCCTTCCTCAGTATTGTTACTGTGACACTGCAGCACTCCCTCTGTCCTGATCCAGTGACACAGCAGCACTCCCTCAATACTGATCCTGTGACACTGCAGCGCTCCCTCAGTACTGACACTCTGACACTGCAGCCCTCCCTCAGTACTGATCCTGGGATACTGCACCGCTCCCTCTGTACTAATCCTGGGACACTGCAGCACTCCCTCAGTACTGACCATGTGGCACTGCAGCGCTCCCTCTGTACAGACCTTGTGACACTGCAGCGCTCCCTCAGCACAAATCTTGTGACACTGCAGCGCTCCCTCAGTACAGACCTTGTGACACTGGAGCGCTCCCTCAGTACTGATCCTGCGACCGTACAACACTCACTCAGAAATGATCGTGTGACTCTGCAGCGCTGCCTCAATACTGAACCTTCGACACTGCAATGCTCCCTCAGTACTGATTGTGGGACACAGCAGCCCTTCCTCAGTATTGTTACTGTGACACTGCAGCAGTCCCTCAGTACTGAGCCTGTGACACTGCAGCACTTTTTCAGTCCTGATCCTATGACACTGCAGCACGCACTCAGTACTGATGGTGTGACGTTACAGTACTTCCTCAGTACTGATCCTGTGACCCCGAAGCACTCCCTCAGTACTAACCCTGCGGCCGTGTAGCACTCTCTGTGTACTGATCCTGTGACAATGCGGTGCTCCCTCAGTGCTGATCCTATACACTGCAGCACTCCCTTATTCCTGATCCTGTGACACTGCAGCACTCCCTCAGTACTGATCCTGTGACACTGCAGCGCTCCCTCAGTACTGATCCTGCGACCGTGCCACGCTCACTCAGTACTGACCCTGCGATACTGCAGCTCTCCCTCAGTAATGTTCCTGTGACACTGCAGCATTCCCTAAGAAATGATCCTGTGACACTGCATTGCTACCTCAAAATTGAACCTTCGATACTGCAGGGCTCCCTCATACCGATCCTGGGACACAGCAGCACACCATCAGTACTGTTTCTGTGAGACTGCAGCATTCACTCAGTACTGACTCTGTGAAACTGCAGTACTCTTTCAGTCCTGATCCTGTGACACAGCAGCACGCACTCAGTACTGATGGTGTGACCCCGAAGCACTCCCTCAGTACTAACACTGCAGCCGAAGCAGCACTCCCTCTGTACTGATCCTGTGACAATGCAGTGCGCCCTCAGTGCTGATCCTATAACACTGCAGCGCTCCCTTAGTCCTGATCCTGTGACACTGCAGCACTGCCTCAGTACAGATCCTGTGACACTGCAGCGCTCCCTCAGTACTGTCCCACAGATACTGCAGCGCTCCCTCACTACTGACCTCCGACACTGCAGCTCTCCCTCATTGATGATCCTGTGACACTGCAGCACTTCCTCAATACTGAAGCTGAGGCCATGCAGCCCTCCCTCAGTACTGAACCTTCAACACTGCAGCACTCCCTCAGTACTGAACCTGTGACACTGCAGCACTCCCTCAGTACTAACACTGTGACCGTGCAGCTCTCCCTCAGCAATAATCCTGTAACACTGCAGTGCTCCCTCATAACTGATGCTGTGACACTACAGCACTCCCTCAATCCTGTGCCTGTGATACTGCAGTGCTCCATCAGTACTGATCCTGTGACAGTGCAGCACATCCTCAGTCCTGATTCTGTGACACTGCAATGCTCCCTTCGTACTGATCCAGTGACACTGCACCGCTCCCTCAGTACTGAACCTTGATGCTGCAGCACTCACTCAGCACTGATCGTGTGATATTGCAGCAGTCCCTCAGTACTGACTCTGCAGCCATGCAGTGCTCCCTCAGTACTGACCGTCTGATACCACAGCACTCCCTCAGTACTGATCCTGTGACACTGCAGCACTCCCTCACTAGTGATCCACCGACATTGCAGCGCTCCCTCAGTACTGAACATGTGACAATGCAGCGCTCCCTCAGTACTGATCCTTCAACACTGCAGCAGCACTTCCACAGTACTGTTACTGTGACACTGCAGCAATCCCTCAGTCCTGATCCAGTGACACGGCAGCGCTCCGTCAATACCGATCCTGTGACACGGCAGCGCTCCCTCAGTACTGACTCTGCAGCTGTGCTGTGCTCCCTCAGTACTGACCCTCCAATACAACAGCACTCACTCACTTCTGACCCTCCGACACTGCAGCACTCCCTCAGTGCTGATTCTGTGACACTGAAGCACTCCCTTAAAATTGATCCTGTGACACTGCAGTGCTCCATCAGTATGATCCAGTGACAGTGCAGCACATCCTCAGTCCTGATCCAGTGACACGGCTGCACTCCCTCAATACTAATCCTGTGACGCTGCAGCACTCCCTCAGTAATAATCCTGTAACACTGCAGCGCTCCTTCAAAACTGACCCTCCGACACTGCAGCGCTCTCTCAGTACTGATCCTGGGACACTGCAGCACTCCTTCAGTACTGATCCTGGGACACTGCAGTGCTCCTTCAGTACGGATCCTGGGACACTGCAGCGCTCCCTCAGTACTGATCCTGGGACACTGCAGCGCTCCCTCAGTACTGATCCTCGGACACTGCAGCGCTCCCTCAGTACTGATCCTCATACACTGCAGCACTCCTTCAGTACTGATCCTGGGACACTGCAGCGCTCCCTCAGTACTGATCTTGGGACACTGCAGCGCTCCCTCAGTACTGATCCTGGGACACTGCAGCGCTCCCTCAGTACTGATCCTGGGATACTGCAGCGCTCCCTCAGTACTAATGCTGGGACACTGCAGCACTCCCTCAGTACTGACCATGTGGCACTGCAGCGCTCCCTCTGTACAGACCTTGTGACACTGCAGCACTCCCTCAGTACAGACATTGTGTCACTGGAGCGCTCCCTCAGTACTGATCCTGCGACCGTACAACACTCACTCAGAAATGATCGTGTGACACTGCAGCGCTGCCTCAATACTGAATCTTCGACACTGCAACGCTCCCTCAGTACTGATTGTGGGACACAGCAGCCCTTCCTCAGTATTGTTACTGTGACATTGCAGCACTCCCTCTGTCCTGATCCAGTGACACAGCAGCACTCCCTCAATACTGATCCTGTCACACTGCAGCGCTCCCTCAGTACTGACTCTGCAGCCGTGCAGAGCTCCATCAGCACTGACCCTCCGATTTGGCAGCACTCCCTCAGTACTGATCCGAGGACAATGCAGCATTCCCTTACTTCTGACCCTCCGACACTGCAGCACTCCCTCAGTGCTGATCCTGTGACGCTGCAGCACTCCCTCAAAATTGATCCTGTGACACTGCAGCACTCCCTCAACCCTGATCCTCTGACACTGCAGTGCTCCATCAGTACTGATCCTGTGACAGTGCAGCACATCCTCAGTCTTTGTTCTGTGACACTGCCACACTCCCTCAGGCCTGATCCAGTGACACGGCTGCACTCCCTCAATACTGATCCTGTGACACTGCAGCACTCCCTCAGTAATAATCCTGTAACACTGCAGCGCTCCCTCAAAACTGACCCTCCGACACTGCAGCACTCTCTCAGTACTGATCCTGGGACACTGCAGCGCTCCTTCAGTTATGATCCTGGGACACTGCAGCGCTCCCTCAGTATTGATCCTGGGACACTGCAGCGCTTCCTCAGTACTGGTCCTGGGATACTGCAGCGTTTCCTCAGTACTGATCCTGGGACACTGCATCACTCCCTCAGTACTGATCCTGGGACACTGCAGCGCTTCCTCAGTACTGGTCCTGGGATACTGCAGCGCTCCTTCAGTACTAATCCTGAGACACTGCTGCACTCCCTCAGTACTGACCATGTTGCACTGCAGCGCTCCCTCTGTACAGTCCTTGTGACACTGCAGCGGTCCCTCAGTACAGACCTTGTGACACTGGAGCGCTCCCTCAGTACTGATCCTGCGACCGTACAACACTCACTCAGAAATGATCGTGTGACACTGCAGCGCTGCCTCAATACTGAACCTTCAACACAGCAACGCTCCCTCAGTACTGATTGTGGGAAACAGCAGCCCTTCCTCAGTATTGTTACTGTGACACTGCAGCAGTCCCTCATTACTGATCCTGTGACACTGCAGCACTCCCTCTTTACTGACCCTGCAGCCGTACAGCGCTCCCTCGGTACTGACCCTTCAACATGGTAGCACTCCCTCTGTACTGAACCTGATACACTGCAGCACTCCCTCAGTTCAGAACCTGCGGCCATACAGTTCACCCTCAGTACTGACCCTCCGACACCGCAGCACTGACCCTTCAACATGATAGCACTCCCTCTGTACTGAACCTGTTACACTGCAGCACTCCCTCAGTTCAGAACCTGCGGCCATACAGTTCACCCTCAGTACTGACCCTCCGACACCGCAGCACTGACCCTCCGACACTGGAGCGCTCCCTCAGTACTGATCCTGTGACACTGCAGCACTCCATCAGTTCAGACCCTGCGGCCATGCAGTGCTCCTTCAATACTGACCCTACGATACAGCAGCACTACCTCAGTACTGACCCTGTGACACTGCAGCACTCCCTCCGTTCAGAACCTGCGTCCATGCAGTTCACCCTCAGTACTGAACCTACGATACAACAGCACTCCCTCAGTACTGATACTGTGACAATGCAGCACTTCCTCGGTACTGACCCTGCGGCAGTGCAGCACTCTCTCAGTAATAATCCTGTAACACTGCAGCGCACCCTCAAAACTGATCCTGTGACACTGCAGTGCTCCATCAGTACAGATCCCATCACAATGCAGCGCTCCCTCAGTACTGATCCTGGGACACTGTAGCACTCCCTCCATACTGATCTTGTGACACTGCAGCACTCCCTCAGTGCTAAACCTGTGGCACTGCAGCACTCCCTCATAACTGACCCTGCGACCGTGCCATGCTCACTCAGTAATGACACTGCGATACTGCAGCTCTTCCTCAGTAATGATCCTGTGACACTGCAGCATTCCCTCAGTAATGATCCTGTGACACTGCAGTGCTACCTCAAAACTGAACCACCGAACTGCAGCGCTCCCTCATTACCGATCCTGGGACACAGAAGCACACCATCAGTACTGTTTCTGTGAGAATGCAGCATTCACTCAGTACTGAGCCTGTGACACTGCAGCATTCTCTCAGTCCTGATCCTGTGACACTGCAGCACGCACTTAGTACTGATGCTGTGATGCTGCAGTACTTCCTCAGTACTGATCCTGTGACCCCGAAGCACTCCCACAATACTGACCTTGTGGCCGTGCAGCACTCCCTCTGTACTGATCCTGTGACAATGCAGTGCACCCTCAGTGCTGATCCGATAACACTGCAGTGCTCCCTCAGTTCTGATCCTCCGACACTGCAGCACTCCCTCAGTTTTGATCCTGTGACACTGCAGTGCTCCCTCAGTACTGACGCGCCGACACTGCAGCGCTCCGCCAGTACTGATGCGCCGACACTGCAGCGCTCCCTCAGTTCGGATCCTGTGACACTGCAGCACTCCCTCAGTACTGACCATGTGGCCATGCAGTTTTCCCTCAGTACTGATCCTCCGACACTGCAGCACTCCCTCAGTACTGATCCTGTGACACTGAAGCACTCCCGCAGTGCTGACATATGAAATTGCGTGGCGACTCAGTGCTGACCCAGTGACAGTGCAGCACTCCCTCAGGACTGAACCTCCAACCCTGCAACAATCCCTCAGTGTGGAAGATCTGACACTGCAGCACTCCCTCTGTACTAATCCTGTGACACTGCAGCATTTGTGTGTCAGGGTCGGGGGGGGGGTGTTAGTGTGGGTCGGGTGCATGTGTGTGTGTCGGGGTCAGGGGAGTGTGTCTGTTGTGGTCAGGGTGTGTGTGTGTGAGTCGGGGTTGGGGGGGGTTGTGTCTGTTTCGAGGGCAGGGGGGTGTGTGTGTCGGGGTCGGGGGGTGTGTGTGTTTCGGGGTCGGGGTGTGTGTGTGTGTTTCGGGGTCGGGTGGTGTGTGTGTGTGTCGGGGTCGGGGGGTGTGTGTGTTTCGGGGTCGGGGGGTGTGTGCGTTTCGGGGTCGGGGGGTGTGTGTGTGTGTCGGGGTCAGGGGGTGTGTGTGTGTCGGGGTCAGGGGGGTGTGTGTGTGTCGGGTTCTGGGGGGTGTGTGTGTGTCGGGGTCAGGGAGTGTGTGTGTTTCCGTGTTGGGGGTGTGTGTGGGTGGGGTTTGGGGGATGGTGTCTGTGTCTGGTTTGGCTGGGTCTGTGCATGTCGGGATCGGGGGGGGTGTGTGTGTCTGTCGGGGTCGGGTGGGTCTGTGTGTGTCGGGATCGGGGGAGGTGTGTGTGTGCCGGGGTCAGGAGGGGTGGTGTCTGTGTCTGGGTCGGGTGGGTCTGTGCATGTCAGTGTTGAGTGGGGGGGTGAGTGTGTCGGGGTGGGGGTGTGTGTGTGTCTGGGTAGGGGAGTTTGTGCTTTTGGGTCGGAGGTGTGTGTGTCCAGGTTGGGGGGGGTGTGTGTGTTTCGGGGTCTGGGGGGTGTGTGTGTGTCGGGGTCAGGGGGTCTGTGTGTCTGGGTCGGGGTGGGCTATGTCTGTGTCTGTGTCTGGGTCGGGGGTGCGTGTGTCGGGGTCGGGGGGATGTCCGGGTTGGCGGGGTGTGCCTGTGTCGGGGTCAGGGGGGTGTGTGTGTGTCGGAGTCGGGAGGTGTGTATGTGTCGGGGTCCGGGGCGTGTGTGTGTGTCGGGGTCCGGGGCGTGTGTGTGTGTCGGGGTAGGGGGGGGTTGTGTGTGAGTCGCGGTCGGGAGTGTGTGTGCGTGTCAGGGTCAGCGGGATGTGTGTGTCGGGGTCAGGGGGCTGTGTGTGTGTTGGGATCGGGGGGTCTGTGTGTGTCAAGGTCGGGGTGGTGTATGTGTCGGGGTCGGGGGGTGTGTGTGTTTCCGGGTCGGGGGTTGGGGGATGGTGTCTGTGTCTGGTTGGGGAATGTGTGTGTTTCGGGGTGGGGGGATGTGTGTGTGTTGGAGTCGGGGGGCTGTGTGTGTCGGGGTCGGGGGAGTGTGTGTGTTTCCGGGTCGGGAGTGTGTGTGGGTGGTGTTTGGGGGATGGTGTATGCGTCTGGTTTGGCTGGGTCTGTGCATGTCGGGATCGGGGGGGGGGTGTGTGTCTGGGTTGGGGGTGTGTGTGTCTGTCGGGGTCGGGGGGGTGTGTGTGTGTGTCGGGATCGGTTGGTGTCGGGGTCGGGGGAGGTGTGTGTGTGCCGGGGTCAGGAGGGGTGGTGTCTGTGTCTGGGTCGGGTGGGTCTGTGTATGTCAGTGTTGAGTGGGGGAGTGAGTGTGTCGGGGTGGGGGGTGTGTGTGTGTCTGGGTAGGGGGAGGGTGTGTGTGTCTGGGTAGGGGGAGGATGTGTGTGTCTGGGTAGGGGGAGGGTGTGTGTGTCTGGGTAGGGGGAGGGTGTGTGTGTCTGGGTAGGGGGAGGGTGTGTGTGTCTGGGTAGGGGGGTTTGTGTTTTTGGGTCGGAGGTCTGTGTGTCCTGGTTGGGGGCGTGTGTGTGTGTGTCGGCGTCGGGGGGCGGGGGTCTCGGTGTCGGGGCGGTGTGTGTGTCTGGGTCAGGGGCTGTGTCTGTGTCTGATTCGAGGGGTCCTGTCTGCGTCTGGGTCGGGTGGGTCTGTGTATGTCGGGGTCGGGTGTGTGTGTGTGTCGGGTGGGTGTGTGTGTGTTGGCGTCGGGGGGGTGTCCGTGTGTGTCGGGGTTGGGGGGATTTGTGTTTTGGGGTCTGGGGGGTGAGTGTGTGTCAGGGTCGGGGGGCTGTGTGTGTCGGGGTCAGTGGGGTGTGTGTGTGTTGGGGTCGGGGGGTGTGTGTTTCCGGGTCGGGGGGTGTGTGTGTGTCGGGGTCGGGGGGTGTGTGTGTCAGGGTCGGGGGGCTGTGTGTGTCGGGGTCAGGGGTGTGTGTGTGTCGGGGTTGGGGGGTGTGTGTGTGTGTCGGGGTCAGGTGGCTGTGTCTGTGTCGGTGTCGGGGGTGTGTGTGTCTGGGTCAGGGTGGGCTATGTCTGTGTCTGTGTCTGGGTCGGGGGTGCGTGTGTCGGGGTCGGGGGGATGTCCGGGTTGGCGGGGTGTGCCTGTGTCGGGGTCGGGGGGTTTGTATGTGTCGGGGTCAGGGGGGTGTGTGTGTGTCGGATTCGGGTGGTGTGTGTGCGTGTCGGGGTCAGCGGGATGTGTGTGTCGGGGTCAGGGGGCTGTGTGTGTGTTGGGATCGGGGGGTCTGTGTGTGTCGAGGTCGGGGTGGTGTATGTGTCGGGGTCGGGGGTGTGTATGTGTCTGGGTAGGGGGGTTTGTGTGTATTTCGGGGTTGGGGTTGTGTGTGTGTGTCGGGGTCGGGGGTTGTGTGTGTTTCCAGGTCGGGGGTTGGGGGATGGTGTCTGTGTCTGGTTTGGCTGGGTCCGTGCATGTTGGGGTCGGGGGGGGGTGTGTGTGTATCTGGGTCGGGGGTGTGTGTGTCTGTCAGGGTAGAGGTGGTGTTTGTATGAGTCAGGGTCCGGTGTCTGTCGGGGTCGGGGGGATGTCGGGGTCGGGGTCAGGAGGGGGTGTGTCTGTGTCTAGGTCGCGGGGTGGTGTCCGTGTCTGGGTCGGGTGGGTCTGTTTATGTCAGTGTTGAGTGGGGGGGTGAGTGTGTCGGGGGTGTGTGTGTGTCTGGGTAGGGGGGTTTGTGTGTATTTCGGGGTTGGGGTTGTGTGTGTGTGTCGGGGTCGGGGGGGTGTGTGTGTGTTTCCGGGACGGGGGTCGGGGGATGGTGTCTGTGTCTGGTTTGGCTGGGTCTGTGCATGTCGGTGTCGGGGGGTGTGTGTGTGACGGGGTCGGGGGTGTGTGTGTATGTCGGGGTCGGGGGTGTGTGTCTATGTCGGGGTCGGGGGGGTGTGTGTGTGTCGGGGTCAGGGGTTTGTGTGTGTGACGGGGTCGGGGGTGTGTGTGTATGTCGGGGTCGGGGGTGTGTGTGTGTGTTGGGGTCAGGGGGATGTGCGTGTCGGGGTCGGGGGGTCTGTGTGTGCCGGGGTCGGGAGGTGTGTGTGTATTTCGGGGTTGGGGTTTTGTGTGCGTGTCGGGGTCGGGGGGGTGTGTGTGTATTTCGGGGTCAGGGGTGTGTCTGTGTTGGGGTCAGGAGGGGGTGTGTATGTGTTTGGGTCGAGGGGTGGTGTCTGTGTCTAGGTCGGGTGGGTCTGTGTATGTCAGTGTTGAGTGGGGGGGTGAGTGTATCGGGGGGTGTGTGTGTCTGGGTAGGGGGAGGGTGTGTGTGTCTGGGTAGGGGGGTTTGTGTTTTTGGGTCGGAGGTGTGTGTTTCTGGGTAGGGGGGGATGTGTGTGTGTCGGGGTCGGGTTGTGTTTGTGTCCGAGTGGGGGATGTGGGTGTGTGTGTCGGTGTCGGGGGGCGGGGGTGTCGGGGTCGGGGGGTTGTGCGTGTCTGGGTCAGGGGCTGTGTCTGTGTCTGGTTCGAGGGGTCCTGTGTGCATATGGGTCGGGTGGGTCTGTGTATGTCGAGGTCGGGTGTGTGTATCTGTTGGCTGGGTGTGTGTCTGTCAGGGTCGGGGTGTATGCATGAGTGTCAGGATTGGGGGGATTTGTGTTTCGGGGTCTGGGGGGTGTTTGTGTGCCGGGGTCAGGGGCTGTGTGTGTCGGGGTCAGTGGGATGTGTGTGTGTCGGAGTCGGGGGTTGTATGTGTGTTAGGGTCGGGGGGTGTGTGTCGGGGTCAGAGTGGTGTGTCTGTGTCTTGGAAAGGGGGCTGTGTCTGTGCCGGTGTCGGGGGGTGTGTGTGTGTCGGTGTCGGGGGGGGTGTGTGTGTGTGTCAGGGTCAGGGGGGTGTGTGTGTGCCGGGGTCAGGGGGGTGTGTGTGTATTTCGGGGTCAGGGGTTGTGTGTGTGTCGGGGTCAGGGGGGTGTGTGTGAGTCATGGTCAGGGGGGTGTGTGTGTGTCGGGGTCAGGGGGGTGTGTGTGTGTCGGGGTCGGGGGGTGTGTGTGTTTCCGGGTCGGGTGGTGTGTGTGTGTCGGGGTTGGGGGTGTGTGTGTGTCAGGGTCGGGGTGTGTGTGTGTGTCTGGGTCGGGTTGGGCAGTGTCTGTGTCTGTGTCTGGATCGGGGATGCGTGTGTCGGTGTCGGGGGGATGTCCGGGTTGGCGGGGTGTGTGTGTGTCGGGGTCGGGGGGTGTGTGTGTGTCCGGGTTGGTGGGGTGTGTGTGTGTCGGGGTCGGGGTGTGTGTGTGTGTCGGGGTCGGGGGGGTGTGTGTGTGTCGGGGTCGGGGGGTGTGTGTGTGTCGGGGTCGGGGGTGTGTGTGTGTGTCGGGGTCGGGGGGTGTATGTGTGTCGGGGTCGGGAGGTGCATGTGTGTCGGGGTCGGGGGGGTGTGTGTGTGTCGGGGTTGGGGGGTGTGTGTGTGTCGGGGTTGGGGTTTTGTGTGTGTGTCGGGGTCGGGGGTGTGTGTGTGTGTTGGGGTCAGGGGGATGTGTGTGTCGGGGTCGGGGGTTCTGTGTGTGCCGGGGTCGGGGGGTGTGTGTGTATTTCGGGGTTGGGGTTTTGTGTGCGTGTCGGGGTCGGGGGGGGTGTGTGTGTTTCCGGGTCGGGGGTCGGGGGATGGTGTCTGTGTCTGGTTTGGCTGGTTCTGTGCATGTCGGTGTCGGGGGATGTGTGTGTGACGGGGTCGGGGGTGTGTGTGTATGTCGGGGTCGGGGGGGTGTGTGTGTGTCGGGGTCGGGGGGGTGTGTGTGTATTTCGGGGTCAGGGGTATGTCTGTGTTGGGGTCAGGAGGGGGTGTGTCTGTGTTTGGGTCGAGGGGTGGTGTCTGTGTCTAGGTCGGGTGGGTCTGTGTATGTCAGTGTTGAGTGGGGGGATGAGTGTGTCAGGGGGTGCGTGTGTCTGGGTAGGGGGAGGGTGTGTGTGTCTGGGTAGGGGGGTTTGTGTTTTTGGGTCGGAGGTGTGTGTTTCTGGGTAGGGGGGGGATGTGTGTGTGTCGGGGTCGGGTTGTGTTTGTGTCCGAGTGGGCGATGTGGGTGTGTGTGTCGGTGTCGGGGGGGCGGGGGTGTCGGGGTCGGGGGGTTGTGCGTGTCTGGGTCAGGGGCTGTGTCTGTGTCTGGTTCGAGGGGTCCTGTGTGCATATGGGTCGGGTGGGTCTGTTTATGTCAGTGTTGAGTGGGGGGGGTGAGTGTGTCGGGGGTGTGTGTGTATCTGGGTAGGGGGGTTTGTGTGTATTTCGGGGTTGGGGTTGTGTGTGTGTGTCGGGGTCGGGGGGGTGTGTTTCTGGGTAGGGGGGTGATGTGTGTGTGTCGGGGTCGGGTTGTGTTTGTGTCCGAGTGGGGGATGTGGGTGTGTGTGTCGGTGTCGGGGGGTGTGTGTGCCGGGGTCGGGGGGTGTGTGTGTGTCTGGGTAGGGGGGTTTGTGTTTTTGGGTCGGAGGTGTGTGTTTCTGGGTAGGGGGGGTATGTGTGTGTGTCGGGGTCGGGTTGTGTTTGTGTCCGAGTGGGGGATGTGGGTGTGTGTGTCGGCGTTGGGGGGAGGGGTGTCGGGGTCGGGGGGTTGTGCGTGTCTGGGTCAGGGGCTGTGTCTGTGTCTGGTTCGAGGGGTCCTGTGTGCATATGGGTCGGGTGGGTCTGTGTATGTCGAGGTCGGGTGTGTGTATCTGTTGGGTGGGTGTGTGTCTGTCAGGGTCGGGGTGTATGCATGAGTGTCAGGATTGGGGGGATTTGTGTTTCGGGGTCTGGGGGGTGTTTGTGTGCCGGGGTCAGGGGCTGTGTGTGTCGGGGTCAGTGGGATGTGTGTGTGTCGGAGTCGGGGGTTGTATGTGTGTTAGGGTCGGGGGGTGTGTGTCGGGGTCAGAGTGGTGTGTCTGTGTCTTGGAAAGGGGGCTGTGTCTGTGCCGGTGTCGGGGGGTGTGTTTGTGTCGGTGTCGGGGGGGGTGTGTGTGTGTGTCAGGGTCGGGGTGTGTGTGTGTGTCTGGGTCGGGTTGGGCAGTGTCTGTGTCTGTGTCTGGATCGGGGATGCGTGTGTCGGTGTCGGGGGGATGTCCGGGTTGGCGGGGTGTGTGTGTGTCGGGGTCGGGGGGTGTGTGTGTGTCCGGGTTGGTGGGGTGTGTGTGTGTCGGGGTCGGGGTGTGTGTGTGTGTCGGGGTCGGGGGGGTGTGTGTGTGTCGGGGTCGGGGGGTGTGTGTGTGTCGGGGTCGGGGGTGTGTGTGTGTGTCGGGGTCGGGGGGTGTATGTGTGTCGGGGTCGGGGGGTGCATGTGTGTCGGGGTCGGGGGGGTGTGTGTGTGTCGGGGTTGGGGGGTGTGTGTGTGTCGGGGTTGGGGTTTTGTGTGTGTGTCGGGGTCGGGGGTGTGTGTGTGTGTTGGGGTCAGGGGGATGTGTGTGTCGGGGTCGGGGGTTCTGTGTGTGCCGGGGTCGGGGGGTGTGTGTGTATTTCGGGGTTGGGGTTTTGTGTGCGTGTCGGGGTCGGGGGGGGTGTGTGTGTTTCCGGGTCGGGGGTCGGGGGATGGTGTCTGTGTCTGGTTTGGCTGGTTCTGTGCATGTCGGTGTCGGGGGATGTGTGTGTGACGGGGTCGGGGGTGTGTGTGTATGTCGGGGTCGGGGGGGGTGTGTGTGTGTCGGGGTCGGGGGGGTGTGTGTGTATTTCGGGGTCAGGGGTATGTCTGTGTTGGGGTCAGGAGGGGGTGTGTCTGTGTTTGGGTCGAGGGGTGGTGTCTGTGTCTAGGTCGGGTGGGTCTGTGTATGTCAGTGTTGAGTGGGGGGATGAATGTGTCAGGGGGTGCGTGTGTCTGGGTAGGGGGAGGGTGTGTGTGTCTGGGTAGGGGGGTTTGTGTTTTTGGGTCGGAGGTGTGTGTTTCTGGGTAGGGGGGGGATGTGTGTGTGTCGAGGTCGGGTTGTGTTTGTGTCCGAGTGGGCGATGTGGGTGTGTGTGTCGGTGTCGGGGGGCGGGGGTGTCGGGGTTGGGGGGTTGTGCGTGTCTGGGTCAGGGGCTGTGTCTGTGTCTGGTTCGAGGGGTCCTGTGTGCATATGGGTCGGGTGGGTCTGTTTATGTCAGTGTTGAGTGGGGGGGTGAGTGTGTCGGGGGTGTGTGTGTATCTGGGTAGGGGGGTTTGTGTGTATTTCGGGGTTGGGGTTGTGTGTGTGTGTCGGGGTCGGGGGGGTGTGTTTCTGGGTAGGGGGGTGATGTGTGTGTGTCAGGGTCGGGTTGTGTTTGTGTCCGAGTGGGGGATGTGGGTGTGTGTGTCGGTGTCGGGGGGTGTGTGTGCCGGGGTCGGGGGGTGTGTGTGTGTCTGGGTAGGGGGGTTTGTGTTTTTGGGTCGGAGGTGTGTGTTTCTGGGTAGGGGGGGTATGTGTGTGTGTCGGGGTCGGGTTGTGTTTGTGTCCGAGTGGGGGATGTGGGTGTGTGTGTCGGCGTTGGGGGGAGGGGTGTCGGGGTCGGGGGGTTGTGCGTGTCTGGGTCAGGGGCTGTGTCTGTGTCTGGTTCGAGGGGTCCTGTGTGCATATGGGTCGGGTGAGTCTGTGTATGTCGAGGTCGGGTGTGTGTATCTGTTGGGTGGGTGTGTGTCTGTCAGGGTCGGGGTGTATGCATGAGTGTCAGGATTGGGGGGATTTGTGTCTCGGGGTCTGGGGGGTGTTTGTGTGCCGGGGTCTGGGGGGTTTGTGTGTGTCGGAGTCGGGGGTTGTATGTGTGTCGGGGTCGGGGGGTGTGTGTGACGGGGTCGGAGTGGTGTGTCTGTGTCTTGGACTGGGGGCTGTGTCTGTGTCGGTGTCGGGGGGTGTGTGTGTGTTGGTGTTGGGGGTGTGTGTGTATGTCGGAGTCGGGGGTTGTATGTGTGTCGGGGTCGGGGGGTGTGTGTCGGGGTCGGAGTGGTGTGTCTGTGTCTTGGACTGGGGGCTGTGTCTGTGTCGGTGTCAGGGGGTGTGTGTGTGTCGGGGTTGGGGGTGTGTGTGTGTCAGGGTCGGGGGGTGTGTGTGTGCCGGGGTCGGGTGGTGTGTGTGTGTCGGGGTCGGGGGCTGTGTGTGTGCCGTGGTCGGGTGGTGTGTGTGTGTTGGGGTCGGGGGGTGTGTGTGCCGGGGTCGGGGGGGGGGGTGTGTGTCGGGGTCGGGGGGTGTGTGTGCCGGGGTCGGGGGGTGTGTGTGTGTCTGGGTCGGGGGGGTGTGTGTGTGTCGGGGTCGGGGGGTGTGTGTGTGTCGGTGTCGGGTGGTGTGTGTGTGTCGGTGTCGGGGGGTGTGTGTGCCGGGGTCGGGTGGTGTGTGTGTGTCGGGGTCGGGGGGTGTGTGTGCCGGGGTCGGGGGGGGGGGTGTGTGTCGGGGTCAGGGGGGGGTGTGTGTGTCTGGGTCGGGGATGCATGTGTCGGGGTCGGGGGTGTGTGTATGTCGGGGTCGGGGGGGTGTGTGTGTGTCGGGGTCGGGGGGGTGTGTGTGTGTGACGGGGTCGGGGGTGTGTGTATGTCGGGGTCGGGGGGGTGTGTGTGTGTCAGGGTCGGGGGTGTGTGTGTGTGTCGGGGTCGGGGGGGTGTGTGCGTGTCGGGGTCGGGGGTGTGTGTGCGTGTCGGGGTCCGGGGGTGTGTGTGTGTCGGGGTCGGGGGGTGTGTGTGCCGAGGTCGGGGGGGGTGTGTGTCGGGGTCGGGGGGTGTGTGTGCCGGGGTCGGGGGGTGTGTGTGTGTCTGGGTCAGGGGGGGTGTGTGTGTGTCGGAGTCGGGGGTGTGTGTGCGTGTCGGGGTCGGGGGTGTGTGTGCGTGTCGGGGTCGGGGGGGTGTGTGTGTGTCTGGGTCGGGGGAGTGTGTGTGTGTCGGGGTCGGGGTGTGTGTGCGTGTCGGGGTCGGGGGTGTGTGTGCGTGTCGGGGTCGGGGGTGTGTGTGTATGTCCGGGTCGGGGGTGTGTGTGTATGTCGGGGTCGGGAGTGTGTGTGCATGTCGGGGTCGGGGGTGTGTGTGCGTGTCGGGGTCGGGGGTGTCTGTGTGTGTCGGGGTCGGGGGGGTGTGTGTGTTTCCAGGTCGGGGGTCGGGGGATGGTGTCTCTGTCTGGTTTGTTTGGGTTTGTGCATGTCGGTGTCGGGAGGTGTGTGTGTGTCGGGGTTCGGGGGGGTATGTGTGTGTCGGGGTTCGGGGGGGTGTGTGTGTGTCAGGGTCGGGGGGGTTGTCTGTCTGTCGGGGTCGGGGGGGTGTGTGTGTGACGGGGTCGGGGGGGTGTGTGTATGTCGGTGTCGGGGGGTGTGTGTGTGACGGGGTCGGGGGTGTGTGTGTGTCGGGGTTGGGGGGATGTGTTTGCGTCGGGGTCAGTGGTGTGTCTGTGTTGGTGTCAGGAGCGGGTGTGTCTGTGTCTGGGTCGAGGGGTGAAGTCTGTGTCTAGGTCGGGTGGGTCTGTGTATGTCAGTGTTGAGTGGGGGTGTGAGTGTGTCGGGGGGGGTGTGTGTCTGGGTAGGGGGGTTTGTGTTTTTGGGTCGGAGGTGTTTGTGTCCGGTTGGGGGGGGGGGGTGTGTGTGTCGGGGTCGGGTTGTGTATGTGTCGGAGTGGGGGGGTGTGGGTATGTGTGTCGGTGTTGGGGGGAGGGGTGTTGGGGTCAGGGGCTTGTGTGTGTCTGGGTCAGGGGCTGTGTCTGTGTCTGGTTCGAGGGGTCCTATCTGCGTCTGGGTCGGGTGGGACTGTGTATGTTGGGGTCGGGTGTGTGTGTCTGTCGGGGTCGCGGGGTGTGCATGAGTGTCGAGGTTGGGGGGATTTATGTTTCGGGGGTGTGTGCGTGCAGGGGTCTGGGGGCTGTGTGTGTCGGAGTCGGGGGGTGTGTGTGTTTCCGGGTTGGGGGGTGTGTGTGTGTCAGGGTCGGGGGTTGTATTTGTGCCGGGGTTGGGTACTGTGTGTGTGTCGGGGTCGGGGGGTGTGTGTCGGGGTCGGAGTGGTGTGTCTGTGTCTTGGACAGGGGGCTGTGTCTGTGTCGCTGTCAGGGGATGTGTGTGTGTTGGTGTCGGGGGGGGGGGTGTGTGTCGGGGTCGGGGTGTGTGCGTGTGTTGGGGTCGGGGGGTTTGTGTGTGTCGGGGTCGGGGGGGTGTGTGTGTGTCGGGGTCGGGGGTTCTGTGTGTGTCGGGGTCGGGGGGTGTGTGTGTTTGGGGGTGGGGGTGTGTGTGTGTAACGGGGTCGGGGGTGTGTGTGTGTCGCGGTCGGGGGTGTGTGTGTCTTTCGGGGTCGGGGGTGTGTGTGTGTGTCAGGGTAGGGGTGGTGTCTGTATGTGTCAGGGACGGGTGGGTCTAAGTGTGTCGGGATCAGGGGGGTGTCGGGGTCGGGGGAGGTGTATGTGTGCCGGGGTCACGAGGGTGTGTGTCTGTGTCTGAGTCGAGGGGTGGTGTCTGTGTCTGGGTCGGGTGGGTCTGTGTATGTCAGCGTCAAGTGGGGGGGTGAGTGTGTCGGGGTGGGGGTGTGTGTGTGTCTGGGTAGGGGGAGGGTGTGTGTGTCTGGGTAGGGGGCTTTGTGTTTTTGGGTCGGAGGTGTGTGTGTCCGGGTAGGGGGGTGGTGTGTGTGTGTCGGGGTCGGGTTGTGTTTGTGTCCGAGAAGGGGTGGGCGTGGCTGTGTGTATCGGTGTCGGGGGGCGGGGGTGTCGGTGTTGGGGCGGTGTGAGTGTCTGGGTCAGGGGCTGTGTCTGTGTCTGGTTCGAGCGGTCCTGACTGCGTCTGGTTCGGGTGGGTGTGTGTATGTCGGGGTCGGGGGTATGTGTGTGTCGGGTGGGTGTGTGTGTGTTGGGGTCTGGGGGTTGAGTGTGTGTTGGGGTCGGGGGGTCTGTGTGTGTGTCGGGGGCGGGGGGGTGTGTGTGTCGGGGTCGGGGGGATGTGTGTGTGTCGGGGTCGGGGGTATGTGTGTGTGTCGGGGTCAGGGGGATGTGTGTGTTGGGGTCGGGGGGTCTGTGTGTGTGTCGGGGTCGGGGAGGGTGTGTCGGGGTCGGGGGGGTGTGTGTGTATCGGAGTCGGGGGGTCTGTGTGTGTGTCGGGGTCGGGTGGGGTGTGTGTCGGGGTCGGGGGGGTGTGTGTGTGTCGGGGTCGGGGGGGTGTGTGTGTGTCGGGGTCGGGGGGGTGTGTGTGTGTCGGGGTCGGGCGGTGTGTGTGTCGGGGTCGGGCGGGGTATGTGTGTGTCTGGGTCGGGTTGGGCAGTGTCTGTGTCTGTGTCTGGGTCGGGGGTGCGTGTTTCGGTGTCCGGGTTGGCGGGGTGTGTGTGTGTCGGGGCCGGGGGGTGTGTGTGTTGGGGATCGGGGGTGTGTGTGTGTTTCGGGGTTGGGGGGTGTGTGTGTTTCGGGGTTGGGGGGTGTGTGTGTTTCGGGGTCGGGGGGGTGTGTGTGTTTCGGGGTTGGGGGGTGTGTGTGTGTCGGGGTTGGGGGGGGTGTGTGTGTTTCGGGGTCGGGGGGGTGTGTGTGTGTCAGGGTCGGGGGGGTGTGTGTGTTTCGGGGTCGGGGGGTGTGTGTGTGTCGGGGTTGGGGGGTGTGTGTGTTTCGGGGTCGGGGGGGTGTGTGTGTGTCGGGGTCGGGGGGGTGTGTGTGTGTCGGGGTCGGGGGTGTGTGTGCGTGTCGGGGTCGGGGGTGTGTGTGCGTGTCGGGGTCGGGGGGGTGTGTGTGTGTCTGGGTCGGGGGAGTGTGTGTGTGTCGGGGTCGGGGTGTGTGTGCGTGTCGGGGTCGGGGGTGTGTGTGCGTGTCGGGGTCGGGGGTGTGTGTGCGTGTCGGGGGTCGGGGGTGTGTGTGTATGTCCGGGTCGGGGGTGTGTGTGTATGTCGGGGTCGGGAGTGTGTGTGCATGTCGGGGTCGGGGGTGTGTGTGCGTGTCGGGGTCGGGGGTGTCTGTGTGTGTCGGGGTCGGGGGGGGTGTGTGTGTTTCCAGGTCGGGGGGTCGGGGGATGGTGTCTCTGTCTGGTTTGTTTGGGTTTGTGCATGTCGCTGTCGGGAGGTGTGTGTGTGTCGGGGTTCGGGGGGGTATGTGTGTGTCGGGGTTCGGGGGGGTGTGTGTGTGTCAGGGTCGGGGGGGTTGTCTGTCTGTCGGGGTCGGGGGGGTGTGTGTGTGACGGGGTCGGGGGGGTGTGTGTATGTCGGTGTCGGGGGGTGTGTGTGTGACGGGGTCGGGGGTGTGTGTGTGACGGGGTCGGGGTGTGTGTGTGTGTCGGGGTCGGGGGGGTGTGTGTGTGACGGGGTCAGGGGGGTGTGTGTGTGTCGGTGTCGGGGGTGTGTGTGTGTCGGGGTTGGGGGGATGTGTTTGCGTCGGGGTCAGTGGTGTGTCTGTGTTGGTGTCAGGAGCGGGTGTGTCTGTGTCTGGGTCGAGGGGTGATGTCTGTGTCTAGGTCGGGTGGGTCTGTGTATGTCAGTGTTGAGTGGGGGTGTGAGTGTGTCGGGGGGGGTGTGTGTCTGGGTAGGGGGGTTTGTGTTTTTGGGTCGGAGGTGTTTGTGTCCGGTTGGGGGGGGGGGGTGTGTGTGTCGGGGTCGGGTTGTGTTTGTGTCGGAGTGGGGGGGTGTGGGTATGTGTGTCGGTGTTGGGGGGAGGGGTGTTGGGGTCAGGGGCTTGTGTGTGTCTGGGTCAGGGGCTGTGTCTGTGTCTGGTTCGAGGGGTCCTATCTGCGTCTGGGTCGGGTGGGACTGTGTATGTTGGGGTCGGGTGTGTGTGTCTGTCGGGGTCGCGGGGTGTGCATGAGTGTCGAGGTTGGGGGGATTTATGTTTCGGGGGTGTGTGCGTGCAGGGGTCTGGGGGCTGTGTGTGTCGGAGTCGGGGGGTGTGTGTGTTTCCGGGTTGGGGGGTGTGTGTGTGTCAGGGTCGGGGGTTGTATTTGTGCCGGGGTTGGGTACTGTGTGTGTGTCGGGGTCGGGGGGTGTGTGTCGGGGTCGGAGTGGTGTGTCTGTGTCTTGGACAGGGGGCTGTGTCTGTGTCGCTGTCAGGGGATGTGTGTGTGTTGGTGTCGGGGGGGGGGGGTGTGTGTCGGGGTCGGGGTGTGTGCGTGTGTTGGGGTCGGGGGGTTTGTGTGTGTCGGGGTCGGGGGGGGTGTGTGTGTGTCGGGGTCGGGGGTTCTGTGTGTGTCGGGGTCGGGGGGTGTGTGTGTTTGGGGGTGGGGGTGTGTGTGTGTAACGGGGTCGGGGGTGTGTGTGTGTCGCGGTCGGGGGTGTGTGTGTCTTTCGGGGTCGGGGGTGTGTGTGTGTGTCAGGGTAGGGGTGGTGTCTGTATGTGTCAGGGACGGGTGGGTCTAAGTGTGTCGGGATCAGGGGGGTGTCGGGGTCGGGGGAGGTGTATGTGTGCCGGGGTCACGAGGGTGTGTGTCTGTGTCTGAGTCGAGGGGTGGTGTCTGTGTCTGGGTCGGGTGGGTCTGTGTATGTCAGCGTCAAGTGGGGGGGTGAGTGTGTCGGGGTGGGGGTGTGTGTGTGTCTGGGTAGGGGGAGGGTGTGTGTGTCTGGGTAGGGGGCTTTGTGTTTTTGGGTCGGAGGTGTGTGTGTCCGGGTAGGGGGGTGGTGTGTGTGTGTCGGGGTCGGGTTGTGTTTGTGTCCGAGAAGGGGTGGGCGTGGCTGTGTGTATCGGTGTCGGGGGGCGGGGGTGTCGGTGTTGGGGCGGTGTGAGTGTCTGGGTCAGGGGCTGTGTCTGTGTCTGGTTCGAGCGGTCCTGACTGCGTCTGGTTCGGGTGGGTGTGTGTATGTCGGGGTCGGGGGTATGTGTGTGTCGGGTGGGTGTGTGTGTGTTGGGGTCTGGGGGTTGAGTGTGTGTTGGGGTCGGGGGGTCTGTGTGTGTGTCGGGGGCGGGGGGGTGTGTGTGTCGGGGTCGGGGGGATGTGTGTGTGTCGGGGTCGGGGGTATGTGTGTGTGTCGGGGTCAGGGGGATGTGTGTGTTGGGGTCGGGGGGTCTGTGTGTGTGTCGGGGTCGGGGAGGGTGTGTCGGGGTCGGGGGGGTGTGTGTGTATCGGAGTCGGGGGGTCTGTGTGTGTGTCGGGGTCGGGTGGGGTGTGTGTCGGGGTCGGGGGGGTGTGTGTGTGTCGGGGTCGGGGGGGTGTGTGTGTGTCGGGGTCGGGGGGGGGTGTGTGTGTGTCGGGGTCGGGCGGTGTGTGTGTCGGGGTCGGGCGGGGTATGTGTGTGTCTGGGTCGGGTTGGGCAGTGTCTGTGTCTGTGTCTGGGTCGGGGGTGCGTGTTTCGGTGTCCGGGTTGGCGGGGTGTGTGTGTGTCGGGGCCGGGGGGGTGTGTGTCTGTGTCGGGGTCGGGGGGGTGTGTGTGTTTCGGGGTTGGGGGGGTGTGTGTGTTTCGGGGTCGGGGGGGTGTGTGTGTGTCGGGGTCGGGGGGGTGTGTGTGTTTCGGGGTTGGGGGGTGTGTGTGTTTCGGGGTTGGGGGGGTGTGTGTGTTTCGGGGTCGGGGGGGTGTGTGTGTGTCAGGGTCGGGGGGTGTGTGTGTTTCGGGGTCGGGGGGTGTGTGTGTGTCGGGGTCGGGGGGGTGTGTGTGTGTCGGGGTTGGGGGGGTGTGTGTGTGTCGGGGGTGGTGTGTGTCAGGGTCGGGGGTGTGTGACGGGTCGGGCTGCTGTGTGTCGGCATCGGGGGGGTGTGAATGTCGAGGGGGGGTATGTGTCGGGGTCGGGGGGGGTGTGTGTCGGGGTCGGGGGGTGTGTGTGTGTCGGGGTCGGGGGTGTGTGTGTGTGTCGGGTTCGGGTGGGAGTGTGTCGGGGTCGTGGGGGTGTGCGTGTCGGAGTTGTGGAGGAGTGTGTCGGGGTCGTGGGGGTGTGTGTCGGGATCGGGCGGGTGTGTGTGTGTCTGGGTCGGGGGGTGTGTGTGTGTCGGGGTCGGGGGGTGTGTGTGTGTCGGGGTCGGGGGTGTGTGTGTGTCGGGGTCGGAGGGTGTGTGTGTGTCAGGGTCGGGGGGGTGTGTGTGTGTCGGGGTCGGGGGGGTGTGTGTGTGTCGGGGTCGGGGGTGTGTGTGTGTCAGGGTCCTGGGGGTGTGTGTGTGTCGGGGTCGGGGGGTGTGTGTGTGTCGGGGGGTGTGTGTGTCGGGGTCGACGGGTGTGTGTGTGTGTCAGGGTCGGGGGGTGTGTGTGTGTCGGGGTCGGGGGTGTGTGTGTGTGTCGGGGTCGGGGGGTGTGTGTGTCGGGGTCGGGGGTGTGTGACGGGTCGGGCTGCTGTGTGTCGGCATCGGGGGGGTGTGAATGTCGAGGGGGGGTAAGTGTCGGGGTTCGGGGGGGTGTGTGTGTCGGGGTCGGGGGCGGTGAGTGTGTCAGTTTCGGGGTGTGTGTGTGTGTGTCGGGTTCGGGTGGGAGTGTGTCGGGGTCGTGGAGGTGTGCGTGTCGGAGTTGTGGAGGAGTGTGTCGGGGTCGTGGGGGTGTGTGTCGGGATCGGGCGGGTGTGTGTGTGTCTGGGTCGGGGGGTGTGTGTGTGTCGGGGTCGGGGGGTGTGTGTGTGTCGGGGTCGGGGGTGTGTGTGTGTCGGGGTCGGGGGGTGTGTGTGTGTCAGGGTCGGGGGGGTGTGTGTGTGTCGGGGTTGGGGGGGTGTGTGTGTGTCGGGGTCGGGGGTGTGTGTGTGTCAGGGTCCTGGGGGTGTGTGTGTGTCGGGGTCGGGGGGGTGTGTGTGTGTCGGGGGGTGTGTGTGTCGGGGTCGGGGGGTGTGTGTGTGTGTCAGGGTCGGGGGGTGTGTGTGTGTCGGGGTCGGGGGTGTGTGTGTGTGTCGGGGTCGGGGGGGTGTGTGTGTCGGGGTCGGGGGTGTGTGACGGGTCGGGCTGCTGTGTGTCGGCATCGGGGGGGTGTGAATGTCGAGGGGGGGTAAGTGTCGGGGTTCGGGGGTGTGTGTGTGTCGGGGTCGGGGGGGGTGTGTGTCGGGTTCTGGTGGGGTGTGTGTCAGGGTCGGGGGCGGTGAGTGTTTCAGTTTCGGGGTGTGTGTGTGTGTGGCAGGTTCGGTGTGTGTGTGTCGTGGTCCGGGGGGGTGAGTGTCGGAGTCGGGGGTGGTGTGCGTTTCGGGATTGTGGGGTGCATGTGTCGGGGTCGGGGGGGTGAGTGTCGGGGTCGGAGGGGTTGCGTGTTGGCATCGTGGGGTGCGTGTGTCGGGGTCGGGGGGGTGTATGTCGTGGTCGGCTTGGGTGTGTTTCAGGGTTGGGGGGATGTGTGTGCCTCTGGGTTGGAGGGGAGTGTTTGTGTCAGGGTCGGGGTGGGTGTGTGTGTGTCGGGGTCGGGGTGGGTGTGTGTGTCAGGGTCAAGGGGAGTGTGTGTGTTGGGGTTGGGGGGGTATGAGTGTCGGGTGCGTGTGCGTGTCGGGGTCGGAGGGGAGTGTTTGTGTCAGGGTCGGGTTGTTGTGAGCGTTGGGAGTGTGTGTGTGTCGGGTTCGGGTGGTTCTGTCTTTGTCAGGGTCGGAGGGTAGTGTGTGTGTCAGGGTCGGAGGGTAGTGTGTGTGTCGGGGTCGGGCAGGGTGTGTGTGTGTTGGGGTTGGGGTGGGTGTGTGTCAGTTTCGGGGTGTGTGTGTGTGTCGGTGTCGGGGTGTGTGTGTGTGTCGGGGTCGGGGTGGGTGTGTGTGTCAGGGTCAAGGGGAGTGTGTGTGATGGGTCGGGCTGCTGTGTGTCGGCATCGGGGGGGTGTGAATGTCGAGGGGGATATGTGTTGGGGTCGGGGGGGTGTGAATGTCGAGGGGGGGTAAATGTCGGGGTCGGGGGGGGTGTGTGTTGGGGTCGGGGGGGGTGTGTGTCGGGTTCTGGTGGGGTGTGTGTCAGGGTCGGGGGCGGTGAGTGTGTCTGTTTCAGGGTGTGTGTGCGTGTGGCAGGTTCGGTGCGTGTGTGTCGTGGTCCGGGGGGGGTGAGTGTCGGAGTCGGGGTGGTGTGTGTGTCGGGGTCGGGGTGGGTGTGTGTGTCAGGGTCAAGGGGAGTGTGTGTGATGGGTCGGGCTGCTGTGTGTCGGCATCGGGGGGGTGTGAATGTCGAGGGGGATATGTGTTGGGGTCGGGGGGGTGTGAATGTCGAGGGGGGGTAAATGTCGGGGTCGGGGGGGGTGTGTGTTGGGGTCGGGGGGGGGTGTGTGTCGGGTTCTGGTGGGGTGTGTGTCAGGGTCGGGGGCGGTGAGTGTGTCTGTTTCAGGGTGTGTGTGCGTGTGGCAGGTTCGGTGCGTGTGTGTCGTGGTCCGGGGGGGTGAGTGTCGGAGTCGGGGTGGTGTGCGTTTCGGGATTGTGGGGTGCATGTGTCGGGGTCGGGGGGGGTGAGTGTCGGGGTCGGAGGGGGTGAGTGTCGGGGTCGGAGGGGGTGTGTTTCAGGGTTGGGGGGGTGTGTGTCGGGGTCGGGGGCTATGTGTCGGTGTTGGGGTGTACGTCTCAGATTTGTGCTGGTGCGTGTGTCGGGTTCGGGGGGGTTTATGTGTCGGGGTTGGGGGAGTGTGTGTGTGTGTCGGGGTCGGAGGGGTTGCGAGTGTCGGTGTCGGGGGTTGTGAGTGTGTGTCAGAATCGGGGGGGTGTGTGTGTGTCGGGGTCAGGGGATGTGTGTGCGTCGGGGTCGGGGGGCTGTGTGTGTCGGAGTCGGGGTCGGGTGGTGTCTGTGTGTCGGGGTCGGGGGGCTGTGTGTGTCGTGTCAGTGTCGGGGGTGTGCGTGTTTCGGTGGGGAATGGGTGTCGGGGTCGGGGGTGTGTGACGGGTCGAGGGGCTGTGTGTCGGGGTCGGGGGGTGTGTGTGTGTCGGGGTCGGGGGGGTGTGTGTGTGTCGGGGTTCGGGGTTGTGTGTGTGTCGGGGTCGGGTGGTGTGTGTGTGTGTCGGAATCGGGGAGGTGTGTGTTTGTCAGGGTGGGCATTGTGTGTGTGTGTCGGGTCGGGGGGGGTGAGTGTGTCGGGTCGGGGGGGTGAGTGTGTCGGGTCGGGGGGGGTGAGTGTGTCGGGGTCGGGGGGCTCTGTGTGTCGGTGGGGAATGTGTGTCGGGGTCAGGGGTGTGTGACGGGTCGGGGAGCTGTGTGTCGGGGTCGGGGGGATTTGAATGTCGGGGGGGTGGGTGTGTGTCAGGGTCGGGGGAGGTGTGAGTGTCGGGGGTGTGTGTGTCGGGGACGGGGGGGTGTGTGTGTGTCGGGGTCGGGGTGTGGGTGTGGGTCGGGGTCGGGGTGTGTGTGTGTGTCGGGGTCGGGGTGTGTGTGTGTGTCGGGGTCGGGGGGATTTTGTGTGTCGCGGTCGGGGGGGGTGTGAGTGTCGGGGGTGGATGCGTGTCGGGGTCTGGGGCGGTGTGACGGGTCGGGGGGGGTGTGTGTCAGGGTCGTGGGGGGGTGTGTCGGGGTCGGGGGGGTGTGTGTCGGGGTCTTGGGGGGTGTGTGACAGGTCGGGGGGGTGTGTGTCAGGGTCGTGGGGGGTGTGTGTCGGGGTCGTGGGGGTATGTGTATCGGGGTCATCGGAGTGTGTGTGTGTCGGTGTCGGTGGGGTGTGTGTGTGTTGGCAGGGTGTGTGTGTCGATGCCGGGGGGGTATGTGTTTGTCGGTGGTCGGGGCGTGTGTGTGTGTCGGGATCGGGGGGTGTGTGTCGGGGTCGGGGGGTGTGTGTGTGTCGGGATCGGGGGATGTGTGTGTGTCGGGGTCGGGGGGTGTGTGTGTGTCGGGATCGGGGGATGTGTGTGTGTCGGGGTCGGGGGGTGTGTGTGTGTCGGGATCGGGGGGTGTGTGTCGGGGTCGGGGGGTGTGTGTCAGGGGTCGGGGGGACGTGTGTGTGTCGGGGTCGGGGGATGTGTGTGTGTCGGGGTCGGGGGGTGTGTGTGTGTTGGGGTCGGGGGGTCTGTGTGTGTCGGGGTCGGGGATGTGTGTGTGTCGGGGTCGGGGGGTCTGTGTGTGTCGGGGTCGGGGATGTGTGTGTGTCGGGGTCGGGGGGTGTGTGTGTGTCGGTTTCGGGGGGTTGTGTTTGTCGGGGGTCGGGGTGTTTGTGTATGTCCAGGGTGTGTGTGTGTTGGTGTCGGGGGTCGGGGGGTGTGTGTGTGTCGGGGTCGGGGATGTGTGTGTGTCGGGGTCCGGGGGTGTGTGTGTGTTGGGGGGTGTGTGTGTGTCGGTTTCGGGGGGTTGTGTTTGTCGGGGGTCGGTGTGTTTGTGTATGCCGGGGGTGTGTGTGTTGGTGTCGGGGGTCGGGGGGTGTGTGTGTGTCGGGATCGGGGTGTGTGTGTGTTGGTGTCAGGGGTCGGGGGGTGTGTGTGTGTCGGGGTCAGGGGTGTATGTGTGTTGGTGTTGGGGGGGTTTGTGTGTCGGTGTCGGGGTCGGGGGGTGTGTGTGTGTCGGGGTCGGGGTGTGTGTGTCGGGTCGGAGTCGGTGGGTGTGTGTGTGTCGGGGTCGGGGGTGTGTGTGTCGGGTCGGGGTCGGGGGTGTGTGTGTGTGTCGGCGTCTGGGGGTCTGTGTGTGTCGGGGTTCGGGGGTGTGTAAGTGTGTCGGGGTCGGAGTGTGTGTGTGTGTCGGGGTTCGGGGGTGTGTATGTCGGGTCGGGGTCGGGGGGTGTTTGTGTGTCTGGGTAGGGGGGGCGTGTGGTTTTTGGGGTCTGGGGGGTATGTGTGTGTCGGAGTCGTGGGGGTGTGTGTGTGTCCGGGTCGGGGGGGTGTGTTTGTGTCTGTGTCGGAGTCGTGGGGGTGTGTGTGTGTCGGAGTCGTGGGGGTGTGTCTGTGTCGGGGTCGGGGGGGTGTGTGTGTGTCGGAGTCATGGGGGTGTGTCTGTGTCGGGGTCGGGGGGGTGTGTGTGTGTCAGGGTCGTGGGGGTGTGTGTGTGTCAGGGTCGGGTGGGATGTTTGTGTGTCGGGGTTGGGGGGTGTGTGTGTTTCGGGGTTGGGGGGTGTGTGTGTTTCGGGGATGGGGGAGTGTGTGTGTGTCTGTGTCGGAGTCGTGGGGGTGTGTGTGTGTTGGGGTCGGGGGGGTGTGTGTGTGTCGGGGTCGGGGGGGTGTGTGTGTGTCGGGGTCGGGGGGGGTGTGTGTGTGTCGGGGTCGGGGGGGTGTGTGTGTGTCAGGGTCGGGTGGGATGTCTGTGTGTCGGTGTTGGGGGGTGTGTGTGTTTCGGGGTTGGGGGGTGTGTGTGTTTTGGGGTTGGGGGTGTGTGTTGGGGTTGGGGGTGTGTGTGTGTCTGCGTCGAGGTCGGGGGGTGTGTGTGTCGGGGTTCGGTGGGGGTGTCTGTGTGTCGGGGTTCGGGGGTGTGCATGTGTGTCGGGGTCGGAGTGTGTGTGTGTATCGGGGTCCGGGGGTGTGTATGTGTCGGGGTCCGGGGGTGTGTGTGTGTGTCGGGGTCCGGGGGTGTGTATGTGTCGGGGTCCGGGGGTGTGTATGTGTCGGGGTCCGGGGGTGTGTGTGTGTCAGGGTCGGGGGTGTGTGTGTGTGTCGGGGTTCGGGGGGTGTGTGTGTGTCGGGGTCGGAGTGTGTGTGTGTGTCGGGGTCCGGGGGTGTGTGTGTGTCGGGGTCGGGGATGTGTGTGTGTGTCGGGGTCCGGGGGTGTGTATGTGTGTCGGAGTCGGGGGTGTGTGTGTGTGTCGGGGTCGGGGGTGTGTGTGTGTGTCGGGGTCGGGGGGTGTGTATGTGTGTCGGGGTCGGAGTGTGTGTGTGTGTCGGGGTCGGGGGGTGTGTGTGTGTCGGAGTCGGGGGTGTGTGTTTGTGTCGGGGTTGGAGTGTGCGTGTGTGTCGGGGTTGGGGGGTGTGTGTGTGTCGGAGTCGGGGGTGTGTGTTTGTGTCGGGGTTTGAGTGTGCGTGTGTGTCGGGGTTGGGGGGTGTGTGTGTGTCGGAGTCGGGAGTGTGTGTGTGTGTCGGGGTTCGGGGGTGTGTATGTGTGTCGGGGTCGGGGTGTTTGTGTGTTGGTGTCGGGGTCGGGGGGGTGTGTGTGTTTCGGGGTCGGGGGTATGTGTGTGTCGGGGTTCGGGGGTGTGTGTGTCTGCGTCGAGGTCGGGGGGGGTGTGTGTGTCGGGGTTCGGTGGGGGTGTCTGTGTGTCGGGGTCGGGGGGTGTGTGTGTGTCTGGGTCGGGGGGTGTCTGTGTGTCGGGATTCGGGGGGGTGTGTGTGTGTCGGTGTTCGGGGGGGTGTGTGTGTCGGGGTTCGGGGGGGTGTGTGTGTGTCGGGGTTCGGGGGGTGTGTGTGTCAGGCTCGGGAGGTGTTTGTTTGTCGGGGTTCGGGGGTGTGTGTGTGTCGGTGTTCGGGGGGGTGTGTGTGTCGGGGTTCGGGGGGGTGTGTGTGTGTCGGGGTTCGGGGGGTGTGTGTGTCAGGCTCGGGAGGTGTGTGTGTGTCAGGGTCGGGTGGGATGTCTGTGTGTCGGTGTTGGGGGGTGTGTGTGTTTCGGGGTTGGGGGGGTGTGTGTGTTTTGGGGTTGGGGGTTTGTGTGTGTCTGCGTCGAGGTCGGGGGGGTGTGTGTGTCGGGGTTCGGTGGGGGTGTCTGTGTGTCGGGGTTCGGGGGTGTGCATGTGTGTCGGGGTCGGAGTGTGTGTGTGTATCGGGGTCCGGGGGTGTGTATGTGTCGGGGTCCGGGGGTGTGTGTGTGTGTCGGGGTCCGGGGGTGTGTATGTGTCGGGGTCCGGGGGTGTGTGTGTGTCAGGGTCGGGGGTGTGTGTGTGTGTCGGGGTTCGGGGGGTGTGTGTGTGTCGGGGTCAGAGTGTGTGTGTGTGTCGGGGTCCGGGGGTGTGTGTGTGTCGGGGTCAGGGATGTGTGTGTGTGTCGGGGTCCGGGGGTGTGTATGTGTGTCGGAGTCGGGGGTGTGTGTGTGTGTCGGGGTCGGGGGTGTGTGTGTGTGTCGGGGTCGGGGGGTGTGTATGTGTGTCGGGGTCGGAGTGTGTGTGTGTGTCGGGGTCGGGGGGTGTGTGTGTGTCGGAGTCGGGGGTGTGTGTTTGTGTCGGTGTTGGAGTGTGCGTGTGTGTCGGGGTTGGGGGGTGTGTGTGTGTCGGAGTCGGGGGGTGTGTGTTTGTGTCGGGGTTTGAGTGTGCGTGTGTGTCGGGGTTGGGGGGTGTGTGTGTGTCGGGGTCGGGGGGTGTGTGTTTGTGTCGGGGTTGGAGTGTGCGTGTGTGTCGGGGTTGGGGGGTGTGTGTGTGTCGGAGTCGGGGGTGTGTGTTTGTGTCGGGGTTGGAGTGTGCGTGTGTGTCGGGGTTGGGGGGTGTGTGTGTGTCGGAGTCGGGGGTGTGTGTTTGTGTCGGGGTTTGAGTGTGCGTGTGTGTCGGGGTTGGGGGGTGTGTGTGTGTCGGAGTCGGGAGTGTGTGTGTGTGTCGGGGTTCGGGGGTGTGTATGTGTGTTGGGGTTCGGGGTGTTTGTGTGTTGGTGTCGGGGTCGGGGGGGTGTGTGTGTTTCGGGGTCGGGGGTGTGTGTGTGTCGGGGTTCGGGGGTGTGTGTGTGTGTCGGGGTCGGGGGTGTGTGTGTGTGTCGGGGTCGGGGGGTGTGTATGTGTGTCGGGGTCGGAGTGTGTGTGTGTGTCGGGGTCGGGGGGTGTGTGTGTGTCGGAGTCGGGGGTGTGTGTTTGTGTCGGGGTTGGAGTGTGTGTGTGTGTCGGGGTTGGGGGGTGTGTGTGTGTCGGAGTCGGGGGTGTGTGTTTGTGTCGGGGTTTGAGTGTGCGTGTGTGTCGGGGTTGGGGGGTGTGTGTGTGTCGGAGTCGGGAGTGTGTGTGTGTGTCGGGGTTCGGGGGTGTGTATGTGTGTCGGGGTCGGGGTGTTTGTGTGTTGGTGTCGGGGTCGGGGGGGTGTGTGTGTTTCAGGGTCGGGGGTGTGTGTGTGTCGGGGTTCGGGGGTGTGTGTGTCTGCGTCGAGGTCGGGGGGGGTGTGTGTGTCGGGGTTCGGTGGGGGTGTCTGTGTGTCGGGGTCGGGGGGTGTATGTGTGTCTGGGTCGGGGGGTGTCTGTGTGTCGGGGTTCGGGGGGGTGTGTGTGTGTCGGTGTTCGGGGGGGTGTGTGTGTCGGGGTTCGGGGGGGTGTGTGTGTGTCGGGGTTCGGGGGGTGTGTGTGTCAGGCTCGGGAGGTGTTTGTTTGTCGGGGTTCGGGGGTGTGTGTGTGTCGGTGTTCGGGGGGGTGTGTGTGTCGGGGTTCGGGGGGGTGTGTGTGTGTCGGGGTTCAGGGGGTGTGTGTGTCAGGCTCGGGAGGTGTGTGTGTGTCAGGGTCGGGTGGGATGTCTGTGTGTCGGTGTTGGGGGGTGTGTGTGTTTCGGGGTTGGGGGGTGTGTGTGTTTTGGGGTTGGGGGTGTGTGTTGGGGTTGGGGGTGTGTGTGTGTCTGCGTCGAGGTCGGGGGGTGTGTGTGTCGGGGTTCGGTGGGGGTGTCTGTGTGTCGGGGTTCGGGGGTGTGCATGTGTGTCGGGGTCGGAGTGTGTGTGTGTATCGGGGTCCGGGGGTGTGTATGTGTCGGGGTCCGGGGGTGTGTGTGTGTGTCGGGGTCCGGGGGTGTGTATGTGTCGGGGTCCGGGGGTGTGTATGTGTCGGGGTCCGGGGGTGTGTGTGTGTCAGGGTCGGGGGTGTGTGTGTGTGTCGGGGTTCGGGGGGTGTGTGTGTGTCGGGGTCGGAGTGTGTGTGTGTGTCGGGGTCCGGGGGTGTGTGTGTGTCGGGGTCCGGGGGTGTGTGTGTGTGTCGGGGTCCGGGGGTGTGTATGTGTGTCGGAGTCGGGGGTGTGTGTGTGTGTCGGGGTCGGGGGTGTGTGTGTGTGTCGGGGTCGGGGGGTGTGTATGTGTGTCGGGGTCGGAGTGTGTGTGTGTGTCGGGGTCGGGGGGTGTGTGTGTGTCGGAGTCGGGGGTGTGTGTTTGTGTCGGGGTTGGAGTGTGCGTGTGTGTCGGGGTTGGGGGGTGTGTGTGTGTCGGAGTCGGGGGTGTGTGTTTGTGTCGGGGTTTGAGTGTGCGTGTGTGTCGGGGTTGGGGGGTGTGTGTGTGTCGGAGTCGGGAGTGTGTGTGTGTGTCGGGGTTCGGGGGTGTGTATGTGTGTCGGGGTCGGGGTGTTTGTGTGTTGGTGTCGGGGTCGGGGGGGTGTGTGTGTTTCGGGGTTGGGGGTGTGTGTGTGTCGGGGTTCGGGGGTGTGTGTGTCTGCGTCGAGGTCGGGGGGGTGTGTGTGTCGGGGTTCGGTGGGGGTGTCTGTGTGTCGGGGTCGGGGGGTGTGTGTGTGTCTGGGTCGGGGGGTGTCTGTGTGTCGGGGTTCGGGGGGGTGTGTGTGTGTCGGTGTTCGGGGGGGTGTGTGTGTCGGGGTTCGGGGGGGTGTGTGTGTGTCGGGGTTCGGGGGGTGTGTGTGTCAGGCTCGGGAGGTGTTTGTTTGTCGGGGTTCGGGGGGGTGTGTGTGTTGGGCTCGGGGGGTGTGTGTGTGTCTGTGTCGGAGTCGTGGGGGTGTGTGTGTCGGGGTCGGGGGGGTGTGTGTGTGTCAGGGTCGGGTGGGATGTCTGTGTTTCGGGGTTGGTGGGTGTGTGTGTGTCTGCGTCGAGGTCGGGGGGGTGTGTGTGTCGGGGTTTGGTGGGGGTGTCTGTGTGTCGCGGTCGGATTGTGTGTGTGTGTCGGGGTTCGGGGGTGTGTGTGCGTCGGAGTCGGGGGTGTGTCTGTGTGTCGGGGTTGGGGGGTGTGTGTGTCAGGCTCGGGGGGTGTGTGTGTGTCTGGGTCGGGAATGTGTGTGAGTCAGGGTCGGGGGGGTGTGTGTTTGTCTGGGTCGGGGTCGGGGGGTGTGTATGTGTCGGGGTTCGGGGGGGTGTGTGTGTATCGGGGTCGGGGGGTGTGTGTGTGTCGGGGTTCGGGGGGGTTTGTGTGTGTCGGGGTTCGGGGGGGTGTGTGTGTCGGAGTCGGGTGTGTGTGTGTGTGTCGGGGTTGGGGGGTGTGTGTGTCAGGCTCGGGGGGTGTGTGTGTGTCTGGGTCGTGGATGTGTGTGTGTCAGGGTCGGGGGGGGTGTGTGTTTGTCTGGGTCGGGGTCGGGGGGTGTGTATGTGTCGGGGTCGGGGGTGTGTGTGTGTGTCGGGGTTCGGGGGGTGTGTGTGTGTCGTGGTCAGGGGGTGTGTGTGTGTCGGGTTTCGGGGGGGGTGTGTGTGTGTCGGGGTTCGGGGGGGTGTGTGAGTCGGGCTCGGGGGGTGTTTGTTTGTCGGGGTTCGGGGGTGTGTGTGTGTCGGGCTCGGGGGGGTGTGTGTGTGTCTGGGTCGGCGATGTGTGTTTGTCAGGGTCGGGGGGGTGTGTGTTTGTCTGGGTCGGGATCGGGGGGTGTGTATGTGTCGGGGTCGGGGGTGTGTGTCTTTGTGTCGGGGTCGGGGGCTGTGTGTGTGTGTCGGGGTCGGGGGGTGTGTGTGTGTGGTTGGGGGGGTGTGTGTTTCTGTGTCGGGGGGTGTGTGTTTGTCGGGGTTCGGGAGGGTGTGTGTGAGTCGGGGTCGGGGGGGTTTGTGTGTGTCGGGGTCGGGGGGGGGGTGTGTGTGTGTCGGGGTCGTGGGGGTGTGTGTGTGTTAGGGTCGGGTGGGATGTCTGTGTGTCGGGGTTGGGGGTGTGTGTTTTTCGGGGTTGGGGGGGTGTGTGTGTTTCGGGGATGGGGGAGTGTGTGTGTGTCTGTGTCGGAATCGTGGGGGTGTGTGTGTGTCGGTGTCGGGGGGGTGTGTGTGTGTCGGTGTCGGGGGGGTGTGTGTGTGTCGGGGTCGGGGGGGTGTGTGTGTGTGTCAGGGTCGGGTGGGATGTCTGTGTGTCGGTGTTGGGGGGTGTGTGTGTTTCGGGGTTGGGGGGTGTGTGTTTCGGGGTTGGGGGGGTGTGTGTGTGTCTGCGTCGGAGTCGTGGGGGTGTGTGTGTTTCGGAGTCGTGGGGGTGTGTGTGTGTCGGGGTTGGGGGGTGTGTGTGTGTCTGCGTCGGAGTCGTGGGGGTGTTTGTGTTTCGGAGTCGTGGGGGTGTGTGTGTTTCGGGGTTAGGGGGGTGTGTGTGTGTCGGGCTCGGGGGGTGTGTGTGTGTCTGGGTCGGGGATGTGTGTGTGTCAGGGTCGGGGGGGTGTGTGTTTGTCTGGGTCGGGGTCGGGGGGTGTGTATGTGTCGGGGTCGGGGGTGTGTGTGTGTGTCGGGGTTCGGGGGGGTGTGTGTGTGTCGGGGTTCGGGGGGTGTGTGTGTCAGGCTCGGGAGGTGTTTGTTTGTCGGGGTTCGGGGGGGTGTGTGTGTTGGGCTCGGGGGGTGTGTGTGTGTCTGTGTCGGAGTCGTGGGGGTGTGTGTGTGTCGGGGTCGGGGGGGTGTGTGTGTGTCAGGGTCGGGTGGGATGTCTGTGTTTCGGGGTTGGTGGGTGTGTGTGTTTCGGGGTTGGGGGTGTGTGTGTGTCTGCGTCGAGGTCGGGGGGGTGTGTGTGTCGGGGTTTGGTGGGGGTGTCTGTGTGTCGCGGTCTGGGGGTGTGTGTGTGTCGGGGTTCGGGGGTGTGTATGTGTGTCGGGGTCGGATTGTGTGTGTGTGTCGGGGTTCGGGGGTGTATGTGTGTCGGAGTCGGGGGTGTGTGTGTGTGTCGGGGTTGGGGGGTGTGTGTGTCAGGCTCGGGGGGTGTGTGTGTCTGGGTCGGGAATGTGTGTGTGTCAGGGTCGGGGGGGTGTGTGTTTGTCTGGGTCGGGGTCGGGGGGTGTGTATGTGTCGGGGTCGTGGGTGTGTGTGTGTGTCGGGCTCGGGGGGTGTGTGTGTGTCTGGGTCGGCGATGTGTGTGTGTCAGGGTCGGGGGGGTGTGTGTTTGTCTGGGTCGGGATCGGGGGGTGTGTATGTGTCGGGGTCGGGGGTGTGTGTGTGTGTTTGGGGGGGTGTGTGTTTCTGTGTCGGGGGGTGTGTGTTTGTCGGGGTTCGGGAGGGTGTGTGTGAGTCGGGGTCGGGGGGGTTTGTGTGTTGGTGTCGGGGTCGGGGGATGTGTGTGTGTCTGGGTAGGGGGGGCGTGTGGTTTTTGGGGTCAGGGGTTATGTGTGTGTCTGTGTCGGAGTCGTGGGGGTGTGTGTGTGTCGGGGTCGGGGGGGTGTGTGAGTGTTGGGGTCGTGGGGGTGTGTGTGTGTCAGGGTCGGGTGGGATGTCTGTGTGTCGGGGTTGGGGGGTGTGTGTTTTTCGGGGTTGGGGGGGTGTGTGTGTCGGGCTCGGGGGGTGTGTGTGTGTCGGGGTCGGGGGTGTGTGTCTTTGTGTCGGGGTCGGGGGCTGTGTGTGTGTGTCGGGGTCGGGGGGTGTGTGTGTGTGTTTGGGGGGGTGTGTGTTTCTGTGTCAGGGGGTGTGTGTTTGTCGGGGTTCGGGAGGGTGTGTGTGAGTCGGGGTCGGGGGGGTTTGTGTGTTGGTGTCGGGGTCGGGGGATGTGTGTGTGTCTGGGTAGGGGGGGCGTGTGGTTTTTGGGGTCAGGGGTTATGTGTGTGTCTGTGTCGGAGTCGTGGGGGTGTGTGTGTGTCGGGGTCGGGGGGGTGTGTGAGTGTTGGGGTCGTGGGGGTGTGTGTGTGTCAGGGTCGGGTGGGATGTCTGTGTGTCGGGGTTGGGGGGTGTGTGTTTTTCGGGGTTGGGGGGGTGTGTGTGTCGGGCTCGGGGGGTGTGTGTGTGTCTGGGTCGGGGATGTGTGTGTGTCAGGGTCGGGGGGGTGTGTGTTTGTCTGGGTCGGGGTCGGGGGGTGTGTGTGTGTGTTGGTGTCGGGGGGTGTGTGTATGTTTGTCGGGGGTCGGGGGGTGTGTGTGTGTGTTGGTGTCGGGGGTCGGGGGGTGTGTGTGTGTGTTGGTGTCGGGGGTCGGGGGGTGTGTGTGTGTTGGGGGATGTGTGTGTGTCGGTTTCGGGGGTTTGTGTTTGTCGGGGGTGTGTGTGTGTTGGTGTCGGGGGTCGGTGGGGTGTGTGTGTGTCGGGGTCGGGGGGTGTGTGTGTGTGTTGGTGTTGGGGGGGTTTGTGTGTCGGTGTCGGGGTCGGGGGGTGTGTGTGTGTGTTTGTCGGGGGTCGGGGGGTGTGTGTGTGTGTGTTGGGGGGTGTGTGTGTGTCGGTTTCGGGGGGTTGTGTTTGTCGGGGGTCGGGGTGTTTGTGTTTGTCGGGGGTGTGTGTGTGTTGGTGTCGGGGGGTGTGTGTGTGTGTTTGTCGGGGGTCGGGGGGTGTGTGTGTTTCGGGGTCGGGGGTGTATGTGTGTTGGTGTTGGGGGGGTTTGTGTGTCGGTGTCGGGGTCAGGGGGTGTGTGGGTGTCTGGGTAGGTGGGTTGTGTGTGTGTCGGCGTTGGGGGTGTGTGTGTGTGTCTGGGTCGGGGTCGGGGGGGTGTGTGTGTGTCGGGGTCGGGGGGTGTGTGTGTGTCGAGGTCGGGGGGGTGTGTGTGTGTCTGGGTCGGGGTCGGGGGGGTGTGTGTGTGTCGGGGTCGGGGGGGTGTGTGTGTGTCGGGGTCGGGGGGTGTGTGTGTGTCGGGGTCGGGGGTGTGTGTGTGTCGGGGTCGGCGGGTGTGTGTGTGTCGGGGTCGGGGGGTGTGTGTGTGTCGGGGTCGGGGGGTGTGTGTGTGTCGGTGTCGGGGGGTGTGTGTGTGTCGGGGTCGGGGGGTGTGTGTGTGTCGGGGTCGGGGGGTGTGTGTGTGTCGGTGTCGGGGGGTGTGTGTGTGTCGGGTTCGGGGGTGTATGTGTGTCGGGGTCGGGGGGGTGTGTGTGTGTCGGGGTCGGGGGTTGTGTTTGTGTCGGAGGGGTTTGGGTGTGTCGCTGTCAGGGGGGTGTATGTGTGTCAGAGTCGGGGGTGTGTGTGTGTCTGGGTCGGGGGGGGTGTATGTGTGTCAGGGTCGGTGGGTGTGTGTGTGTCTGGGTCGGTGTCGGGTGTGTGTGTGTGTGTGTGGGTTCGGGGTCGGGGCAGTGTGTGTGTGTCGGGGTCGGTGGGGTGTGTGTGTGTCGGGGTAGTTTGTGTGTGTCGGTGTCGAGGTCGGGGTCTGTGTGTGTGTCTGGTTCGGGGGGGGTTCTGGGTTGGGGGTGTGTGTGTGTGTGTCGGGGTCGCGGTGTGTGTGTGTCAGGGTCGGGGGGGTGTATGTATGTCAGGGTCGGTGGGTGTGTGTGTGTCTGGGTCGGTGTCGGGTGTGTGTGTGTGTCGGGGTTTGGGTGTTTGTGTGTGTGTGTCGGGGTCGGGGGGATGTGTGTGTGTCGGGGTTGGGGGGGGTGTGTGTGTGTCTGCGTCGAGTTCGGGGGGGTGTGTGTGTCGGGGTCGGGGGGGTATGTGTGTGTCGGGGTCTGGGGGTGTGTGTGTGTCGGGATCGGGGGGTGTGTGTGTGTCGGGGTCGGGGGGTGTGTGTGTGTCAGGGTTCAGGGGGGTTGTCTGTGTGTCGGGGTCGGGCGGTGTGTGTGTATCGGGGTCAGGGGGGTGTGTGTGTGTCTGGCTTCGGGGGTTTTGTGTATCGGGGTCGGGGGGGGGTGTGTGTCGGTGTCGGGGGTGTGTGTGTGTGTTGTGGTCGGGGGGGTGTGTGTGTCGGTGTCAGTGTTGGGGGGGGTGTTTGTCGGGGTCGGAGAGGTGTGTGTGTCGGTGTCAGTGTTGGGGGTGTGTGTGTGTGTTGTGGTCGGGGGGGTGTGTGTGTCGGTGTCAGTGTTGGGGGGGGTGTGTGTCGGTGTCAGTGTTGGGGGGGGTGTGTGTCGGGGTCGGGGGGGTGTGTGTGTCGGTGTCGGGGCTGGGGGAGGTGTGTGTCGGGGTCGGGGGGGTGTGTTTGTCGTCGTTAGGATGTGCCTGTCGGGGATGTGGGGTCTCCTGGTGTGTGTCAGCTTTTGGTGCGGTTTGGAGGGGGTGAGTGTATCGTGGATGTGTGTTGTGGGTGATGGGGTTTGAGAGCTGTTTTGTGGGGTTATGAGGTATGGTTGGGGGTGGTCTGGGGTGGGTGGGTGTTGTTGGGGCTGTCTGGGGTATTGCTGAGGTGTTTTGGGCGTGGGTGTAGGTCTGGGGGTTGCAGGGAGGTCGAGGGTCGGATGGAATTTGGTTAGTTAACAGGAAACAGAGTAGGATAAATGTGTCTTTTTTGGTTTGGCAGGGTGTAACCAGTGGAGTGCAACAATTATCAGTGCTGGGGCCTCAACTATTTATAATTTATTTAAATAATTTGGATGATGGGACTGAATGTATGGTTACTAAATTTGTGGATGAGACAAAGATAATAATTGTGAAGGAGACATAAAACGTTTACAATGGAGCATAGATGCTGAGATCTTCCAGCATTTTCTGATTTTATTCTCGAGGAAATTAAATTCAATTAATTAACAAATCTGGAATTCAGTCTCAGTAATGATGACTGTGAAACTATCATTGATTCCTGTAAAAAATCTCTCTGGTTCACTGATATCCTTTGTGGATGGAAATCTGACATCCTTACCTGGTCTGGACTATAAGTGACTCCAGACCAATGGCAATGTGATTGACTTTTAACTGTTCTCTGACAAGGTGTTGCAAGCCACTCACTTCAAGGACAATTCGGGATGGGCAACAAATGCTGGCCTTGCCAACTCCCCCTCCCCCCTCCCCGTGCGGACAACCATCCCCCCGTGGACAACCTTTTCCCCCCCTCCACCCCGGCAGCACCTCTCCCCTCCCTTCCCCCCCTCCACCCCAGCAGCACCTCTCACCCCCTCCCCACGGACAACCTCCTCCCCTCCGCCCGGTGAACAACCTCCCCCACCTCTGCCCGGCGAACAACCTCTCCCCCCATTCCCCCCCGGACACCTCTCCCCCCGCTTCCCCCACGGACACCTCTACCCCCCCCACCTTCCCCCATGGACACCTCTCCCCTTGACCTCAGGCACCAAGCAGCTCTGGTGAACGGAAGTGTCAATGTTATTTTCAAGACCAGGTAAGTAGGTATTTATTTCTTGCAATTTCTGCAGGCCAGCACTTTCCAGTGCTAATCAGAGGTTACAGCCCATTATGTTATTCTGTAAAGAAGGGTGAGTGTGTGCGTGTGTGTTTTAATTAAGCTAGACAAGAGTTAGTTGGAGTCATGTTGTCTGCATGTTTGGAAACATGAAAAGGGTGAAGGTGTTAAGTTTGAGGTACAAGTAAATAGGTTAGACCTAATATTTGCATTTTTAGATAAGTTGAGAGGTTGTTTGAATATCAAAGGGGAGTCAGAGGTGATGAGAAAATGTTTGCATCTTGCAGGAGTCCATAGGTCATTAGTAGTGGGGATATATTTCTAATTTACCCAAAAGCAAAGACAAGATGGAAACATGAATGATCTTATATTTGGAACAAAAACAGAATTACCTGGAAAAACTCAGCAGGTCTGGCAGCATCGGCAGTGAAGAAAAGAGTTGACGTTTTGAATCCTCATGACCCTTCAACAGAACTGAGTAAAATTAGGAGAGGGGTGAAATATTTTGTTTTGGATTTCCAGCATCCGCAGTTTTTTGCTTTTATCTCGGTTTTGATCTTATATTTGGAATGGTTAGACTTTCAAAGGGGTGTGAGAACAATGAGACTGAGATGAAAGGAGAAAAAGGTATCTTAGAGTTACTGTGGGTTGCTGGTTTTTAGCTATTGAGGCCATTAAGCTGGAGAAAGCTGGAGCAGTTTGAGCTGTTGAGAAGTCTTGGGCTACAGCAAGCAGTTTCATTCTGAAGTGAATTCCACAGCCAAGTGGAAGCGGATAAAGGTCATGTGATACACCTTTATTGAAACTACAGCTGTTTGCCTTGTTTGATATTACTGGATATTTAAACATCCATAAGAAAGTGTTGCCTGGAAGGTGTTTACTTGTGGGTTTGACCGAGTAGAGAGTTTTGGGGGAATGTTTTGTATGACTAACCTTAATTGTGTAACTGTAATCTTATGTGCTTAAGTGTTCTTTTATTTTTGTTAATAAAACTTATACTTTTAATTTTTGAAATTCTGCAAGTGTTACTGGACCTCTTACTGCTGAGATTGATATGTCTTCTTTTCGTTATTAGAATACAAAAAAGTTTCCCTCTGGGACTTGCTTTGTGCAGCAATTAACTGTGGTCATGACAGATCTGGGGGCTATTTGCGGGATTATTAAAATTCCTTGATTGGGTTGGAGTTTGTGTATTCTGTCAGGAAGCTACTTCACAACAAGTTTTTGGAAACACAAACTTTACTGCTTACTTAGATGCAGCGAATCCTTGTAGAATCAGATTAGTCCCTGGCCTGGACTATTTCCTAGGCCCATTGGACATAAGTTAAATAAAGAACCCAGTAGGGTGTCTGATTTTAAGTTTGTCTTTTCCTTAATGTAGAAGTCCAAATATTGATAGTGTTGAAACTGAATGAAACATTAAGGCAAAAATACTGTCTCCCTCCATCACAATAATATCAATCTAATAATCCACCTTTCAATGGGTTCCTTAACAGTTTGACGAACAATAATTATCAACAACTAAACACATGGCCAAAAATCCCTGTCCTCCAGCAAAGATAATCCTTTCATTGGGCAGTGTCCTCCACCCAATCGTCTTCAGCTGCTTCATCAATGACCTTCCTTCCATCATAAGGTCAGAACTGGGGATGTTTACTAATGATTGCACAATATTCAGCACCATTCACGATTCCTCAGGTACTGAAGCAGTCCATGTCCAAATGCAGCAAGAGCCGGACAATATCCAGGCTTGGGCTGACAACTGGCAAGTAACATTCGCACCACACAAGTGTCAGGCAATGACCATCTCCAACAAGAGAGAATCTAACCATCACCCCTTTACATTCAATGGCATTACCATCACTGAATCCCTCACAATCAACATCCTGGGGGGTTACCATTGCCCAGAAACTGAACTGGACTAGCCATATAAATACTGTGGCTACAAGAGCAGGTCAGAGACTTGGAATTCTGTGGCAAGCAACTCACCTCCTGACTCCCCAAAGCCTGTCCACCATCCACAAGACACAAGTCAGGAGTGCGATGGAATACTCCCCACTTGCCTGGATGAGTGCTGCTCCAGCAATACTCAAGAAGCTTAACACCGTCCAGGACAAAGCAGCCCGCTTGATTGGCACCACATCCACAAACATTCACACCATCCACCAGCGACGCACAGTGACAGCAGTATGTACTGTCCACAAGATGCACTCAAGATGCAACTCAACAAGGCTCCTTCGACAGCACCTTCCAAACCCACAATCTCTACCATCCAGGACAAGGGCAGCAGATGCAGATGAACACCACTTCCTGGAAGTTCCCCTCCAAGCCACACACCATCCTGACTTGGAAATATATCGCCATTCCTTCACTGTCGCTGGGTCAAAATCCTGCAACTCCCCTACACCACATGGACTGCAGAGATTCAAGAAGGCAGCTCACTATCACCTTCTCAAGGTCAATTTGGGATGGGCAATAAAAGCTGGCCCAGCCAGAGATGCCCTCATCCCATGAATGAACACAAAGAAGTTTATTCTGTTTACTTGCAAACTGCGTGTTGTAACATAATAAAGGACTGTCTCTCTTTTGACTCAAGCAATTTCATAGAAGATACAGAAATATGTTTCTGACATGAGCCACACAGCACTGAACCTCAGGCAGATCATTTACAAATAAAATGATTTAGTTGAGGCATAAGAAAATCACTGAGTTTCTGAACAGCACATTACCTAAATAAATAAATGGGAATTAGTCTAGAAAAGCTACATGCTTTTAGAAAGTGACTTTCAGTAGTTTGGCCCAAAACATCTGTTTCTTCTGCCACATCCAACACAACTACCCTCACTCCCTTCCACCTGCAAGGAACCTCCTCCTAGCTCTCTCACTATCAATAGACTCCCTTCAGTGTCTCCGGACTTGGAAGAATTGATTTTACATCCCTAGTTTAAAAAGAAGTATAAAGTCAAAGTAAGTACTGATTAGGAAACTCAAGCTTAGGCTTTAAAAGGCATAAAGGTTTCGGGATGAATGGGGAGGGGGATCAGTGGCAGGAGTTTTACTGCTTGGGTCCTGGGAAATGAGGGAATTGGAATAGACACAATCTCTATTTGAACACAGGATACAGGGTGGGAGAGTGTACAGGACAATATGAGACCAAGAGAAATAAAAGCCAATAAACTAGAATATCAGTAAAATGCAGTAAGGTTGCAGTTGGAGACGAATCTACAGAAGGATGGATTACTAGCAGCAGGAGCTGAACCCAAGTCCAGGCTCCTGACACCAAGGGTAACATCCACCTGCTCGACTGCGGTTTAAATGTCGGCTAAACTCCAATCGCTTTCAAAGGGCGGATCCCTTTAACAGCAGGTCGATGACGTCACCCGGGCTGAGTCACAAAGAGTCACATGACGGCGGTGCCACCAGAGCCGCCTGTGGTCAGAGCGGGGACAGCCACCAGGGCTGCCGGGGAACGCCAGCACCACCCATGGCCACACCGTGAATGGCAGCAGCTTCCCAGAGCCTGGACGAGGGGCGCCCGGCGCCATTGCCAGAGACTCGGGCAGTCCCGACTAATCGGTACACAGGCTTCAAAGGCCAAATCCAGCAGGTCCTGGGCTGGAAGAAAGGGACAAAGCAACAGGCAACAGCAGGAGAATCACGGTCAGAGCAGGGCACCCAGTCTGTCCTTGGTAAGGGTGTTGGGTCAGAGCAGGGCACCCAGTCTGTCCTTGGTAAGGGTGTTGGGTCAGAGCAGGGCACCCAGTCTGTCCTTGGTAAGGGTGTTGGGTCAGAGCAGGGCACCCAGTCTGTCCTTGGTAAGGGTGTTGGGTCAGAGCAGGGCACCCAGTCTGTCCTTGGTAAGGGTGTTGGGTCAGAGCAGGGCACCCAGTCTGTCCTTGGTAAGGGTGTTGGGTCAGAGCAGGGCACCCAGTCTGTCCTTGGTAAAGGTGTTGGGTCAGAGCAGGGCACCCAGTCTGTCCTTGGTAAGGGTGTTGGGTCAGAGCAGGGCACCCAGTCTGTCCTTGGTAAGGGTGTTGGGTCAGAGCAGGGCACCCAATCTGTCCTTGGTAAGGGTGTTGGGTCAGAGCAGGACACCCAGTCTGTCCTTGGTAAGGGTGTTGGGTCAGAGCAGGGCACCCAGTCTGTCCTTGGTAAGGGTGTTGGGTCAGAGCAGGGCACCCAGTCTGTCTTTGGTAAGGGTGTTGGGTCAGAGCAGGGCACCCAGTCTGTCCTTGGTAAGGGTGTTGGGTCAGAGCAGGGCACCCAGTCTGTCCTTGGTAAGGGTGTTGGGTCAGAGCAGGACACCCAGTCTGTCCTTGGTAAGGGTGTTGGGTCAGAGCAGGGCACCCAGTCTATCCTTGGTAAGGGTGTTGGGTCAGAGCAGGGCACCCAATCTGTCCTTGGTAAGGGTGTTGGGTCAGAGCAGGACACGCAGTCTGTCTTTGGTAAGGGTGTTGGGTCAGAGCAGGGCACCCAGTCTGTCCTTGGTAAGGGTGTTTGGTCAGAGCAGGGCACCCAGTCTGTCCTTGGTAAGGGTGTTGGGTCAGAGCAGGGCACCCAGTCTGTTCTGGGTGAGATGAGATTAGATCAGTCTAATATCCCAGGTAATGTCACTGGCTTACGGCAGGGCACCCGGTCTATTCTGTTTAAGACTGGATTACAACAGGCCACCCAACCTGTCCCAGGTAGGGGTGCTGGGCTAGAAAAGGGTATTCAACTTTCCCTGGGTAAAACTCCAAGATCAGAGATGAGCAGTCAGCCAGTGACCACTGGTGATTCAAAATCTGAACAAAAAGTCCAACCAATGATTTTGAATTTTGATTCAGAACCAATATATCAGCAGGGTTCAGATTCCAGATCAGAAAAGACAACTCCTGATCTGGATTGGAGCAACAGATCAAAGCAGTGTAGCCAGTGTACAATGGGAGAGGGAGCTGGATTTGAGCAGGGCACCCAGTCTGTAATGGGCGAGGGTGCTCATTCAGGGCGCATCACCCAGTCTGTCCTCACTAAAGGTACTATGTCAGAACAAAGCAGCCAATTTGTACTGAAGCAGGCTGTTAGGTCAGAGAAGGGCACCCAGCCGTTTGGTAGTTGCAGTTCAGGATCAGAACAGCTGATTCAGTTTGTTGCTGGTGATCTGAAAGCAGAAAAAGACATTCAATCTGTCCTGGGTAAGGGCAGAGGGTCTGAGCAGTGGGTCCAGCCTGTCCTGGGTAAGGGCAGAGGGTCTGAGCAGAGGGTCCAGCCTGTTCTGGGTGAGACTAGGGGGTCTGAGCAGAGGGTCCAGCCTGTCCTGGGTGAGGGCAGAGGGTCTGAGCAGCAGGTGCAGCTGGTGATGGGTCTGACTCTGGCACCCAATCCAAGGACTGAGAACGTTGTGGATTTGAAGCTGGAGTCAGACGAAGAGGCACAGCCAGTTGTAGGGACAAAGTCTCAATCAGTACAACACATACAGTCAGCTGTTGATCGAGGCACACGGTCCAAGCAGCGGATCAGGCCGGCTGTACTTCAGGATGTGAGATCAACACAACATATGCAATCTCTCCTGCCCTGGGAGGAGAGGTCAGAACAGTGCATTCATCTCCCTTTGTGTGTGAACAGGATCAGCAAGCAGCAGAAGGAGCCTCTTAAATGCCAGGATGTAGAATTAGAGCCTTGGGTGCAGCCTGCACTCGCTGAGAACGCAGGGCTAGAACGACAAGTCTTCATTAGTCTCACTCGAAACCTGAGCTACATCTCAGGCCTGTATGATACCGTCCGCCTGGCCGATGGGTTTGGCCCACTGCATGACCAGCACCGGTCACCAGATGGAGCGCACCTTGGTGACCGGTGCTTGAAAGGGGACTTGCCACCACGGCCAACTGTGCGGAAGCGGGCAAAATCCTGCCCAGGTTCCCCAACAGAAAGACGGATGCGTAGCAGTAACACGAGAAACAGAGTGAGATTTGCTGATGCACTAGGTTTAGAGTTAACTGAAGTTCGAAGCTTTGACTCAGCAGAAGAGCCAACTGTACCTGAACATGTATTCGCTAACCTTAGTAACAGGGAGCCTATTGGACAGCTCATGTGGGTGCAGAGTTTTAAAAAGGAATTTATCAATCCCAAGGAAGATGTAAATTTTGATGAGCGATTGAACAGGCAGAAGGTGTGTCTGGAGGCAGTGACAGAGTCAGAATTGGTTATGAGTGGCACCATCCTGGTCATAAACCTGGCATATCAGAAGGAAGTGACAGTCCGTTACACCTGTAGTGATTGGAAATTTTTCACTGATGTCCCAGCCTTATTTGAAATCAGCAATGAAAACAAAACTGACCGCTTCACCTTCACACTGAATCTATCAATTCACCATGTGAAGCCTGGCTCCTGTGTCCAGTTTGCTATCAAGTACACAGTCAATGGAATGGATTTCTGGGACAACAATGACAGTAAGAATTATATGATGACCTATCAGTCTTTTCAGATCACAGTCCCCAACAACAATGACAACAGCTTGGTTATTTTCAACTGACCATTACCACTTGAGAAAACTGAGAAGGTGAAGGAGAGTACATCAGGAAAAGGCCAGCAGCCTGTAGGATCACCCCCAGCTGGGCAATAGTACACCAGGCAGCAAGAGACTGGGACATGCTTATTCCTCACAGGCAGAATTCACTTAGGAATCAAGAGGACTGTCATGTGAGTTAATCAAATGGCCCAAGCTTTCATCCCATCCTGAAACAACCCAATCAACTCAACAAAAAGAACAAATCAAGATCGACCTGCTGAAATTGGCTAGGACCTTGTGACAGCAGCAGAACATGGGTCAGCCCCAGTTCCTGCAGGAAGTGTGGCCACATTCAAGTTGATGATTGGCGTTGTTGATTCAGTTAACACCCAGCAATATTTGGTTACAGGATAAGTATGTGCAGTCTCACACAGTGACCTCGGTACTTCCATCAATACATATTCCGTTCTGCACCTTAAGGAATGGCCCTGATCTCCGGAAGGATGGTAGAAGCTTTTCTGTGCAACTGCCAAGAGAAGTTCTGCAGACTTTTTTAATGTTTGGGCAAGCTGTTATAATGAACTCTGAACTATGGCATGTTCTGATCTTGGACTGATGATTAAACTGTTAATTGACATTCAGGACTGTCACGATCATTATCATACAGGAACTATGTGTGAGACAGTGTTTCAGGGTTCTATATCTGGACTGATATGTAAATATATCCTATTTTTGATACTCCATTTCCACCAGCCTGACATTGGTTGAGGAATTCTCCATGTGCCTAATGCACAATCCCATTTGCCAGGACCTTTGCTGCACACATACATGTTCGTCACCAGCTACTAGACACTGGGAAGCTGGGGTGCTTTGTATATTATACATATATACTTTTTCAAATTAAATAAGTTATTTGCAGCTTCAAAAAGTGTTGCAACCTGGCAGGAATCCTGTTACACATGGACATTTTATTGATGGAGGGGTGGAGATTGGAAGCAAAATTAATAAATTTTTCCAAGTCCCGACGAGAGCATGAAGCGGCACCGAAGTAATCATCGATGTACCGGAGAAAAAGTTGTGGAAGGGGGCCGGAGTAGGACTGCAACAAGGAATGTTCCTGCCTCTTTATGGGGTATGTGGAACATTCCTTGTTGCAGTCCTACTCCGGCCCCCTTCCACAACTTTTTCTCCGGTACATCGATGATTACTTCGGTGCCGCTTTATGCTCTCGTCGGGACTTGGAAAAATTTATTAATTTTGCTTCCAATCTCCACCCCTCCATCATTTTCACGTGGTCCATCTCTGACACTTCCCTTCCCTTCCTTGACCTCTCTGTCTCAATCTCTGGTGATAGACTGTCCACCAATATCCATTACAAACCCACCGACTCCCACAGCTATCTCGACTACAGCTCCTCACACCCCGCTTCCTGTAAGGACTCCATCCCATTCTCCCAGTTCCTTCGCCTTCGTCGCATCTGTTCCGATGATGCTACCTTCAAAAACGGTTCCTCTGACATGTCTTCCTTCTTCCTTAACCGAGGTTTTCCACCCACGGTCGTTGACAGGGCCCTCAACCGTGTCCGGCCCATCTCCCGCGCATCAGCCCTCACGCCTCCTCCTCCCTCCCAGAAACATGATAGGGTCCCCCTTGTCCTCACTTATCACCCTACCAGCCTCCGCATTCAAAGGATCATCCTCCGCCATTTCCGCCAACTCCAGCATGATGCCACCACCAAACACATCTTCCCTTCACCCCCCTTATCGGCATTCCGTAGGGATCGCTCCCTCCGGGACACCCTGGTCCACTCCTCCATCACCCCCTACTCCTCAACCCCCTCCTATGGCACCACCCCATGCCCACGCAAAAGATGTAATACCTGCCCCTTCACTTCCTCTCTCCTCACTGTCCAAGGGCCCAAACATTCCTTTCAAGTGAAGCAGCATTTCACTTGCATTTCCCCCAACTTAGTCTACTGCGTTCGTTGCTCCCAATGTGGTCTCCTCTACATTGGAGAGACCAAACGTAAACTGGGCGACTGCTTTGCAGAACACCTGCGGTCTGTCTGCAAACCTCCCTGTCGCTTGCCATTTTAACACTCCACCCTGCTCTCTTGCCCACATGTCTGTCCTTGGCTTGCTGCACTGTTCCAGTGAAGCCCAACGCAAACTGGAGGAACAACACCTCATCTTCCGACTAGGCACCTTACAGCCTTCCGGTCTGAATATTGAGTTCAACAACTTTAGGTCGTGAGCTCCCTCCCCCATCCCCACCCCCTTTCTGTTTCCCCCTTTTTCCCCCCCTTTTTTTTCCCTATAAATTATATAGATTTTTCTTTTCCCACCTATTTCCATTATTTTTAAATATTTTAAAATCTTTTATGCTCTCCCCACCCCCACTAGAGCTGTACCTTGAGTGCCCTACCATCCATTCTTAATTAGCACATTCGTTTAGATAATATCACCATATCACCAACTTTAACTTTAACACCTATGTGTTCTTTTGTACCATTGTCGCTGACATCTTTTGATGATCTGCTTCTATCACTGCTTGTTTGTCTACACAAGCATCTCTCTCTCTCCCTATCTCTCCGCCCCACACACACACCTTAAACCAGCTTATATTTCAACTCTTTCTTGGACTCGAAATCAAGTTCTGTCGAAGGGTCATGAGGACTCGAAACGTCAACTCTTTTCTTCTCCGCCGATGCTGCCAGACCTGCTGAGTTTTTCCAGGTAATTCTGTTTTATGTTAAACTGAGGCCTGGACGACCTACTCAGGGGGATGTTGCCATCACTATTTAAGAACATAAATAGAAGTAGTGGACCAATCAGCCCCTTGAGCCTGCTGCCCTATTTACTAGGATGATAGCTGCTCCATTGCCTTAGTTTATTTTCTACAGTAAAACAGTAACTACACTTCAAAAGTAATTCGTTATCTGTAAAGTGCTTGGAGACAGCCAGTGGTTGTGAAAGTTGCTATATTTCTTATTTCTTAAATTCACTTTCTCGCCTGCTCCCCATACTCTTTGATTCCCTGAGAAACCAAAAATCTGTCTGTTCCAGCCATATTCAATGATGGAGCATCCACAACCCTCTGGAGTAGAGAATTCCAAAGATTCACAGCCCTTAGGGTGAAATAATTTCTCCTAATTTCAGTCCTAAATGATGGCCCCTTATCCTGAAACTTTTGTTTTATTCATTCTTAGGATGTGGTTTTTGCTGGCTGGGCCAGCATTTATTGCCCATTCCTAATTGCCCTTGAGAAGGTGGTGGTGAGCTGCTTTCTTGAACCGCTAGTCCATGTGGTGTAGATACACCCACAGTGCTGTTAGGAAGGGAGATCCAGGATTTTGACCCAGCGACAGTGAAGGAATGGCAATATATTTCCAAGTCAGGATGGTGAGTGTTCCCATCTATCTGCTGCCCTTGTCCTTCTAGATGATAGCGGGCGTGGGTTTGGAAGGTGCTGTCTAAGGAGCCTTGGTGAATTCCTGCAGTGCATCTTGTAGAAGGTACACACAGCTGCTACTGTGCATCAGTGGTGGGTGGAGTGAATGTTTTGTGGATGAGGTGCCAATCAAGCAGCTGCTTTGTCCCGAATGGCGTCAAGCTTCTGTAGTTGGAACTGTATTCATCCAGGGAAGCAGAGAGTATTCATCACACTCCTGATTTGTGCCTTGTAGATGGTGGACAGGCTTTGGGGAGTCAGGAGGCAAGTTACTCGCTGTAAGATTCCCAGCTTCTTGTATTTATATGGCGAGTCCAATTCAGTTTATGGTCAATGGTAACCCCCAGGATGTTGATAGTGGGGGATTCAGCGATGGTAATGCCATTGAATGTCAAGGGGCGGTGGTTAGATTCTGTCTTGTTGGAGATGGTTATTGCCTGGCACTTGTGTGGCGTGAATGTTACTTGCCACATGTCAGCCCAAGCCTGGATATTGTCCAGGTCTTGCTGCATTTGGACATGGACTGCTTTAGTATCTGAGCATTCACAAATGCTGCTGAACATTGTGCAATCATGAGCGAACATCCCCAGTTCTGACCTTATGATGGAAGGAAGGACATTGATGAAGCAGCTGAAGATGGTTGGGCCAAGGACACTACCCTGAGGAACTCCTGCAGTGATGTCCTGGAGCTGAGATGATTGACCTTCAACAATCACAACCATCTTCCTTTGTGCTGGGTGTGACTCCAACCAGTAGAGAGTTTTGCCCCTGTTTCCCATTGACTCCAGTTTTGATAGGGCTCCTTGATGCCACACTCGGTCAAATGCTGCCTTGATGTCAAGGGCAGTCACTCTCACCTCACCTCGGGAGTTCAGCTCTTTTGTCCATGTTTGAACCAAGGCTGTAATGAGGTCAGGAGCTGAGTGGCCCTGGTGGAACCCAAACTGGGCGTCAGTGAGTAGGTTATTGCTCAGGAAGTGCCGCTTGATAGCACTGTTGATGACTCCTTGCATCACTTTACTGATGATCAATAGAAGACTGATGGGGTGGGAATTGGCCAGTTGGATTTGTCCTCATTTTTGTGTAGAGGACATACTGGGTAATTTTCCACATAGCTGGGTAGATGCCAGTGCTGTAGCTGTACTGGAACAGCTTGGCTAGGGGCACAAAAAGTGCTGGAGCACAAGTGTTCAGTACTATTGCTGGAATGTTGTCAGGGCCCAGAGCCTTTGCAGTATCCAATGCCTTCAGCCTTTTCTTGGTACCACATGGAGTGAATCAAATTAGCTGAAGTCTGGCATTTGTGATGCTGGGGACCTCTGAAGTAGGCCAAGATGGATCATCCATTGACATTTATGGCTGAAAATTGTAATTCTTCAGCCTTATCTAACGCGCTGATGTGCTGGGCTCACCCATCATTGAGGATGGGGATATTTGTGGAGTCTCCTCCTGCAGTGAGTGTTCACTTGTCCACCACCATTCATGACTGGATGTGGCAGGACTGCACGGCTTAGATCTGACCAGTTTGTTGTGTGATTGCTTAGCTCTGTCTATCACTTGCTGCTTATTGCTGCGTGTCAATCGGGACTCGTCACTGCGTGTGGATCGGGCCAGGTCACTGAATGTGGATCGGGAATGGTCACTGAATGTGGATCAGGACAGATCACTGAATGTGGATTGGGACAGGTCCCTACATGCGGATCGGGACAGGTCACTGCGTGTGGATCGGGACAGGTCACTGTGTGCGGATCGGGACAGGTCACAATGTGGATCGGGACAGGTCACTGTGTGGATCGGGACAGGTCACTGCGTGTGGATCGGGACAGGTCACTGCATGTCAATCAGGACACGACACTGTGTGTCAGTCGGGACAGGTAACTGCGTGTCAATCGGGACAGGTCTCTGCATGGATCGGGACAGTTCATTGCACGTGGATCAGGCTAAGTCACTGCATGCAGTTCAGGACAGGTCACTGCGTGTGTATTGGGACAGGTCACTGCGTGTGTATTGGGACATGTCACTGCATTTGGTTCAGGACAGGTCGTCACTGTGGATCTGGGCAGGTCATTGTGTCTGGAAGTGGACAGGTCAAAGCGTGTGGATCGGGACAGGTCATTGCATGTCAATCGGGGCAGGTCATTGCGTCTGGAAGTCGACAGTTCAATGCGTGTCGATCGGGACACGTCAATGCATGTGGATTGGGACGTGACATTGCGTATGGATTGGGACAGGTCACTGTATGTGGATCGGGACAGGTCACTGTGTGCGGATCGGGACAGGTCACTGCGTGTGGATCAGGAAAGGTCACTGCATATGGATCTGAACAGGTTACAGCAAGTAGATCAGGACAGGTCACTGCATTTGGATCTGAAGAGGTTACTGCAAGTAGATCAGGACAGGTCACTGCATGTGGATCGGGACAGGTCACTGCGTGTGGTTCGGGACAGGTCACTGCGTGTGGATCAGGACAGGGCACTGCATATGGATCTGAACAGGTTACTGCAAGTAGATCAGGACAGGTCACTGCATGTGGATCGGGACAGGTCACTGCGTGTGGTTCGGGACAGGTCACTGTGTGTGGATCAGGACAGGGCACTGCATATGGATCTGAACAGGTCACTGTGTGTGGATCAGGATAGGTCACTGCATTTGGATCTGAACAGGTTACTGCAAGTGGATCGGGACAAGTCACTGCGTGTGGTTCAGGATGGGTCACTGTGTGTGGATATGGACAGGTTGCAGCATGTGGAAAAGGTCATTTCACTGCGTGTGGATTGGGACAGTTCACTGCATGTGTATCAGCACAGGTCACTGCATTTGGAACGAGACATGTCACTGCGTTAGGATCGGGACAGGTCACTGCATATGGAACGGGACAGATCACTACGTGTGGAGCGGGACAGGTCATGGATTGTGGATTGGGACAGGTCATTGCATGTGGAAGTGGACAGCTCACTGCATGTGGATTGGGACAGGTCACTGCGTGTGGATCTGGACTGGTCACTGCGTGTGGATCGGGACAGGGCACTGCATGTGGATCAGGAGAGGTCACTACATGTGGATCGGGAGAGGTCACTGCATGTGGATCGGAACAGGTGGCTGCATGTGAATCTGAACAGGTCATTGTGTGTAGATTGGGAGAGGTCACTGCATGTCAATCGGGTCAGGTCACTGCATGTGGATCTGGACAGGTCACTGTGTGTGGATCGGGACAGGTCACTGCATTTGGATCGGAACAGGTTACCGCGTGTGGATCGGGACAAGTCACTGCATGCGGTTCAGGACAGGTCACTGCATGTGGATCGGGACATATCACTACCTGTGGATCGCGACAGGCCACTACGTGTGGATCGGGACAGGTCACTGTGTGTCAATCGGGACACGTCACTGCATGTGGATTGGCACAGGTCACTGCATGTGGAACAGGACAGGACACTGCATTTGGATCAGGACATGTCACCAAGTGTGGATCTGGACAGATCACTGCATGTGAATCAGGACACACCACAGCATGTGGATCGGGACATGACAATGCGTGTAGATCGGGACGTGACACTGTGTGTGAATCGGGACATGACACTGCCTGTGGATCGGTACAGATCACTACGTGTTGAATGGGACAGGTTACTACGTGTGGAGTGGGACAGGTCATGGCCTGTAGAATGGGACAGGTCACTGCGTGTGGATCAGGCAGGTCACTGCTTGTCGATTGGGACAGTTACCTGCGTGTGGAGCGGGACAGGTCACTATGTGTGGAACAGGACTGGACACATCCTGTGGATCGGGACAGGTCAATGCGTGTCAATCGGGACATTTCACTGCATGTCAGTCAGGACAGGTCAATACATGTCAATCGGGACATTTCACTGCATGTCGATCGGGACAGATCACTTACTGTGGATCAGGACAGGCCACTGCATGTGGAGCCAGACAGGTCACTGCGTTTGTTTTGGGACAGGAAAGTGCGTTTGGATCGGGACAAGTCACCACGTGTGGATCTGGACAGGTCACTGCATGTCGATCGGGACAGGTCACTGCATATGGAAGTGGACAGGTCAATGCATGTAGACAGGGACAGATCACTCCGTAAGGATCAGCACAGGTCACGGCTTGTGGATCGGCACAGGTCACTGCGTGTGGATCGGGACGTGTCACTGTGTGTGGATCGGACTGGTCACTAAATGTGGAGCAGGACAGGACATGGCCTGTGGAACGAGACAGTTCACTTCGTGTGGATCCGGACAGGTCACTGCGAATCGATCGGGACAGTTCCCTACCTGTGGAGTTGGAGAGGTCACTATGTGTGGAACAGGACAGAACATTTCCTGTGGATCGGGACAGGTCACTGCATGTCAATCGGGAGACATCACTGCATGTCAGTCAGAACAGTTCACTGCGTGTCGATTGGGTTAAGTCAATGCATGTCAATCGGAACCGTTCATTGCATGTGGATCGAGCCAAGTCACTGTGTGCAGTTCAGGACAGGTCACTACGTGTGGATTGGGACACGTCACTGCGTATGGAGGTGGACAGTTCACTGCGTTTGGGAGTGGTCAGTTCACTGCATGTCAATCAGGACAGGTCACTACATGTCAATCGGGCGGGTCACTGTGTTTCGAACGGGACAGGTCATGGACTGTGGAACGGGACTGGTCACTATGTGTGGAACAAGACTGGTCACTTCCTGTGGATCAGGACAGGTCACTGCGTGTGGAATGGGACAGATTACTGTGGATGGATTGGGTCAGGTCACTGGGTGTGGTTTGGGACAGGACACAGCGTCTAGAAATGGAAATGTCAGTGTGTGTGGATCGTGACAATTAACTGTGTTTGGATTGGGTCAGGTCTAGGCGTGTGTATTAGGACAGATCACTGCATGTCCATTGAGACAGGTCACTGCATGTTGATCAGGACAGGTCACTGCTTGTGGTCCAGGACAGATTACCGCTTGTCAATTGGGACAGGTGCTTATCGGGATGATCCACTGCGTGTGGATCGGGACAGTTCACTGCGTGTGGAACGGGACAGGTCACTGTGTGTGGATTGGGACAGGTCAATAAGTGTGGAGCGGGACATCTCATAGCCTGTGGAACTGGACATGTCACTGCATGTAGAGTGGGACTGATCGCTACATGTGGAAAAGGACAGGTCACTTCCTGTGGATTGGGAGAGGTCACTGTGTGTCAATCGGGTCAGGTCACTGCGTGTCGATTGGGACAAGTCATTACATGTGGATCTGAACAGGTTACTGCAAGTGCATCGGGACAAGTCACTGCATGTGGTTCAGGAAAGGTCGCTGCATGTGGAAGTGGTCAGATCACTGCGTGTGGATCGGGAGAGGTCACTGTGTGTCAATCGGGTCAGGTCACTGCGTGTCGATCGGGACAAGTCATTGCATGTGGATCGGAACAGTTCACTGCATTTGGATCTGAACAAGTTACTGCAAGTGGATCGGGACAAGTCACTGCATGCGGTTCAGGACAGGTCACTGCGTGTGGATTGGGACAGCTCATTGCATGTGGATTGGGACGGGTCACTGCGTGTGGATCGAGGCACGTTGCTGCATCTGCATCGGGACATGTCACTGCGTGTGGATCGGGTCACGTATTGCATGTGGATCTGGACAGGTTGCAGCATGTGGAAAAGGACATGTCACTGCGTGTGGATCAGGACAGTTCACTGCGTGTGTATCAGCACAGGTCACTGCGTTTGGATCGGGACAGGTCACTGCATGTGGATCAGTACAGGTCACTGCGTTTGGATCGAGACAGATCACTGCATGTGGATTGGGACCGGTCACTGTATGTGGATATGGACAGGTTGCAGCATGTGGAAAAGGACATGTCACTGCGTGTGGATCGGGAAACTTCACTGTGGGTGTATCATCGCAGGTCACTGCGTTTGGATCGAGACACGTTAGGATTGGGACAGGCCATTGCGTGTGGATTGGGATGGGTCACTGCATGTGGAACGGGTCAGATCATGGTCTGTGGATCGGGACAGGTCACTGTGTGTCGATTGAGACAGGTCACTGCGTGTGGATCTGGACAGGTCACTGCGTGTTAATCGGGACAGGTCACTGCGTGTCGATCAGGACAGATCAGTGCGTGTCGATTGGGACAGGTCACTGCGTGTGGATAAGGACAGGTCACTGCGTGTTGATTGGGAAAGTTCACTCACTGAGTGTGGAAGTGGAAATGTCACTGTGCTTGGATAGGGACAGGTCACTGTGTGTGGATTGAGACACGTTACTGCGTGTGGATCGGGACATGTCACTGCGTGTGAATCAGGACAGGTCACTGCGTGCAGATCAGGACAGGTCACTGCGTGCGGATCGGGACAGGCCCCTAAATGTGGATCTGGACAGGTCATGGCCTGTGGCGTGGGACAGGTGACTGCGTGTCAGTCGGGACAGGTCACTGTGTGTCAGTTGGGAAAGTTCCCTGCGTGTGGAGTGGGTGAGATCACCATGAGTGACACAGTACAGGACATTTCCTGTGGATCGAGACAGGTCACTGTGTCAGTCGGGACAGGTCACTGCGTGTGTATCAGGACAGGTCACGGCGTGTGGATCGGGACAAGTCACTGCGTGTGAATCTGGACAGGTCACTGCGTGTGGATCGGAACAGGGCACTGCATGTGGATCTGGACAGGTCACTGCATGTGGATCGGAACAGGTCACTGCATGTGAATCTGGACATGTCACTGCATGTAGAGTGGGACATGTCACTGCGTGTGGATCGGGACAGGTCACTGCATGTGGATCGCGACAGATCACTGTGTGTGGATCGGAACAGGTCACTGCGTGTGGATCGGGACAGGTCACTACATGTGGAATGGGACAGGTCACTGCGTGTGGATTGGGACAGGTCACTGTGTGTGGATCAGGACAGGTCACTGTGTGTGGATCGGGACAGGTCACTGCATGTGGATCGGAACAGGTCACTACATGTGGATTGGGACAGGTCACCGTGTGGATCGGGATAAGTCACTGCATGTGGATCGGGACAGGTCACTGTGTGTGGATCGGGACAGGTCACTGTGTGTGGATCGGAACAGGTCACTACGTGTGGATCGGGACAGGTCACTACATGTGGAGTGGGACAGGTCACTGCATGTGGAGTGGGACAGGTCATGGCCTGTGGATTGGGACAGGTCACGGTGTGTGGATCGGAACAGGTCACTACATGTGGATCGGGACAGGTCACTACATGTGGAGTGGGACAGGTCACTGCATGTGGAGTGGGACAGGTCATGGCCTGTGGATTGGGACAGCTCACTGTGTGTGGATCGGGACAGGTCACTGTGTGTCGATCGGGACAGTTCCGTACATGTGGAGTGGGTGAGGTCACCATGAGTGAAACAGGACAGGACATTTCCTGTGGATCGGGACAGGTCACTGTGTGTCAGCCGGGACATGTCACTGTGTGTCAGTCGGGCAGGTCAAGGCGTGTCAGTCGCGACAGGTCACGGCGTGTCAGCCGGGACAGGTCACGGCATGTCAGTCGGGACAGGTCACGACGTGTCAGTCGGGACAAGTCATTGTGTGTCATTCGGGCAGGTCACTGTGTGTCAATCAGGACAGGTCATTGTGTGTCAGTCGGGCAGGTCACTGTGTGTCAATCAGGACAGGTCACTGTGTGTCAGTCGGGCAGGTCACTGTGTGTTAGTCGGGCAGGTCACTGCGTGTGTATTGGGAGATGTCACTACGTGTGGATTGGGACAGGTCACTACGTTTGGTTCAGGACATGTCACTGCATATTGATCGGGACAGGTCACTGAATATGGATAGGGACAGGTCACTGCATATGGATAGGAACAGGTCAATAAGTGTCAATCGGGCCAGGTCACTACGTGTTGAAAGGGACAGGTCATGGACTGTGGAATGGGACAAGTCACTATGTGTGGAGTGGGACAGGTCATGGCCTGTGGATCTGGACAGGTCACTGCATGTGGATCGGGACAGGTCACTGCGTGTCAATCAGGACAGGTCACTGTGTGTCATTCGGGACAGGTAACTGCGTATCGATTGGGACAGGTCTCTGCATGGATCGAGACAGTTCATTGCACGTGGATCAGGCCAAGTCACTGCGTGCAGTTCAGGACAGGTCACTGCGTGTGTATTGGGACATGTCACTGCGTCTGGTTCAGGACAGGTCATCACTGTTAATCTGGACAGGTCATTGCATGTCAATCGGGGCAGGTCATTGCGTCTGGAAGTGGACAGTTCAATGCGTGTGGATCGGGACAGGTCACTGCTTGTGGAACGGTTCAGGTCACTGTGTGTGGATCAGGACACGTCACCAAGTGTGGATCTGGACAGGTCGCTGCTTGTGAATCGGGACACGTCAATGCATGTGGATCGGGATGTGACATTGCGGGTGGATCGGGACAGGTCACTGTGTGCGGATTGGGACAGGTCACTGCGTGTGGATCGGGACAGGTCACTGTATGCGGATCGGGATGGGTCACTGCGTGTGAATCAGGACAGGGCACTGCAAATGGATCTGAACAGGTTACTGCAAGTGGATCAGGACAGGTCACTGCATGAGATTCAGGACAGGTCACTGCATGTGGATCGGGACGGGTCACTGCGTGTGAATCGGGACGGGTCACTGCATGTGGATATGGACAGGTTGCAGCATGTGGAAAAGGACATGTCACTGCGTGTGGATCGGGACAGTTCACTGCATGTGTATCAGCACAGGTCACTGCATTTGGATTGAGACATGTCACTGCATTAGGATCGGGACAGGTCACTGCGTATGGACCGGGACAGATCACTATGTGTGGAGCGGGACAGGTCATGGATTGTGGATTGGGACAGGTCATTGTGTGTGGAAGTGGACAGCTCACTGCATGTGGATTGGGACAGGTCACTGCGTGTGGATCGGCACTGGTCACTGCATGTGGTACGGGACAGGACACTGCGTTTGGATCGGGACTGGTCACTGCGAGTGGATCGGGACAGGTCGCTACGTGTGGAACGGGTCTGGTCACTGCGTGTCAGTCGGGACAGGTCACTGTGAGTCTAGAGGGACAGGTCAATGCATGTCGATCGGGAGAGTTCTCTGCATGTGGAGTGGGTGAGGTCACCATGAGTGACACTGGAAAGGACATTTCATGTGGATCGGGAGAGGACACGGAGTGTCAGTCGGGGCAGGTCACTGCGTGTGGTTCGGGACAGGTCACTGCATGTCAATCGGGACATGTCACTACCTGTGGATCAGGACAGGTCACCACGTGTGGATCAGGACAGGTCACTGCGTGTGGATAGGGACAGGTCAATACGTGTCGATCGGGACAGGTCACTTCGTTTGGTTCAGGACAGGTCACTGCGTTTGGATCAGGACAGGTCACCACGTGTGGATCAGGACAGGTCACTGCATGTGGATAGGGACAGGTCATGGCCTGTGGACTGGGAGGAGTCACCACGTGTGGAGTGGGACAGGTACTGCGTGTCGATCGGGACAGTTCCGTACATGTGGAGTGGGTGAGGTCACCATGAGTGAAACAGGACAGGACATTTCCTGTGGATCGGGACAGGTCACTGTGTGTCAGTCGGGCGGGTCACGGCGTGTCAGTCGGGACAGGTCACTGTGTGTCAGTCGGGACAGGTCACTGTGTGTCAGCCGGGCAGGTCACTGTGCGTCAGTCGGGCAGGTCATGGCGTGTCAGTCGCAACAGGTCACGGCGTGTCAGTCGGGACAGGTCACGACGTTTTAGTCGGGACAGGTCATTGTGTGTCAGTCGTCAGGTCACTGTGTGTTAGTCGGGCAGGTCACTGCGTGTGTATTGGGAGATGTGTGGATTGGGACAGGTCACTATGTTTGGTTCAGGACATGTCACAGCATATTGATCGGGACAGGTCACTGCATATGGATAGGGACAGGTCACTGCATATGGATAGTGACAGGTCAATAAGTGTTAATCGGGCCAGGTCACTACGTGTCGAAAGGGACAGGTCATGGACGGTGGAATGGGACAAGTCACTATGTGTGGAGTGGGACAGGTCATGGCCTGTGGAATGGGACAGGTTACTGCATGTGGATCGGGACAGGTCAATGCATGTGGATAGGGACAGGTCATGGCCTGTGGACTGGGACAAGTCACCATGTGTGGAGTGGGACAGGTCACTGCGTGTGGAAAAGTACAGGACACTTCCTGTGGCGTGGGACAGGTGACTGCTTGTCAGTCGGGACAGGTCACTGCGTGTCAGTCAGGACAGTTCCCTGCGTGTGGAGTGGGTGAGATCACCATGAGTGACACAGTACAGGACATTTCCTGTGGATCGAGACATGTCACTGTGTCAGTCGGGACAGGTCACTGCGTATCAGGACAGGTCACCGTGTGTGGATCGGGAAAGGTCACTGCGTGTGGATCGGGACAGGCCACTGCGTTTGGTTCAGGACAGGTCACTGCGTGTGGAAGTGGACAGGTCACTGCATGTGAATCTGGACAGGTCACTGCGTGTGAATCTGGACAGGTCACTACGTGTGGATCGGGACAGGTCACTGCATGTGGATCGAACAGGTGACTGCATGTGAATCTGCACAGGTCACGGCGTGTGGATCGGGACAGGTCACTGCATGTGGAGTGGGACATGTCACTGCATGTGGATTGGGACAGGTCACTGCGTGTGGATCGGGACAGCTCACAACGTGTGGATCAGAAAAGGTCACTGCACGTGAATCTGGACAGGTCACTGTGTGTGGATCGGGACAGGTCACTGTGTGTGGATCGGGACAGGTCACTGCATGTGGATCAGGAAAGGTGACTGCATGTGGATCGGAACAGATCACTGCATGTGAATCTGGACAGGTCACTGCATGTGGATCGGGACAGGTCACTGCATGTGGAGTGGGACATGTCACTGCATGTGAATCTGGACAGGTCACTGCATGTGAATCTGGACAGGTCACTGCATGTGGATCGGAACAGGTCACTGCATGTGAATCTGGACAGGTCACTGCGTGTGGATCGGGACAGGTCGCTGCGTGTGGATCGGGACAGGTCACTACGTGTGGATCAGGACAAGTCACTGTGTGTGGATCGGGACAGGTCACTGCGTGTGGATCAGGACAGGTCACTGCATGTGGATCGGAACAGGTCACTGTGTGTGGATCAGAACATGTCACTGCGTGTGGATCAGGACAGGTCACTGCATGTGGATCGGGACAGGTCACTGCATGTGGATCGGAACAGGTCACTGCGTGTGGATCGGGACATGTCACTGCGTGTGGATCGGGACAGGTCACTGCGTGTGGATCAGAGCAGGTCACAACGTGTGGATCGGAAGAGGTCACTGCATGTGAATCTGGACAGGTCACTGTGTGTGGATCGGGACAGGTCACTGTGTGTGGATCGGGACAGGTCACTGCATGTGGAAAAGGGAAAGGTCACTGCATGTGAATCTGGACAGGTCACTGAATGTTGATCGGGACAGGTCACTGCGTGTGGAGTGGGACATGTCACTGCGTGTGGATCGGAACAGGTCACTGCGTGTTGATCGGGACAGGTCACTGCGTGTGGTTTGGGACAGGTCACTGTGTGTGGATCGAGAGAGGTCACTGTGTGTGGATCGGGACAGGTCACTGCATGTGGATCGGAACAGGTCACTGCGTGTTGATCGGGACAGGTCGCTGCATGTGAATCGGGACACGTCACTGCGTGTGGATTGGGACAGGTCACTGTGTGTGGATCGGGGCAGGTCACTGCATGTGGATCGGAACAGGTCACTGCATGTGGATCGGGACAGGTCACTGCGTGTGGATCTGAACAGGTCTCTGTGTGTGGATCAGAACATGTCACTGCGTGTGGATCGGGACAGGTCACTACGTGTCGATCGGGACAGGTCACTGTGTGTGGATCAGGACAGGTCACTGTGTGTGAATCGGGACGGGTCACTGCATGTGGATATGGACAGGTTGCAGCATGTGGAAAAGGACATGTCACTGCGTGTGGATCGGGATAGTTCACTGCATGTGTACCAGCACAGGTCACTGCATTTGGATTGAGACATGTCACTGCGTTAGGATCGGGACCGGTCACTGCGTATGGACCGGGACAGATCACTACATGTGGAGCGGGACAGGTCATGGATTGTGGATTGGGACAGGTCATTGCGTGTGGAAGTGGACAGCTCACTGCATGTGGATTGGGACAGGTCACTGCGTGTGGATCGGCACTGGTCACTGCATGTGGTACGGGACAGGACACTGCGTTTGGATCGGGACTGGTCACTGTGAGTGGATCGGGACAGGTCGCTACGTGTGGAACGGGTCTGGTCACTTCGTGTCAGTCGGGACAGGTCACTGTGAGTCTAGAGGGACAGGTCAATGCATGTCGATCGGGACAGTTCCCTGCATGTGGAGTGGGTGAGGTCACCATGAGTGACACTGGACAGGACATTTCATGTGGATCGGGAGAGGACACGGAGTGTCAGTCGGGGCAGATCACTGCGTGTGGTTCGGGACAGGTCACTGCATGTCGATTGGGACATGTCACTACCTGTGGATCAGGACAGGTCACTGCATGTGGATCGGGACATGTCACTGCGTGTGAATCGGGACACGTAACTGCGTTTGGATCAGGACATGTAACTGTGTTTGGATCAGAACAGGTCACCACGTGTGGATCAGGACAGGTCACTGCGTGTGGATAGGGACAGGTCAATACGTGTCGATCGGGACAGGTCACTTCGTTTGGTTCAGGACAGGTCACTGCGTTTGGATCAGGACAGGTCACCACGTGTGGATCAGGACAGGTCACTGCATGTGGATAGGGACAGGTCATGGCCTGTGGACTGGGAGGAGTCACCATGTGTGGAGTGGGACAGGTCATGGCCAGTGGATTGGGACAGGTCACTGCGTGTCGATCGGGACAGTTCCGTACATTTGGAGTGGGTGAGGTCACCATGAGTGAAACAGGACAGGACATTTCCTGTGGATCGGGACAGGTCACTGTGTGTCAGTCGGGTGGGTCACGGCGTGTCAGTCGGGACAGGTCACTGTGTGTCAGTCGGGACAGGTCACTGTGTGTCAGCCGGGCAGGTCACTGGTCAGTCGGGCAGGTCATGGCGTGTCAGTCGCAACAGGTCACTGCGTGTCAGCCGGGACAGGTCACGGCGTGTCAGTCGGGACAGGTCACGACGTGTCAGTCGGGACAGGTCATTGTGTGTCAGTCGGGCAGGTCACTGTGTGTTAGTCGGGCAGGTCACTGTGTGTGTATTGGGAGATGTGTGGATTGGGACAGGTCACTATGTTTGGTTCAGGACATGTCACAGCATATTGATCGGGACAGGTCACTGCATATGGATAGGGACAGGTCACTATGTGTCGAAAGGGACAGGTCATGGACGGTGGAATGGGACAAGTCACTATGTGTGGAGTGGGACAGGTCATGGCCTGTGGAATGGGACAGGTCACTGCATGTGGATCGGGACAGGTCAATGCATGTGGATAGGGACAGGTCATGGCCTGTGGACTGGGACAAGTCACCATGTGTGGAGTGGGACAGGTCATGGCCTGTGGAATGGGACAGGTCACCGCGTGTGGAAAAGTACAGGACACTTCCTGTGGCGTGGGACAGGTGACTGCTTGTCAGTCGGGACAGGTCACTGCGTGTCAGTCGGGACAGTTCCCTGCGTGTGGAGTGGGTGAGATCACCATGAGTGACACAGTACAGGACATTTACTGTGGATCGAGACAGGTCACTGTGTCAGTCGGGACAGGTCACTGCGTATCAGGACAGGTCACCGTGTGTGGATCGGGACAGGTCACTACCTGTGGATCAGGACAGGCCACTGCGTTTGGTTCAGGACAGGTCACTGCGTGTGGAAGTGGACAGGTCACTGCATGTGAAGCTGGACAGGTCACTGCGTGTGAATCTGGACAGGTCACTGCGTGTGGATCGGGACAGTTCACTGCGTGTGGATCGGGACAGGTCACTGCATGTGGATCGAACAGGTGACTGCATGTGAATCTGCACAGGTCACGGCGTGTTGATCGGGACAGGTCTCTGCATGTGGAGTGGGACATGTCACTGCATGTGGATTGGGACAAGTCACTGCGTGTGGATCGGGACAGCTCACAACGTGTGGATCAGAAAAGGTCACTGCACGTGAATCTGGACAGGTCACTGTGTGTGGATCGGGACAGGTCACTGTGTGTGGATCGGGACAGGTCACTGCATGTGGATCAGGAAAGGTGACTGCATGTGGATCGGAACAGCTCACTGCATGTGAATCTGGACGGGTCACTGCATGTGGATCGGGACAGGTCACTGCATGTGGAGTGGAACATGTCACTGCATGTGAATCTGGACAGGTCACTGCATGTGAATCTGGACAGGTCACTGCATGTGGATCGGAACAGGTCACTGCATGTGAATCTGGACAGGTCACTGCGTGTGGATCGGGACAGGTCGCTGCGTGTGGATCGGGACAGGTCACTACGTGTGGATCGGGACAGGTCACTGTGTGTGGATCGGGACAGGTCTCTGCATGTGAAAAAGGGACAGGTCACTGCATGTGATTCTGGACAGGTCACTGCATGTCGATCGGGACAGGTCACTGCATGTGGAGTGGGACATGTCACTGTGTGTGGATCGGAACAGGTCACTGCGTGTGGATCGGGACAGGTCGCTGCATGTGGATTGGGACAGGTCACTGCATGTGGATCGGAACAGGTCACTGCGTGTGGATCGGGACAGGTCACTACATGTGGATCGGGACAGGTCACTGTGTGTGGATCGGGACAGGTCACTGTGTGTGGATTGGGACAGGTCACTGCATGTGGATCGGAACAGTTCACTGTGTGTGGATCGGGACAGGTCATTGAGTGTGGATCTGAACAGGTCTCTGTGTGTGGATCAGAACATGTCACTGCGTGTGGATCGGGACAGGTCACTGCATGTGGATCGGGACAGGTCACTGCATGTGGATCGGAAAAGGTCACTGGGTGTGGATCGGGACAGGTCACTGCGTGTGGATCGGGACAGGTCACTGCATGTGGATCGGGACATGTCACTGCGTGTGGATCAGCACAGGTCACTGCGTGTGGATCGGGACAGGTCACTGTGTGTGGATTGGAACAGGTCACTGCGTGTGGATCGGGACACGTCACTACATGTGGATCAGGACAGGTCACTGCATGTGGAGTGGGACAGGTCATGGCCTGTGGATTGGGACAGGTCACTGCATGTGGATCGGGACAGGTCACTGCATGTGGATCAGGACAGGTCACTGCATGTGGATCGGGACAGGTCATGGCCTGTGGATCGGAACAGTTCACTGCGTGTGGATCGGGACAGGTCACTGCATGTCAATCAGGACAGTTCCGTACATGTGGAGTGGGTGAGGTCACCATGAGTGACACAGGACAGGACATTTCCTGTGGATCAGGACAGGTCACTATGTGTCAGTCGGGCAGGTCACTGTGTGTCAGTCGGGACAGGTCACTGTGTGTCAGTCGGCCAGGTTGCTGTGTGTCAGTCGAGCAGGTCACCACGTGTCAGTCGGGACAGGTCACGGCGTGTCAATCGGGACAGGTCATGGCGTGTGGATCGGGACAGGTCATTGTGTATCAGTCAGGCAGGTCACTGTGTGTCAGTCCGGCAGGTCACTGTGTGTCAGTCGGGCAGGTCACTGCGTGTGTATCGGGAGATGTCATTACGTGTGGATTGGGACAGTTCACTACGTTTGGTTCAGGAGAGATCACTATGTGTGGATCGGGACAGGTCACTGCATGTGGATAGGGACAGGTCACTGCATAAGCATAGGGCCAGGTCACTACGTGTCGAAAGGGACAGGTCATGGCCTGTGGAATGGGACAAGTCACCATGTGTAGAGTGGGACAGGTCATGGCCTGTGGAATGGGACAGGTCACTGTGTGTGGAAAAGTATAGGACACTTCCTGTGGCATGGGACAGGTGACTGCGTGTCAGTCGGGACAGGTCACTGCGTGTGGATCGGGACAGTTCCCTGCATGTGGAGTGGGTGAGATCAGCATGAGTGACACAGTACAAGACATTTCCTGTGGATCGAGACATGTCACTGTGTCAGTCGGGACAGGGCACTGTGTGTGGATCGGGACAGGGCACTACCTGTGGATCGGGACAAGCCACTGCGTTTGGTTCAGGACAGGTCACTGCGTGTGGAAGTGGACAGGTCACTGCATGTGAATCTGGACAGGTCACTGCGTATGAATCTGGACAGGTCACTGCATGTGGATCGGGACAGGGCACTGCATGTGGATCGGGACAGGTCACTGCATGTGGATCGGAACAGGTGACTGCATGTGAATCTGGACAGGTCACTGCGTGTGGATCGGGACAGGCCACTGCGTTTGGTTCAGGTCAGGTCACTGCGTGTGGAAGTGGACAGGTCACTGCATGTGAATCTGGACAGGTCACTGCGTGTGAATCTGGACAGGTCACTGCGTGTGGATCGGGACAGTTCACTGCGTGTGGATCGGGACAGGTCACTGCATGTGGATCGAACAGGTGACTGCATGTGAATCTGCACAGGTCACGGCGTGTGGATCGGGACAGGTCACTGCGTGTTGATCGGGACAGGTCACTGCGTGTGGTTTGGGACAGGTCACTGTGTGTGGATCGAGAGAGGTCACTGTGTGTGGATCGGGACAGGTCACTGCATGTGGATCGGAACAGGTCACTGCGTGTTGATCGGGACAGGTCGCTGCATGTGAATCGGGACACGTCACTGCGTGTGGATTGGGACAGGTCACTGTGTGTGGATCGGGACAGGTCACTGTATGTGGATCGGAACAGGTCACTGCATGTGGATCGGGACAGGTCACTGCGTGTGGATCTGAACAGGTCTCTGTGTGTGGATCAGAACATGTCACTGCGTGTGGATCGGGACAGGTCACTACATGTCGATCGGGACAGGTCACTGTGTGTGGATCAGGACAGGTCACTGCGTGTGGATTGGGACAGGTCACTGCATGTGGATCAGAACAGGTCACTGCGTGTGGATCGGGACAGGTCACTGCGTGTGGATCGGAACAGGTCACAGTGTGTTGATCAGAACATGTCACTGCGTGTGGATCGGGACAGGTCACTGCATGTGGATTGGGACGGGTCACTGCGTGTGAATCGGGACTGGTCACTGCATGTGGATATGGACAGGTTGCAGCATGTGGAAAAGGACATGTCACTGCGTGTGGATCGGGATAGTTCACTGCATGTGTACCAGCACAGGTCACTGCATTTGGATTGAGACATGTCACTGCGTTAGGATCAGGACCGGTCACTGCGTATGGACCGGGACATGTGGAGCGGGACAGCTCACTGCATGTGGATTGGGACAGGTCACTGCGTGTGGATCGGCACTGGTCACTGCATGTGGTACGGGACAGGACACTGCGTTTGGATCGGGACTGGTCACTGTGAGTGGATCGGGACAGGTCGCTACGTGTGGAACGGGTCTGGTCACTTCGTGTCAGTCGGGACAGGTCACTGTGAGTCTAGAGGGACAGGTCAATGCATGTCGATCGGGACAGTTCCCTGCATGTGGAGTGGGTGAGGTCACCATGAGTGACACTGGATCGGGACAGGTCACTGTGTGTGGATCGGGACAGGTCACTGCATGTGGAAAAGGGACAGGTCACTGCATGTGAATCTGGACAGGTCACTGAATGTTGATCGGGACAGGTCACTGCATGTGGATCGGGACATGTCACTGCGTGTGGATCGGAACAGGTCACTGCGTGTTGATCGGGACAGGTCACTGCATGTGGTTTGGGACAGGTCACTGTGTGTGGATCGAGAGAGGTCACTGTGTGTGGATCGGGACAGGTCACTGCGTGTTGATCGGGACAGGGCGCTGCATGTGAATCGGGACACGTCACTGCGTGTGGATTGGGACAGGTCACTGTGTGTGGATCGGGAGTGGTCACTGTGTGTGGATCGGGACAGGTCACTGCATGTGCATCGGAACAGGTCACTGCATGTGGATCGGGACAGGTCACTGCGTGTGGATCTGAACAGGTCTCTGTGTGTGGATCAGAACATGTCACTGCGTGTGGATCGGGACAGGTCACTACGTGTCGATCGGGACAGGTCACTGTGTGTGGATCGGGACAGGTCACTGTGTGTGGATTGGGACAGGTCACTGCATGTGGATCGGAACAGGTCACTGCGTGTGGATCGGGACAGGTCACTGCGTGTGGATCGGAACAGGTCACAGTGTGTTGATCAGAACATGTCACTGCGTGTGGATCGGGACAGGTCACTGCATGTGGATCGGGACAGGTCACTGCATGTGGATCGGGACAGGTCACTGCATGTGAATCTGGACAGGTCACTGTGTGTGGATCGGGACAGGTCACTGTGTGTGGATCGGGACAGGTCTCTGCATGTGGAAAAGGGACAGGTCACTGCATGTGATTCTGGACAGGTCACTGCATGTCGATCGGGACAGGTCACTGCTTGTGGAGTGGGACATGTCACTGCGTGTGGATCGGAACAGGTCACTGCGTGTGGATCGGGACAGGTCGCTGCATGTGGATTGGGACAGGTCACTGCATGTGGATGGGAACAGGTCACTGCATGTGGATCGGGACAGGTCACTACATGTGGATCGGGACAGGTCACTGTGTGTGGATCGGGACAGGTCACTGTGTGTGGATTGGGACAGGTCACTGCATGTGGATCGGAACAGTTCACTGCGTGTGGATCGGGACAGGTCATTGAGTGTGGATCTGAACAGGTCTCTGTGTGTGGATCAGAACATGTCACTGCGTTTGGGTCGGGACAGGTCACTGCATGTGGATCGGGAGTGGTCACTGTGTGTGGATCGGGACAGGTCACTGCATGTGCATCGGAACAGGTCACTGCATGTGGATCGGGACAGGTCACTGCGTGTGGATCTGAACAGGTCTCTGTGTGTGGATCAGAACATGTCACTGCGTGTGGATCGGGACAGGTCACTACGTGTCGATCGGGACAGGTCACTGTGTGTGGATCGGGACAGGTCACTGTGTGTGGATTGGGACAGGTCACTGCATGTGGATCGGAACAGGTCACTGCGTGTGGATCGGGACAGGTCACTGCGTGTGGATCGGAACAGGTCACAGTGTGTTGATCAGAACATGTCACTGCGTGTGGATCGGGACAGGTCACTGCATGTGGATCGGGACAGGTCACTGCATGTGGATCGGGACAGGTCACTGCATGTGAATCTGGACAGGTCACTGTGTGTGGATCGGGACAGGTCACTGTGTGTGGATCGGGACAGGTCTCTGCATGTGGAAAAGGGACAGGTCACTGCATGTGATTCTGGACAGGTCACTGCATGTCGATCGGGACAGGTCACTGCTTGTGGAGTGGGACATGTCACTGCGTGTGGATCGGAACAGGTCACTGCGTGTGGATCGGGACAGGTCGCTGCATGTGGATTGGGACAGGTCACTGCATGTGGATGGGAACAGGTCACTGCATGTGGATCGGGACAGGTCACTACATGTGGATCGGGACAGGTCACTGTGTGTGGATCGGGACAGGTCACTGTGTGTGGATTGGGACAGGTCACTGCATGTGGATCGGAACAGTTCACTGCGTGTGGATCGGGACAGGTCATTGAGTGTGGATCTGAACAGGTCTCTGTGTGTGGATCAGAACATGTCACTGCGTGTGGGTCGGGACAGGTCACTGCATGTGGATCGGGACAGGTCACTGCATGTGGATCGGAAAAGGTCACTGGGTGTGGATCGGGACAGGTCACTGAGTGTGGATCAGGACAGGTCACTGCATGTGGATCGGGACATGTCACTGCGTGTGGATCAGCACAGGTCACTGCATGTGGATCGGGACAGGTCACTGCGTGTGGATCGGGACAGGTCACTGTGTGTGGACTGGAACAGGTCACTGCGTGTGGATCGGGACACGTCACTACATGTGGATCAGGACAGGTCACTGCATGTGGAGTGGGACAGGTCATGGCCTGTGGATTGGGACAGGTCACTGCATGTGGATCGGGACAGGTCACTGCATGTGGATCGGGACAGGTCACTGCATGTGGAGTGGGACAGGTCATGGCCTGTGGATCGGAACAGTTCACTGCGTGTGGATTGGGACAGGTCACTGCGTGTCAATCAGGACAGTTCTGTACATGTGGAGTGGGTGAGGTCACCATGAGTGACACAGGACAGGACATTTCCTGTGGATCAGGACAGGTCACTATGTGTCAGTCGGGCAGGTCACTGTGTGTCAGTCGGGACAGGTCACTGTGTGTCAGTCGGCCAGGTCGCTGTGTGTCAGTCGGGCAGGTCACCGCGTGTCAGTCGGGACAGGTCACGGCGTGTCAATCGGGACAGGTCACGGCGTGTGGATCGCGACAGGTCATTGTGTATCAGTCAGGCAGGTCACTGTGTGTCAGTCCGGCAGGTCACTGTGTGTCAGTCGGGCAGGTCACTGCGTGTGTATCGGGAGATGTCATTACGTGTGGATTGGGACAGTTCACTACGTTTGTTTCAGGAGAGATCACTATGTGTGGATCGGGACAGGTCACTGCATGTGGATAGGGACAGGTCACTGCATAAGGATAGGGCCAGGTCACTACGTGTCGAAAGGGACAGGTCATGGCCTGTGGAATGGGACAAGTCACCATGTGTAGAGTGGGACAGGTCATGGCCTGTGGAATGGGACAGGTCACTGCGTGTGGAAAAGTATAGGACACTTCCTGTGGCGTGGGACAGGTGACTGCGTGTCAGTCGGGACAGGTGACTGCGTGTCAGTCGGGACAGTTCCCTGCATGTGGAGTGGGTGAGATCAGCATGAGTGACACAGTACAAGACATTTCCTGTGGATCGAGACATGTCACTGTGTCAGTCGGGGCAGGGCACTGTGTGTGGATCGGGACAGGGCACTACCTGTGGATCGGGACAAGCCACTGCGTTTGGTTCAGGACAGGTCACTGCGTGTGGAAGTGGACAGGTCACTGCATGTGAATCTGGACAGGTCACTGCGTATGAATCTGGACAGGTCACTGCATGTGGATCGGGACAGGGCACTGCATGTGGATCGGGACACGTCACTGCATGTGGATTGGAACAGGTGACTGCATGTGAATCTGGACAGGTCACTGCGTGTGGATCGGGACAGGTCACTGCATGTGGAGTGCGACATGTCACTGCGTGTGGATCGGGACAGGTCACTGCGTGTGGATCGGGATAGGTCACTACGTGTGGATCGGAACAGATCCCTGCGTGTCAATATGGAGAGGTCACTGCGTGTGGATCGGGACAGGTCACTGCATGTGGATCGGAACAGTTCACTGCGTGTGGATCGGGACAGGTCACTGCGTGTGGATCAGGACAGGTCACTGCATGTTGATTGGGACATGTCACTGCGTGTGGATCAGGACAGCTCACTGTGTGTGGATCGGAACAGGTCACTGTGTGTGGATCGGAACAGGTCACTGCGTGTGGATCGGGACAGGTTACTACATGTGGATCGGGACAGGTCACTGCATGTGGAGTGGGACAGGTCATGGCCTGTGGATTGGGACAGGTCACTGCATGTGGATCGGGACAGGTCACTATGTGTCAGTCAGGCAGGTCACTGTGTGTCAGTCGGGACAGGTCACTGTGTGTCAGCCTGGCAGGTCACTGTGTGTCAGTCGGGCAGGTCACCGCGTGTCAGTCAGGACAGGTCACGGCGTGTAAGTCGGGACAGGTCACGGCGTGTGGATCGGGACAGGTCATTGTGTGTCATTCAGGCTGGTCACTGTGTGTCAGTCCGGCAAGTCACTGTGTGTCAGTCGGGCAGGTCACTGCGTGTGGATCAGGAGATGTCATTACGTGTGGATTGGGGCAGTTCACTACGTATGGTTCAGGACAGATCACTACGTGTGATCGGGACAGGTCACTGCATGTGGATAGGGACAGGTCACTGCATAGGGATATGGACAGGTCAATATGTGTCGATCGGGCCAGGTCACTAAGTGTCGAAAGGGACAGGTCATGGACTGTGGAATGGGACAAGTCACTATGTGTGGAGTGGGACAGGTCATGACCTGTGGAATGGGTCAGGTCACTGCATGTGGATCGGGATAGGTCACTGCATGTCAATCAGGACACGTCACTGTGTGTCATTCGGGACAGGTCTCTGCATGGATCGGGACAGTTCGTTGCATGTGGATCAGGCCAATTCACTGCGTGGGTATTGGGACAGGTCACTGCATGTGTATTGGGACATGTCACTGCGTTTGGTTCAGGACAGGTCATCACTGTGGATCTGGACAGGTCATTGCATGTCAATCGGGGCAGGTCATTGCGTCTGATAGTGGACAGGTCAAAGCGTGTGGATCAGGACAGGTCATTGCATGTCAATCGGGGCAGGTCATTGCGTCTGGAAGTGGTCAGGTCAATGCGTGTGGATTGGGACAGGTCACTGCTTGTGGAATGGGACAGGTCACTGTGTGTGGATCAGGACACGTCACCAAGTGTGGATCTGGACAGCTCACTGCGTTTGAATCGGGACACGACACTGCATGTGGATCGGGACATGACATTGCGGGTGGATCGGGACAGGTCACTGCATGTGGATCGGGACAGGTCACTGCATATGGAGCTGAACAGGTTACTGCAAGTGGATCGGGACAGGTCACTGCACTGCGATCTGAACAGGTTACTGCAAGTGGATCAGGACAGGTCACTGCATGAGATTCAGGACAGGTCACTGCATGTGGATTGGGAAAGGTCACTGCGTGTGGTTTGGGACAGGTCACTGCATGTGGATCGGGACAGGGCACTGCATATGGATCTGAACAGGTTACTGCAAGTGGATCGGGACAGGTCACTGCATTTGGATCTGAACAGGTTACTGCAAGTGGATCGGGACAAGTCACTGCATGAGATTCAGGACAGGTAACTGCGTGTGGATCGGGACAGGTCACTGCGTGTGGATATGGACAGGTTGCAGCATGTGGAAAAGGACATGTCACTGCGTGTGGATCAGGAGTGTTCACTGCATGTGTATCAGCGCAGGTCACTGCATTTGGAACGAGACATGTCACTGCGTTAGGATCGGGATAGGTCACTGTGTGTGGAACGGGACAGATCACTAATTGTGGAGTGGGACAGGTCATGGATTGTGGATTGGGACAGGTCATTGTGTGTGGAAGTGGACAGCTCACTGCATGTGGATTGGGACAGGTCACTGCGTGTGGATTGGCACTGGTCACTGCATGTGGTACGGGACAGGACATTGCATTTGGATCGGGACTGGTCACTGTGAGTGGATCGGGACAGGTCGCTACGTGTAGAATGGGACTGGTCACTGCGTGTCAGTCCGGGCATGTCACTGTGTGTCGATCGGGACAGTCAATGCATGTCGATCGGGACAGTTCCCTGCGTGTGGAGTGGGTGAGGTCATGATGAGTGACACTGGACAGGACATTTCCTGTGGATCGGGAGAGGTTACGGAGTGTCAGTCAGGACAGGTCACTGCGTGTGTGTCGGGACAGGTCACTGCATGTCAATCGGGACAGATCACTACCTGTGGATCGGGACATGTCACTGCGTGTGTATCGGGAGATGTCACTGCGTGTGAATCGGGACACGTAACTGCGTTTGGATGAGAACAGGTCACCACGTGTGGATCAGGACAGGTCACTGCATGTGGATAGGGACAGGTCAATACGTGTCAATCGGGACAGGTCACTGCGTTTGGTTCAGGACAGGTGACTGCGTTTGGATCAGGATAGGTTACTACGTGTGGATCAGGACAGGTCATTGCATGTGGATAGGGACAGGGAATGGCCTGTGGACTGGGAGGAGTCACCATGTGTGGAGTGGGACAGGTCATGGCCTGTGGAATGGGACAGGTCACTGCATGTGGAAAAGTACAGGACACTTCCTGTGGCGTGGGACAGGTGACTGCGTCTCAGTCGGGACAGGTCACTGCGTGTCGATCAGGACAGTTCCGTACATGTGGAGTGGGTGAGGTCACCATGAGTGACACAGGACAGGACATTTCCTGTGGATCAGGACAGGTCACTATGTGTCAGTCGGGCAGGTCACTGTGTGTCAGTCGGGACAGGTCACTGTGTGTCAGTCGGCCAGGTTGCTGTGTGTCAGTCGAGCAGGTCACTACGTGTCAGTCGGGACAGGTCACGGCGTGTCAATCGGGACAGGTCATGGCGTGTGGATCGGGACAGGTCATTGTGTATCAGTCAGGCAGGTCACTGTGTGTCAGTCCGGCAGGTCACTGTGTGTCAGTCGGGCAGGTCACTGCGTGTGTATCGGGAGATGTCATTACGTGTGGATTGGGACAGTTCACTACGTTTGGTTCAGGAGAGATCACTATGTGTGGATCGGGACAGGTCACTGCATGTGGATAGGGACAGGTCACTGCATAAGCATAGGGCCAGGTCACTACGTGTCGAAAGGGACAGGTCATGGCCTGTGGAATGGGACAAGTCACCATGTGTAGAGTGGGACAGGTCATGGCCTGTGGAATGGGACAGGTCACTGTGTGTGGAAAAGTATAGGACACTTCCTGTGGCGTGGGACAGGTGACTGCGTGTCAGTCGGGACAGGTCACTGCGTGTGGATCGGGACAGTTCCCTGCATGTGGAGTGGGTGAGATCAGCATGAGTGACACAGTACAAGACATTTCCTGTGGATCGAGACATGTCACTGTGTCAGTCGGGACAGGGCACTGTGTGTGGATCGGGACAGGGCACTACCTGTGGATCGGGACAAGCCACTGCGTTTGGTTCAGGACAGGTCACTGCGTGTGGAAGTGGACAGGTCACTGCATGTGAATCTGGACAGGTCACTGCGTATGAATCTGGACAGGTCACTGCATGTGGATCGGGACAGGGCACTGCATGTGGATCGGGACAGGTCACTGCATGTGGATCGGAACAGGTGACTGCATGTGAATCTGGACAGGTCACTGCGTGTGGATCGGGACAGGCCACTGCGTTTGGTTCAGGACAGGTCACTGCGTGTGGAAGTGGACAGGTCACTGCATGTGAATCTGGACAGGTCACTGCGTGTGAATCTGGACAGGTCACTGCGTGTGGATCGGGACAGTTCACTGCGTGTGGATCGGGACAGGTCACTGCATGTGGATCGAACAGGTGACTGCATGTGAATCTGCACAGGTCACGGTGTGTGGATCGGGACAGGTCACTGCATGTGGAGTGGGACATGTCACTGCATGTGGATTGGGACAGGTCACTGCGTGTGGATCGGGACAGCTCACAACGTGTGGATCAGAAAAGGTCACTGCACGTGAATCTGGACAGGTCACTGTGTGTGGATCGGGACAGGTCACTGTGTGTGGATCGGGACAGGTCACTGCATGTGGATCAGGAAAGGTGACTGCATGTGGATCGGAACAGATCACTGCATGTGAATCTGGACAGGTCACTGCATGTGGATCGGGACAGGTCACTGCATGTGGAGTGGGACATGTCACTGCATGTGAATCTGGACAGGTCACTGCATGTGAATCTGGACAGGTCACTGCATGTGGATCGGAACAGGTCACTGCATGTGAATCTGGACAGGTCACTGCGTGTGGATCGGGACAGGTCGCTGCGTGTGGATCGGGACAGGTCACTACGTGTGGATCGGGACAGGTCACTGTGTGTGGATCGGGACAGGTCACTGCGTGTGGATCAGGACAGGTCACTGCATGTGGATCGGAACAGGTCACTGTGTGTGGATCAGAACATGTCACTGCGTGTGGATCAGGACAGGTCACTGCATGTGGATCGGGACAGGTCACTGCATGTGGATCGGAACAGGTCACTGCGTGTGGATCGGGACATGTCACAACGTGTGGATCGGAAGAGGTCACTGCATGTGAATCTGGACAGGTCACTGTGTGTGGATCGGGACAGGTCACTGTGTGTGGATCGGGACAGGTCACTGCATGTGGAAAAGGGACAGGTCACTGCATGTGAATCTGGACAGGTCACTGAATGTTGATCGGGACAGGTCACTGCATGTGGAGTGGGACATGTCACTGCGTGTGGATCGGAACAGGTCACTGCGTGTTGATCGGGACAGGTCACTGCATGTGGTTTGGGACAGGTCACTGTGTGTGGATTGAGAGAGGTCACTGTGTGTGGAACGGGACAGATCACTAATTGTGGAGTGGGACAGGTCATGGATTGTGGATTGGGACAGGTCATTGTGTGTGGAAGTGGACAGCTCACTGCATGTGGATTGGGACAGGTCACTGCGTGTGGATTGGCACTGGTCACTGCATGTGGTACGGGACAGGACATTGCATTTGGATCGGGACTGGTCACTGTGAGTGGATCGGGACAGGTCGCTACGTGTAGAATGGGACTGGTCACTGCGTGTCAGTCCGGGCATGTCACTGTGTGTCGATCGGGACAGTCAATGCATGTCGATCGGGACAGTTCCCTGCGTGTGGAGTGGGTGAGGTCATGATGAGTGACACTGGACAGGACATTTCCTGTGGATCGGGAGAGGTTACGGAGTGTCAGTCAGGACAGGTCACTGCGTGTGTGTCGGGACAGGTCACTGCATGTCAATCGGGACAGATCACTACCTGTGGATCGGGACATGTCACTGCGTGTGTATCGGGAGATGTCACTGCGTGTGAATCGGGACACGTAACTGCGTTTGGATGAGAACAGGTCACCACGTGTGGATCAGGACAGGTCACTGCATGTGGATAGGGACAGGTCAATACGTGTCAATCGGGACAGGTCACTGCGTTTGGTTCAGGACAGGTGACTGCGTTTGGATCAGGATAGGTTACTACGTGTGGATCAGGACAGGTCATTGCATGTGGATAGGGACAGGGAATGGCCTGTGGACTGGGAGGAGTCACCATGTGTGGAGTGGGACAGGTCATGGCCTGTGGAATGGGACAGGTCACTGCATGTGGAAAAGTACAGGACACTTCCTGTGGCGTGGGACAGGTGACTGCGTCTCAGTCGGGACAGGTCACTGCGTGTCGATCAGGACAGTTCCGTACATGTGGAGTGGGTGAGGTCACCATGAGTGACACAGGACAGGACATTTCCTGTGGATCAGGACAGGTCACTATGTGTCAGTCGGGCAGGTCACTGTGTGTCAGTCGGGACAGGTCACTGTGTGTCAGTCGGCCAGGTTGCTGTGTGTCAGTCGAGCAGGTCACTACGTGTCAGTCGGGACAGGTCACGGCGTGTCAATCGGGACAGGTCATGGCGTGTGGATCGGGACAGGTCATTGTGTATCAGTCAGGCAGGTCACTGTGTGTCAGTCCGGCAGGTCACTGTGTGTCAGTCGGGCAGGTCACTGCGTGTGTATCGGGAGATGTCATTACGTGTGGATTGGGACAGTTCACTACGTTTGGTTCAGGAGAGATCACTATGTGTGGATCGGGACAGGTCACTGCATGTGGATAGGGACAGGTCACTGCATAAGCATAGGGCCAGGTCACTACGTGTCGAAAGGGACAGGTCATGGCCTGTGGAATGGGACAAGTCACCATGTGTAGAGTGGGACAGGTCATGGCCTGTGGAATGGGACAGGTCACTGTGTGTGGAAAAGTATAGGACACTTCCTGTGGCGTGGGACAGGTGACTGCGTGTCAGTCGGGACAGGTCACTGCGTGTGGATCGGGACAGTTCCCTGCATGTGGAGTGGGTGAGATCAGCATGAGTGACACAGTACAAGACATTTCCTGTGGATCGAGACATGTCACTGTGTCAGTCGGGACAGGGCACTGTGTGTGGATCGGGACAGGGCACTACCTGTGGATCGGGACAAGCCACTGCGTTTGGTTCAGGACAGGTCACTGCGTGTGGAAGTGGACAGGTCACTGCATGTGAATCTGGACAGGTCACTGCGTATGAATCTGGACAGGTCACTGCATGTGGATCGGGACAGGGCACTGCATGTGGATCGGGACAGGTCACTGCATGTGGATCGGAACAGGTGACTGCATGTGAATCTGGACAGGTCACTGCGTGTGGATCGGGACAGGCCACTGCGTTTGGTTCAGGACAGGTCACTGCGTGTGGAAGTGGACAGGTCACTGCATGTGAATCTGGACAGGTCACTGCGTGTGAATCTGGACAGGTCACTGCGTGTGGATCGGGACAGTTCACTGCGTGTGGATCGGGACAGGTCACTGCATGTGGATCGAACAGGTGACTGCATGTGAATCTGCACAGGTCACGGTGTGTGGATCGGGACAGGTCACTGCATGTGGAGTGGGACATGTCACTGCATGTGGATTGGGACAGGTCACTGCGTGTGGATCGGGACAGCTCACAACGTGTGGATCAGAAAAGGTCACTGCACGTGAATCTGGACAGGTCACTGTGTGTGGATCGGGACAGGTCACTGTGTGTGGATCGGGACAGGTCACTGCATGTGGATCAGGAAAGGTGACTGCATGTGGATCGGAACAGATCACTGCATGTGAATCTGGACAGGTCACTGCATGTGGATCGGGACAGGTCACTGCATGTGGAGTGGGACATGTCACTGCATGTGAATCTGGACAGGTCACTGCATGTGAATCTGGACAGGTCACTGCATGTGGATCGGAACAGGTCACTGCATGTGAATCTGGACAGGTCACTGCGTGTGGATCGGGACAGGTCGCTGCGTGTGGATCGGGACAGGTCACTACGTGTGGATCGGGACAGGTCACTGTGTGTGGATCGGGACAGGTCACTGCGTGTGGATCAGGACAGGTCACTGCATGTGGATCGGAACAGGTCACTGTGTGTGGATCAGAACATGTCACTGCGTGTGGATCAGGACAGGTCACTGCATGTGGATCGGGACAGGTCACTGCATGTGGATCGGAACAGGTCACTGCGTGTGGATCGGGACATGTCACAACGTGTGGATCGGAAGAGGTCACTGCATGTGAATCTGGACAGGTCACTGTGTGTGGATCGGGACAGGTCACTGTGTGTGGATCGGGACAGGTCACTGCATGTGGAAAAGGGACAGGTCACTGCATGTGAATCTGGACAGGTCACTGAATGTTGATCGGGACAGGTCACTGCATGTGGAGTGGGACATGTCACTGCGTGTGGATCGGAACAGGTCACTGCGTGTTGATCGGGACAGGTCACTGCATGTGGTTTGGGACAGGTCACTGTGTGTGGATTGAGAGAGGTCACTTTGTGTGGATCGGGACAGGTCACTGCGTGTTGATCGGGACAGGGCACTGCATGTGAATCGGGACACGTCACTGCGTGTGGATTGGGACAGGTCACTGTGTGTGGATCGGGAGTGGTCACTGTGTGTGGATCGGGACAGGTCACTGCATGTGCATCGGAACAGGTCACTGCATGTGGATCGGGACAGGTCACTGCGTGTGGATCTGAACAGGTCTCTGTGTGTGGATCAGAACATGTCACTGCGTGTGGATCGGGACAGGTCACTACGTGTCGATCGGGACAGGTCACTGTGTGTGGATCGGGACAGGTCACTGTGTGTGGATTGGGACAGGTCACTGCATGTGGATCGGAACAGGTCACTGCGTGTGGATCGGGACAGGTCACTGCGTGTGGATCGGATCAGGTCACAGTGTGTTGATCAGAACATGTCACTGCGTGTGGATCGGGACAGGTCTCTGCATGTGGATCGGGACAGGTCACTGCATGTGGATCGGGACAGGTCACTGCATGTGAATCTGGACAGGTCACTGTGTGTGGATCGGGACAGGTCACTGTGTGTGGATCGGGACAGGTCTCTGCATGTGGAAAAGGGACAGGTCACTGCATGTGATTCTGGACAGGTCACTGCATGTCGATCGGGACAGGTCACTGCATGTGGAGTGGGACATGTCACTGCGTGTGGATCGGAACAGGTCACTGCGTGTGGATCGGGACAGGTCGCTGCATGTGGATTGGGACAGGTCACTGCATGTGGATCGGAACAGGTCACTGCGTGTGGATCGGGACAGGTCACTACATGTGGATCGGGACAGGTCACTGTGTGTGGATCGGGACAGGTCACTGTGTGTGGATTGGGACAGGTCACTGCATGTGGATCGGAACAGGTCACTGCGTGTGGATCGGGACAGGTCATTGAGTGTGGATCTGAACAGGTCTCTGTGTGTGGATCAGAACATGTCACTGCGTGTGGGTCGGGACAGGTCACTGCATGTGGATCGGGACAGGTCACTGCATGTGGATCGGAAAAGGTCACTGGGTGTGGATCGGGACAGGTCACTGAGTGTGGATCAGGACAGGTCACTGCATGTGGATCGGGACATGTCACTGCGTGTGGATCAGCACAGGTCACTGCATGTGGATCGGGACAGGTCACTGCGTGTGGATCGGGACAGGTCACTGTGTGTGGACTGGAACAGGTCACTGCGTGTGGATCGGGACACGTCACTACATGTGGATCAGGACAGGTCACTGCATGTGGAGTGGGACAGGTCATGGCCTGTGGATTGGGACAGGTCACTGCATGTGGATCGGGACAGGTCACTGCATGTGGATCGGGACAGGTCACTGCATGTGGAGTGGGACAGGTCATGGCCTGTGGATCGGAACAGTTCACTGCGTGTGGATTGGGACAGGTCACTGCGTGTCGATCAGGACAGTTCTGTACATGTGGAGTGGGTGAGGTCACCATGAGTGACACAGGACAGGACATTTCCTGTGGATCAGGACAGGTCACTATGTGTCAGTCGGGCAGGTCACTGTGTGTCAGTCGGGACAGGTCACTGTGTGTCAGTCGGCCAGGTCGCTGTGTGTCAGTCGGGCAGGTCACCGCGTGTCAGTCGGGACAGGTCACGGCGTGTCAATCGGGACAGGTCACGGCGTGTGGATCGCGACAGGTCATTGTGTATCAGTCAGGCAGGTCACTGTGTGTCAGTCCGGCAGGTCACTGTGTGTCAGTCGGGCAGGTCACTGCGTGTGTAACGGGAGATGTCATTACATGTGGATTGGGACAGTTCACTACGTTTGTTTCAGGAGAGATCACTATGTGTGGATCGGGACAGGTCACTGCATGTGGATAGGGACAGGTCACTGCATAAGGATAGGGCCAGGTCACTACGTGTCGAAAGGGACAGTTCATGGCCTGTGGAATGGGACAAGTCACCATGTGTAGAGTGGGACAGGTCATGGCCTGTGGAATGGGACAGGTCACTGCGTGTGGAAAAGTATAGGACACTTCCTGTGGCGTGGGACAGGTGACTGCGTGTCAGTCGGGACAGGTGACTGCGTGTCAGTCGGGACAGTTCCCTGCATGTGGAGTGGGTGAGATCAGCATGAGTGACACAGTACAAGACATTTCCTGTGGATCGAGACATGTCACTGTGTCAGTCGGGGCAGGGCACTGTGTGTGGATCGGGACAGGGCACTACCTGTGGATCGGGACAAGCCACTGCGTTTGGTTCAGGACAGGTCACTGCGTGTGGAAGTGGACAGGTCACTGCATGTGAATCTGGACAGGTCACTGCGTATGAATCTGGACAGGTCACTGCATGTGGATCGGGACAGGGCACTGCATGTGGATCGGGACACGTCACTGCATGTGGATCGGAACAGGTGACTGCATGTGAATCTGGACAGGTCACTGCGTGTGGATCGGGACAGGTCACTGCATGTGGAGTGCGACATGTCACTGCGTGTGGATCGGGACAGGTCACTGCGTGTGGATCGGGATAGGTCACTACGTGTGGATCGGAACAGATCCCTGCGTGTCAATATGGAGAGGTCACTGCGTGTGGATCGGGACAGGTCACTGCATGTGGATCGGAACAGGTCACTGCGTGTGGATCGGGACAGGTCACTGCGTGTGGATCAGGACAGGTCACTGCATGTTGATTGGGACATGTCACTGCGTGTGGATCAGGACAGCTCACTGCATGTGGATCGGAACAGGTCACTGTGTGTGGATCGGAACAGGTCACTGCGTGTGGATCGGGACAGGTTACTACATGTGGATCGGGACAGGTCACTACATGTGGAGTGGGACAGGTCATGGCCTGTGGATTGGGACAGGTCACTGCATGTGGATCGGGACACGTCACTGCATGTGGATTGGAACAGGTGACTGCATGTGAATCTGGACAGGTCACTGCGTGTGGATCGGGACAGGTCACTGCATGTCAATCAGGACACGTCACTGTGTGTCATTCGGGACAGGTCTCTGCATGGATCGGGACAGTTCGTTGCATGTGGATCAGGCCAATTCACTGCGTGGGTATTGGGACAGGTCACTGCATGTGTATTGGGACATGTCACTGCGTTTGGTTCAGGACAGGTCATCACTGTGGATCTGGACAGGTCATTGCATGTCAATCGGGGCAGGTCATTGCGTCTGATAGTGGACAGGTCAAAGCGTGTGGATCAGGACAGGTCATTGCGTCTGGAAGTGGTCAGGTCAATGCGTGTGGATTCGGTCAGGTCACTGCTTGTGGAATGGGACAGGTCACTGTGTGTGGATCAGGACACGTCACCCAGTGTGGATCTGGACAGCTCACTGCGTTTGAATCGGGACACGTCACTGCATGTGGATCGGGACATGACATTGCGGGTGGATCGGGACAGGTCACTGCATGTGGATCGGGACAGGTCACTGCATATGGAGCTGAACAGGTTACTGCAAGTGGATCGGGACAGGTCACTGCACTGCGATCTGAACAGGTTACTGCAAGTGGATCAGGACAGGTCACTGCATGAGATTCAGGACAGGTCACTGCATGTGGATTGGGAAAGGTCACTGCGTGTGGTTTGGGACAGGTCACTGCATGTGGATCGGGACAGGGCACTGCATATGGATCTGAACAGGTTACTGCAAGTGGATCGGGACAGGTCACTGCATTTGGATCTGAACAGGTTACTGCAAGTGGATCGGGACAAGTCACTGCATGAGATTCAGGACAGGTAACTGCGTGTGGATCGGGACAGGTCACTGCGTGTGGATATGGACAGGTTGCAGCATGTGGAAAAGGACATGTCACTGCGTGTGAATCAGGAGTGTTCACTGCATGTGTATCAGCGCAGGTCACTGCATTTGGAACGAGACATGTCACTGCGTTAGGATCGGGATAGGTCACTGTGTGTGGAACGGGACAGATCACTAATTGTGGAGCGGGACAGGTCATGGATTGTGGATTGGGACAGGTCATTGTGTGTGGAAGTGGACAGCTCACTGCATGTGGATTGGGACAGGTCACTGCGTGTGGATTGGCACTGGTCACTGCATGTGGTACGGGACAGGACATTGCATTTGGATCGGGACTGGTCACTGTGAGTGGATCGGGACAGGTCGCTACGTGTAGAATGGGACTGGTCACTGCGTGTCAGTCCGGGCATGTCACTGTGTGTCGATCGGGACAGTCAATGCATGTCGATCGGGACAGTTCCCTGCGTGTGGAGTGGGTGAGGTCATGATGAGTGACACTGGACAGGACATTTCCTGTGGATCGGGAGAGGTTACGGAGTGTCAGTCAGGACAGGTCACTGCGTGTGTGTCGGGACAGGTCACTGCATGTCAATCGGGACAGATCACTACCTGTGGATCGGGACATGTCACTGCGTGTGTATCGGGAGATGTCACTGCGTGTGAATCGGGACACGTAACTGCGTTTGGATGAGAACAGGTCACCACGTGTAGATCAGGACAGGTCACTGCATGTGGATAGGGACAGGTCAATACGTGTCAATCGGGACAGGTCACTGCGTTTGGTTCAGGACAGGTGACTGCGTTTGGATCAGGATAGGTTACTACGTGTGGATCAGGACAGGTCATTGCATGTGGATAGGGACAGGGAATGGCCTGTGGACTGGGAGGAGTCACCATGTGTGGAGTGGGACAGGTCATGGCCTGTGGAATGGGACAGGTCACTGCATGTGGAAAAGTACAGGACACTTCCTGTGGCGTGGGACAGGTGACTGCATCTCAGTCGGGACAGGTCACTGAGTGTCAGTCGGGACAGTTCCCTGCGTGTGGAGTGGGTGAGATCACCATGAGTAACACAGTACAGGACATTTCCTGTGGATCGAGACATGTCACTGTGTCAGTCAGGAAAGGTCACTGCGTGTGTACTGGGACAGGTCACTGCATGTGTATTGGGACATGTCACTGCGTTTGGTTCAGGACAGGTCATCACTGTGGATCTGGACAGGTCATTGCATGTCAATCGGGGCAGGTCATTGCGTCTGGAAGTGGACAGGTCAAAGCGTGCGGATCGGGACAGGTCATTGCATGTCAATCGGGGCAGGTCATTGCGTCTGGAAGTGGTCAGGTCAATGCGTGTGGATTGGGGCAGGTCACTGCTTGTGGAACGGGACAGGTCACTGTGTGTGGATCAGGACACGTCACCAAGTGTGGATCTGGACAGCTCACTGCGTTTGAATCAGGACACGTCACTGCATGTGGATCGGGACATGACATTGCGGGTGGATCGGGACAGGTCACTGCATGTGGATCGGGACAGGTCACTGCATATGGAGCTGAACAGGTTACTGCAAGTGGATCGGGACAGGTCACTGCACTGCGATCTGAACAGGTTACTGCAAGTGGATCAGGACAGGTCACTGCATGAGATTCAGGACAGGTCACTGCATGTGGATTGGGAAAGGTCACTGCGTGTGGTTTGGGACAGGTCACTGCATGTGGATCGGGACAGGGCACTGCATATGGATCTGAACAGGTTACTGCAAGTGGATCGGGACAGGTCACTGCATTTGGATCTGAACAGGTTACTGCAAGTGGATCGGGACAAGTCACTGCATGAGATTCAGGACAGGTCACTGCGTGTGGATCGGGACAGTTCACTGCATGTGTATCAGCACAGGTCACTGCATTTGGAACGAGACGTCACTGCGTTAGGATCGGGATAGGTCACTGTGTATGGAACGGGACAGATCACTACTTGTGGAGCGGGACATGTCATGGATTGTGCATTGGGACAGGTCATTGTGTGTGGAAGTGGACAGCTCACTGCATGTGGATTGGGACAGGTCACTGCGTGTGGATCGGCACTGGTCACTGCATGTGGTACGGGACAGGACATTGCGTTTGGATCAGGACTGGTCACTGTGAGTGGATCGGGACAGGTCGCTACATGTAGAATGGGACTGGTCACTGCGTGTCAGTCGGGGCAGGTCACTGTGTGTCGATCGGGACAGGTCAATGCATGTCGATCGGGACAGTTCCCTGCGTGTGGAGTGGGTGAGGTCACCATAAGTGACACTGGACAGGACATTTCCTGTGGATCGGGAGAGGTTACGGAGTGTCAGTCAGGACAGGTCACTGCGTGTGTGTCGGGACAGGTCACTGAATGTCAATCGGGACAGATCACTACCTGTGGATTGGGACATGTCACTGCATGTGTATCGGGAGATGTCACTGCGTGTGAATCGGGATACGTAACTGCGTTTGGATGAGAACAGGTCACCACGTGTGGATCAGGACAGGTCACTGCATGTGGATAGGGACAGGTCAATACGTGTCAATCGGGACAGGTCACTGCATTTGGTTCAGGACAGGCGACTGCGTTTGGATCAGGATAGGTCACTACGTGTGGATCAGGACAGGTCACTGCATGTGGATAGGGACAGGTAATGGCCTGTGGACTGGGAGGAGTCACCATGTGTGGAGTGGGACAGGTCATGGCCTGTGGAATGGGACAGGTCACTGCGTTTGGAAAAGTACAGGACACTTCCTGTGGCGTGGGACAGGTGACTGCGTCTCAGTCAGGACAGGTCACTGTGTGTCAGTCGGGACAGTTCCCTGCGTGTGGAGTGGGTGAGATCACCATGAGTAACACAGTACAGGACATTTCCTGTGGATCGAGACATGTCACTGTGTCAGTCAGGAAAGGTCACTGCGTGTGTATTGGGACAGGTCACTGTGTGTGGATCGGGACAGGTCACTACCTGTGGATTGGGACAGGTCACTGCGTTTGGTTCAGGACAGGTCACTGCGTGTGGAAGTGGACAGGTCACTGCATGTGGATCTGGACAGGTCACTGTGTGTGAATCTGGACAGGTCCCTGCGTGTGAATTAGGACAGGTCACTGCGTGTTGATCGGAACAGGTCACTGCATGTGGATCAGAACAGGTCACTGCATGTGAATCTGGACAGCTCACTGCGTGTGGATCGGGGCAGGTCACTGCATGTGGAGTGGGACTTGTCACTGCGTGTGGATCAGGACAGGTCACTGCGTGTGGATTGGGACAGGTCCCTGCATGTGGAGTGGGTGAGATCACCATGAGTAACACAGTACAGGACATTTCCTGTGGATCGAGACATGTCACTGTGTCCATCGGGACAGGTCACTGCGTGTGTATCGGGACAGGTCACTGTGTGTGAATCGGGACAGGTCACTACCTGTGGATCGGGACAGGCCACTGCGTTTGGTGCAGGACAGGTCACAGCATGTGGAAGTGGACAGGTCACTGCATGTGAATCTGGACAGGTCACTGCATGTGGACCGGGACAGGGCACTGCATGTGGATCGGAACAGCTCACTGCATGTGGATCGGAAAAGTTCACTGCATGTGGATCGGAACAGGTGACTGCATGTGATTCTGGACAGGTCACTGCGTGTGGATCGGGACAGGTCACTGCATGTGGAGTGGGACATGTCACTGTGTGTGGATCAGAACAGGTCACTGCGTGTGGATTGGGAGAGGTCCCTGCATGTGGTTCGGGACAGGTCACTGCATGTGGATCGGAACAGGTCACTGCGTGTGGATCGGGACATGTCACTGCGTGTGGATCGGGACAGGTCACTGCATGTGGATCGGAGCAGGTCACTGTGTGTGGATCAGAACAGGTCTCTGCGTGTGGATCGGGACAGGTCATGGCCTGTGGATTGGGAAAGGTCACTGCATGTGGATCGGGACAGGTCACTGTGTGTCAATCGGGACAGTTCCGTACATGTGGAGTGGGTGAGGTCACCATGAGTGACACAGGACAGGACATTTCCTGTGGATCGGGACAGGTCACTATGTGTCAGTCGGGCAGGTCACGGCGTGTCAGTCGGGACAGGTCACTGTTTGTCAGTCGGACAGGTCACGGCGTGTCATTCGGGACAGGTCATTGTGTATCAGTCAGGCAGGTCACTTTGTGTCAGTCGGGCAGGACACTGTGTGTGTATCGGGAGATGTCATTACGTGTGGATTGGGACAGGTCACTACGTTTGGTTCAGGACAGGTCACTACGTGTGGATCGGGACAGGTCACTGCATGTGGATAGGGAAAGGTCACTGCATATGGATAGGGACAGGTCAATATGTGTCGATCGGGCCAGGTCACTACGTGTCGAAAGGGACAGGTCATGGACTGTGGAATGGGACAAGTCACAATGTGTGGAGTGGGACAGGTCATGGCCTGTGGAATGGGACATGTCACTGCATGTGGATCGGGACAGGTCACTGCATGTCAATCAGGACACGTCACTGTGTGTCAGTCATGACAGGTAACTGCGTGTCGATCGGGACAGTTCTCTGCATGGATCGAGACTGTTCATTGCACGTGGATCAGGCCAAGTCACTGCGTGCAGTTTAGGACAGGTCACTGCGTGTGTATTGGGACATGTCACTGCATTTGGTTCAGGACAGGTCATCACTGTGGACCTGGACAGGTCATTGCATGTCAATCGGGGCAGGTCATTGCATCTGGAAGTGGACAGGTCAATGCGTGTGGATTGGGACAGGTCACTGTGTGTGGATCAGGACACGTCACCAAGTGTGGATCTGGACACGTCACTGCATGTGGATAGGGACAGGTCAATACGTGTCGATCAGGACAGGTCACTGCGTTTGGTTCAGGACAGGTCACTGCGTTTGGATCAGGACAGGTCACCACGTGTGGATCAGGTCTGGTCACTGCATGTGGATAGGGACAGGTCATGGCCTGTGGACTGGGAGGAGTCACCATGTGTGGAGTGGGACAGCTTCTGGCCTGTGGAATGGGACAGGTCACTGCGTGTGGAAAAGTACAGGACACTTCCTGTGGTGTGGGACAGGTGACTGCGTCTCAGTCAGGACAGGTGACTGCATGTCAGTCGGGACAGTTCCCTGCATGTGGAGTGCGTGAGATCACCATGAGTAACACAGTACAGGACATTTCCTGTGGATCAAGACATGTCACTGTGTCTTTCGGGAAAGGTCACTGCGTGTGTATCGGGACAGGTCACTGTGTGGATCGGGACAGGTCACTACCTGTGGATTGGGACAGGCCACTGCGTGTTGATCAGGACAGGGCACTGCATGTGGATCAGGAGAGGTCACTGCATGTGGATCGGAACAGGTCACTGCATGTGGATCAGAACAGGTCACTGCATGTGAATCTGGACAGCTCACTGCGTGTGGATCGGGACAGGTCACTGCGTGTGGATCGGGACAGGTTACTGTGTGTGGATCAGAACAGATCACTGCATGTGGTTCGGGACAGGTCACTGCATGTGCATCGGGACAGGACACTGCATGTGGATCGGAACAGGTCACTGTGTGTGGATCAGAACAGGTCACTGCATGTGGATCGGGACAGGTCATGGCCTGTGGATTGGGACAGGTCACTGCATGTGTATCGGGACAGGTCACTGCGTGTCGATCGGGACAGTTATGTACATGTGGAGTGGGTGAGGTCACCATGAGTGACACAGGACAGGACATTTCCTGTGGATCGGGACAGGTCACTATGTGTCAGTCGGGCAGGTTACGGCGTGTCAGTCGGGACAGGTCACTGTGTGTCAGTCGGGCAGGTCACTGTGTGTCATTCGGGCAGGTCACCGCGTGTCAGTCGGGACAGGTCATGGCGTGTCTGTCGGGACAGGTCACGGCGTGTCTGTCGGGACAGGTCACGGCGTGTCATTCGGGACAGGTCATTGTGTATCAGTCAGGCAGGTCACTGTGTGTCAGTCGGGCAGGTCACTGTGTGTCAGTCGGGAAGGTCACTGCGTGCGTATCGGGAGATGTCATTACATGTGTATTGGGACAGGTCACTACGTTTGGTTCAGGACAGGTCACTACGTGTGGATCGGGACAGGTCACTGCATGTGGTTTGGGACAGGTCACTGCATGTGGATCGGGACAGGGCACTGCATATGGATCTGAACAGGTTACTGCAAGTGGATCGGGACAGGTCATTGCATTTGGATCTGAACAGGTTGCTGCAAGTGGATCGGGACAAGTCACTGCATGAGATTCAGGACAGGTCACTGCATATGGATCGGGGGAGGTCACTGTGTGTCAATCGGGACAGGTCATTGCATCTGGAAGTGGACAGGTCAAAGCGTGTGGATCGGGACAGGTCATTGCATGTCAATCGGGGCAGGTCATTGCGTCTGGAAGTGGACAGGTCAATGCGTGTGGATTGGGACAGGTCACTGCATATGGAGCTGAACAGGTTACTGCAAGTGGATCGGGACAGGTCACTGCATTGCGAACTGAACAGGTTGCTGCAAGTGGATCAGGACAGGTCACTGCATGAGATTCAGGACAGGTCACTGCATGTGGATCGGGACAGGTCACTGCATGTGGTTTGGGACAGGTCACTGCATGTGGATCGGGACAGGACACTGCATATGGATCTGAACAGGTTACTGCAAGTGGATCGGGAGAGGTCATTGTATTTGGATCTGAACAGGTTACTGCAAGTGGATCGGGACAAGTCACTGCATGAGATTCAGGACAGGTCACTGCGTATGGATCGGGGCAGGTCACTGTGTGTCAATCGGGACAGTTCCCTACATGTGGAGTGGGTGAGGTCACCATGAGTGACACAGGACAGGACATTTCCTGTGGATCGGGACAGGTCACTATGTGTCAGTCAGGCAGGTCACTGTGTGTCAGTCGGGCAGGTCACTGTGTGTCAGTCGGGAAGGTCACTGCGTGTGTATCGGGAGATGTCATTACGTGTGGATTGGGACAGGTCACTACGTTTGGTTCAGGACAGGTCACTATGTGTGGATCGGGACAGGTCACTGCATGTGGATAGGGTTCAGGTCACTGCATATGGATAGGGACAGGTCAATATGTGTCGATCGGGCCAGGTCACTACGTGTCGAAAGGGACAGGTCATGGACTGTGGAATGGGTCAAGTCACTATGTGTGGAGTGGGACAGGTCATGGCCTGTGGAATGGGACATGTCACTGCATGTGGATCGGGACAGGTCACTGCATGTCAGTCAGGACACGTCACTGTTTGTCAGTCGGGACAGGTAACTGCGTATTGATCGGGACAGTTCTCGGCATGGATCAGGACAGTTCATTGCACGTGGATCAGGCCAAGTCACTGCGTGCAGTTTAGGACAGGTCACTGCATCTGTATTGGGACATGTCACTGCATTTGGTTCAGGACAGGTCATCACTGTGGACCTGGACAGGTCATTGCATGTCAATCGGGGCAGGTCATTGCGTCTGGAAGTGGACAGGTCAAAGCGTGTGGATCGGGTCAGGTCATTACATGTCAATCGGGACAGGTCATTGCGTCTGGAAGTGGACAGGTCAATGCGTGTGGATTGGGACAGGTCACTGCATATGGAGCTGAGCAGGTTACTGCAAGTGGATCGGGACAGGTCACTGCATTGCGATCTGAACAGGTTACTGCAAGTGGATCAGGACAGGTCACTGCATGAGATTCAGGACAGTTCAATGCATGTGGATCGGGACAGGTCACTGCATGTGGTTTGGGACAGGTCACTGCATGTGGATCGGGACAGGGCACTGCATTTGGATCTGAACAGGTTACTGCAAGTGGATCGGGACAAGTCACTGCATGAGATTCAGGACAGGTCACTGCGTGTGGATCAGGACGGGTCACTGCATGTGGATATGGACAGGTTGCAGCATGCGGAAAAGGACAAGTCACTGCGTGTGGATCGGGACAGTTCACTGCATGTGTATCAGCGCAGGTTACTGCATTTGGAACGAGACATGTCACTGCGTTAGGATCGGGATAGGTCACTGTGTGTGGAACGGGACAGATCACTAATTGTGGAGCGGGACAGATCATGGATTGTGGATTGGGACAGGTCATTGTGTGTGGAAGTGGACAGCTCACTGCATGTGGATCGGGACAGCTCACTGCATGTGGATTGGGACATTTCACTGCGTGTGGATCGGCACTGGTCACTGCATGTGGTACGGGACAGGACATTGCGTTTGGATCGGGACTGGTCACCGTGAGTGGATCGGGACAGGTCGCTACGTGTAGAATGGGACTGGTCACTGCGTGTCAGTCGGGGCAGGTCACTGTGTGTCGATCGGGACAGGTCAATGCATGTCGATTGGGACAGTTCCCTGCGTGCGAGTGGGTGAGGTCACCATGAGTGACACTGGACAGGACATTTCCTGCGGATCGGGAGAGGATACGGAGTATCAGTCAGGACAGGTCACTGCGTGTGTGTCGGGACAGGTCACTGCATGTCAATCGGGACAGATCACTACCTGTGGATCAGGACATGTCACTGCGTGTGGATCGGGAGATGTCACTGCGTGTGAATCGGGACACGTAACTGCGTTTGGATGAGAACAGGTCATGGCCTGTGGAATGGGACAGGTCACTGCGTGTGGAAAAGTATAGGACACTTCCTGTGGCGTGGGACAGGTGACTGCATGTCAGTCGGGACAGGTCACTGCGTGTCAGTCGGGACAGTTCCCTGCGTGTGGAGTGGGTGAGATCACCATGAGTGACACAGGACAGGACATTTCCTGTGGATCGAGACGAGTCACTGTGTCAGTCGGGACAGGTCACTGCGTGTGTATCGGGACAGGTCACTGTGTGTGGATTGGCACAGGTCACTACCTGTGGATCGGGACAGGCCACTGCGTTTGGTTCAGGACAGGTCACTGGGTGTGGAAGTGGACAGGTCACTGCATGTGAATCTGGACAGGTCACTGTGTGTGAATCTGGACAGGTCACTGCATGTGGATCAGAACAAGTCACTGCATGTGGATCGGAACATTTCACTGCATGTGGATCGGAACAGGTGACTGCATGTGATTCTGGACAGGTCACCGCGTGTGGATCGGGACAGGTCACTGCATGTGGAGTGGGACATGTCACTGTGTGTGGATCGGGACAGGTCACTGCATGTGGATCGGGACAGGTCACTGTGTGTGGATCAGAACAGGTCACTGCCTGTGGATCGGGACAGGTCACTGCGTGTGGATCGGAACTTATCACTGTGTGTGGATCAGAACAGGTCACTGCCTGTGGATTGGGACAGGTCACTGCGTGTGGATCGGAACAGGTCACTGCCTGTGGATCGGGACAGGTCACCGCATGTGGATCGGGACAGGTCACTGTGTGTGGATCAGAACAGGTCACTGCCTGTGGATCGGGACAGGTCACTGCGTGTGGATCGGGACAGGTCACTGCGTGTGGATGGGGACAGGTCACTATGTGTGGATCAGAACCGGTCACTGCATGTGGTTCAGGACAGATCACTGCATGTGGATCGGAACATGTCACTGCATGTGGATCGGGTCAGGTCACTGCGTGTGGATCAGGACAGGTCACTGCATGTGGATTGGGACATGTCACTGCGTGTGCATCGGGACAGGTCACTGCATGTGGATCGGAACAGGTCACTGTGTGTGGATCAAAACAGGTCACTGCATGTGGATCGGGACAGGTCATGGCCTGTGGATTGGGACAGGTCACTGCATGTGGATCGGGACAGGTCACTGCGTGTCGATCGGGACAGTTCCGTACATGTGGAGTGGGTGAGGTCACCATGAGTGACACAGGACAGGACATTTCCTGTGGATCGGGACAGGTCACTATGTGTCAGTCGGGCAGGTCACGGCGTGTCAGTCGGGACAGGTCACTGTTTGTCAGTCGGGCAGGTCACTGTGTGTCATTCGGGCAAGTCACCGCATGTCAGTCGGGACAGGTCACTGTGTGTCAGTCGAGCAGGTCACTGTGAGTCAGTCGGGCAGGTCACTGCGTGTGTATCGGGAGATGTCATTACGTGTGGATCGGGACAGGTCACTGCATGTGGATAGGGACAGGTCACTGCATATGGATAGGGACAGGTCAATATGTGTCGATCGGGCTAGGTCACTACGTGTCGAAAGGGACAGGTCATGGACTGTGGAATGGGTCATGTCACTATGTGTGGAGTGGGACAGGTCATGGCCTGTGGAATGGGACATGTCACTGCATGTGGATCGGGACAGGTCACTGCATGTGGATCAGGACACGTCACTGTGTGTCAGTCGGGACAGGCCACTGTGTGTCGATCGGGACAGGTCACTGCATAAGGATAGGGCCAGGTCACTGCATAAGGATAGGGCCAGGTCACTACATGTCGAAAGGGACAGGTCATGGCCTGTGGAATGGGACAAGTCACCATGTGTAGAGTGGGACAGGTCATGGCCTGTGGAATGGGACAGGTCACTGCGTGTGGAAAAGTATAGGACACTTCCTGTGGCGTGGGACAGGTGACTGCGTGTCAGTCGGGACAGGTCACTGCTTGTCAGTCGGGACAGGTCACTGCGTGTGGATCGGAACTTATCACTGTGTGTGGATCAGAACAGGTTGCTGCCTGTGGATTGGGACAGGTCACTGCGTGTGGATCGGAACAGGTCACTGCCTGTGGATCGGGACAGGTCACTGCATGTGGATCGGGACAGGTCACTGTGTGTGGATCAGAACAGGTCACTGCATGTGGATCGGGACAGGTCATGGCCTGTGGATTGGGACAGGTCACTGCATGTGGATCGGGACAGGTCACTGCGTGTCGATCGGGACAGTTCCGTACATGTGGAGTGGGTGAGGTCACCATGAGTGACACAGGACAGGACATTTCCTGTGGATCGGGACAGGTCACTATGTGTCAGTCGGGCAGGTCACGGCGTGTCAGTCGGGACAGGTCACTGTTTGTCAGTCGGGCAGGTCACTGTGTGTCATTCGGGCAAGTCACCGCGTTTCAGTCGGGACAGGTCACTGTGTGTCAGTCGAGCAGGTCACTGTGAGTCAGTCGGGCAGGTCACTGCGTGTGTATCGGGAGATGTCATTACGTGTGGATCGGGACAGGTCACTGCATGTGGATAGGGACAGGTCACTGCATATGGATAGGGACAGGTCAATATGTGTCGATCGGGCCAGGTCACTACGTGTCGAAAGGGACAGGTCATGGACTGTGGAATGGGTCATGTCACTATGTGTGGAGTGGGACAGGTCATGGCCTGTGGAATGGGACATGTCACTGCATGTGGATCGGGACAGGTCACTGCATGTCAATCAGGACACGTCACTGTGTGTCAGTTGGGACAGGTCACTGTGTGTCGATCGGGACAGGTCAATGCATGTCGATCGGGACAGGTCACTGCATAAGGATAGGGCCAGGTCACTGCATAAGGATAGGGCCAGGTCACTACATGTCGAAAGGGACAGGTCATGGCCTGTGGAATGGGACAAGTCACCATGTGTAGAGTGGGACAGGTCATGGCCTGTAGAATGGGACAGGTCACTGCGTGTGGAAAAGTATAGGACACTTCCTGTGGTGTGGGACAGGTGACTGCGTGTCAGTCGGGCAGGTCACTGCGTGTCAGTCGGGACAGTTCCCTGCATGTGGAGTGGGTGAGATCACCATGAGTGACACGGTACAAGACATTTCCTGTGGATCGAGACATGTCACTGTGTCAGTCGGGACAGGGCACTGTGTGTGGATCGGGACAGGGCACTACCTGTGGATCGGGACAGGCCACTGCGTTTGGTTCAGGACAGGTCACTGCGTGTGGAAGTGGACAGGTCACTGCATGTGAATAGGACAGGTCACTGCGTATGAATCTGGACAGGTCACTGCGTGTGGATCGGGACAGTGCACTGCATGTGGATCAGGACAGGTCACTGCATGTGAATCGGGACAGGTCACTGCATGTGGATCGGAACAGGTCACTGCATGTGAATCTGGACAGGTCACTGCGTGTGGATCGCGACAGGTCACTACGTGTGGATCGGAACAGGTCACTGCATGTCAATCTGCACAGGTCACTGCGTGTGGATCGGGACAGGTCACTGCATGTGGAGTGGGACATGTCACTGCGTGTGGATCGGGACAGGTCACTGTGTGTGGATCGGGACAGGTCACTGCATGTCAATCTGGACAGGTCACTGCATTGCGATCTGAACAGGTTACTGCAAGTGGATCAGGACAAGTCACTGCATGAGATTCAGGAAAGGTCACTGCATGTGGATCGGGACGGGTCACTGCGTGTGGATATGGACAGGTTGCAGCATGTGGAAAAGGACATGTCACTGCGTGTGGATCGGGACAGTTCACTGCATGTGTATCAACGCAGGTCACTGCATTTGGAACGAGACATGTCACTGCGTTAGGATCGGGATAGGTCACTGTGTATGGAACGGGACAGATCACTACGTGTGGAGTGGGACAGGTCATGGATTGTGGATTGGGACAGGTCATTGTGTGTGGAAGTGGACAGCTCACTGCATGTGGATTGGGACATTTCACTGCGTGTGGATCGGCACTGGTCACTGCATGTGGTACGGGACAGGACATTGCGTTTGGATCGGGACTGGTCACTGTGAGTGGATCGGGACAGGTCGCTACGTGTAGAATGGGACTGGTCACTGCGTGTCAGTCGGGGCCGGTCACTGTGTGTCGATCGGGACAGGTCAATGCATGTCAATCGGGACAGTTCCCTGCGTGTGGAGTGGGTGAGGTCACCATGAGTGACACTGGACAGGACATTTCCTGTGGATCGGGAGAGGTTACGGAGTGTCAGTCAAGACAGGTCACTGCGTGTGTGTCGGGACAGGTCACTGCATGTCCATCGGGACAGATCACTACCTGTGGATCGGGACATGTCACTGCGTGTGGATCGGGAGATGTCACTGCGTGTGAATCGCGACACGTAACTGCATTTGGATCAGAACAGGTCACCACGTGTGGATCAGGACAGGTCACTGCATGTGGATAGGGACAGGTCAATACGTGTCAATCGGGACAGGTCACTGTGTTTGGTTCAGGACAGGTCACTGCGTTTGGATCAGGACAGGTCACTACGTGTGGATCAGGACAGGTCACTGCATGTGGATAGGGACAGGTCATGGCCTGTGGACTGGGAGGACTCACCATGTGTGGAGTGGGACCGGTCATGGCCTGTGGAATGGGACAGTTCACTGCGTGTGGAAAAGTACAGGACACTTCCTGTGGCATGGGACAGGTGACTGCGTGTCAGTCGGAACTGGTCACTGCGTGTCAGTCGGGACAGTTCCCTGTGTGTGGAGTGGGTGAGATCACCATGAGTGACACAGTACAGGACATTTCCTGTGGATTGAGACATGTCACTGTGTCAGTCGGGACAGGTCACTGCGTGTGTATCGGGACAGGTCACTGTGGGTGGATCGGGACAGGTCACTACCTGTGGATTGGGACAGGCCTCTGCATTTGGTTCAGGACAGGTCACTGCGTGTGGAAGTGGACAGGTCACTGCATGTGAATCTGGACAGGACACTGTGTGTGAATCTGGACAGGTCACTGCGTGTGAATCTGGACAGGTCACTGCGTGTTGATTGGGACAGGTCACTGAATGTGAATCTGGACAGCTTACTGCGTGTGGATCGGGACAGGTCACTGCATGTGGAGTGGGACTTGTCACTGCGTGTGGATCGGGACAGGTCACTGCGTGTGGATTGGGACAGGTCACTGCGTGTGGATCGGGACAGGTCCCTGCGTGAGGAGTGGGTGAGATCACCATGAGTAACACAGTACAGGACATTTCCTGATGATCGAGACATGTCACTGTGTCAGTCGGGACAGGTCACTGCATGTGTATCGGGACAGGTCACTGTGTGTGGATCAGCACAGGTCACTACCTGTGGATCGGGACAGGCCACTGCGTTTGGTTCAGGACAGGTCACTGCATGTGGAAGTGGACAGGTCACTGCATGTGAATCTGGACAGGTCACTGTGTGTGAATCTGGACAGGTCACTGCATGTGGATTATAACAGGTCACTGCATGTGGATCGGAACAGTTCACTGCATGTGGATCGGAACAGGTGACTGCATGTGATTCTGGACAGGTCACTGCGTGTGGATCGGGACAGGTCACTGCATGTGGAGTGGGACATGTCACTGTGTGTGGATCGGGACAGGTCACTGCATGTGGATCGGGACAGGTCACTGTGTGTGGATCAGAACAGATCACTGCGTGTGCTTCGGGACAGGTCACTGCATGTGGATCGGAACAGTTCACTGTGTGTGGATCAGAACAGGTCACTGCCTGTGGATCGGGACAGGTGACTGCGTGTGGATCGGAACAGGTCACTGCATGTGGATCGGGACAGGTCACTGCATGTGGATAGGGACAGGTCACTGTGTGTGGATCAGCACAGGTCACTGCCTGTGGATCGGGACAGGTCACTGCATGTGGATCGGGACAGGTCACTGCGTGTGGATGGGGACAGGTCACTATGTGTGGATCAGAACAGGTCACTGCATGTGGTTCGGGACAGGTCACTGCGTGTGGATCGGAACATGTCACTGCGTGTGCATTGGGACAGGTCACTGCATGTGGATTGGAACAGGTCACTGTGTGTGGATCAGAACAGGTCACTGCGTGTGGATCGAGACAGGTCACTGTGTGTGGATCAGACCAGGTCACTGCATGTGGATTGGGACAGGTCATGGCCTGTGGATTGGGACAGGTCACTGCATGTGGATCGGGACAGGTTACTGCGTGTCGATCGGGACAGTTCCGTACATGTGGAGTGGGTGAGGTCACCATGAGTGACACAGGACAGGACATTTCCTGTGGATCGGGACAGGTCACTATGTGTCAGTCGGGCAGGTCACGGCGTGTCAGTCGGGACAGGTCACTGTTTGTCAGTCGGGCAGGTCACTGTGTGTCATTCGGGTAAGTCACCGCATGTCAGTCGGGACAGGTCACTGTGCGTCAGTCGAGCAGGTCACTTTGTGTCAGTCGGGCAGGTCACTGTGTGTCACTCGGGAAGGTCACTGCGTGTGTATCGGGAGATGTAATTACGTGTGGATAGGGACAGGTCACTGCATATGGATAGGGACAGGTCAATATGTGTCGATCAGGCCAGGTCACTACGTGTCGAAAGGGACAGGTCATGGACTGTGGAATGGGACAAGTCACTATGTGTGGAGTGGGACAGGTCATGGCCTGTGGAATGGGACATGTCACTGCATGTGGATCGGGACAGGTCACTGCATGTCAATCAGGACACGTCACTGCGTGTCAGTCGGGAAAGGTAACTGCGTGTCGATCGGGACAGTTCTCTGCATGGATCGCGACAGTTCATTGCACGTGGATCAGGCCAAGTCACTGCGTGCAGTTCAGGACAGGTCACAGCATCTGTATTGGGACATGTCACTGCATTTGGTTCAGGACAGGTCATCACTGTGGACCTGGACAGGTCATTGCATGTCAATCGTGGCAGGTCATTGCGTCTGGAAGTGGACAGGTCAAAGCGTGTGGATCGGGACAGGTCATTACATGTCAATCGGGTCAGGTCATTACGTCTGGAAGTGGACAGGTCAATGCGTGTGGATTGGGACAGATCACTGCTTGTGGAACGGGACAGGTCACTATGTTTGGATCAGGACACGTCACCAAGTGTGGATCTGGACAGGTCACTGCATTTGAATCGGGACACGTCACTGCATGTGGATCGGGACATGACATTGCGGGTGGATCGGGACAGGTCACTGTGCGTGGATCGGGAAAGGTCACTGCATTTGGATCGGGACAGGTCACTGTGTGCGGATCGGGACAGGTCACTGCGTGTGGATCGGGACAAGTCACTGCATATGGAGCTGAACAGGTTACTGCAAGTGGATCGATACAGGTCACTGCATTGCGATCTGAACAGGTTACTGCAAGTGGATGAAGACAGGTCACTGCATGAGATTCAGGACAGGTCACTGCGTGTGGATCGGGACAGGTCACTGCGTGTGGATATGGACAGGTTGCAGCATGTGGAAAAGGACATGTCACTGCGTGTGGATCGGGACAGTTCACTGCATGTGTATCAGTGCAGGTCACTGCGTTTGGAACGAGACATGTCACTGCGTTAGGATAGGGATAGGTCACTGTGTGTGGAACGGGACAGATCACTACGTGTGGAGTGGGACAGGTCATGGATTGTGGATTGGGACAGGTCATTGTGTGTGGAAGTGGACAGCTCACTGCATGTGGATTGGGACAGGTCACTGCGTGTGGATCGGCACTGGTCACTGCATGTGGTACGGGACAGGATACTGCGTTTGGATCGGGAGTGGTCACTGTGAGTGGATCGGGACAGGTCGCTACGTGTAGAATGGGACTGGTCACTGGGTGTCAGTCGGGGCAGGTCACTGTGTGTCGATCGGGACAGGTCAATGCATGTCGATCGGGACAGTTCCTTGTGTGTGGAGTGGGTGTGGTCACCATGAGTGACACTGGACAGGACATTTCCTGTGGATCGGGAGAGGATACGGAGTGTCAGTCAGGACAGGTCACTGCGTGTGTGTCGGGACAGGTCACTGCATGTCAATCGGGACTACCTGTGGATCGGGACAGGTCACTGTGTGTGGATCGGGAGATGTCACTGCGTGTGAATCGGGACACGTAACTGCGTTTGGATCAGAACAGGTCACAACGTGTGGATCAGGACAGGTCACTGCATGTGGATAGGGACAGGTCAATACATGTCGATCAGGACAGGACACTGCATTTGGATCAGGACAGGTCACCACGTGTGGATCAGGACAGGTCACTGCATGTGGATAGGGACAGGTCAATACGTGTCGATCGGGACAGGTCACTGCGTTTGGTTCAGGACAGGTCACTGCACTTGGATCAGGACAGGTCACCACGTGTGGATCAGGACAGGTCACTGCATGTGGATAGGGACAGGTCATGGCCTGTGGACTGGGAGGAGTTACCATGTGTGGAGTGGGACAGGTCATGGCCTGTTGAATGGGACAGGTCACTGCGTGTGGAAAAGTACAGGACACTTCCTGTGGTGTGGGACAGGTGACTGCGTCTCAGTCGGGACAGGTCACTGCATGTCAGTCAGGACAGTTCCCTGTGTGTGGAGTGGGTGAGATCACCATGAGTGACACAGTACAAGACATTTCCTGTGGATCGAGACATGTCACTGTGTCAGTCGGGACAGGTCACTGCGTGTGTATCGGGACAGGTCACTGTGTGTGGATCGGGACAGGTCACTACCTGTGGATTGGGACAGGCCACTGCGTTTGGTTCAGGACAGGTCACTGCGTGTGGAAGTGGACAGGTCACTGCATGTGAATCTGGACAGGTCACTGCGTGTGAAACTGGACAGGTCACTGCATGTGAATTAGGACAGGTCACTGCATGTGGATCGGGATAGGGCTTTGCATGTGGATCGGGACAGGTCACTGCATGTGGATCGGAACAGGTCACTGCATGTGGATCAGAACAGGTCACTGCATGTGAATCTGGACAGGTCACTGCGTGTGGATCGGGACAGGTCACTGCATGTGGAGTGGGACATGTCACTGCATGTGGATCGGGACAGGTCACTGCGTGTGTATTGGGACAGGTCACTGCATGTGGATCGGGACATGTCACTGCGTATGGATCGGAACACGTCACTGCGTGTGGATCGGAACAGGTCACTGCGTGTGAATCTGGACAGGTCACTGCGTGTGGATCCCCTCAGGTCACTGTGTGTGGAACGGGACAGGTCACTGCGTGTGGATCGGGACAGGTCACTGTGTGTGGATCAGGACAGGTCACTGAATGTGGATTGGAACAGGTCACTGCGTGTGGATCGGGACAGGTCACTGCGTGTGGATCGGGACAGGTCAATGCATGTGGATCGGAACATGTCACTGTGTGTGGATCGGAACAGGTCACTGGGAGTAGATCGGGACAGGTCACTGCATGTGGATCGGGACAGGTCACTGCATGTGGATCGGGACATGTCACTGCGTGTGGATCGGAACAGGTCACTGAATGTGGATCGGAACAGGTCACTGCGTGTGGATCGGGACAGGTCACTGCATATGGAGCTGAACAGGTTACTGCAAGTAGATGAGGACAGGTCACTGCATGAGATTCAGGACAGGTCACTGCATGTGGATCGGGACAGGTCACTGCGTGTGGTTTGGGACAGGTCACTGCATGTGGATCGGGACAGGGCACTGCATATGGATCTGAACAGGTTACTGCAAGTGGATCGGGACAGGTCACTGCATTTGGATCTGAACAGGTTACTGCAAGTGGATCGGGACAAGTCACTGCATGAGATTCAGGACAGGTCACTGCGTGTGGATCGGGACGGGTCACTGCGTGTGGATATGGATAGGTTGCAGCATGTGGAAAAGGACATGTCACTGTGTGTGGATCGGGACAGTTCACTGCATGTGTATCAGCGCAGGTCACTGCATTTGGAACGGGACAAGTCACTGCGTTAGGATTGGGATAGGTCACTGTGTGTGGAACGGGACAGATCACTACGTGTGGAGCGGGACATGTCATGGATTGTGGATTGGGACAGGTCATTGTGTGTGGAAGTGGACAGCTCACTGCATGTGGATTGGGACTGGTCACTGCGTGTGGATCGGCACTGCTCACTGCATGTGGTACGGGACAGGATATTGCGTTTGGATCGGGACTGGTCACTGTGAGTGGATCGGACAGGTCGCTACGTGTAGAATGGGACTGGTTACTGCGTGTCAGTCGGGGCAGGTCACTGTGTGTCGATCGGGACAGGTCAATGCATGTCGATCGGGACAGTTCCCTGCGTGTGGAGTGGGTGAGTTCACCATGAGTGACACAGAACAGGACATTTCCTGTGGATCGGGAGAGGATACGGAGTGTCAGTCAGGACAGGTCACTGCGTGTGTGTCGGGACAGGTCACTGCATGTCAATCGGGACAGATCACTACCTGTGGATCGGGACATGTCACTGCATGTGGATCGGGAGATGTCACTGCGTGTGAATTGGGACACGTAACTGCGTTTGGATGAGAACAGGTCCCCACGTGTGGATCAGGACAGGTCAATGCATGTGGATAGGGACAGGTCAATACGTGTCAATTGGGACAGGTCACTGCATTTGGTTCAGGACAGGTCACTGCGTTTGGATCAGGACAGGTCACTGCGTTTGGATCAGGACAGGTCACTACGTGTGGATCAGGACAGCTCACTGCATGTGGATAGGGACAGGTCAAGGCCTGTGGACTGGGAGGAGTCACCATGTGTGGAGTGGGACAGGTCATGGCCTGTGGAATGGGACAGGTCACTGCGTGTGGAAAAGTACAGGACACTTTTTGTGGCGTGGGACAGGTGACTCCGTGTCCGTCGGGACAGGTCACAGCGTGTCAGTCGGGACAGTTCCCTGCGTGTGGAGTGGGTGAGATCACCATGAGTAACACAGTACAGGACATTTCCTGTGGGTCGAGACATGTCACTGTGTCAGTCGGGAAAGGTCACTGCGTGTGTATCGGGACAGGTCACTGTGTGTGGATCGGGACAGGTCACTAACTGTGGATTGGTACAGGCCACTGCGTTTGGTTCAGGACAGGTCACTGCATGTGGAAGTAGACAGGTCACTGCATGTGAATCTGGACAGGTCACTGCATGTGGATCAGAACAGGTCACTGCATGTGAATCTGGACAGGTCACTGCGTGTGGATCGGGACAGGGCACGGCATGTGGAGTGGGACTTGTCACTGCGTGTGGATCGGGCCAGGTCACTTTGTATGGATCGGAACAGGTCACTGCGTGTGGATCGGGACAGGTCACTACGTGTGGATCGGAACAGGTCACTGCATTTGAATCTGGACAGGTCACTGCGTGTGGATCCCCTCAGGTCACTGCGTGTGGATCGGGACAGGTCACTGCATGTGGTTTGGAACATGTCACTGCGTGTGGATCGGGACAGGTCACTGCATGTGGTTCGGAACATGTCACTGTGTGTGGATTGGGACAGGTCACTGCATGTGGATCGGAACAGGCCACTGCGTTTGGTTCAGGACAGGTCACTACGTGTGGAAGTGGACAGGTCACTGCATGTGAATCTGGACTGGTCACTGCGTATGAATCTGGGCAGGTCACTGCGTGTGGTTCGGGACAGGGCACTGTTTGTGGATCGGAACAGGTCACTGCATGTGGATCGGAACAGGTCACTGTGTGTGGATCAGAACAGGTCACTGCGTGTGGATCGGGACAGGTCACTGCATGTGGATCGGGACAGGTCACTGCATGTGGATCGGAACAGGTCACTGCGTGTGGATCAGGACAAGTCACTGTGTGTGGATCAGGACAGGTCACTGCATGTGGATTGGGACATGTCACTGTGTATGGATAAGTACATGTCACTGTGTGTGGATCGGGACAGGTCACTACATGTGGAGTGGGACATGTAACTGCGTGTGGAGTGGGACAGGTCATGGCCTGTGGATCGGGACAGGTCACTGCATGTCGATTGGAACAGTTCCGTACATGTGGAGTGTGTGAGGTCACCATGAGTGACACAGGACAGGACATTTCCTGTGGATCGGGACAGTTCACTGTGTGTCAGTCGGGCAGGTCACGGCATGTCAGTCGGAACAGGTCAATGTGTGTCAGTCGGGCAGGTCACTGTGTGTCAGTCAGGCAGGTCACGGTGTGTCAGTCGGGACAGGTCACGGCATGTCAGTCGGGACAGGTCACGGCGTGTCAGTCGGGAAGGTCATTGTGTATCAGTAGTGCAGGACACTGTGTGTCAGTCGGGCAGGTCACTGCGTGTGGATCGTGAGATGTCACTACGTGTGGATCGGGACAGTTCACTGCATGTGTATCAGTGCAGGTCACTGCGTTTGGAACGAGACATGTCACTGCGTTAGGATAGGGATAGGTCACTGTGTGTGGAACGGGACAGATCACTACGTGTGGAGTGGGACAGGTCATGGATTGTGGATTGGGACAGGTCATTGTGTGTGGAAGTGGACAGCTCACTGCATGTGGATTGGACAGGTCACTGCGTGTGGATCGGCACTGGTCACTGCATGTGGTACGGGACAGGATACTGCGTTTGGATCGGGAGTGGTCACTGTGAGTGGATCGGGACAGGTCGCTACGTGTAGTCTGGGACTGGTCACTGGGTGTCAGTCGGGGCAGGTCACTGTGTGTCGATCGGGACAGGTCAATGCATGTCGATCTGGACAGTTCCTTGTGTGTGGAGTAGGTGTGGTCACCATGAGTGACACTGGACAGGACATTTCCTGTGGATCGGGAGAGGATACGGAGTGTCAGTCAGGACAGGTCACTGCGTGTGTGTCGGGACAGGTCACTGCATGTCAATCGGGACTACCTGTGGATCGGGACAGGTCACTGTGTGTGGATCGGGAGATGTCACTGCGTGTGAATCGGGACACGTAACTGCGTTTGGATCAGAACAGGTCACAACGTGTGGATCAGGACAGGTCACTGCATGTGGATAGGGACAGGTCAATACATGTCGATCGGGACAGGACACTGCGTTTGGTTCAGGACAGGTCACTGCATTTGGATCAGGACAGGTCACCACGTGTGGATCAGGACAGGTCACTGCATGTGGATAGGGACAGGTCAATACGTGTCGATCGGGACAGGTCACTGCGTTTGGTTCAGGACAGGTCACTGCACTTGGATCAGGACAGGTCACCACGTGTGGATCAGGACAGGTCACTGCATGTGGATAGGGACAGGTCATGGCCTGTGGACTGGGAGGAGTTACCATGTGTGGAGTGGGACAGGTCATGGCCTGTTGAATGGGACAGGTCACTGCGTGTGGAAAAGTACAGGACACTTCCTGTGGCGTGGGACAGGTGACTGCGTCTCAGTCGGGACAGGTCACTGCATGTCAGTCAGGACAGTTCCCTGTGTGTGGAGTGGGTGAGATCACCATGAGTGACACAGTACAAGACATTTCCTGTGGATCGAGACATGTCACTGTGTCAGTCGGGACAGGTCACTGCGTGTGTATCGGGACAGGTCACTGTGTGTGGATCGGGACAGGTCACTACCTGTGGATTGGGACAGGCCACTGCGTTTGGTTCAGGACAGGTCACTGCGTGTGGAAGTGGACAGGTCACTGCATGTGAATCTGGACAGGTCACTGCGTGTGAAACTGGACAGGTCACTGCGTGTGAATTAGGACAGGTCACTGCATGTGGATCGGGATAGGGCTTTGCATGTGGATCGGGACAGGTCACTGCATGTGGATCGGAACAGGTCACTGCATGTGGATCAGAACAGGTCACTGCATGTGAATCTGGACAGGTCACCGCGTGTGGATCGGGACAGGTCACTGCATGTGGAGTGGGACATGTCACTGCATGTGGATCGGGACAGGTCACTGCGTGTGTATTGGGACAGGTCACTGCATGTGGATCGGGACGTGTCACTGCGTATGGATCGGAACACGTCACTGCGTGTGGATCGGAACAGGTCACTGCATGTGAATCTGGACAGGTCACTGTGTGTGGATCGCCTCAGGTCACTGTGTGTGGATCGGGACAGGTCACTGCGTGTGGATCGGGACAGGTCACTGCGTGTGGATCGGAACAGGTCACTGAATGTGGATCGGAACAGGTCACTGCGTGTGGATCGGGACAGGTCACTGCATATGGAGCTGAACAGGTTACTGCAAGTAGATGAGGACAGGTCACTGCATGAGATTCAGGACAGGTCACTGCATGTGGATCGGGACAGGTCACTGCGTGTGGTTGGGGACAGGTCACTGCATGTGGATCGGGACAGGTCACTGCGTGTGGATCGGGACAGGGCACTGCATATGGATCTGAACAGGTTACTGCAAGTGGATCGGGACAAGTCACTGCATTTGGATCTGAACAGGTTACTGCAAGTGGATCGGGACAAGTCACTGCATGAGATTCAGGACAGGTCACTGCGTGTGGATCGGGACGGGTCACTGCGTGTGGATATGGATAGGTTGCAGCATGTGGAAAAGGACATGTCACTGTGTGTGGATCGGGACAGTTCACTGCATGTGTATCAGCGCAGGTCACTGCATTTGGAACGAGACAAGTCACTGCGTTAGGATCGGGATATGGATAGGTTGCAGCATGTGGAAAAGGACATGTCACTGTGTGTGGAACGGGACAGATCACTACGTGTGGAGCGGGACATGTCATGGATTGTGGATTGGGACAGGTCATTGTGTGTGGAAGTGGACAGCTCACTGCATGTGGATTGGGACAGGTCACTGCGTGTGGATCGGCACTGCTCACTGCATGTGGTACGGGACAGGATATTGCGTTTGGATCGGGACTGGTCACTGTGAGTGGATCGGGACAGGTCGCTACGTGTAGAATGGGACTGGTCACTGCATGTCAGTCGGGGCAGGTCACTGTGTGTCGATCGGGACAGTTCCCTGCGTGTGGAGTGGGTGAGTTCACCATGAGTGACACTGGACAGGACATTTCCTGTGGATCGGGAGAGGATACGGAGTGTCAGTCAGGACAGGTCACTGCGTGTGTGTCGGGACAGGTCACTGCATGTCAAACGGGACAGATCACCACCTGTGGATCGGGACATGTCACTGCATGTGGATCGGGAGATGTCACTGCGTGTGAATTGGGACACGTAACTGCGTTTGGATGAGAACAGGTCCCCACGTGTGGATCAGGACAGGTCAATGCATGTGGATAGGGACAGGTCAATACGTGTCAATCGGGACAGGTCACTGCATTTGGTTCAGGACAGGTCACTGCGTTTGGATCAGGACAGGTCACTGCGTTTGGATCAGGACAGGTCACTACGTGTGGATCAGGACAGGTCACTGCATGTGGATAGGGACAGGTCATGGCCTGTGGACTGGGAGGAGTCACCATGTGTGGAGTGGGACAGGTCATGGCCTGTGGAATGGGACAGGTCACTGCGTGTGGAAAAGTACAGGACACTTCCTGTGGCGTGGGACAGGTGACTCCGTGTCCGTCGGGACAGGTCACAGCGTGTCAGTCGGGACAGTTCCCTGCGTGTGGAGTGGGTGAGATCACCATGAGTAACACAGTACAGGACATTTCCTGTGGGTCGAGACATGTCACTGTGTCAGTCGGGAAAGGTCACTGCGTGTGTATCGGGACAGGTCACTGTGTGTGGATCGGGACAGGTCACTAACTGTGGATTGGGACAGGCCACTGCGTTTGGTTCAGGACAGGTCACTGCATGTGGAAGTAGACAGGTCACTGCATGTGAATCTGGACAGGTCACTGCATGTGGATCAGAACAGGTCACTGCATGTGAATCTGGACAGGTCACTGCGTGTGGATCGGGACAGGGCACGGCATGTGGAGTGGGACTTGTCACTGCGTGTGGATCGGGACAGGTCACTTCGTGTGGATCGGGACAGGTCACTGCGTGTGGATCGGGCCAGGTCACTTTGTATGGATCGGAGCAGGTCACTGCGTGTGGATCGGGACAGGTCACTACGTGTGGATCGGAACAGGTCACTGCATTTGAATCTGGACAGGTCACTGCATGTGGATCCCCTCAGGTCACTGCGTGTGGATCGGGACAGGTCACTGCATGTGGTTCGGAACATGTCACTGCGTGTAGATCGGGACAGGTCACTGCGTTTGGTTCAGGACAGGTCACTACGTGTGGAAGTGGACAGGTTACTGCATGTGAATCTGGACAGGTCACTGCGTATGAATCTGGGCAGGTCACTGCGTGTGGTTCGGGACAGGGCACTGTTTGTGGATCGTAACAGGTCACTGCATGTGGATCGGAACAGGTCACTGTGTGTGGATCAGAACAGGTCACTGCGTGTGGATCGGGACAGGTCACTGCATGTGGATCGGGACAGGTCACTGCATGTGGATCGGAACAGGTCACTGCATGTGGATCAGGACAAGTCACTGTGTGTGGATCAGGACAGGTCACTGCATCTGGATTGGGACATGTCACTGTGTATGGATAAGTACATGTCACTGTGTGTGGATCGGGACAGGTCACTACATGTGGAGTGGGACATGTAACTGCGTGTGGAGTGGGACAGGTCATGGCCTGTGGATCGGGACAGGTCACTGCATGTCGATTGGAACAGTTCCGTACATGTGGAGTGTGTGAGGTCACCATGAGTGACACAGGACAGGACATTTCCTGTGGATCGGGACAGTTCACTGTGTGTCAGTCGGGCAGGTCACGGCATGTCAGTCGGAACAGGTCAATGTGTGTCAGTCGGGCAGGTCACTGTGTGTCAGTCAGGCAGGTCACGGTGTGTCAGTCGGGACAGGTCACGGCATGTCAGTCGGGACAGGTCACGGCGTGTCAGTCGGGAAGGTCATTGTGTATCAGTAGTGCAGGTCACTGTGTGTCAGTCGGGCAGGTCACTGCGTGTGGATCGTGAGATGTCACTATGTGTGGATTGGGACAGGTCACTACATTTGGATCAGGACAGGTCACTACGTGTGGATCGGGACAGGTCACTGCATATGGATAGGGACACGTCACTGCATATGGATAGGGACAGGTAAATATGTGTCAATTGGGCCAGGTCACTACGTGTCAAAAGGGACAGGTCATGGACTGTGGAATGGGACAAGTCACTGCATGTGGATCGGGACAGGTCACTGCGTGTCAATCAGGACACGTCACAGTGTGTCAGTCGGGACAGGTAAATGCGTGTCGATCGGGACAGGTCTCTGCATGGATCGAGACTGTTCATTGCACGTGGATCAGGCTAAGTCACTGCATGCAGTTCGGGACAGGTCACTGCGTGTGTATTGGGACATGTCACTGCATTTGGTTCAGGACAGGTCATCACTGTGGACCTGGACAGGTCATTGCATGAAAATCGGAGCAGGTTATTGCGTCTGGAAGTGGACAGGTCAAAGCGTGTGGATCTGGACAGGTCATTGCATGTCAATCGGGCATGTCATTGCATCTGGAAGTGGACAGGTCAAAGCGTGTGGATCGGGACAGGTCACTGCTTGTGGAACGGGACAGATCACTGTGTGTGGATCAGGACACGTCACCAAGTGTGGATCTGGACAGGTCACTGCGTATCAATAGGGACAGGTCAATATGTGTTGGACAGGACAGGACACTTTCTGTGGATCGGGACAAGTCACTGCGTGTCAATCTGGACACGTCACTGCATGGATTGGGACAGTTCATTGCACATGGATCAGGCCAAGTCACTGCGTGCAATTCAGGACAGGTCACTGCGTGTGTATCGGGACAGGTCACTGCATTTGGATCGGGACAGGTCATCACATTTGGATCTGGATAGGTCATTGCATGTCGATCGAAGCAGGTCATTGCATCTGGAAGTGGACAGGTCACTGCGTGTGGATCAGGACAGGTCACTGCGTGTGGATCGGGACAGGTCACTGTGTGTGGATCGAGACAGGTCAATGCATGTCGATCTGGACAGTTCCCTGCGTGTGGAGTGGGTGAGGTCACCATGCGTGACACTGGACAGGACATTTCCTGTGGATCGGGAGAGGATACGGAGTGTTAGTCAGGACAGGTCACTGCGTGTGTGTCGGGACAGGTCACTGCATTTGGATCAGGACAGGTCACCACGTGTGGATCAGGACAGGTCACTGCATGTGGATAGGGACAGGTCAATACGTGTCGATCGGGACAGGTCACTGCGTTTGGTTCAGGACAGGTCACTGCACTTGGATCAGGACAGGTCACCATGTGTGGATCAGGACAGGTCACTGCATGTGGATAGGGACAGGTCATGGCCTGTGGACTGGGAGGAGTTACCATGTGTGGAGTGGGACAGGTCATGGCCTGTTGAATGGGACAGGTCACTGCGTGTGGAAAAGTACATGACACTTCTTGTGGTGTGGGACAGGTGACTGCGTCTCAGTCGGGACAGGTCACTGCATGTCAGTCAGGACAGTTCCCTGTGTGTGGAGTGGGTGAGGTCACCGTGAGTGACACAGTACAAGACATTTCCTGTGGATCGAGACATGTCACTGTGTCAGTCAGGACAGGTCACTGCGTGTGTATCGGGACAGGTCACTGTGTGTGGATCGGGACAGGTCACTGCGGGTGGAAGTGGACAGGTCACTGCATGTGAATCTGGACAGGTCACTGCGTGTGAAACTGGACAGGTCACTGCGTGTGAATTAGGACAATTCACTGCATGTGGATCGGGATAGGGCATTGCATGTGGATCGGGACAGGTCACTGCATGTGGATCGGAACAGGTCACTGCATGTGGATCAGAACAGGTCACTGCATGTGAATCTGGACAGGTCACTGCGTGTGGATCGGGACAGGTCACTGCATGTGGAGTGGGACATGTCACTGCATGTGGATCGGGACAGGTCACTGCGTGTGTATTGGGACAGGTCACTGCATGTGGATCGGGACATGTCACTGCGTGTGGATCGGAACAGGTCACTGCGTGTGGATCGGAACAGGTCACTGCATGTGAATCTGGACAGGTCACTGCATGTGGATCCCCTCAGGTCACTGCATGTGAATCTGGACAGGTCACTGCGTGTGGATCCCCTCAGGTCACTGTGTGTGGATCGGAACAGGTCACTGCGTGTGGATCGGGACAGGTCACTGCATATGGAGCTGAACAGTTTACTGCAAGTGGATGAGGACGGGTCACTGCATGAGATTCAGGACAGGTCACTGCATGTGGATCGGGACAGTTCACTGCGTGTGGTTTGGGACAGGTCACTGCATGTGGATCGGGACAGGTCACTGCATATGGAGCTGAACAGGTTACTGCAAGTGGATGAGGACGGGTCACTGCATGAGATTCAGGACAGGTCACTGTATGTGGATCGGGACAGGTCACTGCGTGTGGTTTGGGACAGGTCACTGCATGTGGATCGGGACAGGGCACTGCATATGGATCTGAACAGGTTACTGCAAGTGGATCGGGACAGGTCACTGCATTTGGATCTGAACAGGTTACTGCAAGTGGATCGGGACAAGTCACTGCATGAGATTCAGGACAGGTCACTGCGTGTGGATTGGGACGGGTCACTGCGTGTGGATATGGATAGCTTGCAGCATGTGGAAAAGGACATGTCACTGCGTGTGGATCGGGACAGTTCACTGCATGTGTATCAGCGCAGGTCACTGCATTTGGAACGAGACAAGTCACTGCGTTAGGATCGGGATAGGTCACTGTGTGTGGAACGGGACAGATCACTACGTGTGGAGCGGGACATGTCATGGATTGTGGATTGGGACAGGTCATTGTGTGTGGAAGTGGACAGCTCACTGCATGTGGATTGGGACAGGTCGCTGCGTGTGGATCGGCACTGGTCACTGCATGTGGTACGGGACAGGATATTGCGTTTGGATCGGGACTGGTCACTGTGAGTGGATCGGGACAGGTCGCTACGTGTAGAATGGGACTGGTCACTGCGTGTCAGTCGGGGCAGGTCACTGTGTGTCGATCGGGACAGGTCAATGCATGTCGATCGGGACAGTTCCCTGCGTGTGGAGTGGGTGAGTTCACCATGAGTGACACTGAACAGGACATTTCCTGTGGATCGGGAGAGGATACGGAGTGTCAGTCAGGACAGGTCACTGCGTGTGTGTCGGGACAGGTCACTGCATGTCAATTGGGACAGATCACTACCTGTGGATCGGGACATGTCACTGCGTGTGGATCGGGAGATGTCACTGCGTGTGAATCGGGACACGTAACTGCGTTTGGATGAGAACAGGTCCCCACATGTGGATCAGGACAGGTCAATGCATGTGGATAGGGACAGGTCAATATGTGTCAATCGGGACAGGTCACTGCATTTGGTTCAGGACAGGTCACTGCGTTTGGATCAGGACAGGTCACTACGTGTGGATCAGGACAGGTCACTGCATGTGGATAGGGACAGGTCATGGCCTGTGGACTGGGAGGAGTCACCATGTGTGGAATGGGACAGGTCTCTGCGTGTGGAAAAGTACAGGACACTTCCTGTGGCGTGGGACAGGTGACTGCGTGTCAGTCGGGACAGGTCACTGCGTGTCAGTCGGGACAGTTCCCTGCGTGTGGAGTGGGTGAGATCACCATGAGTGACACAGTACAGGACATTTCCTGTGGGTCGAGACATGTCACTGTGTCAGTCGGGAAAGGTCACTGCGTGTGTATCGGGACAGGTCACTGTGTGTGGATTGGGACAGGTCACTACCTGTGGATTGGTACAGGCCACTGCGTTTGGTTCAGGACAGGTCACTGCATGTGGAAGTAGACAGGTCACTGCATGTGAATCTGGACAGGTCACTGCATGTGGATCAGAACAGGTCACCGCATGTGAATCTGGACAGCTCACTGCGTGTGGATCGGGACAGGGCACGGCATGTGGAGTGGGACTTGTCACTGCGTGTGGATCGGGACAGGTCACTTCGTGTGGATCGGGACAGGTCACTGCGTGTGGATCGGGCCAGGTCACTATGTATGGATCGGAACAGGTCACTGCGTGTGGATCGGGACAGGTCACTACGTGTGGATCGAAACAGGTCACTGCATTTGAATCTGGACAGGTCACTGCGTGTGGATCCCCTCAGGTCACTGCGTGTGGATCGGGACAGGTCACTGCGTGTGGTTCGGAACATGTCACTGCGTGTGGATCGGGACAGGTCACTGCATGTGCTTCGGAACATGTCACTGCGTGTGGATCGGAACAGGCCACTGCGTTTGGTTCAGGACAGGTCACTACGTGTGGAAGTGGACAGGTCACTGCAGGTGAATCTGGACAGGTCACTGCGTATGAATCTGGACAGGTCACTGCGTGTGGTTCGGGACAGGGCACTGCATGTGGATCAGGACAGGTCACTGCATGTGGATCGGAACAGGTCACTGCATGTGGATCGGAACAGGTCACTGTGTGTGGATCAGAACAGGTCACTGCGCGTGGATCGGGACAGGTCACTGCATGTGAATCGGGACAGGTCACTGCATGTGGATCGGAACAGTTCACTGCATGTGGATCAGGACAAGTCACTGCTTGTGGATCAGGACAGGTCACTGCATGTGGATTGGGACATGTCACTGTGTATGGATAAGTACATGTCACTGTGTGTGGTTCGGGACAGGTCACTACATGTGGAGTGGGACATGTAACTGCGTGTGGAGTGGGACAGGTCATGGCCTGTGGATCGGGACAGGTCACTGCATGTCGATTGGAACAGTTCCGTACATGTGGAGTGGGTGAGGTCACCATGAGTGACACAGGACAGGACATTTCCTGTGGATCGGGACAGTTCACTGTGTGTCAGTCGGGCAGGTCACGGCGTGTCAGTCGGGACAGGTCACTGTGTGTCAGTCGGGCAGGTCACTGTGTGTCAGTTAGGCAGGTCACGGTGTGTCAGTCGAGACAGGTCACGGCATGTCAGTCGGGACAGGTCACGGCGTGTCAGTCGGGAAGGTCATTGTGTATCAGTAGTGCAGGTCACTGTGTGTCAGTCGGGCAGGTCACTGTGTGTCAGTCGGGCAGGTCACTGCGTGTGGATCGGGAGATGTCACTACGTGTGGATTGGGACAGGTCACTACATTTGGATCAGGACAGGTCACTACGTGTGGATCGGGACAGGTCACTGCATATGGATAGGGACACGTCACTGCATATGGATAGGGACAGGTAAATATGTGTCAATTGGGCCAGGTCACTACGTGTCAAAAGGGACAGGTCATGGACTGTGGAATGGGACAGGTCACTGCATGTGGATCGGGACAGGTCACTGCGTGTCAATCAGGACACATCACAGTGTGTCAGTCGGGACAGGTAAATGCGTGTCGATCGGGACAGGTCTCTGCATGGATCGAGACTGTTCATTGCACGTGGATCAGGCTAAGTCACTGCATGCAGTTCGGGACAGGTCACTGCGTGTGTATTGGGACATGTCACTGCATTTGGTTCAGGACAGGTCATCACTGTGGACCTGGACAGGTCATTGCATGACAATCGGGGCAGGTTATTGCGTCTGGAAGTGGACAGGTCAAAGCGTGTGGATCTGGACAGGTCATTGCATGTCAATCGGGCATGTCATTGCATCTGGAAGTGGACAGGTCAAAGCGTGTGGATCGGGACAGGTCACTGCTTGTGGAACGGGACAGATCACTGTGTGTGGATCAGGACACGTCACCAAGTGTGGATCTGGACAGGTCACTGCGTATCAATAGTGACAGGTCAATATGTGTTGGACAGGACAGGACACTTTCTGTGGATCGGGACAAGTCACTGCGTGTCAATCTGGACACGTCACTGCATGGATTGGGACAGTTCATTGCACATGGATCAGGCCAAGTCACTGCGTGCAATTCAGGACAGGTCACTGCGTGTGTATCGGGACAGGTCACTGCATTTGGATCGGGACAGGTCATCACATTTGGATCTGGATAGGTCATTGCGTGTCGATCGAAGCAGGTCATTGCATCTGGAAGTGGACAGGTCACTGCGTGTGGATCAGGACAGGTCACTGCGTGTGGATCGGGACAGGTCACTGTGTGTGGATCGAGACAGGTCAATGCATGTCGATCTGGACAGTTCCCTGCGTGTGGAGTGGGTGAGGTCACCATGCGTGACACTGGACAGGACATTTCCTGTGGATCGGGAGAGGATACGGAGTGTTAGTCAGGACAGGTCACTGCGTGTGTGTCGGGACAGTTCACTGCATTTGGATCAGGACAGGTCACCACGTGTGGATCAGGACAGGTCACTGCATGTGGATAGGGACAGGTCAATACGTGTCGATCGGGACAGGTCACTGCGTTTGGTTCAGGACAGGTCACTGCACTTGGATCAGGACAGGTCACCATGTGTGGATCAGGACAGGTCACTGCATGTGGATAGGGACAGGTCATGGCCTGTGGACTGGGAGGAGTTACCATGTGTGGAGTGGGACAGGTCATGGCCTGTTGAATGGGACAGGTCACTGCGTGTGGAAAAGTACAGGACACTTCTTGTGGTGTGGGACAGGTGACTGCGTCTCAGTCGGGACAGGTCACTGCATGTCAGTCAGGACAGTTCCCTGTGTGTGGAGTGGGTGAGGTCACCGTGAGTGACACAGTACAAGACATTTCCTGTGGATCGAGACATGTCACTGTGTCAGTCGGGACAGGTCACTGCGTGTGTATCGGGACAGGTCACTGTGTGTGGATCGGGACAGGTCACTGCGTGTGGAAGTGGACAGGTCACTGCATGTGAATCTGGACAGGTCACTGCGTGTGAAACTGGACAGGTCACTGCGTGTGAATTAGGACAGGTCACTGCATGTGGATCAGAACAGGTCACTGCATGTGAATCTGGACAGGTCACTGCGTGTGGATCGGGACAGGTCACTGCATGTGGAGTGGGACATGTCACTGCATGTGGATCGGGACAGGTCACTGCGTGTGTATTGGGACAGGTCACTGCATGTGGATCGGGACATGTCACTGCGTGTGGATCGGAACAGGTCACTGCGTGTGGATCGGAACAGGTCACTGCATGTGAATCTGGACAGGTCACTGCATGTGGATCCCCTCAGGTCACTGTGTGTGGATCGGAACAGGTCACTGCGTGTGGATCAGGACAGGTCACTGCATATGGAGCTGAACAGGTTACTGCAAGTGGATGAGGACGGGTCACTGCATGAGATTCAGGACAGGTCACTGCATGTGGATCGGGACAGTTCACTGCGTTTGGTTTGGGACAGGTCACTGCATGTGGATCGGGACAGGTCACTGCATATGGAGCTGAACAGGTTACTGCAAGTGGATGAGGACGGGTCACTGCATGAGATTCAGGACAGGTCACTGCATGTGGATCGGGACAGGTCACTGCGTGTGGTTTGGGACAGGTCACTGCATGTGGATCGGGACAGGGCACTGCATATGGATCTGAACAGGTTACTGCAAGTGGATCGGGACAGGTCACTGCATTTGGATCTGAACAGGTTACTGCAAGTGGATCGGGACAAGTCACTGCATGAGATTCAGGACAGGTCACTGCGTGTGGATCGGGACGGGTCACTGCATGTGGATATGGATAGGTTGCAGCATGTGGAAAAGGACATGTCACTGCGTGTGGATCGGGACAGTTCACTGCATGTGTATCAGCGCAGGTCACTGCATTTGGAACGAGACAAGTCACTGCGTTAGGATCGGGATAGGTCACTGTGTGTGGAACGGGACAGATCACTACGTGTGGAGCGGGACATGTCATGGATTGTGGATTGGGACAGGTCATTGTGTGTGGAAGTGGACAGCTCACTGCATGTGGATTGGGACAGGTCGCTGCGTGTGGATCGGCACTGGTCACTGCATGTGGTACGGGACAGGATATTGCGTTTGGATCGGGACTGGTCACTGTGAGTGGATCGGGACAGGTCGCTACGTGTAGAATGGGACTGGTCACTGCGTGTCAGTCGGGGCAGGTCACTGTGTGTCGATCGGGACAGGTCAATGCATGTCGATCGGGACAGTTCCCTGCGTGTGGAGTGGGTGAGTTCACCATGAGTGACACTGAACAGGACATTTCCTGTGGATCGGGAGAGGATACGGAGTGTCAGTCAGGACAGGTCACTGCGTGTGTGTCGGGACAGGTCACTGCATGTCAATTGGGACAGATCACTACCTGTGGATCGGGACATGTCACTGCGTGTGGATCGGGAGATGTCACTGCGTGTGAATCGGGACACGTAACTGCGTTTGGATGAGAACAGGTCCCCACGTGTGGATCAGGACAGGTCAATGCATGTGGATAGGGACAGGTCAATATGTGTCAATCGGGACAGGTCACTGCATTTGGTTCAGGACAGGTCACTGCGTTTGGATCAGGACAGGTCACTACGTGTGGATCAGGACAGGTCACTGCATGTGGATAGGGACAGGTCATGGCCTGTGGACTGGGAGGAGTCACCATGTGTGGAATGGGACAGGTCTCTGCGTGTGGAAAAGTACAGGACACTTCCTGTGGCGTGGGACAGGTGACTGCGTGTCAGTCGGGACAGGTCACTGCGTGTCAGTCGGGACAGTTCCCTGCGTGTGGAGTGGGTGAGATCACCATGAGTGACACAGTACAGGACATTTCCTGTGGGTCGAGACATGTCACTGTGTCAGTCGGGAAAGGTCACTGCGTGTGTATCGGGACAGGTCACTGTGTGTGGATTGGGACAGGTCACTACCTGTGGATTGGTACAGGCCACTGCGTTTGGTTCAGGACAGGTCACTGCATGTGGAAGTAGACAGGTCACTGCATGTGAATCTGGACAGGTCACTGCATGTGGATCAGAACAGGTCACCGCATGTGAATCTGGACAGCTCACTGCGTGTGGATCGGGACAGGGCACGGCATGTGGAGTGGGACTTGTCACTGCGTGTGAATCGGGACAGGTCACTTCGTGTGGATCGGGACAGGTCACTGCGTGTGGATCGGGCCAGGTCACTATGTATGGATCGGAACAGGTCACTGCGTGTGGATCGGGACAGGTCACTACGTGTGGATCGAAACAGGTCACTGCATTTGAATCTGGACAGGTCACTGCGTGTGGATCCCCTCAGGTCACTGCGTGTGGATCGGGACAGGTCACTGCGTGTGGTTCGGAACATGTCACTGCGTGTGGATCGGGACAGGTCACTGCATGTGCTTCGGAACATGTCACTGCGTGTGGATCGGAACAGGCCACTGCGTTTGGTTCAGGACAGGTCACTACGTGTGGAAGTGGACAGGTCACTGCAGGTGAATCTGGACAGGTCACTGCGTATGAATCTGGACAGGTCACTGCGTGTGGTTCGGGACAGGGCACTGCATGTGGATCAGGACAGGTCACTGCATGTGGATCGGAACAGGTCACTGCATGTGGATCGGAACAGGTCACTGTGTGTGGATCAGAACAGGTCACTGCGTGTGGATCGGGACAGGTCACTGCATGTGAATCGGGACAGGTCACTGCATGTGGATCGGAACAGGTCACTGCGTGTGGATCAGGACAAGTCACTGCGTGTGGATCAGGACAGGTCACTGCATGTGGATTGGGACATGTCACTGTGTATGGATAAGTACATGTCACTGTGTGTGGATCGGGACAGGTCACTACATGTGGAGTGGGACATGTAACTGCGTGTGGAGTGGGACAGGTCATGGCCTGTGGATCGGGACAGGTCACTGCATGTCGATTGGAACAGTTCCGTACATGTGGAGTGGGTGAGGTCACCATGAGTGACACAGGACAGGACATTTCCTGTGGATCGGGACAGTTCACTGTGTGTCAGTCGGGCAGGTCACGGCGTGTCAGTCGGGACAGGTCACTGTGTGTCAGTCGGGCAGGTCACTGTGTGTCAGTCAGGCAGGTCACGGTGTGTCAGTCGAGACAGGTCACGGCATGTCAGTCGGGACAGGTCACGGCGTGTCAGTCGGGAAGGTCATTGTGTATCAGTAGTGCAGGTCACTGTGTGTCAGTCGGGCAGGTCACTGTGTGTCAGTCGGGCAGGTCACTGCGTGTGGATCGGGAGATGTCACTACGTGTGGATTGGGACAGGTCACTACATTTGGATCAGGACAGGTGACTACGTGTGGATCCGGACAGGTCACTGCATATGGATAGGGACACGTCACTGCATATGGATAGGGACAGGTAAATATATGTCAATCAGGCCAGGTCACTACGTGTCAAAAGGGACAGGTCATGGACTGTGGAATGGGACAAGTCACTAAGTGTGGACTGGGACCGGTCATGGCCTGTGGAATGGGACAGGTGGATGTGGATCGGGACAGGTCACTGCGTGTCAATCAGGACACGTCACAGTGTGTCAGTTGGGACAGGTAAATGCGTGTCGATCGGGACAGGTCTCTGCATGGATCGAGACTGTTCATTGCACGTGGATCAGTCTAAGTCACTGCGTGCAGTTCAGGACAGGTCACTGCGTGTGTATTGGGACATGTCACTGCATTTGGCTCCGGACAGGTCATCACTGTGGACCTGGACAGGTCATTGCATGACAATCGGGGTAGGTCATTGCGTCTGGAAGTGGACAGGTCAAAGCATGTGGATCTGGACAGGTCATTGCATGTCAATCGGGCATGTCATTGCATCTGGAAGTGGACAGGTCAAAGCGTGTGGATCGGGACAGGTCACAGCTTGTGGAATGGGACAGATCACTGTGTGTGGATCAGGACACGTCACCAAGTGTGGATCTGGACAGGTCACTGCGTATCAATAGGGACAGGTCACTATGTGTTGGACAGGACAGGACACTTTCTGTGGATCGGGACAAGTCACTGCGTGTCAATCTGGACACGTCACTGTATGGATTGGGACAGTTCATTGCACGTGGATCAGGCCAAGTCACTGCGTGCAATTCAGGACAGGTCACTGTGTGTGTATCGGGACAGGTCACTGCATTTGGATCGGGACAGGTCATCACGTTTGGATCTGGATAGGTCATTGCATGTCGATTCAAGCAGGTCATTGCATCTGGAAGTGGACAGGTCACTGCGTGTGGATCAGGACAGGTCACTGGGTGTGGATCAGGACAGGTCACTGTGTGTGGATTGAGACAGGTCAATGCATGTGGTTCGGAACATGTCACTGCGTGTGGATAGGGACAGGTCACTGCATGTGGTTCGGAACATGTCACTGCGTGTGGATCGGAACAGGTCACTGCATTTGAATCTGCACAGGTCACTGCGTGTGGATCCCCTCAGGTCACTGCGTGTGGATCGGGACAGGTCACTGCGTGTGGTTCAGAACATGTCACTGTGCGTGGATCAGGACAGGTCACTGCATGTGTTTCGGAACATGTCACTGCGTGTGGATCGGAACAGGTCACTGCGTGTGGATCGGAACAGGTCACTGCATGTGAATCTGGACAGGTCACTGCATGTGGATCCCCTCAGGTCACTGTGTGTGGATCGGAACAGGTCACTGCGTGTGGATCAGGACAGGTCACTGCATATGGAGCTGAACAGGTTACTGCAAGTGGATGAGGACGGGTCACTGCATGAGATTCAGGACAGGTCACTGCATGTGGATCGGGACAGTTCACTGCGTTTGGTTTGGGACAGGTCACTGCATGTGGATCGGGACAGGTCACTGCATATGGAGCTGAACAGGTTACTGCAAGTGGATGAGGACGGGTCACTGCATGAGATTCAGGACAGGTCACTGCATGTGGATCGGGACAGGTCACTGCGTGTGGTTTGGGACAGGTCACTGCATGTGGATCGGGACAGGGCACTGCATATGGATCTGAACAGGTTACTGCAAGTGGATCGGGACAGGTCACTGCATTTGGATCTGAACAGGTTACTGCAAGTGGATCGGGACAAGTCACTGCATGAGATTCAGGACAGGTCACTGCGTGTGGATCGGGACGGGTCACTGCGTGTGGATATGGATAGGTTGCAGCATGTGGAAAAGGACATGTCACTGCGTGTGGATCGGGACAGTTCACTGCATGTGTATCAGCGCAGGTCACTGCATTTGGAACGAGACAAGTCACTGCGTTAGGGTCGGGATAGGTCACTGTGTGTGGAACGGGACAGATCACTACGTGTGGAGCGGGACATGTCATGGATTGTGGATTGGGACAGGTCATTGTGTGTGGAAGTGGACAGCTCACTGCATGTGGATTGGGACAGGTCGCTGCGTGTGGATCGGCACTGGTCACTGCATGTGGTACGGGACAGGATATTGCGTTTGGATCGGGACTGGTCACTGTGAGTGGATCGGGACAGGTCGCTACGTGTAGAATGGGACTGGTCACTGCGTGTCAGTCGGGGCAGGTCACTGTGTGTCGATCGGGACAGGTCAATGCATGTCGATCGGGACAGTTCCCTGCGTGTGGAGTGGGTGAGTTCACCATGAGTGACACTGAACAGGACATTTCCTGTGGATCGGGAGAGGATACGGAGTGTCAGTCAGGACAGGTCACTGCGTGTGTGTCGGGACAGGTCACTGCATGTCAATTGGGACAGATCACTACCTGTGGATCGGGACATGTCACTGCGTGTGGATCGGGAGATGTCACTGCGTGTGAATCGGGACACGTAACTGCGTTTGGATGAGAACAGGTCCCCACGTGTGGATCAGGACAGGTCAATGCATGTGGATAGGGACAGGTCAATATGTGTCAATCGGGACAGGTCACTGCATTTGGTTCAGGACAGGTCACTGCGTTTGGATCAGGACAGGTCACTACGTGTGGATCAGGACAGGTCACTGCATGTGGATAGGGACAGGTCATGGCCTGTGGACTGGGAGGAGTCACCATGTGTGGAATGGGACAGGTCTCTGCGTGTGGAAAAGTACAGGACACTTCCTGTGGCGTGGGACAGGTGACTGCGTGTCAGTCGGGACAGGTCACTGCGTGTCAGTCGGGACAGTTCCCTGCGTGTGGAGTGGGTGAGATCACCATGAGTGACACAGTACAGGACATTTCCTGTGGGTCGAGACATGTCACTGTGTCAGTCGGGAAAGGTCACTGCGTGTGTATCGGGACAGGTCACTACCTGTGGATTGGTACAGGCCACTGCGTTTGGTTCAGGACAGGTCACTGCATGTGGAAGTAGACAGGTCACTGCATGTGAATCTGGACAGGTCACTGCATGTGGATCAGAACAGGTCACCGCATGTGAATCTGGACAGCTCACTGCGTGTGGATCGGGACAGGGCACGGCATGTGGAGTGGGACTTGTCACTGCGTGTGAATCGGGACAGGTCACTTCGTGTGGATCGGGACAGGTCACTGCGTGTGGATCGGGCCAGGTCACTATGTATGGATCGGAACAGGTCACTGCGTGTGGATCGGGACAGGTCACTACGTGTGGATCGAAACAGGTCACTGCATTTGAATCTGGACAGGTCACTGCGTGTGGATCCCCTCAGGTCACTGCGTGTGGATCGGGACAGGTCACTGCGTGTGGTTCGGAACATGTCACTGCGTGTGGATCGGGACAGGTCACTGCATGTGCTTCGGAACATGTCACTGCGTGTGGATCAGAACAGGCCACTGCGTTTGGTTCAGGACAGGTCACTACGTGTGGAAGTGGACAGGTCACTGCAGGTGAATCTGGACAGGTCACTGCGTATGAATCTGGACAGGTCACTGCGTGTGGTTCGGGACAGGGCACTGCATGTGGATCAGGACAGGTCACTGCATGTGGATCGGAACAGGTCACTGCATGTGGATCGGAACAGGTCACTGCGTGTGGATCGGGACAGGTCACTACGTGTGGATCGAAACAGGTCACTGCATTTGAATCTGGACAGGTCACTGCGTGTGGATCCCCTCAGGTCACTGCGTGTGGATCGGGACAGGTCACTGCGTGTGGTTCGGAACATGTCACTGCGTGTGGATCGGGACAGGTCACTGCATGTGCTTCGGAACATGTCACTGCGTGTGGATCGGAACAGGCCACTGCGTTTGGTTCAGGACAGGTCACTACGTGTGGAAGTGGACAGGTCACTGCAGGTGAATCTGGACAGGTCACTGCGTATGAATCTGGACAGGTCACTGCGTGTGGTTCGGGACAGGGCACTGCATGTGGATCAGGACAGGTCACTGCATGTGGATCGGAACAGGTCACTGCATGTGGATCGGAACAGGTCACTGTGTGTGGATCAGAACAGGTCACTGCGTGTGGATCGGGACAGGTCACTGCATGTGAATCGGGACAGGTCACTGCATGTGGATCGGAACAGGTCACTGCGTGTGGATCAGGACAAGTCACTGCGTGTGGATCAGGACAGGTCACTGCATGTGGATTGGGACATGTCACTGTGTATGGATAAGTACATGTCACTGTGTGTGGATCGGGACAGGTCACTACATGTGGAGTGGGACATGTAACTGCGTGTGGAGTGGGACAGGTCATGGCCTGTGGATCGGGACAGGTCACTGCATGTCGATTGGAACAGTTCCGTACATGTGGAGTGGGTGAGGTCACCATGAGTGACACAGGACAGGACATTTCCTGTGGATCGGGACAGTTCACTGTGTGTCAGTCGGGCAGGTCACGGCGTGTCAGTCGGGACAGGTCACTGTGTGTCAGTCGGGCAGGTCACTGTGTGTCAGTCAGGCAGGTCACGGTGTGTCAGTCGAGACAGGTCACGGCATGTCAGTCGGGACAGGTCACGGCGTGTCAGTCGGGAAGGTCATTGTGTATCAGTAGTGCAGGTCACTGTGTGTCAGTCGGGCAGGTCACTGTGTGTCAGTCGGGCAGGTCACTGCGTGTGGATCGGGAGATGTCACTACGTGTGGATTGGGACAGGTCACTACATTTGGATCAGGACAGGTGACTACGTGTGGATCCGGACAGGTCACTGCATATGGATAGGGACACGTCACTGCATATGGATAGGGACAGGTAAATATATGTCAATCAGGCCAGGTCACTACGTGTCAAAAGGGACAGGTCATGGACTGTGGAATGGGACAAGTCACTAAGTGTGGACTGGGACCGGTCATGGCCTGTGGAATGGGACAGGTGGATGTGGATCGGGACAGGTCACTGCGTGTCAATCAGGACACGTCACAGTGTGTCAGTCGGGACAGGTAAATGCGTGTCGATCGGGACAGGTCTCTGCATGGATCGAGACTGTTCATTGCACGTGGATCAGTCTAAGTCACTGCGTGCAGTTCAGGACAGGTCACTGCGTGTGTATTGGGACATGTCACTGCATTTGGCTCAGGACAGGTCATCACTGTGGACCTGGACAGGTCATTGCATGACAATCGGGGTAGGTCATTGCGTCTGGAAGTGGACAGGTCAAAGCATGTGGATCTGGACAGGTCATTGCATGTCAATCGGGCATGTCATTGCATCTGGAAGTGGACAGGTCAAAGCGTGTGGATCGGGACAGGTCACAGCTTGTGGAATGGGACAGATCACTGTGTGTGGATCAGGACACGTCACCAAGTGTGGATCTGGACAGGTCACTGCGTATCAATAGGGACAGGTCACTATGTGTTGGACAGGACAGGACACTTTCTGTGGATCGGGACAAGTCACTGCGTGTCAATCTGGACACGTCACTGTATGGATTGGGACAGTTCATTGCACGTGGATCAGGCCAAGTCACTGCGTGCAATTCAGGACAGGTCACTGTGTGTGTATCGGGACAGGTCACTGCATTTGGATCGGGACAGGTCATCACGTTTGGATCTGGATAGGTCATTGCATGTCGATTCAAGCAGGTCATTGCATCTGGAAGTGGACAGGTCACTGCGTGTGGATCAGGACAGGTCACTGGTTGTGGATCAGGACAGGTCACTGTGTGTGGATTGAGACAGGTCAATGCATGTGGTTTGGAACATGTCACTGCGTGTGGATAGGGACAGGTCACTGCATGTGGTTCGGAACATGTCACTGCGTGTGGATCGGAACAGGTCACTGCATTTGAATCTGCACAGGTCACTGCGTGTGGATCCCCTCAGGTCACTGCGTGTGGATCGGGACAGGTCACTGCGTGTGGTTCAGAACATGTCACTGTGCGTGGATCAGGACAGGTCACTGCATGTGTTTCGGAACATGTCACTGCGTGTGGATCGGGACAGGTCACTGCATGTGGATCGGAACAGGCCACTGCGTTTGGTTCAGGACAGGTCACTGCGTGTGGAAGTGGACAGGTCACTGCGTGTGAATCTGGACAGGTCACTGCGTATGAATCTGGACAGGTCACTGCGTGTGGTTCGGGACAGGGCACTGCATGTGGATCGGGACAGGTCACTGCATGTGGATCGGAACAGGTCACTGCATGTGGATCGGAACAGGTCACTGTGTGTGGATCAGAACAGGTCACTGCATGTGGATCGGGACAGGTCACTGCATGTGGATTGGGACATGTCACTGTGTGTGGATCAGGACAGGTCACTGTGTGTGGATCGGGACAGGTCACTACATGTGGAGTGTGACATGTAACTGCGTGTGGAGTGGGACAGGTCATGGCCTGTGGATCGGGACAGGTCATTGCATGTCGATTGGAACAGTTCCGTACATGTGGAGTGGGTGAGGTCACCATGAGTGACACAGGACAGGACATTTCCTGTGGATCGGGACAGTTAACTGTGTGTCAGTCGGGCAGGTCATGGCGTGTCAGTCGGGACAGGTCACTGTGTGTCAGTCGGGCAGGTCACTGTGTGTCAGTCAGGCAGGTCACGGTGTGTCAGTCGGGACAGGTCACGGCATGTCAGTCGGGACAGGTCACGGCGTGTCAGTCGGGAAGGTCATTGTGTATCAGTAGTGCAGGTCACTGTGTGTCAGTCGGGAAGGGTCACTGTGTGTCAGTCGGGCAGGTCACTGCGTGTGGATCGGGAGATGTCACTACGTGTGGATTGGGACAGGTCACTACATTTGGATCAGGACAGGTCACTACGTGTGGATCGGGACAGGTCACTGCATATGGATAGGGACACGTCACTGCATATGGATAGGGACAGGTAAATATGTGTCAATCGGGCCAGGTCACTACGTGTCAAAAGGGACAGGTCATGGACTGTGGAATGGGACAAGTCACTAAGTGTGGACTGGGTCAGGTCATGGCCTGTGGAATGGGACAGGTAAATGCGTGTCGATCGGGACAGGTCTCTGCATGGATCGAGACTGTTCATTGCACGTGGATCAGGCTAAGTCACTGCATGCATTTCAGGACAGGTCACTGCGTGTGTATTGGGACATGTCACTGCATTTGGTTCAGGACAGGTCATCACTGTGGACCTGGACAGGTCATTGCATGACAGTCGGGGCAGGTTATTGCGTCTGGAAGTGGACAGGTCAAAGCGTGTGGATCTGGACAGGTCATTGCATGTCAATCGGGCATGTCATTGCATCTGGAAGTGGACAGGTCAAAGCGTGTGGATCGGGACAGGTCACTGCTTGTGGAACGGGACAGATCACTGTGTGTGGATCAGGACACGTCACCAAGTGTGGATCTGGACAGGTCACTGCGTATCAATAGGGACAGGTCAATATGTGTTGGACAGGACAGGACACTTTCTGTGGATCGGGACAAGTCACTGCGTGTCAATCTGGACACGTCACTGCATGGATTGGGACAGTTCATTGCACATGGATCAGGCCAAGTCACTGCGTGCAATTCAGGACAGGTCACTGCGTGTGTATCGGGACAGGTCACTGCATTTGGATCGGGACAGGTCATCACATTTGGATCTGGATAGGTCATTGCATGTCGATCGAAGCAGGTCATTGCATCTGGAAGTGGACAGGTCACTGCGTGTGGATCAGGACAGGTCACTGCGTGTGGATCGGGACAGGTCACTGCGTGTGGTTCGGAACATGTCACTGCGTGTGGATCGGGACAGGTCACTGCATGTGCTTCGGAACATGTCACTGCGTGTGGATCGGAACAGGCCACTGCGTTTGGTTCAGGACAGGTCACTACGTGTGGAAGTGGACAGGTCACTGCAGGTGAATCTGGACAGGTCACTGCATATGAATCTGGACAGGTCACTGCGTGTGGTTCGGGACAGGGCACTGCATGTGGATCAGGACAGGTCACTGCATGTGGATCGGAACAGGTCACTGTGTGTGGATCAGAACAGGTCACTGCGTGTGGATCGGGACAGGTCACTGCATGTGAATCGGGACAGGTCACTGCATGTGGATCGGAACAGGTCACTGCGTGTGGATCAGGACAAGTCACTGCGTGTGGATCAGGACAGGTCACTGCATGTGGATTGGGACATGTCACTGTGTATGGATAAGTACATGTCACTGTGTGTGGATCGGGACAGGTCACTACATGTGGAGTGGGACATGTAACTGCGTGTGGAGTGGGACAGGTCATGGCCTGTGGATCGGGACAGGTCACTGCATGTCGATTGGAACAGTTCCGTACATGTGGAGTGGGTGAGGTCACCATGAGTGACACAGGACAGGACATTTCCTGTGGATCGGGACAGTTCACTGTGTGTCAGTCGGGCAGGTCACGGCGTGTCAGTCGGGACAGGTCACTGTGTGTCAGTCGGGCAGGTCACTGTGTGTCAGTCAGGCAGGTCACGGTGTGTCAGTCGAGACAGGTCACGGCATGTCAGTCGGGACAGGTCACGACGTGTCAGTCGGGAAGGTCATTGTGTATCAGTAGTGCAGGTCACTGTGTGTCAGTCGGGCAGGTCACTGTGTGTCAGTCGGGCAGGTCACTGCGTGTGGATCGGGAGATGTCACTACGTGTGGATTGGGACAGGTCACTACATTTGGATCAGGACAGGTGACTACGTGTGGATCCGGACAGGTCACTGCATATGGATAGGGACACGTCACTGCATTTGGATAGGGACAGGTAAATATATGTCAATCGGGCCAGGTCACTACTTGTCAAAAGGGACAGGTCATGGACTGTGGAATGGGACAAGTCGCTAAGTGTGGACTGGGACCGGTCATGGCCTGTGGAATGGGACAGGTCACTGCATGTGGATCGGGACAGGTCACTGCGTGTCAAACAGGACACGTCACAGGGTGTCAGTCGGGACAGGTAAATGCGTGTCGATAGGGACAGGTCTCTGCATGGATCGAGACTGTTCATTGCACGTGGATCAGGCTAAGTCACTGCGTGCAGTTCAGGACAGGTCACTGCGTGTGTATTGGGACATGTCACTGCATTTGGTTCAGGACAGGTCATCACTGTGGACCTGGACAGGTCATTGCATGACAATCGGGGAAGGTCATTGCGTCTGGAAGTGGACAGGTCAAAGCATGTGGATCTGGACAGGTCATTGCATGTCAATCGGGCATGTCATTGCATCTGGAAGTGGACAGGACAAAGCGTGTGGATCGGGACAGGTCACTGCTTGTGGAACGGGACAGATCACTGTGTGTGGATCAGGACACGTCACCAAGTGTGGATCTGGACAGGTCACTGCGTATCAATAGGGACAGGTCACTATGTGTTGGACAGGACAGGACACTTTCTGTGGATCGGGACAAGTCACTGCGTGTCAATCTGGACACGTCACTGCATGGATTGGGACAGTTCATTGCACGTGGATCAGGCCAAGTCACTGCGTGCAATTCAGGACAGGTCACTGCGTGTGTATCGGGACAGGTCACTGCTTGTGGATCAGGACAGGTCACTGCGTGTGGATCGGGACAGGTCACTATGTGTGGATCGAGACAGGTCAATGCATGTCGATCTGGACAGTTCCCTGCGTGTGGAGTGGGTGAGGTCACCATGCGTGACACTGGACAGGACATTTCCTGTGGATCGGGAGAGGATACGGAGTGTCAGTCAGGACAGGTCACTGCGTGTGTGTCGGGACAGGTCACTGCATGTCAATCGGGACAGATCACTACCTGTGGATCGGGACAGGTCACTGCGTGTGGATTGGGAGATGTCACTGCGTGTGAATCGGGACGCGTAACTGCGTTTGGATCAGAACAGGTCACCACGTGTGGATCAGGACAGGTCACTGCATGTGGATAGGGACAGGTCAATACGTGTCAATCGTGACAGTTCACTGCGTTTGGTTCAGGACAGGTCACTGCGTTTGGATCAGGACAGGTCACCACGTGTGGATCAGGACAGGTCACTGCATGTGGATAGGGACAGGTCATGGCCTGTGGACTGGGAGGAGTCACCATGTGTGGAGTGACACAGGTCACTGCATGTGGAAAAGTACAGGACACTTCCTGTGGCGTGGGACAGGTGACTGCGTGTCAGTCGGGACAGGTCACTGCGTGTCAGTCGGGACAGTTCCCTGCGTCTGGAGTGGGTGAGATCACCATGAGTAACACAGTACAGGACATTTCCTGTGGATCGAGACATGTCACTGTGTCAGTCGGGAAAGGTCACTGCGTGTGTATCGGGACAGGTCACTGTGTGTGGATCGGGACAGGTCACTACCTGTGGATTGGGACAGGCCACCGCGTTTGGTTCAGGACAGGTCACTGCATGTGGATCAGAACAGGTCACTGCATGTGAATCTGGACAGGTCACTGCGTGTGGATCGGAACAGGTCACTACCTGTGAATTGGGACAGGCCACTACGTTTGGTTCAGGACAGGTCACTGCATGTGGAAGTAGACAGGTCACTGCATGTGAATCTGGACAGGTCACTGCATGTGGATCAGAACAGGTCACTGCATGTGAATCAGGACAGGTCACTGCGTGTGGATCGGGAAAGGTCACTACATGTGAAGTGGGACTTGTCACTGCGTGTGGATCGGGACAGGTGACTGGGTATGGATTGGGACAGGTCACTGCGTGTGGATCAGGCCAGGTCACTATGTGTGGATCGGAACAGGTCACTGTGTGTGGATCGGGACAGGTCACTACGTGTGGATCGGAACAGGTCACTGCATTTGAATCTGCACAGGTCACTGCGTGTGGATCCCCTCAGGTCACTGCGTGTGGATCGGGACAGGTCACTGCGTGTGGTTCAGAACATGTCACTGTGCGTGGATCGGGACAGGTCACTGCATGTGTTTCGGAACATGTCACTGCGTGTGGATCGGGACAGGTCACTGCATGTGGATCGGAACAGGCCACTGCGTTTGGTTCAGGACAGGTCACTGCGTGTGGAAGTGGACAGGTCACTGCGTGTGAATCTGGACAGGTCACTGCGTATGAATCTGGACAGGTCACTGCGTGTGGTTCGGGACAGGGCACTGCATGTGGATCGGGACAGGTCACTGCATGTGGATCGGAACAGGTCACTGCATGTGGATCGGAACAGGTCACTGTGTGTGGATCAGAACAGGTCACTGCATGTGGATCGGGACAGGTCACTGCATGTGGATTGGGACATGTCACTGTGTGTGGATCAGGACAGGTCACTGTGTGTGGATCGGGACAGGTCACTACATGTGGAGTGTGACATGTAACTGCGTGTGGATTGGGACAGGTCATGGCCTGTGGATCGGGACAGGTCATTGCATGTCGATTGGAACAGTTCCGTACATGTGGAGTGGGTGAGGTCACCATGAGTGACACAGGACAGGACATTTCCTGTGGATCGGGACAGTTCACTGTGTGTCAGTCGGGCAGGTCATGGAGTGTCAGTCGGGACAGGTCACTGTGTGTCAGTCGGGCAGGTCACTGTGTGTCAGTCAGGCAGGTCACGGTGTGTCAGTCGGGACAGGTCACGGCATGTCAGTCGGGACAGGTCACGGCGTGTCAGTCGGGAAGGTCATTGTGTATCAGTAGTGCAGGTCACTGTGTGTCAGTCGGGAAGGGTCACTGTGTGTCAGTCGGGCAGGTCACTGCGTGTGGATCGGGAGATGTCACTACGTGTGGATTGGGACAGGTCACTACATTTGGATCAGGACAGGTCACTACGTGTGGATCGGGACAGGTCACTGCATATGGATAGGGACACGTCACTGCATATGGATAGGGACAGGTAAATATGTGTCAATCGGGCCAGGTCACTACGTGTCAAAAGGGACAGGTCATGGACTGTGGAATGGGACAAGTCACTAAGTGTGGACTGGGTCAGGTCATGGCCTGTGGAATGGGACAGGTAAATGCGTGTCGATCGGGACAGGTCTCTGCATGGATCGAGACTGTTCATTGCACGTGGATCAGGCTAAGTCACTGCATGCAGTTCAGGACAGGTCACTGCGTGTGTATTGGGACATGTCACTGCATTTGGTTCAGGACAGGTCATCACTGTGGACCTGGACAGGTCATTGCATGACAGTCGGGGCATGTCATTGCATCTGGAAGTGGACAGGTCAAAGCGTGTGGATCGGGACAGGTCACTGCTTGTGGAACGGGACAGATCACTGTGTGTGGATCAGGACACGTCACCAAGTGTGGATCTGGACAGGTCACTGCGTATCAATAGGGACAGGTCAATATGTGTTGGACAGGACAGGACACCTTCTGTGGATCGGGACAAGTCACTGCGTGTCAATCTGGACACGTCACTGCATGGATTGGGACAGTTCGTTGCACATGGATCAGGCCAAGTCACTGCGTGCAATTCAGGACAGGTCACTGCGTGTGTATCGGGACAGGTCACTGCATTTGGATCGGGACAGGTCATCACATTTGGATCTGGATAGGTCATTGCATGTCGATCGAAGCAGGTCATTGCATCTGGAAGTGGACAGGTCACTGCGTGTGGATCAGGACAGGTCACTGCGTGTGGATCGGGACAGGTCACTGTGTGTGGATCGAGACAGGTCAATGCATGTCGATCTGGACAGTTCCCTGCGTGTGGAGTGGGTGAGGTCACCATGCGTGACACTGGACAGGACATTTCCTGTGGATCGGGAGAGGATACGGAGTGTCAGTCAGGACAGGTCACTGCGTGTGTGTCGGGACAGGTCACTGCATTTGGATCAGGACAGGTCACCACGTGTGGATCAGGACAGGTCACTGCATGTGGATAGGGACAGGTCAATACGTGTCGATCGGGACAGGTCACTGCGTTTGGTTCAGGACAGGTCACTGCACTTGGATCAGGACAGGTCACCATGTGTGGATCAGGACAGGTCACTGCATGTGGATAGGGACAGGTCATGGCCTGTGGACTGGGAGGAGTTACCATGTGTGGAGTGGGACAGGTCATGGCCTGTTGAATGGGACAGGTCACTGCGTGTGGAAAAGTACAGGACACTTCTTGTGGTGTGGGACAGGTGACTGCGTCTCAGTCGGGACAGGTCACTGCATGTCAGTCAGGACAGTTCCCTGTGTGTGGAGTGGGTGAGGTCACCGTGAGTGACACAGTACAAGACATTTCCTGTGGATCGAGACATGTCACTGTGTCAGTCGGGACAGGTCACTGCGTGTGTATCGGGACAGGTCACTGTGTGTGGATCGGGACAGGTCACTGCGTGTGGAAGTGGACAGGTCACTGCATGTGAATCTGGACAGGTCACTGCGTGTGAAACTGGACAGGTCACTGCGTGTGAATTAGGACAGGTCACTGCATGTGGATCGGGATAGGGCATTGCATGTGGATCGGGACAGGTCACTGCATGTGGATCGGAACAGGTCACTGCATGTGGATCAGAACAGGTCACTGCATGTGAATCTGGACAGGTCACTGCGTGTGGATCGGGACAGGTCACTGCATGTGGAGTGGGACATGTCACTGCATGTGGATCGGGACAGGTCACTGCGTGTGTTTTGGGACAGGTCACTGCATGTGGATCGGGACATGTCACTGCGTGTGGATCGGAACAGGTCACTGCGTGTGGATCGGAACAGGTCACTGCATGTGAATCTGGAAAGGTCACTGCATGTGGATCCCCTCAGGTCACTGCATGTGAATCTGGACAGGTCACTGCGTGTGGATCCCCTCAGGTCACTGTGTGTGGATCGGAACAGGTCACTGCGTGTGGATCGGGACAGGTCACTGCATATGGAGCTGAACAGGTTACTGCAAGTGGATGAGGACAGGTCACTGCATGAGATTCAGGACAGGTCACTGCATGTGGATCGGGACAGTTCACTGCGTGTGGTTTGGGACAGGTCACTGCATGTGGATCGGGACAGGTCACTGCATATGGAGCTGAACAGGTTACTGCAAGTGGATGAGGACGGGTCACTGCATGAGATTCAGGACAGGTCACTGCATGTGGATCGGGACAGGTCACTGCGTGTGGTTTGGGACAGGTCACTGCATGTGGATCGGGACAGGGCACTGCATATGGATCTGAACAGGTTACTGCAAGTGGATCGGGACAGGTCACTGCATTTGGATCTGAACAGGTTACTGCAAGTGGATCGGGACAAGTCACTGCATGAGATTCAGGACAGGTCACTGCGTGTGGATCGGGACGGGTCACTGCGTGTGGATATGGATAGGTTGCAGCATGTGGAAAAGGACATGTCACTGCGTGTGGATCGGGACAGTTCACTGCATGTGTATCAGCGCAGGTCACTGCATTTGGAACGAGACAAGTCACTGCGTTAGGATCGGGATAGGTCACTGTGTGTGGAACGGGACAGATCACTACGTGTGGAGCGGGACATGTCATGGATTGTGGATTGGGACAAGTCATTGTGTGTGGAAGTGGACAGCTCACTGCATGTGGATTGGGACAGGTCGCTGCGTGTGGATCGGCACTGGTCACTGCATGTGGTACGGGACAGGATATTGCGTTTGGATCGGGACTGGTCACTGTGAGTGGATCGGGACAGGTCGCTACGTGTAGAATGGGACTGGTCACTGCGTGTCAGTCGGGGCAGGTCACTGTGTGTCGATCGGGACAGGTCAATGCATGTCGATCGGGACAGTTCCCTGCGTGTGGAGTGGGTGAGTTCACCATGAGTGACACTGAACAGGACATTTCCTGTGGATCGGGAGAGGATACGGAGTGTCAGTCAGGACAGGTCACTGCGTGTGTGTCGGGACAGGTCACTGCATGTCAATTGGGACAGATCACTACCTGTGGATCGGGACATGTCACTGCGTGTGGATCGGGAGATGTCACTGCGTGTGAATCGGGACACGTAACTGCGTTTGGATGAGAACAGGTCCCCACGTGTGGATCAGGACAGGTCAATGCATGTGGATAGGGACAGGTCAATATGTGTCAATCGGGACAGGTCACTGCATTTGGTTCAGGACAGGTCACTGCGTTTGGATCAGGACAGGTCACTACGTGTGGATCAGGACAGGTCACTGCATGTGGATAGGGACAGGTCATGGCCTGTGGACTGGGAGGAGTCACCATGTGTGGAATGGGACAGGTCTCTGCGTGTGGAAAAGTACAGGACACTTCCTGTGGCGTGGGACAGGTGACTGCGTGTCAGTCGGGACAGGTCACTGCGTGTCAGTCGGGACAGTTCCCTGCGTGTGGAGTGGGTGAGATCACCATGAGTGACACAGTACAGGACATTTCCTGTGGGTCGAGACATGTCACTGTGTCAGTCGGGAAAGGTCACTGCGTGTGTATCGGGACAGGTCACTGTGTGTGGATTGGGACAGGTCACTACCTGTGGATTGGTACAGGCCACTGCGTTTGGTTCAGGACAGGTCACTGCATGTGGAAGTAGACAGGTCACTGCATGTGAATCTGGACAGGTCACTGCATGTGGATCAGAACAGGTCACCGCATGTGAATCTGGACAGCTCACTGCGTGTGGATCGGGACAGGGCACGGCATGTGGAGTGGGACTTGTCACTGCGTGTGGATCGGGACAGGTCACTTCGTGTGGATCGGGACAGGTCACTGCGTGTGGATCGGGCCAGGTCACTATGTATGGATCGGAACAGGTCACTGCGTGTGGATCGGGACAGGTCACTACGTGTGGATCGAAACAGGTCACTGCATTTGAATCTGGACAGGTCACTGCGTGTGGATCCCCTCAGGTCACTGCGTGTGGATCGGGACAGGTCACTGCGTGTGGTTCGGAACATGTCACTGCGTGTGGATCGGGACAGGTCACTGCATGTGCTTCGGAACATGTCACTGCGTGTGGATCGGAACAGGCCACTGCGTTTGGTTCAGGACAGGTCACTACGTGTGGAAGTGGACAGGTCACTGCAGGTGAATCTGGACAGGTCACTGCGTATGAATCTGGACAGGTCACTGCGTGTGGTTCGGGACAGGGCACTGCATGTGGATCAGGACAGGTCACTGCATGTGGATCGGAACAGGTCACTGCATGTGGATCGGAACAGGTCACTGTGTGTGGATCAGAACAGGTCACTGCGTGTGGATCGGGACAGGTCACTGCATGTGAATCGGGACAGGTCACTGCATGTGGATCGGAACAGGTCACTGCGTGTGGATCAGGACAAGTCACTGCGTGTGGATCAGGACAGGTCACTGCATGTGGATTGGGACATGTCACTGTGTATGGATAAGTACATGTCACTGTGTGTGGATCGGGACAGGTCACTACATGTGGAGTGGGACATGTAACTGCGTGTGGAGTGGGACAGGTCATGGCCTGTGGATCGGGACAGGTCACTGCATGTCGATTGGAACAGTTCCGTACATGTGGAGTGGGTGAGGTCACCATGAGTGACACAGGACAGGACATTTCCTGTGGATCGGGACAGTTCACTGTGTGTCAGTCAGGCAGGTCACGGCGTGTCAGTCGGGACAGGTCACTGTGTGTCAGTCGGGCAGGTCACTGTGTGTCAGTCAGGCAGGTCACGGTGTGTCAGTCGAGACAGGTCACGGCATGTCAGTCGGGACAGGTCACGGCGTGTCAGTCGGGAAGGTCATTGTGTATCAGTAGTGCAGGTCACTGTGTGTCAGTCGGGCAGGTCACTGTGTGTCAGTCGGGCAGGTCACTGCGTGTGGATCGGGAGATGTCACTACGTTTGGATTGGGACAGGTCACTACATTTGGATCAGGACAGGTGACTACGTGTGGATCGGGACAGGTCACTGCATATGGATAGGGACACGTCACTGCATATGGATAGGGACAGGTAAATATATGTCAATCGGGCCAGGTCACTACGTGTCAAAAGGGACAGGTCATGGACTGTGGAATGGGACAAGTCACTAAGCGTGGACTGGGACCGGTCATGGCCTGTGGAATGGGACAGGTCACTGCATGTGGATCGGGACAGGTCACTGCGTGTCAATCAGGACACGTCACAGTGTGTCAGTCGGGACAGGTAAATGCGTGTCGATCGGGACAGGTCTCTGCATGGATCGAGACTGTTCATTGCACGTGGATCAGGCTAAGTCACTGCGTGCAGTTCAGGACAGGTCACTGCGTGTGTATTGGGACATGTCACTGCATTTGGTTCAGGACAGGTCATCACTGTGGACCTGGACAGGTCATTGCATGACAATCGGGGCAGGTCATTGCGTCTGGAAGTGGACAGGTCAAAGCATGTGGATCTGGACAGGTCATTGCATGTCAATCGGGCATGTCATTGCATCTGGAAGTGGACAGGTCAAAGCGTGTGGATCGGGACAGGTCACAGCTTGTGGAACGGGACAGATCACTGTGTGTGGATCAGGACATGTCACCAAGTGTGGATCTGGACAGGTCACTGCGTATCAATAGGGACAGGTCAATATGTGTTGGACAGGACAGGACACTTTCTGTGGATCGGGACAAGTCACTGCGTGTCAATCTGGACACGTCACTGCATGGATTGGGACAGTTCATTGCACATGGATCAGGCCAAGTCACTGCGTGCAATTCAGGACAGGTCACTGCGTGTGTATCGGGACAGGTCACTGCATTTGGATCGGGACAGGTCATCACATTTGGATCTGGATAGGTCATTGCATGTCGATCGAAGCAGGTCATTGCATCTGGAAGTGGACAAGTCACTGCGTGTGGATCAGGACAGGTCACTGCGTGTGGATCGGGACAGGTCACTGTGTGTGGATCGAGATAGGTCAATGCATGTCGATCTGGACAGTTCCCTGCGTGTGGATTGGGTGAGGTCACCATGCGTGACACTGGACAGGACATTTCCTGTGGATCGGGAGAGGATACGGAGTGTCAGTCAGGACAGGTCACTGCGTGTGTGTCGGGACAGGTCACTGCATTTGGATCAGGACAGGTCACCACGTGTGGATCAGGACAGGTCACTGCATGTGGATAGGGACAGGTCAATACGTGTCGATCGGGACAGGTCACTGCGTTTGGTTCAGGACAGGTCACTGCACTTGGATCAGGACAGGTCACCATGTGTGGATCAGGACAGGTCACTGCATGTGGATAGGGACAGGTCATGGCCTGTGGACTGGGAGGAGTTACCATGTGTGGAGTGGGACAGGTCATGGCCTGTTGAATGGGACAGGTCACTGCGTGTGGAAAAGTACAGGACACTTCCTGTGGTGTGGGACAGGTGACTGCGTCTCAGTCGGGACAGGTCACTGCATGTCAGTCAGGACAGTTCCCTGTGTGTGGAGTGGGTGAGGTCACCGTGAGTGACACAGTACAAGACATTTCCTGTGGATCGAGACATGTCACTGTGTCAGTCGGGACAGGTCACTGCGTGTGTATCGGGACAGGTCACTGTGTGTGGATCGGGACAGGTCACTGCGTGTGGAAGTGGACAGGTCACTGCATGTGAATCTGGACAGGTCACTGCGTGTGGAAGTGGACAGGTCACTGCGTGTGAATCTGGACAGGTCACTGCGTATGAATCTGGACAGGTCACTGCGTGTGGTTCGGGACAGGGCACTGCATGTGGATCGGGACAGGTCACTGCATGTGGATCGGAACAGGTCACTGCATGTGGATCGGAACAGGTCACTGTGTGTGGATCAGAACAGGTCACTGCATGTGGGTCGGGACAGGTCACTGCATGTGGATCGGGACAGGTCACTGCATGTGGATTGGGACATGTCACTGTGTGTGGATCAGGACAGGTCACTGTGTGTGGATCGTGACAGGTCACTACATGTGGAGTGTGACATGTAACTGCGTGTGGAGTGGGACAGGTCATGGCCTGTGGATCGGGACAGGTCATTGCATGTCGATTGGAACATTTCCGTACATGTGGAGTGGGTGAGGTCACCATGAGTGACACAGGACAGGACATTTCCTGTGGATCGGGACAGGTCACTGTGTGTCAGTCGGGCAGGTCACTGTGTGTCAGTCAGGCAGGTCACGGTGTGTCAGTCGGGACAGGTCACGGCATGTCAGTCGGGACAGGTCACGGCGTGTCAGTCGGGTAGGTCATTGTGTATCAGTAGTGCAGGTCACTGTGTGTCAGTCGGGAAGGGTCACTGTGTGTCAGTCGGGCAGGTCACTGCGTGTGGATCGGGAGATGTCACTACGTGTGGATTGGGACAGGTCGCTACATTTGGATCAGGACAGGTCACTACGTGTGGATCGGGACAGGTCACTGCATATGGATAGGGACACGTTTTGCATATGGATAGGGACAGGTAAATATGTGTCAATCGGGCCAGGTCACTACGTGTCAAAAGGGACAGGTCATGGACTGTGGAATGGGACAAGTCACTAAGTGTGGACTAGGTCAGGTCATGGCCTGTGGAATGGGACAGGTAAATGCGTGTCGATCGGGACAGGTCTCTGCATGGATCGAGACTGTTCATTGCACGTGGATCAGGCTAAGTCACTGCGTGCAGTTCAGCACAGGTCACTGCGTGTGTATTGGGACATGTCACTGCATTTGGTTAAGGACAGGTCATTACAGTGGACCTGGACAGGTCATTGCATGACAATCGGGGCAGGTCATTGCGTCTGGAAGTGGACAGGTCAAAGCGTGTGGATCTGGAGAGGTCATTGCATGTCAATCGGGCATGTCATTGCATCTGGAAGTGGACAGGTCAAAGCGTGTGGATCGGGACAGGTCACAGCTTGTGGAATGGGACAGATCACTGTGTGTGGATCAGGACACGTCACCAAGTGTGGATCTGGACAGTTCACTGCGTATCAATAGGGACAGGTCACTATGTATTGGACAGGACAGGACACTTTCTGTGGATCGGGACAAGTCACTGCGTGTCAATCTGGACACGTCACTGTATGGATTGGGACAGTTCATTGCACGTGGATCAGGCCAAGTCACTGCGTGCAATTCAGGACAGGTCACTGTGTGTGTATCGGGACAGGTCACTGCATTTGGATCGGGACAGATCACTACCTGTGGATCGGGACAGGTCACTGTGTGTGGATTGGGAGATGTCACTGCGTGTGAATCGGGACAAGTAACTGCGTTTGGATCAGAACAGGTCACCACGTGTGGATCAGGACAGGTCACTGCATGTGGATAGGGACAGGTCAATACGTGTCAATCGGGACAGTTCACTGCATTTGGTTCAGGACAGGTCACTGCGTTTGGATCAGGACAGGTCACTACGTGTGGATCAAGACAGGTCACTGCATGTGGATAGGGACAGGTCATGGCCTGTGGACTGGGAGGACTCACCATGTGTGGAGTGGCACAGGTCACTGCATGTGGAAAAGTACAGGACACTTCCTGTGGCGTGGGACAGGTGACTGCGTGTCATTCGCGACAGGTCACTGTGTGTCAGTCGGGACAGTTCCCTGCATGTGGAGTGGGTGAGATCACTATGAGTAACACAGTACAGGACATTTCCTGTGGATCGAGACATGTCACTGTGTCAGTCGGTAAAGGTCACTGCATGTGTATCGGGAGAGGTCACTGTGTGTGGATCGGGACAGGTCACTACCTGTGGATTGGGAAAGGCCACTGCGTTTGGTTCAGGACAGGTCACTGCATGTGGAAGTGGACAGGTCGCTGCATGTGAATCTGGACAGGTCACTGCATGTGGATCAGAACAGGTCACTGCATGTGAATCTGGACAGGTCACTGCATGTGTATCGGGACAGGTGACTGCGTATGGATCGGGACAGGTCACTGCGTTTGGATCGTGCCAGGTCACTATGTGTGGATCGGAACAGGTCACTGTGTGTGGATCAGGACAGGTCACTACGTGTGGATCGGAACAGGTCACTGCATTTGAATCTGGACAGTTCACTGCGTGTGGATCCCCTCAGGTCACTGCGTGTGGATCGGGACAGGTCACTGCATTTGGATCGGGACAGGTCATCACGTTTTGATCTGGATAGGTCATTGCATGTCGATTCAAGCAGGTCATTGCATCTGGAAGTGGACAGGTCACTGCGTGTGGATCAGGACAGGTCACTGGGTGTGGATCAGGACAGGTCACTGTGTGTGGATCGAGACAGGTCAATGCATGTCGATCGGGACAGTTCCCTGCGTGTGGAGTGGGTGAGGTCACCATGAGTGACACTGGACAGGACATTTCCTGTGGATCGGGAGAGGATACGGAGTGTCAGTCAGGACAGGTCACTGCGTGTGTGTCGGGACAGGTCACTGCATGTCAATCGGGACAGATCACTACCTGTGGATCGGGACAGGTCACTGCGTGTGGATTGGGAGCTGTCACTGCGTGTGAATCGGGACAGGTAACTGCGTTTGGATCAGAACAGGTCACCACGTGTGGATCAGGACAGGTCACTGCATGTGGATAGGGACAGGTCAATACGTGTCAATCGGGACAGTTCACTGCATTTGGTTCAGGACAGGTCACTGCGTTTGGATCAGGACAGGTCACTACGTGTGGATCAGGACAGGTCACTGCATGTGGATAGGGACAGGTCATGGCCTGTGGACTGGGAGGACTCACCATGTGTGGAGTGGCACAGGTCACTGCATGTGGAAAAGTACAGGACACTTCCTGTGGCGTGGGACAGGTGACTGCGTGTCAGTCGGGACAGGTCACTGTGTCAGTCGGGAAAGGTCACTGCGTGTGTATCGGGACAGGTCACTGTGTGTGGATCGGGACAGGTCACTACCTGTGGATTGGGAAAGGCCACTGCGTTTGGTTCAGGACAGGTCACTGCATGTGGAAGTAGACAGGTCACTGCATGTGAATCTGGACAGGTCACTGCATGTGGATCAGAACAGGTCACTGCATGTGAATCTGGACAGGTCACTGCATGTGAATCGGGACAGGTGACTGCGTATGGATCTGGACAGGTCACTGCGTGTGGATCGGGCCAGGTCACTATGTGTGGATCGGAACAGGTCACTGTGTGTGGATCAGGACAGGTCACTACGTGTGGATCGGAACAGGTCACTGCATTTGAATCTGGACAGGTCACTGCGTGTGGATCCCCTCAGGTCACTGCGTGTGGATCGGGACAGGTCAATGCGTGTGGTTCGGAACATGTCACTGCGTGTGGATCGGGACAGGTCACTGCATGTGGTTCGGAGCATGTCACTGCGTGTGGATCGGGACAGGTCACTGCATGTGGATCGGAACAGGCCACTGCGTTTGGTTCAGGACAGGTCACTGCGTATGGAAGTGGACAGGTCACTGCATGTGAATCTGGACAGGTCACTGTTTATGAATCTGGACAGGTCACTGCGTGTGGTTCAGGACAGGGGACTGCATGTGGATCGGGACAGGTCACTGCATGTGGATCGGAACAGGTCACTGCATGTGGATCGGAACAGGTCACTATGTGTGGATCAGAACAGGTCACTGCATGTGGATCGGGCCAGGTCACTATGTGTGGATCGGAACAGGTCACTGTGTGTGGATCGGGACAGGTCACTACGTGTGGATCGGAACAGGTCACTGCATTTGAATCTGCACAGGTCACTGCGTGTGGATCCCCTCAAGTCACTGCGTGTGGATCGGGACAGGTCACTGCGTGTGGTTCGGAACATGTCACTGTGCATGGATCGGGACAGGTCACTGCATGTGTTTCGGAACATGTCACTGCGTGTGGATCGGGACAGGTCACTGCATCTGGATCGGAACAGGCCACTGCGTTTGGTTCAGGACAGGTCACAGCGTGTGGAAGTAGACAGGTCACTGCGTGTGAATCTGGACAGGTCACTGCGTATGAATCTGGACAGGTCACTGCGTGTGGTTCGGGACAGGGCACTGCATGTGGATCAGGACAGGTCACTGCATGTGGATCGGAACAGGTCACTGCATGTGGATCGGAACAGGTCACTGTGTGTGGATCAGAACAGGTCACTGCATGTGGATCGGGACAGGTCACTGCATGTGGATTGGGACATGTCACTGTGTGTGGATCAGGACAGGTCACTGTGTGTGGATCGGGACAGGTCACTACATGTGGAGTGTGACATGTAACTGCGTGTGGAGTGGGACAGGTCATGGCCTGTGGATCGGGACAGGTCATTGCATGTCGATTGGAACAGTTCCGTACATGTGGAGTGGGTGAGGTCACCATGAGTGACACAGGACAGGACATTTCCTGTGGATTGGGACAGTTCACTGTGTGTCAGTCGGGCAGGTCATGGCGTGTCAGTCGGGACAGGTCACTGTGTGTCAGTCAGGCAGGTCACGGTGTGTCAGTCGGGACAGGTCACGGCATGTCAGTCGGGACAGGTCACGGCGTGTCAGTCGGGAAGGTCATTGTGTATCAGTAGTGCAGGTCACTGTGTGTCAGTCGGGAAGGGTCACTGTGTGTCAGTCGGGCAGGTCACTGCGTGTGGATCGGGAGATGTCACTACGTGTGGATTGGGACAGGTCACTACATTTGGATCAGGACAGGTCACTACGTGTGGATCGGGACAGGTCACTGCATATGGATAGGGACACGTCAATGCATATGGATAGGGACAGGTAAATATGTGTCAATCGGGCCAGGTCACTACGTGTCAAAAGGGACAGGTCATGGACTGTGGAATGGGACAAGTCACTAAGTGTGGACTGGGTCAGGTCATGGCCTGTGGAATGGGACAGGTAAATGCGTGTCGATCGGGACAGGTCTCTGCATGGATCGAGACTGTTCATTGCACGTGGATCAGGATAAGTCACTGCGTGCAGTTCAGCACAGGTCACTGCGTGTGTATTGGGACATGTCACTGCATTTGGTTCAGGACAGGTCATTACAGTGGACCTGGACAGGTCATTGCATGACAATCGGGGCAGGTCATTGCGTCTGGAAGTGGACAGGTCAAAGCGTGTGGATCTGGAGAGGTCATTGCATGTCAATCGGGCATGTCATTGCATCTGGAAGTGGACAGGTCAAAGCGTGTGGATCGGGACAGGTCACAGCTTGTGGAATGGGACAGATCACTGTGTGTGGATCAGGACACGTCACCAAGTGTGGATCTGGACAGTTCACTGCGTATCATTAGGGACAGGTCACTATGTGTTGGACAGGACAGGACACTTTCTGTGGATCGGGACAAGTCACTGCGTGTCAATCTGGACACGTCACTGTATGGATTGGGACAGTTCATTGCACGTGGATCAGGCCAAGTCACTGCGTGCAATTCAGGACAGGTCACTGTGTGTGTATCGGGACAGGTCACTGCATTTGGATCGGGACAGGTCATCACGTTTGGATCTGGATAGGTCATTGCATGTTGATTCAAGCAGGTCATTGCATCTGGAAGTGGACAGGTCACTGCGTGTGGATCAGGACAGGTCACTGGTTGTGGATCAGGACAGGTCACTGTGTGTGGATTGAGACAGGTCAATGCATGTCGATCGGGACAGTTCCCTGCGTGTGGAGTGGGTGAGGTCACCATGAGTGACACTGGACAGGACATTTCCTGTGGATCGGGAGAGGATACGGAGTGTCAGTCAGGACAGGTCACTGCGTGTGTGTCGGGACAGGTCACTGCATGTCAATCGGGACAGATCACTACCTTTGGATCGGGACAGGTCACTGCGTGTGGATTTGGAGATGTCACTGCGTGTGAATCGGGACACATAACTGCGTTTGGATCAGAACAGGTCACCACGTGTGGATCAGGACAGGTCACTGCATGTGGATAGGGACAGGTCAATACGTGTCAATCGGGACAGTTCACTGCATTTGGTTCAGGACAGGTCACTGTGTTTGGCTCAGGACAGGTCACTACGTGTGGATCAGGACAGGTCACTGCATGTGGATAGGGACAGGTCATGGCCTGTGGACTGGGAGGACTCACCATGTGTGGAGTGGCACAGGTCACTGCATGTGGAAAAGTACAGGACACTTCCTGTGGCGTGGGACAGGTGACTGCGTGTCAGTCGGGACAGGTCACTGTGTGTCAGTCGGGACAGTTCCCTGCATGTGGAGTGGGTGAGATCACTATGAGTAACACAGTACAGGACATTTCCTGTGGATCGAGACATGTCACTGTGTCAGTCGGGAAAGGTCACTGCGTGTGTATCGGGACAGGTCACTGTGTGTGGATCGGGACAGGTCACTACCTGTGGATTGGGAAAGGCCACTGCGTTTGGTTCAGGACAGGTCACTGCATGTGGAAGTAGACAGGTCACTGCATGTGAATCTGGACAGGTCACTGCATGTGGATCAGAACAGGTCACTGCATGTGAATCTGGACAGATCACTGCATGTGAATCGGGACAGGTGACTGCGTATGGATCTGGACAGGTCATTGCGTGTGGATCGGGCCAGGTCACTGTGTGTGGATCGGAACAGGTCACTGTGTGTGGATCAGGACAGGTCACTACGTGTGGATCGGAACAGGTCACTGCATTTGAATCTGGACAGTTCACTGCGTGTGGATCCCCTCAGGTCACTGCGTGTGGATCGGGACAGGTCACTGCTTGTGGTTCGGAACATGTCACTGCATGTCAATCGGGACAGATCACTACCTGTGGATCGGGACAGGTCACTGCGTGTGGATTGGGAGATGTCACTGCGTGTGAATCGGGACGCGTAACTGCGTTTGGATCAGAACAGGTCACCACGTGTGGATCAGGACAGGTCACTGCATGTGGATAGGGACAGGTCAATACGTGTCAATCGTGACAGTTCACTGCGTTTGGTTCAGGACAGGTCACTGCGTTTGGATCAGGACAGGTCACCACGTGTGGATCAGGACAGGTCACTGCATGTGGATAGGGACAGGTCATGGCCTGTGGACTGGGAGGAGTCACCATGTGTGGAGTGACACAGGTCACTGCATGTGGAAAAGTACAGGACACTTCCTGTGGCGTGGGACAGGTGACTGCGTGTCAGTCGGGACAGGTCACTGCGTGTCAGTCGGGACAGTTCCCTGCGTCTGGAGTGGGTGAGATCACCATGAGTAACACAGTACAGGACATTTCCTGTGGATCGAGACATGTCACTGTGTCAGTCGGGAAAGGTCACTGCGTGTGTATCGGGACAGGTCACTGTGTGTGGATCGGGACAGGTCACTACCTGTGGATTGGGACAGGCCACCGCGTTTGGTTCAGGACAGGTCACTGCATGTGGATCAGAACAGGTCACTGCATGTGAATCTGGACAGGTCACTGCGTGTGGATCGGAACAGGTCACTACCTGTGAATTGGGACAGGCCACTACGTTTGGTTCAGGACAGGTCACTGCATGTGGAAGTAGACAGGTCACTGCATGTGAATCTGGACAGGTCACTGCATGTGGATCAGAACAGGTCACTGCATGTGAATCAGGACAGGTCACTGCGTGTGGATCGGGAAAGGTCACTACATGTGAAGTGGGACTTGTCACTGCGTGTGGATCGGGACAGGTGACTGGGTATGGATTGGGACAGGTCACTGCGTGTGGATCAGGCCAGGTCACTATGTGTGGATCGGAACAGGTCACTGTGTGTGGATCGGGACAGGTCACTACGTGTGGATCGGAACAGGTCACTGCATTTGAATCTGCACAGGTCACTGCGTGTGGATCCCCTCAGGTCACTGCGTGTGGATCGGGACAGGTCACTGCGTGTGGTTCAGAACATGTCACTGTGCGTGGATCGGGACAGGTCACTGCATGTGTTTCGGAACATGTCACTGCGTGTGGATCGGGACAGGTCACTGCATGTGGATCGGAACAGGCCACTGCGTTTGGTTCAGGACAGGTCACTGCGTGTGGAAGTGGACAGGTCACTGCGTGTGAATCTGGACAGGTCACTGCGTATGAATCTGGACAGGTCACTGCGTGTGGTTCGGGACAGGGCACTGCATGTGGATCGGGACAGGTCACTGCATGTGGATCGGAACAGGTCACTGCATGTGGATCGGAACAGGTCACTGTGTGTGGATCAGAACAGGTCACTGCATGTGGATCGGGACAGGTCACTGCATGTGGATTGGGACATGTCACTGTGTGTGGATCAGGACAGGTCACTGTGTGTGGATCGGGACAGGTCACTACATGTGGAGTGTGACATGTAACTGCGTGTGGATTGGGACAGGTCATGGCCTGTGGATCGGGACAGGTCATTGCATGTCGATTGGAACAGTTCCGTACATGTGGAGTGGGTGAGGTCACCATGAGTGACACAGGACAGGACATTTCCTGTGGATCGGGACAGTTCACTGTGTGTCAGTCGGGCAGGTCATGGAGTGTCAGTCGGGACAGGTCACTGTGTGTCAGTCGGGCAGGTCACTGTGTGTCAGTCAGGCAGGTCACGGTGTGTCAGTCGGGACAGGTCACGGCATGTCAGTCGGGACAGGTCACGGCGTGTCAGTCGGGAAGGTCATTGTGTATCAGTAGTGCAGGTCACTGTGTGTCAGTCGGGAAGGGTCACTGTGTGTCAGTCGGGCAGGTCACTGCGTGTGGATCGGGAGATGTCACTACGTGTGGATTGGGACAGGTCACTACATTTGGATCAGGACAGGTCACTACGTGTGGATCGGGACAGGTCACTGCATATGGATAGGGACACGTCACTGCATATGGATAGGGACAGGTAAATATGTGTCAATCGGGCCAGGTCACTACGTGTCAAAAGGGACAGGTCATGGACTGTGGAATGGGACAAGTCACTAAGTGTGGACTGGGTCAGGTCATGGCCTGTGGAATGGGACAGGTAAATGCGTGTCGATCGGGACAGGTCTCTGCATGGATCGAGACTGTTCATTGCACGTGGATCAGGCTAAGTCACTGCATGCAGTTCAGGACAGGTCACTGCGTGTGTATTGGGACATGTCACTGCATTTGGTTCAGGACAGGTCATCACTGTGGACCTGGACAGGTCATTGCATGACAGTCGGGGCATGTCATTGCATCTGGAAGTGGACAGGTCAAAGCGTGTGGATCGGGACAGGTCACTGCTTGTGGAACGGGACAGATCACTGTGTGTGGATCAGGACACGTCACCAAGTGTGGATCTGGACAGGTCACTGCGTATCAATAGGGACAGGTCAATATGTGTTGGACAGGACAGGACACCTTCTGTGGATCGGGACAAGTCACTGCGTGTCAATCTGGACACGTCACTGCATGGATTGGGACAGTTCATTGCACATGGATCAGGCCAAGTCACTGCGTGCAATTCAGGACAGGTCACTGCGTGTGTATCGGGACAGGTCACTGCATTTGGATCGGGACAGGTCATCACATTTGGATCTGGATAGGTCATTGCATGTCGATCGAAGCAGGTCATTGCATCTGGAAGTGGACAGGTCACTGCGTGTGGATCAGGACAGGTCACTGAGTGTGGATCGGGACAGGTCACTGTGTGTGGATCGAGACAGGTCAATGCATGTCGATCTGGACAGTTCCCTGCGTGTGGAGTGGGTGAGGTCACCATGCGTGACACTGGACAGGACATTTCCTGTGGATCGGGAGAGGATACGGAGTGTCAGTCAGGACAGGTCACTGCGTGTGTGTCGGGACAGGTCACTGCATTTGGATCAGGACAGGTCACCACGTGTGGATCAGGACAGGTCACTGCATGTGGATAGGGACAGGTCAATACGTGTCGATCGGGACAGGTCACTGCGTTTGGTTCAGGACAGGTCACTGCACTTGGATCAGGACAGGTCACCATGTGTGGATCAGGACAGGTCACTGCATGTGGATAGGGACAGGTCATGGCCTGTGGACTGGGAGGAGTTACCATGTGTGGAGTGGGACAGGTCATGGCCTGTTGAATGGGACAGGTCACTGCGTGTGGAAAAGTACAGGACACTTCTTGTGGTGTGGGACAGGTGACTGCGTCTCAGTCGGGACAGGTCACTGCATGTCAGTCAGGACAGTTCCCTGTGTGTGGAGTGGGTGAGGTCACCGTGAGTGACACAGTACAAGACATTTCCTGTGGATCGAGACATGTCACTGTGTCAGTCGGGACAGGTCACTGCGTGTGTATCGGGACAGGTCACTGTGTGTGGATCGGGACAGGTCACTGCGTGTGGAAGTGGACAGGTCACTGCATGTGAATCTGGACAGGTCACTGCGTGTGAAACTGGACAGGTCACTGCGTGTGAATTAGGACAGGTCACTGCATGTGGATCGGGATAGGGCATTGCATGTGGATCGGGACAGGTCACTGCATGTGGATCGGAACAGGTCACTGCATGTGGATCAGAACAGGTCACTGCATGTGAATCTGGACAGGTCACTGCGTGTGGATCGGGACAGGTCACTGCATGTGGAGTGGGACATGTCACTGCATGTGGATCGGGACAGGTCACTGCGTGTGTTTTGGGACAGGTCACTGCATGTGGATCGGGACATGTCACTGCGTGTGGATCGGAACAGGTCACTGCGTGTGGATCGGAACAGGTCACTGCATGTGAATCTGGAAAGGTCACTGCATGTGGACCCCCTCAGGTCACTGCATGTGAATCTGGACAGGTCACTGCGTGTGGATCCCCTCAGGTCACTGTGTGTGGATCGGAACAGGTCACTGCGTGTGGATCGGGACAGGTCACTGCATATGGAGCTGAACAGGTTACTGCAAGTGGATGAGGACAGGTCACTGCATGAGATTCAGGACAGGTCACTGCATGTGGATCGGGACAGTTCACTGCGTGTGGTTTGGGACAGGTCACTGCATGTGGATCGGGACAGGTCACTGCATATGGAGCTGAACAGGTTACTGCAAGTGGATGAGGACGGGTCACTGCATGAGATTCAGGACAGGTCACTGCATGTGGATCGGGACAGGTCACTGCGTGTGGTTTGGGACAGGTCACTGCATGTGGATCGGGACAGGGCACTGCATATGGATCTGAACAGGTTACTGCAAGTGGATCGGGACAGGTCACTGCATTTGGATCTGAACAGGTTACTGCAAGTGGATCGGGACAAGTCACTGCATGAGATTCAGGACAGGTCACTGCGTGTGGATCGGGACGGGTCACTGCGTGTGGATATGGATAGGTTGCAGCATGTGGAAAAGGACATGTCACTGCGTGTGGATCGGGACAGTTCACTGCATGTGTATCAGCGCAGGTCACTGCATTTGGAACGAGACAAGTCACTGCGTTAGGATCGGGATAGGTCACTGTGTGTGGAACGGGACAGATCACTACGTGTGGAGCGGGACATGTCATGGATTGTGGATTGGGACAAGTCATTGTGTGTGGAAGTGGACAGCTCACTGCATGTGGATTGGGACAGGTCGCTGCGTGTGGATCGGCACTGGTCACTGCATGTGGTACGGGACAGGATATTGCGTTTGGATCGGGACTGGTCACTGTGAGTGGATCGGGACAGGTCGCTACGTGTAGAATGGGACTGGTCACTGCGTGTCAGTCGGGGCAGGTCACTGTGTGTCGATCGGGACAGGTCAATGCATGTCGATCGGGACAGTTCCCTGCGTGTGGAGTGGGTGAGTTCACCATGAGTGACACTGAACAGGACATTTCCTGTGGATCGGGAGAGGATACGGAGTGTCAGTCAGGACAGGTCACTGCGTGTGTGTCGGGACAGGTCACTGCATGTCAATTGGGACAGATCACTACCTGTGGATCGGGACATGTCACTGCGTGTGGATCGGGAGATGTCACTGCGTGTGAATCGGGACACGTAACTGCGTTTGGATGAGAACAGGTCCCCACGTGTGGATCAGGACAGGTCAATGCATGTGGATAGGGACAGGTCAATATGTGTCAATCGGGACAGGTCACTGCATTTGGTTCAGGACAGGTCACTGCGTTTGGATCAGGACAGGTCACTACGTGTGGATCAGGACAGGTCACTGCATGTGGATAGGGACAGGTCATGGCCTGTGGACTGGGAGGAGTCACCATGTGTGGAATGGGACAGGTCTCTGCGTGTGGAAAAGTACAGGACACTTCCTGTGGCGTGGGACAGGTGACTGCGTGTCAGTCGGGACAGGTCACTGCGTGTCAGTCGGGACAGTTCCCTGCGTGTGGAGTGGGTGAGATCACCATGAGTGACACAGTACAGGACATTTCCTGTGGGTCGAGACATGTCACTGTGTCAGTCGGGAAAGGTCACTGCGTGTGTATCGGGACAGGTCACTGTGTGTGGATTGGGACAGGTCACTACCTGTGGATTGGTACAGGCCACTGCGTTTGGTTCAGGACAGGTCACTGCATGTGGAAGTAGACAGGTCACTGCATGTGAATCTGGACAGGTCACTGCATGTGGATCAGAACAGGTCACCGCATGTGAATCTGGACAGCTCACTGCGTGTGGATCGGGACAGGGCACGGCATGTGGAGTGGGACTTGTCACTGCGTGTGGATCGGGACAGGTCACTTCGTGTGGATCGGGACAGGTCACTGCGTGTGGATCGGGCCAGGTCACTATGTATGGATCGGAACAGGTCACTGCGTGTGGATCGGGACAGGTCACTACGTGTGGATCGAAACAGGTCACTGCATTTGAATCTGGACAGGTCACTGCGTGTGGATCCCCTCAGGTCACTGCGTGTGGATCGGGACAGGTCACTGCGTGTGGTTCGGAACATGTCACTGCGTGTGGATCGGGACAGGTCACTGCATGTGCTTCGGAACATGTCACTGCGTGTGGATCGGAACAGGCCACTGCGTTTGGTTCAGGACAGGTCACTACGTGTGGAAGTGGACAGGTCACTGCAGGTGAATCTGGACAGGTCACTGCGTATGAATCTGGACAGGTCACTGCGTGTGGTTCGGGACAGGGCACTGCATGTGGATCAGGACAGGTCACTGCATGTGGATCGGAACAGGTCACTGCATGTGGATCGGAACAGGTCACTGTGTGTGGATCAGAACAGGTCACTGCGTGTGGATCGGGACAGGTCACTGCATGTGAATCGGGACAGGTCACTGCATGTGGATCGGAACAGGTCACTGCGTGTGGATCAGGACAAGTCACTGCGTGTGGATCAGGACAGGTCACTGCATGTGGATTGGGACATGTCACTGTGTATGGATAAGTACATGTCACTGTGTGTGGATCGGGACAGGTCACTACATGTGGAGTGGGACATGTAACTGCGTGTGGAGTGGGACAGGTCATGGCCTGTGGATCGGGACAGGTCACTGCATGTCGATTGGAACAGTTCCGTACATGTGGAGTGGGTGAGGTCACCATGAGTGACACAGGACAGGACATTTCCTGTGGATCGGGACAGTTCACTGTGTGTCAGTCGGGCAGGTCACGGCGTGTCAGTCGGGACAGGTCACTGTGTGTCAGTCGGGCAGGTCACTGTGTGTCAGTCGGGCAGGTCACGGTGTGTCAGTCGAGACAGGTCACGGCATGTCAGTCGGGACAGGTCACGGCGTGTCAGTCGGGAAGGTCATTGTGTATCAGTAGTGCAGGTCACTGTGTGTCAGTCGGGCAGGTCACTGTGTGTCAGTCGGGCAGGTCACTGCGTGTGGATCGGGAGATGTCACTACGTTTGGATTGGGACAGGTCACTACATTTGGATCAGGACAGGTGACTACGTGTGGATCGGGACAGGTCACTGCATATGGATAGGGACACGTCACTGCATATGGATAGGGACAGGTAAATATATGTCAATCGGGCCAAGTCACTACGTGTCAAAAGGGACAGGTCATGGACTGTGGAATGGGACAAGTCACTAAGTGTGGACCGGGACCGGTCATGGCCTGTGGAATGGGACAGGTCACTGCATGTGGATCGGGACAGGTCACTGCGTGTCAATCAGGACACGTCACAGTGTGTCAGTCGGGACAGGTAAATGCGTGTCGATCGGGACAGGTCTCTGCATGGATCGAGACTGTTCATTGCACGTGGATCAGGCTAAGTCACTGCGTGCAGTTCAGGACAGGTCACTGCGTGTGTATTGGGACATGTCACTGCATTTGGTTCAGGACAGGTCATCACTGTGGACCTGGACAGGTCATTGCATGACAATCGGGGCAGGTCATTGCGTCTGGAAGTGGACAGGTCAAAGCATGTGGATCTGGACAGGTCATTGCATGTCAATCGGGCATGTCATTGCATCTGGAAGTGGACAGGTCAAAGCGTGTGGATCGGGACAGGTCACAGCTTGTGGAACGGGACAGATCACTGTGTGTGGATCAGGACACGTCACCAAGTGTGGATCTGGACAGGTCACTGCGTATCAATAGGGACAGGTCAATATGTGTTGGACAGGACAGGACACTTTCTGTGGATCGGGACAAGTCACTGCGTGTCAATCTGGACACGTCACTGCATGGATTGGGACAGTTCATTGCACATGGATCAGGCCAAGTCACTGCGTGCAATTCAGGACAGGTCACTGCGTGTGTATCGGGACAGGTCACTGCATTTGGATCGGGACAGGTCATCACATTTGGATCTGGATAGGTCATTGCATGTCGATCGAAGCAGGTCATTGCATCTGGAAGTGGACAGGTCACTGCGTGTGGATCAGGACAGGTCACTGCGTGTGGATCGGGACAGGTCACTGTGTGTGGATCGAGATAGGTCAATGCATGTCGATCTGGACAGTTCCCTGCGTGTGGAGTGGGTGAGGTCACCATGCGTGACACTGGACAGGACATTTCCTGTGGATCGGGAGAGGATACGGAGTGTCAGTCAGGACAGGTCACTGCGTGTGTGTCGGGACAGGTCACTGCATTTGGATCAGGACAGGTCACCACGTGTGGATCAGGACAGGTCACTGCATGTGGATAGGGACAGGTCAATACGTGTCGATCGGGACAGGTCACTGCGTTTGGTTCAGGACAGGTCACTGCACTTGGATCAGGACAGGTCACCATGTGTGGATCAGGACAGGTCACTGCATGTGGATAGGGACAGGTCATGGCCTGTGGACTGGGAGGAGTTACCATGTGTGGAGTGGGACAGGTCATGGCCTGTTGAATGGGACAGGTCACTGCGTGTGGAAAAGTACAGGACACTTCCTGTGGTGTGGGACAGGTGACTGCGTCTCAGTCGGGACAGGTCACTGCATGTCAGTCAGGACAGTTCCCTGTGTGTGGAGTGGGTGAGGTCACCGTGAGTGACACAGTACAAGACATTTCCTGTGGATCGAGACATGTCACTGTGTCAGTCGGGACAGGTCACTGCGTGTGTATCGGGACAGGTCACTGTGTGTGGATCGGGACAGGTCACTGCGTGTGGAAGTGGACAGGTCACTGCATGTGAATCTGGACAGGTCACTGCGTGTGGAAGTGGACAGGTCACTGCGTGTGAATCTGGACAGGTCACTGCGTATGAATCTGGACAGGTCACTGCGTGTGGTTCGGGACAGGGCACTGCATGTGGATCGGGACAGGTCACTGCATGTGGATCGGAACAGGTCACTGCATGTGGATCGGAACAGGTCACTGTGTGTGGATCAGAACAGGTCACTGCATGTGGATCGGGACAGGTCACTGCATGTGGATTGGGACATGTCACTGTGTGTGGATCAGGACAGGTCACTGTGTGTGGATCGTGACAGGTCACTACATGTGGAGTGTGACATGTAACTGCGTGTGGAGTGGGACAGGTCATGGCCTGTGGATCGGGACAGGTCATTGCATGTCGATTGGAACATTTCCGTACATGTGGAGTGGGTGAGGTCACCATGAGTGACACAGGACAGGACATTTCCTGTGGATCGGGACAGTTCACTGTGTGTCAGTCGGGCAGGTCATGGCGTGTCAGTCGGGACAGGTCACTGTGTGTCAGTCGGGCAGGTCACTGTGTGTCAGTCAGGCAGGTCACGGTGTGTCAGTCGGGACAGGTCACGGCATGTCAGTCGGGACAGGTCACGGCGTGTCAGTCGGGTAGGTCATTGTGTATCAGTAGTGCAGGTCACTGTGTGTCAGTCGGGAAGGGTCACTGTGTGTCAGTCGGGCAGGTCACTGCGTGTGGATCGGGAGATGTCACTACGTGTGGATTGGGACAGGTCGCTACATTTGGATCAGGACAGGTCACTACGTGTGGATCGGGACAGGTCACTGCATATGGATAGGGACACGTTTTGCATATGGATAGGGACAGGTAAATATGTGTCAATCGGGCCAGGTCACTACGTGTCAAAAGGGACAGGTCATGGACTGTGGAATGGGACAAGTCACTAAGTGTGGACTAGGTCAGGTCATGGCCTGTGGAATGGGACAGGTAAATGCGTGTCGATCGGGACAGGTCTCTGCATGGATCGAGACTGTTCATTGCACGTGGATCAGGCTAAGTCACTGCGTGCAGTTCAGCACAGGTCACTGCGTGTGTATTGGGACATGTCACTGCATTTGGTTCAGGACAGGTCATTACAGTGGACCTGGACAGGTCATTGCATGTCGATTCAAGCAGGTCATTGCATCTGGAAGTGGACAGGTCACTGGGTGTGGATCAGGACAGGTCACTGTGTGTGGATCGAGACAGGTCAATGCATGTCGATCGGGACAGTTCCCTGCGTGTGGAGTGGGTGAGGTCACCATGAGTGACACTGGACAGGACATTTCCTGTGGATCGGGAGAGGATACGGAGTGTCAGTCAGGACAGGTCACTGCGTGTGTGTCGGGACAGGTCACTGCATGTCAATCGGGACAGATCACTACCTGTGGATCGGGACAGGTCACTGCGTGTGGATTGGGAGCTGTCACTGCGTGTGAATCGGGACAGGTAACTGCGTTTGGATCAGAACAGGTCACCACGTGTGGATCAGGACAGGTCACTGCATGTGGATAGGGACAGGTCAATACGTGTCAATCGGGACAGTTCACTGCATTTGGTTCAGGACAGGTCACTGCGTTTGGATCAGGACAGGTCACTACGTGTGGATCAGGACAGGTCACTGCATGTGGATAGGGACAGGTCATGGCCTGTGGACTGGGAGGACTCACCATGTGTGGAGTGGCACAGGTCACTGCATGTGGAAAAGTACAGGACACTTCCTGTGGCGTGGGACAGGTGACTGCGTGTCAGTCGGGACAGGTCACTGTGTGTCAGTCGGGACAGTTCCCTGCATGTGGAGTGGGTGAGATCACTATGAGTAACACAGTACAGGACATTTCCTGTGGATCGAGACATGTCACTGTGTCAGTCGGGAAAGGTCACTGCGTGTGTATCGGGACAGGTCACTGTGTGTGGATCGGGACAGGTCACTACCTGTGGATTGGGAAAGGCCACTGCGTTTGGTTCAGGACAGGTCACTGCATGTGGAAGTAGACAGGTCACTGCATGTGAATCTGGACAGGTCACTGCATGTGGATCAGAACAGGTCACTGCATGTGAATCTGGACAGGTCACTGCATGTGAATCGGGACAGGTGACTGCGTATGGATCTGGACAGGTCACTGCGTGTGGATCGGGCCAGGTCACTATGTGTGGATCGGAACAGGTCACTGTGTGTGGATCAGGACAGGTCACTACGTGTGGATCGGAACAGGTCACTGCATTTGAATCTGGACAGGTCACTGCGTGTGGATCCCCTCAGGTCACTGCGTGTGGATCGGGACAGGTCAATGCGTGTGGTTCGGAACATGTCACTGCGTGTGGATCGGGACAGGTCACTGCATGTGGTTCGGAGCATGTCACTGCGTGTGGATCGGGACAGGTCACTGCATGTGGATCGGAACAGGCCACTGCGTTTGGTTCAGGACAGGTCACTGCGTATGGAAGTGGACAGGTCACTGCATGTGAATCTGGACAGGTCACTGTTTATGAATCTGGACAGGTCACTGCGTGTGGTTCGGGACAGGGCACTGCATGTGGATCGGGACAGGTCACTGCATGTGGATCGGAACAGGTCACTGCATGTGGATCGGAACAGGTCACTGTGTGTGGATCAGAACAGGTCACTGCATGTGGATCGGGCCAGGTCACTATGTGTGGATCGGAACAGGTCACTGTGTGTGGATCGGGACAGGTCACTATGTGTGGATCGGAACAGGTCACTGCATTTGAATCTGCACAAGTCACTGCGTGTGGATCCCCTCAAGTCACTGCGTGTGGATCGGGACAGGTCACTGCGTGTGGTTCGGAACATGTCACTGTGCATGGATCGGGACAGGTCACTGCATGTGTTTCGGAACATGTCACTGCGTGTGGATCGGGACAGGTCACTGCATCTGGATCGGAACAGGCCACTGCGTTTGGTTCAGGACAGGTCACAGCGTGTGGAAGTAGACAGGTCACTGCGTGTGAATCTGGACAGGTCACTGCGTATGAATCTGGACAGGTCACTGCGTGTGGTTCGGGACAGGGCACTGCATGTGGATCAGGACAGGTCACTGCATGTGGATCGGAACAGGTCACTGCATGTGGATCGGAACAGGTCACTGTGTGTGGATCAGAACAGGTCACTGCATGTGGATCGGGACAGGTCACTGCATGTGGATTGGGACATGTCACTGTGTGTGGATCAGGACAGGTCACTGTGTGTGGATCGGGACAGGTCACTACATGTGGAGTGTGACATGTAACTGCGTGTGGAGTGGGACAGGTCATGGCCTGTGGATCGGGACAGGTCATTGCATGTCGATTGGAACAGTTCCGTACATGTGGAGTGGGTGAGGTCACCATGAGTGACACAGGACAGGACATTTCCTGTGGATCGGGACAGTTCACTGTGTGTCAGTCGGGCAGGTCATGGCGTGTCAGTCGGGACAGGTCACTGTGTGTCAGTCAGGCAGGTCACGGTGTGTCAGTCGGGACAGGTCACGGCATGTCAGTCGGGACAGGTCACGGCGTGTCAGTCGGGAAGGTCATTGTGTATCAGTAGTGCAGGTCACTGTGTGTCAGTCGGGAAGGGTCACTGTGTGTCAGTCGGGCAGGTCACTGCGTGTGGATCGGGAGATGTCACTACGTGTGGATTGGGACAGGTCACTACATTTGGATCAGGACAGGTCACTACGTGTGGATCGGGACAGGTCACTGCATATGGATAGGGACACGTCAATGCATATGGATAGGGACAGGTAAATATGTGTCAATCGGGCCAGGTCACTACGTGTCAAAAGGGACAGGTCATGGACTGTGGAATGGGACAAGTCACTAAGTGTGGACTGGGTCAGGTCATGGCCTGTGGAATGGGACAGGTAAATGCGTGTCGATCGGGACAGGTCTCTGCATGGATCGAGACTGTTCATTGCACGTGGATCAGGATAAGTCACTGCGTGCAGTTCAGCACAGGTCACTGCGTGTGTATTGGGACATGTCACTGCATTTGGTTCAGGACAGGTCATTACAGTGGACCTGGACAGGTCATTGCATGACAATCGGGGCAGGTCATTGCGTCTGGAAGTGGACAGGTCAAAGCGTGTGGATCTGGAGAGGTCATTGCATGTCAATCGGGCATGTCATTGCATCTGGAAGTGGACAGGTCAAAGCGTGTGGATCGGGACAGGTCACAGCTTGTGGAATGGGACAGATCACTGTGTGTGGATCAGGACACGTCACCAAGTGTGGATCTGGACAGTTCACTGCGTATCATTAGGGACAGGTCACTATGTGTTGGACAGGACAGGACACTTTCTGTGGATCGGGACAAGTCACTGCGTGTCAATCTGGACACGTCACTGTATGGATTGGGACAGTTCATTGCACGTGGATCAGGCCAAGTCACTGCGTGCAATTCAGGACAGGTCACTGTGTGTGTATCGGGACAGGTCACTGCATTTGGATCGGGACAGGTCATTGCATGTCGATTCAAGCAGGTCATTGCATCTGGAAGTGGACAGGTCACTGCGTGTGGATCAGGACAGGTCACTGGTTGTGGATCAGGACAGGTCACTGTGTGTGGATTGAGACAGGTCAATGCATGTCGATCGGGACAGTTCCCTGCGTGTGGAGTGGGTGAGGTCACCATGAGTGACACTGGACAGGACATTTCCTGTGGATCGGGAGAGGATACGGAGTGTCAGTCAGGACAGGTCACTGCGTGTGTGTCGGGACAGGTCACTGCATGTCAATCGGGACAGATCACTACCTTTGGATCGGGACAGGTCACTGCGTGTGGATTTGGAGATGTCACTGCGTGTGAATCGGGACACATAACTGCGTTTGGATCAGAACAGGTCACCACGTGTGGATCAGGACAGGTCACTGCATGTGGATAGGGACAGGTCAATACGTGTCAATCGGGACAGTTCACTGCATTTGGTTCAGGACAGGTCACTGTGTTTGGCTCAGGACAGGTCACTACGTGTGGATCAGGACAGGTCACTGCATGTGGATAGGGACAGGTCATGGCCTGTGGACTGGGAGGACTCACCATGTGTGGAGTGGCACAGGTCACTGCATGTGGAAAAGTACAGGACACTTCCTGTGGCGTGGGACAGGTGACTGCGTGTCAGTCGGGACAGGTCACTGTGTGTCAGTCGGGACAGTTCCCTGCATGTGGAGTGGGTGAGATCACTATGAGTAACACAGTACAGGACATTTCCTGTGGATCGAGACATGTCACTGTGTCAGTCGGGAAAGGTCACTGCGTGTGTATCGGGACAGGTCACTGTGTGTGGATCGGGACAGGTCACTACCTGTGGATTGGGAAAGGCCACTGCGTTTGGTTCAGGACAGGTCACTGCATGTGGAAGTAGACAGGTCACTGCATGTGAATCTGGACAGGTCACTGCATGTGGATCAGAACAGGTCACTGCATGTGAATCTGGACAGATTACTGCATGTGAATCGGGACAGGTGACTGCGTATGGATCTGGACAGGTCATTGCGTGTGGATCGGGCCAGGTCACTGTGTGTGGATCGGAACAGGTCACTGTGTGTGGATCAGGACAGGTCACTACGAGTGGATCGGAACAGGTCACTGCATTTGAATCTGGACAGTTCACTGCGTGTGGATCCCCTCAGGTCACTGCGTGTGGATCGGGACAGGTCACTGCTTGTGGTTCGGAACATGTCACTGCATGTGGATCGGGACAGGTCACTGCATGTGTTTCAGAACATGTCACTGCGTGTGGATCGGGACAGGTCACTGCATGTGGATCGGAACAGGCCACTGCGTTTGGTTCAGGACAGGTCACTGCGTATGGAAGTGGACAGGTCACTGCATGTGAATCTGGACAGGTCACTGCGGATGAATCTGGACAGGTCACTGCGTGTGGTTCGGGACAGGGCACTGCATGTGGATCAGGACAGGTCACTGCATGTGGATCGGAACAGGTCACTGCATGTGGATCGGAACAGGTCACTGTGTGTGGATCAGAACAGGTCACTGCATGTGGATCGGGACAGGTCACTGCATGTGGATTGGGACATGTCACTGTGTGTGGATCAGGACAGGTCACTGAGTGTGGATCGGGACAGGTCACTACATGTGGAGTGTGACATGTAACTGCGTGTGGAGTGGGACAGGTCATGGCCTGTGGATCGGGACAGGTCATTGCATGTCGATTGGAACAGTTCCGTACATGTGGAGTGGGTGAGGTCACCATGAGTGACACAGGACAGGACATTTCCTGTGGATCGGGACAGTTCACTGTGTGTCAGTCGGGCAGGTCATGGCGTGTCAGTCGGGACAGGTCACTGTGTGTCGGTCGGGCAGGTCACTGTGTGTCAGTCAGGCAGGTCACGGTGTGTCAGTCAGGACATTTCACGGCCTGTCAGTCGGGACAGGTCACGGCGTGTCAGTCGGGAAGGTCATTGTGTATCAGTAGTGCAAGTCACTGTGTGTCAGTCGGGAAGGGTCACTGTGTGTCAGTCGGGCAGGTCACTGCGTGTGGATCAGGAGATGTCACTACATGTGGATTGGGACAGGTCACTGCATATGGATAGGGAGACGTCACTGCATATGGATAGGGACAGGTAAATAGGTGTCAATCGGGCCAGGTCACTATGTGTCAAAAGGGACAGGTCATGGACTGTGGAATGGGACAAGTCACTAAGTGTGGACTGGGTCAGGTCATGGCCTTTGGAATGGCACAGGTCACTGCATGTGGATCGGGACAGGTCACTGCGTGTCAATCAGGACACGTCACAGTGTGTCAGTCGGGACAGGTAAATGCGTGTCGATCGGGACAGGTCTCTGCATGGATCGAGACTGTTCATTGCACGTGGATCAGGCTAAGTCACTGCGTGCAGTTCAGGACAGGTCACTGCGTGTGTATTGGGACATGTCACTGCATTTGGTTCAGGACAGGTTATTACAGTGGACCTGGACAGGTCATTGCATGTCAATTGGGGCAGGTCATTGTGTCTGGAAGTGGACAGGTCAAAGCGTGTGGATCTGTAGAGGTCATTGCATGTCAATCGGGCATGTCATTGCATCTGGAAGTGGACAGGTCAAAGCGTGTGGATCGGGACAGGTCACAGCTTGTGGAACGGGACAGATCACTGTGTGTGGATCAGGACACGTCACCAAGTGTGGATCGGGACAGGTCACTGCGTATCAATAGGGATAGGTCACTATGTGTTGGACAGGACAGGACACTTTCTGTGGATCGGGACAAGTCACTGCGTGTCAATCTGGACACGTCACTGCATGGATTGGGACAGTTCATTGCACGTGGATCAGGCCAAGTCACTGCGTGCAATTCAGGACAGGTCACTGCGTGTGTATCGGGACAGGTCACTGCATTTGGATCGGGACAGATCATCACATTTGGATCTGGATAGGTCATTGCATGTCGATCGAAGCAGGTCATTGCATCTGGAAGTGGACAGGTCACTGCGTGTGGATCAGGACAGGTCACTGCGTTGGATCGGGACAGGTCACTGTGTGTGGATCGAGACAGGTCAATGCATGTTGATCTGGACAGTTCCCTGCGTGTGGAGTGGGTGAGGTCACCATGAGTGACACTGGACAGGATATTTCCTGTGGATCGGGAGAGGATACGGAGTGTCAGTCAGGACAGGTCACTGCGTGTGTGTCGGGACAGGTCACTGCATGTCAATAGGGACAGATCACTACCTGTGGATCGGGACAGGTCACTGCATGTGGATCGGGAGATGTCACTGCATGTGAATCGGGACACGTAACCGCATTTGGATCAGAACAGGTCACCACGTGTGGATCAGGACAGGTCACTGCATGTGGATAGGGACAGGTCATGGCCTGTGGACTGGGAGGAGTCAACATGTGTGGTGTGGGACAGGTCATGGCCTGTGGAATGGGCCAGGTCACTGCGTGTTGAAAAGTATAGGACACTTCCTGTGGTGTGGGACAGGTGACTGCGTCTCAGTCGGGACAGGTCACTGCATGTCAGTCGGGACAGTTCCCTGTGTGTGGACTGGGTGAGATCACCATGAGTGACACAGTACAGGACATTTCCTGTGAATCGAGACATGTCACTGTGTCAGTCGGGACAGGTCACTGCGTGTGTATCAGGACAGGTCACTGTGTGTGGATCAGGACAGGTCACTACCTGTGGATTGGGACAGGCCACTGCGTTTGGTTCAGGACAGGTCACTGCGTGTGGAAGTGGACAGATCACTGCATGTGAATCTGGACAGGTCACTGCCTGTGAAACTGGACAGGTCACTGCGTGTGAATTAGGACAGGTCACTGCATATGGATCGGGACAGGGCACTGCATGTGGATCGGGACAGCTCACTGCATGTGGATCGGAACAGGTCACTGCATGTGGATTAGAACAGGTCACTGCATGTGAATCTGGACAGGTCACTGCGTGTGGATCGGGACAGTTCACTGCATGTGGAGTGGGACATGTCACTGCGTGTGGATCGGGACAGGTCACTGCGTGTCTATTAGGACAAGTCACTGCATGTGGATCGGGACATGTCACTGTATGTGGATCAGAACAGGTCACTGCGTGTGAATATGGACAGGTCACTGCGTGTGGATCCCCTCAGGTCACTGGGTGTGGATCGGGATAGGTCACCGCGTGTGGATCGGGACAGGTCACTACGTGTGGATCGGGACAGGTCACTCTGTGTGGATCAGGACAGGTCACTGCATGTGGATCGGGACAGGTCAATGCATGTGGATCGGAACATGTCACTGTGTGTGGATCGGAACAGGTCACTGCAAGTGGATCGGGACAGGTCACTGCATGTGGATCGGGACAGGTCACTGCATGTGGATCGGGACAGGTCACTGCATGTGGATCAAGACGTGAGACTGCGTGTGGATCGGGACAGGTCACTGCGTGTGGATTGGGACAGGTCACTGCATGTGGATCGGGACATGTCACTGCGTGTGGATCAGGACAGGTCACTGCATGTGGATCGGAACAGGTCACTGCGTGTGGATCGGGACAGGTCACTGCATGTGGATCGGGACAGGTCACTGCGTGTGGATCGGGACATGTCACTGCGTGTGGATCGGGCCAGGTCACTGCATGTGGATCGGAACAGGTCACTGAATGTGAATCGGAACAGGTCACTGCGTGTGGATCGGGACAGGTCACTGTGTGTGGATCGAAACAGGTCACTGTGTGTGGATCGGGACAGGTCACTACATGTGGAGTGGGACAGGTAACTGTGTGTGGATCGGGACAGGTCATGGCCTGTGGATCGGAACAGGTCACTGCATGTCGATCAGGACAGGTCACTGCGTGTCGATTGGAACAGTTCCGTACATTTGGAGTGGGTGAGGTCACCATGAGTGACACAGGACCGGACATTTCCTGTGGATCGGGACAGTTCACTTTGTGTCAGTCAGGCAGGTCACTGTGTGTCAGTCGGGACTGGTCACTGTGTGTCATTCGGGCTGGTCACTGTGTGTCAGTCGGGCAGGTCACTGCGTGTGGATCGGGAGATGTCACTACGTGTGGATTGGGACAGGTCACTACATTTGGTTCAGGACAGGTCGCTACGTGTGGATCGGGACACGTCACTGCATATGGATAGGGAAAGGTCAATATGTGTCAATCGGGCCAGGTCACTACGTGTCAAAAGAGAAAGGTCATGGACTGTGGAATGGGACAAGTCATTCTGTGTGGAGTGGGACAGTTCATGGCCTGTGGAATGGGACAGGTCACTGCATGTCAATCAGGACATGTCACTGTGTGTCAGTCGGGACAGGTAACTGCGTGTCGATCGGGACAGGTCTCTGCATGGATCGAGACAGTTCATTGCACGTGGATCAGGCTAAGTCACTGCGTGCAGTTCAGGACAGGTCACTGCATGTGTATTGGGACATGTCACTGCATTTGGTTCAGGACAGGTCATCACTGTGGATCTGGACAGATCATTGCATGTCAATCGGGGCAGGTCATTGGGTCTGGAAGTGGACAGGTCAAAGCGTGTGGATCGGGACAGGTCACTGTGTGTGGATCAGGACACGTCACCAAGTGTGGATCGGGACAGGTCACTGCGTATCAATAGGGACAGGTCAATATGTGTTGGACAGGACAGGACACTTTCTGTGGATCGGGACAAGTCACTGCGTGTCAATCTGGACACGTCACTGCATGGATTGGGACAGTTCATTGCACGTGGATCAGGCCAAGTCACTGCGTGCAATTCAGGACAGGTCACTGCGTGTGTATTGGGACAGGTCACTGCATTTGGCTCGAGACAGGTCATCACGTTTGGATCTGGCAGGTCATTGCATGTCGATCGAAGCAGGTCATTGCTTCTGGAAGTGGACAGGTCACTGCGTGTGGATCAGGACAGGTCACTGCGTGTGGATCGGGACATGTCACTGTGTGTGGATCAGGACAGGTCAATGCATGTCGATCGGGACAGTTCCCTGCGTGTGGAGGGGGTGAGTTCACCATGAGTGACACTGGACAGGACATTTCCTGTGGATCAGGAGAGGATACGGAGTGTCAGTCAGGACAGGTCACTGCGTGTGTGTCGGGACAGGTCACTGCATGTCAATCGGGACAGGTCACTACCTGTGGATCGGGACATGTCACTGCACGTGGATAGGGACATGTCACTGTGTGTGGATCGGGAGATGTCACTGCGTGTGAATCGGGACATGTAACTGCATTTGGATCAGAACAGGTCACAACGTGTGGATCAGGACAGGTCACTGCATGTGGATAGGGACAGGTCAATACGTGTCGATCGGGACAGGTCACTGAGTTTGGTTCAGGACAGGTCTCTGCGTTTGGATCAGGACAGGTCACCACGTGTGGATCAGGACAGGTCACTGCATGTGGATAGGGACAGGTCATGGCCTGTGGACTGGGAGGAGTCACCATGTGTGGAGTGGGACTTGTCATGGCCTGTGGAATGGGACGGGTCACTGCGTGTGGAAAAGTACAGCACACTTCCTGTGGCGTGGGACAGGTGACTGTGTCTCAGTCGGGACAGGTCACTGCGTGTCAGTTGGGACAGTTCCCTGCGTGTGGAGTGGGTGAGATCACCATGAGTAACACAGTACAGGACATTTCCTGTGGATCGAGACATGTCACTGTGTCAGTCGGGACAGGTCACTTCGTGTGTATCGGGACAGGTCACTGTGTGTGGATCAGGACAGGCCACTGCGTTTGGTTCAGGACAGGTCACTGCGTGTGCAAGTGGACAGGTCACTGCATGTGAATCTGGACAGGTCACTGCATGTGAATCTGGACAGGTCACTGCGTGTGCATTAGGACAGGTCACCGCGTGTGGATCGGGACAGGGCACTGCATGTGGATCGGGACAGGTCACTGCATGTGGATCAGAACAGGTCACTGCATGTGAATCTGGACAGGTCACTGCTTGTGGATCAGGACAGGTCACTGCATGTGGAGTGGGACATGTCACTGCGTGTGGATCGGGACAGGTCACTGCGTGTGGATCGGGACAGGTCACTATGTGTCGATCGGAACAGGTCACTGCATCTGAACCTGGACAGGTCACTGCGTGTGGATCCCCTCAGGTCACTGTGTGTGGATCGGGACAGGTCACTGCGTGTGGATCGGGAAGGTCACTACGTGTGGACTGGGACAGGTCACTGTTTGTGGATCAGGACAGGTCATTGCATGTGGTTCGTACATGTCACTGTGTGTGGATCGGAACAGGTCACTGCGTGTGGATCGGGACCGGTCACTGCATGTGGATCGGGACAGGTCACTGCATGTGGATCGGAACAGGTCACTGCATGTGGATCGGGAAAGGTCACTGCGTGTGGATCGAGACAGGTCACTGCATGTGGATCAGGACATGTCACTGTGTGTGGATCGGGACAGGTCACTGCATGTGGATCGGAACAGGTCACTACATGTGGAGTGGGACAGGTAACTTCGTGTGGAGTGGGACAGGTCATGGCCTGTGGATCGGGACAGTTCACTGCATGTCGATCGGGACAGGTCACTGTGTGTGGAAGTGGACAGATCACTGCATGTGGATCAGCACAGGTCACTGCGTGTGGAAGTAGACAGGTCACTGCGAGTGCATCGGGACAGGTCACTGTGTCTGGAAGTGAACAGGTCACTGCATGTGTGGAAGTAGACTTGTCACTGCGTGTGCATTGGGACAGGTCACTGCGTGTGCATTGGGACAGGTCACTGCATGTGGATCCGGACAGGTCACTGCATGTCAGTCAGGACAGGTCACTGCAGGTGGATCAGGTTAAGTCAATGCATGTCGATCAGGACCGTTCATTGCACATGGATCGGGACAAGTCACTGCGTGTCGATTGGGACAAGTCATTGCATGTCGATCGGGGCAGGTCACTGCATGTGGAAGTGGACAGCTCACTGCATGTGGATCGGCACAGGTCACTGCGTGTGGATCGGAACAGGTCACTGCATGTGAATCTGGACAGGTCACTGCCTGTCGATCGGGACAGGTCACTGCATGTGGAGTGGGACATGACACTGCGTGTGGATCGGGACAGGTCACTACATGTGGATCGGGACAGGTCACTGTGTGTGGATCAGGACAGGTCACCGTGTGTGGATTGGGACAGGTCACTGCATGTGGATCGGAACAGGTCACTGCATGTGGATCGGGACAGGTCACTGCGTGTGGATCGGAACAGGTCACTGTGTGTGGATCAGAACATGTCACTGCATGTGGATCGGGACAGGTCACTGCATGTGGATCGGAACAGGTCACTGCATGTGGATCGGGACAGATCACTGCGTGTGGATCGGGACAGGTCACTGCATGTGGATCAGGTATTGTCACTGGGTGCGGATCGGCACAGGTCACTGCCTGTGGATCGGAACAGGTCACTGTGTGTGGATCAGAACATGTCACTGCGTGTGGATTGGGACAGGTGACTGCATGTGGATCGGGACTGGTCTCTGCATTTGGATCGGAACAGGTCACTGCATGTGGATCGGGACAGATCACTGCGTGTGGATCGGGACAGGTCACTGCATGTGGATCAGGACATGTCACTCCATGTGGATCGGCACATGTCACTGCTTGTGGATCGGAACAGGTAACTGCGTGTGGATCGAGACAGGTCACTGTGTGTGGATCGGAACAGGTCACTGCGTATGGAACGGGACAGATCACTACGTGTGCAGCGGGACAAGTCATGGATGGTGGATTGGGACAGGTCATTGCGTGTAGAAGTGGACAGCTCACTGCATGTGGATTGGGACAGGTCACTGCATTAGGATTGGGACAGGTCATTGCATGTGGTCGGGACAGGACACTGCGTTTGGATCGGGACTGGTCACTGTGAGTGGATCGGGACAGGTCGCTATGTGTAGAATGGGACTGGTCACTGCGTGTCAGTCGGGGCAGGTCACTGTGTGTCGATCGGGACAGGTCAATGCATGTCGATCGGGACAGTTCCCTGCGTGTGGAGTGGTTGAGGTCACCATGAGTGACACTGGACAGGACATTTCCTGTGGATCGGGAGAGGACACGGAGTGTCAGTCAGGACAGGTCACTGCATGTGTGTCGGGACAGGTCACTGCATATCAATCGGAACAGATGACTACCTGTGGTTCAGGACAGGTCACTGCATGTCGATCGGGACAGGTCACTACCTGTGGATTGGGACAGGTCACTGCATGTGGATCAGGACAGGTCACTGCGTGTGGATCGGGAGATGTCACTGCTGTGGATTGGGAAACTTAACTGTGTTTGGATCAGAACAGGTCACCACGTGTGGATCAGGACAGGTCACTGCATGTGGATAGGGACAGGTCAATACGTGTCGATCGGGACAGGTCACTGCATTTGGTTCAGGACAGGTCACTGCGTTTGGATCAGAACAGGTCACCACGTGTGGATCAGGACAGGTCACTGCATGTGGATAGGGACAGGTCAATACGTGTCGATCGGGACAGGTCACTGCATTTGGTTCAGGACAGGTCACTGCGTTTGGATCAGGACAGGTCACCACGTGTGGATCAGGACAGGTCACTGCATGTGGATAGGGACAGGTCATGGCCTGTGGAATGGGAAATGTCACCATGTGTAGAGTGGGACAGGTCATGGCCTGTGGAATGGGACAGGTCACTGCGTGTCAGTCGGGACAGGTCACTGCGTGTCAGTCGGGACAGTTCCCTGCGTGTGGAGTGGGTGAGATCACCATGAGTGACACAGTACAGGACATTTCCTATGGATCGAGACATGTCAGTCGGGACAGGTCACTTCGTGTGTATCGGGACAGGTCACTGTGTGTGGATCGGGACAGTTCACTACCTATGGATCTGGACAGGCCACTGCGTTTGGTTCAGGACAGGTCACTGCGTGTGGAAGTGGACAGGTCACTGCATGTGAATCTGGACAGGTCACTGCATGTGGATCAGGACAGGGCGCTGCATGTGGATCGGGACAGGTCACTGCATGTGGATCGGGACAGGTCACTGCATGTGGATCGGAACAGGTCACTGCGTGTGGATCGGGAGAGTTCACTGCGTGTGGATCGGAACAGGTGACTGCATGTGGATCGGAACAGGTGACTGCATGTGAAACTGGACAGGTCATTACGTGTGGATCGGAACAGGTCACTGCGTGTGGAGTGGGACATGTCACTGCGTGTAATCTGGACAGGTCACTGCATGTGGATCGGGACAGGTCACTGCATGTGGAGTGGGACATGTCACTGCGTGTGAATCGGGACAGGTCACTGCGTGTGGATCAGGACAGGTCACTGCAAGTGGATTGGGACATGTCACTGCGTGTGGATCGGGACAGGTCACTACGCGTGGATCGGAACAGGTCACTGCATGTCAATCTGGACTGGTCACTGTGTGTGGATCGGGACAGGTCACTGCATGTGGATTGGGACAGGTCACTGCATGTGGATCGGGAGATGTCACTGCGTGTGGATCAGGACGGGTCACTGCGTGTGGATATGGACAGATTGCAGCATGTGGAAAAGGACATGTCACTGTGTGTGGATCGGGACAGTTCACTGCATGTGTGTCAGCACAGGTCACTGCATTTGGATCGAGACATGTCACTGCGTTAGGATCAGGACAGGTCACTGCGTTTGGAACGGGACAGATCACTACGTGTGGAGCAGGACAGGTCATGGATGGTGGATTGGGACATGTCATTGCGTGTGGAAGTGGACAGCTCACTGCATGTGGATCGGGACAGGTCACTGCATGTGGATAGGCACAGGTCACTGCATGTGGTACGGAACAGGACACTGCGTTTGGATCGGGACTGTTCACTGTGAGTGGATCGGGACAGGTCGCTATGTGTAGAATGGGACTGGTCACTGCGTGTCAGTCGGGACAGGTCACTGTGTGTCGATCAGGACAGATCAATGCATGTCAATCGGGACAGTTCCCTGCGTGTGGAGTGGGTGAGGTCACCATGAATGACACTGGACAGGACATTTCCTGTGGATCGGGAGAGGACACGGAGTGTCAGTCAGCACAGGTCACTGCGTGTGTGTCGGGACAGGTCACTGCATATAAATCGGGACAGATGACTACCTCTGGTTCAGGACAGGTCACTGCATGTAGATCGGGACAGGTCACTACCTGTGGATTGGGACAGGTCACTGCAATTGGATCGGGGCATGTCACTGCGTGTGGATCGGGAGATGTCACTGCTGTGGATCGGGACACGTAACTGCGTTTGGATCAGAACAGATCACCACATGTGGATCAAGACAGGTCACTGCATGTGGATAGGGACAGGTCAATACGTGTCGATCGGGACAGTTCACTGCATTTGGTTCAGGACAGGTCACTGCGTTTGGATCAGGACAGGTCACCACGTGTGGATCAGGACAGGTCACTGCATGTGGATAGGGACTGGTCATGGCCTGTGGAATGGGACAAGTCACCATGTGTAGAGTGGGACAGGTCATGGCCTGTGGAATGGGACAGGTCACTGCATGTGGAAAAGTACAGGACACTTCCTGTGGCGTGGGACAGGTGACTGCGTGTCAGTCGGGACAGGTCACTGCGTGTCAGTCGGGACAGTTCCCTGCGTGTGGAATGGGTGAGATCACCATGAGTAACACAGTACAGGACATTTCCTGTGGATCGAGACATGTCACTGTGTCAGTCGGGACAGGTCACTGCGTGTGTATCGGGACAGGTCACTGTGTGTGGATCGGGACACGTCACTACCTGTGGATCAGGACAGGCCACTGCGTTTGATTCAGGACAGGTCACTGCGTGTGGAAGTGGACAGGTCACTGCATGTGAATCTGGACAGGTCACTGCGTGTGAATCTGGACAGGTCACTGCGTGTGGATCGGGACAGGGCACTGCATGTGGATCGGGACAGGTCACTGAATGTGGATCGGGACAGGTCACTGTGTCAGTCGGGCAGGTTACTGCATGTGGATCGGGAGAGTTCACTGCGTGTGGATCGGAACAGGTGACTGCATGTGGATCGGAACAGGTGACTGCATGTGAAACTGGACAGGTCACTACGTGTGGATCGGAACAGGTCACTGCGTGTGGAGTGGGACATGTCACTGCGTGTAATCTGGACAGGTCACTGCATGTGGATCGGGACAGGTCACTGCATGTGGAGTGGGACATGTCACTGCGTGTGAATCGGGACAGGTCACTGCGTGTGGATCAGGACAGGTCACTGCATGTGGATTGGGACATGTCACTGCGTGTGGATCGGGACAGGTTACTACGCGTGGATCGGAACGGGTCACTGCATGTCAATCTCGACTGGTCACTATGTGTGGATCGGGACAGGTCACTGCATGTGGATCGGGACAGGTCACTGCATGTGGATCGGGAGATGTCACTGCTGTGGATCGGGACACGTAACTGCGTTTGGATCAGAACAGGTCACCACATGTGGATCAGGACAGGTCACTGCATGTGCATAGGGACAGGTCACTGTGTGTGGTTCGGGACAGGTCACTACCTGTGGATTGGGACAGGCCACTGCGTTTGGTTCAGGACAGGTCACTGCGTGTGGAAGTGGACAGGTCACTGCATGTGAATCTGGACAGATCACTGCATGTGAATCTGGACAGGTCACTGCGTGTGCATTAGGACAGGTCACCGCGTTTGGATCGGGACAGGGCACTGCATGTGGATCGGGACAGGTCACTGCATGTGGATCAGAACAGGTCACTGCATGTGAATCTGGACAGGTCACTGCTTGTGGATCAGGACAGGTCACTGCATGTGGAGTGGGACATGTCACTGCGTGTGGATCGGGACAGGTCACTGCGTGTGGATCGGGACAGGTCACTATGTGTGGATCGGAACAGGTCACTGCATGTGAACCTGGACAGGTCACTGCGTGTGGATCCCCTCAGGTCACTGTGTGTGGATCGGGACAGGTCACTGCGTGTGGATCGGGAAGGTCACTACGTGTGGACTGGGACAGGTCACTGTTTGTGGATCAGGACAGGTCATTGCATGTGGTTCGGAACATGTCACTGTGTGTGGATCGGAACAGGTCACTGCGTGTGGATCGGGACCGGTCACTGCATGTGGATCGGGACAGGTCACTGCATGTGGATTGGAACAGGTCACTGCATGTGCATCGGGAAAGGTCACTGCGTGTGGATCGGGACCGGTCACTGCATGTGGATCGGGACAGGTCACTGCATGTGGATTGGAACAGGTCACTGCATGTGCATCGGGAAAGGTCACTGCGTGTGGATCGAGACAGGTCACTGCATGTGGATCAGGACATGTCACTGTGTGTGGATCGGGACAGGTCACTACATGTGGATCGGAACAGGTCACTACATGTGGAGTGGGACAGGTAACTTCGTGTGGAGTGGGACAGGTCATGGCCTGTGGATCGGGACAGTTCACTGCATGTCGATCGGGACAGGTCACTGTGTGTGGAAGTGGACAGATCACTGCATGTGGATCAGCACAGGTCACTGCGTGTGGAAGTAGACAGGTCACTGCGAGTGCATCGGGACAGGTCACTGTGTCTGGAAGTGAACAGGTCACTGCGTGTGGAAGTAGACTTGTCACTGCGTGTGCATTGGGACAGGTCACTGCGTGTGCATTGGGACAGGTCACTGCATGTGGATCCGGACAGGTCACTGCATGTCAGTCAGGACAGGTCACTGCAGGTGGGTCAGGTTAAGTCAATGCATGTCGATCGGGACCGTTCATTGCACATGGATCGGGACAAGTCACTGCGTGTCGATTGGGACAAGTCATTGCATGTCGATCGGGGCAGGTCACTGCATGTGGAAGTGGACAGCTCACTGCATGTGGATCGGCACAGGTCACTGCGTGTGGATCGGAACAGGTCACTGCATGTGAATCTGGACAGGTCACTGCCTGTCGAACGGGACAGGTCACTGCATGTGGAGTGGGACATGACACTGCGTGTGGATCGGGACAGGTCACTGCATGTGGATCGGGACAGGTCACTGTGTGTGGATCAGAACAGGTCACTGCGTGTGGATCGGGACAGGTCACTGCATGTGGATCGGGACAGGTCACTGCATGTGGATCGGAACAGGTCACTGCGTGTGGATCGGGAGAGTTCACTGCGTGTGGATCGGAACAGGTGACTGCATGTGGATCGGAACAGGTGACTACATGTGAAACTGGACAGGTCACTACGTGTGGATCGGAACAGGTCACTGCGTGTGGAGTGGGACATGTCACTGCGTGTAATCTGGACAGGTCACTGCATGTGGATCGGGACAGGTCACTGCATGTGGAGTGGGACATGTCACTGCGTGTGAATCGGGACAGGTCACTGCGTGTGGATCAGGACAGGTCACTGCAAGTGGATTGGGACATGTCACTGCGTGTGGATCGGGACAGGTCACTACGCGTGGATCGGAACAGGTCACTGCATGTCAATCTGGACTGGTCACTGTGTGTGGATCGGGACAGGTCACTGCATGTGGATCGGGACAGGTCACTGCATGTGGATCGGGAGATGTCACTGCGTGTGGATCAGGACGGGTCACTGCGTGTGGATATGGACAGATTGCAGCATGTGGAAAAGGACATGTCACTGCGTGTGGATCGGGACAGTTCACTGCATGTGTGTCAGCACAGGTCACTGCATTTGGATCGAGACATGTCACTGCGTTAGGATCAGGACAGGTCACTGCGTATGGAACGGGACAGATCACTACGTGTGGAGCAGGACAGGTCATGGATGGTGGATTGGGACATGTCATTGCGTGTGGAAGTGGACAGCTCACTGCATGTGGATCGGGACAGGTCACTGCATGTGGATAGGCACAGGTCACTGCATGTGGTACGGAACAGGACACTGCGTTTGGATCGGGACTGTTCACTGTGAGTGGATCGGGACAGGTCGCTATGTGTAGAATGGGACTGGTCACTGCGTGTCAGTCGGGACAGGTCACTGTGTGTCGATCAGGACAGGTCAATGCATGTCAATCGGGACAGTTCCCTGCGTGTGGAGTGGGTGAGGTCACCATGAGTGACACTGGACAGGACATTTCCTGTGGATCGGGAGAGGACACGGAGTGTCAGTCAGCACAGGTCACTGCGTGTGTGTCGGGACAGGTCACTGCATATAAATCGGGACAGATGACTACCTCTGGTTCGGGACAGGTCACTGCATGTAGATCGGGACAGGTCACTACCTGTGGATTGGGACAGGTCACTGCAATTGGATCGGGGCATGTCACTGCGTGTGGATCGGGAGACGTCACTGCTGTGGATCGGGACACGTAACTGCGTTTGGATCAGAACAGATCAACACATGTGGATCAAGACAGGTCACTGCATGTGGATAGGGACAGGTCAATACGTGTCGATCGGGACAGGTCACTGCATTTGGTTCAGGACAGGTCACTGCGTTTGGATCAGGACAGGTCACCACGTGTGGATCAGGACAGGTCACTGCATGTGGATAGGGACTGGTCATGGCCTGTGGAATGGGACAAGTCACCATGTGTAGAGTGGGCCAGGTCATGGCCTGTGGAATGGGACAGGTCACTGCGTGTGGAAAAGTACAGGACACTTCCTGTGGCGTGGGACAGGTGACTGCGTGTCAGTCGGGACAGGTCACTGCGTGTGTATCGGGACAGGTCACTGTGTGTGGATCGGGACACGTCACTACCTGTGGATCAGGACAGGCCACTGCGTTTGATTCAGGACAGGTCACTGCGTGTGGAAGTGGACAGGTCACTGCATGTGAATCTGGACAGGTCACTGCGTGTGAATCTGGACAGGTCACTGCGTGTGGATCGGGACAGGGCACTGCATGTGGATCGGGACAGGTCACTGAATGTGGATCGGGACAGGTCACTGTGTCAGTCGGGACAGGTTACTGCATGTGGATCGGGAGATTTCACTGCGTGTGGATCGGAACAGGTGACTGCATGTGGATCGGAACAGGTGACTGCATGTGAAACTGGACAGGTCACTACGTGTGGATCGGAACAGGTCACTGCGTGTGGAGTGGGACATGTCACTGCGTGTAATCTGGACAGGTCACTGCATGTGGATCGGGACAGGTTCACTGCATGTGGAGTGGGACATGTCACTGCGTGTGAATCGGGACAGGTCACTGCGTGTGGATCAGGACAGGTCACTGCATGTGGATTGGGACATGTCACTGCGTGTGGATCGGGACAGGTTACTACGCGTGAATCGGAACGGGTCACTGCATGTCAATCTCGACTGGTCACTATGTGTGGATCGGGACAGGTCACTGCATGTGGATCGGGACAGGTCACTGCATGTGGATCGGGAGATGTCACTGCTGTGGATCGGGACACGTAACTGCGTTTGGATCAGAACAGGTCACCACATGTGGATCAGGACAGGTCACTGCATGTGCATAGGGACAGGTCACTGTGTGTGGTTCGGGACAGGTCACTACCTGTGGATTGGGACAGGCCACTGCGTTTGGTTCAGGACAGGTCACTGCGTTTGGAAGTGGACAGGTCACTGCATGTGAATCTGGACCGGTCACTGCATGTGAATCTGGACAGGTCACTGCGTGTGCATTAGGACAGGTCACCGCGTGTGGATCGGGACAGGGCACTGCATGTGGATCGGGACAGGGCACTGCATGTGGATCGGGACAGGTCACTGCATGTGGATCAGAACAGGTCACTGCATGTGAATCTGGACAGGTCACTGCTTGTGGATCAGGACAGGTCACTGCATGTGGAGTGGGACATGTCACTGCGTGTGGATCGGGACAGGTCACTGCGTGTGGATCGGGACAGATCACTATGTGTGGATCGGAACAGGTCACTGCATGTGAACCTGGACAGGTCACTGCGTGTGGATCCCCTCAGGTCACTGTGGGTGGATCGGGACAGGTCACTGCGTGTGGATCGGGAAGGTCACTACGTGTGGACTGGGACAGGTCACTGTTTGTGGATCAGGACAGGTCATTGCATGTGGTTCAGAGCATGTCACTGTGTGTGGATCGGAACAGGTCACTGCGTGTGGATCGGGACAGGTCACTGCATGTGGATCGGAACAGGTCACTGCATGTGGATCGGGAAAGGTCACTGCGTGTGGATCGAGACAGGTCACTGCATGTGGATCAGGACATGTCACTGTGTGTGGATCGGGACAGGTCACTGCATGTGGATCGGAACAGGTCACTACATGTGGAGTGGGACAGGTAACTTCGTGTGGAGTGGGACAGGTCATGGCCTGTGGTTCGGGACAGTTCACTGCATGTCGATCGGGACAGGTCACTGTGTGTGGAAGTGGACAGATCACTGCATGTGGATCAGCACAGGTCACTGCGTGTGGAAGTAGACAGGTCACTGCGAGTGCATCGGGACAGGTCACTGTGTCTGGAAGTGAACAGGTCACTGCGTGTGGAAGTAGACTTGTCACTGCGTGTGCATTGGGACAGGTCACTGCGTGTGCATTGGGACAGGTCACTGCATGTGGATCCGGACAGGTCACTGCATGTAAGTCAGGACAGGTCACTGCAGGTGGATCAGGTTAAGTCAATGCATGTCGATCGGGACCGTTCATTGCACATGGATCGGGACAAGTCACTGCGTGTCGATTGGGACAAGTCATTGCATGTCGATCGGGGCAGGTCACTGCATGTGGAAGTGGACAGCTCACTGCATGTGGATCGGCACAGGTCACTGCGTGTGGATCGGAACAGGTCACTGCATGTGAATCTGGACAGGTCACTGCCTGTCGATCGGGACAGGTCACTGCATGTGGAGTGGGACATGACACTGCGTGTGGATCGGGACAGGTCACTACATGTGGATCGGGACAGGTCACTGTGTGTGGATCGGGACAGGTCACCATGTGTGGATTGGGACAGGTCACTGCATGTGGATCGGAACAGGTCACTGCATGTGGATCGGGACAGGTCACTGCGTGTGGATCGGAACAGGTCACTGTGTGTGGATCAGAACATTTCACTGCATGTGGACGGGGCAGGTCACTGCATGTGGATCGGAACAGGTCACTGCATGTGGATCGGGACAGATCACTGCATGTGGATCGGGACAGGTCACTGCATGTGGATCAGGTATTGTCACTGGGTGCGGATCGGCACAGGTCACTGCCTGTGGATCGGAACAGGTCACTGTGTGTGGATCAGAACATGTCACTGCGTGTGGATTGGGACAGGTGACTGCATGTGGATCGGGACAGGTCTCTGCATGTGGATCGGAACAGGTCACTGCATGTGGATCGGGACAGATCACTGCGTGTGGATCGGGACAGGTCACTGCATGTGTATCAGGACATGTCACTCCGTGTGGATCGGCACATGTCACTGCCTGTGGATCGGAACAGGTAACTGCGTGTGGATCGAGACAGGTCACTGTGTGTGGATCGGAACAGGTCACTGCGTATGGAACGGGACAGATCACTACGTGTGCAGCGGGACAGGTCATGGATGGTGGATTGGGACAGGTCATTGCGTGTAGAAGTGGTCAGCTCACTGCATGTGGATTGGGACAGGTCACTGCATTAGGATTGGGACAGGTCATTGCATGTGGTCGGGACAGGACACTGCGTTTGGATCGGGACTGGTCACTGTGAGTGGATCGGGACAGGTCGCTATGTGTAGAATGGGACAGGTCACTGCGTGTCAGTCGGGGCAGGTCACTGTGTGTCGATCGGGACAGGTCAATGCATGTCGATCGGGACAGTTCCCTGCGTGTGGAGTGGGTGAGGTCACCATGAGTGACACTGGACAGGACATTTCCTGTGGATCGGGAGAGGACACGGAGTGTCAGTCAGGACAGGTCACTGCATGTGTGTCGGGACAGGTCACTGCATATCAATCGGAACAGATGACTACCTGTGGTTCAGGACAGGTCACTGCATGTCGATCGGGACAGGTCACTGCGTGTGGATCGGGAGATGTCACTGCTGTGGATCGGGAAACGTAACTGTGTTTGGATCAGAACAGGTCACCACGTGTGGATCAGGACAGGTCACTGCATGTGGATAGGGACAGGTCAATACGTGTCGATCGGGACAGGTCACTGCATTTGGTTCAGGACAGGTCACTGCGTTTGGATCAGGACAGGTCACCACGTGTGGATCAGGACAGGTCACTGCATGTGGATAGGGACAGGTCATGGCCTGTGGAATGGGACAAGTCACCATGTGTAGAGTGGGAAAGGTCATGGCCTGTGGAATGGGACAGGTCACTGCGTGTCAGTGGGGACAGGTCACTGCGTGTCAGTCGGGACAGTTCCCTGCGTGTGGAGTGGGTGAGATCACCATGAGTGACACAGTACAGGACATTTCCTATGGATCGAGACATGTCACTGTGTCAGTCGGGACAGGTCACTTCGTGTGTATCGGGACAGGTCACTGTGTGTGGATCGGGACAGGCCACTGCGTTTGGTTCAGGACAGGTCACTGCGTGTGGAAGTGGACAGGTCACTGCATGTGAATCTGGACAGGTCACTGCATGTGGATCAGGACAGGGCGCTGCATGTGGATCGGGACAGGTCACTGCATGTGGATCGGAACAGGTCACTGTGTGTGGATCAGAACAGGTCACTGCGTGTGGATCGGGACAGGTCACTGCATGTGGATCGGGAAGGTCACTGCATGTGGATCGGAACAGGTCACTGCGTGTGGATCGGGAGAGTTCACTGCGTGTGGATCGGAACAGGTGACTGCATGTGGATCGGAACAGGTGACTGCATGTGAAACTGGACAGGTCACTACGTGTGGATCGGAACAGGTCACTGCGTGTGGAGTGGGACATGTCACTGCGTGTAATCTGGACAGGTCACTGAATGTGGATCGGGACAGGTCACTGCATGTGGAGTGGGACATGTCACTGCGTGTGAATCGGGACAGGTCACTGCGTGTGGATCAGGACAGGTCACTGCATGTGGATTGGGACATGTCACTGCGTGTGGATCGGGACAGGTCACTACGCGTGGATCGGAACAGGTCACTGCATGTCAATCTGGACTGGTCACTGTGTGTGGATCGGGACAGGTCACTGCATGTGGATTGGGACAGGTCACTGCATGTGGATCGGGAGATGTCACTGCGTGTGGATCAGGACGGGTCACTGCGTGTGGATATGGACAGATTGCAGCATGTGGAAAAGGACATGTCACTGCGTGTGGATCGGGACAGTTCACTGCATGTGTGTCAGCACAGGTCACTGCATTTGGATCGAGACATGTCACTGCGTTAGGATCAGGACAGGTCGCTGCGTATGGAACGGGACAGATCACTACGTGTGGAGCAGGACAGGTCATGGATGGTGGATTGGGACATGTCATTGCGTGTGGAAGTGGACAGCTCACTGCATGTGGATCGGGACAGGTCACTGCATGTGGATAGGCACAGGTCACTGCATGTGGTACGGAACAGGACACTGCGTTTGGATCGGGACTGTTCACTGTGAGTGGATCGGGACAGGTCGCTATGTGTAGAATGGGACTGGTCACTGCGTGTCAGTCGGGACAGGTCACTGTGTGTCGATCAGGACAGGTCAATGCATGTCAATCGGGACAGTTCCCTGCGTGTGGAGTGGGTGAGGTCACCATGAGTGACACTGGACAGGACATTTCCTGTGGATCGGGAGAGGACACGGAGTGTCAGTCAGCACAGGTCACTGCGTGTGTGTCGGGACAGGTCACTGCATATAAATCGGGACAGATGACTACCTCTGGTTCGGGACAGGTCACGGCATGTAGATCGGGACAGGTCACTACCTGTGGATTGGGACAGGTCACTGCAATTGGATCGGGGCATGTCACTGCGTGTGGATCGGGAGATGTATCTGCTGTGGATCGGGACACGTAACTGCGTTTGGATCAGAACAGATCACCACATGTGGATCAAGACAGGTCACTGCATGTGGATAGGGACAGGTCAATACGTGTCGATCGGGACAGGTCACTGCATTTGGTTCAGGACAGGTCACTGCGTTTGGATCAGGACAGGTCACCACGTGTGGATCAGGACAGGTCACTGCATGTGGATAGGGACTGGTCATGGCCTGTGGAATGGGACAAGTCACCATGTGTAGAGTGGGACAGGTCATGGCCTGTGGAATGGGACAGGTCACTGCGTGTGGAAAAGTACAGGACACTTCCTGTGGCGTGGGACAGGTGACTGCGTGTCAGTCGGTACAGGTCACTGCGTGTCAGTCGGGACAGTTCCCTGCGTGTGGAATGGGTGAGATCACCATGAGTAACACAGTACAGGACATTTCCTGTGGATCGAGACATGTCACTGTGTCAGTCGGGACAGGTCACTGCGTGTGTATCGGGACAGGTCACTGTGTGTGGATCGGGACAGGTCACTACCTGTGGATCAGGACAGGCCACTGCGTTTGATTCAGGACAGGTCACTGCGTGTGGAAGTGGACAGGTCACTGCATGTGAATCTGGACAGGTCACTGCGTGTGAATCTGGACAGGTCACTGCGTGTGGATCGGGACAGGGCACTGCATGTGGATCGGGACAGGTCACTGAATGTGGATCGGGACAGGTCACTGTGTCAGTCGGGACAGGTTACTGCATGTGGATCGGGAGAGTTCACTGCGTGTGGATCGGAACAGGTGACTGCATGTGGATCGGAACAGGTGACTGCATGTGAAACTGGACAGGTCACTACGTGTGGATCGGAACAGGTCACTGCGTGTGGAGTGGGACATGTCACTGCGTGTAATCTGGACAGGTCATTGCATGTGGATCGGGACTGGTCACTGCATGTGGAGTGGGACATGTCACTGCGTGTGAATCGGGACAGGTCACTGCGTGTGGATCAGGACAGGTCACTGCATGTGGATTGGGACATGTCACTGCGTGTGGATCGGGACAGGTTACTACGCGTGGATCGGAACGGGTCACTGCATGTCAATCTCGACTGGTCACTATGTGTGGATCGGGACAGGTCACTGCATGTGGATCGGGACAGGTCACTGCATGTGGATCGGGAGATGTCACTGCTGTGGATCGGGACACGTAACTGCGTTTGGATCAGAACAGGTCACCACATGTGGATCAGGACAGGTCACTGCATGTGCATAGGGACAGGTCAATACGTGTCGATCGGGACAGGTCACTGCATTTGGTTCAGGACAGGTCACTGCGTTTGGATCAGGACAGGTCACCACGTGTGGATTGGGACAGGTCACTGCATGTGGATCGGGACAGGTCATGGCCTGTGGAATGGGACAAGTCACCATGTATAGAGTGGGACAGGTCATGGACTGTGGAATGGGATAGGTCACTGCGTGTGGAAAAGTATAGGACACTTCCTGTGGCATTAGACAGGTGACTGCGTTTCAGTCGTGACAGGTCACTGCGTGTCAGTCGGGACAGTTCCTTGCATGTGGAGTGGGTGAGATCACCATGAGTAACACAGTACAGGACATTTCCTGTGGATTGAGACATGTCACTGTGTCAGTCGGGACAGGTCACTGCGTGTGCATCGGGACAGGTCACTGTGTGTGGATCGGGACGGGTCACTACCTGTGGATCAGGACAGGCCACTGCGTTTGATTCAGGACAGGTCACTGCGTGTGGAAGTGGACAGGTCACTGCATGTGAATCTGGACAGGTCACTGCGTGTGAATCTGGACAGGTCACTGCGTGTGGATCGGGACAGGGCACTGCATGTGGATCGGGTCAGGTCACTGAATGTGGATCGGGACAGGTGACTGTGTCAGTCGGGACAGGTTACTGCATGTGGATCGGGAGAGTTCACTGCGTGTGGATCGGAACAGGTGACTGCATGTGGATCAGAACAGGTGACTGCATGTGAAACTGGACAGGTCACTACGTGTGGATCGGAACAGGTCACTGCGTGTGGAGTGGGACATGTCACTGCGTGTGAATCAAGACAGGTCACTGCGTGTGGATCAGGACAGGTCACTGCATGTGGATTGGGACATGTCACTGCGTGTGGATCGGGACAGGTTACTACACGTGGATCGGAATGGGTCACTGCATGTCAATCTCGACTGGTCACTATGTGTGTGAATCGGGACAGGTCACTGCATGTGGATCGGGACAGGTCACTGCATGTGGATCGGGAGATGTCACTGCTGTGGATCGGGACACGTAACTGCGTTTGGATCAGAACAGGTCACCACATGTGGATCAGGACAGGTCACTGCATGTGGATAGGGACAGGTCAATACGTGTCGATCGGGACAGGTCACTGCATTTGGTTCAGGACAGGTCACTGCGTTTGGATCAGGACAGGTCACCACGTGTGGATCGGGACAGGTCACTGCATGTGGATCGGGACAGGTCATGGCCTGTGGAATGGGACAAGTCACCATGTATAGAGTGGGACAGGTCATGGACTGTGGAATGGGATAGGTCACTGCGTGTGGAAAAGTATAGGACACTTCCTGTGGCATTAGACAGGTGACTGCGTGTCAGTCGGGACAGGTCACTGCGTGTCAGTCGGGACAGTTCCTTGCGTGTGGAGTGGGTGAGATCACCATGAGTAACACAGTACAGGACATTTCCTGTGGATTGAGACAGGTCACTGTGTCAGTCGGGACAGGTCACTGCGTGTGCATCAGGACATGTCACTGTGTGTGGATCGGGACGGGTCACTACCTGTGGATCGGGACAGGCCACTGCGTTTGGTTCAGGACAGGTCACTGCGTGTGGAAGTGGACAGGTCACTGCATGTGAATCTGGACAGGTCACTGCGTGTGAATCTGGACAGGTCACTGCATGTGAATCTGGACAGTTCACTGCGTGTGGATCAGGACAGGGCACTGCATGTGGATCGGGACAGGTCACTGCGTGTGGATCGGGTCAGGTCACTATGTGTGTATCGGAACAGGTCACTGCATGTCAATCTGGACAGGTCACTGTGTGTGGATCGGGACAGGTCACTGCATGTGGATCGGAACAGGTCACTGTGTGTGGATCAGAACAGGTCACTGCGTGTGGATTGGGACAGGTCACTGCATGTGGATCGGGACAGGGCACTGCATGTGGATCGGAACAGGTCACTGCATGTGGATCGGGACAGTTCACTGCGTGTGGATCAGGACAGGTCACTGCATGTGGATCGGGACATGTCACTGTGTGTGGTTCAGAACAGGTCACTGCATGTGGATCGGGACAGGTCACTGCATGTGGATCGGAACAGTTCACTGCGTGTGGATCGGGACATGTAACTGCATGTCGATTGGAACTTTTCCGTACATGTGGAGTGGGTGAGGTCACCATGAGTGACACAGGACAGGACATTTCCTGTGGATCGGGACAGTTCACTGTGTGTCAGTCTGGCAGGTCACTGCGTGTCAGTTGGGACAGGTCACTGTGTGTCAGTCGGGCAGGTCACTGTGTGTCAGTCAGGCAGGTCACGGTGTGTCAGTCGGGCAGGTCACTGTGTGTCAGTCGGGAAGGTCACTACGTGTGTAACGGGAGATTTCATTACTTGTCGATTGGGACAGGTCACTACATTTGGTTCAGGACAGGTCACTATGTGTGGATCGGGACAGGTCACTGCATGTGGATAGGGACAGATCACTGCATATGGATAGGGACAGGTCAATATGTGTCAATCGGGCCAGGTCACTACGTGTCAAAAGGGACAGGTCATGGCCTGTGGAATGGGACAGGTCACTGCATGTGGATCGGGACAGGTCACTGCGTGTCAATCAGGACACGTCACTGTGTGTCAGTCGGGACAGGTAACTGTGTGTCGATTGGGACAGGTCTCTGCATGTGGATCGGGACAGGTCACAGCGTGTCAATCAGGACACGTCACTGTGTGTCATTCGGGACAGGTAACTGTGTCGATCGGGATCATGCCATGTCACTGCGTGCAGTTCAGGACAGCTCACTGCGTATGTATTGGGACATGTCACTGCATTTGGTTCAGGACAGGTAATCACTGTGGATCTGGACAGGTCATTGCATGTCAATCGGGGCAGGTCATTGCATCTGGAAGTGGACAGGTCAATGCGTGTGGATTGGGACAGGTCGCTGCTTGTGGAATGGGACAGGTCACTGTGTGTGGATCAGGACACGTCACCAATTGTGGATCTGGACAGGTCACTGTGTGTCGATCGGGACAGTTCTCTGCGTGTGGATCGGGACAGCTCAGTGCATGTCGATCAGGTCAGGTCACTGCATGTGGAAGTGTACAGGTCACTGCGTGTGCATCGGGTCAGGTCACTGCGTGTGGAAGTGAACAGGTCACTGCATGTGGATTGGGACAGGTCACTGCATGTGGATCAAGACATGGCACTATGTGTCGAAAGGGACAGGTCACTAGATTTGGAGCGGGACAGTTCATGGCCTGTGGAACGGGCCAGGTTACTGCGTGTGGATCCGGACAGGTCACTGCATGTCAATCGGGACATGTCACTGCATGTCGATCGGGTTAAGTCAATGCATGTTGATCGGGACCGTTCATTGCACATGGATCAGGACAAGTCACTGAGTGTCGATCGGGACAGTTCACTGCATGTCGATCGGGACAGGTCACTGCATGTTGATCGAGACAGGTCAATGCATGTCGATCGGGACAATTCACTGCGTGTGGATCGGGACAGCTCAGTGCATGTCGATCGGGTCAGGTCACTGCATGTGGAAGTGTACAGGTCTCTGCGTGTGCATCGGGTCAGGTCACTACGTGTGGAAGTGAACAGGTCACTGCATGTGGATTGGGACAGGTCACTGCATGTGGATCAAGATATGGCACTATGTGTCGAAAGGGACAGGTCACTACATTTGGAGCGGGACAGTTCATGGCCTGTGGAACTGGCCAGGTTACTGCGTGTGAATCCGGACAGGTCACTCCATGTCAATCGGGACATGTCACTGCGTGTCTGTCGGGACCGGTCACTGCGTGTCGATCCGGTTAAGTCAATGCATGTCGATCGGGACCGTTCATTGCACATGGATCGGGACAAGTCACTGCGTGTCGATCAGGACAGTTCACTGCGTGTCGATCAGGACAGGTCACTGCATGTCGATCGGGACAGGTCAATGCATGTCGATCGGGACAGTTCACTGCGTGTGTATCCGGACAGGTCACTGCATATCGATCGGGACAGTTCACTACGTGTCAATCAGGACAGGTCACTGCGTGTGGATCGGGACAGGTCACTGCATGTGGATCGGGACAGGTCATGGCCTGTAGAATGGGACAAGTCACCATGTATAGAGTGGGACAGGTCATGGCCTGTGGAATGGGACAGGTCACTGCATGTCGATCGGGACAGGTCAATGCATGTCGATCGGGGCACTTCCCTGCGTGTGGAGAGGGTGATGTCACCATGAGTGACACAGGACAGGACATTTCCTGAGGATCGGGAGAGGTCACGGCGTGTCAGTCGGGACAGGTTACTGGGTGTGGATTGGGACAGGTCACTGCGTTTGGTTCAGGAAATGTCACTGTGTGTGGATCTGGACAGGTCACTGCATGTCGATCGGGTCAGGTCACTGCATGTGGAAGTGTACAGGTCACTGCGTGTGCATCGGGTCAGGTCACTGCGTGTGGAAGTGAACAGGTCACTGCATGTGGATTGGGACAGGTCACTGCATGTGGATCAAAACATGGCACTACGTGTCGAATGGGACAGGTCACTACATTTGGAGCGGGACAGTTCATGGCCTGTGGAACGGGCCAGGTTACTGCGTGTGAATCCGGACAGGTCACTCCATGTCAATCGGGACATGTCACTGCGTGTCTGTCGGGACCGGTCACTGCGTGTCGATCCGGTTAAGTCAATGCATGTCGATCGGGACCGTTCATTGCACATGGGTCGGGACAGTTCACTGCGTGTCGATCAGGACAGTTCACTGCGTGTCGATCAGGACAGGTCACTGCATGTCGATCGGGACAGGTCAATGCATGTCGATCGGGACAGTTCACTGCGTGTGTATCCGGACAGGTCACTGCATATCGATCGGGACAGTTCACTACGTGTCAATCAGGACAGGTCACTGCGTGTGGATCGGGACAGTTCACTGCATGTCGATCGGGACAGGTCAATGCATGTCGATCGGGGCACTTCCCTGCGTGTGGAGAGGGTGATGTCACCATGAGTGACACAGGACAGGACATTTCCTGAGGATCGGGAGAGGTCACGGCGTGTCAGTTGGGACAGGTTACTGGGTGTGGATTGGGACAGGTCACTGCGTTTGGTTCAGGAAATGTCACTGTGTGTGGATCTGGACAGGTCACTGCATGTCGATCGGGTCAGTTCACTGCATGTGGAAGTGTACAGGTCACTGCGTGTGCATCGGGTCAGGTCACTGCGTGTGGAAGTGAACAGGTCACTGCATGTGGATTGGGACAGGTCACTGCATGTGGATCAAGACATGGCAATATGTGTCGAATGGGACAGGTCACTACATTTGGAGCCGGACAGTTCATGGCCTGTGGAATGGGCCAGGTTACTGCGTGTGGATCCGGACAGGTCACTCCATGTCAATCGGGACATGTCACTGCGTGTCTGTCGGGACAGGTCACTGCGTGTCGATCGGGTTAAGTCAATGCATGTCGATCGGGACCGTTCATTGCACATGGATCGGGACAAGTCACTGCGTGTCGATTGGGGCGGGTCACTGCGTGTGGAAGTGGGCAGCTCACTGCATGTCGATCGGCACAGGTCACTGCGTGTGGATCTGGATATTTCACTGCGTGTGGAAGTGTACAGGTCCCTACGTGAGCAACGGGGCTGATCACTGTGTGTCAAACGGGACAGGAGACTGCATGTGGATAGGGTCAGTTCAATATGTGTCGATCGGGACAGGTCACTACGTGTGGAACAGGACAGGTCATGGAATGTGGAATGGGACAAGTTACTATGTGTGGAGAGGGACAGGTCATGGCCTGTGGAATGGGATAGGTCACTGCGTGTGGAAAAGGACCGGACACTTCCTGTGGATCGGGACAGGTCGCTGCGTGCTTATCGGGACAGGTCACTGTGTGTCGATCAGGACAGTTCACTGCTTGTGGGTCAAGACAGATCACTGGGTATCAATAGGGACAGGTCACTGCATGTCAATCAGGACAGGTCGGTGTGTGTGGATCGGGACATGTCACTGCGTGTGGATCTGGACTGGTCACTGCATGTGGAAGTGGAAAGGTCACTGTGTGTGGAAGTGGACAGGTCACTGCATGTGGACCAGGAGAGGTGACTGTGTGTCGATCCAGATAACTCACTGCATGTCGATCGGGTTAGGTGACTGCATATGGATCAGGACAGGTCACTGATTGTGGGTCAGGACTGATCACCGTGTATCAATAGGGACAGGTCACTATGTGTGGAACAGGACAGGACGCTTCCTGTGGATCGGCACAAGTCACTGCGTGTCAATCAGGACACATCACTGTCTGTCAGTCGGGACAGGTAACTGTGTGTCGATCTGGACAGGCCTCAGCATGTAGATGGGGACAGTTCATTGCACGTGGATCAGGCCAAGTCACTGCGTGCAGTTCAGGACAGGTCACTGCATGTGTATTGGGACATGTCACTGCGTTTGGTTCAGGACAGGTCATCACTGTGGATCTGGACAGGTCATTGCATGTCAATCGGGGCAGGTCATTGCGTCTGGAAGTGGACAGGTCAAAGCGTGTGGATCTGGACAGGTCACTGCTTGTGGATCGGGACAGGTCACTGTTTGTGGATCAGTACACGTCACCAAGTGTGGATCTGGACAGGTCATTGCATGTGAATCGGGACTGGTCACTGCATGTGGATCGGGACGTGACACTGCGTGTGGATCGGGATGTGACACTGCATGTGAATCGGGACAGGTCACTGATGGTGAGTCAGGACTGATCATTGTGTATCAACAGGGACAGGTCACTATGTGTTGGACAGGACAGGACACTTTCTGTGGATCGGGACAAGTCACTGCGTGTCAATCAGGACACGTCACTGCGTGTCAGTCGGGACAGTTAACTGCGTGTCGATCGGGATAGGTCTCTGCATTGATTGGGACAGTTCATTGCACGTGGATCAGGCCAAGTCACTGCGTGCATTTCAGGACAGGTCACTGCGTGTGCATCGGGGCAGGTCACTGCATTTGGATCGGGACAGGTCATCACGTGTGGATCTGGACATGTCACTACGTGTGGATCGGCACAGGTCACTGCATGTGGATTGGGACAGGTCACTGCGTTTGGTTTGGGACAGGTCACTGCATTTGGATTGGGACAGGTCATTGCATCTGGAAGCGGACAAGTCACTGCATTTGGATCGGGACAGGTCACTGCGCTTGGTTTGGGACAGGTCACTATGTGTCGATTGGGATAGGTCACTACATGTGGAGTGGGACAGGTCATGGCCTGTGGATCGGCACAGGTCACTGCATGTGGATCGGGACAGGTCACGGCGTGTCTGTCGGGACAGGTCACTGTGTGTCAGTCGGGACAAGTCACTGCATGTCGATCGGGACAGTTCCCTGTGTGTGGAGTGCATGAGGTCACCATGAGTGACACAGGATAGGACATTTCCTGTGAATCGGGAGGGGTCACAGCGTGTCAGTGGGGAGAAGTCACTGTGTGTCAGTCGGGACAGGTCACGGCGTGTCAGTCGGGACAGGTCACTGTGTGTCAGTTGGGAAGGGTCACGGCATGTCAGTCGGGACAGGTCACTGTGTGTCAGTCGGGACAGGTCACGGCTTGTCAGTCGGGACAGGTCGCTGTGTGTCAGTCGGGATAGGTCACTGTGTGTCAGTCGGGACAGCTCCCTGCATGTCGATCTGGACAGATCACAACCTATGGATCAGGACAGGTCACTGCGTTTGGTTCAGGACAGGTCACTGCATTTGGAACAGGACAGGTCACTGCGTGTCGATTGGGACAGGTCACTGCATGTGAATCGAGACATGTCACTGCGTGTGGATCTGGACAGGTCACTGCATGTGGATTGGGACAGGTCACTGTATTTGGTTCAGGAAAGGTCACTGCGTTTGGATCAAGACAGGTCACTGCGTGTGGAAATGGACAGGTCACTGCATGTGAATCAGGACATGTCACTGCGTGTGGATCTGGACAGGTCACTGCGTGTCGATCGGCTCAGGTCACTGCATGTGGAAGTGTACAGGATACTGCATGTGGATCAGGACAGGTCACTGCATGTGGAAGTGGACAGGTCACTACTTGTGGATCACGACAGGTCACTGCGTGTGGAAGTGGACATATCATTGCGTCTGCATCGGGACATGTCACTGCATGTGCATCAGGACAGGTCACTGCGTGTGCATCGGGACATGTCACTACATGTGAATCTGGACAGGTCACTGCGTGTGGATTGGCACAGGTCACTACGTGTGGATCGGGACAGGTCACTGCATTTGGATCGGGACAGGTCACTACGTGTCAATCGGGACAGGTCACTGCATATCGATCGGGACAGATCACTACCTGTGGATCGGGACAGGTCACTGCGTTTGGTTCAGGACAGGTCACTGTATGTGGAGTGGGACAGGTCAATACGTGTCGATCGGGCCAGGTCACTATGTGTGGAACGGGACAGGTCATGGCCTGTGGAATGGGACAGGTCCCTGCATGTGGAAAAGGACAGGACACTTCCTGTGGAGTGGGAGAGGTGACTGCGTGTCAGTCGGGACATGTCACTGCGTGTCGATCTGGACAGCTCACTGCATGTGGATCGGGACATGTCACTGCGTGTGGACATGGACAGGTCACTGCGTGTGCATCGGGTCAGGTCACTGCGTGTGGATCAGGACAGATCACTGTGTGTGCATCGGGTCAGGTCACTGCGTGTGGAACTGTACAGGTCACTGCATGTGGATCCAGACAGGTCACTGCATGTCAATCGGGACATGTCAATGCATGTCAGTCAGGACTGGTCACTGCAGGTGGATCAGGTTAAGTCGATGCATGTCGATCGGGACCGTTCATTGCACGTGGATCGGGACAAGTCACTGCGTGTCGATCGGGACAAGTCACTGCGTGTCGATCAGGGCAGGTCCCTGCGTGTGGAAGTGGACAGCTCACTGCATGTGGATCGGCACAGGTCACTGCGTATGGAAGTAGACTTGTCACTGCGAGTGCATCGGGACAGGTCACTGTGTCTGGAAGTGAACAGGTCACTGCATGTGGATAGGGAAAGGTCACTGAGTGTGGATCCGGACAGGTCACTGCGTGTGGAAGTGAACAGGTCACTGCGTGTGGATTGGGACAGGTCATTGCATGTGGATCAGGACATGGCACTACGTGTCGAATGGGACAGGTCACTACATGTAGAGCGGGACAGGTCATGGCCTGTGGAACGGGCCAAGTCACTGCGTGTGGATCCGGACAGGTCACTCCGTGTCAGTCAGGACAAGTCACTGCAGGTGGATCAGGTTAAGTCAATGCATGTCGATTGGGACCGTTCATTGCTCGTGGATCGGGACAAGTCACTGCGTGTCGATCGGGACAAGTCACTGCGTGTCGATCGGGGCAGGTCACTGCGTGTGGATCGGAACAGGTCACTGCATGTGAATCTGGACAGGTCACTGCGTGTCGATCGGGACAGGTCACTGCGTGTGCATCGGGACAGGTCACTGTGTGTGGATCGGGACATTTCACTCTGTGTGGATTGGGACAGGTCACTGCATGTGGATCGGAGCAGGTCACTGTGTGTGGATCAGGACAGGTCACTGCATGTGGATTGGGACAGGTCACTGCACGTGGATCAGAACAGGTCACTGCGTGTGGATCGGGAGAGTTCACTGTGTGTGGATCGGAACAGGTGACTGCATGTGGATCGGAACAGGTGACTGCATGTGAAACTGGACAGGTCACTACGTGTGGATCGGAACAGGTCACTGCGTGTGGAGTGGGACATATCACTGCGTGTAATCTGGACAGGTCACTGCATGTGGATCGGGACAGGTCACTGCATGTGGAGTGGGACATGTCACTGCGTGTGAATCGGGACAGGTCACTGCGTGTGGATCAGGACAGGTCACTGCATGTGGATTGGGACATGTCACTGCGTGTGGATCGGGACAGGTCACTACGCGTGGATCGGAACAGGTCACTGCATGTCAATCTGGACTGGTCACTGTGTGTGGATCGGGACAGGTCACTGCATGTGGATCGGGACAGGTCACTGCATGTGGATCGGAACAGGTCACTGCGTGTGGATCGGGACGGGTCACTGCGTGTGGATATGGACAGATTGCAGCATGTGGAAAAGGACATGTCACTGCGTGTGGATCGGGACAGTTCACTGCATGTGTGTCAGCACAGGTCACTGCATTTGGATCGAGACATGTCACTGCATTAGGATCAGGACAGGTCACTGCGTATGGAACGGGACAGATCACTACGTGTGGAGCAGGACAGGTCATGGATGGTGGATTGGGACATGTCATTGCGTGTGGAAGTGGACAGCTCACTGCATGTGGATCGGGACAGGTCACTGCATGTGGATAGGCACAGGTCACTGCATGTGGTACGGAACAGGACACTGCGTTTGGATCGGGACTGTTCACTGTGAGTGGATCGGGACAGTTCGCTATGTGTAGAATGGGACTGGTCACTGCGTGTCAGTCGGGTCAGGTCACTGTGTGTCGATCAGGACAGATCAATGCATGTCAATCGGGACAGTTCCCTGCGTGTGGAGTGGGTGAGGTCACCATGAATGACACTGGACAGGACATTTCCTGTGGATCGGGAGAGGACACGGAGTGTCAGTCAGGACAGGTCACTGCGTGTGTGTCGGGACAGCTCACTGCATATCAATCGGTACAGATGACTACCTCTGGTTCGGGACAGGTCACTGCATGTAGATCGGGACAGGTCACTACCTGTGGATTGGGACAGGTCACTGCATGTGGATCGGGGCATGTCACTGCGTGTGGATCGGGAGATGTCACTGCTGTGGATCGGGACACGTAACTGCGTTTGGATCAGAACAGATCACCACGTGTGGATCAGGACAGGTCACTGCATGTGGATAGGGACAGGTCAATACGTGTCGATCGGGACAGGTCACTGCATTTGGTTCAGGACAGGTCACTGCGTTTGGATCAGGACAGGTCACCACGTGTGGATCAGGACAGGTCACTGGATGTGGATAGGGACTGGTCATGGCCTGTGGAATGGGACAAGTCACCATGTGTAGAGTGGGACAGGTCATGGCCTGTGGAATGGGACGGGTCACTGCGTGTGGAAAAGTACAGGACACTTCCTGTGGCGTGGGACAGGTGACTGCGTGTCAGTTGGGACAGGTCACTGCGTGTCAGTCGGGACAGTTCCCTGCGTGTGGAATGGGTGAGATCACCATGAGTAACACAGTACAGGACATTTCCTGTGGATCGAGACATGTCACTGTGTCAGTCGGGACAGGTCACTGCGTGTGTATCGGGACAGGTCACTGTGTGTGGATCGGGACAGGTCACTACCTGTGGATCAGGACAGGCCACTGCGTTTGATTCAGGACAGGTCACTGCGTGTGGAAGTGGACAGGTCACTGCATGTGAATCTGGACAGGTCACTGCGTGTGAATCTGGACAGGTCACTGCGTGTGGATCGGGACAGGGCACTGCATGTGGATCGGGACAGGTCACTGCATGTGGATCGGGACAGGTCACTGTGTCAGTCGGGCAGGTCACTGCATGTGGATTGGGAGAGTTCACTGCGTGTGGATCGGAACAGGTGACTGCATGTGGATCGGAACAGGTCACTGCGTGTGGATATGGACAGATTGCAGCATGTGGAAAAGGACATGTCACTGCGTGTGGATCGGGTCAGTTCACTGCATGTGTGTCAGCACAGGTCACTGCATTTGGATCGAGACATGTCACTGCGTTAGGATCAGGACAGGTTCACTGCGTATGGAACGGGACAGATCACTACGTGTGGAGCAGGACAGGTCATGGATGGTGGATTGGGACATGTCATTGCGTGTGGAAGTGGACAGCTCACTGCATGTGGATCAGGACAGGTCACTGCATGTGGATAGGCACAGGTCACTGCATGTGTTACGGAACAGGACACTGCGTTTGGATCGGGACTGTTCACTGTGAGTGGATCGGGACAGTTCGCTATGTGTAGAATGCGACAGGTCACTGCATGTCAGTCAGGACAGGTCACTGCAGGTGGATCAGGTTAAGTCAATGCATGTCGATCGGGACCGTTCATTGCACGTGGATCGGGACAAGTCACTGCGTGTCGATTGGGACAAGTCATTGCATGTCGATCGGGGCAGGTCACTGCATGTGGAAGTGGACAGCTCACTGCATGTGGATCGGCACAGGTCACTGCGTGTGGATCGGAACAGGTCACTGCATGTGAATCTGGACAGGTCACTGCCTGTCGATCGGGACAGGTCACTGCATGTGGGGTGGGACATGACACTGCGTGTGGATCGGAACAGGTCACAGCATGTGGATCGAGACAGGTCACTGTGTGTGGATCGGAACAGGTCACTGCGTATGGAATGGGACAGATCACTACGTGTGCAGCGGGACAAGTCATGGATTGTGGATTGGGACAGGTCATTGCGTGTAGAAGTGGACAACTCACTGCATGTGGATTGGGACAGGTCACTGCATTAGGATTGGGACAGGTCATTGCATGTGGTCGGGACAGGACACTGCGTTTGGATCGGGACTGGTCACTGTGAGTGGATCGGGACAGGTCGCTACGTGTAGAATGGGACTGGTCACTGCGTGTCAGTCGGGGCAGGTCACTGTGTGTCGATCGGGACAGGTCAATGCATGTCGATCGGGACAGTTCCCTGCGTGTGGAGTGGGTGAGGTCACCATGAGTGACACTGGACAGGACATTTCCTGTGGATCGGGAGAAGACACGGAGTGTCAGTCAGGACAGGTCACTGCATGTGTGTCGGGACAGGTCACTGCGTGTGGATCGGGAGATGTCACTGCTGTGGATCGGGAAACGTAACTGTGTTTGGATCAGAACAGGTCACCACATGTGGATCAGGACAGGTCACTGCATGTGGATAGGGACAGGTCAATATGTGTCGATCGGGACAGGTCACTGCATTTGGTTCAGGACAGGTCACTGCGTTTGGATCAGGACAGGTCACCACGTGTGGATCAGGACAGGTCACTGCATGTGGATAGGGACAGGTCATGGCCTGTGGAATGGGACAAGTCACCATGTGTAGAGTGGGACAGGTCATGGCCTGTGGAATGGGACAGGTCACTGCGTGTCAGTCGGGACAGGTCACTGCGTGTCAGTCGGGACAGTTCCCTGCGTGTGGAGTGGGTGAGATCACCATGAGTGACACAGTACAGGACATTTCCTATGGATCGAGACATGTCACTGTGTCAGTCGGGACAGGTCACTTCGTGTGTATCGGGACAGGTCACTGTGTGTGGATCGGGACAGGTCACTACCTGTGGATCAGGACAGGCCACTGCGTTTGGTTCAGGACAGGTCACTGCGTGTGGAAGTGGACAGGTCACTGCATGTGAATCTGGACAGGTCACTGCATGTGGATCAGGACAGGGCGCTGCATGTGGATCGGGACAGGTCACTGCATGTGGATCGGAACAGGTCACTGTGTGTGGATCAGAACAGGTCACTGCGTGTGGATCAGGACAGGTCACTGCATGTGGATTGGGACAGGTCACTGCACGTGGATCAGAACAGGTCACTGCGTGTGGATCGGGAGAGTTCACTGTGTGTGGATCGGAACAGGTGACTGCATGTGGATCGGAACAGGTGACTGCATGTGAAACTGGACAGGTCACTACGTGTGGATCGGAACAGGTCACTGCGTGTGGAGTGGGACATATCACTGCGTGTAATCTGGACAGGTCACTGCATGTGGATCGGGACAGTTCACTGCATGTGGAGTGGGACATGTCACTGCGTGTGAATCGGGACAGGTCACTGCGTGTGGATCAGGACAGGTCACTGCATGTGGATTGGGACATGTCACTGCGTGTGGATCGGGACAGGTCACTACGCGTGGATCGGAACAGGTCACTGCATGTCAATCTGGACTGGTCACTGTGTGTGGATCGGGACAGGTCACTGCATGTGGATCGGGACAGGTCACTGCATGTGGATCGGAACAGGTCACTGCGTGTGGATCGGGACGGGTCACTGCGTGTGGATATGGACAGATTGCAGCATGTGGAAAAGGACATGTCACTGCGTGTGGATCGGGACAGTTCACTGCATGTGTGTCAGCACAGGTCACTGCATTTGGATCGAGACATGTCACTGCATTAGGATCAGGACAGGTCACTGCGTATGGAACGGGACAGATCACTACGTGTGGAGCAGGACAGGTCATGGATGGTGGATTGGGACATGTCATTGCGTGTGGAAGTGGACAGCTCACTGCATGTGGATCAGGACAGGTCACTGCATGTGGATAGGCACAGGTCACTGCATGTGTTACGGAACAGGACACTGCGTTTGGATCGGGACTGTTCACTGTGAGTGGATCGGGACAGTTCGCTATGTGCAGAATGCGACAGGTCACTGCATGTCAGTCAGGACAGGTCACTGCAGGTGGATCAGGTTAAGTCAATGCATGTCGATCGGGACCGTTCATTGCACGTGGATCGGGACAAGTCACTGCGTGTCGATTGGGACAAGTCATTGCATGTCGATCGGGGCAGGTCACTGCATGTGGAAGTGGACAGCTCACTGCATGTGGATCGGCACAGGTCACTGCGTGTGGATCGGAACAGGTCACTGCATGTGAATCTGGACAGGTCACTGCCTGTCGATCGGGACAGGTCACTGCATGTGGGGTGGGACATGACACTGCGTGTGGATCGGAACAGGTCACAGCATGTGGATCGAGACAGGTCACTGTGTGTGGATCGGAACAAGTCACTGCGTATGGAATGGGACAGATCACTACGTGTGCAGCGGGACAGGTCATGGATTGTGGATTGGGACAGGTCATTGCGTGTAGAAGTGGACAACTCACTGCATGTGGATTGGGACAGGTCACTGCATTAGGATTGGGACAGGTCATTGCATGTGGTCGGGACAGGACACTGCGTTTGGATCGGGACTGGTCACTGTGAGTGGATCGGGACAGGTCGCTACGTGTAGAATGGGACTGGTCACTGCGTGTCAGTCGGGGCAGGTCACTGTGTGTCGATCGGGACAGGTCAATGCATGTCGATCGGGACAGTTCCCTGCGTGTGGAGTGGGTGAGGTCACCATGAGTGACACTGGACAGGACATTTCCTGTGGATCGGGAGAAGACACGGAGTGTCAGTCAGGACAGGTCACTGCATGTGTGTCGGGACAGGTCACTGCGTGTGGATCGGGAGATGTCACTGCTGTGGATCGGGAAACGTAACTGTGTTTGGATCAGAACAGGTCACCACATGTGGATCAGGACAGGTCACTGCATGTGGATAGGGACAGGTCAATATGTGTCGATCGGGACAGGTCACTGCATTTGGTTCAGGACAGGTCACTGCGTTTGGATCAGGACAGGTCACCACGTGTGGATCAGGACAGGTCACTGCATGTGGACAGGGACAGGTCATGGCCTGTGGAATGGGACAAGTCACCATGTGTAGAGTGGGACAGGTCATGGCCTGTGGAATGGGACAGGTCACTGCGTGTCAGTCGGGACAGGTCACTGCGTGTCAGTCGGGACAGTTCCCTGCGTGTGGAGTGGGTGAGATCACCATGAGTGACACAGTACAGGACATTTCCTATGGATCGAGACATGTCACTGTGTCAGTCGGGACAGGTCACTTCGTGTGTATCGGGACAGGTCACTGTGTGTGGATCGGGACAGGTCACTACCTGTGGATCAGGACAGGCCACTGCGTTTGGTTCAGGACAGGTCACTGCGTGTGGAAGTGGACAGGTCACTGCATGTGAATCTGGACAGGTCACTGCATGTGGATCAGGACAGGGCGCTGCATGTGGATCGGGACAGGTCACTGCATGTGGATCTGAACCGGTCACTGTGTGTGGATCAGAACAGGTCACTGTGTGTGGATCAGGACAGGTCACTGCATGTGGATTGGGACAGGTCACTGCACGTGGATCAGAACAGGTCACTGCGTGTGGATCGGGAGAATTCACTGTGTGTGGATCGGAACAGGTGACTGCATGTGGATCGGAACAGGTGACTGCATGTGAAACTGGACAGGTCACTACGTGTGGATCGGAACAGGTCACTGCGTGTGGAGTGGGACAGGTCACTGCGTGTAATCTGGACAGGTCACTGCATGTGGATCGGGACAGGTCACTGCATGTGGAGTGGGACATGTCACTGCGTGTGAATCGGGACAGGTCACTGCGTGTGGATCAGGACAGGTCACTGCAAGTGGATTGGGACATGTCACTGCGTGTGGATCGGGACAGGTCACTACGCGTGGATCGGAACAGGTCACTGCATGAAAATCTGGACTGGTCACTGTGTGTGGATCAGGACAGGTCACTGCATGTGGATCGGGACAGGTCACTGCATGTGGATCGGAACAGGTCACTGCGTGTGGATCGGGACGGGTCACTGCGTGTGGATATGGACAGATTGCAGCATGTGGAAAAGGACATGTCACTGCGTGTGGATCGGGACAGTTCACTGCATGTGTGTCAGCACAGGTCACTGCATTTGGATCGAGACATGTCACTGCATTAGGATCAGGACAGGTCACTGCGTATGGAACGGGACAGATCACTACGTGTGGAGCAGGACAGGTCATGGATGGTGGATTGGGACATGTCATTGCGTGTGGAAGTGGACAGCTCACTGCATGTGGATCGGGACAGGTCACTGCATGTGGATAGGCACAGGTCACTGCATGTGGTACGGAACAGGACACTGCGTTTGGATCGGGACTGTTCACTGTGAGTGGATCGGGACAGTTCGCTATGTGTAGAATGGGACTGGTCACTGCGTGTCAGTCGGGTCAGGTCACTGTGTGTCGATCAGGACAGATCAATGCATGTCAATCGGGACAGTTCCCTGCATGTGGAGTGGGTGAGGTCACCATGAATGACACTGGACAGGACATTTCCTGTGGATCGGGAGAGGACACGGAGTGTCAGTCGGGACAGGTCACTGCGTGTGTGTCGGGACAGCTCACTGCATATCAATCGGGACAGATGACTACCTCTGGTTCGGGACAGGTCACTGCATGTAGATCGGGACAGGTCACTACCTGTGGATTGGGACAGGTCACTGCATGTGGATCGGGGCATGTCACTGCGTGTGGATCGGGAGATGTCACTGCTGTGGATCGGGACACGTAACTGCGTTTGGATCAGAACAGATCACCACGTGTGGATCAGGACAGGTCACTGCATGTGGATAGGGACAGGTCAATACGTGTCGATTGGGACAGGTCACTGCATTTGGTTCAGGACAGGTCACTGCGTTTGGATCAGGACAGGTCACCACGTGTGGATCAGGACAGGTCACTGCATGTGGATAGGGACTGGTCATGGCCTGTGGAATGGGACAAGTCACCATGTGTAGAGTGGGACAGGTCATGGCCTGTGGAATGGGACGGGTCACTGCGTGTGGAAAAGTACAGGACACTTCCTGTGGCGTGGGACAGGTGACTGCGTGTCAGTCGGGACAGGTCACTGCGTGTCAGTCGGGACAGTTCCCTGCGTGTGGAATGGGTGAGATCACCATGAGTAACACAGTACAGGACATTTCCTGTGGATCGAGACATGTCACTGTGTCAGTCGGGACAGGTCACTGCGTGTGTATCGGGACAGGTCACTGTGTGTGGATCGGGACAGGTCACTACCTGTGGATCAGGACAGGCCACTGCGTTTGATTCAGGACAGGTCACTGCGTGTGGAAGTGGACAGGTCACTGCATGTGAATCTGGACAGGTCACTGCGTGTGAATCTGGACAGGTCACTGCGTGTGGATCGGGACAGGGCACTGCATGTGGATCGGGACAGGTCACTGCATGTGGATCGGGACAGGTCACTGTGTCAGTCGGGCAGGTCACTGCATGTGGATTGGGAGAGTACACTGCGTGTGGATCGGAACAGGTGACTGCATGTGGATCAGAACAGGTCACTGCGTGTGGATATGGACAGATTGCAGCATGTGGAAAAGGACATGTCACTGCGTGTGGATCGGGTCAGTTCACTGCATGTGTGTCAGCACAGGTCACTGCATTTGGATCGAGACATGTCACTGCGTTAGGATCAGGACAGGTCACTGCGTATGGAACGGGACAGATCACTACGTGTGGAGCAGGACAGGTCATGGATGGTGGATTGGGACATGTCATTGCGTGTGGAAGTGGACAGCTCACTGCATGTGGATCAGGACAGGTCACTGCATGTGGATAGGCACAGGTCACTGCATGTGGTACGGAACAGGACACTGCGTTTGGATCGGGACTGTTCACTGTGAGTGGATCGGGACAGTTCGCTATGTGTAGAATGGGACAGGTCACTGCATGTCAGTCAGGACAGGTCACTGCAGGTGGATCAGGTTAAGTCAATGCATGTCGATCGGGACCGTTCATTGCACGTGGATCGGGACAAGTCACTGCGTGTCGATTGGGACAAGTCATTGCATGTCGATCGGGGCAGGTCACTGCATGTGGAAGTGGACAGCTCACTGCATGTGGATCGGCACAGGTCACTGCGTGTGGATCGGAACAGGTCACTGCATGTGAATCTGGACAGGTCACTGCCTGTCGATCGGGACAGGTCACTGCATGTGGGGTGGGACATGACACTGCGTGTGGATCGGAATAGGTCACAGCATGTGGATCGAGACAGGTCACTGTGTGTGGATCGGAACAGGTCACTGCGTATGGAACGGGACAGATCACTACGTGTGCAGCGGGACAGGTCATGGATTGTGGATTGGGACAGGTCATTGCGTGTTGAAGTGGACAGCTCACTGCATTTGGATTGGGACAGGTCACTGCATTAGGATTGGGACAGGTCATTGCATGTGGTCGGGACAGGACACTGCGTTTGGATCGGGACTGGTCACTGTGAGTGGATCGGGACAGGTCGCTACGTGTAGAATGGGACTGGTCACTGCGTGTCAGTCGGGGCAGGTCACTGTGTGTCGATCGGGACAGGTCAATGCATGTCGATCGGGACAGTTCCCTGCGTGTGGAGTGGGTGAGGTCACCATGAGTGACACTGGACAGGACATTTCCTGTGGATCGGGAGAGGACACGGAGTGTCAGTCAGGACAGGTCACTGCATGTGTGTCGGGACAGGTCACTGCGTGTGGATCGGGAGATGTCACTGCTGTGGATCGGGAAACGTAACTGTGTTTGGATCAGAACAGGTCACCACATGTGGATCAGGACAGGTCACTGCATGTGGATAGGGACAGGTCAATATGTGTCGATCGGGACAGGTCACTGCATTTGGTTCAGGACAGGTCACTGCGTTTGGATCAGGACAGGTCACCACGTGTGGATCAGGACAGGTCACTGCATGTGGATAGGGACAGGTCATGGCCTGTGGAATGGGACAAGTCACCATGTGTAGAGTGGGACAGGTCATGGCCTGTGGAATGGGACAGGTCACTGCGTGTCAGTCGGGACAGGTCACTGCGTGTCAGTCGGGACAGTTCCCTGCGTGTGGAGTGGGTGAGATCACCATGAGTGACACAGTACAGGACATTTCCTATGGATCGAGACATGTCACTGTGTCAGTCGGGACAGGTCACTTCGTGTGTATCGGGACAGGTCACTGTGTGTGGATCGGGACAGGTCACTACCTGTGGATCAGGACAGGCCACTGCGTTTGGTTCAGGACAGGTCACTGCGTGTGGAAGTGGACAGGTCACTGCATGTGAATCTGGACAGGTCACTGCATGTGGATCAGGACAGGGCGCTGCATGTGGATCGGGACAGGTCACTGCATGTGGATCGGAACAGGTCACTGTGTGTGGATCAGAACAGGTCACTGCGTGTGGATCAGGACAGGTCACTGCATGTGGATTGGGACAGGTCACTGCACGTGGATCAGAACAGGTCACTGCGTGTGGATCGGGAGAGTTCACTGTGTGTGGATCGGAACAGGTGACTGCATGTGGATCGGAACAGGTGACTGCATGTGAAACTGGACAGGTCACTACGTGTGGATCGGTACAGGTCACTGCGTGTGGAGTGGGACATATCACTGCGTGTAATCTGGACAGGTCACTGCATGTGGATCGGGACAGGTCACTGCATGTGGAGTGGGACATGTCACTGCGTGTGAATCGGGACAGGTCACTGCGTGTGGATCAGGACAGGTCACTGCATGTGGATTGGGACATGTCACTGCGTGTGGATCGGGACAGGTCACTACGCGTGGATCGGAACAGGTCACTGCATGTCAATCTGGACTGGTCACTGTGTGTGGATCGGGACAGGTCACTGCATGTGGATCGGGACAGGTCACTGCATGTGGATCGGAACACGTCACTGCGTGTGGATCGGGACGGGTCACTGCGTGTGGATATGGACAGATTGCAGCATGTGGAAAAGGACATGTCACTGCGTGTGGATCGGGACAGTTCACTGCATGTGTGTCAGCACAGGTCACTGCATTTGGATCGAGACATGTCACTGCATTAGGATCAGGACAGGTCACTGCGTATGGAACGGGACAGATCACTACGTGTGGAGCAGGACAGGTCATGGATGGTGGATTGGGACATGTCATTGCGTGTGGAAGTGGACAGCTCACTGCATGTGGATCGGGACAGGTCACTGCATGTGGATAGGCACAGGTCACTGCATGTGGTACGGAACAGGACACTGCGTTTGGATCGGGACTGTTCACTGTGAGTGGATCGGGACAGTTCGCTATGTGTAGAATGGGACTGGTCACTGCGTGTCAGTCGGGTCAGGTCACTGTGTGTCGATCAGGACAGATCAATGCATGTCAATCGGGACAGTTCCCTGCGTGTGGAGTGGGTGAGGTCACCATGAATGACACTGGACAGGACATTTCCTGTGGATCGGGAGAGGACACGGAGTGTCAGTCGGGACAGGTCACTGCGTGTGTGTCGGGACAGCTCACTGCATATCAATCGGGACAGATGACTACCTCTGGTTCGGGACAGGTCACTGCATGTCGATCGGGACAGGTCAAAACCTGTGGATCGGGACAGGTCACTGCATGTGGATCGGGACAGGTCACTGCGTGTGGATCGGGAGATGACACTGCTGTGGATCGGGACACGTAACTGCGTTTGGATCAGAACAGGTCACCACATGTGGATCAGGACAGGTCACTGCATGTGGATAGGGACAGGTCATGGCCTGTGGAATGGGACAAGTCACCATGTGTAGAGTGGGACAGGTCATGGCCTGTGGAATGGGACAGGTCACTGCGTGTGGAAAAGTATAGGACACTTCCTGTGGCATGGGACAGGTGACTGCGTGTCAGTCGGGACAGGTCACTGCGTGTCAGTCGGGACAGTTCCCTGCGTGTGGAGTGGGTGAGATCACCATGAGTAACACAGTACAGGACATTTCCTGTGGATCGAGACAGGTCACTGTGTCAGTCGGGACAGGTCACTGCGTGTGCATCGGGACAGGTCACTGTGTGTGGATCGGGACAGGTCACTACCTGTGGATCGGGACAGGCCACTGCGTTTGGTTCAGGACAGGTCACTGCGTGTGGAAGTGGACAGGTCACTGCATGTGAATCTGGACAGGTCACTGCGTGTGGATCGGGACAGGGCACTGCATGCGGATCGGGACAGGTCACTGCATGTGGATCGGAACAGGTCACTGCATGTGGATCGGAACAGGTGACTGCGTGTGAATCTGGACAGGTCACCACATGTGGATCAGGACAGGTCACTGCATGTCAATCTGGACAGGTCACTGCGTGTGGATCGGGACAGGTCACTACATGTGGATCTGGACAGGTCTCTGCATGTGGAGTGGGACATGTCACTGCATTTGGATCGGGACAGGTCACTGCGTGTGGATAGGGACAGGTCATGGCCTGTGGAATGGGACAAGTCACCATGTGTAGAGTGGGACAGGTCATGGCCTGTGGAATGGGACAGGTCACTGCGTGTCAGTCGGGACAGGTCACTGCGTGTCAGTCGGGACAGTTCCCTGCGTGTGGAGTGGGTGAGATCACCATGAGTGACACAGTACAGGACATTTCCTATGGATCGAGACATGTCACTGTGTCAGTCGGGACAGGTCACTTCGTGTGTATCGGGACAGGTCACTGTGTGTGGATCGGGACAGGTCACTACCTGTGGATCAGGACAGGCCACTGCGTTTGGTTCAGGACAGGTCACTGCGTGTGGAAGTGGACAGGTCACTGCATGTGAATCTGGACAGGTCACTGCATGTGGATCAGGACAGGGCGCTGCATGTGGATCGGGACAGGTCACTGCATGTGGATCGGAACAGGTCACTGTGTGTGGATCAGAACAGGTCACTGCGTGTGGATCAGGACAGGTCACTGCATGTGGATTGGGACAGGTCACTGCACGTGGATCAGAACAGGTCACTGCGTGTGGATCGGGAGAGTTCACTGTGTGTGGATCGGAACAGGTGACTGCATGTGGATCGGAACAGGTGACTGCATGTGAAACTGGACAGGTCACTACGTGTGGATCGGAACAGGTCACTGCGTGTGGAGTGGGACATATCACTGCGTGTAATCTGGACAGGTCACTGCATGTGGATCGGGACAGGTCACTGCATGTGGAGTGGGACATGTCACTGCGTGTGAATCGGGACAGGTCACTGCGTGTGGATCAGGACAGGTCACTGCATGTGGATTGGGACATGTCACTGCGTGTGGATCGGGACAGGTCACTACGCGTGGATCGGAACAGGTCACTGCATGTCAATCTGGACTGGTCACTGTGTGTGGATCGGGACAGGTCACTGCATGTGGATCGGGACAGGTCACTGCATGTGGATCGGAACAGGTCACTGCGTGTGGATCGGGACGGGTCACTGCGTGTGGATATGGACAGATTGCAGCATGTGGAAAAGGACATGTCACTGCGTGTGGATCGGGACAGTTCACTGCATGTGTGTCAGCACAGGTCACTGCATTTGGATCGAGACATGTCACTGCATTAGGATCAGGACAGGTCACTGCGTATGGAACGGGACAGATCACTACGTGTGGAGCAGGACAGGTCATGGATGGTGGATTGGGACATGTCATTGCGTGTGGAAGTGGACAGCTCACTGCATGTGGATCGGGACAGGTCACTGCATGTGGTTAGGCACAGGTCACTGCATGTGGTACGGAACAGGACACTGCGTTTGGATCGGGACTGTTCACTGTGAGTGGATCGGGACAGTTCGCTATGTGTAGAATGGGACTGGTCACTGCGTGTCAGTCGGGTCAGGTCACTGTGTGTCGATCAGGACAGATCAATGCATGTCAATCGGGACAGTTCCCTGCGTGTGGAGTGGGTGAGGTCACCATGAATGACACTGGACAGGACATTTCCTGTAGATCGGGAGAGGACACGGAGTGTCAGTCGGGACAGGTCACTGCGTGTGTGTCGGGACAGCTCACTGCATATCAATCGGGACAGATGACTACCTCTGGTTCGGGACAGGTCACTGCATGTAGATCGGGACAGGTCACTACCTGTGGATTGGGACAGGTCACTGCATGTGGATCGGGGCATGTCACTGCGTGTGGATCGGGAGATGTCACTGCTGTGGATCGGGACACGTAACTGCGTTTGGATCAGAACAGATCACCACGTGTGGATCAGGACAGGTCACTGCATGTGGATAGGGACAGGTCAATACGTGTCGATCGGGACAGGTCACTGCATTTGGTTCAGGACAGGTCACCACGTGTGGATCAGGACAGGTCACTGCATGTGGATAGGGACTGGTCATGGCCTGTGGAATGGGACAAGTCACCATGTGTAGAGTGGGACAGGTCATGGCCTGTGGAATGGGACGGGTCACTGCGTGTGGAAAAGTACAGGACACTTCCTGTGGCGTGGGACAGGTGACTGCGTGTCAGTCGGGACAGGTCACTGCATGTCAGTCGGGACAGTTCCCTGCGTGTGGAATGGGTGAGATCACCATGAGTAACACAGTACAGGACATTTCCTGTGGATCGAGACATGTCACTGTGTCAGTCGGGACAGGTCACTGCGTGTGTATCGGGACAGGTCACTGTGTGTGGATCGGGACAGGTCACTACCTGTGGATCGGGACAGGCCACTGCGTTTGATTCAGGACAGGTCACTGCGTGTGGAAGTGGACAGGTCACTGCATGTGAATCTGGACAGGTCACTGCGTGTGAATCTGGACAGGTCACTGCATGTGGATCGGGACAGGGCACTGCATGTGGATCGGGACAGGTCACTGCATGTGGATCGGGACAGGTCACTGTGTCAGTCGGGCAGGTCACTGCATGTGGATCGGGAGAGTTCACTGCGTGTGGATCGGAACAGGTGACTGCATGTGGATCGGAACAGGTCACTGCGTGTGGATCGGCACAGGTCACCGCATGTGGTACGGGACAGGACAGTGCGTTTGGATCAAGACTGGTCACTGTGAGTGGATCGGGACAGGTCGCTACGTGTAGAATGGGACCGGTCACTGCGTTTCAGTCGGGACTGGTCACTGTGTGTCGATTGGGACAGCTGAATGCATGTTGATCAGGACAGTTCCCTGCGTGTAGAGTGGGTGAGGTCACCATGCATGACACTGGACAGGACATTTCCTGTGGATCGGGAGAGGACATGGAGTGTCAGTCGGGACAGGTCACTGCGTGTGTCGGGACAGGTCACTGCATATCAATCGGGACAGATGTCTGCCTCTGGTTCGGGACAGGTCACTGCATGTCGATCGGGACAGGTCACTACCTGTGGATCGGGACAGGTCACTGCGTGTGGATCGGGAGATGACACTGCTGTGGATCGGGACACGTAACTGCGTTTGGATCAGAACAGGTCACCACATGTGGATCAGGACAGGTCACTGCATGTGGATAGGGACAAGTCAATACGTGTCGATCGGGACAGGTCACTGCATTTGGTTCAGGACAGGTCACTGCGTTTGGAACAGGACAGGTCACCACATGTGGATCAGGACAGGTCACTGCATGTGGATAGGGACAGGTCATGGCCTGTGGAATGGGACAAGTCACCATGTGTAGAGTGGGACAGGTCATGGCCTGTGGAATGGGACAGGTCACTGCGTGTGGAAAAGTATAGGACACTTCCTGTGGCATGGGACAGGTGACTGCGTGTCAGTCGGGACAGGTCACTGCGTGTCAGTCGGGACAGTTCCCTGCGTGTGGAGTGGGTGAGATCACCATGAGTAACACAGTACAGGACATTTCCTGTGGATCGAGACAGGTCACTGTGTCAGTCGGGACAGGTCACTGCGTGTGCATCGGGACAGGTCACTGTGTGTGGATCGGGACAGGTCACTACCTGTGGATCGGGACAGGCCACTGCGTTTGGTTCAGGACAGGTCACTGCGTGTGGAAGTGGACAGGTCACTGCATGTGAATCTGGACAGGTCACTGCGTGTGGATCGGGACAGGGCACTGCATGCGGATCGGGACAGGTCACTGCATGTGGATCGGAACAGGTCACTGCATGTGGATCGGAACAGGTGACTGCGTGTGAATCTGGACAGGTCACTGCGTGTGGATCGGGACAGGTCACTGCATGTCAATCTGGACAGGTCACTGCGTTTGGATCGGGACAGGTCACTACATGTGGATCTGGACAGGTCTCTGCATGTGGAGTGGGACATGTCACTGCATTTGGATCGGGACAGGTCACTGCGTGTGGATCGGGTCAGGTCACTATGTCTGTATCGGAACAGGTCACTGCATGTCAATCTGGACATGTCACTGTGTGTGGATCGGGACAGGTCACTGCATGTGGATCGGAACAGGTCACTGCGTGTAGATCGGGACAGGTCACTGCGTGTGGATCAGGACAGGTCACTGCATGTGGATCGGGACATGTCACTGCGTGTGGATCAGAACACGTCACTGCATGTGGATCGGGACAGGTCACTGCATGTGGATTGGGACATGTCACTGCGTGTGGATCGGGACAGGTCACTACGCGTGGATCAGAACAGGTCACTGCATGTCAGTCTGGATTGGTCACTGTGTGTGGATCGGGACAGGTCACTGCATGTGGATTGGGACAGGTCACTGCATGTGGATCGGAACAGGTCACTGCGTGTGGATCGGGAAGGGTCACTGCGTGTGGATATGGACAGATTGCAGCATGTGGAAAAGGACATGTCACTGCATGTGGATCGGGACAGTTCACTGCATGTGTGTCAGCACAGGTCACTGCATTTGGATCGAGACATGTCACTGCGTTAGGATCAGGACAGGTCACTGCGTATGGAACGGGACAGATCACTACGTGTGGAGCAGGACAGGTCATGGATGGTGGATTGGGACATGTCATTGCGTGTGGAAGTGGACAGCTCGCTGCATGTTGATCGGGACAGGTCACTGCGTGTGGATCGGCACAGGTCACCGCATGTGGTACGGGACAGGACAGTGCGCTTGGATCAAGACTGGTCACTGTGAGTGGATCGACGGGTCACTGCGTGTCAGTCGGGACTGGTCACTGTGTGTCGATCGGGACAGCTCAATGCATGTTGATCAGGACAGTTCCCTGCGTTTGGAGTGGGTGAGGTCACCATGCATGACACTGGACAGGACATTTCCTGTGGATCGGGAGAGGACACGGAGTGTCAGTCGGGACAGGTCACTGCGTGTGTCGGGACAGGTCACTGCATATCAATCGGGACAGATGTCTGCCTCTGGTTCGGGACAGGTCACTGCATGTCGATCGGGACAGGTCACTACCTGTGGATCGGGACAGGTCACTGCATGTGGATCGGGACAGGTCACTGCGTGTGGATCGGGAGATGACACTGCTGTGGATCGGGACACGTAACTGCGTTTGGATCAGAACAGGTCACCACATGTGGATCAGGACAGGTCACTGCATGTGGATAGGGACAGGTCAATACGTGTCGATCGGGACAGGTCACTGCATTTGGTTCAGGACAGGTCACTGCGTTTGGAACAGGACAGGTCACCACGTGTGGATCAGGACAGGTCACTGCATGTGGATAGGGACTGGTCATGGCCTGTGGAATGGGACAAGTCACCATGTGTAGAGTGGGACAGGTCATGGCCTGTGGAATGGGACAGGTCACTGCGTGTGGAAAAGTATAGGACACTTCCTGTGGCATGGGACAGGTGACTGCGTGTCAGTCGGGACAGGTCACTGCGTGTCAGTCGGGACAGTTCCCTGCGTGTGGAGTGGGTGAGATCACCATGAGTAACACAGTACAGGACATTTCCTGTGGATCGAGACAGGTCACTGTGTCAGTCGGGACAGGTCACTGTGTGTGCATCGGGACAGGTCACTGTGTGTGGATCGGGACAGGTCACTACCTGTGGATCGGGACAGGCCACTGCGTTTGGTTCAGGACAGGTCATGGCCTGTGGAAGTGGACAGGTCACTGCATGTGAATCTGGACAGGTCACTGCGTGTGGATCGGGACAGGGCACTGCATGCGGATCGGGACAGGTCACTGCATGTGGATCGGAACAGGTCACTGCATGTGGATCGGAACAGGTGACTGCGTGTGAATCTGGACAGGTCACTGCGTGTGGATCGGGACAGGTCACTGCATGTCAATCTGGACAGGTCACTGTGTGTGGATCGGGACAGGTCACTACATGTGGATCTGGACAGGTCTCTGCATGTGGAGTGGGATATGTCACTGCGTTTGGATCGGGACAGGTCACTGCGTGTGGATCGGGTCAGGTCACTATGTGTGTATCGGAACAGGTCACTGCATGTCAATCTGGACAGGTCACTGTGTGTGGATCGGGACAGGTCACTGCATGTGGATCGGAACAGGTCACTGCGTGTAGATCGGGACAGGTCACTGCATGTGGATCAGGACAGGTCACTGCATGTGGATCGGGACATGTCACTGCGTGTGAATCAGAACAGGTCACTGCATGTGGATCGTGACAGGTCACTGCATGTGGATCGGAACAGTTCACTGCGTGTGGATCGGGACATGTCACTGCATGTCGATTGGAACAGTTCCGTACATGTGGAGTGGGTGAGGTCACCATGAGTGACACAGGACAGGACATTTCCTGTGGATCGGGACAGTTCACTGTGTGTCAGTCTGGCAGGTCACTGCGTGTCAGTCGGGACAGGTCACTGTGTGTCAGTCGGGCAGGTCACTGTGTGTCAGTCAGGCAGGTCACGGTGTGTCAGTCGGGCAGGTCACTGTGTGTCAGTCGGGAAGGTCACTGCGTGTGTAACGGGAGATGTCATTACTTGTGGATTGGGACAGGTCACTACATTTGGTTCAGGACAGGTCACTACGTGTGGATCAGGACAGGTCACTGCATGTGGATAGGGACAGCTCACTGCATATGGATAGGGACAGGTCAATATGTGTCAATCGGGCCAGGTCACTACGTGTCAAAAGGGACAGGTCATGGACTGTGGAATGGGACAAGTCACTATGTGTGGAGTGGGACAGGTCATGGCCTGTGGAATGGGACAGGTCACTGCATGTGGATCGGGACAGGTCACTGCGTGTCAATCAGGACACGTCACTGTGTGTCAGTCGGGACAGGTAACTGCGTGTCGATCGGGACAGGTCTCTGCATGTGGATCGGGACAGGTCACAGCGTGTCAATCAGGACACGTCACTGTGTGTCAGTCGGGACAGGTAACTGTGTCGATCGGGATCATGCCATGTCACTGCGTGCAGTTCAGGACAGCTCACTGCGTATGTATTGGGACATGTCACTGCATTTGGTTCAGGACAGGTCATCACTGTGGATCTGGACAGGTCATTGCATGTCAATCGGGGCAGGTCATTGCATCTGGAAGTGGACAGGTCAATGCGTGTGGATTGGGACAGGTCACTGCTTGTGGAATGGGACAGGTCACTGTGTGTGGATCAGGACACGTCACCAATTGTGGATCTGGACAGGTCACTGTGTGTGAATCGGGACACGTCACTGCATGTGGATCGGGACGTGACATTGCGGGTGGATCGGGACTGGTCACTGCGTGTGGATCGGGACACGTCACTGATGGTTGGTCAGGACTGATCACTGCGTATCAATAGGGACAGGTCACTATGTGTTGGACAGGACAGGACACTTTCTGTGGATCGGGACCAGTCACTGCGTGTCAATGTGGACACGTCACTGCATGGATTGGGACAGTTCATTGCACGTGGATCAGGCCAAGTCACTGCGTGCAATTCAGGACAGGTCACTGCGTGTGTATTGGGACAGGTCACTGCATTTGGATCGGGACAGGTCATCACGTTTGGATCTGGATAGGTCATTGCATGTCGATCGAAGCAGGTCATTGCATCTGGAAGTGGACAGGTCACTGCGTGCAATCAGGACAGGTCACTGCGTGTGGATCGGGACAGGTCACTGTTTGAGGATCGAGACAGGTCACTGCGTGTGGATCGGGACAGATCACTTCGTGTGGATCGGGACATGTCACTGCGTGTGGTTCGGCACAGGTCACTGCATGTGGATTGGGACAGGTCATTGCGTCTGGAAGTGGACAGGTTACTGCACGTGGAACGGCACAGGTCACTGCATTTGGATTGGGATAGGTCACTACGTGTCGATTGAGACAGGTCATGGCGTCTCGGTTGGGACAGGTCACTGTGTGTCAGTCGGGACAGGTAACTGAGTGTCGATCGGGACAGCTCACTGCATATCGATCGGGACAGTTGGCTGCGTGTGGAGTGGGTGAGGTCACCATGAGTGACATAGGACAGGACATTTCCTGTGGATCGGGAGAGGTCACAGCGTGTCAGTTGGGACAGGTCTCTGCATGTGCATCGGGACAGGCCACTACCTGTGGATCGGGATAGGCCACTACGTGTGGATCGGGACATGTCACTGCATTTGGTTCAGGACAGGTCACTGCGTTTGGATCGGACAGGTCACTGCGTGTGGAAGTGGACAGGTCACTGCATGTGGATCGGGACATGTCACTGCGTGTGGATCTTGACAGGTCACTGTGTGTCGATCGAGTCAGGTCACTGCGTGCGGAAGTCTACAGGTTACTGCGTGTGCATCGGGGCTAGTCACTGCGTGTGCATCAGGACAGGTCACTGTGTCTGGAAGTGAACAGGTCACTGCATGTGGAAGTGGACAGGTCACTGCGTGTGCATCGGGTCAGGTCATTGTGTCTGGAAGTGAACAGGTCATTGCATGTGGATTGGATCTGGTCACTGCATGTGGATCAGGACATGGCACTACGTCTCGAATGGGACAGGTCACTACATGTGGAGTGTGACAGTTCATGGCCTGTTGAACGGGCCAGGTCACTGCGTGTGGATCCGGATGGGTCACTGCATGTCAATCGGGACATGTCACTGCGTGTCAGTCAGGACAGGTTACTGCAGGTAGATCGGGCTAAATCAATGCATGTCGATCGGGGCCGTTCATTGCACGTGGATCAGGACAAGTCACTGCGTGTCGATCGGGACAAGTCACTGCGTGTCGATTGGGACAGGTCACTGCGTGTGGAAGTGGGCAGCTCACTGCATGTGGATCGGCACAGGTCACTGCGTGTGGATCTGGATATTTCACTGCGTGTGGAAGTGTACAGGTCCCTACGTGAGCATCAGGGCTGATCACTGTGTGTCAAACGGGACAGGTGACTGTATGTGGATAGGGACAGGTCAATATGTGTTGATCGGGACAGGTCACTACATGTGGAACGGGACAGGTCATGGCCTGTGGAATGGGACAAGTCACTATGTGTGGAGTGGGACAGGTCATGGCATGTGGAAAAGGACAGACACTTCCTGTGGATCGGGACAGGTCACTGCACCTATATTGGGAGACATCACTACGTGTCAGTCGGACAGGTCACTGCATGTCGATCGGGACAGGTCTCTGCATGTCGATCGGGACAGGTCACTGCATGTCGATTGGGACAGGTCACTGCGTATGTATCGGGGCAGGCCTCTACCTGTGGATCGGGATAGGCCACTACGTGTGGATCGGGACATGTCACTACGTTTGGTTCAGGACAGGTCACTGCGTTTGGATCAGGACAGGTCACTGCGTGTGGAAGTGGACAGGTCACTGCATGTGGATCGGGACATGTCACTGCGTGTGGATCTTGACAGGTCACTGTGTGTCGATCGGGTCAGGTCACTGCGTGTGGAAGTCTACAGGTTACTGGGTGTGCATCGGGGCTGGTCTCTGCGTGTGCATCAGGACAGGTCACTGTGTCTGGAAGTGAACAGGTCACTGCATGTGGAAGTGGACATGTCACTGCGTGTGCATCGGGTCAGGTCATTGTGTCTGGAAGTGAACAGGTCACTGCATGTGGAAGTGGACAGGTCACTGCGTGTGCATCAGGTCAGGTCATTGTGTCTGGAAGTGAACAGGTCACTGCATGTGGATTGGATCAGGTCACTGCATGTGGATCAGGACATGGCACTACGTCTCGAATGGGACAGGTCACTACATGTGGAGCGGGACAGTTCATGGCCTGTTGAACGGGCCAGGTCACTGTGTGTGGATCCGGATGGGTCACTGCGTGTCAATCAGGACATGTCACTGCGTGTCAGTCAGGACAGGTTACTGCAGGTAGATCGGGTTAAGTCAATGCATGTCGATCGGGGCCGTTCATTGCACATGGATCGGGACAAGTCACTGCGTGTCGATCAGGACAAGTCACTGCGTGTCGATCGGGACAAGTCACTGCGTGTCGATTGGGGCAGGTCACTGCGTCTGGAAGTGGGCAGCTCATTGCATGTGGATCGGCACAGGTCACTGCATGTGGATCGGGATATTTCACTGCGTGTGGAAGTGTACAGGTCCCTACGTGAGCATCAGGGCTGATCACTGTGTGTGAATCGGGACAGGTGACTGCATGTGGATAGGGACAGGTCAATACATGTTGATCGGGACAGCTCACTACGTGTGGAACGGGACAGGTCATGGCCTGTGGAATGGGACAAGTCACTATGTGTGGAGTGGGACAGGTCATGGTGTGTGGAAAAGGACAGACACTTCCTGTGGATCGGGACAGGTCACTGCACCTAAATTGGGAGACATCACTGCGTGTCAGTTGGGACAGGTCACTGCGTGTCGATCGGGACAGGTCACTGCATGTCGATCGGGACTGGTCACTGCGTGTGGATCGGAACAGGCCACTGCTTGTAAATTGGGACAGGTCACAGCGTCTGGAAGTTGACAGGAAATGGCATGTGGATTGGGACAGATCACTGCACGTGGAAGTGGACAGGTCACTGAATGTGGATTGGGACAGGTCACTGTGTGTCGATCCGGAAAGCACACAGAATTTGGATAAGGACAGATGACTGCGTGTGGATCAGGCAGGTTACTGATTGTGGGTCAGGACTGATCACTGATTGTCAATCGGGACAGGTTGCTGCATGCTTATTGGGACAGGAGTGTTGAACAGCACATTTCACTGCTTGTGGGTCAAGGCAGATCACTGGGTATCAATAGGGACAGGTCACTGCATGTCAATCAGGACAGGTCGGTGTGTGTGGATTGGGACATGTCACTGCGTGTGGATCTGGACTGGTCACTGCATGTGGAAGTGGAAAGGTCACTGTGTGTGGAAGTGGACAGGTCACTGCATGTGGACCAGGAGAGGTGACTGTGTGCCGATCCAGATTACTCACTGCGTGTCGATCGGGTTAGGTGACTGCATGTGGATCAGGACAGGTCACTGATTGTGGGTCAGGTCTGATCACTGTGTATCAATAGGGACAGGTCACTATGTATGGAACAGGACAGGAAGCTTCCTGTGGATCGGGACAAGTCACTGCGTGTCAATCAGGACACATCACTGTGTGACAGTCCGGACAGGTGACTGTGTTGATCTGGACAGGCCTCTGCATGTAGATCGGGACTGTTCATTGCACGTGGATCAGGCCAAGTCACTGCGTGCAGTTCAGGACAGGTCACTGCATGTGGATCTGGACAGGTCATTGCATGTCAATCGGGGCAGGTCATTGCGTCTGGAAGTGGACAGGTCAAAGAGTGTGGATCGGGACAGGTCATTGCATGTCAATCGGGGCAGGTCATTGCGTCTAGAAGTGGACACGTCAATGCGTGTGGATCGGGACAGGTCACTGCTTGTGGATCAGGACAGGTCACTGTGTGTGGATCAGGACACGTCACCAAGTGTGGATCTGGACAGGGCATTGCATGTGAATCAGGACACGTCACTGCATGTGGAGCAAGACGTGAGACTGCGTGTGGATCGGGACAGGTCACTGCGTGTGGATCGGGACATGTCACTGTGTGTGGATCGGCACAGGTCACTGCATGTGGATCGGGACAGGTCACGGTGTGTCAGTCGGGACAGGTCACTGCATGTCGATTGGGACAGATAAATGCATGTCGATCGGGACAGTTCACTGCGTGTCGATAGGGACAGGTCACTGCATGTCGATCGGGACAGGTCAATGCATGTCGATCGGGACAGTTCACTGCGTGTGTATCGGGACAGGTCACTGCACGTCGATCGGGACAGTTCACTGCGTGTCGATCGGGACAGGTCAATGCATGTCGATCGGGGCAGTTCCCTGCGTGTGGAGTGGGTGATGTCACCATGAGTGACACAGGACAGCACATTTCCTGAGGATCGGGAGAGATCACGGCATGTCAGTCGGGACAGGTCACTGCGTGTGGATTGGGACAGGTCACTGCATTTGGTTCAGGAAAGGTCACTGCATTTGGATCATGACAGGTCACTGCATGTGGAAGTGGACAGGTCACTGCATGTGGTTCGGGACCTGTCACTGCGTGTGGATCTGGACAGGTCACTGCGTGTCGATCAGGTCAGGTCACTGCATGTGGAAGTGTACAGTTCACTACGTGTGCATTGGGTCAGGTCACTGCGTGTGGAAGTGAACAGGTCACTGCATGTGGATTGGGACAGGTCACTGCATGTGGATCAAGACATGGCACTACGTGTCGAATGGGACAGGTCACTACATTTGGAGCGGACAGTTCATGGCCTGTGGAACGGGCCAGGTTACTGCGTGTGGATCCGGATAGGTCACTGAATGTCAATCAGGACATGTCACTGCATGTCGACCGGGTTCAGTCAATGCATGTCGATTGGGACTGTTCATTGCACATGGATCGGGACAAGTCACTGCGTGTCGATCGGGACAGTTCACTGCGTGTCGATTGGGACAGGTCACTGCATGTCGATTGGGACAGGTCACTGCATGTCGATCGGAACAATTCACTGCGTGTGTATCGGGACAGGTCACTGCATGTCGATCGGGACAGTTCACTGCGTGTCGATCAGGACAGTTCACTGCGTGTGGATCGGGACAGCTCACTGCATGTCGATCGGGACAGGTCAATGCATGTCGATCGGGACAGTTCACTGCGTGCGGAGTGGGTGATGTCACCATGACTGACACAGGACAGCACATTTCCTGAGGATCGGGAGAGGTCACGGCGTGTCAGTCGGGACAGGTCACTGCGTGTGGATTGGGATAGGTCACTGCATTTGGTTCAGGAAAGGTCACTGCGTTTGGATCAGGACAAGTCACTGCGTGTGGAAGTGGACAGGTCACTGCATGTGGATCAGGACATGTCACTGCATGTTGAAGTGTACAGGTCACTGCATGTGGATTGGGACAGGTCACTGCTTGTGGATCAAGACATGGCACTACGTGTCGAATGGGACAGGTCACTACATTTGGAGCGGGACAGTTCATGGCCTGTGGAATGGGCCAGGTTACTGCGTGTGGATCCGGACAGGTCACTCCATGTCAATCGGGACATGTCACTGCGTGTCTGTCGGGACCGGTCACTGCGTGTCGATCCGGTTAAGTCAATGCATGTCGATCGGGACCGTTCATTGCACATGGGTCGGTACAAGTCACTGCGTGTCGATCAGGACAGTTCACTGCGTGTCGATCGGGACAGGTCACTGCATGTCGATCGGGACAGGTCAATGCATGTCGATCGGGACAGTTCACTGCGTGTGTATCGGGACAGGTCACTGCATGTCGATCGGGACAGTTCACTGCTTGTCGATCAGGACAGTTCACTGCGTGTCGATCGGGACAGGTCACTGCATGTCGATCGGGACAGGTCAATGCATGTCGATCGGGACAGTTCACTGCGTGTGTATCGGGACAGGTCACTGCATGTCGATCAGGACAGTTCACTGCTTGTCGATCAGGACAGTTCACTGCGTGTGGATCGGGACAGCTCACTGCATGTCGATCGGGACAAGTCAATGCATGTCGATCGGGGCACTTCCCTGCGTGTGGAGTGGGTGATGTCACCATGAGTGACATAGGACAGGACATTTCCTGAGGATCGGGAGAGGTCACGGCGTGTCAGTCGGGACAGGTCACTGCATGTCGATCGGGTTAAGTCAATGCATGTCGATCGGGACCGTTCATTGCACATGGATCGGGACAAGTCACTGCGTGTCGATTGGGTCAGGTCACTGCGTGTGGAAGTGGACAGCTCATTGCATGTGGATCGGCACAGGTCACTGCTTGTGGATTGTGATATTTCACTGCGTGTGGAAGTGTACAGGTCCCTACATGAGCATCGGGGCTGATCACTGTGTGTCAAACGGGACAGGTGACTGTATGTGGATAGGGTCAGGTCAAAATGTGTCGATCGGTACAGGTCACTACGTGTGGAACGGTACAGGTCATGGACTGTGGAATAGGACAAGTCACTATGTGTGGAGTGGGACAGGTCATGGCCTCTGGAATGGGACAGGTCACTGCGTGTGGAAAAGGACCGGACACTTCCTGTGGATCCGGACAGGTCACTGCGCATCAATCGGGACAGTTCACTGCATGTCGTTCGGGACTGGTCACTGCGTGTGGATCGGAACAGGACACTGCGTGTAAATTGGGACAGGTCACGGCATCTGGAAGTTGACAGGTAACTGCGTGTGGATCGGGACAGGTTACTGCGTGTCGATCCGGAAAGCACACAGCGTGTGGATAGGGACAGGTGACTGCGTGTGGATCAGGCAGGTCACTGATTGTGGGTCAGAACTGATCACTGAGTGTCAATCAGGACAGGTTACTGCGTGCTTATCAGGATAGGTCACTGTGTGTCGATCAGGACAGTTCACTGCTTGTGGGTCAAGACAGATCACTGGGTATCAATAGGGACAGGTCACTGCATGTCAATCAGGACAGGTCGGTGCGTGTGGATCGGGACATGTCACTGCGTGTAGATCAGGACTGGTCACTGCATTTGGAAGTGGAAAGGTCACTGTGTGTGGAAGTGGACAGGTCACTGCATGTGGACCAGGAGAGGTGACTGTGTGTCGATCCAGATAACTCACTGCATGTCGATCGGGTTAGGTGACTGCATATGGATCAGGACAGGTCACTGATTGTGGGTCCGGTCTGATCACTGTGTATCAATAGGGACAGGTCACTATGTGTGGAACAGGACAGGACGCTTCCTGTGGATCGGGACAAGTCACTGCGTGTCAATCAGGACACATCACTGTGTTTAGTCGGGACAGGTAACTGTGTGTCGATCTGGACAGGCCTCAGCATGTAGATGGGGACTGTTCATTGCACGTGGATCAGGCCAAGTCACTGAGTGCAGTTCAGGACAGGTCACTGCGTGTGTATTGGGACATGTCACTGCGTTTGGTTCAGGACAGGTCATCACTGTGGATCTGGACAGGTCATTGCATGTCAATCGGGGCAGGTTATTGTGCCTGGAAATGGACAGGTCAAAGCGTGTGGATCTGGACAGGGCATTGCATGTCAATCGGGGCAGGTCGTTGAGTCTGGAAGTGGACAGGTCAATGCGTGTGGATCGGGACAGGTCACTGCTTGTGGATCGGGACAGGTCATTGCGTGTGAATCGGGACTGGTCACTGCATGTGGATCGGGCCGTGACACTGCGTGTGGATCGGGATGTGACACTGCGTGTGAATCTGGACAGGTCACTGATGGTGAGTCAGGACTGATCATTGTGTATCAACAGGGACAGGTCACTATGTGTTGGACAGGACAGGACACTTTCTGTGGATCGGGACAAGTCACTGCATGTCAATCAGGACACGTCACGGCGTGTCAGTCGGGACAGTTAACTGCATGTCGATCGGGATAGGTCTCTGCATTGATTGGGACATTTCATTGCACGTGGATCAGGCCAAGTCACTGCGTGCATTTCAGGACAGGTCACTGCGTGTGTATCGGGGCAGGTCACTGCATTTGGATCGGGACAGGTCATCACGTGTGGATCTGGACAGGTCACAGCATGTGGATCGGGACAGGTCATTGCATCTGGAAGTGGACAGGTCACTGCATGTGGATCTGGACAGGTCACTGCGTTTGGTTTGGGACAGATCACTACGTGTCGATTGGGATAGGTCACTACATGTGGAGTGGGACAGGTCATGGCCTGTGGATCGGCACAGGTCACTGCATGTGGATCGGGACAGGTCACGGCGTGTCTGTTGGGACAGGTCACGGTGTGTCAGTCGGGACAGGTCACTGCGTGTCGATCGGGACAGTTCCCTCCTTGTGGAGTGGTGAGGTCACCATGAGTGACACAGGACAGAACATTTCCTGTGAATCGGGAGGGGTCACAGCGTGTCAGTCGGGACAGGTCACTGTGTGTCAGTCGGGACAGGTCACGGCGTGTCAGTCGGGACAGGTCACTGTGTGTCATTCAGGACAGGTCACGGCATGTCAGTCGGGACAGGTCACTGTGTGTCAGTTGGGACAGGTCACGGCATGTCGGTCTGGACAGATCACTGTGTGTCAGTCGGGTAAGGTCACGGCGTGTCAGTCGGGACAGGTCACTGTGTGTCAGTCGGGATAGGTCACTGTGTGTCAGTCGGGACAGCTCCCTGCATGTCGATCTGGACAGATCACTACCTGTGGATCAGGACAGGTCACTGCGTTTGGTTCAGGACAGGTCACTGCATTTGGAACAGGACAGGTCACTGCGTGTCGATTGGGACAGGTCACTGCATGTGAATCGGGACATGTCACTGCGTGTGGATCTGGACAGGTCACTGCATGTGGATTGGGACAGGTCACTGCGTTTGGTTCAGGAAAGGTCACTGCGTTTGGATCAGGACAGGTCACTGCACGTGGAAGTGGAAAGGTCACTGCATGTGAATCGGGACATGTCACTGCGTGTGGATCTGGACAGGTCACTCCGTGTCGATCGGCTCAGGTCACTGCATGTGGAAGTGTACAGGTCACTGCATGTGGATCAGGACAGGTCACTGCATGTGGAAGTGGACAGGTCATTACGTGTGGATCACGACAGGTCACTGCGTGTGGAAGTGGACATGTCATTGCGTGTGCATCGGGACATGTCACTGCATGTGAATCTGGACAGGTCACTGCGTGTGGATTGGCACAGGTCACTACGTGTGGATCGGGACAGGTCACTGCATGTGGATCGGGACAGGTCACTGCATTTGGATCGGGACAGGTCACTACGTGTCAATCGGGACAGGTCACTGCATGTCGATCGGGACAGATCACTACCTGTGGATCGGGACAGGTCACTGCGTTTGGTTCAGGACAGGTCACTGTCTGTGGATAGGGACAGGTCATGGCCTGTGGAATGGGACAGGTCACTGCGTGTGGAAAAGGACAGGACACTTCCTGTGGAGTGGGACAGGTGACTGCGTGTCAGTCGGGACATGTCACTGCGTGTCAATCTGGACAGCTCACTGCATGTCGATCGGGACAGTTCCCTGCTTGTGGAGTGGGTAAGGTCACCATGAGTGACACAGGACAGGACATTTCCTGAGGTTCGGGAGACGTCACTGTGTCAGTCGGGACAGGTCACTGTGTGTCAGTCGGGACAGATCACTGCGTATGTATCGGGACAGCTCACTGCATGTGGATCGGGACATGTCACTGCGTGTGGACCTGGACAGGTCACTGCGTGTGCATCGGGTCAGGTCACTGCATGTGGATCAGGACAGGTCACTGCGTGTGCATCGGGTCAGGTCACTGCGTGTGGAACTGTACAGGTCACTGCGTGTGGATCCGGACAGGTCACTGCAGTTGGATCAGGTTAAGTCAATGCATGTCGATCGGGACCGTGCATCGCACGTGGATCGGGACAAGTCACTGCGTGTCGATCGGGACAAGTCACTGCGTGTCGATCGGGGCAAGTCACTGCGTGTGGAAGTGGACAGCTCACTGCATGTGGATCGGCACAGGTCACTGCGTGTGGAAGTAAACAGGACACTGCGAGTGCATCGGGACGGGTCACTGTGTCTGGAAGTGAACAAGTCACTGCATGTGGATCATGACATGGCACTACGTGTCGAATGGGACAGGTCACTACATGTGGAGCGGGACAGGTCATGGCCTGTGGAACGGGCCAGGTCACTGCGTGTGTATCGGGACAGTCACTGCATGTCGAACGGGACAGTTCACTGCGTGTCGATCGGGACAGTTCACTGCGTGTGGATCGGGACAGCTCACTGCATGTCGATCGGGACAGGTCAATGCATGTCGATCGGGACAGGTCAATGCATGTCGATCGGGGCACTTCCCTGCGTGTGGAGTGGGTGATGTCATCATGAGTGACATAGGACAGGACATTTCCTGAGGATCAGGAGAAGTCACAGCGTGTCAGTCGGGACAGGATACTGCGTGTCGATTGGGTTAAGTCAATGCATGTCGATCGGGACCATTCATTGCAAATGGATCGGGACAAGTCACTGCGTGTCGATTGGGTCAGGTCACTGTGTGTGGAAGTGGACAGCTCACTGAATGTGGATCGGCACAGATCACTGCGTGTGGATCGGGATATTTCACTGCGTGTGGAAGTGTACAGGTCCCCACATGAGCATCGGGGCTGATCACTGTGTGTCAAACAGGACAGGTGACTGTATGTGGATAGGGTCAGGTCAAAATGTGTCGATCGGTACAGGTCACTACATGTGGAACGGGACAGGTCATGGACTGTGGAATGGGACAGGTCACTGCATGTGGAAAAGGACCGGACACTTCCTGTTGATCCGGACAGGTCACAGCGCGTCAATCGAGACAGGTCAGTGCATGTCGTTCGGGACTGGTCACTGCGTGTGGATCGGAACAGGCCACTGCGTGTAAATTGGGACAGGTCACGGCATCTGGAAGTTGACAGGTAACTGCATGTGGATCGGGACAGGTTACTGCGTGTCGATCCGGAAAGCACACAGCGTGTGGATAGGGACAGGTGACTGCGTGTGGATCAGGCAGGTCACTGATTGTGGGTCAGAACTGATCACAGAGTGTCAATCAGGACAGGTTACTGCGTGCTTATCGGGATAGGTCACTGTGTGTCGATCAGGACAGTTCACTGCTTGTGGGTCAAGACAGATCACTGGGTATCAATAGGGACAGGTCACTGCATGTCAATCAGGACAGGTCGGTGCGTGTGGCTCGGGACATGTCACTGCGTGTAGATCAGGACTGGTCACTGCATTTGGAAGTGGAAAGGTCACTGTGTGTGGAAGTGGACAGGTCACTGCATGTGGACCAGGAGAGGTGACTGTGTGTCGATCCAGATAACTCACTGCATGTCGATCGGGTTAGGTGACTGCATATGGATCAGGACAGGTCACTGATTGTGGGTCCGGTCTGATCACTGTGTATCAATAGGGACAGGTCACTATGTGTGGAACAGGACAGGACGCTTCCTGTGGATCGGGACAAGTCACTGTGTGTCAATCAGGACACATCACTGTGTGTCAGTCGGGACAGGTAACTGTGTGTCGATCTGGACAGGCCTCAGCATGTAGATGGGGACTGTTCATTGCACGTGGATCAGGCCAAGTCACTGCGTGCAGTTCAGGACAGGTCAGTGTGTGTGTATTGGGACATGTCACTGCATTTGGTTCAGGACAGGTCATCACTGTGGATCTGGACAGGTCATTGCATGTCAATCGGGGCAGGTTATTGCGCCTGGAAATGGACAGGTCAAAGCGTGTGGATCTGGACAGGGCATTGCATGTCAATCGGGGCAGGTCATTGAGTCTGGAAGTGGACAGGTCAATGCGTGTGGATCGGGACAGGTCACTGCTTGTGGATCGGGACAGGTCACTGTGTGTGGATCAGTACACGTCACCAAGTGTGGATCTGGACAGGTCATTGCGTGTGAATCGGGACTGGTCACTGCATGTGGATCGGGCCGTGACACTGCGTGTGGATCGGGATGTGACACTGCGTGTGAATCGGGACAGGTCACTGATGGTGAGTCAGGACTGATCATTGTGTATCAACAGGGACAGGTCACTATGTGTTGGACAGGACAGGACACTTTCTGTGGATCGGGACAAGTCACTGCGTGTCAATCAGGACACGTCACTGCGTGTCAGTCGGGACAATTAACTGCATGTCGATCGGGATAGGTCTCTGCATTGATTGGGACAGTTCATTGCACGTGGATCAGGCCAAGTCACTGCGTGAATTTCAGGACAGGTCACTGCGTGTGTATCGGGGCAGGTCACTGCATTTGGATCGGGACAGGTCATCACGTGTGGATCTGGACAGGTCACAGCGTGTGGATCGGGACATGTCACTGCATGTGGATTGGGACAGGTCATTGCATCTGGAAGTGGACAGGTCACTACATGTGGATCTGGACAGGTCACTGCGTTTGGTTTGGGACAGGTCACTACGTGTCGATTGGGATAGGTCACTACATGTGGAGTGGGACAGGTCATGGCCTGTGGATCGGCACAGGTCACTGCATGTGGATCGGGACAGGTCACGGCGTGTCTGTCGGGACAGGTCACGGCGTGTCTGTTGGGACAGGTCACGGTGTGTCAGTCGGGACAGGCCACTGCGTGTCGATCGGGCCAGTTCCCTCCTTGTGGAGTGGTGAGGTCACCATGAGTGACACAGGACAGGACATTTCCTGTGAATCGGGAGGGGTCACAGCGTGTCAGTCGGGACAGGTCACTGTGTGTCATTCGGGACAGGTCACGGCATGTCAGTCAGGACAGGTCACTGTGTGTCAGTCGGGACAGGTCACGGCATGTCAGTCGGGATAGGTCACTGTGTGTCAGTCGGGACAGGTCACGGCGTGTCAGTCTGGACAGGTCGCTGTGTGTCAGTCGGGATCGGTCACTGTCTGTCAGTCGGTACAGCTCCCTGCATGTCGATCTGGACAGATCACTACCTGTGGATCAGGACAGGTCACTGCGTTTGGTTCAGGACAGGTCACTGCATTTGGAACAGGACAGGTCACTGCGTGTCGATTGGGACAGGTCACTGCATGTGAATCGGGACATGTCACTGCGTGTGGATCTGGACAGGTCACTGCGTTTGGATCAGGACAGGTCACTGCACGTGGAAGTGGAAAGGTCACTGCATGTGAATCGGGACATGTCACTGCGTGTGGATCTGGACAGGTCACTCCGTGTCGATCGGCTCAGGTCACTGCATGTGGAAGTGTACAGGTCACTGCATGTGGAGCAGGACAGGTCACTACATGTGGAAGTGGACAGGTCACTACGCGTGGATCACAACAGGTCACTGCGTGTGGAAGTGGACATGTCATTGCGTGTGCATCGGGACATGTCACTGCGTGTGGATTGGCACAGGTCACTACGTGTGGATCGGCACAGGTCACTGCATGTGGATCGGGACAGGTCACTGCATTTGGATCGGGACAGGTCACTACGTGTCAATCGGGACAGGTCACTGCATGTCGATCGGGACAAATCACTACCTGTGGATCGGGACAGGTCACTGCGTTTGGTTCAGGACAGGTCACTGTATGTGGATAGGGACAGGTCAATACGTGTCGATCGGGCCAGGTCACTATGTGTGGAATGGGACAGGTCACTGCGTGTGGAAAAGGACAGGACACTTCCTGTGGAATGGGACAGGTGACTGCGTGTCAGTCGGGACATGTCACTGCGTGTCGATCTGGACAGCTCACTGCATGTCGATCGGGACAGTTCCCTGCTTGTGGAGTGGGTGAGGTCACCATGAGTGACACAGGACAGGACATTTCCTGAGGATCGGGAGAGGTCACAGCGTGTCAGTCGGGACAGGTCACTGCGTGTGGATTGGGATAGGTCACTGCATGTCAATCGGGTCAGGTCACTGCGTTGTCGATCAGGACAAGTCAGTGCATGTGGATCAGAACAGTTCACTGCATGTGGATCTGAACAGGTTACTGCGTTTGGATCGGGACAAGTCAGTGCATGCGGTTCAGGACAGGTCACTGCGTGTGGATCGGGACATATCACTACCTGTGGATCGCGACAGGCCACTACGTGTGGATCGGGACAGGTCACTGTGTTTGCATTGGAGCAGGTCACTGCATTTGGATCGGGACAGGTCACCACGTGTGAATCTGGACAGGTCACTGCGTGTGGATCAGGACAGGTCACTGCGTGTGGATCAGGACAGGTCACTACGTGTCAATCGGGACAGGTCACTAAATGTGGAGCTGGACAGGTCATGGCCTGTGGAATGGGATAGGTCACTGCAAGTGGATCCGGAGAGATCACTGCGTGTCGATCGGGTCAGGTCACTGCATATCGATTGGGACAGTTCCCTGCCTGTGGAGTTGGAGAGGTCACTATGTGTGGAACAGGACAGAACATTTCCTGTGGATCCGGACAGGTCACTGCATGTCAATCGGGACACGTCACTGCGTGTCAGTCGGGACAGTTCACTGCATGGCGATCGGGTTAAGTCAATGCATGTCGATATGGACCGTTCACTGCACGTGGATCAGGCCAAGTCACTGCATGCAATGCAGGACAGGTCACTTCTTGTGAATCGGGACAGCCACTACATGTGGATTGGGACATGTCACTGCATTGGGTTTAGGACAGGTCACTGCGTGTGGAAGTGAACAGTTCACTGTGTTTGGGAGTGGTCAGTTCACTGCATGTCAATCGGGACAGGTCACTGCATGTAAATTGGGACAGGTCACTTTGTGTCAATCAGGACAGGTCATGGACTGTGGAATGGGACTGGTCACTATGTGCAGAACAAGACTGGTCAATTCCTGTGGATCAGTACAGGTCACTGTGTGTGGAACGGGACAGATGACTGTGGATGGATTGGGGCAGGTCACTGGGTGTGGTTTGGGACAGGACACAGCGTCTGGAAGTGGATGTGTCACTGTGTGTGGATCGTGACAACTAACTGTGTTTGGATTGAGACAGGTCAAAGCGTGTGCATTAGGACAGGTCACTGCGTGTCCATTGAGACAGGTCACTGCATGTTGATCAGAACAGGTCACTGCTTGTGGGTCAGGAAAAATTACCGCTTGTCATTTGGGACAAGTAACTGCGTGCTTATCGGGATGATACACTGCGTGTGGATCAGGACAGTTCACTGCGTGTGGAACGGGACTGGTCACTGTGTGTGGATTGGGACAGGTCAATAAGTATGGAGTGGGACATCTCATAGCCTGTGGAACTGGACATGTCACTGCATGTAGAGTGGGACTGATCGCTACATGTGGAAAAGGACAGGTCACTTCCTGTGGATCGGGAGAGGTCACTGCATGTCAATCGGGTCAGGTCACTGCGTGTCGATCGGGACAAGTCATTGCACGTGGATCGGAACAGTTCACTGCATTTGGATCTGAACAGGTTACTGCAAGTGGATCGGGACAGGTCACTGTGTGTGAATATGGACAGATTGCAGCATGTGGAAAAGGACATGTCACTGCATGTGGATCGGGACAGTTCACTGTATGTGTATCAGCACAGGTCACTGCGTTTGGATCGAGACATGTCACTGCGTTAGGTTCGGGACTGGTCACTGCGTGTGGATCGGTACAGGTCACTGCCTGTGGAACGGGTCAGGTCACTGCATGTGGATCGGGACAGGTCACTGTGTGTTGATTGGGACAGGTCACTGCATTAGGATCGGGACAGGTCACTTCTTGTGAATCGGTACAGCCACTACGTGTGGATTGGGACATGTCACTGCATTAGGTTTAGGACAGGTCACTGTGTGTTGATCGGGACAGGCCACTGCATCTGGAAGTGAACAGTTCACTGTGTTTGGGAGTGGTCAGTTCACTGCATGTCAATCGGGACAGGTCACTGCATGTCAATCGGGACAGGTCACTGTGTGTCAATCGGGACAGGTCATGGACTGTGGAATGGGACTGGTCACTATGTGTGGAACAAGACTGATCACTTGCTGTGGATCAGGACAGCTCACTGCGTGTGGAATGGGACAGATGACTGTGGATGGATTGGGGCAGGTCACTGGGTGTGGTTTGGGACAGGACACAGCGTCTGGAAGTGGAAGTGTCACTGTGTGTGGATCGTGACAACTAACTGAGTTTGGATTGGGACAGGTCACAGCATGTGCATTAGGACAGGTCACTGCCTGTCCATTGAGACAGGTCACTGCATGTTGATCAGGACAGGTCACTGCTTGTGGGTCAGGACAGATTACCGCTTGTCAATTGGGACAAGTAACTGCATGCTTATCGGGATGATCCACTGCCTGTGGATCGGGACAGTTCACTGCGTGTGGAACAGGACAGGTCACTGTGTGTGGATTGGGACAGGTCACTGTGTGTCCATTGAGACAGGTCACTGCATGTTGATCAGAACAGGTCACTACTTGTGGGTCAGGACAGATTACCGCTTGTCAATTGGGACAAGTAACTGCGTGCTTATCGGGATGATCCACTGCCTGTGGATCGGGACAGTTCACTGCTGTGGAACGGGACAGGTCATTGTGTGTGGATTGGGACAGGTCAATAAGTGTGGAGTGGGACATCTCATAGCCTGTGGAACTGGACATGTCACTGCATGTAGAGTGGGACTGATCGCTACGTGTGGAAAAGGACAGGTCGCTTCCTGTGGATCGGGAGAGGTCACTGCATGTCAATCGGGTCAGGTCACTGCGTGTCGATTCGGACAAGTCATTGCATGTGGATCGGAACAGTTCACTGCATTTGGATCTGAACAGGTTACTGCAAGTGGATCGGGACAGGTCACTGCGTGTTGATTGGGAGAGGTCACTGCGTGTTGATTGGGACAGGTCACTGTGTTAGAATCGGGACAGGTCACTGCGTGTTGATCAGGACAGGTCACTGCGTGTCGATCGGGACAGGTCACTGCGTGTCGATCAGGACAGGTCACTGCGTGTGGATTGAGACACATCACTGCATGTGCATCAGGACAGGTCACTGCGTGTGTATCAGGACAGGTCACTGCGTGTCGATTGGGACAGATCACTTCCTGTGGATTGGGACAGCACACTGCATGAGGATCGGGACATGCAACTGTGGTTTGATTGGGACAGGTAACCATGTGTGGATCTGAACAGTTCACTGCGTGTGGATCGCGACAGGTCACTGCGTTTCGATCAGGACAGGTCACTGCATTCAGATCTGAACAGGTTACTGCAAGTGGATCTGGACAAGTCACTGCATGAGGTTCAGGACAGGTCACTGCGTGTGGATCGGGACGGGACACTGCATGTGTATCAGCACAGGTCACTGCATTTGCATCGAGACATGTCACTGCGTTAGGATCGGGACAGGTCACTGCGTTAGGATTGGGACAGGTCACTGTGTGTGGATCGGGACAGGTCACTGCGTGTGGATTGGGACAGGTCACTGCGTGTCGATCAGGACTGGTCACTGCGTGTGGATCAGGACAGGTCACTGCATGTCGATCAGGACTGGTCACTGCGTGTCGATCGGGACACTTCACTTCCTGTGGATTGGGACAGCACACTGCATCAGGAGGGGACATGCAACTGTGTTTTGATCGGGACAGGTAACCACGAGTGGATCTAAACAGGTCATTGTGTGTGGATTGGGACAGGTCACTACTTTTGGATCGGGACATGTCACTGCGTGTGGATCAGGACAGGTCACTGCGTGTCGATCGGGACAGGTCACTGCATTTGGATCAGGACAGGTCACCACGTGTGGATCTGGACAGGTCACTGCGTGTGGATCAGGACAGGTCACTGCATTTGGATCAGGACAGGTCACCACATGTGGATCTGGACAGGTCACTGCACGTGGATCAGGACAGGTCACCACGTGTGGATCTGGACAGGTCACTGCGTGCCGATCAGGACAGGTCACTGCGTGTCGATCAGGACTGTTCCCTGCCTGTGGAGTTGGAGAGGTCACTATGTGTGGATCAGGACAGGTCACTGCGTGCCGATCAGGACAGGTCACTGCGTGTCAATTGGTACACGTCACTGCGTGTCAGTCGGGACAGTTCACTGCATGGCAATCAGGTTAAGTCAATGCATGTCGATCGGGACCGTTCATTGCATGTGGATCAGGCCAAGTCACTGCGTGCCATTCAGGACAGGTCACTGCGCGTGGATTGGAACAGATCACTTCTTGTGAATCGGGACAGGCCACTACATGTGGATTGGGACATGTCACTGCATTTGGTTCAGGACAGGTCACTGCATGTCGATCGGGACCGGTCACTGCGTGTCGATCAGGACAGGTCACTGCGTGTGGATTGAGACACGTCACTGCATGTGCATCAGGGCAGGTCACTGTGTGTGTATCAGGACAGGTCACTGCGTGTCGATTGGGACAGATCACTTCCTGTGGATTGGGACAGCACACTGCATGAGGATCGGGACATGCAACTGTGGTTTGATCGGGACAGGTAACCACGTATGGATCTGAACAGTTCACTGCGTGTGGATCGGGACATGTCACTGCGTTTCGATCAGGACAGGTCACTGCATTCGGATCTGAACAGGTTACTGCAAGTGGATCTGGACAAGTCACTGCATGAGGTTCAGGACAGGTCACTGCGTGTGGATCGGGACGGGTCACTGCATGTGTATCAGCACAGGTCACTGCATTTGCATCGAGACAAGTCACTGCGTTAGTTTCGGGACAGATCACTGCGTTAGGATTGGGACAGGTCACTGTGTGTGCATCGGGACAGGTCACTGTGTGTGCATCGGGACAGGTCACTGCATGTGGATCGGGACAGGTCACTGCGTGTCGATCAGGACTGGTCACTGCGTGTGGATTGGAACAAGTCACTGCCTGTGCATCAGGACAGGTCACTGCATGTCGATCGGGACACTTCACTTCCTGTGGATTGGGACAGCAGGTTGGGGACATGCAACTGTGTTTTGATCGGGACAGGTAACCATGAGTGTATCTGAACAGGTCATTGTGTGTGGATTGGGACAGGTCACTGCATTTGGATTAGGACAGGTCACCACGTGTGGATCTGGACAGGTCACTGCGTATGGATCAGGACAGGTCACTGCGTGTCGATCAGGACAGGTCACTGCATTTGGATCAGACAGGTCGCCACGTGTGGATCTGGACAGGTCACTGCATTTGGATCAGGACAGGTCACCACGTGTGGATCTGGACAGGTCACTGCACGTGGATCAGGACAGGTCACTGCACGTGGATCTGGACAGGTCACTGCGTGCCGATCAGGACAGGTCACTGCGTGTCGATCGGGACTGTTCCCTGCCTGTGGAGTTGGAGAGGTCACTATGTGTGGAACAGGACAGAACATTCCCTGTGGATCAGGACAGGTCACTGCGTGCCGATCAGGACAGGTCACTGCGTGTCAATCGGTACACGTCACTGCGTGTCAGTCGGGACAGTTCACTGCATGGCAATCAGGTTAAGTCGATCGGGACCGTTCATTGCATGTGGATCAGGCCAAGTCACTGCGTGCCGTTCAGGACAGGTCACTGCGCGTGGATTGGAACAGATCACTTCTTGTGAATCGGGACAGGCCACTACATGTGGATTGGGACATGTCACTGCATTTGGTTCAGGACAGGTCACTGCATGTCGATCGGGACCGGTCACTGCGTGTCGATCAGGACAGGTCACTGCGTGTGGATTGAGACACGTCACTGCATGTGCATCAGGGCAGGTCACTGTGTGTGTATCAGGACAGGTCACTGCGTGTCGATCAGGACAGGTCACTGCGTGTCAATCGGTACACGTCACTGCGTGTCAGTCGGGACAGTTCACTGCATGGCAAGCAGGTTAAGTCAATGCATGTCGATCGAGACCGTTCATTGCATGTGGATCAGGCCAAGTCACTGCGTGCCGTTCAGGACAGGTCACTGCGCGTGGATCGGGACAGAATCGGGACAGGCCACTACATGTGGATTGGGACATTTCACTGCATTTGGTTCAGGACAGGTCACTGCATGTCGATCGGGACCGGTCACTTCATGTCGATCAGGACAGGTCACTGCATGTGGAAGTGAACAGTTCACTGTGTTTGGGAGTGGTCAGTTCACTGCGTGTCTATAGGGATGGGTCACTGTGTGTCAATCGAGACAGGTCATGGACTGTGAAACGGGACTGGTCACTATGTGTGGAACAAGACTCGTCACTTCCTGTGGATCAGGACAGGTCACTGTGTGTGGAATGGGACAGATGTCAATTGGGACAAGTAACTGCGTGCTTATCGGGATGATCCACTGCCTGTGGATCAGGACAGTTCACTGCGTGTGGAATGGGAGCGGTCATTGTGTGTGGATTGGGACAGGTCAGTAAGTGTAGAGCTGGACATCTCATAGCCTGTAGAACTGGACATGTCACTGCATGTAGAGTGGGACTGATCGCTACGTGTGGAAAAGGACAGGTCACTTCCTGTGGATTGGGAGAGGTCACTGCATGTCAATCGGGTCAGGTCACTGCGTTGTCGATCAGGACAAGTCAGTGCATGTGGATCAGAACAGTTCACTGCATGTGGATCTGAACAGGTTACTGCGTTTGGATCGGGACAAGTCAGTGCATGCGGTTCAGGACAGGTCACTGCATGTGGATTGGGACATATCACTACCTGTGGATCGCGACAGGCCAATATGTGTGGATCGGGACAGGTCACTGTGTGTGGATCGGGAGACGTCACTGCCTGTGGATCGGCACAGGTCACTGCATGTGGAACGGGACAGGACACTGCGTTTGGATCAGGACACATCACCAAGTGTGGAGCTGGACAGGTCACTGCGTGTGAATCGGGACACGCCACAGCATGTGGATCGGGACGTGACACTGCGTATGGATCGGGACGTGACACTGCGTGTGGATCAGGACGTGACGCTGCGTGTGGATCGGCACAGGTCACTACGTGTCGAACAGGACAGGTCACTACATGTGGATCGGAACAGATCACTGCTTGTCGATCAGGACAGTTCCCTGTGTGTGGAGCGGGACAGGTTACTGTATGTGTATCAGCACAGGTCACAGCGTTTAGATCGAGACATGTCACTGCATTAGGTTCGGGACAGGGTCACTGCGTGTGGATCGGTACAGGTCACTGCCTGTGGAACGGGTTACTACGTGTGGAGTGGGACAGGTCATGGCCTGTGGAATGGGACAGGTCACTGCGTGTGGATCGGGCAGGTCATTGCTTGTCGATCGGGACAGTTCCCTGCATGTGGAGCGGGACAGGTCACTATGTGTGGAACAGGATTGGACACATCCTGTGGATCGGGACAAGTCAATGCGTGTCAATCGGGACATTTCACTGCATGTCGATCGGGACAGATCACTTCCTGTGGATCAGGACAGGCCACTGCATGTGGAGCCAGACAGGTCACTGCGTTTGTTTTGGGACAGGTAATTGCGTTTGGATCGGGACAAGTCACCACGTGTGGATCTGGACAGGTCACTGCATGTCGATCGGGACAGGTCACTGCATGTGGAAGTGGACAGGTCAATGCATGTAGACCGGGACAGATCACTCCGTAAGGAACAGCACAGTTCACGGCTTGTGGATCGGCACAGGTCACTGCGTGTGGATCGGGACGTGTCACTGTGTGTGGATCGGACTGGTCACTAAATGTGGAGCAGGACAGGACATGGCCTGTGGAACGAGACAGTTCACTTCGTGTGGATCCGGACGGGTCACTGCGAATCGATCAGGACAGTTCCCTGCCTGTGGAGTTGGAGAGGTCACTATGTGTGGAACAGGACAGAACATTTCCTGTGGATCCGGACAGGTCACTGCATGTCAATCGGGAGACATCACTGCATGTCAGTCGGAACAGTTCACTGCGTGTCGATCGGGTTAAGTCAATGCATATCGATCGGAACCGTTCATTGCAGGTGGATCGGGCCAAGTCACTGCGTGCAGTTCAGGACAGGTCACTACGTGTGGATTGGGACATGTCACTGCGTATGGAGGTGGACAGTTCACTGCGTTTGGGAGTGGTCAGTTCACTGCATGTCAATCAGGACAGGTCACTACGTGTCAATCGGGATGGGTCACTGTGTGTCAATCGGGACAGGTCATGGACTGTGGAACGGGACTGGTCACTATGTGTGGATCAGGACAGGTCACTGCATGTGGAACGGGACAGATGACTGTGGATGGATTGGGGCAGGTCACTGGGTGTGGTTTGGGACAGGACACAGCGTCTAGAAATGGAAATGTCTGTGTGTGGATCGTGACAACTAACTGTGTTTGAATTGGGACAGGTCTAGGCGTATGTATTAGGACAGGTCACTGCGTGTCCATTGAGACAGGTCGCTGCATGTTAATCAGGACAGGTCACTGCTTGTGGGTCAGGACAGATTACCACTTGTCATTTGAGACAGGTAACTGCGTGCTTATCGGGATGATCCACTGTGTGTGGATTGGGACAGTTCACTGCGTGTGGAACGGGACAGGTCACTGCGTGTGGAACGGGACAGGTCACTGTGTGTAGATTGGGACAGGTCAATAAGTGTGGAGTGGGACAACTCATAGCCTGTGGAACTGGACATGTAGGGTGGGACTGATCGCTACGTTTGGAAAACGACAGGTCACTTCCTGTGGATCGGGAGAGGTCACTGCATGTCAATCGGGTCAGGTCACTGCGTGTGGATCAGGACAGGTCACTGCATTTGAATCGAGACTGGTCATCACTTGTGGATCCAGAGAGGTCATTGCGTCTGGAAGCGGACAGGTCACTATGTGCGGATCGGGACAGGTCACTGCGTGTGGATTGGGACAGGTCACTGCGTGTGGAGTGGGTGAGGTCACCATGACTGACACAGGACAGGACATTTCCTGTGGATCGGGAGAGGTCATGGTGTGTCAGTCAGGACAGGTCACTATCTGTGGTTCAGGACAGGTCACTGTGTGTGGATCGGGACAGGTCACTGCGTGTGGATTGGGACAGGATACTGCGTTTGGATCAGGACATGTCACCAAGTATGGATCTGGACAGGTCACTGCGTGTCGATCGGGACAGGTCACTGCGTGTGGATCGGGACAGGTCACTGCATTTGGATCGGGACGTGACACTGCATGTGGATCGGGACGTGACACTGCGTGTGGATCGGCACAGGTCACTACGTGTTGAACGGGACTGGTCACTGAATGTGGATCGGGACAGGTCACTGCTTGTCGATCGGGACAGTTCCGTCCGTGTGAAGCGGGACAGGTCACTATGTGTGGAACAGGACAGGACACATCCTGTGGATCGGGACAGGTCATTGCGTGTCAGTTGGGACACATCACTGCGTATCAGTTGGGACAGGTCACTACATTTCATCAGGACAGGTCACTGTGAGTTGATTGGGACAGGTCTCTGCATGTCGATTGGGACCGTTCATTGCATGTGGATCAGGCCAAGTCACTGCATGCAATTCAGGACAGGTCAATGCATGTAGACCGGGACAGATCACTGCGTATTGATCGGCACAGGTCATGGCGTGTGGATCGGTACAGGTTACTGTGTTTGGATCAGAGCAGGTTACTGCATTTGGATCGGGACAGGTTACCACGTCTGGATCTGGACAGGTCACTGCATGTGGATCAGGACAGGTCACTGCGTGTCAATCGGGACACATCAATGTGTGTCAGTCGGAACAGTTCACTGTGTGTCGATCGGGTTAAGTAATTGCATGTCGATCAGAACCGTTCATTGCATGTGGATCGGGCCAAGTCACTGTGTGCAGTTCAGGACAGGTCACTGCGTGTGGATCAGGACAGATCACTTCTTGTGAATCGGGACAGGCAACTACGTGTGGATTGGGACATGTCACTGCATTTGGTTCAGGACAGGTCACTGCGTGTCGATCGGGACAGGTCACTGCGTGTGGAAGTGGACAGTTCACTGCGTTTGGGAGTGGTCAGTTCACTGCGTGTCAATCAGGGCAGGTCACTAGGTGTCAATCGGGACAGGTCACTGTGTGTTGAACGGGACAGGTCATGGACTGTGGAACAGGACTAGTCACTATGTGTGGAACATGACTGGTCACTTCCTGTGGATCAGGACAGGTCACTGCGTGTGGAATGGGACAGATGACTGTGGATGGATTGGGGCAGGTCACTAGGGGTGGTTAGGGACAGGACACAGCGTCTGGAAGTGGAAATGTCACTGTGTATGGATCGTGACAACTAACTGTGTTAGGATTGGGACAGGTCAAAGCGTGTGCATTAGGACAGGTCACTGCACGTCCATTGAGACAGGTCACTGCATGTTGATCAGAACAGGTCACTGCTTGTGGGTCAGGACAGATTACCGCTTGTCAATTGTGACAGGTAAGTGCGTGCTTTTCGGGATGATCCACTGCGTGTGGAACGGGACAGGTCATTGTGTGTGGAATGGGACATGTCACTGCGTGTGGAACGGGACAGGTCACTGTGTGTGGATTGGGACAGGTCACTGTGTGTGGATTGGGACAGGTCAATAAGTGTGGAGTGGGACATCTCATAGCCTATGGAACTGAACATGTCACTGCATGTAGAGTGGGACTGATCGCTACATGTGGAAAAGGACAGGTCACTTCCTGTGGATCGGGACAGTTCACTGTGTGTGTATCAGCACAGGTCACTGCGTTTGGATCAAGACATGTCACTGTGTTTGGAACGAGGCACGTTGCTGCGTCTGCATCGGGACATGTCACTGCGTGTGGATCGGGACAGTTCACTGCGTGTGTATCAGCACAGGTCACTGCGTTTGGATCGAGACCTGTCACTGCGTTAGGATCGAGACCTGTCACTGTGTGTGGATTGGGACAGGTCACTGCGTGTGGATCAGGACAGGTCATTGCACGTGGATCGGGACAGGTCACTGCGTGTCGATCGGGACAGGTCACTGTGTGTGGATTGGGACAGGTCAATAAGTGTGGAGTGGGACATCTCATAGCCTGTGGAACTGAACATGTCACTGCATGTAGAGTGGGACTGATCGCTACATGTGGAAAAGGACAGGTCACTTCCTGTGGATCGGGACAGTTCACTGTGTGTGTATCAGCACAGGTCACTGCGTTTGGATCAAGACATGTCACTGTGTTTGGAACGAGGCACGTTGCTGCGTCTGCATCGGGACATGTCACTGCGTGTGGATCGGGACAGTTCACTGCGTGTGTATCAGCACAGGTCACTGCGTTTGGATCGAGACCTGTCACTGCGTTAGGATCGAGACCTGTCACTGTGTGTGGATTGGGACAGGTCACTGCGTGTGGATCAGGACAGGTCATTGCACGTGGATCGGGACAGGTCACCACATGTGGATCTGGACAGGTCACTGCACGTGGATCAGGACAGGTCACCACATGTGGACCTGGACAGGTCACTGCGTGCCGATCAGGACAGGTCACCACGTGTGGATCTGGACAGGTCACTGCGTGTGGATCAGGACAGGTCACCACATGTGGATCTGGACAGGTCACTGCACGTGGATCAGGACAGGTCACCACATGTGGATCTGGACAGGTCACTGCGTGCCGATCAGGACAGGTCACTGCGTGTCGATCGGGACTGTTCCCTGCCTGTGGAGTTGGAGAGGTCACTATGTGTGGAACAGGACAGAACATTCCCTGTGGATCAGGACAGGTCACTGCGTGCCGATCAGGACAGGTCACTGCGTGTCAATCGGTACACGTCACTGCGTGTCAGTCGGGACAGTTCACTGCATGGCAATCAGGTTAAGTCAATGCATGTCGATCGGGACCGTTCATTGCATGTGGATCAGGCCAAGTCACTGCGTGCCGTTCAGGACAGGTCACTGCGCGTGGATCGGAACAGATCACTTCTTGTGAATCGGGACAGGCCACTACATGTGGATTGGGGCATGTCACTGCATTTGGTTCAGGACAGGTCACTGCATGTCGATCGGGACCGGTCACTGCGTGTCGATCAGGACAGGTCACTGCGTGTGGATTGAGACATGTCACTGCATGTGCATCAGGGCAGGTCACTGTGTGTGTATCAGGACAGGTCACTGCGTGTCGATTGGGACAGATCACTTCCTGTGGATTGGGACAGCACACTGCATGAGGATCGGGACATGCAACTGTGGTTTGATCGGGACAGGTAACCACGTATGGATCTGAACAGTTCACTGCGTGTGGATCGGGACATGTCACTGCGTTTCGATCAGGACAGGTCACTGCATTCGGATCTGAACAGGTTACTGCAAGTGGATCTGGACAAGTCACTGCATGAGGTTCAGGACAGGTCACTGCGTGTGGATCGGGACGGGTCACTGCATGTGTATCAGCACAGGTCACTGCATTTGCATCGAGACATGTCACTGCGTTAGTTTCGGGACAGATCACTGCGTTAGGATTGGGACAGGTCACTGTGTGTGCATTGGGACAGGTCACTGCATGTGGATCGGGACAGGTCACTGCGTATCGATCAGGACTGGTCACTGCGTGTCGATTGGAACAAGTCACTACCTGTGCATCAGGACAGGTCACTGCGTGTCGATCGGGACACTTCACTTCCTGTGGATTGGGACAGCACACTGCATCAGGTTGGGGACATGCAACTGTGTTTTGATCGGGACAGGTAACCATGAGTGTATCTGAACAGGTCATTGTGTGTGGATTGGGACAGGTCACTGCATTTGGATTAGGACAGGTCACCATGTGTGGATCTGGACAGGTCACTGCGTGTGGATCAGGACAGGTCACTGCGTGTCGATCGGGACAGGTCACTGCATTTGGATCAGACAGGTCACCACGTGTGGATCTGGACAGGTCACTGCATTTGGATCAGGACAGGTCACCACGTGTGGATCTGGACAGGTCACTGCACGTGGATCAGGACAGGTCACCACATGTGGATCTGGACAGGTCACTGCGTGCCGATCAGGACAGGTCACTGCGTGTCGATCGGGACTGTTCCCTGCCTGTGGAGTTGGAGAGGTCACTATGTGTGGAACAGGATAGAACATTCCCTGTGGATCAGGACAGGTCACTGCGTGCCGATCAGGACAGGTCACTGCGTGTCAATCGGTACACGTCACTGCGTGTCAGTCGGGACAGTTCACTGCATGGCAATCAGGTTAAGTCAATGCATGTCGATCGGGACCGTTCATTGCATGTGGATCAGGCCAAGTCACTGCGTGCCGTTCAGGACAGGTCACTGCGCGTGGATCGGAACAGATCACTTCTTGTGAATCGGGACAGGCCACTACATGTGGATTGGGACATGTCACTGCATTTGGTTCAGGACAGGTCACTGCATGTCGATCGGGACCGGTCACTGCGTGTCGATCAGGACAGGTCACTGCGTGTGGATTGAGACACGTCACTGCATGTGCATCAGGGCAGGTCACTGTGTGTGTATCAGGACAGGTCACTGCGTGTCGATCAGGACAGGTCACTGCGTGTCAATCGGTACACGTCACTGCGTGTCAGTCGGGACAGTTCACTGCATGGCAAGCAGGTTAAGTCAATGCATGTCGATCGAGACCGTTCATTGCATGTGGATCAGGCCAAGTCACTGCGTGCCGTTCAGGACAGGTCACTGCGCGTGGATCGGGACAGAATCGGGACAGGCCACTACATGTGGATTGGGACATGTCACTGCATTTGGTTCAGGACAGGTCACTGCATGTCGATCGGGACCGGTCACTTCATGTCGATCGGGACAGGTCACTGCATGTGGAAGTGAACAGTTCACTGTGTTTGGGAGTGGTCAGTTCACTGCGTGTCTATAGGGATGGGTCACTGTGTGTCAATCGAGACAGGTCATGGACTGTGAAACGGGACTGGTCACTATGTGTGGAACAAGACTCGTCACTTCCTGTGGATCAGGACAGGTCACTGTGTGTGGAATGGGACAGATGTCAATTGGGACAAGTAACTGCGTGCTTATCGGGATGATCCACTGCCTGTGGATCAGGACAGTTCACTGCGTGTGGAATGGGAGAGGTCATTGTGTGTGGATTGGGACAGGTCAGTAAGTGTGGAGCGGGACATCTCATAGCCTGTAGAACTGGACATGTCACTGCATGTAGAGTGGGACTGATCGCTACGTGTGGAAAAGGACAGGTCACTTCCTGTGGATTGGGAGAGGTCACTGCATGTCAATCGGGTCAGGTCACTGCGTGTCGATCAGGACAAGTCAGTGCATGTGGATCAGAACAGTTCACTGCATGTGGATCTGAACAGGTTACTGCGTTTGGATCGGGACAAGTCAGTGCATGCGGTTCAGGACAGGTCACTGCGTGTGGATTGGGACATATCACTACCTGTGGATCGCGACAGGCCACTATGTGTGGATCGGGACAGGTCACTGTGTGTGGATCGGGAGACGTCACTGCCTGTGGATCGGCACAGGTCACTGCATGTGGAACGGGACAGGACACTGCGTTTGGATCAGGACACGTCACCAAGTGTGGAGCTGGACAGGTCACTGCGTGTGAATCGGGACACGCCACAGCATGTGGATCGGGACGTGACACTGCGTATGGATCGGGACGTGACACTGCGTGTGGATCAGGACGTGACGCTGCGTGTGGATCGGCACAGGTCACTACGTGTCGAACAGGACAGGTCACTACATGTGGATCGGAACAGATCACTGCTTGTCGATCAGGACAGTTCCCTGTGTGTGGAGCGGGACAGGTTACTGTATGTGTATCAGCACAGGTCACAGCGTTTAGATCGAGACATGTCACTGCATTAGGTTCGGGACAGGGTCACTGCGTGTGGATCGGTACAGGTCACTGCCTGTGGAACGGGTCAGATCACTGCGTGTGGATCGGGACAGGTCACTGCGTGTTGATCGGGACAGGTCACTGCGTTAGGATCGGGACATGTCACTGCGTGTTGATCAGGACAGGTCACTGCGTTAGGATTGGGACAGGTCACTGCGTGTCAATCAGGACAGGTCACTGCGTGTGGATTGAGACACGTCACTGCATGTGCATCAGGGCTGGTCACTGTGTGTGTATCAGGACAGGTCACTGCGTGTCGATTGGGATAGATCACTTCCTGTGGATTGGGACAGCACACTGCATGAGGATCGGGACATGCAACTGTGGTTTGATCGGGACAGGTAACCACGTGTGGATCTGAACAGGTCACTGCATGTGGATCGGGATATGTCACTGCGTTTAGATTGGGACATTTCACTGCATGTCGATCGGGACAGATCACTTCCAGTGGATCAGGACAGGCCACTGCATGTGGAGCGAGACAGGTCACTGCATTTGTTTTGGGACAGGTAAGTGCGTTTGGATAGGGACAAGTCACCATGTGTGGATCTGGACAGGTCACTGCATGTCGATCGGGACAGGTCACCGCATGTCAATCAGGACTCATCACTGCGTTTGGATTGGGACAGGTCACCACGTGTGGATCTGGACAGGTCACTGTGTGTGGATCAGGACATGTCACTGTGGGTGGATCGGGACAGGTCACTAAATGTGGAGCAGGACAGGACATGGCCTGTGGAACGGGACAGGTCACTGCGAGTCGATCGGAACAGTTCCCTACCTGTGGAGTTGGAGAGGTCACTATGTGTGGAACAGGACAGAACATTTCTTGTGGATCAGGACACGTCACTGCGTGTCAATCGGGACAGGTCACTGCGTGTCGATCGGGTTAAGTCAATGCATGTCGATTGGAACCGTTCATTGCAAGTTGATCGGGCCAAGTCACTGTGTGCAGTTCAGGACAGGTCACTGCGTGTGGGTCAGGACAGATTACCGTTTGTCAATTGGGACAAGTAACTGCGTGCTTATTGGGATGATCCACTGCGTGTGGATCGGGACAGTTCACTGCGTATGGAATGGGACAGGTCACTGTGTGTGGATTGGGACAGGTCAGTAAGTGTGGAGCTGGACATCTCATAGCCTGTGGAACTGGACATGTCACTGCATGTAGAGTGGGACTGATCGCTACGTGTGGAAAAGGACAGATCACTTCCTGTGGATCGGGAGAGGTCACTGCATGTCAATCGGGTCAGGTCACTGCGTTGTCGATCAGGACAAGTCAGTGCATGTGGATCAGAACAGTTCACTGCATGTGGATCTGAACAGGTTACTGCGTTTGGATCGGGACAAGTCAGTGCATGCGGTTCAGGACAGGTCACTGCGTGTGGATCGGGACATATCACTACCTGTGGATCGCGACAGACCACTACGTGTGGATCGGGACAGGTCACTGTGTTTGCATTGGAGCAGGTCACTGCATTTGGATCGGGACAGGTCACCACGTGTGAATCTGGACAGGTCACTGCGTGTGGATCAGGACAGGTCACTGCGTGTGGAGCTGGACAGGTCACTACGTGTCAATCGGGACAGGTCACTAAATGTGGAGCTGGACAGGTCATGGCCTGTGGAATGGGATAGGTCACTGCAAGTGGATCCGGAGAGATCACTGCGTGTCGATCGGGTCAGGTCACTGCATATCGATTGGGACAGTTCCCTGCCTGTGGAGTTGGAGAGGTCACTATGTGTGGAACAGGACAGAACATTTCCTGTGGATCCGGACAGGTCACTGCATGTCAATCGGGACACGTCACTGCGTGTCAGTCGGGACAGTTCACTGCATGGCGATCGGGTTAAGTCAATGCATGTCGATATGGACCGTTCACTGCACGTGGATCAGGCCAAGTCACTGCATGCAATGCAGGACAGGTCACTTCTTGTGAATCGGGACAGCCACTACATGTGGATTGGGACATGTCACTGCATTGGGTTTAGGACAGGTCACTGCGTGTGGAAGTGAACAGTTCACTGTGTTTGGGAGTGGTCAGTTCACTGCATGTCAATCGGGACAGGTCACTGCATGTAAATTGGGACAGGTCACTTTGTGTCAATCAGGACAGGTCATGGACTGTGGAATGGGACTGGTCACTATGTGCAGAACAAGACTGGTCAATTCCTGTGGATCAGTACAGGTCACTGTGTGTGGAACGGGACAGATGACTGTGGATGGATTGGGGCAGGTCACTGGGTGTGGTTTGGGACAGGACACAGCGTCTGGAAGTGGATGTGTCACTGTGTGTGGATCGTGACAACTAACTGTGTTTGGATTGAGACAGGTCAAAGCGTGTGCATTAGGACAGGTCACTGCGTGTCCATTGAGACAGGTCACTGCATGTTGATCAGAACAGGTCACTGCTTGTGGGTCAGGAAAAATTACCGCTTGTCATTTGGGACAAGTAACTGCGTGCTTATCGGGATGATACACTGCGTGTGGATCAGGACAGTTCACTGCGTGTGGAACGGGACTGGTCACTGTGTGTGGATTGGGACAGGTCAATAAGTATGGAGTGGGACATCTCATAGCCTGTGGAACTGGACATGTCACTGCATGTAGAGTGGGACTGATCGCTACGTGTGGAAAAGGACAGGTCACTTCCTGTGGATCGGGAGAGTTCACTGCATGTCAATCGGGTCAGGTCACTGCGTGTCGATCGGGACAAGTCATTGCACGTGGATCGGAACAGTTCACTGCATTTGGATCTGAACAGGTTACTGCAAGTGGATCGGGACAGGTCACTGTGTGTGAATATGGACAGATTGCAGCATGTGGAAAAGGACATGTCACTGCATGTGGATCGGGACAGTTCACTGTATGTGTATCAGCACAGGTCACTGCGTTTGGATCGAGACATGTCACTGCGTTAGGTTCGGGACTGGTCACTGCGTGTGGATCGGTACAGGTCACTGCCTGTGGAACGGGTCAGGTCACTGCATGTGGATCGGGACAGGTCACTGTGTGTTGATTGGGACAGGTCACTGCATTAGGATCGGGACAGGTCACTTCTTGTGAATCGGTACAGCCACTACGTGTGGATTGGGACATGTCACTGCATTAGGTTTAGGACAGGTCACTGTGTGTTGATCGGGACAGGCCACTGCATCTGGAAGTGAACAGTTCACTGTGTTTGGGAGTGGTCAGTTCACTGCATGTCAATCGGGACAGGTCACTGCATGTCAATCGGGACAGGTCACTGTGTGTCAATCGGGACAGGTCATGGACTGTGGAATGGGACTGGTCACTATGTGTGGAACAAGACTGATCACTTGCTGTGGATCAGAACAGCTCACTGCGTGTGGAATGGGACAGATGACTGTGGATGGATTGGGGCAGGTCACTGGGTGTGGTTTGGGACAGGACACAGTGTCTGGAAGTGGAAGTGTCACTGTGTGTGGATCGTGACAACTAACTGAGTTTGGATTGGGCAGGTCACAGCATGTGCATTAGGACAGGTCACTGCCTGTCCATTGAGACAGGTCACTGCATGTTGATCAGGACAGGTCACTGCTTGTGGGTCAGGAAAAATTACCGCTTGTCAATTGGGACAAGTAACTGCATGCTTATCGGGATGATCCACTGCCTGTGGATCGGGACAGTTCACTGCGTGTGGAACAGGACAGGTCACTGTGTGTGGATTGGGACAGGTCACTGCGTGTCCATTGAGACAGGTCACTGCATGTTGATCAGAACAGGTCACTACTTGTGGGTCAGGACAGATTACCGCTTGTCAATTGGGACAAGTAACTGCATGCTTATCGGGATGATCCACTGCCTGTGGATCGGGACAGTTCACTGCGTGTGGAACGGGACAGGTCACTGTGTGTGGATTGGGACAGGTCACTGTGTGTGGATTGGGACAGGTCAATAAGTGTGGAGTGGGACATCTCATAGCCTGTGGAACTGGACATGTCACTGCATGTAGAGTGGGACTGATCGCTACGTGTGGAAAAGGACAGGTCGCTTCCTGTGGATCGGGAGAGGTCACTGCATGTCAATTGGGTCAGGTCACTGCGTGTCGATTCGAACAAGTCATTGCATGTGGATCGGTACAGTTCACTGCATTTGGATCTGAACAGGTTACTGCAAGTGGATCGGGACAGGTCACTGTGTGTGAATATGGACAGATTGCAGTATGTGGAAAATGACATGTCACTGCGTGTGGATCAGGACAGTTCACTGTATGTGCATCAGCACAGGTCACAGCGTTTGGATCGAGACATGTCACTGCGTTAGGTTCGGGACAGGTCACTGCGTGTGGATCGGTACAGGTCACTGCCTGTGGAACGGGTCAGATCATTGCGTGTGGATCGGGACAGGTCACTGCATGTTGATTGAGAGAGGTCACTGTGTGTTGATTGGGACAGGTCACTGTGTTAGAATCGGGACAGGTCACTGCGTGTTGATCAGGACAGGTCACTGCGTGTCGATCGGGACAGGTCACTGCGTGTCGATCAGGACAGGTCACTGCGTGTGGATTGAGACACATCACTGCATGTGCATCAGGACAGGTCACTGCGTGTGTATCAGGACAGGTCACTGCGTGTCGATTGGGACAGATCACTTCCTGTGGATTGGGACAGCACACTGCATGAGGATCGGGACATGCAACTGTGGTTTGATTGGGACAGGTAACCATGTGTGGATCTGAACAGTTCACTGCGTGTGGATCGGGACAGGTCACTGCGTTTCGATCAGGACAGGTCACTGCATTCAGATCTGAACAGGTTACTGCAAGTGGATCTGGACAAGTCACTGCATGAGGTTCAGGACAGGTCACTGCGTGTGGATCGGGACGGGACACTGCATGTGTATCAGCACAGGTCACTGCATTTGCATCGAGACATGTCACTGCGTTAGGATCGGGACAGGTCACTGCGTTAGGATTGGGACAGGTCACTGTGTGTGGATCGGGACAGGTCACTGCGTGTGGATTGGGACAGGTCACTGCGTGTCGATCAGGACTGGTCACTGCGTGTGGATCAGGACAGGTCACTGCATGTCGATCAGGACTGGTCACTGCATTTGGATCATGACAGGTCACCACATGTGGATCTGGACAGGTCACTGCACGTGGATCAGGACAGGTCACCACGTGTGGATCTGGACAGGTCACTGCGTGCCGATCAGGACAGGTCACTGCGTGTCGATCAGGACTGTTCCCTGCCTGTGGAGTTGGAGAGGTCACTATGTGTGGAACAGGACAGAACATTCCCTGTGGATCAGGACAGGTCACTGCGTGCCGATCAGGACAGGTCACTGCGTGTCAATCGGTACACGTCACTGCGTGTCAGTCGGGACAGTTCACTGCATGGCAATCAGGTTAAGTCAATGCATGTCGATCGGGACCGTTCATTGCATGTGGATCAGGCCAAGTCACTGCGTGCCGTTCAGGACAGGTCACTGCGCGTGGATCGGAACAGATCACTTCTTGTGAATCGGGACAGGCCACTACATGTGGATTGGGACATGTCACTGCATTTGGTTCAGGACAGGTCACTGCATGTCGATCGGGACCGGTCACTGCGTGTCGATCAGGACAGGTCACTGCGTGTGGATTGAGACACGTCACTGCATGTGCATCAGGGCAGGTCACTGTGTGTGTATCAGGACAGGTCACTGCGTGTCGATTGGGACAGATCACTTCCTGTGGATTGGGACAGCACACTGCATGAGGATCGGGACATGCAACTGTGGTTTGATCGGGACAGGTAACCACGTATGGATCTGAACAGTTCACTGCGTGTGGATCGGGACATGTCACTGCGTTTCGATCAGGACAGGTCACTGCATTCGGATCTGAACAGGTTACTGCAAGTGGATCTGGACAAGTCACTGCATGAGGTTCAGGACAGGTCACTGCGTGTGGATCGGGACGGGTCACTGCATGTGTATCAGCACAGGTCACTGCATTTGCATCGAGACATGTCACTGCGTTAGTTTCGGGACAGATCACTGCGTTAGGATTGGGACAGGTCACTGTGAGTGCATCGGGACAGGTCACTGCATGTGGATCGGGACAGGTCACTGCGTGTCGATCAGGACTGGTCACTGCGTGTCGATTGGAACAAGTCACTACCTGTGCATCAGGACAGGTCACTGCGTGTCGATCGGGACACTTCACTTCCTGTGGATTGGGACAGCACACTGCATCAGGTTGGGGACATGCAACTGTGTTTTGATCGGGACAGGTAACCATGAGTGCATCTGAACAGGTCATTGTGTGTGGATTGGGACAGGTCACTGCATTTGGATTAGGACAGGTCACCACGTGTGGATCTGGACAGGTCACTGCGTGTGGATCAGGACAGGTCACTGCGTGTCGATCAGGACAGGTCACTGCATTTGGATCAGACAGGTCACCACGTGTGGATCTGAACAGGTTACTGCGTTTGGATCGGGACAAGTCAGTGCATGCGGTTCAGGACAGGTCACTGCGTGTGGATTGGGACATATCACTACCTGTGGATCGCGACAGGCCACTATGTGTGGATCGGGACAGGTCACTGTGTGTGGATCGGGAGACGTCACTGCCTGTGGATCGGCACAGGTCACTGCATGTGGAACGGGACAGGACACTGCGTTTGGATCAGGACACGTCACCAAGTGTGGAGCTGGACAGGTCACTGCGTGTGAATCGGGACACGCCACAGCATGTGGATCGGGACGTGACACTGCGTATGGATCGGGACGTGACACTGCGTGTGGATCAGGACGTGACGCTGCGTGTGGATCGGCACAGGTCACTACGTGTCGAACAGGACAGGTCACTACATGTGGATCGGAACAGATCACTGCTTGTCGATCAGGACAGTTCCCTGTGTGTGGAGCGGGACAGGTTACTGTATGTGTATCAGCACAGGTCACAGCGTTTAGATCGAGACATGTCACTGCATTAGGTTCGGGACAGGGTCACTGCGTGTGGATCGGTACAGGTCACTGCCTGTGGAACGGGTTACTACGTGTGGAGTGGGACAGGTCATGGCCTGTGGAATGGGACAGGTCACTGCGTGTGGATCGGGCAGGTCATTGCTTGTCGATCGGGACAGTTCCCTGCATGTGGAGCGGGACAGGTCACTATGTGTGGAACAGGATTGGACACATCCTGTGGATCGGGACAAGTCAATGCGTGTCAATCGGGACATTTCACTGCATGTCGATCGGGACAGATCACTTCCTGTGGATCAGGACAGGCCACTGCATGTGGAGCCAGACAGGTCACTGCGTTTGTTTTGGGACAGGTAATTGCGTTTGGATCGGGACAAGTCACCACGTGTGGATCTGGACAGGTCACTGCATGTCGATCGGGACAGGTCACTGCATGTGGAAGTGGACAGGTCAATGCATGTAGACCGGGACAGATCACTCCGTAAGGAACAGCACAGTTCACGGCGTGTGGATCGGCACAGGTCACTGTGTGTGGATCGGACTGGTCACTAAATGTGGAGCAGGACAGGACATGGCCTGTGGAACGAGACAGTTCACTTCGTGTGGATCCGGACGGGTCACTGCGAATCGATCAGGACAGTTCCCTGCCTGTGGAGTTGGAGAGGTCACTATGTGTGGAACAGGACAGAACATTTCCTGTGGATCCGGACAGGTCACTGCATGTCAATCGGGAGACATCACTGCATGTCAGTCGGAACAGTTCACTGCGTGTCGATCGGGTTAAGTCAATGCATATCGATCGGAACCGTTCATTGCAGGTGGATCGGGCCAAGTCACTGCGTGCAGTTCAGGACAGGTCACTACGTGTGGATTGGGACATGTCACTGCGTATGGAGGTGGACAGTTCACTGCGTTTGGGAGTGGTCAGTTCACTGCATGTCAATCAGGACAGGTCACTACGTGTCAATCGGGATGGGTCACTGTGTGTCAATCGGGACAGGTCATGGACTGTGGAACGGGACTGGTCACTATGTGTGGATCAGGACAGGTCACTGCATGTGGAACGGGACAGATGACTGTGGATGGATTGGGGCAGGTCACTGGGTGTGGTTTGGGACAGGACACAGCGTCTAGAAATGGAAATGTCTGTGTGTGGATCGTGACAACTAACTGTGTTTGAATTGGGACAGGTCTAGGCGTATGTATTAGGACAGGTCACTGCGTGTCCATTGAGACAGGTCGCTGCATGTTAATCAGGACAGGTCACTGCTTGTGGGTCAGGACAGATTACCACTTGTCATTTGAGACAGGTAACTGCGTGCTTATCGGGATGATCCACTGTGTGTGGATTGGGACAGTTCACTGCGTGTGGAACGGGACAGGTCACTGCGTGTGGAACGGGACAGGTCACTGTGTGTAGATTGGGACAGGTCAATAAGTGTGGAGTGGGACAACTCATAGCCTGTGGAACTGGACATGTAGGGTGGGACTGATCGCTACGTTTGGAAAACGACAGGTCACTTCCTGTGGATCGGGAGAGGTCACTGCATGTCAATCGGGTCAGGTCACTGCGTGTGGATCAGGACAGGTCACTGCATTTGAATCGAGACTGGTCATCACTTGTGGATCCAGAGAGGTCATTGCGTCTGGAAGCGGACAGGTCACTATGTGCGGATCGGGACAGGTCACTGCGTGTGGATTGGGACAGGTCACTGCGTGTGGAGTGGGTGAGGTCACCATGACTGACACAGGACAGGACATTTCCTGTGGATCGGGAGAGGTCATGGTGTGTCAGTCAGGACAGGTCACTATCTGTGGTTCAGGACAGGTCACTGTGTGTGGATCGGGACAGGTCACTGCGTGTGGATTGGGACAGGATACTGCGTTTGGATCAGGACATGTCACCAAGTATGGATCTGGACAGGTCACTGCGTGTCGATCGGGACAGGTCACTGCGTGTGGATCGGGACAGGTCACTGCATTTGGATCGGGACGTGACACTGCATGTGGATCGGGACCAGTCTCGATTCAAATGACACTGCGTGTGGATCGGCACAGGTCACTACGTGTTGAACGGGACTGGTCACTGAATGTGGATCGGGACAGGTCACTGCTTGTCGATCGGGACAGTTCCGTCCGTGTGAAGCGGGACAGGTCACTATGTGTGGAACAGGACAGGACACATCCTGTGGATCGGGACAGGTCATTGCGTGTCAGTTGGGACACATCACTGCGTATCAGTTGGGACAGGTCACTGCATTTCATCAGGACAGGTCACTGTGAGTTGATTGGGACAGGTCTCTGCATGTCGATTGGGACCGTTCATTGCATGTGGATCAGGCCAAGTCACTGCATGCAATTCAGGACAGGTCAATGCATGTAGACCGGGACAGATCACTGCGTATTGATCGGCACAGGTCATGGCGTGTGGATCGGTACAGGTTACTGTGTTTGGATCAGAGCAGGTTACTGCATTTGGATCAGGACAGGTTACCACGTCTGGATCTGGACAGGTCACTGCATGTGGATCAGGACAGGTCACTGCGTGTCAATCGGGACACATCAATGTGTGTCAGTCGGAACAGTTCACTGTGTGTCGATCGGGTTAAGTAATTGCATGTCGATCAGAACCGTTCATTGCATGTGGATCGGGCCAAGTCACTGTGTGCAGTTCAGGACAGGTCACTGCGTGTGGATCGGGACAGATCACTTCTTGTGAATCGGGACAGGCAACTACGTGTGGATTGGGACATGTCACTGCATTTGGTTCAGGACAGGTCACTGCGTGTCGATCGGGACAGGTCACTGCATGTGGAAGTGGACAGTTCACTGCGTTTGGGAGTGGTCAGTTCACTGTGTGTCAATCAGGGCAGGTCACTAGGTGTCAATCGGGACAGGTCACTGTATGTTGAACGGGACAGGTCATGGACTGTGGAACAGGACTAGTCACTATGTGTGGAACATGACTGGTCACTTCCTGTGGATCAGGACAGGTCACTGCGTGTGGAATGGGACAGATGACTGTGGATGGATTGGGGCAGGTCACTAGGGGTGGTTAGGGACAGGACACAGCGTCTGGAAGTGGAAATGTCACTGTGTATGGATCGTGACAACTAACTGTGTTAGGATTGGGACAGGTCAAAGCGTGTGCATTAGGACAGGTCACTGCACGTCCATTGAGACAGGTCACTGCATGTTGATCAGAACAGGTCACTGCTTGTGGGTCAGGACAGATTACCGCTTGTCAATTGTGACAGGTAAGTGCGTGCTTTTCGGGATGATCCACTGCGTGTGGAACGGGACAGGTCATTGTGTGTGGAATGGGACATGTCACTGCGTGTGGAACGGGACAGGTCACTGTGTGTGGATTGGGACAGGTCACTGTGTGTGGATTGGGACAGGTCAATAAGTGTGGAGTGGGACATCTCATAGCCTATGGAACTGAACATGTCACTGCATGTAGAGTGGGACTGATCGCTACATGTGGAAAAGGACAGGTCACTTCCTGTGGATCGGGACAGTTCACTGTGTGTGTATCAGCACAGGTCACTGCGTTTGGATCAAGACATGTCACTGTGTTTGGAACGAGGCATGTTGCTGCGTCTGCATCGGGACATGTCACTGCGTGTGGATCGGGACAGTTCACTGCGTGTGTATCAGCACAGGTCACTGCGTTTGGATCGAGACCTGTCACTGCGTTAGGATCGAGACCTGTCACTGTGTGTGGATTGGGACAGGTCACTGCGTGTGGATCAGGACAGGTCATTGCACGTGGATCGGGACAGGTCACTGCGTGTCGATCGGGACAGGTCACTGTGTGTGGATTGGGACAGGTCAATAAGTGTGGAGTGGGACATCTCATAGCCTGTGGAACTGAACATGTCACTGCATGTAGAGTGGGACTGATCGCTACATGTGGAAAAGGACAGGTCACTTCCTGTGGATCGGGACAGTTCACTGTGTGTGTATCAGCACAGGTCACTGCGTTTGGATCAAGACATGTCACTGTGTTTGGAATGAGGCACGTTGCTGCGTCTGCATCGGGACATGTCACTGCGTGTGGATCGGGACATTTCACTGCGTGTGTATCAGCACAGGTCACTGCGTTAGGATCGAGACCTGTCACTGTGTGTGGATCGGGACAGGTCATTGCACGTGGATCAGGACAGGTCACTGCATCTCGATAGGGACAGGTCACTGCGTTTGAATCGGGACAGGTCATCACGTGTGGATCCGGACATGCCATTGCGTCTGGAAGTGGACAGGTCACTGTGTGTGGATCGGGACAGGTCACTACATGTTGAATGGGACAGGTCATGGCCTGTGGATCGGGACAGGTCACTGCGTGTGGATCGGGACAGGTTACTGCGTGTGGATCGTGATAGGTCACTGTGTGTCGATCGGGACAGGTCAATGCATGTCGATCAGGACAGTTCACTGCGTGTCGATAGAGACAGGTCACTGCATGTCAACTGGGACAGCTCACTGCATGTCGGTCAGGACAGGTCACTGCGTGTCGATCGGGAGAGGTCACTGCGTGTCGATCAGGACAGCTCACTGTGTTAGGATCGGGACAGGTCACTGCATGTTGATCAGGACAGCTCACTGCGTTAGGATCGGGACAGGTCACTGTGTGTTGATCAGGACAGGTCACTGCATGTCGATCGGGACAGGTCATTGCGTGTGGATCGGGACAGGTCACTGCAGGTGGATCAGGACTGGTCACTCCGTGTCAATCGGGACAGGTCACTGCGTGTGCATCAGGACAGGTCACTGCATGTCGATCGGGACAGGTCACTGCTTGTGGATCGGGACAGAGCACTTCCTGTGGATTGGGACAGCACACTGCATGAGGATCGGGACATGTAACTGTGGTTTGATCGGGACAGGTAACCACGTGTGGATCTGAACAGGTCACTGCATGTGGATCAGGACAGGTTACTGCATGTGGATTGGGACGGGTCACTGCGTGTGGATATGGACAGTTTGCAGCATGTGGAAAAAGACATGTCACTGTGTGTGGATATGGACAGTTCACTGCATGTGTATCAGCACTGGTCACTGCGTTAGGATCGGGACAGGCCACTGCGTGTGGATTGGGATGGGTCACTGCATGTGGAACAGGACAGATCACTACATGTGGAGCGGGACAGGTCATGGACTGTGGATTGGGACAGGTTACTGCGGGTGGATTGGGAGAGGTCACTGCATGTCGAATGAATAGGTCATTGCACATGGATCGGGACAGGTCACTACGTGTCGATCAGGACAGGTCACTGCACATCAATCGGGACAGGTCACTGCGTGTGGAAGTGGACAATTCACTGCGTTTGAGAGTGGTCAGTTCACTGTGGGTCAATCGGGACCGGTCATTGCGTGTCAAGCAGGACAGGTCACTGTGTGTCGAACAGGACAGGTCATGGAATGTGGAACGGGACTGGTCACTTCCTGTGACAACTAACTGTGTTTGGATTGGGACAGGTCACAGCGTGTCCATTGAGACAGGTCACTGCATGTTGAACAGGACAGGTCACTGCTTGTGGGTCAGGATAGATTATCACTTGTCAATTGGGACAAGTAACTGCGTGCTTATCGGGATGATCAACTGCGTGTGGAATGGGAGAGGTCACTGTGTGTGGATTGGGACAGGTCAATAAGTGTGGAGTGGGACATCTCATAGCCTGTGGAACTGGACATGTCACTGCATGTAGAGCGGGACTGATCGCTATGTTTGGAAAAGGACAGGTCACTTCCTGTGGATCAGGAGAGGTCACTGCATGTCAATCGGGTCAGTTCACGGCGTGTTGATTGGGACAACTGCGTGCAGTTCAGGACAGGTCACTGCATGTGGATCGGGACAGATCACTCCTTGTGAATTGGGACAGGCCACTACGTGTCGATCGGGACATATCACTGCGTGTGGAAGTGGACAGTTCACTGCATTTGAGAGTGGTCAGTTCACTGCGAGTCAATCAGGACAGGTCACTGCATGTCAATTGGGACAGGTCACTGTGTGTCAATCGGGACAGGTCACTTCCTGTGGATCAGGACAGGTCATTGTGTGTGGATTGGGACAGGTCAATAAGTGTGGAGTGGGACATCTCATAGCCTGTGGAACTGGACTTGTCACTGCATGTAGAGTGGGACTGATCGCTACTTGTGGAAAAGGACAGGTCACTTACTGTGGATCAGGAGAGGTCACTGCATGTCGATTGCGACAAGTCATTGCATGTGGATCGGAACAGTTCACAGCATTTGGATCTGAACAGGTTACTGCAAGTGGATCGGGACAAATCCCTGCATGCGGTTCAGGACAGGTCACTGCATGTGGATCGGGACGGGTCAAGGACTGTAGATCGGGACATGTCACTGTGTGTGGATTGGGACAGGTCACTGCATGTCAATCGGGGCAGGTCACTGTGTGTCAATCGGGACAGGTCATGGACTGACGAACGTGACTGGTCACTATGTGTGGAACAAGACTGGTCACTTCCTGTGGATCAGGACAGGTCACTGCGTGTGGAATGGGACAGGTGACTGTGGATGGATTGGGGCAGGTCACTGGGTGTGGTTTGGGACAGGACACAGCGTCTGGAAGTGGAAATGTCACTGTGTGTGGATTGTGACAACTAACTGTGTTTGGATTGGCACAGTTCAAAGCGTGTGCATTAGGACTGGTCACTGAGTGTGCATTGAGACAGGTCACTGCATGTTGATCAGGACAGGTCACTGCTTGTGGGCCAGGACAGATTACCGCTTGTCAATTGGGACAGGTAACTGCGTGCTTATCGGGATGATCCACTGCGTGTGGATCGGGACAGTTCACTGCATGTGGAACGGGACAGGTCACTGTGTGTGGATTGGGACAGGTCAATAAGTGTGGAGTGAGACATCTCATAGCCTGTGGAACTGGACATGTCACTGCATGTAGAGTGGGACTGATCGCGACGCGTGGAAAAGGACAGGTCACTTCCTGTGGATCGGGACAGGTCACTGCTTGTCAAATGGGTCAGGTCACTGCGTGTCAATTGGGACAAGTCATTGCATGTGGATCGGAACAGTTCACTGCATGTGGATTGGGACGGGTCATTGCGTGTGGATATGGACAGGTTGCAGCATGTGGAAAAGGACACATCACTGCGTGTGGATCGGGACAGTTCACTGCGTGTGTCTCAGCACATGTCACTGCATTTGGATCGAGACTTGTCACTGCGTTAGGATTGGGACAGGCCACTGCATGTGGATTGGGATGGGTCACAGCACGTGGAACGGGTCAGGTCATGGTGTGTCAATCTGGACAAGTCACTGTGTGTGGAACAAGACTGGTCACTTCCTGTGGATCAGGACAGGTCACTGTGTGTGGAACAGGACAGGTCACTGCGTGTGGAATGGGACAGATGACTGTGGATGGATTGGGGCAGGTCACTGGGGGTGGTTTGGGACAGGTCACCGCGTGTGGATCGAGACAGGTCATTGCACGTGGATCGGGACAGGTCACTGCGGGTGGATCAGGACAGGTCACTGCGTGTCGATCAGGACAGGTCACTGCGTGTCGTTCGGTTCAGGTCACTGCGTGTCGATCGGGAGTGGTCACTGTGTGTCGATCAGGACAGGTTACTACGTGTCGATTGGGATAGTTCACTCACTGAGTGTGAAAGTGGAAATGTCACTGCGTGTGCATCAGGACAGGTCACTGCGTGTCGATCGGCTCGGGTCACTGCGAGTCGATCGGGACAGATCACTTCCTGTGGATTGGGACAGCACACTGCATCAGGATCGGGACATGCAACTGTGGTTTGGTCGGGACAGGTAAGCACGTGTGGATCTGAACAGGTTACTGCATGTCGATCGGGACAGGTCACTGCATGTGGAAGTGAACAGGTCACAGCGTGTGGATCTGGACAGGTCACTGCGTTTGGATCGGGACAGGTCACTGCGTGTGGAAGTGGACAGGTCACAGCATGTGGATCGGGACAGGTCACTGTGTATGGATTGAGACACGTCACTGCTTGTGCATCAGGACAGGTCACTGCGTGTCGATCGGGACAGGTCACTGCGAGTCGATCGGGACAGATCACTTCCTGTGGATTGGGACAGCACACTGCACGAGGATCGGGACATGCAACTGTGGTTTGGTCGGGACAGGTAAGCACGTGTGGATCTGAACGGGTTACTGCATGTCGATCGGGACAGGTCACTGCATGTGGAAGTGGACAGGTCACAGCGTGTGGATCTGGACAGGTCACTGCATGCCGATCAGGACAGGTCACTACGTGTCAGTCGGGACAGTTCACTGCATGGCAATCGGGTTAAGTCATTGCATTTGGATCGGGCCAAGTCAATGCGTGCAGTTCAGGACAGGTCACTGCGTGTTGATTGGGACAACTGCATGCAGTTCAGGACAGGTCACTGCATGTGGATCAGGACAGATCACTCCTTGTGAATCGGGACAGGCCACTACGTGTGGATCGGGACATGTCACTGCATTTGGTTCAGGACAGGTCACTGAGTGTCGATCGGGGCATGTCACTGCGTGTGGAACGGGACAGTTCACTGCGTTTGGGAGTGGTCAGTTCACTGCAAGTCAATCGGGACAGGTCATGGACTGTGGAACGGGACTGGTCACTGTGTGGAACAAGACTGGTCACTTCCTGTGGATCAGGACAGGTCACTGCGTGTGGATTGGGACAGGTCAATAAGTGTGGAGTGGGACATCTCATAGCCTGTGGAACTGGACTTGTCACTGCATGTAGAGCAGGCCACTGCGTGTGGATTGGGATGGGTCACTGCGGGTGGAACGGGACAGGTCATGGACTGTGGATCGGGACATGTCACTGTGTGTGGATTGTGACAGGTCACTGCATATCAATCGGGACAGGTCACTGCGTGTCAATCGGGACAGGTCACCGTGTGTGGAACAAGACTGGTCACTTCCTGTGGATCAGGACATGTCACTGTGTGTGGATTGGGACAGGTCACTGCGTGTCAATCGGGACAGGTCACTGTGTGTCAATCGGGACAGGTCACTGCATGTGGAACAAGACTGGTCACTTCCTGTGGATCAGGACAGTTCACTGTGTGTGGCACGGGACAGGTTAATGTGTGTGGAACGGGACAGATGACTGTGGATGGATTGGGGCAGGTCACTGGGGGTGGTTTGGGACAGATCACTGCGTGTGGATCGAGACAGGTAATTGCACGTGGATCGGGACAGGTCAATGCGTGTCGATCAGGACAGGTCACTGCGTGTCGTTCGGTACAGGTCACTGCGTGTTGATCGGGAGAGGTCACTGTGTGTCGATCAGGATAGGTCACTCCGTGTTGATCAGGACAGGTTACTGCGTGTCGATTAGGATAGTTCACTCACTGAGTGTGGAAGTGGAAATGTCAGTGTGTTTGGATCGGGACAGGTCACTGTGTGTGGATTGAGACACGTCACTGCGTGTGCATCAGGACAGGTCACTGCGTGTCGATCGGGACAGGTCACTTCCTGTGGATTGGAACCGCACACTGCATGAGGATCGGGACATGCAACTGTTGTTTGGTCGGGATAGGTAACCACGTGTGGATCGGGACAGGTCACTGCGTTTGGATCGGGACAGGTCACTGCATGTGGAAGTGAACAGGTCACAGCGTGTGGATCTGGACAGGTCACTGCGTATGGATTGGGACAGGTCACTGCATTTGGATCGGGACAGGTCATTGCGCATGGAAGTGGACAAGTCACAGGGTGCGGATTGGGACACGTCACTGCATATGGATCGGGACAGGACACTGCATGTGGATCGGGACAGGTAACTTCCTGTGGAGCGGGACAGGAAACTGCGGGTGGATCATGTCACGTCACTGCGTCTGGAAGTGGACACTGCGTATTGATCGGCACAGGTCACTGCGTTTGGATCGGGACAGGTCACCACATGTGGATCTGGACAGGTCACTGCGTGCCAATAAGGACAGGTCACTGCGTGTCATTCGGGACACGTCACTATGTGTCAGTCAGGACAGTTCACTGCATGGCAATCGGGTTAAGTCAATGCATGTCGATCAGGAACGTTCATTGCATGTGGATCGGGCCAAGTCAATGCGTGCAGTTCAGGACAGGCCACTGCGTGTTGATTGGGACAACTGCATGCAGTTCAGGACAGGTCACTGCATGTGGATCACGACAGATCACTCCTTGTGAATCGGGACAGGCCACTACGTGTGGATTGGGACATGTCACTGCATTTGGTTCAGAACAGGTCACTGAGTGTCGATCGGGACATGTCACTGCGTGTGGAACGGGACAGTTCACTGCGTTTGGGAGTGGTCAGTTCACTGCAAGTCAATCGGGACAGGTCATGGACTGTGGAACGGGACTGGTCACTGTGTGGAACAAGACTGGTCACTTCCTGTGGATCAGGACAGGTCACTGCGTGTGGATTGGGACAGGTCAATAAGTGTGGAGTGGGACATCTCATAGCCTGTGGAACTGGACTTGTCACTGCATGTAGAGCAGGCCACTGCGTGTGGATTGGGATGGGTCACTGCGGGTGGAACGGGACAGGTCATGGACTGTGGATCGGGACATGTCACTGTGTGTGGATTGTGACAGGTCACTGCATATCAATCGGGACAGGTCACTGCGTGTCAATCGGGACAGGTCACCGTGTGTGGAACAAGACTGGTCACTTCCTGTGGATCAGGACATGTCACTGTGTGTGGATTGGGACAGGTCACTGCGTGTCAATCGGGACAGGTCACTGTGTGTCAATCGGGACAGGTCACTGCATGTGGAACAAGACTGGTCACTTCCTGTGGATCAGGACAGTTCACTGTGTGTGGCACGGGACAGGTTAATGTGTGTGGAACGGGACAGATGACTGTGGATGGATTGGGGCAGGTCACTGGGGGTGGTTTGGGACAGATCACTGCGTGTGGATCGAGACAGGTAATTGCACGTGGATCGGGACAGGTCAATGCGTGTCGATCAGGACAGGCCACTGCGTGTCGTTCGGTACAGGTCACTGCGTGTTGATCAGGAGAGGTCACTGTGTGTCGATCAGGATAGGTCACTCCGTGTTGATCAGGACAGGTTACTGCGTGTCGATTAGGATAGTTCACTCACTGAGTGTGGAAGTGGAAATGTCAGTGTGTTTGGATCGGGACAGGTCACTGTGTGTGGATTGAGACACGTCACTGCGTGTGCATCAGGACAGGTCACTGCGTGTCGATCGGGACAGGTCACTTCCTGTGGATTGGAACCGCACACTGCATGAGGATCGGGACATGCAACTGTGGTTTGGTCGGGATAGGTAACCACGTGTGGATCGGGACAGGTCACTGCGTTTGGATCGGGACAGGTCACTGCATGTGGAAGTGAACAGGTCACAGCGTGTGGATCTGGACAGGTCACTGCGTATGGATTGGGACAGGTCACTGCATTTGGATCGGGACAGGTCATTGCGCGTGGAAGTGGACAAGTAACAGGGTGCGGATTGGGACACGTCACTGCATATGGATCGGGACAGGACACTGCATGTGGATCGGGACAGGTAACTTCCTGTGGAGCGGGACAGGAAACTGCGGGTGGATCGTGTCACGTCACTGCGTCTGGAAGTGGACACTGCGTATTGATCGGCACAGGTCACTGCGTTTGGATCGGGACAGGTCACCACATGTGGATCTGGACAGGTCACTGCGTGCCAATAAGGACAGGTCACTGCGTGTCATTCGGGACACGTCACTATGTGTCAGTCAGGACAGTTCACTGCATGGCAATCGGGTTAAGTCAATGCATGTCGATCAGGAACGTTCATTGCATGTGGATCGGGCCAAGTCAATGCGTGCAGTTCAGGACAGGCCACTACGTGTGGATTGGGACATGTCACTGCATTTGGTTCAGGATAGGTCACTGAGTATCGATCGGGACAAGTAACTGCGTGTGGAATGGGACAGTTCACTGCGTTTGGGAGTGGTCAGTTCACTGCGAGTCAATCGGGACAGGTAACTGTGTGTCAATCGGCTCAGGTCATGGACTGTGGAATGGGACTGCTCACTGTGTGGAACAAGACTGGTCACTTCCTGTGGATCAGGACAGGTCACTGTGTGTGGAACGGGACAGATGACTGTGGATGGATTGGGGCAGGACACTGGGTGTGGTTTGGGACAGGACACAGTGTCTGGAAGTGGAAATGTCAGTGTGTGTGGATTGTGACAACCAACTGTGTTTGGATTGGGACAGGTCACTGCGTGTCCATTGAGACAGGTCACTGCATGTTGATCAGAACAGGTCACTGCTTGTGGGTCAGGATAGATTACAGCTTGTCAATTGGGACAAGTAACTGCATGCTTATCGGGATGATCCACTGCGTGTGGATCGGGACAGTTCACTGCATGTGGAATGGGAGAGGTCATTGTGTGTGGATTGGGACAGGTCAATAAGTGTGGAGTGGGACATCTCATAGCCTGTGGAACTAGACTTGTCACTGCATGTAGAGTGGGACTGATCGCTACGTGTGGAAAAGGACAGGTCACTTCCTGTGGATCAGGAGAGGTCACTGCATGTCGATTGCACCAAGTCATTACATGTGGATCCGAACAGTTCACAGCATTTGGATCTGAACAGGTTACTGCAAGTGCATCGGGACAAGTCCCTGCATGCGGTTCAGGACAGCTCACTGCATGTGGATCGGGACGGGTCTCTGCGTGTGGATCGGGACAGTTCACTGTGCGTGTATCAGCACAGGTCACTGCGTTTGGATTGAGACATGTCACTGCGTTAGGATCGGGACAGGCCACTGTGTGTGGATTGGGATGGGTCACTGCGTGTGGATCAGGACAGGTCATGGACTGTGGATCGGGACATGTCACTGTGTGTGGATTGGGACAGGTCACTGCGTGTCAATCGGGACAGGTCACTGTGTGTCAATCTGGACAGGTCATGGACTGACGAACGGGACTGGTCACTATGTGTGGAACAAGACTGGTCACTTCCTGTGGATCAGGACAGGTCACTGTGTGTGGAACGGGACAGATGACTGGATGGATTGGGGCAGGTCACTGGGTGTGGTTTGGGACAGGACACAGCGTCTAGAAGTGGAAATGTCAGTGTGTGTGAATTGTGACACCCTAAATGTATTTGGATTGGGACAGGTCTAAGCATGTGCATTAGAACTGGTCACTGCGTGTCCATTGAGACAGGTCACTGCAGGTTGATCAGAACAGGTCACTGCTTGTGGGTCAGGACAGATTACCGCTTGTCAATTGGGACAAGTAACTGCGTGCTTATCGGGATGATCCATCGCGTGTGGATCGGGACAGTTCACTGTGTGTGGACCGGGACAGGTCACTGTGTGTGGATTGGGACAGGTCAATAAATGTGGAGTGGGACATCTCATAGCCTGTGGAACTGGACATGTCACTGCATGTAGAGCGGGACTGATCGCTACGTGTGGAAAAGGACAGGTCACTTCCTGTGGATCGGGAGAGGTCACTGCTTGTCAGTTGGGACAAGTCATTGCATGTGAATCGGAACAGGTTACTGCAAGTGGATCGGGACAAGTCACTGCCTGTGGATATGAACAGGTTGCAGCATGTGGAAAAGGACATGTCACTGCGTGTGGATCGGGACAGTTCACTGCGTGTGTATCAGCACAGGTCACTGCGTTCGGATCGAGACGTCACTGCGTTAGGATTGGGACAGGCCACTGCATGTGGATTGGGATGGGTCACTGCATGTCGATCGGGATAGGTCATTGCACGTGGATCGAGACAGGTCACTGTGTGTGGATTGGGACAGGTCACTGAGTCTGGAAGTGGACACTGCATATGGATCGGGACAGGTCACCACGTGTTAATCTGGAAATGTCACTGCGTGTCAATCGGGACAGGTCACTGTGTCTGGATTGGGACACATCACCAAATGTGGATCTGGACTGGTCACTGCTTGTCGATCGGGACAGTTCCTTGCGTGTAGAGTGGGTCAGGTCACTATGTGTGGAACACTGAATCGGGACACATCACTGCATGCTGATTGGGACGTGTTACTGCGTGTGGATCGGCACAGGTCGAACGGGACAGGTGACTGCATGTGGATTGGGACAGGTCACTACGTGTGGAGCGGGACAGGTCACTGCTTGTCGATCGGGACAGTTCCTTGCATGTAGAGTGGGTCAGGTCACTATGTGTGGAACAGGACAGGACACATCCTGTGGATCGGGACAGGTCAATGCGTGTCAGTCGGGACAGGTCACTGTGATTCAATCGGGACAGGTCGTTGCATGTCAATCAGGACAGATCTCTGCATGTCGATCGGGACAGATCTCTGCATGTCAATTGGGACAGAGCGCTTCCTGTGGATCGGTACAGGTCACTGCGTTTGGTTTGGGACAGGTAACTGCATTTGAATCGGGAAGGTCACCACGTGTGGATCTGGACAGGTCACCGCATGTGGAAGTGGACAGGTCACTGCGTGTAGACCAGGACAGATCACTGCATGTGGATCGGCACAGGTCACTGCATTTGGATTGGGACAGGTCACTGCGTTTGGATCGGGACAGGTCACTGCATTTGGATCGGGACAGTTCACCACGTGTTAATCTGGAAAGGTCACTGCGTGTCGATCGGGACAGGTCACTATGTGTGGATCGGGACAAGTATCTTCCTGTGGAGCGGGACAGGAAACTGCGATTGGATCGACACAGGTCACCGCGTGTCAATCCGGATAGCTCACTGCATGTGGATCGGGACAGGTGACTGCATGTGGATCAGGACGGGTTACTGATTGTGGGTCAGGGCTGATCATTGCGTGGCAATCGGGACAGGTCACTGCGTGTCGATCGGGACAGGTCACTGCATGTCAATTGGGACACGTCATTGCGTGTGGAAGTGGACAGTTCACTGCGTTTGGGAGTGATCAGTTCACTGCGAGTCAATCGGGAACAGGTCACTGCGTGTCAATCAGGACAGGTCATGGACTGTGGAACGGGACTGGTCACTATGTGGAACAAGACTGGTCACTTCCTGTGGATCAGGACAGGTCACTGCATGTGGAACGGGACAGATGACTGTGGATGGATTGGGGCAGGTCACTGGGTATGGTTTGGGACAGGACACATGTCCTTATTTACAGTGTGTCATACTGAGCACTGTCCTGATTTACAATATGACACACTGAGCACTGTCCTGATTCATGTGTGCCACGCTGAGCATTGTCTTGATTGACGTATGTCACACTGGGCACTGTCCTGTGTCCTACAGTGTGTCATACTGAGCACTGTTCCAAATTACAGTATGTCACACTGAGCACTGTCCGGTTTTACAACATTTCACAACGAGCACTGTTCTGATTCATGTGTGCCACACTGAGCACTGTTCTGATTGACGTATGTCACACTGGGCACTGTCCTGATTTATACTGCGCCACACTGAGCACTGTTCTGAATTACAGTGTGTCACACTGAGCACCATTCTGGTTTGCAGTGTGTCATACTGTGCACTGTCCTGTTTTACAATGTGTCACATTGGGCATTGCTCTGATTTACAGTGTGTCAAGTAAGCACTGAGCTGATTCATGTGTATCACGCTGAGCACTGTCCTGATTGACGTGTGTCACACTTAGCACTCTCCTGATTTACACTGTATCACACTAATCACTGTCCTGATTTACAGTGTGTCACACTGAGCAATGTTCTGAATTACATAGCACCACACTGAGCATTGCTCTGACTTATCATGTGTCACGCTCAGCACCGTCCTGTTTTGCAGTGTGTATACTCAGCACTGTCCTGTTTTTTTGTTGTCACAGTAGGCACATTTCTGATTTACAGTGTGTCACAGTGAGCACTGTCCTGATTTATCTTGTGAAAGACGGAGCACTATCTTGATTTATTGTGGCACACTGAGCACTTGCCTGATTTACAGTGTGTCATAATGAGCACTATCCTGATTTACAGTGTGTCACACTCAGCACCGTCCTGTTTTGCACTGGGTATACTCAGCACTGTCCTGTTTTTTAGTTGTCACAGTAGGCACATTTCTGATTTACAGTGTGTCCCACTGAGCACTATCCTGAATCATGTGTGTCATACTGAGCACTGTCCTGATTGACGTGTCTCATACTGAACAATATTCTGATATACAGTGTGTCATACTGAGCACTGTCCTGATTTACACTGTGTCACACTGATCACTGTCCTGATTCATGTGTGCCACACTGAGCACTGTCTTTATTGACGTATGTCACACTGGGCACTGTCCTGGTTAACAGTCTGTCACACTTATCACTGTCCTGATTCATGTGTGCCACACTGAGCACTGTCCTGATTTACAGGGTGTCATACTGATCACAGTCCTGAATGACATATGTCAGAATGATCACTATTGCGAATTACAGTGTGTCACATTGAGCACTGTCCTGTTTTACAAAACGTCACACTGAGCACTGTCCTGATTTACAGTGTGTCACATTGAGCACTGTCCTGTTTTACAAAATGTCACACTGAGCACTGTCCTGTTTTACAGTGTGTCACATTGAGCACTGTCCTGTTTTACAAAATGTCACACTGAGCACTGTCCTGTTTTACAGTGTGTCATACTGAGCACTGTCCTGTTTTACAAAATGTCACACTGAGCACTGTCCTGTTTTACAGTGTGTCATACTGAGCACTGTCCTGTTTTACAAAATGTCACACTGAGCACTGTCCTGTTTTACAGTGTGTCATACTGAGCACTGTCCTGTTTTACAAAATGTCACACTGAGCACTGTCCTGTTTTACAGTGTGTCATACTGAGCACTGTCCTGTTTTACAAAATGTCACACTGAGCACTGTCCTGTTTTACAGTGTGTCATACTGAGCACTGTCCTGTTTTACAAAATGTCACACTGAGCACTGTCCTGTTTTACAGTGTGTCATACTGAGCACTGTCCTGTTTTACAAAATGTCACACTGAGCACTGTCCTGTTTTACAGTGTGTCACACTGAGCACTGTCCTGATTTACAGTGTGTCACATTGAGCACTGTCCTGTTTTACAATGTGTCATACTGAGCACTTTCCTCATTTACAGTTTGTCACATTGAGCGCTGTCCTGGTTTATATTGTGTCACACTTGGCACTATTGTGAATTAGTTTGTCTCACTGAGCTGTATGCTTGTTTACAGTGTGTCACTCTGATCAGTGTCCTGATTTACAGTTCGACATGCTGAGGACTGTCCTGATTGACATGAGTTACACTTTGCACTCTCCTGATTTACATTGTGTCACACTACTCACTGTCCTGATTCACGTGTGTCATACTGAGCACTCTCCTGATATTTAGTGTGTCCCACTGAGCACTGTCCTCTTTCAGGTGTGTCACACTGAGCACTGTCCTGATTGACGTGTCTCACACTGAACAATGTCCCGATTTACAGTGTGTCATACTGAGCACTGTCCTATTTTATAACATGTCACCCTGAGCACTTTCCTGATTTACAATATGTCACGCTGAGCATTGTCCTGATTGACGTGTCTCACACTGAACAATGTCCCGATTTACAGTGTGTCATACTGAGCACTGTCCTATTTTATAACATGTCACCCTGAGCACTTTCCTGATTTACAATATGTCACGCTGAGCATTGTCCTGATTGACGTATCTCACATGGAACATTGTCCTGATTTACAGTGTGCCATACTGAGTATTGTTCTGATTTACACTGTGTCACACTGAGCACCGTCCTGATTTATATTGCGAAAGACGGAAAGTGTGTCACAGTGAGCACTGCGTTGATTCATGTGCATCATGCTGAGCACTCTCCTGATTTACAGTGTGTCACACTAATCACTGTCCTGATTCACAGTTTGTCACACTGATCACTGTCCTGATATTTAGTGTGTCCCACTGAGTACTGTCCTCTTTCATGTGTGTCACACTGAGCGCTGTCCTGATTGACGTTTCTGACACTGAACCATGTCTTGATTTGCAGAGTGTCATGCTGAGCACTGTCCTGGTTTACAATATGTCACACTGAAAATTGTTCTGATCTACATTGTGTCACACTCAGCACCGTCATGTTTTGCAGTGGGCATACTCAGCACTGTCCTGTTTTTTAGTTGTCATAGTAGGCACATTTCTGATTTACAATGTGTCACACTGAGCACTGTCCTGATTTATCTTGAGAAAGACGGAGCACTGTCTTTATTTATTGTGGCACTCGGAGCACTGGCCAGATTTACAGTGTGTCACACTGAGCACTGACCTGATTTACATTATGACACACTGAGCACTGTCCTGATTAACAGTGTGTCATACTGTCCACTGTTCTGAATTACAGTGTGCCACACTGAGCACTGTCCTGATTGACATATGTCACACTGGGCACTGTCCTGATTTACAGTGTGTCACACTGATCTCTGTCCTGATTCATGTGTGCCACACTGAGCACTGTACTGATTGATGTATGTCACACTGGACACTGTCTTGATTTACAGTGTGTCACACTAATCACTGTCCTGATTTACAGTATGTCATACTGAGCACTGTTCTGAATTACAGTGTGTCACAATGAGTACTGTCCTGTTTTACAGTGTATCAAACTGAGAACTGTTCTGAATTACAGTGTGTCACACCGAGCACTTTCCTGTTTTACAACCTGTCACACTGAGCACTTTCCTGTTTCACAGTTTGTGACACTGATCGCTGTCCTGATTTTTAGTCTGTCCCACTGAGCACTGTCCTGATTCATGTGTGTCACACTGAGTACTATCCTGATTGATGTGTCTCACACAGAATAATGTCCTGATTTACAGCGTGTCATACTGAGCACTCTCCTGTTTTACATGTCACACTGAGCACTGTCCTGAATTACAGTATGTCATACTCATCAATGTCGTGGTTTACATTGTGTCACACTTGGCACTACCATGAATTAGTTTGTCTCACTGAGCAGTGTGCTTCTTTACAACGTGTCACTCTGATCAGTGTCCTGATATAAAGTGCAACATTCTGAAGACTGTCCTGATTGACCTGAGTCACAATTTGGACTCTCCTGATTTACAGTGTGTCACTCTACTCACTGTCCTGATTCATGTGTGTCCCACTGAGCACTGTCCTGATATTTAGTGTGTCCCACTGAGCACTGTCCTGATCCATGTGTGTCCCACTGAGCACTGTCCTGATCCATGTGTGTCCCACTGAGCACTGTCCTGATTCATGTGTGTCCCACTGAGCACTGTCCTGATCCATGTGTGTCCCACTGAGCACTGTCCTGATCCATGTGTGTCCCACTGAGCACTGTCCTGATTCATGTGTGTCGCACTGAGTACTGTCCTGATCTACAGTGTGTTACGCTCAGCACCATCCTGTTTTGCATTGTGTATACTCAGCACTGTCCTGTTTTTTATTTGTCACAGTAGGCACATTTCTGATTTACAATATGTCACACTGAGCACTGTCCTGATTTATCTTGTGAAAGACGTAGCACTGTCTTAATTTATTGGACACACTGAGCACTAGCCTGATTTACAGTGTGTCACACTGACCACTGACCTGATTTACATTATGACACACTGACCACTGACCTGATTAACAGTGTGTCACACTGACCACTGACCTGATTAACAGTGTGTCACACTGACCTGATTTACAGTGTGTCACACTGACCACTGACCTGATGAACAGTGTGCCACACTGAGGACTGTACTGATTGACCTAAGTCACACTGGACACTGTTCTGATTTACAGTGTGGCACACTGAGCACTGTTCTGATTCACAATTTGTGACACTGAGCGCTGTCCTGATTTTTAGTCTGTCCCACTGAGCACTGTTCTGATTCATGTGTGTCACACTGAGCACTGTCCTGATTGACATGTCTCACACAGAAAATGTTCTGATTTACAGTATGTCATACTGAGCACTGTTCTGATTTACAATATGCCACACTGAGCACTGTCCTGATTTAAAGTATGTCACATTCATCAATGTCCTGATTTTCAGTTTGTCACACTGAGCACTGTCCTGGTTTACATTGTGTCACATTTGGCACTATCGTGAATTAGTTTGTCTCACTGAGCAGTATGCTTGTTTACAGTGTGTCACTCTGATTAGTGTCCTGATTTACAGTTCGACACACTGAGGACTATCCTGATTGACATGAGTCACACTTTGCTCTCTCCTGATTTACAGTGTGTCACACTAATCACTGTCCTGATATTTAGTGTGTCCCACTGAGCACTGTGCTGATTCATGTGTGTCACACTGAGCACTGTCTTGATTTACAGTGTGTCACACTGAGCACTGTCCTGATTTACAGTGTGTCATACTCTGCACTGTCCTGATTTACCATATGACACACTGAGCACTGTCCTGATTCATGTTTGTCACACTGAGCACTGTCCTGATTGACGTGTCTCACACAGAAAAATGTCCTGATTTACAAGTGTGTCACACTGAGCACTGTCCTGGTTTACATTGTGTCACACTTGGCACAATCATGAATTAGTTTGTCTCACTGAGCTGTACGCTTGTTTACAGTGTGTCACTCTGATCAGTATCCTGATTTACAGTTTGACATGCTGAGGACTGTCCTGATTGACATGAGTCACACTTTGCACTCTCCTGATTTACATTGTGTCACACTACTCACTGTCCTGATATTTAGTGTGTCCCACTCTGCATTGTCCTGATTGACGTGTCTCACACTGAATAATGTCCTTATTTACAATGTGTCATACTGAGCACTGTCCTGATTTATGGTGTGTCATACTGAGCACTGTCCTGATTCATGTATGTCATGCTGAGCACTGTCTTGATTGAAGTGTGTCACACTCAGCACTCTCCTGATTTACAGTGTGTCAAACTGAGCACTGTTCTGAATTACAGATTGTCTCACTGAGCACTGCTCTGAATTACATTGTGTCACACTAAGCACTGTCCTGTTTTACAACATGTCACACTGAGCACTGTCCTGATGTACAGTGTGTCACACTGAGCACTGTCCTGATTTTTAGTATGTCACATTGAGCACTGTCCTGAATGATGTGTCTCACACTGAACAATGTCCTGATTTACAGTGTGTCACACTGAGCACTCTCCTGATTGACGTATGTCACACTGAGCACTGTCGTGAATTACAGTGTGTCACACTGAGCACTGTTCCGATTTAGTGTTTCACACTGTGCTCTGTTTTAGTTTACAGAGTGTCATACTGTGCACTGCCCTGTTTTACAATGTGTCTCTTTGGGCACTGCTCTGATTTACAGTGTGTCACAGTGAGCACTGCGTTGATTCATGTGCGTCATGCTGAGCACTCTCCTGATTTACAGTGTGTCACACTAATCACTGTCCTGATTCACAGTGTGTCATACTGAGCACTGTCCTATTTCATAACATGTCACACTGAGCACTGTCCTGATTTATAGTTTGTCACCCTGAGCACTTTCCTGATTTACAATATGTCACGCTGAGCATTGTCCTGATTGACGTATCTCACATGGAACATTGTCCTGATTTACAGTGTGCCATACTGAGCTTTGTTCTGATTTACACTGTGTCACACTGAGCACCGTCCTGATTTATATTGCGAAAGACGGAACACTGTCTTGATTTATTGTGGCACACTGAGCACCAGCCTGATTTACAATGTGTCACACTTAGCACTCTCCTGATTTACAATGTGTCACTCTGAGCAATGTCCTGATTTAGTGCATCACACAGAGCACTCTCATGATTTAAAGTGTTTCCCACTAATCACTGTCCTGATTCATGTGTGCCACACTGAGCACTGTCCTGCATTACAATATGTCACACTGAGCACTGTTCTGATTTACCGTGAGTCATACTGAGCACTGTCCTGTTTTACAATGTGTCTCTTTGGGCACTGCTCTGATTTACAGTTTGTCACACTAATCACTGTCCTGATTTACATTGTGTCACTCTGAGTACTGTCCTGATTTTTAGTGTATCACACTGAGCACTCTCCTGATTTTTAGTGTTCCACACTGAGTACTGTCCTGATTTTTAGTGTGTCACACTGAGCACTCTCCTGATTTTTAGTGTTCCACGCTGAGTACTGTCCTGATTTTTAGTGTGTCACACTGAGCACTCTCCTGATTTTTAGTGTTCCACGCTGAGTACTGTCCTGATTTTTAGTGTGTCACACTGAGCACTCTCCTGATTTTTAGTGTTCCACGCTGAGTACTGTCCTGATTTTTAGTGTGTCACACTGAGCACTCGCTTGGTTTTTAGTGAGTCCAACTGAGCACTGTCCTGATTCATGTGTGTCACACTGAGCATTGTTCTGATTTATGTGTGTCACACTGTGCACTGCCCTGATTCATGGCGTGCCACACTGAGCACTATCTTGATTTACAGTTTGCCACACTGAGCACTGTTCTGAATTACAGTGTGTCCCACTGAGCACTGTCCTGCTTTACATTGTGTCACTCTGAGCACTGTCCTTATTTAGTGTGTGACACAGAGCACTCTCCTGATTTTTAGTGCATCCCACTGAGCACTGTCCTGATTTATGTGTGCCAAACTGAGCACAGCTCTGAATTACAATGTGTCACATTGAGCACTGTCCTGTTTTCAACATGTCACACAGAGCACTGTCCTATTAACAGTGTGTCACCCTGAGCACTTTCCAGATTTTTAATGTGTCACACTGAGCACTGTTCTGATTTATGATGTGTCACACTGAGAACTGTCCTGTTTTACAATGTGTCACTTTGGGCACTGCTCTGATTTACAGTGGGTCACACTGAGCATTACCCTGATTCATGTGTGTCATGCTGAGCACTGTCCTGATTGTCGTGTCACACTTAGCACTCTCCTGATTTACAGTGTGTCACACTAATCATTGTCCTGATTTACATTGTGTCACTCTTGAGCACTGTCCTGATTTACAGTGTATCACACTGACTACTCTCCTGATTTTTAGTGTGTCCAGCTGAGCACTATCCAGATTCATGTGTGTCACACTGAGCACTGTCCTGATTGATGTGTCTCATACTGAACAATGTCCTGATTTACAGTGTGACGCGCTGTGGACTGTCCTGATTTACGTGTCACAATTTGCACTCTCCTGATTTACAGTGTGTTACACTAATCACTGTCCTGATTCATGTGTGTCACACTGAGCACTGTCCTGATTGACGTGTCTCACAATGAACAATGTCCTGATTTACAGTGTGTCATAGAGAGAACTGTCCTGATTCATAATATGTCACAGTGAGCACTGTCCTGATCTACATGGTGTCACGCTCAGCACCATCCTGTTATACAGTGAGTATACTCAGCACTGACCTGTTTTTGAGTTGTCATAGTGGGCATATTTCTGATTTACAGTGTGTCACATTGAGCACTGTCGTGACTTACATTGTGACAGACGGAGCAATGTCTTGATTTAGTGTGGCACACTGAGCACTATCCTGATTTACAGTGTGTCACACTGAGCACTATCCTGATTTACAGTGTGTCAGACTGAGCACTGCCCTGATTTACATTGTGGCACACTGAACACTGTTTTGATTCACAGTTTTTCAGACTGAGCGCTGTCCATATTTATATTCTGTGACAGTGAACATGGTGATGTTTTACAAAATCACAAGGAGCACTATCCCAATTTACAGTGTGTCACACTGAGCACTTTCCTGATTCACAGTGTGTCACACTGAGCACTGTCCTGATTCACAGTGTGCCACACTGAGCACTGTCCTGATTCAGTGTGTCACACTGTATACTCTGTTGATTCATAGTATGTCAAACTGACCACTGTTCTGATTCACGTGTCATACTGAGCACTGTCCTGATTTACAGTGTGTCACACTGAGCACTGTCTTGGTTTACAGTGTGGCACTCAGAGCACTGTCAAGATTGATATGCATCACACTGAGCACTGCACTGATTTAGAGTGTGCTATATTGTGCACTGTCCTGATTTATGGTTTGTCAAACTGAGCCCTATTCTGAGTCAGTGCATTGCACTCAGCACTGTCCTGATTAACAGCATGTAGACTCAACACTGCTGTGATTCACAGAGTGGCACACTGAGTACTCTCGTGATTCACAATGTGTCACACTGAGCACAGATCTGATTTACAATGTGTCAGAATGAGCAAATGTCCTGATTTACAGTGTGTCACACTGAGCACTGTCCTTTTTTACAATGTGTCACTTTGGGCACTGCTTTGATTTAGTGTGTCACACTGAGCATTGCCCTGATTCATGTGTGTCATGCTGAGCACTGGCCTGATGGTCATGTGTCACACATAGCGCTCTCCTGATTTACAGGGTGTCACACTAATCACTGTCCTGATTTTTAGTGTGTCCAACTGAGCACTGTCCTGATACATGTGTCCCACACTGAGCACTGTCCAGATTGATGGATGTCACACTGAGCACTGTCCTGATTTACAGTGTGTCACACTGAGCAATGTTCAGAATTACAGTGTGTCACATTGAGGAATGTCCAGTTTTACGTGTCACTCTGAGCACTGTCCTGATTTAGTTTGTCACAATGAACACTGTCCCGATTTACAACGTGTTATGCTGAGCACTGACCTGATTTTTACTGTGTCAAACTGAGCACTGTCCTGATTCATGGGTGTTACACTGAGCACTGTACTGATTGATGTGTCTCACACTGAACATTGTCCTGATTTACAGTGTGTCATGCTGAGCACTGTCCTGATTTACAATCTATCACACTGAGCACTGTCCTGGTCTACAGCGTGTCATGCTCTGCACTGTCCTGATTTACAGTGTGTATACTCAGCACTGTGCTGTTTTTGAGTTGTCACACTGGGCACTTTTCTGATTACAGTGTGTCACATTGAGCACTGTCCTGATTTACATTATGACAGACGGAGCACTGTCTTGATTTAGCATGGCACACTTAGCAATATTCTGATTTACAGTGTGTCACACTGAGCAGTGTCCTGAATTACATTGTGGCACATTGAGCATTCTCCTGATTTACAGTGTGCCACACTGAGCACTGTCTTGATTTACAGTTTTTAACACTGATCGCTGTGCTCATTTATATTCCAAGACAGTGAGCACAGTGTTGAATTGCAGCATCACAGGGAGCAGTATCCCAATTTACAGTGTGTCACACTGAGCACTGTCCTGATTAACAGTGTATTACAGTGAACACTGTGTTAATTCAAAATATGTCACACTGAGCATTGTCCTGATTCACCATGTGTCACACTAAACGCTGTGCTGAAAGACAGTGTGTCACACTGCACTGATGGTTGATTTATAATGTGTCAGGTTCAGTACTGGCCTGACTTACAGTGTGAAGACTCTGCACTGCTGTAATTCACATCGTGTCTCAATGTGCACTGTCCTGAATTACAGTGTGTCGCACTAAGCATTGGTCTGATTTACAAAGTGTCACACTGAGCACTGTCCTGAGTTACAATCTGTCACACTGAGCACTGTCCTGATTTAACATGCATACACTTAGCACTGTCCTGTTTTTTAGTTGATACAGCACTTTTTAGATTTACAGTGTGTCACATTGATCACTGTCCTGATTTACATTGTTACAGATGGAGCACTGTCTTGATTTAGTGTGGCACACTGAGAACTATCCTGATTTACAGTATGTCACACTGAGCAATGTCTTGATTTACAGTTTTTCACACTGAGTGCTGTACACATTTATATTCTGTGACAGTGAGCAAAGTGTTGTTTTACAGCATCACAGAGAGCAGTCTCCCAATTTATAGTGTGTCACACTGAGCACTGTCCTGATTTACAGTGTGACACACTGAGCACTGTGTTGATTCAAAGTATGTTACACTGAGCACTGTCCTGATTCACAGTGTGACCCACCACATGCTGTCCTGAAAGACAGTGTGTTACACTGTGCAGTGCATTGATTTACAATGTGTCAGGTTCAGCACTGGCCTGATTTAAAGTGTGTAGACTCAGCACTGCTGTGATTCACAATGTGTCGCAATGATCACTGTTCTGAATTACAATGTGTCACATTAAGCACTGGTCTGATTTACAATGTGTCACATGGAGCACTGTCCTCATTCACAATGTGTCACACTGAGCACTGTAATGATATACAGTTTACCACACTCAGCACTGTCCTGCTTTGCAGTGTGTCACTCAGAACACTGTCCAGATTGATGTGCATCACACTGAGAACTGTACTGATTTAGAGTGCGCTGTATTGTACGTTTTCCTGATTTATGGTGTGTCACACTGAGCCATATCCTGAGTCAGTGCATCATACTCAGCAGCATACTGATTAACAGTGTAGACTCAGCACTACCATGGTTCACAGTGTGGCACACTGAGCACTCTCCTGATGCACAGTGTGTCACACTGAGCACTGATCTGATTTAGAGTGTGTCACGCTGAGCACTCTTCAAAATTACAGCGTGTCACAGTGAGGAATGTCCTGTTTTACAACGTGTCACACTGAGCACTGTTCTCATTTACAGTGTGTCACACTGAGCACTGTCCTGATTCACAGTGTGACACACTGAGCACTGTGTTGATTCAAAGTATGTCACACTGAGCACTGTCCTGATTCACCATGTGTCACACTAAACGCTGTCCTGAAAAATAGTGTCACACACTGCACATTGCGTTGAATTACAATGTGTCAGGTTCTGCACTGGCCTGATTTACATTGTGTAGACTCAGCACTGCTGTGATTCACAATGTGTTGCAATGAGCACTGTCCTGAATTACAGTGTGTCACACTAAGCGCTGGCCTGATTTACAATGTGTTACATGGAGCACTGTCCTGATTTACTATTTGTCACGCTCAGCACTGTCCTGATTTACAGTGTGGCACTCAGAGCACTGTCAAGATTGACGTGCATCACACTGAGCACTGCATTGATTTAGAGTGCGCTATATAGTGCACTGTTCTGATTTATGGTGTGTCAAAATGGGCCGGATCCTGAGTCAGTGCATCGCACTCAGCACTGTCCTGAGTAACAGCCGTGATTCACAGTGTGGCACACTGAGCACTCTCCTAATTCACATTGTGTCATGCTGAGCACTGATCTGACTTACAATGTGTCAGAAGGAGCAAATGTCCTGATTTACAGTGTGTCACACTGAGCACTGTACTGATTAACATGTCTCACACTGAACACTGTCCTGATTTACAGTGTGTCATACTGAGCACTGTCTTGATTTACAATATGTCACACTGAGCATGATCCTGATCTACAGTGTTTCACTTTCTGCACTGTCCTGATTTACAGTGTGTATACTCAGCACTGTGCTGTTGTTTAGTTGTCACAGTGGGCACTTTTCTGATTACAGAATGTCACATTGAGCACTATCCTGATTTACATTGTGACAGATGGAGCACTGTCTTGATTTAGTGTGGCACACTTAGCATTATCCTAATTTACAGTGTGTCACACTGAGCAGTATCTTGAATTACAGTGTGTCACACTGAGCACTGTCCTGATTTACATTGTGGCATATTGAGCACTCTCCTGATTTGCAGTGTGCCACACTGAGCACTATCTTGATTATAAGTTTTTCACACTGAGCGCTGTGTTCATTTATATTCTGTGATAGTGGGCACAGTGTTGTATTACAGCATCAGAGAGACCAATTTACAGTGTGTCACACTGAACACTGCCCTGTTTTACAATGTGTCACTTTGGGCACTGTTCTGATTTACAGTGTGTCACACTGAGCATTGCCCTGATTCATGTGTGTCATACTGAGCACTGTCCTGATTCACCGTGGGTCACACTAAATGCAGTCCTGAATTACAGTGTGTGACACTAATCACTGTCCTGATTTACATTGTGTCACTCTGAGCACTGTCCTGATTTACAGTGGGTCACACTGAGTAATCTCTTGAATTTTAATGTGTCCTACTGAGCACTGTCCCGATTCATGTGTGCCACACTGAGCACTGTCTTGATTGACAGGTGCCACACTGAGCACTGTCCTGATTTAGAGTATGTCATGCTGAGCACTCTTCAGAATTACAGCCTGTCACACTGAGGAATGTCCTGTTTTACAACGTGTCACACTGAGCACTGTTCTGATTTACAGTGTGTCACACTGAGCACTGTCCTGATTCACAGTGTGACACACTGAGCACTGTGTTGATTCAAAGTATGTCACACTGAGCACTGTCCTGATTCACTGTGTGTCACACTAAACGCTGTCCTGAAAAACAGTGTGTCACACTGCGCATTGCGTTGAATTACAATGTGTCAGGTTCTGCACTGGCCTGATTTACAGTGTGTAGACTCAGCACTGCCGTGATTCACAATGTGTCGCAATGAGCACTGTCCTGAATTACAGTGTGTCACACTAAGTACTGGCCTGATTTATAATGTGTCACATGGAGCACTGTCCTGATTTACTATTTGTCACACTCAGCATTGTCCTGATTTACAGTTTGCCACACTCAGCACTGTCCTGATTTGCAGTGTGCCACTCAGAGCACTGTCTAGATTGATGTGCATCACACTGAGAACTGTACTGATTTAAAGTGTGCTGTATTGTACACTCAGAGCACTGTCAAGATTGACGTACGTCACACTGAGCACTGCATTGATTTAGAGTGTGCTATATAGTGCACTGTTCTGATTTACGGTGTGTCAAAATGGGCCTGATCCTGAGTCAGTGCATCGCACCCAGCACTGCCGTGATTCACAGTGTGTCATGCTGAGCATTGACCTGACTTACAATGTGTCTGAAGGAGCAAATGTCCTGATTTACATTGTGTCACACTGAGCACTGTCCTGATTGACCTGTCTCACACTGAACACTGTCCTGATTTACAGTGTGTCATACTGAGCACTGTCCTGATTTACAATATGTCACACTGGGCACGATCCTGATCTACAGTGTTTCACGCTCTGCACTGTCTTGATTTACAGTGCATATACTCAGCACTGTGCTGTTTTTTAGTTGTCACAGTGGGCACTTTTCTGATTACAGAATGTCACATTGAGCAATGTCCTGATTTACATTGTGACAGATGGAGCACTGTCTTGATTTAGTGTGGCGCATTTAGCATTATCCTAATTTACAGTGTGTCACACTGAGCAGTATCTTGAATTACATTGTGTCACACTGAGCACTGTCCTGATTTACATTGTGGCATATTGAGCACTGTCTTGATTTACAGTGTGTCACACTGAGCACTGTCTTGATTTACAGTTTTTCACACTGAGCGCTGTGCTCATTTATATTCTGTGACAGTGGGCACAGTGTTGTATTACAGCATCAGAGAGAGATTATCCCAATTTACAGTATGTCACACCGAACACTGCCCTGTTTTACAATGTGTCACTTGATATGACTCACGCTGAACACTGTCCTGATTTACAGTGTGTCATACTGAGCACTGTCCTGATTTACAATATGTCACACTGAGCACGATCCTGATCTACAGTGTTTCACGCTCTGCACTGTCCTGATTTACAGTGCATATACTCAGCACTGTGCTGTTCTTTAGTTGTCACAGTGGGCATTTTTCTGATTACATTACGTCACATTGAGCAATGTCCTGATTTACACTGTGACAGATGGAGCACTGTCTTGATTTAATGTGCCACACTGAGCACTGTCCTGATTTACAGTGTGGCACACTGAGCACTGTCCTGGTTTACAGTGTGTCACACTGGGCATTCTCCTGATTTACAGTGTGGCACACTGAGCACTGTCCTGATTTACAGTGTGTCGCACTGAGCACTGTCCTGATTTACAGTGTGTCGCACTGAGCATTGTCCTGGTTTACAGTGTGTCACACTGGGCATTCTCCTGATTTACAGTGTGTCACACTGAGCACTGTCCTGATTCACCGTGTGTCACACTGAATGCTGTCCTGAAAGACACTGTGTCACACTGCGCTGATTGTTGATTTACAATGTGTCAGGTTCAGCACTGGCCTGATTTATGGTGTGCAGACTCAGCTCTGCTGTGATTCACAACGTGTCATAATGTGCACTATCCTGAATTACAGTGTGTCGCATTAAGCATTGGCCTGATTTACAATGTGTTACACTGAGCACTGTCCTGATTGACGTGTCTCACATTGAACACTGACCTGATTTCCAGTGCGTCATATTGAGCACTGTCCTGATTTACAATCCGTCACACTGAGCACTGTCCTGATTTACAGTGTGTCACACTGAGCACTGTTCTGATTTACAATTTTTCACACTGAGCACTGTTCAGAATTACAGTGTGTCACACTGAGGAATGTCCTGTTTTACAATGTGTCACACTGAGCACTGTCCTGATTTACAGTTTGTCACAATGAGCACTGTCCCCATTTACAATGTGTCACTCTGAGGATTGTCCTGATTTTGATTGTGTCCCACTGAGCACTGTCCTGATTCATGTGCGTTACACTGAACACTGTCCTGATTTACAGTGTGTCATACTGAGCACTGTCCTGATTTACAATCTGTCACACTGAGCACTGTCCTGATCTACAGTGTGTCATGATCAGCACTGTCCTGATTTACAGTGCGTATACCCAGCACTGTCCTTTTCTTGTTGTCACAGTGGGCACTTTTCTGATTTACAGTGTGTCACATTGAGCACTCTCTTGATTTACATTGTGTCCGACGGAGCACTATCTTCATTTACAGTTTTTCACACTGAGCGCTGTACACATTTATATTGTGACTGTGAGCAAAGTGTTGTTTTACAGCATCACAGAGAGCAGTCTCCCAATTTACAGTGTGTCACACTGAGCACTGTCCTGATTTACAGTGTGTCACACTGAGCAGTGTCCTGATTCACCGTGTGTCACACTGAGCAGTGTCCTGATTCACCGTGTGTCACACTGAGCACTGTCCTGATTTACAGTGTGACATACCACATGCTGTGCTGAAAGATAGTGTGTTACACTGTGCAGTGCATTGATTTACAATGTGTTAGGTTCAGCACTAGCCTAATTTAAAGTGTGTAGCCTCAGCACTGCTGTGATTCACAAAGTGTCGCAATGATCACTGTTCTGAATTACAATGTGTCACATTAAGCACTGTTCTGATTTACAATGTGTCACATGGAGCACTGTCCTCATTCACAATGTGTCACACTGAGCACTGTGATGATATACAGTTTGCCACACTCAGCACTGTCCTGATTTGCAGTGTGCCACTCAGAGCACTGTCCAGATTAATGTGCATCACACTGAGAACTGTACTGATTTAAAGTGCGCTGTAGTGTACACTTTCCTGATTTGCGGTGTGTCACACTGAGCCATATCCTGAGTCAGTGCATCATACTCAGCAGTATACTGATTAACAGTGTAGACTCAGCACTGCCGTAATTCACAGTGTGGCACACTGAGCACTGTCCTGATTTACAGTGTGTCACACTGAGCACTGTCCTGTTTTACAATGTGTCACTTTGGTCACTGCTTTGATTTACAGTGTGTCACACTAATCACTGTCCTGATTTACATTCTGTCACTCTGAGCACTGTCCTGATTTACAGTGTGTCACGCTGAGCACTCTTCAGAATTACAGCGTGTCACACTGAGGAATGTCCTGTTTGACAATGTGTCACACTGAGCACTGTTCTGATTTACAACGTGTCACACTGAGCACTGTTCTCATTTACAATGTGTCACACTGAGCACTGTCCTGATTCACAGTGTGACACACTGAGCACTGTGTTGATTCAAAGTATGTCACACTGAGCATTGTCCTGATTCACCGTGTGTCACACTGAGCAATGTCCTGATTTGCAGTGTGTAATACTGAGCTCTGTCCTGGTTTGCAGTGTGCCAGTCAGAGCACTGTCTGGATTGACGTGCATCACACTGAGCACTGTACTGATTTAGAGTGCGCTATATTGTGTACTGTCCTGATTTACGGTGTGGCACACTGAGCACTCTTCTGATTTACAGTGTGTCAGAATGAGCACTGTCCTGATTTACAGTGTGTACACTCAGCACTGCCGTGATTGATAGCGTGGCACACTGAGCACTGACCTGATTCATAGTGTGCATTCTGAGTCAGTGCATCACAATCAGCACTGTCCTGATTAACAGTGTAGACTCAGCACTGCCGTGGTTCACAGTGTGGCACACTGAGCACTGATCTGATTTACAGTGTGTCACACTGAGCACTGTTCTGATTTCTGGTGTGTCACAATGAGCTCTGTTCTGATTTACAATGTGCCATACAGATTACTGTCCTAATTTACAATGTGTCACTTAGGGCACTGGTCTGATTTACAATGTGTCAGAATGAGCACTGTCCTTATTTACAGTGTGTCACGCTGAGCAGTGTTCTGATTTATAGTGTGTCACACTGAGCACAGTTCTGATTCACAGTGTGTCACACTGAGCACTCTTCTGATTTACAGTGTGTCAGAATGAGCACTGTCCTGATTTACAGTGTGTACACTCAGCACTGCCGTGATTGATAGCGTGGCACACTGAGCACTGACCTGATTCATAGTGTGTCACTCTGAGCACCCTCCTGATTTACAATGTGTCAGAATGAGCACTGTTCCGATTTACAGTGTGTCACACTGAGCACTGTTCTGATTTCTGGTGTGTCACAATGAGCTCTGTTCTGATATACAATGTGCCATACGGAGTACTGTCCTAATTTACAATGTGTCACTTTGGGCACTGCTCTGATTTACAATGTGTCAGAATGAGCACTGTCCTTATTCACAGTGCGTCACGCTGAGCAGTGTTCTGAATTACAGTGTGTCACACTGAGCACTGTTCTGATTCACAGTGTGTCACACTGAGCACTGTTCTGATTCACAGTGAGTCATACTGAGCACTGTCCTGTTTTACAATGTATCACTTTGGGCACTGCTCTGATTTACAGCGTGTTACACTGAGCGCTCTCCTTATTTTGCAATGTATCAGACTGAGCACTGTCCTGAATTACAGTGTGTCACACTGAGCACTGCTCTGATTCACAGTGAGTGATACTGAGCACTGTCCTGTTTTACAATGTATCACTTTGGGCACTGCTCTGATTTACAGCGTGTCACACTGAGCGCTCTCCTTATTTTGCAATGTGTCAGACTGAGCACTGTCCTGAATTACAGTGTGTCACACTGAGCAGTGTTCTGATTTACAGTGTGTTACCCTGAGCACTGTTCTGATTCACAGTGTGTCACACTGATCTCTGTCTTGTTTTACAATGTATCACTTCGGACACTGCTCTGATTTACAGTGTGTCACACTGAACTGTCTCCTAATTTTGCAATGTGCCAGACTGAGCACTGTCCTGATGTATCGTGTATCATATTGAGGACTGCCCTTATTCACAGCGTGGCACACTAAGCACTCTCCTGATTTAAAATGAGTCCAAATGAGGACAGTCCTGATTTACAGTGTGTCACAGTGAGCACTGTCCTGATTCACAGTGAGTCATACTGACCTCTGTCCAGTTTTACAATGTGTCACTTTGGGAACTGCTCTGATTTATAGTGTGTCGCACTGAGCAATCTACTGATTTACAATTTGTCAGACTGAGAACTGTCCTGATTTACACTGTGTCACAGTGAGGACTCTCCTTATTCAGGGCAGAACACTCAGCACTGTCCTGGTCTAGACTGTGTCAACTCAGCACTGCCATGATTCACAGCATGGCACACTGAGCACTCCTGATTTACAATGTGTCAGAATGAGCACTGTCCTGATTTACAGTGTGTCAACTGATCACTGTCCTTATTTATAGTGTGTCCCGCCGAACACTTTACTGATTGATGTATGTCACAGTGAGCACTGTGTATATTTGCAGTGTGTCACACTGAGCAGTGTTCTAATTTACAGTGTGTTACACTGAGCACTGTCCTGATCGACAGTGAGTTGGACTGAGAACTGTCCTGGTCTACAGTGTGTCACCTGAGAACAGTCCTGATTTTTGTATGTCACAATGAGCACAGTGTTGTTTTAGTGTTGGAATGAACACAATGCTGGGTTGCAGTGCTTCACACTTAACACTGTCCTGATTTACAGTGTGTTACACTGAGCACTCTCCTGATTCCGTGCATCACACTCAGCACTGTCCTGATTACAGTTTGTATACTCAGTTCTGCCGTGATTCACAGTGTGGCACACTGAGCACTATACAGACTCTCAGTGTGTCACACTGAGCACTCTCCTGATTTACAATGTGTTACACTGAGCACTATCCTATTTACAGTGTGTCACACTGAGCACTCTCATGATTCAGTGTACCACACTCAGCACTATCCTGATTTACAGTGTGACAACTCAGCACTGCTATGGTACAGAGTTTGGCACACTAAGCCCTCTCCTAATTTGCAATGTGTCACGCTGATCACGGTCCTGATTTATAGTTTGTCACACTGAGCATTGTCCTCATTTACAGTGTATCACACTGAACACTGTCCTCATTTACAGCGTGTCACTCCGAGCACTGTCCTGATTCATGTGTGTCACATTGAGCACTGTCCTGATTGACACGTGTCACACTGAGCACTGTGTTTATTTACAGTGTGTCAGACTCAGCACTGCCCTGATTTACAGCATGTCACACTGAACACTGTTCGTATTTACAATGTGTCATACTGAGCACTGTCCTGTTTTACATTGTGTCACTTTGGGCACTGTCCTGATTTATCGTGTATCACACTGAGCACTGTCCTGATCAACAGTGTGCCAGTTTGGGCACTGCTCTGATTTACAGTGTGTTACTCTGAGCACTGACTTGATTCATATATGTCACATTGAGCACTGTCCTGATTGATGTGTTTCACACTGAGCACTGTGTTTATGTACAGTGTGACAGACTCAGCACTGCCCTGATTTACAGCATGTCACACTGAGCACTATTCTGGTTTACAGTGTGTCATACTGAGCACTCTCCTGATCAATAGTATGCCTGTTTGGGTACTGCTTCGATTTACAGTGTGACACATTGAGCACTCTTCTGATTTACAGTGTGTTACAATGAGCACTCTCCTGAGTTACAGTGTGTTACAATGAACACTGTCCAGATTTACAGTGTGCCCACCGAGGACTGACCTGGAAGATTGTGTATCACGTTGAGCAGTGCATTGATTTACAGTATGGCACTTTGAGCACTGTCCTTAATTACAGTGTGTCACACTGAGCACTCTTTTCATTGACGTGTCACACTGAGCACTGTGCTTGTTTACAATCTGTCAGACTCCACACAGTCCTGATTTACAGTGTTTAGCCTCAGCACTGCCATGATTCACAACGTTTCACACAGAGCATTGTCCTGATTTATATTGTGTCACACCGAGCACTGCCCTGATTCATGTGTGTCACACTGAGCACTGTCCTGACTGTCGTGTTTCAGACTCAGCCAGCCCAGGTTTGCGGTGTGTCACAGTGAGAACTGTCCTGATTTAGTGTATAGACTGCCATGATTCACAATGTTTCACACAGAGCATTGTCCTGATTTACATTGTGTCACACCGAGCACTGCCCTGATTCATGTGTGTCACACTGAGCACTGTCCTGTTTGATGGGTCTCACACTAAATACTGTCCTGATTTTGTGTGTCACACTGAGCATTGTCCTGATCCATGGTGTGTCACGCTCAGCAATGTCCTGATTTACAGTGCGTATACTCAGCACTGGCCTGTTTTTTAGTTGTCACAATGGGCACTTTTCTGATTTACAGTGTGTTACATTGAGCACTGTCCTGATTTACATTGTGAAAGATGGAGCACTGTCTTGATTTAGTTTTTCACACTGAGCGCTGTACACATTTATATTCTGTGACAGTGAGCACAGTGTTGTTTTACAGTATCGCAGGGAGCAGTACCCAATTTAGTGAGTCACAATGTGCACTATCCTGATTTACAGTGTGCCACACTGAGCACTGTCCTGATTGACAGTGTGACACACACAGCACTGAGTTGATTCAAAGGATGTCACAGTGAGCACTGTCCTGATTCACCGTGTGTCACACTGCACATTGCGCTGATTTACAATGTGTCAGGTTCAGCACTGGCCTGATTTACAGTGTGTAGGCTCAGCACTGCTGTGATTCACAATGTGTCACGATGAGCATTGTCCTGAATTACAGTGTGTCACACTAAGCACTGGCCTGAATTACAATGTGTCACAAGGAGCACTGTCCTCATTCACAATGTGTCACACTGAGCACTGTCCTAATCTACAGTTTGTCACACTCAGCACTGATTTGCAGTGTGTAACACTGAGATCTGTCCTGGTTTGCAGTGTGCCAGTCAGAGCACTGTCTGGACTGACGTGCATCACACTAAGCACTGTACTGATTTAGAGTGCGCTATATTGTGTACTGTCCTGATTTACAGTGTGTCACACTGAGCCATGTTCTGAGTCAGTGCATCACACTCAGCACTGTCCTGATTAACAGTGTAGACTCAGCACTGCCATGGTGGCACACTGAGTACTGATCTGATTTACAATGTGTCAGAATGAGCACTGTCCTGATTTACAGTGTGTCACACTGAGCACTGTTCTGATTTACAATTTTTCACACTGAACACTGTTCAGAATTACAGTATGTCACAATGAGCACTGTCCTGATTTACAGTTTGTCACACTGAGCACTGTCCCGATTTACAATGTGTCACTCTGAGCATTGTCCTGATTTTTACTGTGTCCCACTGAGCACTGTCCTGATTTACAATGTGTCACTCTGAGCATTGTCCTGATTTTTACTGTGTCCCACTGAGCACTGTCCTGATTTACAATGTGTCACTCTGAGCATTGTCCTGATTTTTACTGTGTCACACTGAGCACTGTCCTGATTCATGTGTGTCACACTGAACACTGTCTTGATTGACATGTCTCACTGAACACTGTCCTGATTTACAATCTGTCACAATGTGCACTGTCCTGATCTACAGTATGTTATGCTCAGCACTGTCCTGATTTACAGTGCTTATACTCAGCATTGTCCTTTTTTTTGTTGTCACAGTGGGCACTTTTCTGATTTACAGGGTGTCACATTGAGTACTCTCTTGATTTACAGTGTGTCACATTGCGCAGTCTTGATTTACAGTTTTTCACACTGAGCACTGTCCACATTTATATTCTGTGACAGTGAGCCCGGTGTTGTTTTACATCACAGGGAGCACTATCTCAATTTACAGTATGTCACACTGAACACAGTCCTGATTCATTGTGTGTCACACTGTGCACTGTCCTGATTCACCATGTGTCACACTAAACACTGTCTTAAAGGACAGTGTGTCACACTGCACAATGCATTGATTTACAATGTCAGGTTCAGCACTGCTCTGATTTACAGTGTGTAGACAAAGCACTGCTGTGATTCACAATGTGTTGCAATGACCACAGTCCTGATTTACACTAAGCATTGGCCTGATTTACAATGTGTCACACAGAGCACTGTCCTCCTTCACAATGTGTCACACTGAGCACTGTCCTGGTTTACAGTGTATCACACAGAGCTCTGTACGGATTGACATGCGTCACTCTGATCACTGTACTGATTTAGAGTGCGCTATATTGTGCACTGTCCTGATTTACAGCATCTCACACTGAGTACTCACCTGATTCAGTGCATCACATTCAGCACTGTCCTGATTAACAGCATGTAGACTCAGCACTGCCGTGATTCAAAGCGTGGCACCTGAGTACTGTCCTGATTCACAGTGTGTCACACTGAGCACTTTCCTGATTTTAAATGCGTCAGACTGAGCACTGTACTGATTTACCATGTGTAACACCGAGCACTGTCGTGATTTACAGTTTGTCTCACTAAGCAGTGTGATGATTTACACTGCATCACACTGATCAGTGTCCTGAGTTACAGTGCAACACACTGAGGACTGTCCTGATTGACATGTGTCACACTTTGCACTCTCCTGATTTACAGTGTGTCACACTAATCAGTGTCCTGACATACATTGTGTCACTCTGAGTACTGTCCGGATTGACGTGTGTCATGCTGAGCACTGTCCTAATTCAGATTGTGCCATACTGAGCACTGTCCTGATTTACAGTGTTTCACACGGAGCACTCTCCTGATTCTGTGCATCACACTCAGCACTGTCCTGATTTACAGTGTTTCACACAGAGCACTCTCCTGATTCTGTGCATCACACTCAGCACTGTCCTGATTTACAGTGTTTCACACGGAGAACTCTCCTGATTCTGTGCATCACACTCAGCACTGTCCTGATTTACAGTCTTTCGACTCAGCACTGCCATACTGAGCACTGTCCTGATTCACAATGTGTCATTTTGGGAATTGTTCTGATTTACAGTGTCACATTGAGCACTCTCCTGTTTTACAATGTGTCAGACTGAGCACTGGCCTGATTTATCGTGTGTCATACTGAGCACTGTCCTGATTTACAGTGTGTCAGACTGAGCACTGTCCTGATTTATCGTGTGTCATACTGAGCACTGTCCTGATTTACAGTGTGTCACACTGAGCACTCTCCTGATTCGGTGCATCACAGCACTGTCCTGATTTACAGTGTGTCATACTGAGCACTCTCCTGATTCGGTGCATCACAGCACTGTCCTGATTTACAGTGTGTCACACTGAGCACTCTCCTGATTTGGTGCATCACAGCACTGTCCTGATTTACAGTGTGTCACACTGAGCACTCTCCTGATTCGGTGCATCACAGCACTGTCCTGATTTACAGTGTGTCACACTGAGCACTCTCCTGATTCGGTGCATCACAGCACTGTCCTGATTTACAGTGTGTCAACTCAGCACTGCCAAGATTCACAGCATGGCACACTGATCACTCTCCGGATTTACAATGTGACGGAATGAGCACTGTCCTGATTCACAGTGTGTACACTCAGCACTGCCGTGATTGACAGCGTGTCACACTGAGCACTGACCTGATTCATAGTGTGTCACTCTGAGCACTCTCCTGATTTACAATGTATAAGAATGAGCACTGTTCCGATTTACAGTGTGTCACACTGAGCACTGTTCTGATTTCTGGTCTGTCACAATGAGCTCTGTTCTGATTTACAATGTGCCATACGGAGTACTGTCCTAATTTACAATGTGTCACTTTGGGCACTGCTCTGATTTACAATGTGTCAGAATGAGCACTGTCCTTATTCACAGTGCGTCACGCTGAGCAGTGTTCTGAATTACATTGTGTCACACTGAGCACTGCTCTGATTCACAGTGAGTCATACTGAGCACTGTTCTGATTCACAGTGAGTCATACTGAGCACTGTTCTGTTTTACAATGTATCACTTTGGGCACTGCTCTGATTTACAGCGTGTTACACTGAGCGCTGTCCTTATTTTGCAATGTGTCAGACTGAGCACTGTCCTGAATTACAGTGTGTCACACTGAGCAGTGTTCTGATTTACAGTGCGTCACACTGAGCACTGCTCTGATTCACAGTGAGTGATACTGAGCACTGTCCTGTTTTACAATGTATCACTTTGGGCACTGCTCTGATTTATAGTGTGTCGCACTGAGCACTCTCCTGGTTTACAATTTTTCAGACTGAGAACTGCCCTGATTTACACTGTGTCACAGTGAGGACTCTCCTTATTCAGGGCAGAACACTCAGCACTGTCTTGGTCTAGACTGTGTCCACTCAGCACTGCCATGATTCACAGCATGGCACACCGAGCACTCTCCTGATTTACAATGTGTCAGAATGAGCACTGTCCAGATTTACAGTGTGCTCACCGAGGACTGACCTGGAAGATTGTGTTTCACGTTGAGCAGTGCATTGATTTACAGTATTGCACTTTGAGCACTGTCCTTAATTACAGTGTGTCACACTGAGCACTCTTTTCATTGACGTGTCACACTGAGCACTGTGTTTGTTTACAATCTGTCAGACTCCACACAGTCCTGATTTACAGTGTTTAGCCTCAGCACTGCCATGATTCACAACGTTTCACACAGAGCATTGTCCTGATTTATATTGTGTCACACCGAGCACTGCCCTGATTCATGTGTGTCACACTGAGCACTGTCCTGACTGTCGTGTTTCAGACTCAGCCAGCCCAGGTTTGCGGTGTGTCACAGTGAGAACTGTCCTGATTTACAGTGTATAGACTCAGCACTGCCATGATTCACAATGTTTCACACCCAGCATTGTCCTGATTTATAGTGTGTCACACCGAGCACTGCCTTGATTCATGTGAGTCACACTGAGCACTGTCCTGATATACAGTGTGTCATAAAGATCATGGTCCAGATTTAGTGTGTCACACTGAGCACTGTCCTGATTTACAGTGTATCACACTGAGCACTGCCCTGATTTACAGTGTGTCACACTGAGCACTGTCCTGATTCACAGTGTGACACACAGAGTACTGTGTTGATTCAAAGGATGTCACACTGAGTACCGTCCTGATTCATGTATGTCACATGTAGCACTCTCCTGATTTACAGTGTGTCACACCTGTGTCTTGATTTACTTTGTGTCACTCTGATTACTGTCCAGATTGACATGTGTCACACTGAGCACTGTTTATTTATAATGCATCATGCTGAGCACTGTCCTCATTTAGATTGCGCCATACTGAGCACTCTCCTGATTTACAGTGTGTCACACTGAGCACTCTCCTGATTCATTGCAACATGATTCACAGCATGACACACTGATCACTCTCCGGATATACAATGTGTCAGAATGAGCACTGTCCTGATTTACAGTGCGTACACTCAGCACTGCTGTGATTGACAGCGTGGCACACTGAGCACTCATTCATGTGTCACTCTGAGCACTCTCCTGATTTACAATGTGTCAGAATGAGCACTGTTCCGATTTACAGTGTGTCAGACTGAACACTGTCCTCATTTACAGTGTGTCACACTGAGCACTGCTCTGATTTACAGCGTGTCATACTGAGCACTGTCCAGTTTTACAATGTTTCACTTTGGGCACTGCTCTGATTTACAGTGTGTTACACTGAGTGCTGCCCTGATTCATGTGTGTCAGGCTGAGCACTCTCCTGATTTACAGTGTGTCACAGTTAACACTGTTGTGATTTACAGCATGTCACACTAATCACTATCCTGGTTAAGACTGTGTCACACTTGGCACTGTTGTGATTAACAATTTGCCTCATTGAGCAGTGTGCTGATTTACATTGTGTCACACTGATCACTGTCCTTATTTATAGTGTGTCCCACTGAACACTTTCCTGATTGATGTATGTCACAGTGAGCACTGTGTATACTTGCAGTGTGTCAGACTCAGCTCTGTCCTGATTTACAGTGTATCACACTGAGCACTGTCCTGATCGACAGTGAGTGGACTGAGCACTGTCCTGGTCTACAGTGTGTCACCTGAGAACAGTCCTGATTTTTGTATGTCACAATGAGCAGTGTTGTTTTAGTGTCGGAATGAACACAATGCTGAGTTGCAGTGCTTAACGCTGTCCTGATTTACAGTGTGTCACACTGAGCACTCTCCTGATTCCGTGCATCACACTCAGCACTGCCCTGATTACAGTTTGTATACTCAGTACTGCCGTGATTCACAGCGTGGCACACTGAGCACTGTACTGACTCTCAGTGTCACACTGAGCACTCTCCTGATTTACAATGTGTCAGACTGAGCACTGTCCTGATTTACAGTGTGTCACACAAAGCACTCTTCTGATTTACAGTGTGTCACACTGAAAAAAGTGTTTATTTACAACCCATCAGACTCTGCACTGTCCTGATATACAGTGTGACAGACTCAGCACTGTCCTGATTTCCAGCAGGTCACACTGAGCACTGTTTTCATTTACAATGTGTCACACTAATCACTGTCCTTATTGACAGCGTGTCGCACTGATCACTATCCTGATTTATATTTTGTCACACTGTGCACTGTCCTCATTTACAGTGTGGCACACTGAGCACTATCCTGATTTACAGTACTTCACACTGAGCACTGTCCCGATTGATGTGTATCACACCGACCATTGTATTTAGGTACAATCTGTCAGACACAACACTGTCCTGACTTACACTGTATAGACTCATCACTGTCCTGATTGACAGTGTGTCACACTGAGCATTGTCATGATTTATCATGTGTCACTCCGAGCACTGCCCTGATGAGCACTGAGTTTATTCACAGTGTGTCAGACTCAGCACTGGTCTGATTTACAGTGTGCAATACTGAGCACTGTACTGATTTACAGCATGTCACAATGAGCATTGTGCTGATTTACAATGTGTCACAGTAAGAGCTATACTGATTTGCAGTGTGCCACAGTGAGCACATTCCTGATTTACAGTGTGTCACATTGAGCATTGCCCTGACTGATGTGTGTCACACTGAGCACTATCCTGGTTTACAGTGTGTCACACAAAGCACTGTCCTGATTGACATGTGCAACATTGAGCACTATGTTCATTTACAGTTTGTCAGACTCAGCACCGTCCTGAATCCCTGCGTGTCACACTGAGCTCTGTTCTGATTTACAATGTCTCACACTAATCACTGTCCTGAATTACAGCGTGTCACACTGAGCACTATCCTGATTTACTGTGCATCACACTAAGCACTGTCCTGATTGACGTGTATCACACTGAGCACTGTGTTTAGTTACAACCTGTCAGACACAACACTGTCCTGATTTAGAGTGTATATACTCAGAACTGTCCTGATTGACAGTGTGTCACACTGAGCACTGTGTTTGTTTACAGTGTGTCAGGCTCAGCACTGTACTAATTGATAGTGTGTCACACTGATCAATGTCCTGATTTATAGTGAGTGAAACCGAGCACTGGCCTGATTGAAGTGTGTCACGCTGAGCACTGAGTTTATTTACAGTGTGTCAGACTCAGCACTGTACTGGTTTACAGAGTGCCATACTGAGCACTGTCCTGTTTTACAGTGTGTCACTTTGGGCACTGTCCTGATTTAGTGTGTCACTCTGACCACTGTCCTGATTTACAGTGTGTCACTCTGAGCACTGTCCTGATTTATAGTGTCACACTGAGCACTGTCCTTATTCACATGTGTCACAATGAACACTCTCCTGATTGTTGTGTCACACAGAGCACTGTTTATTTGCAATTTGTCAGCCTCAGCACTATCCCGATTTTGCAGTGTGTAGACTTAGCATTGCTGTGATTCACAGCATGTCATACTGTGCACTGTCCTGAGATATAGTGCGTCACACTGAGCACCAACCTGAAAGGTAGCATTTCACACTGAGCAGAGCGATGATTTACAGTGTGTCACTTTGGGCACTGTCCTTAATTACAGTGTGTCACACAAAGCACTCTTCTGATTTACAGCATGTCACACTGAGCACTCTTCTCAATGACATGTGTCACACTGAGAAAAGTGTTATTTACAATCTGTCAGACTCTGCACTGTCCTGATAAACAGTGTGACAGACTCAGCACTGTCCTGATTTCCAGCAGGTCACACTGAGCATTGTTTTGATTTACAATGTGTCACACTAATCACAATCCTTATTGACCGTGTGTCGCACTAATCACTGCCATGATTTATATTTTGTCACACCGAGCACTGTCCTCATTTACAGTGAGTCACGGTGAGCACTGTACTGATTTACAATGTGTTCAGTGAGCAATGTGCTGATTTACAGTGTGTCACATTGAGCACCATCCTGATTTACAGTATGTCACACTGAGCACTGTCCCGATTGATGTGTATCACATTGACCATTGTGTTTAGGTACAATTTGTCAGACACAACACTGTCCTGACTTACACTGTATAGACTCATCACTGTCCTGATTGACAGTGTGTCACACTGAGCATTGTCATGATTTATCATGATTCAGACGGAGCACTGCCCTGATGGGAGTGTGTCACACTGAGCACTGAGTTTATTCACAGTGTGTCAGACTCAGCACTGTTCTGATTTACAGTGTGCCATACTGAGCATTGTACTGATTTAGTGTGTCACAGTAAGAGCTATACTGATTTAGTGTGTCACAATGAGCACTGTCCTGATTTACAGTGTGACACATTGAGCACTGTCCTGATTGATGTGTGTCACAATGAGCACTATCCTGGTTTACAGTCTGTCACACTAAGCACTGTCCTGATTGATGTGTGTCACAATGAGCACTCTGTTCATTTAGTTTGTCAGACTCAGCACTGTCCTGAATCCCTGCGTGTCACACTGAGCTCTGTTCTGAATTACTTCTCACACTAATCACAGTCCTGAATTACAGTGTGTCACACTGAGCACTATCCTGATTTACTGTGCATCACACCAAGCACTGTCCTGATTGGTGCGTATCACACTGAGCACCGTGTTTAGTTACAATCTGTCAGACACAACACTGTCCTGATTTATAGTGTATAGACTCAGAACTGTCCTGATTGACAGTGTGTCACACTGAGCTCTGTGTTTGTTTACAGAGTGTCAGGCTCAGCACTGTACTGATTTCCTGCGTGTCACACTGAGCTCTGTTCTGATTTACAATGTGTCACACTAATCACTGTCCTGATTTACAGTATATCACAATGAGCATTGTCCTGATTGATGTGTATCACACTGAGCACTGCCATGATTTACAGCATGTCACACTGAGAACTCTTCTCAATTACATGTGTCACACTCAGTAATGTGTTTATTACAATCTGTCAGACACAACATTGTCCTGATTTACAGTGCATAGACTCAGCAATGTCCTGATTGATAGTGTGCCACACTGATTATTGTCCTGAACTATAGTGAGTGACACCGAGCACTGGCCTGATTGAAGTGTGTCACATTGAGCACTGAGTTTATTTACAGTGTGTCAGACTCAGCACTGTACTGGTTTACAGAGTGCCATACTGAGCACTGTCCTGTTTTACAGTGCACACTTTGGGCACTGTCCTAATTTAAAGTGTATAGACTGAGCACTGCCGTGATTCACAGCGTGTCACACTGAGAGCTGTCCCGATTCACAGTTTGTCACATTGAGCATTGTCCTGATTTGCAATGTGTCACACCAAGCATTGTCCTCATTCATGTGTGTCATACTGAGCACTGTCCTGATTGACGTGTGACACTGAGCACTGTCCTGATTGTCCAGTGTCAGATCCAGCCTGTCCTGATTTAGTGTGTTACACTGAGAACTGTGTTTATTTACAGTGTGTCAAACTCAGCACGACCTGATTCACAGCGCTCTGTTTGGGCACTGTCTTGATTTACAGTGTGTCACAATGAACACTCTTCTGAGTTACAGTGCGGCATACTGAGCATTCTTCTGATTTACAGTGTGGCACACTGTGTACTCTGCTGATTGACGTGTGTCTCACTGAACACCTTGTTTGTTACAGTATATCAGAACCAGCACTGATCTGATTTACAGTGTGCCATACTGAGCACTGTCCTGATTTATAGTCTGTCACTTTGGGCACGGTCCTGATTTACAGTGTATCACATGGAGCACTGTCCTGATCTACAGTGTGCCTTTTTGGGCACTGCTCTGATTTACAGTGTGCCACAATGAGCACTGTACTGATTTACAGTGCATCATTCTGAGTACTGTCCTGATTTACAGTGTGTCACACCGAGGACTGTACTGGAAGATAGCGTATCACACTGAGTAGTGCGTTGACTAACAGTATTTCACTTTGGGTGCTGTCCTTAATTACAGCATGTCACACTGAGCACTCTTTTGATTTACAGCATGTCACACTGAGCACTCTTTTGATTTACAGCATGTCACACTGAGCACTCTTCTCACTGATGTGTGTCACACTCAGCACTGTGTTTATTTACAATCTGTCAGACACAACATTGTCCTGATTCACATCGTATCACACTGAGCATTGTGTTGATTTATAGTGTGTCACACTAAACACTGTCCTGATTGATGTGTGTCAGACTAAGCCTGTCCTCATTTACAGTGTGTCACACTGAGCACTGTGTTTATTTAAAATGTGTCAGACTCAGCACTGTCCTGATTTACAGTGTGCAGACTCAGCACTGCTGTGATTCACTGAGTGTTACACTGAGCACTGTGTTTATCTACAGTGTGTCTCACTGAGCACTGTACTGATTCACAGTGTGTCACACTGAGCACTGTTTTGGTTTACCTTGTGTCACACTGAGCACTGTCCCGATGAACAGTGTGCCAGTTTGGGCACTGCTCTTATTTAGAGCATGTCAAACTGAGCACTGTCCTGATTTACAGTGCGCCACACTGAGCACTGTCCTGATTTACAATTTGCCACAATCAGCACTATCCTGATTTATAGTGTTACACTGCCCACTTTGGTCGTTTACAGTGTGTCACACTGAGCACTGTACTGACTCACAGTGTGTCACACTGAGCACTACACTCACATATTCTGTCACAGTGAACATGGTGTTGTTTTACAATGTCATGGTGAGCACTATCACAATTTACAATGCATCACACTGAGCACTGTTCTGATTTACAGTGTGTCACACTGAGCACTGTTCTGATTTATAGTGTGTCATACTGAGCATTGTCCTGTTTTACAGTGTATCACACAGAACACTATCCTGATCCACAGTGTGGCTGTTTGTGCACTGCTCTGATTTACAGTGTGCCACAATGAGCACTGTACTGATTTACAGTGTGTCATTCTGAGTACTGTCCTGATTTACAGTGTGTCACACCGAGGACTGTACTGGAAGATAGTGTATCACACTGAGCAGTGCGTTGACTAACAGTATTTCACTTTGTGCGCCGTCCTTAATTACAGCATGTCACACTGAGCACTCTTCTCATTGACGTGTGTCACACTTAGCACTGTGTTTATTTACAATCTGTCAGACACAACACTGTCCTGATTTACAGTGTATAGACTCAGCACTGTCCTGATTCACTTTGTGTCACACTGAGCATTGTCCTGATTTATAGTATGTCACTATAAGCACTGTCCTGATTGATGTGTGTCACACTGAGCACTGTCCTAATTGTTATGTGTCAGACTCAGCCTATCCTCATTTACAGTGTGTTATACTGAGCACTGTGTTTATTTACAGTGTGTCAGGCACAGCACAGTCCTAACTCACAGCATGTTAATTTGGGCACTGTCTTGATTTACATTTTGTCACACTGAGCATCTTCTGATTTATAGTGTGTCACACTAAGCACTGTGTTTATTTACAATGTGTCAGACTCAGCACTGTCTTGACTTACAGTGTGCAGACTCGGCACTGCTGTGATTCACTGCGCGTCACACTGAACACTGTGTTTATTTACAGTGTGTCAGACTCAGCACTGTCCTGATTCTCATTGTGTCACACTGAGCATTGTCCTGATTTGTGTCACACTAAGCATTGTCCTGATTTACAGTGTGTCACACTAATCACTGTCCTATTTTCAGTGTGTCACACTTAGCACTATCCTGATTTACGGTATGTCACACTGAGCACTGATCTAGAGAGGGTCATTGCTGCCATTTTTTTTTGACAGAGGCAAGACAGTTCTTTATGTTTCCTCGTTTCCCCTTTAAGGTCGCACAGTGGTATTGTCACTTGACTGGTAATCCAGAGACCCGGGGTAATGCTCTGGGGTCCTGGTTCCAACTCTCACCACAACAGATGGTGAAATTTGTATTCAGTAAGAATCTCGAATTAAAAGTCTAATGATGACCACAAAGCCGTGTGATTCACTAATGAGCTTTAGGGAAGGAAATCTGCCATACTTACCTGATCTGGCCTATATGTGACTCCAGATCCACAGCAGTGAGGTTGACTCTGAATAATGCCCTCTGAACAAGGGCAATTAGGGGTGGGCAATAAATGCTGGCCCAGCCAGCGACACCCACATCCATATGAATGAATATTTTTAAAAAATCCTCCCACCAATCACCTTAAAACTGTGCCCTCTGGTAACTGACCCCTTCACTAGAGGAAAAAGGGCATCCCTGTCTATTCCATCTAGGCCCAATCTTGTGCACCCCTCAGCTGCCTCAGTTCCAAGGAAAACAACCTTAGCCCACCCAATCTTTCTTCACAGCTGCAATTTTCAAACCCTAATGACATTCTTCTGAATCTCCTCTGCAATTATGTCCTTCCTGTCATATGGCGACCAGAAATGTACATATAATTCCAGCTTTGGCCTAACCAGCATTTTATACAGTTCCATCATTGTTTCCCTGTTTTTGTATTCAATACCTCATCCAATAAAAGAAAGCATTCCATATGCTTTTGTCACCACCTTATCCACCTGTCCTGCCACCTTCAAGGACCTGTGCACCTGAACACTGAGGTCCCTCAATTCCTCAACCCCTCTCAATATCCTCCCATTTATTAAGTATTCCCTTGCTTAGTTTGCCCTCCCCATTATCTCACACTTTTCTGGATTGAATTCCATCTGCCACTTTTCCACCCACTCAACCAAACCATTGATATCACTCTGAAGTCGACAGCTATCCTCTTCGCTATCAACTACATGGCCAATTTTTTGTATTATCTGCAAATTTCCCAATCATGCCTCCCACATTTAAATCAAAATCATTAATATATACACCAAACAGCAAGAGCCCCAACACTGAGCCCTGTGGAACACCAATGGAAACTGATTTCCATTTGCCAAAACATTCATCAACCATTATCCTTTGTTTCCTGTTACTGAGCCAATTTTAGGTCTAGCCTGCCACCATCCCCTGTATCCCATGGGATCGCACTTACCTGACCAGTCCGCCATGTGGGAACTTGTCAAAAACCTTACTAAAATCCATGTCAACAACATCCACTGCAATAACCTCATCAGTCTTCCTTGTTACTTCCTGAAAAACTTTGATTAAATTAGTAAGACACAACCTTCTCCTAACAATACAAACAAAACAAAACAAAACCTGAGATACATTCAACTACAGCCACAGTATTGAAACAAAATCGAGATACCATTTCTCCCACCGAGATGCTCAGTATCAGCGCAAAGGCTGAAAATAATGCACAAGAGGGGCTAGATTGTGACCTTACAGCAACAGATTGTGGTGATTGGCTACCTAGGACTTGGGTGCAATCTGAGGTCCTGGGGTCCATCAAAATGCCTCAACACTTAGCTTTTGTGGGCCTCTTCTGTTCCATCGCTTGTGGAGCTGGTCAGAGTGAGCACTGTACAACTCTGACCAAAATTGGGATTCAGAGTCTGATTCATGTTGCTTGACTCATTGTCCATACAACCACCCCGCCCCCCCGCCCCCCCCCCCAACCTCTCTCTCTCTCTATCTCTCCGCCCCCCACACACACACCTTAAACCAGCTTATATTTCAACTCTTTCTTGGACTCGAACTCAAGTTCTGTCGAAGGGTCATGAGGACTCGAAACGTCAACTCTTTTCTTCTCCGCCGATGCTGCCAGACCTGCTGAGTTTTACAAGGTAATTCTGTTTTTGTTTCCCACATTAAAAGGTGTTGATTGCCTGAAACAGGCATTAAGTGGGGCACATAGTCAGAGGCCCCTTTCAAAACCTCGAGTGTTAATGAGGTGGGAAGGCCACCCACTCCATTCTGAGGCTGTTATACTGTTCTATTAACACCAGACAAGGGCAGTAAGAACAAGGCAATGCCAAAGTGTGCCATGAAATGTAACTGGTCGAAGATGTGCCCAGGTGTGTGTTACAGTTTAGGTACAAGCTGACTCCTGGACACAATACTGCCCTCCCTCCACAAGCAGCGAGTGCCCCACATTCCTGGAAGAAACCTTGCTTTGTTTCCCAGTTACATTCTGCAGCTGAAGCTTCCATGTGATCCTCTTTGGACAATTTTATTTCTTTTTCCAATATGTTCAGGCTTAAGTGATCATCCATTCTTATCCCAGGAATGGCCATACTGAGTGTTTCCAATCAGCTAACACTTTGCAGTGAGCAACAGCAACAACCTGGGGAAATTGCAGTGAAATGGAACTTAGTTGCCTGCAGAAAATATATATAGCACATGGCTCTTTATCATCTTTCAGAGATTAGATATACTTTTGCAGTGTGATGCAGGGTAGGGTACAGACTGGTAAACAGGGACATATGAACACTTGCAGACAGGCTGCCCTGGCCTGTATTCCAGTTCAGGTACAGGTTGCTACCCCATGTGGGACAGGGGCTACCACAATGTATGGATTCTTCATCAGTTCCTACAACACTGCTCACTGCTGCTATTTCTTCTGTGTAATCAGGGGTTTAAAGAGATGCCACAACTGCTTCTTCCTGTCATTGATGCAACCTGTAAATAAAACACAACCAAATGAGAAATAGGTTGGAGTCATCAACAATGGACAGTTATTGAGGAGAAACAGGAGCTGTCAGAATTAATGGACATAAAAGAGGGAGTTGCCTGATAATTCAGTTGTCAAGGTATCATGTGACTGAGCCAGCAGAGCAGAAAGTCCCAATTTCAATTCCCAGTCTGTTCGTCAGACCCAGCATGGTTGTAGGAGGAGCCTTTAAGGGCAATATTGGCGTCTTTCTGCTCCAATTTCTTGTGTAGGTAATCAAGGGTAATCTCAGTCATGACTATTCTCAAACCTAATCATTTCCCAGTGACCCCTGTACCTTTGGAAATTGAGAAATGACAGAAGCATCATAGAACATGATAAAAACAAAAAAACTGCGGATGCTGGAAATCCAAAACAAAAACAGAATTACCTGGAAAAACTCAGCAGGTCTGGCAGCATCGGCGGAGAAGAAAAGAGTTGATGTTTCGAGTCCTCATGACCCTTCGACAGAACTTGAGTTCAAGTCCAAGAAAGAGTTGAAATATAAGCCGGTTTAAGGTGTGGGGGGGGTGGGGGGCAGAGAGAGAGAGAGAAGTGGAGGGGGTTGGTGTGGTTGTAGGGACAAACAAGCAGTGATAGAAGCAGATCATCAAAAGATGTCAACAACAATAGAACAAAAGAACACATAGATGTTAAAGTTGGTGATATTATCTAAACGAATGTGCTAATTAAGAATGGATGGTAGAGCACTCAAGGTATAGCTCTAGTGGGGGTGGGGAGAGCATAAAAGATTTTAAAATATTTAAAAATAATGGAAATAGGTGGGAAAAGAAAAATCTATATAATTTATTGGAAAAAAATGGAAGGGGAAACAGAAAGGGGGTGGGGATGGAGGAGGGAGCTCACGACCTAAAGCTGTTGAATTCAATATTCAGTCCGGAAGGCTGTAAAGTGCCTAGTCGGAAGATGAGGTATTGTTCCTCCAGTTTGCGTTGGGCTTCACTGGAACAATGCAGCAAGCCAAGGACAGACATGTGGGCAAGAGAGCAGGGTGGAGTGTTAAAATGGCAAGCGACAGGGAGGTTTGGGTCATTCTTGCGGACAGACCGCAGGTGTTCTGCAAAGTGGTCGCCCAGTTTACGTTTGGTCTCTCCAATGTAGAGGAGACCACATTGGGAGCAACGAATGCAGTAGACTAAGTTGGGGGAAATGCAAGTGAAATGCTGCTTCACTTGAAAGGAGTGTTTGGGCCCTTGGACGGTGAGGAGAGGGGAAGTGAAGGGGCAGGTGTTGCATCTTTTGCGTGGGCATGGGGTGGTGCCATAGGAGGGGGTTGAGGAGTAGGGGGTGATGGAGGAGTAGACCAGGTTGATGCTCTCTACAGCCAAAATGGCTGCCAATAGTCACTGTGTAGATAAAACACGAGGAATGGACATGAGCCAGTCACCCAGTGGCCCAGTGAGAAAACCTTGAGGTGAAAGGATAGTAAATGAAAAAGGAGAACTCAGAAGGAGATAGTGAGGTGGGATTCTGGAATAGAACCAGATTGTAGGATTTGAAGAAGGGCTGATAATCTCTCAGTTGGAGAAGGAATCCAAGGTTATGAGTTATAGATTATTTAGAAGGGGATGGCAGCTTAGAATGGCATTCAGTGAAATCCTCATTTGGAGAGCCAGACACGATGAGCCGAATAGCCTTCTTCTGCGCTTTAACAATTCTGTGATTCACGATGGATTATTGTTTGCAGAGTGGTAAGGAGGATTGTCCTATTAACCTGGAATTCTTCACACATTGAATTTTAGATTTAAAACGGGGAGGTGCGAATTAATGATTTGGGTGGTAAAAGTAGTTGATTCTGTGGGAGATAAAAAGTTACAAAGAAACAACTCTGGTTGGCCCTCTCTAATACAAAATAATCCAAACTAACACTTGAGGATTGTTATATACAAAGAGGTTAGTATAAAATGGACAGTTTAAACAATGAAGAGATGGAAGAGTGTGTGAGAATAAGAAAGTTATTTTATTGGGAGACTTCCTTCAACCTGATTTAATTATACAAAGCAGTTTAGAATACGAGTTGCTAAATGTAACGAACAATTGTTTCATGACTCGGTGCATTAGGCAAACTTAACCCAAACAAGCTTAACACTTTGAAATTACACAAAGCTGGAAAACCTGATGCATTGTAGATGTTAGGAGATGTTCACATCCCAGAACCAGGTTCTGGAGAGTTTTGTCTGCAATAACCACAATCTGCTTGATGCTCCCAGGGCTGGAGTGGTCAGCCTTAGTGAGTGACTGGCCTCATATCTGAATGTCTAGGAGGGAAACGTTTAATGGGAGATGTATTAGAGAACGGAAAGATGGAGGGGAGAGTGGGAGAGGAGACTCCAATATCTGGTGGGGGAGAGTGGGCTTCTGTAAGAAAGGGGACCAAGAATAATAATCAGTAGAGTGGCAGGAGCTGTTATCCCTGGAGCTCTTCAACAGTGCCTGGCCCTAAAGAGAGATGACATGGAAAGACGAAGTGGCTGCAACCGCGAAGATGTGCAATGCACTGGGGCAATGCAGGAGTATCAGTCGAGGATCTGCAATTTATTGGTGCAATCCAAGAGCCTCAGGCAAAAATGTGCTAGGGTAATGCAGAGAAGAAAGTGGGTAAAGAACGGCATTCCAGTTGCAGAATTAGTGGATTTGATTATTCGGTTTACAGGTAGAAATCTGTGCAAACCATAGCCAGAAAAGCAAGTGATGAATCGTCTCTCAGATGAATAGGTCATGAACATGAATGCTGTTAATATTGTACTATTACAGTAATAAACTCTGTACCCTCTCAATGCTGTTAATACTGTGCTATTACAGTAACACACTCCTTACCCTCTCAATGTTGTTAGTATTGTGCCAAGTATTGTAGTAATAAACTCCCTACCCTTTCAATGTTGTTAATATTGTGCTATTACGGTAACAATTTCCCTACTCTCTCAATGTTATTAATATTGTTCTATGTATTGTAGTAATAAACTCCCTACCCATTCAAAGCTGTTCATACTCCTTTACTTTTCATTTTTGTATCGTGCTAAGCTGTCTCAACTTCCAAAGTTTCCTGGGATTAAAAATTCTCTGGATCATGCCGCAGTCTGCAATTTATAAATTGCTGAACAATCTACAGTAATACCACCCTGTGTCACCCAGTGAAACCCTTGGAAGATTGCCATATTTCTGGGCACAGGTTTGCACTTTACAATCTCCTGGTGCAGTATTTTCTCTAACCCTGCTGTGTCAGGATGATCTCTGGATCTCTATTGCTGTATTCACCTGCCCATGGGCAACACTCTTCGAGGTAAAAGCTGTACTGATGTTAAGCTCTGGTCTGTGCTCTGTATCTAAGTTGATTCTAAAATCCTTAACCCCTCTCCAGCCGCAACTGTGGTCCCTCAAGTTTGGGCTAACATGATGCGAATCAGCATGATATTTCAACCAATTCAATGATGGAAAGGAAAGCTATTTATGTGCCTTCTACAATGCAAAATAAAATAAAACAGCAATAATAAGAGGAAGAAAGAATACCATTGTGCTATTACCCAAGTGAGTGTTAGCAATGAGATTGATGCCTCCATCGAAGTTCCCATCGTCACTATAAACTGGGCCATCATTCCATATGAGGTCAAATCCTCCAATCTGTTTCTCCTTCCCGGATAGTCTGTCATGTCAAGTATATGGCACGTTAATAAAGAACAAAGGCTCTCCTTCATGAGAAACATCTTGGGCGATACGTTCCATCACAAGTTCACTAACACTTCCATCTTGTCCTTTAGGGTTTTTATTGTATTGTCTTTTTCCCCTGCTTCCCCTCGTGCATCATTCCTGACAGAATTAGCTAACAAAGCCTCTACACCATTGGTTTCACTTGAGAGTCAATGAGTATGTTGGGGATTCTGTGGCTAGGACTTGTGCCATGTAGTACACATTTCTCAGGTGCTACAAAGCCTACTAAGGTCTCAAAATAGCAGTCAGGAAGCAGACACAAACTTCCACTACATTGGTAGAGGAGATAGCACCTTTGTCAGTGTGACTCAGCAGCTGCTTTCAAGACAATCTTCAAGGTATTTGTTCCACTCCACTGCGACCCCACTGACATACGAACATAGGAGCAGGAGAAGGTCATTCAGCCATTCGAGTCCGCTCTGCCATTCAATACAATCATGGCTGATCATCCACTGCAATGCCTTTTTCCCACACTATCTCCATTTCCCTTTACATCATTGGTATTTAGAAATCTGTTAATCTCTATTTTAAACATACTCAATGACTGAGCTCCCATGGCCCTCTGGGGTAGAGAATTCCAAAGATTCAGAACCCTCTAAGTGAAGAAATTTCCCCTCATCTCGCCCTAAGTGTCTTCCTTCTTATTTTGAAATTGTGTCCCCTGGTTCTAGACTCCCCAGCCAGGAGAAACATCTTACCTGCATCTACCTTGTCTATTCCTTTAAGTATTTTGTAGGTTTCAATTAGATCAGCTCTCATTCTTCGAAACTCAGTTTCCCCAATCTCTCTTCATAAGATAGTCCTGCCATACTTGGCATTCGTTGCACTCCCTCTATGGCAATAATATCCTTTCTGAGGTAAGGGGACCAAAACTGCACACAGTACTCCAGGTACAGTCTAACCAAACTTCTATACAATTGAAGCAAGATTTCACTATTCCTGTACTCAAATCCTGTTGTGATAACATCATACTGTTAACCTTCCTAATTACCCGCTGCACCTGCATGCTAGCTTTCAGAGACTTATTGATGAGGACATCCAGGGCCCTTTGTACATCTACACTTTCTAATCTCACCATTTAAGAAACACTCTGCACATCTGTCCCTCCAACCATTTTTCCACATTATATTCCATCTGCCATGTTCTTGCCCACTCACTAAGTCTGTCCAAATCCTCCTGTAGCCACTTTGCACCTTCCTCACAAACACATATTCCCACCTAGCTTTGTGTCATTTATTTGTGAACTCGGGAATATTACATTTGGTCCCCACATCCAAATCATTGACATACATTCTGAATGGCTGGGACCCAAGTACTGATCCTTGCAGTACCCACTAGTCACAGCCTGCCAACATGAGAATGACCTATTTATTCCTAATCTCTGTTTTCTGCCTGTTAACCAATACATAAACCCACCGGTATATCACCTCCTATCCCATGTGCTTGAATTTTGCTAATCAACCTCCTGTGAGGGACTTTATCAAAAGCCTTCTGAAAATCCAGTCCATCTACGTCCACTGCTCCCCCTGATCAATTCTGTTTGTAACATCATCAAAAAACTCCAACAGGTTCGTCAAACATGATTTCCCATTCGCTAATCCATGCTGACTGTGCCCAATCAGATCATTATTATCCAAGTGTCCAATTATCACATCCTTTAGAATAGGTTCTAACATTTTACCTACTACTGGTGTAAGGCTAACAGATCTGTAGTTCCCTGTATTCTCTCTCCCTCCCTTTTTAAATAGTGGCGTGACATTTTCTACCATCCAATCTGGAGGAACCATTCCAGAGGAACTCAGCCCCATGGGTCTCACCAAGACTCTGGTCACTGCTGATTTAAGTGTTGCTCAAGGCCCACAATGCAGGCCTGGAGTGCCTTTTGCCATGGCATATGGGAAGGAGCTCTCCATTGCAAAATTGAGAAACTGGCCAGGACATCTGATGCACACTGGAGTCTATTAAAACCTGCTGGGTTTGGCAACAATATTGATCTTAATGGATGAGGTGGAATCTATGGAACTGCTACAGGGTACAATGCGGCCCCTGTGAAGGAGCTAATGTCTTTTTCATGCCATAATTAGTCGTATTTAGAGATTGACAAAGGCTGTGCAGGTGTTTGGTTAGGAGTCTCAGGGTCCCTATATCCATTTTGCTTGAAAGCCAGGAGCCAGACCTGATCCCTCAAACCAGTTCCTTTGACAGCAGCCTCCAAATCCATGACCACTGCCACCTAGAATGACAAGGGCAGCAGATAGATGGAAACACTACCACCTGGAAGTTCCCCTCCCAGCCACACACCATCCTGACTTGGAAATATATCGCCGTTCCTTCACTGTCGCTGGATCAAAATACTGGAACTCCCTCGCTAACAGCACTGTGGGGTGTACCTATACCACATGGACTGCAGCTGTTCATGAAGGCAGTTCACCACCACCTTCTCAAGGGCAACTAGAGATGGGAAATAATTGCTGGCCTAATTAACGATGCAAACATCCTATGAATGAGTTAAAAAAAGGGCTGCTTAGTGTTAATGATCCACGATTGGGAGGCTCAATCCCTTACTCCCATTTAGGAAGCTGTATATGTTTGGGGTATTTTCATGTCATTATATAGTGTATTCAACTCAGTGCCTTCCATAATCTCAAGTACTGTGTACCAATTAGTTACCTTCAGGACGTTATCAGCTTACACATTTGTTTATTTGTACATTGGGAAAGGCTTCAGAACAGTCTCTGACTGATAACACTTCCTTACCATTTCTCAACAATTACTGTTAACTCCTGTTCCGACATTACATACCACAGGATTGATGTAATAGTTTCTGACAATCTTGTGCAGTACTAAGAGAGCTAAATTGTTGGAAAGCCCCACCTTCCAGCTCAGCTGGATGTTAAAAAATTGCTCCTTTTCTTGAAGATTTTCAGGGATTTTCCTGTTGGCTGGGCCCACCTCCCTCCCTCAGCCAATCACCAAAAAACAGTGAAATGTTCATTAGTGGGAGACATAGTGGTATTGTCACTAAACTGCCAATCCAGAGGCCAAGGCTAATGGTCTGGGAACATGGGTTCAAATCCTACAATGGCAGCTGTGGAATTTGAACTCAATTGATAAATCTGGAGAATAAAGCTAGCCTCGGTAATGGTGACCTTGAAACTATCATTCGATCGTTGGGAAGAAAATCTGCCATCCTTACCTGGTCTGGCCTACATGTGACTCCAGACCCACAGCAATATGGTTGACTCTTAAATGGCCACAACCCTGCTGCTGCATTTGACTACAAAACAACTTCGCAAGACAGCCATTCATTTAGGGTGATCTGAGGACTTGGGAGAACCAATATAAATACAAGGTCACTCACCTTCCTTCCATGTCTACAACATGCACTGTGTCCTCCAACAAACGGCATTTCAGCTCATAATCTTCCTGGCTGCTGGCTATCAGTGAAGGAGAAGCATTGACCTCCAAAAGCCACCTAACAAAACAGAATGACACTAAATATATTTGTAGGATGACATGGGGAGGATATGTATGCAACAAGAGATAAATTGGCAGACCGGAGCAGGGCAAGGGAACACAAGAGTAATAAGGGCAGGGTGTGACAGCACAAATCCCATGATACTCAGCTGGTGATTTTCTAGTGCCATAGGACAGGGTTATCACAGGCACTGATCACTGGCCAGAAGAAACAAACCCTCACAGGCAGTCTATTCAGGCTGATGCTGCATCAGAAGGATAGTTATTCTAACCCTTCCTAGCAAACATAGGGGGATTTTAGATTGTGGGATTGGGGGGGGGGGGGGGGGGGGTGGGGGGGGAGGGGGGCCTCAATAGGTCTAAAGACGGGCAGGCTAGCAGGCACCTTGCCCATCCACCGTATTATGGGGAATAGGTCAGGGTGGCAGGAGGTTGATGGGTTAGCCATCCATTACATTCCCCCACCCCAACAAAAACACACCCTGCGAGGGGCAGTCAAATCCAGAACATAATTACAATAAAACTGACATGTGCTGAACAAACTTATCCAAACATAATCTTCAACATTCAGCTTCTCATTCACCAATGCAAAAATCATTTTAACACGTTTCAACAATTCTTAGCTAACACTTTAGAAATATTAAAATGAAAGCAAAATAATGTGGATGCTGCAAATCTGAAACAAAAACAGAAAATGCTGGAAAATCTCAGCAAGTCTGGCAGCATCTGTGGAGAGAGAAACAGAGATAACATTTCATGTCCATATGACTCCTTCTTCAGAGCTAACGAGAAATAGAAATGTGATGAATTTTATACTGTTAAAGAGCAGGTGGAGCAGTGCAGCAAGATAGAAGGTCAGGCATAGATGGGAGCTCAGGAGAGATTGGCAAAGATGTTCCGGACACAGGGAAAAGTGAGTGTTAATGGTAGTATTAAAGACTAAAGAAGGTGCTGATCGTGGCATAAAGATAAGAAAGCAGTATGTGTTAATAGCAGAACAAGCACTCTGTGAAAGCACAACATAGGTACAAGTGACAGATGGCCCTACTGGGGAGCTGGGGGTTGGGTAAAAAAGGAATTTAAAAAATGAATAAATAAAAATTAAATAAAAAGTTAAAATTGAAATTTAAAAAATGGAAAGGAAAAGGGGATGAAGATAGAGAACAGAGTTCATGATCTGAAGTTGTTGAACTTGATGTTAAGTCCGAAGGCTGTAAAGTGCCTAGTCAGAAATGGAGTGCTGTTCCTCCAGTTTGCATTGGGCTTCGCTGGAACACTGCAGCAGGCCAAGGACGGACATGTGGGCATGACAGCAGGATAGGGTGTTGAAATGGCAAGCAACAGGAAGATCTGGGTCATCCTTGCGGACTGAGTGAAGATGCTCCGCAAAACGGTCCCCCTGTCTGCATTTGGTCTCCCCGATGTAGAGGAGAACACTTTGGGATCAGCGAATGCAGTAGACCAAATTGAAGGAGGTGCAAGTGAAGTGCTGCTTCACCTGAAAGGAGTGTTTGGGTCCTTGGACAGTGAGGAGGGAGGAAGTAAAGGGGCAGGTGTTGCACCTTCTGAATTGCATGAGAAGGTGCTGTGGGAAGGGGATGAGGAGCTGGGGATGATGGAGGAGTAGACCAGGGTGTCACAGAGGGTTTAACGGAATGCTGATGGTGGGCACTGTGGTTGGTGGTGGCAGAAATGGCGGAGGATGATCCTTTGAGTGCGGAGGCTGGTGGAGTGAGAAGTGAGGACAAGGGGACCCTATCATGGCTCTGGGAGGGAGGGCAAGGGGTGAGGGCAGAGGCACAGGAGATAGATTTGACATAGTTGAGGGCCCTGTCTATCACAGTGGGGGGAATCCTCAGTTAAGGATAAAGGAAGACTTGTGAGAAGTGCCATTTTGGAAGGTGGCATCATCAGAACAGATGTGACAGAGGTGAATGAACTGAGAGAATGGGATGGAGTTCTTACAGGCAGCAGGGTGTGAGGAGTCGAGGTAGCTATGGGAATCAGCGAGTTTGTAATGAATATCGGTAGACAGTATCACTAGAAATGGAGACAGAAAGGTCAAGAAAGGGGAGGGAAGAGTTGGAAATGGACCATATGAAGGTGAGAAAGGGGTGGACATTGGAAGCAAAATCGATATATTTTTCAAGGTCCAGGTGAGAGCATGAAGTGGTACTGATACAGTCATCGATGTACTGAAAAAAGAGTTGTGGGAGGGGGCTTGAGTAGGAATGGAACAAGGGATATTCCATATACCCCACAAAAAGATAGGCATAACTGGGGCCCATGCAGGTATCCATAGCCACATCTTTTATTTGGAGGAAGTGAAATAAGTTAAAGGAGAAATTGTTCAGTGAGAGAACAAGTTTAGCCAGGCGAAGGAGAGTGGTGGTGGATGAGGATTGTTTGGGCTTCTGTTCTAGGAAGAAGCGGAGAGCCCTCAGACTGTCCTGGTGAGGGATGGAGGTGTAGAGGTACTGGACATCCATGGTGAAGAGGAGGCAGTTAGGGCCAGAAAACTGGAAATTGTTGATAATGATGTAGGGCATCAGAGGAAGTGTGAATGTAGGTGGGAAGAGACTGGACAAAGGGAGAGAGAATGGAGTCAAGATAGAAGTAGATGTGTTTTGTGGGGCAGAAATAGGCTGACACAAAGGGTCTACCAGGGCAGTCCTGTTTGTGGATTTTGGAAAGTAGGTAGAAGCAGCTTTTGCAGGATTGGGAGACTATGAGGTTGGAAGCTGTGGAACGAAGATCTCCAGAGGAGATGAGGTCAGTGACAGTCATGGAAACAATGGCTTGATGTCCAGTACTGGGGTCATGGCCCAGAAGGAGGTAGGAAGAAATGTCTGGGTGTTGGCGCTCAGTCTCGGTAAGGTAGAGGTCAGTACATATGAACAAGGAGCAGGAGTAGGCCATTCAGCCCCTTGAGCCTGCTCCACCATTTAATAAGATCATGGCTGACCTAATAGTAACCTGAAATATGAACCCACCTACCCCCGATAACCTGTCACCCCCTTTCTTACCAAGAATCTATCCACTTCTGCCTTAAAAATATTCAAAGAATCTGCTACAACGTTTTCAGGAAGAGAGTTCCAAAGACTCATGACCCTCTGAGTGAAAAATTTTTGCCTCATCTGTTTTAAATGAGCGACACCTTATTTTTAAACAGTGACCCCTAGCTCTAGATTCTCCCACAAGAGGAAACATCCTCTCCACATCCACCCAGTCAAGACCCCTCACGACCTTAGATGTTTCAATCAAGTCATTTCTTACTCTTCTGAACTCCAGCAGATACAAGCCTGGTCTGTCCAACCTATCTTCATAAGACAACCCACCCATTCCAGGTATTAGTTTGATAAACCTTCTCTGAACTGCTTCTAACACATTTACATCCTTCTTTAAATAAGGTGACCATAACTGTACACAGTACTCCAAAAGTGGTCTCACTAGTGCCTTCTACAACTGAAGCATAACCTCCCTACTTATGTATTCGATTCTCCTTGTAATAAATGATAATATTCTATTAGCTTTCTTAATTACTTGCTGTACCTGCACAAGCGATTCATGCACTAAGACACCCAGATCCCTCTGCATCTCAGAGCTCTGCAATCTCCCACCACTTAGATAATATGCTTCTTTTTTATTATTCTTCCTGTCAAAATAGACAATTTCACACTTTCTCACATTATACTCTATTTGCCAGATCTTTGTCCACTCACTTAATCTATCTATATCTTTTGCCTTATGTCTTCTTCACAACTTACTTTCCTACCTATATTTGTGTCGTCAGCAAATTTGGCAACCATCCCTTCACCCAAGTCATTTATATAAATTCTAAACAGTTGAAGTCCCAGCACTGATCCCTGTGCCATGCCACTAGTTACAGCTTGCCAATCTGAAAAAGACCCACTTATGCCAACTCTCTGCTTCCCGTTAGCCAGCCAATCTTCAACCATACCAATATGTTACCCTCATACCATGAGCTTTTACTTTCCGCAGTAACCTTTGATGTGGCACTTTATCAAATGCCTTCTGGAAATCCAAGTACAGCACATCCACCAGTTCCCCTTTATCAGCAGCCCATTTACTTCCTCAAAGAATTCCAAGTCGGGTAAACACGATTTCTCTTTCACAAAACCATGTTGACTCTGTCTGATGACCTTGAGCTCTCCAAGTGCCCTGCTATCACTTCTTTAATAATAGCTTCTAACATTTTCCTTACGACAGATGTTAAGCTAACTGGTCTATAGTTTCCTGCTTTCTGTCTCCCTCCCTTTTTGAATAGTGGAGATACTTTGCTATCTTCCAATCCATGGGGCCTTCCCTGAATCTAGGGAGTTTTGGAAAATTAAAATCAGTGCATCAACTATCTCACTAGACACTTCTTTTCAGGCTCTAGGGTGAAGTCCATCAAGACTTGGGCTCTGGTCAGCCGCAGCTCCAAAAATTTACTCAGTACCACTTCTCTGGTGACTGTAGTTTTCCTGACTTCCTTCCCCACTTCTATTTCCTGGTTTATAGCTGCTTCTGGGATGTTACTTGTATTCTGTATAGTGAAAACTGATGGAAAATACCTGTTCAATTCATTTGCCATCACCTTGTTTTCCATTATTAATTCTCCAGACTCCCTTTCTATAGGACCAATGCTCATTTTGTTAAATGGTTTCTTTTTAAAATATTTATAAAAAAAAACTCTTACTATCTGTTTTTATATTTCTGGCTAGCTTTCGCTCATATGCTAATTTTCCCTCCTTAATAGACTTTTAGTCATTCTTTGCTGTTCTTTATATTCTGTCCAAACTTCTGACCTGCCACCTATCTTTGCAGAATTATTTACTTTTTCTTTAAATTTGATACTATCTTTAACCTTTCTAGTTAACCATGAATGGTGTGTCTGTTCCTTGGGCTTTTTCTTACTTGTTGGAATGTATCCATTCTGTGCATTTGGAAATACTCCCTTAAATATTAGGCACTGTATCTCTATTGACCTATCCCTTAACCTAATTTGCCAATTCACTTTAGCCAGCTAAGCTTTCATGTCCTCATAATTGCCCTTACTTAAGTTTAAAAACAGTCTCAGACCCACTCCTCTCTCCCTCAAAATGAATGTAAACTTCAATGTGGTCACTGCTACCTAGGGGCGCCTCATGACAAAATCATTACTCCCATCTCATTGCACAATACAGGTCTGCTACCTGCTGAGGAAGGGTCATACAAACTCAAAACGTTAGCTCTGTTTCTCTCTCTACAGATACTGTCAGACCTGCTGAGATTTTCCAGAATTTTCTGTTTTCATTTCAGATTTCCAGCTTCCGAAGTGTTTTGCTTTAAACCAGGTCCAGTATAGCCTGCTCTCTGATTGGCTCCAGAACATGCTGTTCTAAGAAACTATCCCCAAAACATTCAATGCACTCCTCATTTAAGCTATCTTTGCCTATCTGAATTTTTGTCATGAAAATATAATAATTTCCATAATGTTTTGATCTATTGTAAAGATAGGTTAATAGTGGGGTTTGGATTAGTTTCTCTATGTGGGTGGGTGTGTGTGTGTGTGGGGGAGATTTGACTGAATTGGAAAGAGCTGGTCTGGAGTTATTAAAAGGAAGCTAGGCTTGAAATGCTAAATACATAAACATGGCTGAAATTTTAGAATGTGAGGTGTGAGGAACATTTGCATTTTTAGATAAATTAGTTTGAGTTTCAAAGAGATGGTAGGGTATTACACCTAGCTAAAAGAAGCTAAGCCAAAAATATTTATTTTTCCCCAAAGGTTACTGATAATATGAATACAACGAAAGGTTTACATTATGAGAAAAGTTAAGTTACAAAGGCATATTGCAACAATGGAATTTACATTAAAGAGAGAGAAACATATATAAAGGTTATGTGTAAGGAGAAAGGCATTCTAAGATCTAACACAAGTGCGAAAAGCCTCCAGCTTCTATGCATCAAGTTCCTGTCTATAGGAACCAAAGCTAAGAAACTCACTTTGAATATCACTGTCCAGGGTATTGTATGATTTGCCTGGGTCTGTTAAACTTATATTTTGTTTTACTGTTGCCTTAACGGAGGTATAACTGGGAGCCAGATTAATTAGGGGATTTAGGAGTTATTATAGTAGTAATTTGTAGACTTATGTATGTGCTTCAAGTCTTTTCTTTTGTTAATAAATGTTTAATTTAGCTTTGTAAAAAACACCTCTAATTCTCAGTGGGCTTATTACTGCTGAAGTCAAGGCACCCATCTCAAAATAAAATACAAATTGAAAAACAGTTGTGGCAGCTGTTTCAAGTTTCCCTCTGGTATTTGAGCAGCTTGGCATTTACCATCCTCTGTGCCATAACACTTTTCCAGTCCATATGTAAATTAAAATCTCCCCTGGTTATCGCCGTGCCTTTCTGACAAGCTCCAATTATTTCTGTTAGGGGGCTTGTACACAACTTCCACACTTGACTTAAAGGCAAAATACTGTGGTTGCTGGAAATCTGAAATGAAAACAAAAAAATGCTGGAAAAACTCAGCAGGTCTGACAGCATCTGTGGAAAGAAAGATAGAGTTAACGTTAACTCTGTCTTTCTTTCCACAGATGCTGTCTGACCTGCTGAGATTTTCCCAATATTTTTTGTTATTGTCCCACAATTGACTTCTTGCCTTTACCATTTCTCATCTCTACCCAAACCATTTTCACATCCTGGTTTCCTGAATTTAGGTCATTCCTCTCTATTGTGATAAAACCGGCATTAACTAACAGAGCCACCCCTCCACCTTTTCCTCTCTTCCTGCCCTTCCTAAATATCCTGTACCCTTCAATATTCAGGTCCCAATCCACATCCCCCTGCAGCCATGTCTCTGTAATGGATATCAAATCATAATTATTTATTTGTGTGTGTGCTCTCAGTTCATTTGTTTTGTTTCGAATACTACGTGCATTCAGATAGAGCTTTTAATTTTCTCCTTTTTATAACTCTAGTTTCATCTGTTGATTTACTGTTAGATTTGTACGCTCCATCACTTTGTGTAATGGTCAGTTTTTCATTTCCTGTAAGAATACCTTTTTCTTTTGTCTTGTCTCTGCTCTTTGATTTATCACATCTTTGCAAATTTGATCCCTTGCTCCCATTATTTAGTTTAAAACCTCTCTACTTCCCTAGTTATGCGGCTCGCAAGAACATCGGTCTCAGAATGGTTCAAGTATAGACCACCCCAACAGTACAGATCCTACTTTCCCCAGTATTGGTGCCAGTGCCCCATGAACCAGTACCCACTTCTCCCACACGTCTTTATGCCACACATTCATCTCCCTAATCTGATTTGTCCTATGCCAATTTGCACAAGGTGCAGGTAATAATCCAGAGATTATGATCTTTGAAGTTCTGCTTCTAAATTTGGTGCCTTGGTCCTCATAATGACTATGCAGAACCTCCTTCTTTGTCTTGCCTATGTCATTAGTATCTACATGGACCAAAACGACTGGGTCCTCCACCTCCCACTCAAGTTCCACTCCAGCCCTGAGCAGGTATCCTGAACCCTAGCACTGGGTAGACAACACAGCCACCTGGACTCTCGCTCTTTGCTACAGAGAACAGTGTTAATCCCCCTCACTATATTGTTCCCTACCAGCACCACATTCCTTTTTGCTGGCCAGTTAGTTCATCCACCCTGCAGCCTCCGCTTTCATCCAAACAAGCTGAAAAAACCTCAAACCTGTTGAACAATTGCAAGGGCCGAGACTCCTGCACTCCTGTCCTCTGAGTCCCATTACCTGCTTCACTCACAGTCACCCTCTCCTGTCCCTGACCAAATCAGAAGACCCTGTCCTAAGAGATGTAGCTGCCTTTTGATACAAAGAATCTAGGAAATGTTTCCCCTCCCTGATGCACTGCAGTGTCTGTGGTTCAGCCTCCAGCTCATAAACTCTGAGCTGAAGTTGCTCAAATGTCAACTTACTTACTGCAGATGTGTTTGCCCTGGATCAAACAGGCGTCCAAAAGACCCCATATGCTGCAGCTGTGACACATCACTTGTCCTGACATCCTTAATGTATTCTAATTAACTATTTAATTATTTTATTCAATTATAGATTATACTTTTGTTTTTATATATTTTATTAACCTTACCACCGGTTGCTAGACTATTTTGAACCTTAGCAATAGAATAAACCTTAGTCACTTACCAAATACTCACCAAATAACTAGCTTCTTCTCCTGTAGCAGAGTACGGCCACTTGCTGAAGGCTGAGAAAGTTAGAAAGCAGAAAGCAAAAGAACACCTCTTTCCCTTCCTTCCCTAACTCCCTTAATTACCCAGCTCCCAGCACTCTATTCTAAGTCACAGTTCTTGCAGTGAACCTTACCTAAAGCGCCTCCTTCCCCCGTGCACCAAATTCCCACTTTGAACCAAATTCCCAAATATATTCATTCGGCCTCTATCTTCCCTCACTGATCATGTGCCAGACAACAATGCACCACTCTTGTTGGCAGGCTTGATAACAAAATCAGGGTTGGACCTGAGAGAATGGAGTGCAGCAAGTTCAGAAGGAGACAGGTTGGGGTGGGTGAGAGGAACAGTGAAATTAAGATGGTCAATGTCACGCTGACAGTTCTCAATGAAAAGATCAAGAGCAGGTAAGAGGCTAGAGGGAGGGCTCCAGGTAGAGGGAGAATACTGAAGGTGGATGAAAGGATTCATTGAACACGTGGAGAACTCCTGCCCAAAGAAGTGAGCCTAGAGATGAATGTGACAGAAGAAAAGTTCAGTATCGTGCTGAGCCCGAAATTCTTTGAGGTGAGAGATTAAGCGGATGAAACAGATTCTTTTGCTAAGTACAGAACATTCAGCATCAGAGAGGGGGAAATCATAGGGTATAGTGAATATATGGCAAGGGATAAGATTAGAAGAAGGGATGGGGTCAGAGGGACGGGAAGGGGTGGAGGGTCCTGGATAGGCATTGGTATCAATAAGTTGTTGGAGCTTGCGTTCCTTAAAACCTGAAAGGAAGAACTCAAGTTTCTTGGTAAGGCATTGGATGAGACGAAGGATAAAATGAAACTAGGGACAGGGACAGCTTTGAGATACAGTGAGTTGGTGCTGTTGGACAGAGAGGTTGAGTGTGCTGATATGGCGGTGCATGGCTCTGAGAGTTGGTCTCAGGATGCAGCGAGAACGGTAGTCCGAGGAGCGCAGTATGTCCCAGAGATACCTGTAATCCTGGGTGGTTTCAAATCATGAGGGATGGAAACTTCATTTGGAATCTATCTGGGGTAAGTCAAAAACAGAAACAGTCTCTGAGGAAGGAAATGTGGCTGTGAAACCGAGTTTTGGTAAACACCAGGAGGGAAATGGAAAGCAATGAAGGTGAACAGGATGAAAGACAGAAAGAAATCCTGTTGGAGAGATGAGCAGTATTTTTTCAAAATCTCATGCCCATCCTTGGCCTGTTGCAATGTTCCAGTGAAGCCCAACACAAAATGGAGGAACAGCATTTCATCTTCCGATTAGGCACTTTACAGCCTTACAGAGTCAACAATAACTTCAGACCATGAGCTCTCTCCTCCATCTGTACCTCCTTTTAATCAATTTTTTAAATTTTAATTTGTATTTTTTTTTACCTTTTTCCCCCAACTCCCCACAGGGCCATCTGTCACTTGTTTCTATTCTGTGCTTTCACAGAACGCTGACAACACATTCTGCTATCTTACCTTTATGTCACAATCAGCACCTTCTTTAGTCTTTAACACCACCATTAGCACTCACTTTGTCCTGTGTCCAGAACATCTTTGTCAATCTCTCCTGAGCTCCCGTCTATCCCCGATCTTTTATTTTGTTCCACCTGCTCCATCCCCTCTTAAACAGTATAAGATCCATCACATTCCTACTTCTCTGTAGCTCTGAACATTAATTCTGTTTCTCTCTGCATAGATGCTGCCAGATCAGCTGAGTTTTTCCAGCATTTTCTGTTTTTACTTTAGAAATATAGTAGTTCATGGAAGCATTTATCCCAAACCTTCCAATCCCTTACCAATTACTAGTGAAAACAGTTTCATTCTCTTCAAAACGTAGGAACATAGGAGCAGGAATAGGCTATTTGGCCCATTGAACCTGCTCTGCCATTCAAACAGATCATGGCTGATTTTCTACCACAACTCATTTTTTTCCCTCTCTCCCCATATCCCTTCATGTCATTAATATTACAATATTTAGAAATCTATTGATAACTGAACTTTCACAGCCCTCTGGGTTAGAGAATTCCAAAGAGTGAAGAAACTCCTCTTCATCTCTGTCTTAAATGGCCTGCCTTTTATTTAGACATTGTGACCCCTGGTTCTAGACTCACCAGCCAGGGGAAAGATCCTACTAACATCCAGCCTATCCTGCCCTATAAGAATTTTGTAAGTTTCAATGAGGTCACCCCTCATTCTTCGAAATTGTGGAGAATACGGGTCCAGCTTCCTCAATCTTTCCTCACAAGGCCATGCTGCCATCCCAGAGATTAGTCTCGTGAATCTCTGCTGCACTCCCTCAATGACCAGCATATCCATCCTTCGATAAGGAGACCAAAACTGTGCACAATACTCCAGGTGTGATCTCAACAAGGCACTATACAATTGCAGCAAGACATCTTTACTCTTGTATTCAAATACCCTTGCAATGAAGGCCAACATAGCATTTGCCTTCCTAATTGCTTGCTGCACTTGCATGCTAGCTTCTAGTGACTTATGAACAAGGGCACCCAGGTCCCTTTGGACATCAGCACTTACCAATCTTTCACCATTTAAGAAATACTCTGCCTTTCTGTTTTTTTCTACCAAAGTGGATAACTTCACACTTATTCATATTATATTCCATCTGTCATGTTCTTGCCCATTCGCTTAGCCTGTCCAAAGACCCTTCAAGCCTCCTTGCATCCTCCTTACAACTCATATTCCCACCTAGTTTTATGCCATCTGCAAATTTGGAAATATTACATTTGGTGCCCACATCCAAATCATTTATATAAATGAACATCTATGGGCCCAGCACTGATCCTTCCGGCATTCAGGACTGGGAGCTAAATATCCAAGGATATACATCCTATCGAAAAGACAGGAGGTTAGCAGAGGGGGTGGGGTTGCTTTGTTAGTAAGAAATGAAATTAAATCCATAGCAAGAAATGATGTAGGGTCAGATGATGCAGAATCTGTGTGGGTAGAGTTGAGGAACCGCAAAGGTAAAAAAACCATAATGGTAGTTATGTACAGGCCTCCAAACAGTAGTCAGGATGTGGGGCACAAGATACACAAGGAGATGGAAAAGGCACATAAGAAAGGCAAGGTTACAGTGATCATGGGGGATTTCAATATGCAGGTAGACTAGGAAAATCAGGTTGGTAGTGGATCCCAAGAAAAGGAATTTGTAGAATGTCTACGAGATGGCTTTTTGGAGCAGCTTGTGTTGGAGCCCACTAGGGAACAGGCAATTCTAGATTTACTGATGTGTAATGAGGCAGATTTGATAAGGGAGCTTAAGGTGAAGGAACCCTTAGGAGGAAGTGACCATAATATGATAGAATTCACCCTGCAATTTGAGAGAAAAAAGCTGGAATCAGATGTAACGGTATTACAATTGAATAAAGGCAACTACAGAGGAATGAGGGAGGAGCTGGCCAGAATTGACTGGGAGATGAGCCTAGCAGGAAAGGCAGTGGAACAGCAATGGCAGGAGTTTCTGGGAGTAATTTGGGAGACACAGCAAAAATTCATCCCTAGGAAGAAGAAGCATACTAAAGGGAGGACGAGGCAACCATGGGAACAAGGGAAGTCAGGGATAGCATAAAAGCTAAAGAGAAAGCATACAATGCAGCAAAGAGCAGTGGGGAACCAGGGGATTGGGAAGCCTACAAAGACCAACAGAGGACAACTAAAAAAGAAATAAGGAGGGAGAAGATTAAATATGAGGGTAAACTAGCCAGTAATATAAAAGAAGATTGCAAGAGTTTTTTTAGATATATAAAGGTTAAGAGAGAGACAAAAGTGGACACTGGGCCGCTGGAAAATTACGCTGGAGAAGTAGTAGTGGGGAACAAAGAAATGGCGGAGGAACTGAATAGGTACTTTGCGTCAGTCTTCACAGTGGAAGACACGAGTAACATCCCCAAAGTTCAAGAGAGTCGGGGGGCAGAGGTGAGTATGGTGGCCATTACCAAGGAGAAGGTGCTAGGAAAACTGAAAGGTCTGAAGGTGGATAAATCACCTGGGCCAGATGGATTACACCCCAGAGTTCTGAAGGAGATAGCTGAAGAGATAGTGGAGGCGTTAGCGGTGATCTTTCAGGAATCACTGGAGTCAGGGAGGGTCCCAGAGGACTGGAAAATCACTAATGGAACCCCCATGTTTAAGAAAGGAGTGAGGCAAAAGACGGGAAATTACAGGCCGATTAGCCTGACCTCGGTCATTGGTAAGATTTTAGAATCCATTATTAAGGATGAGATTTCAGAATACTTGGAAGTACATGGTAAAATCGGGCAAAGTCAGCATCGTTTCATCAAGGGGAGGTCATGCCTGACAAATCTGTTAGAATTCTTTGAGGAGGTAACGAGTAGGTTAGACAAGGGCAAGCCAATGGATGTTATCTACTTGGACTTCCAGAAGGCCTTTGACAAGGTGCCGCACAGGAGGCTGCTCAGTAAGATAAGAGCCCATGGTGTTAGAGGCAAGGTATTAGCATGGATGGAAGATTGGCTGTCTGGCAGGAGGCAGAGATTGGGGATAAGGGGGTCCTTCTCAGGATGGCGGCCGGTGACTAGTAGAGTTCCACAGGGGTCAGTGTTGGGACCATAACTTTTCACTTTATACATTAATGATCTAGATGAAGGAACTGAGGGCATCCTGGCTAAGTTTGCAGATCATACAAAGATAGGTGTAGGGACAGGTAGTATTGAGGAGGCAGGGAGGCTGCAGAAGGATTTGGACAGATTAGGAGAATGGGCAAAGAAGTGGCAGTTGGAATACAACGTGTGAGGTCATGCACTTTGGTAGAAAGAATAGAGGCATAGACTATTTTCTAAATGGGGAGAGAATTCAGAAATCTGGAGTGTAAAGGGACTTGGGAGTCCTAATCCAGGATTCTCTTAAGGTTAACTTGCAGGTTGAGTCGGTAGTTAGGAAGGCAAATGCAATGTTGGCATTTATTTCGAGAGGACTAGAATATAAAAGCAGGGATGTGCTGCTGAGGCTTTATAAGGCTCTGGTCAGACCACATTTAAAATATTGTGAGCAATTTTGGTACCTCAGGAAGGATGTTCTGGCCCTGGAGAGGGTCCAGAGAAGGTTCACGAGAACGATCCCAAGAATGAAAGGCTTAACATATGAGGACTCTGGGTCTATACTCGATGGAGTTTAGAAGAATGAGGGGGGATTTGATTGAAACTTACAGAAAACTGAAAGGCCTGGATAGAGTGGACGTGGGGAAGATGTTTCCATTAGTAGGAGAGACTAGGACCCGAGGGCACAGCCTCAGAGTAAAGGGAAGACCTTTTAGAACAGAGATGAGGAGAAACTTCTTTAGCCAGAGAGTGGTAAATCTGTGGAATTCACTGACATAGAAGGCTGTGGAGGCCAGGTCATTGAGTGTATTTAAGACCGAGATAGATAGCTTCTTGATTGCTAAGGGGATCAAAGGTTACGGGGCGAAGGTGGGAGAATGGTGTTGAGAAACTTATCAGCCATGATTGAATGGCGGAGCAGACTCGATGGGCCGAATGGCCTAATTTCTACTTCTATGTCTTATCTTATAAACTTATATTCCTACTCGCTGTTTTCTGGTTTATCAAACCTGATTCCCTTTCATAAATCCATGTTGCCTCTGCCCAATCATATCATTATTTTCCAAGTGTCTAGTTATCACATCCTTTGTAATAGATTCTAACATTTTTCTGATGACTGACATCAAACTAACATGTTTGTAGTTCTTGATTTTCTCCCTCCCTTATTAAATAGTGGGGTTACATTTGTTACTTACCAGTCTGCAGGAATGTTTCCAGAATCTATAGAATTTTGAAAGACAACCACCAAAACAACCACTATCTCTATAGCCACCTCCTTCAACACTCTAGGATGCAAATCATCAGGTCCAGGGGACTTATCAACATTCAATTAATTTCTTAAGTGCTACCTATTTATTAATACTAATTTCTTTCAGTTCCTTATTTTTACAAGCCCCTTGGTCCCCTATTATTTCGGGAAGATTTTCTGTATCTTTGTCCATGAAGACAGACACCAAGTAATTATTTAGTTTCTCTGCTATTTCCCTATTCTTCAGAAAAATACTCCTGTCTCCACCTTTTGGACTCAATGGACCCACATTTGTCCTCGCTAATCTTTTCCATTTCGCATACTTAAAGATGATCTTACAGATCACCTTAATATTCCTTGCTAGCTGGCTTTCATGTTCTCTTTTTCTTTTCTCTATCAGTTTCATGGTCATCCTTTGCTGGATTCTAAATTGCTCACAATCCACAGGCTTACCACTTTTTCTGGAAACCTTAAAGGCCATTCCCTTTGATCTAATGCAATCTTTAACTTCTTTTGTTAGCCACGGTTGATATACCTGTTTGGCTTTTGCGTCTTAAAAGCAGAGAAATTATGTTAAACTGGCACAGAGCCTTGTTTCTTCTTTTTGTTTTCGATATTCTCTTGAAGCAAGGATGCTTGCCGCAGTGTGCAGCACACGTAGAATCGTTTAACATGGGAAGGACTGCATAGCTCAAGAGATATCTCATCATCTGAAAAAGCACCTCTCAGAGTACAGTCTTCAATAGTGCATGTGATTATCAACCTTGATTTTTATGCCCAAGGCATGGGGCGGAATTTTCCATGCCCACTAGTGTCAGGTGTGATCAGTGGCATGAGCGGACAATATGGCGCGATCGGTTTCACAACAGCGTGAAACCAGTTCGTGATTGTCCGCTCAGCCCACCGATGGCAGGCCATGTTTCCCGCCATCGGACGTCAGGAACCTCATTGTGATACATCAGCATATCATTATCAGGCTAGCCAGCCAGAAATGTCCACCACCCCTCCCCGCTGGATTGTCCATCTGCATTGGTGGGAAAGCATACCAACGTGTTTCAAAACAGTACACAAAAAGCGTGCACTTGGTGGCTTGCACTTTGAGGGGAACTCGAAGGTGAGTACACAATAATGTTGTGCAGTGATCACAGGGTCACTTGCTGGATGTCAAGCTTGAGGGGCATTGGGCTGTCAGGGTTGGGGCATCCCAGCCATTGAATATAACGCACAAGCATTCGGCATTGGTGGGGGGGGGAGGGTGTTGGGTGGGCGAGGGAAGTGGCCACGTATTAGGGAAACCTGTATAAAGTGACCATTCCTCTGAAACTGAGACGGTTCAAGCACAGCCACATTGATATGATTGGAGTCAGGTCTCAAGCTTAGTCGAAGGGTCATGAGGACTCGAAACGTCAACTCTTTTCTTCTCCGCCGATGCTGCCAATTCTGTTTTTGCTCAAGCTTATCTGCCCACTCAAGCAGCACAGAGGCATCAAATTCCACCAAGTGCTCCAGAGCTTTTCACACCACCCACCTTACCATCCCCCGGCATAGACTGCAAAGTCATGAGCGTTTTACTGGACGGCAGAAACAGCTGGACAACTGCACATGTTGTACAATCTCCTCGCTAAAGCTGGCCATGCAGCAGTCACTGCTGGAGGCGCTCACAGCCCGTTGCAAAGTCTGCATCCCCGTTTGGACAAGTTTCCCCCATGGTTCAAGCTAACAGTGCAGCCTTGCAGCACGGGTTAGGAGAATGCCTGTGCCTGAGTTGAGAGCAGCATGCGGTCCAGTGGGCAAAGCTGCTGCCAATCGGTCAGGTGGAGTTGCGCGGAGGTGGTGGGATTTCAGGCAGCTAGGCAGCGCACTAATCTCTGGCCATCCAAGTGGTGGCCAGCACACCCCGGGAAGTGTTAAGGGGCTGTCACACTTAACCAGGACTGGTTCTTAGTACACCCATGCTAACCATGTGTCTCCCTCTTTCACGCTGCAGGAGGATCATGGAGATAAAAGTTTGAGTTCTGCTGAAGGGTCATGTGGACTTGAAACGTCAACTCTTTTCTTCTCTGCCAATGCTGCCAGACGTGCTGAGTTTTTCCAGGTAATTCTGCTTTTATTGAGGAGTATCATGGAGCCTGGTGAATTAGCTGTATGCCTCATGGCTTACAGAGCATGAAGACAATGGAGGAGAGAGCACCTGAGGCTCCTGGCTGAGCAGAGGCAGGAGCAGCAACTCAGGAAGAAGGGGCAGCTGGGGCTCCTACACACACTATCCAAGAGCCATCATTGCAGGCGGGCAACACCCAAGGTCTATACACCGCCTTTCATTCCTGCAGATGACTGACAACTAGTGTCGCTAAAGACTGCACATGTCCAGGGAACTGTTCGGTCACATCTGCCAGTTACTGCAGGATTTGGCGCCAAGGGGACATGGAGGGCATCCACTGCCTGCGGCTGTGAAAGTGACTGCAGCGCTCAGTTTCTATACCAGTGGCTCCTTTCTGAGCTCCACAGGTGCTCTCTGTGGGATTTCACAATCCGCCACCCACAAATGCATCCATGAGGTCACGGATGCCATCTTCACGAAGGCACACAACTTTGTGCGTTTCGCCCTGGACCAAGACAGCCAGGATACGAGGACCACTGGTTTCGCCCAGATCTCCGGTTTCCTACAGGTGCAGGGTGCAATTGATTGCACTCAAATGGCACCCAGGTCTCTGTTCCTACACTCGGTGGACTACATCAACCACAAGGGCTTCCATTTGCTGAATGTGCAGCTAGTGTTCGGTCATCAGAAATGCATTTTGCAGGTGTGCACATGGTTTCCAGGGAGTGTGCACAAAGCCTACATCCTCATACAGATCCCTGCAGTCTTGCAGGGTCCACAGAGGCTGCAGGGTTGGCTCCTCGGAGACAAGGGCTCCTGTAGAGGCCATGGCTGATGACACCCGTGTGGCAGCCTCAGACTGCAGCAGAGCGACACTATAATGAGGCTCATGCGGCAACTCGCAACTTGGTGGAGTAGACCATCAGGATGCTGAAGATGAGGTTCCAGTGCCTGGATCGGTCTAGTGGAGCCCTGCAATACAGTCTGCAGAGGGTTTGATGCATTGTCGTCATCTGCTGTGCCCTTCACAACCTGGCGCTGCAATGGGGAGAGGAGCTGCCTGAGGAAGAGGTGGAGGAGTTGCATGTCTCCTCTGATGAGGAGGATGCCAATGGGGATGAGGGTGAGGTCGTCCTCGGTAGCGATGATGACAGGGACGAGACTCTAGCACTGGCCAGATGAGGCAGGCATGCTTGGGAGGCCCTCATAGTTGCCAGATTTGTGGAGGACAATGACAATATGTAGTGAGGTGACCCCATACTTCTCACATTGCAGTTGTAAACGTTTGACTCCAGTCTGGCTTATGGCAGTGCAAATACCCTCTGTCAGAATGTTCCTGTCATGGAGATGCAGTGGACGCCCTAACAGTCACTCGATAGCAGGAGGATGATGATGAGATGCAGTGAGCACACTCCATAAATCTTCACACAGCCTCTGAGAATGTCTGATTCCTGTCTGGCCAAGGGCAGATCGCTGGGTCTTTGTGATCAGGGTCATATCATGGAAACTTTAGAAGCATCTGATCCTCCATGGAGAAATTCTTGGAAGTTTACTGACAATAGTGAACAGTATGTACTAGTGATTAACACCCATGCCCAGACCGTGAGGCTAATTCTCCTCAATTTTCCTAACTCTGCTGCTGCGTCTTGGTACTCCCCGGACATCCACAGCAGAGGTAGAGGCAGCCTGCTGGCTGCGATGCCCTGTCTGTGGTGACTTTGGCAGGTGTCCTTTGGATGGCCAAGGCTTTGAGGGCCCTGGCCTGCTTGCGGGGTCCTGCTGTGTGGCAGTGACACCCACCTCGGCCTGTGGAGCTGGAGCTGCTGAGGTTACAGGCAGAGGGGATTCAGATGGGCCTGTCACTCCCAGAGTCGCCTGGGAGGATGGCCCCAGAACGTGCACCTACTGATCCTCCTCCCTGTGGGTTCTAGGGGGTTTCTGGCTGACTCCATGAGGAGGAGCGGTACCGGGCATCCCTCTTGCGTTGACACTGTTGGAGGCCAACTTTGGCGTCAGCGATGGAGTTGAGTCCGTGCAGCAGCGCAGGAGCAACGTCCAGGACCAAGGTCTCCATGGCGGCCGCCATCCTATCAGTGCTGACCTCAGTGTGTTGCAATGCCGGCGCTATCACCTCAGCCTGAAGATGGACAGACTCCTCCATCGTGCCTTGCAATCCGAGGAGTGCAACAGACATCCCTTCCTGATGTTCCTGAGCTTGTCTTTGCAGCTCCAGCAACTGTGACATGACCGAGTCCAGAGGCTTGTCATCTGACTCGGCCTCAGCAACGATCAGGCCTCCAGCAGTCCTCTGAGTGCTGGGGTCCTGGAAGGTCCCTGCCTCCATCTGCTATGGATCAGAAAGTGCAATGTGCTCACCAGATTGTGATCCTGGAATACTCTAAAGCTAGGTCCCACTGAGATGTCTCTGCACTGGTGGAGGGTGTGGGTGAGCGCTGTGATGGGTCTTCAGGAAGGGTGCCTCCAGATTCCTCTTCAGAGGTTTCTTTGGGGCTTGATTGGAGGCTCTGGGCCATGAACTCTGTCGGCTGTTTCCCAGATGTGCCTGTGAAAGCAAGGAGAGATAATTAGTGCATGACAGTGGTCTGTGAAAGAGGACATATCACGAACAGCATGGTTGTCTGATGGATGTTGCACTGCTGGACCCTCACTTGGTAGAGCAGCCCCGACCTCACCATCAGCACAGGACCGGTCCCGGTCAACACTGGCCAGCTGGACGGCTCTGTTTTCAAAGTCCGTGAGGACCATGATTTTGAGTATTCCGCCACTGGTCTGCGACCTCTCTCTCTTCTTGTGTGCCAGCTTGTCCTGCATGGATAGAGATGGAGAGAGTGTAAGCAGGATGCCTGCCGGGCCAGATGATGTGTTCCTGGCCTGTGTGGGTGGTGAGTGGTCCCATGGATGGGATGAGGACAATGATAGTGAGTGGGAGAGAGCGAATGGTGATGTCCCTTGAACTGACAGTGAGCGAGGGCCCCGTGGATGTGTGATGGGTTTATGAGTTGAGAGCGATGAGAAGGGTGACTTATTCTGGCAAAACAGAGATCATTCATTCTCTTGCAGCTCTGGGTGGCTGTCCTCTTCTGAAGGGCGTTGGCGCTCCCATGCCGGGTTAGTGATGTTGCTATCCATCCTACAGTCAGAGTGGGAGTACAGGATATCCCGGCGAGCCTTCACGGCATCCGAAAGGTGCTTGAGGGATGCGTCGCTGAACCTGGAGGCTGCAGTCTTCTTCAGTTTCGGGGCCATATCTTCTGTGCAGCACTGGCAGTCTGGAAGCACTGAGATGTGTGCTTGGGGCTGAACTTTAAATATGGCGCCTGGCATGATGCAGCGGCGGGGTGATGGCAGGCATGCGAATGAGAGCCCACCCACCATAGAAATGGTGTGTTTCCTGGAGTGAATAAATAATGAGGTGGATTTGAGATGATACGGCGTGAAAACCCACCATTGCGGCAGGCGGGTGAAACTTTTTTTGCCCACCCGCTACAATACTTAGTGCAAATCTAGAAAAATTCCACCTATGGAGTGGGATTTGAACTTAAAACCCTGTAACTCAGAGACAGGAGTGGTATCAACTGAGCCACATTTGACTGCCAATTTATTACTCTTATTTCTTCATTCTTTTCATAGGATATGGATACCGCTGGGAAGGCCAGCATTTGTGGTAGAGAATTCCACAGAAATAGTTTCTCCTCATCTCAGTCCTAAATGACCTACCCTGTATCCTGAGACTACGACCCTTTGTTCTAGACCCCCCCCCCAGCCAAAGGAAACACCATCCCTGCATCCAGTTTGTCCAGCCTTGTCAGAATTTTATACGTTTCAAAGAGATCCCCTATCATTCTACTAAACTCCAGTGAATACAGACCTAGTCAACCCAATCTCTCCTCATACAACAATCCTGCCATCCCAGGAATCAGTCTGGTGAACCTTTGATGCACTCCCTCAAGGCAAATATATCCTAAGGTAAGGAGATCAAAACTGCACACAATGCTCCAGGTGTGGTCTCACCAAGGCCCTGTACAGCTGCAGTAAGACATCCTTGCTCCTGCGCTCAAGTCCTCTCACAATGAAGGACAACATACCCTTTGCACGCAACTGCTTGCTGCACCTGCATGCTTGCTTTCAGTGATTGGTGTACAAGGACAGCCAGGTCCCTTTGTACATCAACACTTCCCAATCTATCATCATTTAAATAATACTCTGCCATTCTGTTTTTCCTACCAAAGCAAATAATTTCACTTATCCACATTATACTGCATCTGCCATGTATTTGCCCACTCAATCAATCTGTCTAAATCGCCTTGAAGCCTCTTAACCTCCTCCTCACCACTCACATTCCCACCAAATTTCATGTCGTCAGCAAACTTGGAAATATAGCATTTGGTTCCCTCATCCAAATCATTGATATATCTTGTGAATAGCTGGGGCCCAAGCACTGATCCCTGCAGTACCCAGTTAGTCACCACCTGAAAAAGACCCATTTATTCCTACTCTCTGTCTCCTGTCTGCTAAACAATTCTCAATCCATGCCAATATATTACCCCCAATCCCATGTGCTTTGATTTTGCACACTAACCTCTTATGTGGGACTTTAGCAAAGGCTTTCTGAAAATTCAAATACACCACATCCACTAGTTCTCCCTTATCTATTCTGCTAGTTACATCCTCAAAAAACTCCAGTAGGTTTATCAAACACGATTCACCTCTCATAAATCCATATTGACTTTGTCTAATCCCATTGGTATGTTTTAAGCGTCCTGTTATTTCATCCTTTATAATAGACTCTGGCATTGTTCCTACTTCCAGTGTTGAGCTAACAGGTCTGTAATTACCTGTTTTTGCCCTCCCTCCTTTTTAAAATTGTAGGGTTATATTTTACACCCTCTTATCTGCTGTGACTGTTCCAGAATCTACAGAATTTTGGAAGATCACAACCATTTCCATGACCACATTCTTTAGTACCATGAGATGGAGATTATCGGGTCCTGGGGATTTTTTGGCTTTCAGTCCCATTAATTTCTCCAGCACTATTTTTTTTTTAGCCATACTAATTTCCTTCAATTCCTCCTTCTCACCAGGCCCTTGGTTCCTTAGCATTTCTGTGAAGTTATTTGTCTTCCTCTGTGAAGATAGAACTAAAGTAGTTGTTTAATTGCTCTGCCATTTCCTTATTTTCTATTATAAATTCTCCTGTTTCAGATTATAAGGGACCCACATTGGTCTTCACTGTGAAGATAGAACTAAAGTAGTTGTTTAATTGCTCTGCCATTTCCTTATTTTCTATTATAAATTCTCCTGTTTCAGATTATAAGGGACCCACATTGGTCTTCACTAATCTTTTTCTTCTTACATACTTGTCGAACCTTTTACAGTCTGCTTTTATGTTCCTTGCAAGTTTACTCTCATACTCTATTTTATCTCTTAATCAAACTCTTGGTCCTCCTTTGCTGAATTCTAAACTGCTCCCAAAACCTCAGGCTTGCTACTTTTTCTAGCAACTTTATATGACTCCTCTTTGGATCTAATACTCTAACTAATTTATTTCATTAGCTATGGTTGGGCCACTTTTCCTTTTTTATATTTATATTTTTTATATTTATATTCCAGAGTTAATTAATCGAATGTAAATTTCACCAGCTGCAGTAATGGGACTTGAACCCGTGTCTCAGCATTAGTCTGAGCCTCAGGATTACTAGTCCAGTGGCATTATCACTGCACCACCATCTCCCCACTAACAGATCATAATCTAATAGTCGACATACAACATCTACAGGTACACGCATACATACAACATATATAGGTAATGATACACACACACACACACACACACACACACACACACACACACACAATCTGTTTCAGTTCAACACTCCGTGTCCTCACGGTTTCAGGTTCTTGTCAATCAGAATGTCGTATCCATACAGTTCAAAGCAGTGCTTGTCATTAATGATCACTGTTTGGACACTCTGCAAACTTTTGATGAAGATATTGTCCATGTCGTTGAAGAGCATTTCCACTGCCTCAGTGCCATGTTTTGCTGTCAGATACTGTCGCATTTGTTGCATCAACCACTTGCAGCCCTAGAGGAGAGTAGAGTATTACTGTGTGTCACAGTATATTGCAGTTTCTTGTAATACATCACAGCGACTCACAGTAGGTTACACAGTCTCAATAGTCAGGATATTTTGGATGATGGTGTTTCTCTTCCCGCCAACCAAGGAGTTGGCAGCAAACAAATCCCCGCCCATACTGGCTGCCTGGCAGCCATTCAATACTCCAATGAGCTGGAGGAGGGATTTCAGACCCTCAGTCAGGAGGAAGTACCATCTCAGAGAGCTGCTGACCAATCTGATTGGCTGGCAACCCTCTAGACTTTGCAACGCCTGAAGATGAGGTGGATAGGTCTGGAACTGCAAGTAGTTAGTCCCCACAGCCCACCTCCCTGGAGTCCAGAATAAGGTTAAGTTTTGAGGTCACGGGGTAGGAAGGGGAGGTGAGGTCTAGGGATTGGGCAGAGGGGAATGGGGGTGTTAGAGGCTCGAAGGGGTCAAGCCTTTTAGGGGGAGCACTTGATATTAAAAGGAGGCTGCTGATGGAGGAATCTCCCCTGCCCCATTTCCCCACCCAGGCCTGAGGGGGGGTTAATTTTCAGGTTTCCCCCTTGCCCCTCAAGTCCTCCCACCAGTCTGAAAATTGAGACTGGATGGGAAACAGCCCTTTACTGGTCAATAATTGGCTACATAGTGGCCTCAGTTGAGGCGAGGATGGGCCAACCGGTCTAGGAATCACCCGTCCAAGTGTAAAATTGCGGAGAGGTTGGAGCGGGCAGGAGCCCGGTGGAAGGTCATCCAAAAAATTTCACAGTCATGTCAACATACAAACCCACCAGCAGGGGATTTTAAAATTTGCCCAATTTGTCTCTGTATATTGCAACGTCTCAATGTCATGGTCATAAAGTTTTACAGCACAGAAACAGGCCCTTTGGCCTGTTGTGTCAAGCGCCTATCTATTCTAATCCATTTTCCAGCACTTGGCCCATAGCCCTGTATGCTACGGAGTTTCAAGTGCTCATCTAAATACTTCTTAAATGTTATGAGGGTTCCTGCCTCTATCACCCCCTCAGGCAGTGTGTTCCAGACTCCAACCACACTTTGGTTAAAAAAATCTTTCTCAAATTCCCTCTAAACCTCCTGCCCACTACCTTAAATCGATGCCCCCTGGTTATTGATCCCTCTGCTAAGGGGAAAAGTTTCTTCTTATCTACCCTATCTCTGCCCCTGATAATTTTGTACACCTCTATCAGGTCCCCCCTCAGCCTTCCCTGCTCTAAGGAAAACAGCCCTATCCTATCCATGATCTCTTCATAGCTGAAACACTCCAGCCCAGTCAACATCCTGGTGAATCTTCTCTGCACCTTCTCCAGCGCAATCACATCCTTCTTATAGTGCGGCGACCAGAACTGCACACAGTGCTCCAGCTGTGGTCTAACTAGCATTTTATACCGCTCCAACATAATCTCCCTGCCTCGGCTAATAAAGGCAAGTATCCCATATGCCTTCTTAACCACCTTATCGACCTTTGCTGCTGCCTTCAGTGATCTATGGACATGTACACCAAGGTCCCTCTGATCCTTTGTACTTCCTAGGGTCCTATCATTCATTGTGTATTCCCTTGCTGTGTTAGTCCTCCAAAAGTGCATCACTTCACACTTTTCAGGATTAAATTCCATTTGCCACTGCTCTGCCCATCTTACCAGTCCACCTACATCATCCTGTAATCTAAGGCTTTCCTCCTTAGTATTTACGACACCACCATTTTTCCTGTCACCTGTGAATTTATTGATCATACCTCCTATATTCATGTCTAAATCATTAATACACTACAAACAGCAAGGGTCCCAGCACCAATCCCTGCGGTACACCACTTGTCACAGGCTTCCAGTCACAAAAACAACCTTCGGCTATCACCCTCTGCCTCCTACCACTAAGCCAATTTTGGATCCAATTTGCCAAATTGCCCTGGATTCCATTATCTTCTTGACCATTCTCCCACGCGGGACCTTGTCAAAAGCCTTACTGAAGTCCACGTTTACTACATCAACTGCACTATCCTCATCTACACAATTAGTCACCTCCTCAAAAATTCAATCAAATTTGTGATACATGATCTCCCCCAAACAAAGCATGCTATCCCTGATTAACCCCTGCCTCTCCAAGTGGAGATTAATCCTGTCCCTCAGAATTTTTTCCAATAGTTTCCTACCACTGAAGATTGACTCACTGGCCTGTAATTACCTGGTTTATCCCGACTACCCTTCCTGAATAATGGTACCACATTCACTGTCCTCCAGTCTTTTGGCACCTCTCCTGTAGCCAGAGAGGATTTGAAAATTAGTGTCAGAGCCCCTGCAATCTCCTCCCTTGCCTCACATAGCAGCATCGGATATATCTCATCTGGGCCTGGGGAGTTATCCACTTTTAAGCCCGCTTAAGCTGCTAATACCTCTCCCTTTCAATGCTAATTTGTTCAAGTATATCACAGTCTCCCTCCCTGATTTCTACACCTACATCATCCTTCTCCACAGTGAACACAGATGAAAAGTAATAATTTAAAACCTCACCTACGTCCTCTGGCTCTTGCACAGATTGCCACTTTGGTCCCCAATGGGCCCTACTCTTTCCCTGGTTATCCTCTTGCCTTTAATATATTTATAAATTGCCTTGGGATTTTCCTTCATCTTTCCCGCAAGTGTTTTTTCATGCCCCCCCTTTGCTCTCCTAATTACTTTTTTAAGTACCCCCTACACTTTCTATACTTCTCTAGGGCTTCTGTTGTCTTCAGCCCTCTGTATCTGCCATAAGCCTCCTTTTCTTTCCTTATCCAATTCTCTATATCCCTTAACATCCAGGGTTCCCTGGACTTGTTGGTCCTCCCTTCACATTTACGGGAACATGGTGGCCCTGATATTTCACTATTTCCTTTTTGAATGACTCCCACTGGTCTGATGTAGACCTTCCTACAAGTAGCTCCCAGTCCACTTTGGCCAGATCCTGTCTTATCATATTGAAATCAGCCTTCCCCCAATTCAGGACCTTTATTTCTGGTCCATCTTTGTCTTTTTCCATAACTACCTTAAATCTTAAGGTCACCATCCCCAAAATGCTCCCCTACTGACACTTCTACCAATTGCCTAACTTCATTTTATAAGATTAGGTCCAGTAACGCCCCTTCTGTTGTAGGACTATCTACATCTGGCTCAAAAAAGCTCTCCTGGATGCACTTTAAGCCTTTCACACTAAGGCTATCCCGGTTAATATTGAGGAAGTTGACATTCTCTTCTATCATACCCTATTATTTTTACATATCTCTGAGATTTGCCTACTTATCTGCCCCTCTATCTCCCCCTGACTATCCCCCTAGAAAGTGATTGCTCTCTTTTTGTAGTAATTAACTCCTTTATCAATAGTGCAATGCCATCTCCTCTTTTACAACCCCCCCACCACCCCCCCCAACCTGAAGATTCTATACCCTGGAATATTGAGCTGCCAGTCCTGCCCTTCCCTCAACCAAGTCTCTGTGATAGTAACAATATCATATTCCCATGTGATAATTAATGCCCTGAGTTCATCTGCCTTACTTATAAGAATCCGGCTATGCATTATTCCCTTGTGCCTTAATAGGTCGATATTTTCTCTGCCTTCCAGACTGACTTAGTTTCTCTTCTATATTTAGCTGTGCATCACCCACTGCTACACCTCTGTATCCTATCTCCCTGCTAAATTACTTTAAACCCCTCCAACAGCTCTAGCAAATCTCCCCGCAAGGATGTTGGTCCTGTTCCAGTTCAGGTGCAACCCATCCGACTTGTACAGGCCCCTTCAATAGAAACAGACCCAGTGATCCAGTGAACTACAGCTCTCCCTCCTGCATCATCTCTTCAGCAACGCATTCATCCTCCCTATCCTTCTATTCCTATACTCACTAGCACGTGGCATAGGGAATAATCCAGGGATTAAACCTTCGAGGTCCTGCTTTTTAATCTGTTACTTAGTTCCCTGAATTCTTGTTGCAGGACCTCATCCCTCTTTCTAATTATGCCGTTGGTGCCAATGTGAACCACAACCTCTGACTGTTCACCTCTCCCTTCAGAATGCCCTGCAACTGTTCTGTGACATCCTTTACCTTGGCACCCACCATCCTGGAGTCACGTCTGCGGCCGCAGAAGTGCCATCTGCACCCGTCACTATTGAGTCTCCTACCGGTATTGCTCTTGCCACCCACAGCGCCGTGAACTTGGCTCTGTCTGCACTCTCCAGAGCAAACCTCACCGTTTTCCAATACAGAAAAATTGTTCTTGAGTGAGATGCACTCTGGGGCTTTCCTGATTACCTGCCTGCCTCTCTTCTTCTGACTGGTGGTCACCCATTCCCTCTCTGACTGCACTTCCTGAAGCTGCGGAGTGACCACATCTTAAAATATGCAGTCCACGTAATCCTCAGCCTCACGGATGCAACGCTGTGTCTCCAGGTGACGCTCAAGCTCCAAAATCCATTGCTCAAGTGGGTCAAGCCAGTGGCACATCCTGCACATGTGGTCACCTAGACTGCAAGGAATGTCCAAGAATTCCCAAGTGTCGCAGGGTATCACAGCGTCTCAATGCATTGTAATGCAACAGTGTCTCAATGGTTACAGGGCATCACAGTGTCTCAATGTGTTGCAGTATCTCAATGTACCACAATGCATCAGAGCATCTCACTATGTCACAGTGTCTTAGTATACAAATTTGTCTCTCAGTGTCTCACAGCATCTCAATGTGTCGCAATGTATCATAGCGTCTCAAAGTGTGTCAGTGTATCAGTGCCACAATGTGCCGCAGTGTATCAGGGTCTCAATGTGTCGCAGTGTATCACAGCATCTCAATGTGTCGCAGTGTCTCACAGTGTCTCAATGAGCTGCAGTGTCTCACAGCATCTCAATGTATTGCAGTGTATCACAGCGTCTCAATGTGTCGCAGTGTATCACAGCATCTCAATGTGACGCAGTGTCTCACAGCGTCTCAATGAGCTGCAGTGTCTCACAGCATCTCAATGTGTCGCAGTGTATCACAGCGTCTCAATGTGTCGCAGTGTATCACAGCATCTCAATGTGACGCAGTGTCTCACAGCGTCTCAATGTGTCGCAGTGTATCACAGCATCTCAATGTGACGCAGTGTCTCACAGCGTCTCAATGAGCTGCAGTGTCTCACAGCATCTCAATGTGTCGCAGTGTATCACAGCGTCTCAATGAGCTGCAGTGTATCACAGCATCTCAATGTGTCGCAGTATATCAAAGTGTCCCAATGTGTTGCAGTATATCAGGGTCTCAATGTGTCACAGTGTATCAGGGTCTTAATGTGTCAGAGTGTATCACAGCATCTCAATGTGTCGCAGTGAATCACAGCATCTCAATGTGTCGCAGTGTATCACACCGTCTCAATGTGTCGCAGTGTATCACAGCATCTCAATGTGTCGCAGTGTATCACAGCGTCTCAATGTGTCGCAGTGCACCACGTTGTCTCAATGTGTCACAGTGCACCACAGCGTCTCAATGTGTCTCAGTGTATCACAGCATCTCAATGTGTCGCAGTGAATCACAGCATCTCAATGTGTCGCAGTGTATCACAGCGTCTCAATGTGTCGCAGTGCACCACAGCATCTCAATGTGTCACGGTGTATTACAGCGTCTCAATGTGTCGCGGTGTATCACAGCGTCTCAATGTGTTGCAGTGCATCACAGCATCTCAATGTGTCGCAGTGCATCACAGCATCTCAATGTGTCGCAGTGTATCACAGCATCTCAACGTGTCACAGTATATCACAGCATCTCAATATGTTGCCGTGTATCACAGCATCTCAATGTGTCGTGGTGTATCACAGTCTCTCAATGTGTCGCATTGTATCACAGCATCTCAATGTGTCACAGTGTATCACAGCGTCTCAATGTGTCGCAGTATATCACAGCATCTCAATATGTCGCAGTGTATCACAGCATCTCAATGTGTCACGGTGTATCACAGCATCTCAATGTGTCGCAGTATATCACAGCGTCTCAATGTGTTGCAATGTATCATAGCGTCTCAATGTGTCAGTGTATCAGTGCCTCAATGTGTCACAGTGTATCAGGGTCTCAATGTGTCGCAGTCTATCACAGCATCTCAATGTGTCGCAGTGTCTCACAGCGTCTCAATGAGCTGCAGTGTATCACAGCATCTCAATGTGTCACAGTATATCAAAGTGTCCCAATGTGTTGCAGTATATCAGGGTCTCAGTGTTGCAGTATATCAGGGTCTCAATGTGTCACAGTGTATCAGGGTCTCAATGTGTCAGAGCGTATCACAGCATCTCAATGTGTCGCAGTGAATCACAGCATCTCCATGTGTCGCAGTGTATCACGGCATCTCAATGTGTCGCAGTGTATCACAGCATCTCAATGTGTCGCAGTGTATCACAGTGTCTCAATGTGTCGCAGTGCACCACAGCGTCTCAATGTGTCACAGTATATCACAGCATCCCAATATGTTGCAGTGTATCACAGCATCTCAATGTGTCGTGGTGTATCACAACATCTCAATGTTGCACAGTATATCACAGCATCTCAGTGTGTCGCAGTGTATCACAGCATCTCAATGTGTCGCGGTGTATCACAGCATCTCAATGTGTCACAGTATATCACAGCATCTCAATATGTTGCAGTGTATCACAGCATCTCAATGTGTCGCGGTGTATCACAGCATCTCAATGTCTCGCAGTGTATCACAGCATCTCAATGTGTCACAGTGTATCACAGCATCTCAATGTGTCGCAGTGTATCACATTGTCTCAATGTGTCACAGTGTATCACAGCATCTCAATGTGTTGCAGTGTATCACATTGTCTCAATGAGCTGCAGTGTATCACAGCGTCTCAATGTGTCGCAGTGTATCACAGCGTCTCAATGTGTTGCGGTGTATCACAGTGTCTCAATGTGTCGCGGTGTATCACAGCATCTCAATATGTTGCAGTGTATCACAGCATCTCAATGTGTCGCAGTGTATCACAGCATTTCAATGTGTCACAGTGTATCACAGCGTCTCAATGTGTCGCGGTGTATCACAGCATCTCAATGTGTCGCGGTGTATCACAGCGTCTCAATGTGTCGCGGTGTATCACAGCGTCTCAATATGTCGCAGTGTATCACAGGGTCTCAATGTGTCGCAGTGTATCATAGCGTCTCAATGTGTCACAGTGTCTCACGTTGTCTCAATGAGCCGCAGTGTATCACAGCGTCTCAATGAGCCGCAGTGTATCACAGCATCTCAATGTGTCGCAGTGTGTAACAGGGTCTCAATGTGTTGCAATGTATCAGGGTCTCAATGTGTCGCAGTGTGTAACAGCATCTCAATGTGTCGCAGTGTATCACAGCATCTCAATGTGTCGCAGTGTATCACAGCATCTCAATGTGTCGCGGTGTATCACAGCGTCTCAATGTGTCGCAGTGTATCACAGCGTCTCAATATGTCGCAGTGTATCACAGGGTCTCAATGTGTCGCAGTGTATCACAGCGTCTCAATGTGTCACAGTGTATCACATTGTCTCAATGAGCTGCAGTGTATCACAGCGTCTCAATGAGCCGCAGTGTATCACAGCATCTCAATGTGTCGCAGTGTGTAACAGGGTCTCAATGTGTTGCAGTGTATCAGGGTCTCAATGTGTTGCAGTGTTTCAGGGTCTCAATGTGTCGCAGTGTACCAGTGTCTCAATCTGTCGCAGTGTCTCCATGTGTCACAGCGTATCACAGTGTCATAGTATGTTACTGTGTCGCAGTATATCACTGTCTCAATGCATCGCAGTGTGTCACAGAGTCTCAACGTATTGCAGTGTATCACACTGTCACAACGTATCACACTGTATCAGTGCCTCAATGTGTCACAGTGTATCAGTGCCTCAATGTGTCACAGCGTACTGCGCCCTGTGATACATTGAGATGCTATCACAGTGTCTATACGTGATGTAATATCAGTGTTGCACCATATCACAGTGTTGCAGTGTATTGCAGCATCTCAATTTGTCACAGTGTTTCACTGTCTCAATGTGTCACACTGTTTCAAAGTGTCTTAATGCATCGCAGTGCATCAGTGTCTTAATGTGTAACACTGTATCACTGTGTTTCAATGTGTCGCAGTGTATCACAGAGTCACAATGTGTCACCATGTACCAGAGTCCCAATGTGTTGCAGTGAATCATGCTGTCTCAATGTGTTGCAGAGTTTCACAGCATCTCAATGTGTTGCAGTATATCAATGTCACAGCATATCACTGAGTCACAGTGCATCACAGCACTGCAATATGTCACAGTGTATCACAGCGTTGCAATGTGTGATAGTGTATCACAATGTCTTAATGTGTTGCAGTGTATCACAGAGTCACAATGTGTCACCATGTACCAGGGTCTCAATATGTCGCAGTGTATCAGAGAGTCACAAGGTGTGGCAGTGTCTCAATGTGTCACAGCGTATCACAGTGTCACAGTATATCACAGTGTCTCAATGTGTCGCAGTATATCACTGACTCAATGCATCACAGTGTGTCACAGAGTCTCAAGGTATGGCAGTGTTTCACAGTGTTTCACTGTGTCAGAGTGTATCATACTGTCACAATGTGTTGCACTGTATCAGTACCTCAATGTGTTACAGTGTACCACACTCTGCGTTACATTAAGATGCTATCAGTGTCTAAATGTGATGTAGTATCAGTGTCGCAGTGTATCACAGCATCTCAATTTGTCAGTGTTTCACACTGTCTCAATGTGTCGCACTGTATTAAAGTGTCTTAATGCATCGCAGTGCATCAGTGTCTTAATGTGTAACACAGTATCATTGTGTCTCAATGTGTCACAGCGTATCGGAGTCACAATGTGTCACCATGTACCAGAGTTTCAATGTGTCGCAGTGTATCAATGTCACAGTATATCACTGCTTCACAGTGTATCACAGCCATGCAATATGTCACAGTGTATCACAGTGTTGCAATGTTTGACAGTTTATCACAGTGTCTCATTGTGTCACAGCATATCACACTGTCTCAATATGTTGCAGTGAATCACACTGTTTCAATGTGTCACACAGTGTATCTCACTGTCTCAATGTATTGCAGTATATCACCAAGTCTCAATGTATCGCAGGGTATCAAAGTGTGTCAATGTGTCACAATGTATTACCGTGTCTCAAGGTGTCCCAGTGTATCATGGAGTCACAATGTGTCGCAGTGTCTCAATATGTCTCCAGACATCACAGTGTCTCAATTTCTCTTTATTGATTTTTTGTTGGGATGCGGGAGTCGCTGGCTAGGGCAGCATTTATTGTTCGTCCCTAATTGCTCTTGAGAAGGTGGTGGTGAGCTGCCTCCTTGTAGTCCATGTGGTCCAACCACAGTAATGTTAGGGAGGGCCTTCCAGCGGGAGCAAAAGAATGGTGATATATTACCAAATTAGGATGGTGAGTGGCTTGGAGGGGAACTTCCAGGTGGTGGAGTTCCCATGCATCTGCTGCCCTTGTCCTTCGAGATAGAACCGGTCTTGGATTTGGAAGGTGCTGTCTAAGGAGCCTTGGTGAATTTCTGCAGTGCATCTTGTAGATGTTACACACTGCTGCCACTGTTTGTCAGTGGTGGAGGGAGTGAGTTTGTGGATGGGGTGCCCATTAAGCAGGATGCTTTGTCCTGGCTGGTGTCAAGATTCTTGAGTGTTGTGGGATCTACACTCATCCAGGCAAGTGGAGAGTATTCCATCACAATCCTGACTTGTGCCTTGTAGATGGTGGACAGGCCTTGGGTTACTCACCACATGATTCCTAGTCTCTGACGTGCTCTTTTAGGTACAGTATTGACAAAATGAAAAATGGAGCATTGTGTTTTGAAATTCCCTTCTTTGGGTCATGTTAGAAAAATGAAATTGATTGTGTTTAGTGATGCATCTTATGCAAATCTATGTGGTGGGTTTTCAAGTGCAGGAGAATTTACAATATTTCTCTTTGGGGGGGGGCAAAAAGGTACATGGGAATCTAAAAAGATACAAAAAGTTGTTAAAAGTAATTGGCAGCGGAGACTCGCTCTCGTTGAGGCAGTGGATATGGCATTCTTCATATCAAAAATGCTAGCAGACGTTTTGAATGGACAAGGTTATTCGGGAACCATCCCTGTCAAAGGTTATATAGACAGTAAGTCACTTTGGGAAAATGTTCGCTCGACAACGTGCGTTAATGAGAAAAGATTGTGATTTGACATCGCAAGCTTAAAAATATGCTGGAGAATAAGGAGATTGCCAAGATATAATGGGATAATAGCAGCTACCAATTGTCTGACTGCTTCACAAAAAGTTACTGGAGATCCTCAAAGGGGGACGTCATTTCCTTTGAGAAGACCAAAAGAAATTTTTTTTTGTGGACATTTCTATACAAGTATTTTTTCTAAGAAGGGGGAATAAGGAGGCTTCATTGTACAAACAAAATATTTTGATATTTGTGTTACAGAGAAGATCATCCATCTTTTTTGATCTGAATGCTTAAGGGTTACTTGCATTTTAAGTAGAGGGAAATTTGTTAGGGAAGGAAACAGCTAACTTCCAAGGAGCGTTTAAGTGGGTAATTGTAAGTTAACAAGCTAAATGCTTCATTGGATGTGTATATAAAGGGTAAACAGCGGCCAGGTGTCCCTGCAGAGGGGGCACGTTTGGTCTGCTGGCACCATCGAGGCCTTCTGTGCCTGGTGGGCACCACAGGGACTGGGGTGTTTCATTGACCCTTTTAATGACATTTTAATTTGATGTTTGTAAGTTTCCTTTAAGATTAGTATTTCTTTATACACTATCCATTTAAGGGGCAGCTTCTTACTTTGTCCCTCATTTTCTTTAATTTAGTTCAATAAGTTGCTCAAAAGAATTAAGGGGAAACAGGTGAGACAAGTTATCTTTGGAGTTTCATGCATCAGGGTAAAACTCTTTTTGGAGAAGTCAAGACTTGGTCTCTGTCTTTGTTATCAAGCAACTATTGGAACTTAACATATCACAGCATCTCAATGTGTCAGAGTATATCACAGTGTCACATCATATTACAGTATCAAAGTGTCGCAGTGTATCACTATGCCATAGATCACAGTGCGTCAATCGGTTGCAGGATATCAAAGTGCCACTGTGTGCTGCAGTCTGTTAGTATCTCACAATGTGTTGCAGTTTGTTACAGTGTCTCAGTGTGTTGCAGTTTATTACCGTGTCTCTGCCTTGGTTATCAAGCAACTATTGGAACTTAACATATCACAGCATCTCAATGTGTCACAGTATATCACAGTGTCACATCATATTAATACCTCAATGTTTCGCAGTGTATCACCACGCCATAGGTCATAGTCTGCATCAATGCAGGATATCACAGTGCCACTATGTGCTGCAGTATGTTAGTGTCTCACAATTTGCTGCAGTTTGTTACAGTGTCTTAGTGTGCTGCAGTTTGTTACAGTGTCTCAGCGTGCTGCAGTTTGTTACCGCGTCTTAGTCTGTTGCAGTTTGTTACGGTGTCTCAGCGTGCTGCAGTTTGTTAGTGACTCAGTGTGTTGCAGTTAGTTAGTGTCTCAGTGTGTTGCAGTCTGTTACAGTGTCTGTGTGCTGCAGTTTGTTACAGTGTCTCAGTGTGCTGCAGTTCGTTACAGTGTCTCAGCGTATTGCAGTTTGTTAGTGTCTCAGCGTGCTGCAGTTTGTTACAGTGTCTCAGCATGCTGCACTTAGTTACAATGTCTCAACGTGCTGCAGTCTGTAAGTGTCTCAGTGTGCTGCAGTTTGTTAGTGAGTCAGTGTGTTCCAGTTTGTTACAATGTCTCAGCGAGCTGCAATTTGTTACAGTATCTCAGTGTGTTGCAGTTAGTTAGTGTCTCAGTGTGTTGCAGGTTGTTAGTGTCTCAGTGTGTTGCAGGTTGTTAGTGTCTCAGTGTGTTGCAGACTGTTACAGTGTCTCAGCATGCTGCAGTTTGTTAGTGTCTCAGTGTGTTGAAGTTCATTACAGTGTCAGTGTGCTGCAGTTTGTTAGTGTCTCAGTTTGTTGCAGTTTCTTAGTGTCTCAGTCAGTTGCAGTTTGTTAGTGTCTCAGTGTGTTGCAGTTTGTTAGTGTCTTAGTGTGTTGCAGTTTGATAGTGTCTCAAAATGCTGCAGTTTGTTAGTGTCTTAGTGTGTTGAAGTTTGTTACAGTTTCTCAGTGTGTTGCAGTTTGTTACAGCGTCTCAGCGTGCTGCAGTTTGTTAGTGTCTCAGTGTATTGCAGTTTGTTACAGTGTCTCAGTGTGTTGCAGTTAGTTACAGTGTCTCAGTGTGCTGCATTTTGTTACAGTGTCTCAGTGTGTTGCAGTTTGTTAGTGTCTCAGTGTGTTGCAGTTTGTTAGTGTCTCAGTGTGTTGCAGTTTGTTAGTGGCTCAGTGTGTTGCAGTTAGTGTCTCAGTGTGTTGCAGTTAGTTAGTGTCTGTGTGTTGCAGTTAGTTAGTGTCTCAGTGTGTTGCAGTCTGTTACAGTGTCTCAGCATGCTGCAGTTTGTTAGTGTCTCAGTGTGTTGAAGTTTATTACAGTGTCTGTGTGCTGCAGTTTGTTACAGTGTCTCAGTGTGCTGCATTTTGTTACAGTGTCTCAGTGTGTTGCAGTTTGTTAGTGTCTCAGTGTGTTGCAGTTTGTTAGTGTCTCAGTGTGTTGCAGTTTGTTAGTGGCTCAGTGTGTTGCAGTTAGTGTCTCAGTGTGTTGCAGTTAGTGTCTGTGTGTTGCAGTTAGTTAGTGTCTCAGCGTGTTGCAGTTTGTTACAGTGTCTCAGCATGTTGCAGTTTGTTACAGTGTCACAGCATGTTGGTTTGTGACAGAGTCTCAGCGTGCTGCAGTTTGTTAGTGTCTCAGCGTGCTGCACTTTGTTACAGTGTCTCAGTGTGCTGCAGTTTGTTAGTGTCTCAGCATGTTGCAGTTTGTTACAGTGGCTCAGCGTGTTGCAGTTTGTTACAATGTCTCAGTGTTTTGCTGTTTGTTAGTGTCTCAGCATGCTGTAGTTTGTTAGTGTCTCAGCATGCTGCAGTTTGTTACAGTGTCTCAGCGTGCTGCAGTCTGTTAGTGTCTCAGCATGCTGCAGTTTGTTACAGTGTCTCAGTGCGTTCCAGTTTGTTAGTGTCTCAGTGTGTTGCAGTTTCTAAGTGTCAGCGTGTTGCATTTTGTGACAGTGTCTCAGTGTGCTGCAGTTTGTTGCAGTGTCTTAGTGTGCTGCAGTTTGTTACAGTGTCTCAGAATGCTGCAGTTTGTTACAGTGTCTCAGCATGCTGCAGTTTGTTACAGTGTCTCAGTGTGCTGCATTTTGTTACAGTGTCTCAGTGTGTTGCAGTTTGATAGTGTCTCAGTGTGTTGCAGTTAGTGTCTCAGTGTGTTGCAGTTAGTGTCTCAGTGTGTTGCAGTAAGTTAGTGTCTCAGTGTGTTGCAGTTAGTTAGTGTCTCAGTGTGTTGCAGTCTGTTACAGTGTCTCAGCATGCTGCAGTTTGCTAGTGTCTCAGTGTGCTGCAGTTTGTTAGTGTCTCAGCGTGTTGCAGTTTGTTACGGTGTCTCAGCATGTTGCAGTTTGTTACAGTGTCTCAGCGTGTTGCTTTGTTACAGTGTCTCAGTGTGCTGCAGTTTGTTAGTGTCTCAGCGTGCTGCAGTTTGTTACAGTGTCTCAGCGTGCTGCAGTCTGTTAGTGTCTCAGTGTGCTGCAGTTTGTTACAGTGTCTCAGTGTGTTCCAGTTTGTTACAGTGTCTCAGTGTTTTGCAGTTTGTTACAGTGTCTCAGTGTGTTGCAGTTTGTTCAAGTGTCTCACTGTGCTGCAGTTTGCTAGTGTCTCAGCATGCTGCAGTTTGTTAGTGTCTCAGTGTGTGGAAGTTTATTACAGTGTCTCAGCGTGCTGCAGTTTGTTAGTGTCTCAGCACGCTGCAGTTTATTAGTGTTTCAGCATGCTACACTTAGTTACAGTGTCTCAGCATGCTGCAGTTTGTTAGTGTTTCAGTTTGTTGCAGTTTGTGACAGTGTCTCAGTGTGTTGCAGTTTGTTACAGTGTCTCAGTGTGCTGCAGTTTGCTAGTGTCTCAGCATGCTGCAGTTTGTTAGTGTCTCAGTGTGTTGAAGTTTATTACAGTGTCTGTGTGCTGCAGTTTGTTACAGTGTCTCAGTGTGCTGCAGTTTGTTACAGTGTCTCAGTGTGTTGCAGTTTGTTACAGTGTCTCAGTGTGTTGCAGTTTGTTACAGTGTCTCAGCATGCTGCAGTTTGCTACAGTGTCTCAGCATGCTGCAGTTTGTTACAGTGTCTCAGTGTGCTGCAGTTTGTTACGGTGTCTCAGCGTGTTGCATTTTGTGACAGTGTCTCAGTGTGTTGCAGTTTGTTAGTGTCTCAGTGTGCTGCAGTTTGTTAGTGTCTCATCATGCTGCAGTTTGTTACAGTTTCTCAGTGTGTTGCAGTTTATTAGTGTCTCAGTGTGCTGAAGTTTGTTACAGTGTCTCAGTGTGCTGCAGTTTGCTAGTGTCTCAGCATGCTGCAGTTTGTTAGTGTCTCAGTGTGTTGCAGTTTGTTACAGTGTCTCAGTGTGCTGCCGTTTGTTACGGTGTCTCAGCGTGATGCATTTTGTGACAGTGTCTCAGTGTGTTGAAGTTTATTACAGTGTCTGTGTGCTGCAGTTTGTTACAGTGTCTCAGTGTGCTCCAGTTTGTTAGTGTCTCAGCGTGTTGCAGTTTGTTACAGTGTCTCAGTGTGCTCCAGTTTGTTCCAGTGTCTCAGCGTGTTGGTTTGTTACAGTGTATTAGTGTGCTGCAGTTTGTTAGTGTCTCAGCGTGCTGCAGTTTGTTAGTGTTTCAGCATGCTACACTTAGTTACAGTGTCTCAGCGTGTTGCAGTTTGTTAGTGTCTCAGTGTGCTGCAGTTTGTTACAGTGTCTCAGTGTGCTGCAGTTTGCTAGTGTCTCAGCATGCTGCAGTTTGTTAGTGTCTCAGTGTGTTGAAGTTTACTACAGTGTCTGTGTGCTGCAGTTTGTTACAGTGTCTCAGTGTGTTGCAGTTTGTTACAGTGTCTCAGCATGCTGCAGTTTGTTACAGTGTCTCAGCGTGCTGCAGTTTGTTACAGTGTCTCAGTGTGCTGCAGTTTGTTACGGTGTCTCAGCGTTTTGCATTTTGTGACAGTGTCTCAGTGTGCTGCAGTTTGTTAGTGTCTCAGTGTGCTGCAGTTTGTTAGTGTCTCATCATGCTGCAGTTTGTTACAGTTTCTCAGTGTGTTGCAGTTTATTAGTGTCTCAGAGTGCTGCAGTTTGTTACAGTGTCTCAGTTTATTACAGTGTCTCAGTTTGTTGCAGTTTCTTAGTGTCTCAGTGTGTTGCAGTTTCTTAGTGTCTCAGTGTGTTGCAGTATGTTAGTGTCTCAGCGTGCTGCAGTTTGTTAGTGTCTCAGTGTGTTGAAGTTTGTTACAGTTTCTCAGTGTGTTGCAGTTTGTTACAGTGTCTCAGCGTGCTGCAGTTTGTTACAGTGTCTCAGTGTGCTGCAGTTTGTTACAGTGTCTCAGTGTGTTGCAGTTTGTTACAGTGTCTGAGTGTGTTGCAGTTTGTTACAGTGTCTCAGCATGCTGCAGTTTGCTACAGTGTCTCAGCGTGCTGCAGTTTGTTACAGTGTCTCAGTGTGCTGCAGTTTGTTACGGTGTCTCAGCGTGTTGCATTTTGTGACAGTGTCTCAGTGTGCTGCAGTTTGTTAGTGTCTCAGTGTGCTGCAGTTTGTTAGTGTCTCATCATGCTGCAGTTTGTTACAGTTTCTCAGTGTGTTGCAGTTTATTAGTGTCTCAGTGTGCTGCAGTTTGTTACAGTGTCTCAGTGTGCTGCAGTTTGCTAGTGTCTCAGCATGCTGCTGTTTGTTAGTGTCTCAGTGTGTTGAAGTTTACTACAGTGTCTCAGAGTGCTGCAGTTTGTTACAGTGTCTCAGAGTGCTGCAGTTTGTAACAGTGTCTGTGTGTTGCAGTTTGTTACAGTGTCTCAGCATGCTGCAGTCTGTTACAGTGACTCAGCGTGCTGCAGTTTGTGACAGTGTCTCAGTGTGCTGCCGTTTGTTACGGTGTCTCAGCATGTTGCATTTTGTGACAGTGTCTCAGTGTATTGCAGTTTGTTACTCTGTCTCAGTGTGTTCTAGTTAGTTACAGTGTCTCAGTGTGCTGCAGTTTGCTAGTGTCTCAGCATGCTGCAGTTTGTTAGGGTCTCAGTGTGTCGAAGTTTATTACAGTGTCTGTGTGCTGCAGTTTGTTACAGTGTCTCAGTGTGCTCCAGTTTGTTAGTGTGTCAGCGTGTTGCAGTTTGTTACAGTGTCTAAGCATGTTGCAGTTTGTTACAGTGTCTCAGCGTGTTGGTTTGTTACAGTGTATCAGTGTGCTGCAGTTTGTTAGTGTCTCAGCATGCTGCAGTTTGTTACAGTGTTTCAGCATGCTACACTTAGTTACAGTGTCTCAGCGTGTTGCAGTTTGTTAGTGTCTCAGCGTGCTGCAGTTTGTTACAGTGTCTCAGTGTGCTGCAGTTTGCTAGTGTCTCAGCATGCTGCAGTTTGTTAGTGTCTCAGTGTGTTGAAGTTTACTACAGTGTCTGTGTGCTGCAGTTTGTTACAGTGTCTCAGCGCGCTGCAGTTTGTTACAGTGTTTCAGCATGCTACACTTAGTTACAGTGTCTCAGCGTGCTGCAGTTTGTTACAGTGTCTCATTGTGCTGCAGTTTGTTAGTTTCTCAGCGTGTTGCAGTTTGTTACAGTGTCTCAATGTTTTGCAGTTTGTTACAGTGTCTCAGTGTGTTGCAGTTTGTTACAGTGTCTCAGTTTGCTGCAGTTTGCTAGTGTCTCAGCATGCTGCAGTTTGTTAGTGTCTCAGTGTGTGGAAGTTTATTACAGTGTCTCAGCATGCTACACTTAGTTACAGTGTCTCAGCGTGTTGCAGTTTGTTAGTGTCTCAGTGTGTTGCAGTCTGTTACAGTGTCTCAGTGTGCTGCAGTTTGTTACAGTGTCTCAGCATGCTGCAGTTTGTTACAGTGTCTCAGTGTGCTGCAGTTTGTTAGTGCCTCAGCATGTTGCAGTTTGTTACGGTGTCTCAGCATGCTGCAGTTTGTTACAGTATCTCAGTGTGTTGCAGTTAGTTAGTGTCTCAGTGTGTTGCAGTTTGTTACAGTGACTCAGCATGCTGCAGTTTGTTACAGTGTCTCAGTGTGCTGCAGTTTGTTAGTGTCTCAGCGTGTTGCAGTTTGTTACGGTGTCTCAGCGTGTTGCATTTTGTTAGTGTCTCTGTGTTGCAGTTTGTTAGTGTCTCAGCGTGCTGCAGTTTGTTAGTGTCTCAGTGTGCTGCAGTTTGTTAGTGTCTCAGCGTGTTGCAGTTTGTTACGGTGTCTCAGCGTGTTGCATTTTGTTAGTGTCTCTGTGTTGCAGTTTGTTAGTGTCTCAGCGTGCTGCAGTTTGTTAGTGTCTCAGTGTGTTGCAGTTAATTAGTGTCTCAGTGTGTTGCAGTCTGTTAAAGTGTCTCAGTGTGCTGCAGTTTGTTACAGTGTCTTAGTGTGCTGCAGTTTGTTACAGTGTCTCAGAATGCTGCAGTTTGTTACAGTGCCTCAGCATGCTGCAGTTTGTTACAGTGTCTCAGCATGCTGCAGTTTGTTACAGTGTCTCAGCGTGTTGGTTTGTTACAGTGTATCAGTGTGCTGCAGTTTGTTAGTGTCCCAGCGTGCTGCAGTTTGTTACGGTGTCTCAGCGTGTTGCATTTTGTGACAGTGTCTCAGTGTGCTGCAGTTTGTTAGTGTCTCAGTGTGCTGCAGTTTGTTAGTGTCTCATCATGCTGCAGTTTGTTACAGTTTCTCAGTGTGTTGCAGTTTATTAGTGTCTCAGTGTGCTGCAGTTTGTTACAGTGTCTCAGTGTGCTGCAGTTTGCTAGTGTCTCAGCATGCTGCTGTTTGTTAGTGTCTCAGTGTGTTGAAGTTTACTACAGTGTCTCAGAGTGCTGCAGTTTGTTACAGTGTCTCAGAGTGCTGCAGTTTGTAACAGTGTCTGTGTGTTGCAGTTTGTTACAGTGTCTCAGCATGCTGCAGTCTGTTACAGTGTCTCAGCGTGCTGCAGTTTGTGACAGTGTCTCAGTGTGCTGCCGTTTGTTACGGTGTCTCAGCATGTTGCATTTTGTGACAGTGTCTCAGTGTATTGCAGTTTGTTACTCTGTCTCAGTGTGTTCTAGTTAGTTACAGTGTCTCAGTGTGCTGCAGTTTGCTAGTGTCTCAGCATGCTGCAGTTTGTTAGGGTCTCAGTGTGTCGAAGTTTATTACAGTGTCTGTGTGCTGCAGTTTGTTACAGTGTCTCAGTGTGCTCCAGTTTGTTAGTGTGTCAGCGTGTTGCAGTTTGTTACAGTGTCTAAGCATGTTGCAGTTTGTTACAGTGTCTCAGCGTGTTGGTTTGTTACAGTGTATCAGTGTGCTGCAGTTTGTTAGTGTCTCAGCATGCTGCAGTTTGTTACAGTGTTTCAGCATGCTACACTTAGTTACAGTGTCTCAGCGTGTTGCAGTTTGTTAGTGTCTCAGCGTGCTGCAGTTTGTTACAGTGTCTCAGTGTGCTGCAGTTTGCTAGTGTCTCAGCATGCTGCAGTTTGTTAGTGTCTCAGTGTGTTGAAGTTTACTACAGTGTCTGTGTGCTGCAGTTTGTTACAGTGTCTCAGCGCGCTGCAGTTTGTTACAGTGTTTCAGCATGCTACACTTAGTTACAGTGTCTCAGCGTGCTGCAATTTGTTAGTGTCTCAGCGTGCTGCAGTTTGTTACAGTGTCTCATTGTGCTGCAGTTTGTTAGTTTCTCAGCGTGTTGCAGTTTGTTACAGTGTCTCAATGTTTTGCAGTTTGTTACAGTGTCTCAGTGTGTTGCAGTTTGTTACAGTGTCTCAGTTTGCTGCAGTTTGCTAGTGTCTCAGCATGCTGCAGTTTGTTAGTGTCTCAGTGTGTGGAAGTTTATTACAGTGTCTCAGCATGCTGCAGTTTGTTAGTGTCTCAGTGTGTTGAAGTTTATTACAGTGTCTGTGTGCTGCAGTTCGTTACAGTGTCTCAGTGTGCTGCAGTTTGTTACAGTGTCTGTGCGCTGCAGTTTGTTACAGTGTTTCAGCATGCTACACTTAGTTACAGTGTCTCAGCGTGCTGCAGTTTGTGACAGTGTCTCAGTGTGCTGCCGTTTGTTACGGTGTCTCAGCATGTTGCATTTTGTGACAGTGTCTCAGTGTATTGCAGTTTGTTACTCTGTCTCAGTGTGTTCTAGTTAGTTACAGTGTCTCAGTGTGCTGCAGTTTGCTAGTGTCTCAGCATGCTGCAGTTTGTTAGGGTCTCAGTGTGTCGAAGTTTATTACAGTGTCTGTGTGCTGCAGTTTGTTACAGTGTCTCAGTGTGCTCCAGTTTGTTAGTGTGTCAGCGTGTTGCAGTTTGTTACAGTGTCTAAGCATGTTGCAGTTTGTTACAGTGTCTCAGCGTGTTGGTTTGTTACAGTGTATCAGTGTGCTGCAGTTTGTTAGTGTCTCAGCATGCTGCAGTTTGTTACAGTGTTTCAGCATGCTACACTTAGTTACAGTGTCTCAGCGTGTTGCAGTTTGTTAGTGTCTCAGCGTGCTGCAGTTTGTTACAGTGTCTCAGTGTGCTGCAGTTTGCTAGTGTCTCAGCATGCTGCAGTTTGTTAGTGTCTCAGTGTGTTGAAGTTTACTACAGTGTCTGTGTGCTGCAGTTTGTTACAGTGTCTCAGTGCGCTGCAGTTTGTTACAGTGTTTCAGCATGCTACACTTAGTTACAGTGTCTCAGCGTGCTGCAATTTGTTAGTGTCTCAGCGTGCTGCAGTTTGTTACAGTGTCTCATTGTGCTGCAGTTTGTTAGTTTCTCAGCGTGTTGCAGTTTGTTACAGTGTCTCAATGTTTTGCAGTTTGTTACAGTGTCTCAGTGTGTTGCAGTTTGTTACAGTGTCTCAGTTTGCTGCAGTTTGCTAGTGTCTCAGCATGCTGCAGTTTGTTAGTGTCTCAGTGTGTGGAAGTTTATTACAGTGTCTCAGCATGCTGCAGTTTGTTAGTGTCTCAGTGTGTTGAAGTTTATTACAGTGTCTGTGTGCTGCAGTTCGTTACAGTGTCTCAGTGTGCTGCAGTTTGTTACAGTGTCTGTGCGCTGCAGTTTGTTACAGTGTTTCAGCATGCTACACTTAGTTACAGTGTCTCAGCGTGTTGCAGTTTGTTAGTGTCTCAGTGTGCTGCAGTCTGTTACAGTGTCTCAGTGTGCTGCAGTTTGTTACAGTGTCTCAGCATGCTGCAGTTTGTTACAGTGTCTCAGTGTGCTGCAGTTTGTTAGTGCCTCAGCGTGTTGCAGTTTGTTACGGTGTCTCAGCATGCTGCAGTTTGTTACAGTATCTCAGTGTGTTGCAGTTAGTTAGTGTCTCAGTGTGTTGCAGTTTGTTACAGTGACTCAGCATGCTGCAGTTTGTTACAGTGTCTCAGTGTGCTGCAGTTTGTTAGTGTCTCAGCGTGTTGCAGTTTGTTACGGTGTCTCAGTGTGTTGCATTTTGTTAGTGTCTCTGTGTTGCAGTTTGTTAGTGTCTCAGCGTGCTGCAGTTTGTTAGTGTCTCAGTGTGTTGCAGTTAATTAGTGTCTCAGTGTGTTGCAGTCTGTTAAAGTGTCTCAGTGTGCTGCAGTTTGTTACAGTGTCTTAGTGTGCTGCAGTTTGTTACAGTGTCTCAGAATGCTGCAGTTTGTTACAGTGCCTCAGCATGCTGCAGTTTGTTACAGTGTCTCAGCGTGTTGGTTTGTTACAGTGTATCAGTGTGCTGCAGTTTGTTAGTGTCTCAGCGTGCTGCAGTTTGTTACAGTGTCTCAGTGTGCTGCAGTTTGTTACGGTGTCTCAGCGTGTTGCATTTTGTTACAATGTCTCAGTGTGTTGCACTTTGTTAGTCTCTCAGCGTGCTGCAGTTTGTTATAGTGTCTCATCATGCTGCAGTTTGTTACAGATTCTCAGTGTGTTGCAGTTTATTCGTGTCTCAGCGTGCTGCAGTTTGTTACAGTGTCTCAGTTTGTTGCAGTTTCTTAGTGTCTCAGTCAGTTGCAGTTTGTTAGTGTCTCAGTGTGTTGCAGTTTGTTAGTGTCTCAAAATGCTGCAGTTTGTTAGTGTCTGTATGTTGAAGTTTGTTACAGTTTCTCAGTGTGTTGCAGTTTGTTACAGTGTCTCAGCGTGCTGCAGTTTATTAGTGTCTCAGTGTATTGCAGTTTGTTACAGTGTCTCAGTGTGTTGCAGTTAGTTACAGTGTCTCAGTGTGCTGCAGTTTGTTACAGTGTCTTAATGTGCTGCAGTTTGTTACAGTGTCTCAGAATGCTGCAGTTTGTTACAGTGTCTCAGCATGCTGCAGTTTGTTACAGTGCCTCAGCGTGCTGCATTTTGTTACAGTGTCTCAGTGTGTTGCAGTCTGTTACAGTGTCTCAGTGTGCTGCAGTTTGTTACAGTGTCTCAGCATGCTGCAGTTTGTTACAGTGTCTCAGTGTGCTGCAGTTTGTTAGTGCCTCAGCGTGTTGCAGTTTGTTACGGTGTCTCAGCATGCTGCAGTTTGTTACAGTATCTCAGTGTGTTGCAGTTAGTTAGTGTCTCAGTGTGTTGCAGGTTGTTAGTGTCTCAGTGTGTTGCAGACTGTTACAGTGTCTCAGCATGCTGCAGTTTGTTAGTGTCTCAGTGTGTTGAAGTTTATTACAGTGTCAGTGTGCTGCAGTTTGTTACAGTGTCTCAGCGTGCTGCAGTTTGTTACAGTGTCTCAGCGTGCTGCAGGTTGTTACAGTGTCTCAGCGTGTTGCAGTTTGTTACAGTGTCTCAGCGTGTTGCAGTTTGTTACAATGTCTCAGTGTGTTGCTGTTTGTTAGTGTCTCAGCATGCTCCAGTTTGTTAGTGACTCAGCATGCTGCAGTTTGCTACAGTGTCTCAGCGTGCTGCAGTCTGTTAGTGTCTCAGCATGCTGCAGTTTGTTACAGTGTCTCAGTGTGTTGCAGTTTGTTACAGTGTCTCAGTGTGTTGCAGTTTGTTAGTGTCAGTGTATTGCAGTTTCTAACAGTGTCTCAGTGTGCTGCAGTTTGTTACAGTGTCTCAGAATGCTGCAGTTTGTTACAGTGTCTCAGAATGCTGCAGTTTGTTACAGTGTCTCAGCATGCTGCAGTTAGTTACAGTGTCTCAGCATGCTGCATTTTGTTACAGTGTCTCAGTGTGTTGCAGTTTGTTAGTGTCTCAGTGTGTTGCAGTTAGTTAGTGTCTCAGTGTGTTGCAGTTAGTTAGTGTCTCAGTGTGTTGCAGTTAGTTAGTGTCTCAGTGTGTTGCAGTCTGTTACAGTGTCTCAGCATGTTGCAGTTTGTTAGTGTCTCAGTGTGTTGAAGTTTATTACAGTGTCTGTGTGCTGCAGTTTGCTACAGTGTCTCAGTGTGCTGCAGTTTGTTAGTGTCTCAGCGTGTTGCAGTTTGTTACAGTGTCTCAGCATGTTGCAGTTTGTTAGAGTCTCAGCGTGTTGCTTTCTTACAGTGTCTCAGTGTGTTGCAGTTAGTTAGTGTCTCAGTGTGTTGCAGTTTGTTACAATGTCTCAGCATGTTGCAGTCTGTTAGTGTCTCAGTGTGTTGAAGTTTGTTACAGTTTCTCAGTGTGTTGCAGTTTGTTACAGTGTCTCAGCGTGCTGCAGTTTGTTACAGTGTCTCAGTGTATTGCAGTTTGTTACATTGTCTCAGCGTGTTCTAGTTAGATACAGTGTCTCAGTGTGCTGCAGTTCGTTACAGTGTCTTAGGGTGCTGCAGTTTGTTACAGTGTCTCAGAATGCTGCAGTTTGTTACTGTGTCTCAGCATGTTGCAGTTTGTTACAGTGTCTCAGCATGTTGCAGTTTGTTACAGTGTCTCAGTGTGTTGCAGTTTGTTAGTGTGTCAGTGTGTTGCAGTTTGTTAGTGTGTCAGTGTGTTGCAGTTTGTTAGTGTCTCAGTGTGTTGCAGTTTGTTAGTGTCTCAGTGTGTTGCAGTTTGTTAGTGGCTCAGTGTGTTGCAGACTGTTACAGTGTCTCAGCATGCTGCAGTTTGTTAGTGTCTCAGTGTGTTGAAGTTTATTACAGTGTCAGTGTGCTGCAGTTTGTTACAGTGTCTCAGAGTGCTGCAGTTTGTTACAGTGTCTCAGCGTGTTGCAGTTTGTTACAGTGTCTCAGCGTGTTGCAGTTTGTTACAATGTCTCAGTGTGTTGCTGTTTGTCAGTGTCTCAGCATGCTGCAGTTTGTTAGTGTCCCAGTGTGTTGAAGTTTGTTACAGTTTCTCAGTGTGTTGCAGTTTGTTACAGTGTCTCAGCGTGCTGCAGTTTGTTACAGTGTCTCAGTGTATTGCAGTTTGTTACACTGTCTCAGCGTGTTCTAGTTAGATACAGTGTCTCAGTGTGCTGCAGTTTGTTACAGTGTCTCAGTGTGTTGCAGTTTGTTAGTGTCTCAGTGTGTTGCAGTTAGTTAGTGTCTCAGTGTGTTGCAGTTATTTAGTGTCTCAGTGTGTTGCAGTTAGTTAGTGTCTCAGTGTGTTGCAGTTAGTTAGTGTCTCAGTGTGTTGCAGTTAGTTAATGTCTCAGTGTGTTGCAGTCAGTTACAGTGTCTCAGCATGCTGCAGTTTGTTAGTGTCTCAGTGTGTTGAAGTTTATTACAGTGTCTGTGTGCTGCAGTTTGCTACAGTGTCTCAGTGTGCTGCAGTTTGTTAGTGTCTCAGCGTGTTGCAGTTTGTTACAGTGTCTCAGCATGTTGCAGTTTGTTACAGAGTCTCAGCGTGTTGCTTTCTTACAGTGTCCTGCAGTTAGTTAGTGTCTCAGCGTGCTGCAGTTTGTTACAGTGTCTCAGCGTGCTGTAGTCTGTTAGTGTCTCAGTGTGTTGCAGTTTGTTACAGTGTCTCAGTTTGCTGCAGTTTGCTAGTGTCTCAGCATGCTGCAGTTTGTTAGTGTCTCAGTGTGTTGAAGTTTACTACAGTGTCTGTGTGCTGCAGTTTGTTACAGTGTCTCAGAGTGCTGCAGTTTGTAACAGTGTCTGTGTGTTGCAGTTTGTTACAGTGTCTCAGCATGCTGCAGTCTGTTACAGTGTCTCAGCGTGCTGCAGTTTGTGACAGTGTCTCAGTGTGCTGCCGTTTGTTACGGTGTCTCAGCATGTTGCATTTTGTGACAGTGTCTCAGTGTATTGCAGTTTGTTACTCTGTCTCAGTGTGTTCTAGTTAGTTACAGTGTCTCAGTGTGCTGCAGTTTGCTAGTGTCTCAGCATGCTGCAGTTTGTTAGGGTCTCAGTGTGTCGAAGTTTATTACAGTGTCTGTGTGCTGCAGTTTGTTACAGTGTCTCAGTGTGCTCCAGTTTGTTAGTGTGTCAGCGTGTTGCAGTTTGTTACAGTGTCTAAGCATGTTGCAGTTTGTTACAGTGTCTCAGCGTGTTGGTTTGTTACAGTGTATCAGTGTGCTGCAGTTTGTTAGTGTCTCAGCATGCTGCAGTTTGTTACAGTGTTTCAGCATGCTACACTTAGTTACAGTGTCTCAGCGTGTTGCAGTTTGTTAGTGTCTCAGCGTGCTGCAGTTTGTTACAGTGTCTCAGTGTGCTGCAGTTTGCTAGTGTCTCAGCATGCTGCAGTTTGTTAGTGTCTCAGTGTGTTGAAGTTTACTACAGTGTCTGTGTGCTGCAGTTTGTTACAGTGTCTCAGCGCGCTGCAGTTTGTTACAGTGTTTCAGCATGCTACACTTAGTTACAGTGTCTCAGCGTGCTGCAATTTGTTAGTGTCTCAGCGTGCTGCAGTTTGTTACAGTGTCTCATTGTGCTGCAGTTTGTTAGTTTCTCAGCGTGTTGCAGTTTGTTACAGTGTCTCAATGTTTTGCAGTTTGTTACAGTGTCTCAGTGTGTTGCAGTTTGTTACAGTGTCTCAGTTTGCTGCAGTTTGCTAGTGTCTCAGCATGCTGCAGTTTGTTAGTGTCTCAGTGTGTGGAAGTTTATTACAGTGTCTCAGCATGCTGCAGTTTGTTAGTGTCTCAGTGTGTTGAAGTTTATTACAGTGTCTGTGTGCTGCAGTTCGTTACAGTGTCTCAGTGTGCTGCAGTTTGTTACAGTGTTTCAGCATGCTACACTTAGTTACAGTGTCTCAGCGTGCTGCAGTTTGTGACAGTGTCTCAGTGTGCTGCCGTTTGTTACGGTGTCTCAGCATGTTGCATTTTGTGACAGTGTCTCAGTGTATTGCAGTTTGTTACTCTGTCTCAGTGTGTTCTAGTTAGTTACAGTGTCTCAGTGTGCTGCAGTTTGCTAGTGTCTCAGCATGCTGCAGTTTGTTAGGGTCTCAGTGTGTCGAAGTTTATTACAGTGTCTGTGTGCTGCAGTTTGTTACAGTGTCTCAGTGTGCTCCAGTTTGTTAGTGTGTCAGCGTGTTGCAGTTTGTTACAGTGTCTAAGCATGTTGCAGTTTGTTACAGTGTCTCAGCGTGTTGGTTTGTTACAGTGTATCAGTGTGCTGCAGTTTGTTAGTGTCTCAGCATGCTGCAGTTTGTTACAGTGTTTCAGCATGCTACACTTAGTTACAGTGTCTCAGCGTGTTGCAGTTTGTTAGTGTCTCAGCGTGCTGCAGTTTGTTACAGTGTCTCAGTGTGCTGCAGTTTGCTAGTGTCTCAGCATGCTGCAGTTTGTTAGTGTCTCAGTGTGTTGAAGTTTACTACAGTGTCTGTGTGCTGCAGTTTGTTACAGTGTCTCAGTGCGCTGCAGTTTGTTACAGTGTTTCAGCATGCTACACTTAGTTACAGTGTCTCAGCGTGCTGCAATTTGTTAGTGTCTCAGCGTGCTGCAGTTTGTTACAGTGTCTCATTGTGCTGCAGTTTGTTAGTTTCTCAGCGTGTTGCAGTTTGTTACAGTGTCTCAATGTTTTGCAGTTTGTTACAGTGTCTCAGTGTGTTGCAGTTTGTTACAGTGTCTCAGTTTGCTGCAGTTTGCTAGTGTCTCAGCATGCTGCAGTTTGTTAGTGTCTCAGTGTGTGGAAGTTTATTACAGTGTCTCAGCATGCTGCAGTTTGTTAGTGTCTCAGTGTGTTGAAGTTTATTACAGTGTCTGTGTGCTGCAGTTCGTTACAGTGTCTCAGTGTGCTGCAGTTTGTTACAGTGTCTGTGCGCTGCAGTTTGTTACAGTGTTTCAGCATGCTACACTTAGTTACAGTGTCTCAGCGTGTTGCAGTTTGTTAGTGTCTCAGTGTGCTGCAGTCTGTTACAGTGTCTCAGTGTGCTGCAGTTTGTTACAGTGTCTCAGCATGCTGCAGTTTGTTACAGTGTCTCAGTGTGCTGCAGTTTGTTAGTGCCTCAGCGTGTTGCAGTTTGTTACGGTGTCTCAGCATGCTGCAGTTTGTTACAGTATCTCAGTGTGTTGCAGTTAGTTAGTGTCTCAGTGTGTTGCAGTTTGTTACAGTGACTCAGCATGCTGCAGTTTGTTACAGTGTCTCAGTGTGCTGCAGTTTGTTAGTGTCTCAGCGTGTTGCAGTTTGTTACGGTGTCTCAGTGTGTTGCATTTTGTTAGTGTCTCTGTGTTGCAGTTTGTTAGTGTCTCAGCGTGCTGCAGTTTGTTAGTGTCTCAGTGTGTTGCAGTTAATTAGTGTCTCAGTGTGTTGCAGTCTGTTAAAGTGTCTCAGTGTGCTGCAGTTTGTTACAGTGTCTTAGTGTGCTGCAGTTTGTTACAGTGTCTCAGAATGCTGCAGTTTGTTACAGTGCCTCAGCATGCTGCAGTTTGTTACAGTGTCTCAGCGTGTTGGTTTGTTACAGTGTATCAGTGTGCTGCAGTTTGTTAGTGTCTCAGCGTGCTGCAGTTTGTTACAGTGTCTCAGTGTGCTGCAGTTTGTTACGGTGTCTCAGCGTGTTGCATTTTGTTACAATGTCTCAGTGTGTTGCACTTTGTTAGTCTCTCAGCGTGCTGCAGTTTGTTATAGTGTCTCATCATGCTGCAGTTTGTTACAGATTCTCAGTGTGTTGCAGTTTATTCGTGTCTCAGCGTGCTGCAGTTTGTTACAGTGTCTCAGTTTGTTGCAGTTTCTTAGTGTCTCAGTCAGTTGCAGTTTGTTAGTGTCTCAGTGTGTTGCAGTTTGTTAGTGTCTCAAAATGCTGCAGTTTGTTAGTGTCTGTATGTTGAAGTTTGTTACAGTTTCTCAGTGTGTTGCAGTTTGTTACAGTGTCTCAGCGTGCTGCAGTTTATTAGTGTCTCAGTGTATTGCAGTTTGTTACAGTGTCTCAGTGTGTTGCAGTTAGTTACAGTGTCTCAGTGTGCTGCAGTTTGTTACAGTGTCTTAATGTGCTGCAGTTTGTTACAGTGTCTCAGAATGCTGCAGTTTGTTACAGTGTCTCAGCATGCTGCAGTTTGTTACAGTGCCTCAGCGTGCTGCATTTTGTTACAGTGTCTCAGTGTGTTGCAGTCTGTTACAGTGTCTCAGTGTGCTGCAGTTTGTTACAGTGTCTCAGCATGCTGCAGTTTGTTACAGTGTCTCAGTGTGCTGCAGTTTGTTAGTGCCTCAGCGTGTTGCAGTTTGTTACGGTGTCTCAGCATGCTGCAGTTTGTTACAGTATCTCAGTGTGTTGCAGTTAGTTAGTGTCTCAGTGTGTTGCAGGTTGTTAGTGTCTCAGTGTGTTGCAGACTGTTACAGTGTCTCAGCATGCTGCAGTTTGTTAGTGTCTCAGTGTGTTGAAGTTTATTACAGTGTCAGTGTGCTGCAGTTTGTTACAGTGTCTCAGCGTGCTGCAGTTTGTTACAGTGTCTCAGCGTGCTGCAGGTTGTTACAGTGTCTCAGCGTGTTGCAGTTTGTTACAGTGTCTCAGCGTGTTGCAGTTTGTTACAATGTCTCAGTGTGTTGCTGTTTGTTAGTGTCTCAGCATGCTCCAGTTTGTTAGTGACTCAGCATGCTGCAGTTTGCTACAGTGTCTCAGCGTGCTGCAGTCTGTTAGTGTCTCAGCATGCTGCAGTTTGTTACAGTGTCTCAGTGTGTTGCAGTTTGTTACAGTGTCTCAGTGTGTTGCAGTTTGTTAGTGTCAGTGTATTGCAGTTTCTAACAGTCTCAGTGTGCTGCAGTTTGTTACAGTGTCTCAGAATGCTGCAGTTTGTTACAGTGTCTCAGAATGCTGCAGTTTGTTACAGTGTCTCAGCATGCTGCAGTTAGTTACAGTGTCTCAGCATGCTGCATTTTGTTACAGTGTCTCAGTGTGTTGCAGTTTGTTAGTGTCTCAGTGTGTTGCAGTTAGTTAGTGTCTCAGTGTGTTGCAGTTAGTTAGTGTCTCAGTGTGTTGCAGTTAGTTAGTGTCTCAGTGTGTTGCAGTCTGTTACAGTGTCTCAGCATGTTGCAGTTTGTTAGTGTCTCAGTGTGTTGAAGTTTATTACAGTGTCTGTGTGCTGCAGTTTGCTACAGTGTCTCAGTGTGCTGCAGTTTGTTAGTGTCTCAGCGTGTTGCAGTTTGTTACAGTGTCTCAGCATGTTGCAGTTTGTTAGAGTCTCAGCGTGTTGCTTTCTTACAGTGTCTCAGTGTGTTGCAGTTAGTTAGTGTCTCAGTGTGTTGCAGTTTGTTACAATGTCTCAGCATGTTGCAGTCTGTTAGTGTCTCAGTGTGTTGAAGTTTGTTACAGTTTCTCAGTGTGTTGCAGTTTGTTACAGTGTCTCAGCGTGCTGCAGTTTGTTACAGTGTCTCAGTGTATTGCAGTTTGTTACATTGTCTCAGCGTGTTCTAGTTAGATACAGTGTCTCAGTGTGCTGCAGTTCGTTACAGTGTCTTAGGGTGCTGCAGTTTGTTACAGTGTCTCAGAATGCTGCAGTTTGTTACTGTGTCTCAGCATGTTGCAGTTTGTTACAGTGTCTCAGCATGTTGCAGTTTGTTACAGTGTCTCAGTGTGTTGCAGTTTGTTAGTGTGTCAGTGTGTTGCAGTTTGTTAGTGTGTCAGTGTGTTGCAGTTTGTTAGTGTCTCAGTGTGTTGCAGTTTGTTAGTGTCTCAGTGTGTTGCAGTTTGTTAGTGGCTCAGTGTGTTGCAGACTGTTACAGTGTCTCAGCATGCTGCAGTTTGTTAGTGTCTCAGTGTGTTGAAGTTTATTACAGTGTCAGTGTGCTGCAGTTTGTTACAGTGTCTCAGAGTGCTGCAGTTTGTTACAGTGTCTCAGCGTGTTGCAGTTTGTTACAGTGTCTCAGCGTGTTGCAGTTTGTTACAATGTCTCAGTGTGTTGCTGTTTGTCAGTGTCTCAGCATGCTGCAGTTTGTTAGTGTCCCAGTGTGTTGAAGTTTGTTACAGTTTCTCAGTGTGTTGCAGTTTGTTACAGTGTCTCAGCGTGCTGCAGTTTGTTACAGTGTCTCAGTGTATTGCAGTTTGTTACACTGTCTCAGCGTGTTCTAGTTAGATACAGTGTCTCAGTGTGCTGCAGTTTGTTACAGTGTCTCAGTGTGTTGCAGTTTGTTAGTGTCTCAGTGTGTTGCAGTTAGTTAGTGTCTCAGTGTGTTGCAGTTATTTAGTGTCTCAGTGTGTTGCAGTTAGTTAGTGTCTCAGTGTGTTGCAGTTAGTTAGTGTCTCAGTGTGTTGCAGTTAGTTAATGTCTCAGTGTGTTGCAGTCAGTTACAGTGTCTCAGCATGCTGCAGTTTGTTAGTGTCTCAGTGTGTTGAAGTTTATTACAGTGTCTGTGTGCTGCAGTTTGCTACAGTGTCTCAGTGTGCTGCAGTTTGTTAGTGTCTCAGCGTGTTGCAGTTTGTTACAGTGTCTCAGCATGTTGCAGTTTGTTACAGAGTCTCAGCGTGTTGCTTTCTTACAGTGTCCTGCAGTTAGTTAGTGTCTCAGCGTGCTGCAGTTTGTTACAGTGTCTCAGCGTGCTGTAGTCTGTTAGTGTCTCAGTGTGTTGCAGTTTGTTACAGTGTCTCAGCATGCTGCAGTTTGTTAGTGTCCCAGTGTGTTGAAGTTTGTTACAGTTTCTCAGTGTGTTGCAGTTTGTTACAGTGTCTCAGCGTGCTGCAGTTTGTTACAGTGTCTCAGCGTATTGCAGTTTGTTACACTGTCTCAGCGTGTTCTAGTTAGATACAGTGTCTCAGTGTGCTGCAGTTTGTTACAGTGTCTCAGTGTGTTGCAGTTTGTTACCGTGTCTCAGCATGTTGCAGTTTGTTACAGTGTCTCAGCGTGTTGCTTTGTTACAGTGTCTCAGCGTGCTGCAGTTTGTTAGTGTCTCAGCGTGCTGCAGTTTGTTACAGTGTCTCAGCGTGCTGCAGTCTGTTAGTGTCTCAGTGTGCTGCAGTTTGTTACAGTGTCTCAGTGTGTTGCAGTTTGTTACAGTGTCTCAGTGTGCTGCAGTTTGCTAGTGTCTCAGCATGCTGCAGTTTGTTAGTGTCTCAGTGTGTGGAAGTTTATTACAGTGTCTCAGCGTGCTGCAGTTTGTTAGTGTCTCAGCGCGCTGCAGTTTATTAGTGTTTCAGCATGCTACACTTAGTTACAGTGTCTCAACATGCTGCAGTTTGTTAGTGTCTCAGTTTGTTACAGTGTCTCAGTGTGTTGCAGTTTGTTACAGTGTCTCAGTGTGCTGCAGTTTGCTAGTGTCTCAGCATGCTGCAGTTTGTTAGTGTCTCAGTGTGTTGAAGTTTATTACAGTGTCTGTGTGCTGCAGTTTGTTACAGTGTCTCAGTGTGCTGCAGTTTGTTACAGTGTCTCAGTGTGTTGCAGTTTGTTACAGTGTCTCAGCATGCTGCAGTCTGTTAGTGTCTCAGCGTGCTGCAGTTTGAGTGTCTCAGTGTGCTGCAGTTTGTTACGGTGTCTCAGCGTATTGCATTTTGTTACAACGTCTCAGTGTGTTGCAGTTTGTTAGTCTCTCAGCGTGCTGCAGTTTGTTGGTGTCTCATCATGCTGCAGTTTGTTACAGTTTCTCAGTGTGTTGCAGTTTATTCGTGTCTCAGCGTGCCGCAGTTTGTTACAGTGTCTCAGCGTGTTGGTTTGTTACAGTGTATTAGTGTGCTGCAGTTTGTTAGTGTCTCAGTGTGCTGCAGTTTGTTACAGTGTCTCAGTGTGCTGCAGTTTGCTAGTGTCTCAGCATGCTGCAGTTTGTTAGTGTCTCAGTGTGTTGAAGTTTACTACAGTGTCTGTGTGCTGCAGTTTGTTACAGTGTCTCAGAGTGCTGCAGTTTGTTACAGTGTCTCAGTGTGTTGCAGTTTGTTACAGTGTCTCAGCATGCTGCAGTCTGTTACAGTGTCTCAGCGTGCTGCAGTTTGTGACAGTGTCTCAGTGTGCTGCAGTTTGTTACGGTGTCTCAGCGTATTGCATTTTGTTACAATGTCTCAGTGTGTTGCAGTTTGTTAGTCTCTCAGCGTGCTGCAGTTTGTTGGTGTCTCATCATGCTGCAGTTTGTTACAGTTTCTCAGTGTGTTGCAGTTTATTCGTGTCTCAGCGTGCTGCAGTTTGTTACAGTGTCTCAGCGTGTTGGTTTGTTACAGTGTATTAGTGTGCTGCAGTTTGTTAGTGTCTCAGCATGCTGCAGTTTGTTACAGTGTTTCAGCATGCTACACTTAGTTACAGTGCCTCAGTGTGCTGCAGTTTGCTAGTGTCTCAGCATGCTGCAGTTTGTTAGTGTCTCAGTGTGTGGAAGTTTATTACAGTGTCTGTGTGCTGCAGTTTGTTAGTGTCTCAGCGCGCTGCAGTTTTAGTGTTTCAGCATGCTACACTTAGTTACAGTGTCTCAGCATGCTGCAGTTTGCTAGTGTCTCAGTTCTTGCAGTTTGTTACAGTGTGTCAGTGTGTTGCAGTTTGTTACAGTGTCTCTGTGTGCTGCAGGTTGCTAGTGTCTCAGCATGCTGCAGTTTGTTAGTGTCTGTGTGTTGAAGTTTGTTACAGTGTCTCAGTGTGCTGCAGTTTGTTACAGTGTCTTAGTGTGCTGCAGTTTGTTACAATGTCTCAGCGTGCTGCAGTTTGTTACAGTGTCTCAGCGTCCTGCATTTTGTTACAGTGTCTCAGTGTGTTGCAGTTTGCTACAGTGTCTCTGCGTGCTGCAGTTTGTTAGCGTCTCACAATGTGCTGCATTTTATTACTGTGTCTCAGTGTGTTGCAGTTTGTTACAGTGTCTCAGTGTGTTGCAGTTTGTTACAGTGTCTCAGTGTATTGTATTTTCTTAGTGTCTCAGCGTGTTGCAGTTAGTTAGTGTCTCAGCGTGCTGCAGTTTGTTACAGTGTCTCAGCATGCTGCAGTTTGTTACAGTGTCTCAGAATGCTGCAGTTTGTTACAGTGTCTCTGCATGCTGCAGTTTGTTAGTGTCTCAGCGTGCTGCATTTTGTTACAGTGTCTCAGCATGCTGCAGTTTGTTAGTGTCTCAGCATGCTGCAGTTTGTTACAGTGTCTCAGAATGCTGCAGTTTGTTACAGTGTCTCTGCATGCTGCAGTTTGTTAGTGTCTCAGCGTGCTGCATTTTGTTACAGTATCTCAGTGTGTTGCAGTTTGTTAGTGTCAGTGTATTGCAGTTTCTAACAGTGTCTCAGTGTGCTGCAGTTTGTTACAGTGTCTCAGCGTGCTGCAGTTTGTTACAGTGTCTCAGCGTGCTGCATTTTGTTAGTGTCTCAGTGTGTTGCAGTTAGTTAGTGTCTCAGTGTGTTGCAGTCTGTTACTGTCTCAGCATGCTGCAGTTTGTTTGTGTCTCGGTGTGTTGAAGTTTATTACAGTGTCTGTGTGCTGCAGTTTGTTAGTGTCTCAGCGCGCTGCAGTTTATTAGTGTTTCAGCATGCTACACTTAGTTACAGTGTCTCAGCATGCTGCAGTTTGTTAGTGTCTCAGTGTGTTGCAATTTGTTACAGTGTCTCAGTGTGTTGCAGTTTGTTACAGTGCCTCAGTGTGCTGCAGTTTGCTAGTGTCTCAGCATGCTGCAGTTTGTTAGTGTCTCAGTGTGTTGAAGTTTATTACAGTGGCTGTGTGCTGCAGTTTGTTACAGTGTCTCAGGGTGCTGCAGTCTGTTAGTGTCTCAGCGTGCTGCAGTTTGATACAGTGTCTGTGTCTTGCAGTTTGTTAGTGTCTCAGTGTGTTGTAGTTTGTTACAGTGTCTCAAAATGCTGCAGTTTATTAGTGTCTCAGTGTGTTGCAGTTTGTTACATTTTCTCAGTGTGTTGCAGTTTGTTACAGTGTCTCAGCGTGCTGCAGTTTGTTACAGTGTCTCAGCGTGCTGCAGTTTGTTACGGTGTCTCAGTGTATTGCAGATTGTTACAGTGTCGCAGCCTGCTGCAGTTTGTTACAGTGTCTCAGCGTGCTGCAGTCTGTTAGTGTCTCAGCGTGCTGCAGTTTGTTACAGTGTCTCAGTGTGTTGCAGTTTGTTACAGTGTCTCAGCATGCTGCAGTTTGATAGTGTCTCAGTGTATTGCAGTTCGTTACAGTGTCTCAGTGTGTTGCAGTTTGTTACAGTGTCTCAGCATGCTGCAGTTTGTTACAGTGTCTAAGCGTGCTGCAGTTTGTTACAGTGTCTCAGTGTATTGCAGTTTGTTACAGTGTCTCAGTGTATTGCAGTTTGTTACAGTGTCTCAGGTTGTTGCAGTTTGTTACAGGGTCTCAGTGTGTTGCAGTTTGTTACAGTGTCTCAGTATGCTGCAGTTTGTTACAATGTCTCAGCGTGCTGCAGTTTGTTACAGTGTCTCAGCATCCTGCATTTTGTTACAGTGTCTCAGTGTGTTGCAGTTTGCTACAGTGTCTCAGCGTGCTGCAGTTTGTTAGCGTCTCACAATGTGCTGCATTTTATTACAGTGTCTCAATGTGTTGCAGTTTGTTACAGTGTCTCAGTGTGTTGCAGTTTGTTACAGTGTCTCAGTGTGCTGCAGTTTGTTACAGTGTCTCAGTGTGCTGCAGTTTGTTACAGTGTCTCATCGTGCTGCACTTCGTTACAGTGTCTCATCGTGCTGCACTTCGTTACAGTGTCTCAGCATGCTGCAGTTTGTTACAGTGTCTCAGTGTGTTGCAGCTGGTTAGTGTCTGTGTGTTGCAGTCTGTAACAGTGGGCAAAATCATCCCAGACCTGCAGTTAGTGTTGTTTTACCTGCCGTCCGCAATGGCAGCTTCTCACGCCATATCGTCCCTAGCACGCTGCATTAATTAAGCATTCCCAGGAAACACGCCATTTCAATGATGGGCAGGCTTTTATTCACCTGCCATGCCATCACCTTGACACTTCATAATGGCAGGCGCCATATTTAAAATACAGCCCTGTGCACACCTGTCAGTGCTTCCAGCCCAAAACTGCTGCATGGAAGACATGGCCGCAAAAAGCAAAAAGACTGCAGCTTCCATGTTCAAGGACTTGTCGCTCAAGCGCCTTTTGGACACAGTGGAGGCCCGTTATGATGTCCTGTAGCCCCGCTCTGGCTGCAGAATTAGCAGCAACATCACCAATCCGATTTGGGAGGTGGTAGCAGTGGTGGTCAGTGCTAGTGCCCTGCAAAAGAGTGCAGCCCCCAATGCTGCAAGAGGATGAATGATCTCCTCCATTCCACCAAGGTAAGTCACCCTTCCCATCATTCTCAATGCACATACAAACGTATCACACACCCACAGGGCCCTCACTTGCTGACAGTTCAAGGGACATCACCATTCACTCTATCAAACATACAGTCATTGCCCTCATCCCATCCATGGGACAACTCACCACCCACACAGGCCAGGCACTCTCTCCATCTCTATTCATGCAAGACAGACTGGCACACAACAAGAGGGAGAGGTCGCAGGCTGGCGGAGGAATGCCTGAAATCAACGTCCTCATGGACTTTGAAAACAGAGCCATCCAGCTGGCTGGTGAGGATCTGGACCGGTCCTGTGTTGACGATGAGGTTGCCACTGCTCTACCATGAGGATCCAACACTGCAACATCCATCAGACAACCATGCTGTGAGTGATGTGTCCTCTTTCACAGGCCACTGTCATGCACTAATTATCTCCCCTTGCTTTCACAGGCACATCTGGGAAACTGCCAAGAGAATCCATGACCCAGGGCCTCCAATCAAGCCCCGAGGGAAGTTCAGGAGAGGAATCTGCTGAAACTCTCCTTGAAGCTCCATCGTAGCACTCACCCACACCCTCCACCAGTACAGAGACACACTTCTGTGGGACCTAGCTTTAGAGTAGCCTTGGGATCACAATCTGGTGAGCACCTCACATTTTCTGATATATAGCAGGCGGCGGCAGGGACTTCCCAGGTCCCCAGCACTCGGAGGACTGCTGGAGGCCAGAACGTTGCTGAGTCCAAGTCAGATGACGAGTCTCTGGACTGGGTCATGTCACAGTTGTTGGAGCTGCAAAGACAAGCTTGGGAACATCAGGAAGGGATGTCTGCTGCACTCCTCAGATTGCAAGGCACAATGGAGGAGTCTGTCCATCTTCAGTCTGAGGTGATAGCGCCGGCATTGCAACGCAATGAGGTCAACACTGGCAGGATGACGGCGCCATGTAGACCTTGGTCCAGGATGTCACTCCTGCACTGCTGCATTGGATCATCTCCACTGCTGACGCCATAGTTGGCCTCCAACAATGTCAATGCGAAAGGTGTGCAGGGCAGCCCGATCTCATTCCAGCTACTCCTTCTGCTCAAGGAGTCAGCCAGGGGCCATCAGGCAGCCATGGGGAGGAGGATCAGCAGGTGCACACTCCAGGGCCATCCATCCTGGAGGTGACTCCAGGGAGTGTCCGGCCCGTCCGAATCCCCTCTTCCTGTGACCTCGGCAGCTCCAGCTCCACAGGCCGAGGAGGGCCACACAGCAGGACCCCGAAAGAAGGCCAGGCCCTCCAGATCTCAGCCCCCTAGAGGACGCCTGCCAAGGTCATCACAGACAGGGCATCACAGTCGGTAGGCTGCCTCCACCTCCGATGTGGATGCCCAGGAAGCACCAAGCCGTAGTGACAGGGTTAGGGAGGTTAAGATGTAGTTCCACAGCCTGGGCATGGGTTTTAATCACTTATACATAATGTTCACTGTTGTAAATAAACTCCCGAGAATGTCTCCCTGCCTATGGCTCCATGTTCTGATGAGCAGTGTTCATATCACTCAGATGTGAAACCTTTCTGCACAAGATAAAGGCAGGTGTCTCAGTCCAGGGCCTCTGCCCTGTGCAGCCTTCAGACCACAGTGATGGTCCAGCCTCACACTCCCTGGACACATTACTGATGCCTGCACCTTGATGGTGCTGGTCATTGCTGCCAGAATGTAGTGGGCAGGTATTATAAAGTTCAGTCATTCTCTCTGTGTGCTCTTAGTACCTTTAAGGTGAGGCTGGCCCCCCCATCTCTTTAGCCCAGTGATGCTGTGTTCCTGAAGGGGTCAGGTGCTGAAGGCGGACAAAGGAACAGATGCTTCTAAAGTTTCATGGCTGCATCTGTATGATATGACCCTGATCACAGAGTGCAAGCAAACTGCCTTCAGCCAGACAGGAGTCAGACATTCTCAGAGGCTATGTGCAGATCTATGGAGTGTCCTCATAGCATGTTGTCATCATCCTCCTGCTATCAAGCGACTATTAGGGCCTCCATTCTGTCTCCATGACAGTAGCGTTATCACAGAGTTATGTGCGCTGCTATAAGCCAGACTGGAGTCAAACGTTCAGAGATTCAATGTGAGGATCTATGGTGTTTCCTCACTGCATGTCATCATCATCCTCCACAAACCTAGCAGCTATGAGGGCCTCTTGAGTGCACCTGCCTTGTATGGCAAGTGCGAGGACCCTCCTCACCCTCATCACCATTGACATCGTCCTCATTGGAGACCTCCAGCTCCTCCTCAGTGGTTCCCGATATCCGATGGTCAACGACGGGCTGAGCTGACAATCGCAAACTGGTTTCATGACATCGTGAATCTGGTTTTTGGCCTGATCGCCATATTGTCTGCTCACGTCGCCAAGGACACCCAACACCAGCGGGCACAGATGATTCCGCCCAGTGTCTCAGACTGTGTTGCAGTTTGTTACAGTGTCTCTCAGAATGTTGCAGTTTGTTAATGTCTCAGTATGTTGTAATTTGTTAATGTCTCAGTATGTTCCAGTTTGTTACAGTGTCTCTCAGTAGGTTGCAGTTTGTTAGTGTCTCTCAGTGTTGCAGTTTGTTACAATGTCTGTGTGCTGAAATTTGTTAGTGTCTCAGTACAGTGTCTCAGTGTGTTACCGTTTGTTACAGTGTCTCGAACTGTGTTGCAGTTTGTTACTGTGTCTCAGTGTGTTGAAATTTGTTAGTGTCTCAGTGTGTTGCAGTTTGTTACAGTGTCTCGAACTGTGTTGCAGTTTGTTAGTGTCTCAGTGTGTTGAAATTTGTTCGTACCTCAGTGTGTTGCAGTTTGTTACAGTGTCTCGAACTCTGTTGCAATTTGTAACTGTGTCTCAGTGTGTTGCAGTTTGTTCGTGTCTCAGTATTGCAGTTTGTTAGTATGTTGCAATTTGTTACACTGTGTCACAATGTTGCAGTTTGTTAGTGTGTGGCAGTTTATTACAGTGTCTCACAGTGCATCCCTGTGACAAGCAGTGAATTGGATTGCATCATAGTAAATCACAGTGAATTGCACCATATCACAGTGTATCAATGTGTAACAAAGTGAAACCCAGCCTGTCAGTGAGGTATGGATTGTCATTTACTGTAATGTTTATATACACCCAAACAGCCAGCCAGGAGAAACACTGGCAATGTCCCTCCCACCATGCCCCCATGCACTTGCCCTCCCATCAATGCCGCACCCACCAATGCTCTGCCCAACAGTGTACTCCCAATAGTGCCCTTCTTCCCTGCCCATGATTGCACATCCCATGGCATTGATTAATGCTTCTTACCTTTTCCGGATCGTAGTCAGGAGCGGTTTTCTGCACTGCAACATTTGTCAGATGAATGACTGTATAAGGCACAAGTTACGGAAGAAAACAGAGCCGCACTGCAAATAATAATGGTTTCATGTACATCAACTACTGCAGCTGCAAGTACCTTTACAGTTATCTCCATGTGTCGAATTCAATTCTGGATAGAGGAGTGGAGGCAAGTGGCCTGACACGATTTTGGAAACATTCAGTTCCGACAATGTAGAGATGTTAGGGTCTCTACGTGGGTTTATATGGTCTTCCTCATCGAAGATTGCCGACTGATCTCACATGAAATATTGGCCCATAACTTCCTGTAGAGTGGCAATTGAGTCAGATTGCACTCTGCTCAGAGTTAGTTACCTTGAAATCTAGCCACTCCTATCTCGCCTGAACTTCTGACTCAGGCCAGGTGAGATAGGGTAGGATCTGGGGGAGAGGGGAATTGGGTCGGGCCTGGGGGAAGGGAGGAGTTAGGTCAGCCTGGGGGGATGGAGTGGAGGGTTGTCAGGGCACAGGGAGAGGGTGTGTGGAGAATCCCGTGGGGGTTCAGGGAGGATTCCTGTGGTGGGGGGAACAGAGTGAGAGATAGAGTGCAGAATATTCTGCAAGGGGAAGGGAGGCAACCAGATATAGCGAGAGCAGGTTTTGAGGTCCTATGGTTAAATTTTCCTGAGGTAAGAAGGACTTTACAAAGTAGCACTCTGCAGGTAGTAATCTCCACATCACATTCAGTGCCAGGTTCTGGTGAGAGTCGAAAGAAGAAAATAGGGAGGATCAGTGTGCAATTAGAGGCATCATCCCAAGGTACTACACAGGAGCATTATAAAATAATGTATGACAGAGCCACATAAGGAGATATTAGGTCAGATGAGAAAAACTTGGTCACAGAGGTTGGTTTTAAGGAGGAAATTGAGATAGAGAGGTGTCGGAAGGGAATTTCAGAGCTTGGGGTCCCAGCAGCTGATAATGCAGCCACCTGTGGAGCAATTATAATTGGGGATGCACAATAGGCCAGAATTAGAGGAGTGCAGGTATCTCAGAGGGTTGAGGGTCTGGATGAGATTACAGAGGTAGGAAGGGGTGAGGCCATGAAGGGATTTGCAAACAAGGGTGAGAATTTTTAAAATCAAGATGTTGTTTGACCCGGAGCCAGTATAGGTCAGTGAGCACAGGGGCAATGGGAGAATGATGTGGGCAGCTGAGTTTTGGATCACCTGAAGGTTACAAAGGGTAGAATGAGGGAGACCATGCAGAGTGCATTGAAATAATTGAGTCTCGAGGTAATGAAGGCATGGATGAAAGTTTCGCAGGTCAGCTGAGATAGGTAAAGATAGGCGATGTTACGGAGGTGGTGCAGGAGGGCTTCAGATTCTTGGAGCACTGGGACAAGTTCTGGGGTGGGAGATCCCAATTCAGATGGAACAACAGGGCTGAGACCAATATCCTCACGGGGAGCTTCACTAGTGTGAATGGGGAAGGTTTCAGCTAAATTCAGCAGAGTAGTAGTAGACAAGAGGAATAAGGTGCATAAAGGAGTGTGTGTTGGATAGTAATGGAAAGGAAGCAGTGCCATATTAGAGAAGCAAACTAGGAATGACAATGGGAAATAGAAAGACAGGTTCAGAATGCATGTATGTGAACACATGACATGTGCTGAACACGGTTGGTGAGCTACAAGCACAACGAGCCATGTGGGAACATAGAAACATAGAATATAGGAGCATGAAAAGGCCAATCGGCCCTTCGAGCCTGCTCCACCATTCATTCTGATCATGGCTGATCATCTGACTCAATAGCCTGCTCCCGCTTTCTCCCCACACCTTTTGATCCCTTTTGCCCCAAGAGCTATATCGAACTCCTTCCTGAAAACATACAATGTTCTGGTCTCAACTATTTTCTGTGGTAACGAATTCCACAGGCTCACCACTCTCTGAGTGAAGAAATTTCTCCTCATCTCAGTCCTAAATGGTCGACCCCATATCCTCAGACTGTGACCCCTGGTTCTGGACTCCCCCACCATCGGGAACATCCTTCCTGCATCTACCCTGTCTCGTCCTGTTAGAATTTTATAGGTTTCTATGAGATTCCCCCTCATTCTTCTGAACTCCTGTAAATATAATCCTAATCGACTCAATCTCTCCTCATATGTCAGTCCCACCATCCCAGGAATCAGCCGGGTAAACCTTCGCTCCACTCCCTCTATACCAAGAACATGCTTCCTCAGATAAGGAGACCAAAACTGCACACAATATTCCAGGTGTGGTCTCACCAAGGCCCTGTTCAATTGCAGCAAGACTTCCCTGTTCCTGTACTCGAATCCTCTGGCTATGAAGGCCAACATAACATTTGCCTTCTTTACCGCCTGCTGCAGTGGCAATAATGAAAACACAACTGAACTGAAAGTTCGCTCTCGTTATGATGGTAACTCACAGTCCAAGAGGTTGTTGGTTAAATAAGACCAGGGGGAGTTGGTTGTGGTGGTGAGGTGTGGCCAACAGTGGTTGGTAATCTTATTCTGGAGCTTCTCAGTTGGTTATGTATTTTTCAATTAATTTACTTTTTATTGCCATTCAGTGGTTCCTTTGGGGTTACTGGTTAGGCCACAAGTAGCCCTGTAATCCGAAAAAATGCAGGCCGACAGGATCTGCATTTAGAGTAAACTAGATCTAGTTTGGGTCTTAGAACAGGCACTAGGCATATTCAAGGAATGGAATGAGCTGAAATAAAGGGTCTGGCAGTGATTTCTCTACAGTGTCTAAAACAATATGGCATTGGACACGATTCAGGCTTCAGAGCTTGATCCTCTATACCCATGAATGTAAATGACCTCAGGAAGACAAAGATTGGTTTATAAAAAATGCAGATGGACAAAGATAGCTTTGCAAATAGGACAGACAATTACTAGATGAAGAATGGAGAAATAGGAAGTGAAGAATTCTGCGAAGCAAGGAGGAGGAGCAGTGAGACAAGAGATTCAGATGGACAATTCTGGAATAGTAGTAGTACTTAATACAGTTCTTTAAAAAATAATTTTTGGGACCACAAGGTTTTGAAAATACAAGCACAGAGAAAATGCCAAAATCAGTACTCCTCCATACCAGTCAATGGTTGCAACAACCAAGCCCAGTTTTCGGCTCTTCAGGGTGGATGTGAAAGCAATGGAGATGGTGCAGAATAGGGGCACTAACACATGCCTAAAGGAAAAGCAGTGACAGGCTAGGTCTCTTCACCTGATAAAAGGCAGCTGAGGGGTGACCTAATAGAGGTTTTTAAAATTAAGAAATATATTATAATAAAGTGGATACAAACAGAATTTTCCCTCTTGTGGGAAAGAGCAGAACGAGATGGCATCAATATAAAACAGTCACCAAGAAATCCAGTAGGAAATTCAGGAGAAACTTCTTTACTCAGAGAATGGCGAGATTGTGAAACTCACTACTACAGAGAGTGGTTGAAGTGAATAGTATAGACACATTTGAGGGAAAGCAAGGCAAGCATATGATGGAGAAGGAAACAGAAAGTTACGATGATAGATTTTGATGAGGAAAGATGGGAGGAGGCGTGAGTGGATCATAAAACCAACTGGTTGGGCCAAATGGCCTTTTCCTGTATTTCATGTGTAGTCCTCTCAGATGTTCGGAAGTATGAAAGTATTGAATTAGAACTCTTGGAGACAGATGGAGGAAACAGCAACCATCAAAATTTTAAATGGACTTCACTAAAGCAAACCAGGGAAACGAAGTTCACAGACCAGTGAGTCAGTAACTGGAACATGGGAAAGTGGCTGTGGGTTAGGGTGAGCTTCACAGGATCTGCTGCTAGTTACAGTGAGTTACATAGGTTTTGCTCTGCATTACAGTGAATTATAAAGATGTTCCTGTGGTTTACAGGAAGTTACATGAGTTCCTGAGGGTAACAGTGAGTTACACAGCGGTTGCTGTGGGTTACAGTGTGTTATGCGGCTGCTGCTGTGGGTTAAAGTGAGTTACGCGGGTGATGCTGATGGTTACAGTAAGTTACGCGGGTGTTGCTATGGGTTACAGTGAGTTACACGGGTGTTGCTGTGGGTTACAGTCAGTTACGTGGATGTTGCTGTGGGTTACAGTCAGTTACATGGGTGTTGTTGTGGGTTACAGTCAGTTACATCGGTTTTGCTGTAGGTTACAGTGAGTTATGCGGGTGTTGCTGTGGGTTACAGTGAGTTATGCGGGTGTTGCTGTGGGTTACAGTGAGTTACGCAGGGGTTGCTGTGGGTTACAGTGAGTTAAGCGGGTGTTGCTGTTGGTTACAGTGAGGTACACAGGTGTTGCTGTGGTTACAGTGAGTTAAGCGGGTGTTGCTGTGAGTTACAGTGAGTTAAGCGGGTGTTGCTGTGGGTTACAGTGAGGTATGCGGGTGTTGCTGTGGGTTACAGTCAGTTACATGGGTTTTGCTGTGGGTTACAGTGAGTTATGCGGGTGTTGCTGTGGGTTACAGTGAGTTACGTAGGTGTTGCTGTGGGTTACAGTGAGTTACGCGAGTGTTGCTGTGGGTTACAGTGAGTTACGTGGGTGTTGCTGTGGGTTACAGTCAGTTATGCGGGTGTTTCTGTGGGTTACTGTCAGTTACATGGGTTTTGCTGTGGGTTACAGTGAGTTATGCAGGTGTTGCTGTGGGTTACAGTGAGTTACGCGGGCGTTGCTGTGGGTTACAGTGAGTTACGCAGGGGTTGCTGTGGGTTACAGTGAGTTACGCGGGTGTTGCTGTGGGTTACAGTGAGGTACACGAGTGTTGCTGTGGGTTACAGTGAGTTATGTAGGGGTTGCTGTGGGTTACAGTGAGTTACACAGAGGTTGCTGTGGGTTACGGTGTGTTATACAGGGGCTGCTGTTGAGAACAGTGAGTTAAACAGTGGTTTTGTGGGTTACAGTGGGTTGTACAGGGGTTGCTGTGGGTTATAGTGTGTTACACCGGTGTTGCTTTGGGTTACAGTGTGTTACACAGGTGTTGCTGTGCATTACAGTCAGTTACACAGGGGTTGAGATGGATTACAGTGAGTTACATATGTATTGCTGTGGATTACAGTGAGTTACACGGGTGTTGCTGAGGGTTAGTGATTTACGCGGGTGTTGCCAGGGGTTACAGTGAGTTACACGGATGTTCCTGTGCGTTCCGTGGAGTTAGGCAGGGGATGCTTGGGTTACAGTGATTTACACAAGTGTTGCTTTGGGTTACAGCGAGTTGCACGGTTGTTGATGTGTGTTACAGGGAATTACACAGGGGATTTTGTGGGTTACATTGAGCACCACAGGAGATGCTGTGGGTTACAATGAGTTACATGGAGTTGCTGTGGGTTAGAGTTAGTTACACGGGTGTTACTGAGGTCTAGTGAGTTATACAGGTGTTGCTGTGGGTTACGTTGAGTTACACGGGTGTTACTGTGGGTTACAGTGAATCACACGGGTGTTGCTGTGGATTACAGTGAGTTACACGGGTGTTGCTGTGGGTTACAGTGAGTCACACGTGTGTTACTGTTGGATACAGTGAGTTACACGGGTGTTGCTGTGGCTTACAGTGAGTTACGTGGGTTACAGTGTGTTACACGGGTGTTGCTGTGGGTTACAGTGAATTATACGGGTGATGCTATGGGTTACACTGAGTTACACTGGTGTTACTGTGGGTTACCGTGAGTTACACGGGTGTTGCTGTGGGTTAGTGAGTTACACGGGTGTTGCTGTGGGTTATGGTGTGTTACACGTATGTTGCTGTGGGTTACAATGTGTTACACGGGTGTTGCTCTGGGTTTAAGTGAATTACGTGGGTGAAAGTGTGTCCATGGGTGTTGCTGTGCGTTACAATGAGTTACATGGGTGTTGCTGTGCATTACAGTGAGTTAAATAGGGGTTGCGGCGGGTTACACAGGTGTTGCTGTGGATTACAGTGAGTTACACATGTTGCTGTGTGTTACAGTGTGTTACACGGCTGTTGCTGTGGGCTACAGTGTGTTACACAGGGGTTGCTGTGGGTTACAGTGAGTTACACAGAGCTTGCTGTGGGTTACGGTGTGTTATACAGGGGCTGCTGTTGAGAACTGTAAGTTACACAGGGTTTGCTATGGAGAACTGTAAGTTACACAGGGTTTGCTATGGAGAACAGTGAGTTACACAGGGGTTTCTGTGGGCTACAGTGAGTTGTACAGGGGTTGCTGTGGGTTACAGTGTGTTACACGGGTGTTGCTGTGGGTTACAGTGTGTTACACAGGTGTTGCTGTGCATTACAATCAGTTACACAGGGGTTGAGGTGGATTACAGTGAGTTACATATGTATTGCTGTGGATTACAGTGAGATACACGGGTGTTGCTGAGGGTTAGTGATTTACGCGGGTGTTGCCAGGGGGTACAATGAGTTACATGGGTGTTCCTGTGCGTTCTGTGGAGTTAGGCAGGGGATGCTTGGGTTACAGTGATTTACACGGGTGTTGCTGTGAGTTACAGCAAGTTGCACGGTTGTTGATGTGTGTTATAGGGAATTACACAGGGGATTTTGTGGGTTACATTGAGTACCACAGGAGATGCTGTGGGTTACAATGAGTTACATGGATGTTGCTGTGGGTTAGAGTTAGTTACACGGGTGTTACTGAGGTCTAGTGAGTTACACGGGTGTTGCTGTGGGTTACTGTGAGTTACACGGGTGTTACTCTGGGTTACAGTGGGTAACACGGGTGTTGTTGTGGGTTACAGTGATTTATACTGGTGTTGCGGTGGGTTACATTGAGTTACACGTGTTTTGCTGTGTTTACCGTGAGTTACACGGATGTTGCTGTGGGTTACAGTGAGTTACACGGGAGTTGCTGCGGGTTACAGTGAGTTACACGGGTGTTGCAGTGGGTTACGGTGTGTTACAGGTGTGTTGCTGTGCGTTACAGTGTGTTACACGGGAGTTGCTGTGCATTACAGTCAGTTACACAGGGGTTGTGGCAGGTTACACGTGTTGCTGTGGATTACAGTGAGTTACACGGTGTTGCTGTGGACTAAAGTGTGTTACACGTGTGTTGCTGAGAGTTAGTGATTTACATGGGTGTTGCTGTGGGTTGCAGTGAGTCACACAGGTGTTGCTGTGAGTTACAGTGAATTATCCCGGTTTGGCTGCCGGTTACAGAGAGTTACACGGGTGTTGCTCTGAGTTACAATGAATTACACGGTTGTTGCTGTGAGTTATAGTGAGTTACATGCGTTTTGCAGTGGGTTACAGTGAGGTACATGGTTGTTGCTGTGCATTACAATGAGTTACACAGGGGTTGCCGCGGGTTACACAGGTGTTCCTGTGGTTTACAGTGAGTTACATGGGTGTTGCTGTGGGTTACAGAGAGTTACACGGGTGTTGCTGTGGGTTACAGTGAGCTACACAGTGATTGCTGTGGGTTACAGTGTGTTACACATGTGTTGTTGTGGATTACAGTGAGTTACACGGGTGTTGCTGTGGATTAAAGTGTGTTACACATGTGTTGCCGTGGATTACAGTGTGTTACACGGGTGTTGCTGTGGATTAAAGTGTGTTACACGTGTTGCTCGATGTTACAATGTCTTACACGGGTGTTGCTCTGGGTTACGATGAGTAACACGGCTGTTGCTGTGCATTGCACTGAGTTACACAGGGGTAGCGGTGGGTTACACAGGTGTTGCTGTGGATTACAATCAGTTACACATGCGTTGCTGTTGATTTCAGTGAGTTATGCGGGTGTTGCTATGGATTGCAGTGAGCTACATGGGTGTTGCTGAAGGTTAGTGATTGACACGGGTGTTGCTGTGGGTTACAGTGAGTCACACGGGTGTTGCTGTGGGCTACAGTGAATTACACCGGTGTTGCTGCGGGTTACAGTGAGTTATACGGGTGTTGCTGTGAGTTACAGTGTGTTACACGGGTGTTGCTGTGGGTTACAGTGTGTTCACAGGTGTTGCTGAGCATTACAGTCAGTTACACAGGGGTTGAGATGGATTACAGTGAGTTACATATGTATTGTTGTGGATTACAGTGAGTTACACGGGTGTTGCTGAGGGTTAGTGATTTACGCGGGTGTTGCCAGGGGTTACAATGAGTTACATGGGTGTTCCTGTGGGTTACAGTGGGTTACACAGGTGTTGTTGTGGGTTACAGTGATTTATACTGGTGTTGCGGTGGGTTACGTTGAGTTACACGGGTGTTGCGGTGGGTTACCGTGAGTTACACGGGTGTTGCTGTGGGTTACGGTGAGTTACACGGGAGTTGCTGCGGGTTACAGTGAGTTACACAGGTGTTGCTGTGGGTTACAGTGGGTAACACGGGTGTTGTTGTGGGTTACAGTAATTTATACTGGTGTTGCGGTGGGTTACATTGAGTTACACGGGTTTTGCTGTGGGTTACCGTGAGTTACACGGGTGTTGCTGTGGGTTACAGTGAGTTACACGGGAGTTGCTGCGGGTTACAGTGAGTTACACGGGTGTTGCAGTGGGTTACGGTGTGTTACAGGTGTGTTGCTGTGGGTTACAGTGTGTTACACATGTGTTGCTGTGCATTACAGTCAGTTACACAGGGGTTGTGGCAGGTTACACGTGTTGCTGTGGATTACAGTGAGTTACACGGTGTTGCTGTGGACTAAAGTGTGTTACACGTGTGTTGCTGAGAGTTAGTGATTTACATGGGTGTTGCTGTGGGTTGCAGTGAGTCACACGGGTGTTGCTGTGAGTTACAGTGAATTATCCCGGTTTGGCTGCCGGTTACAGAGAGTTACACGGGTGTTGCTCTGAGTTACAATGAATTACACGGTTGTTGCTGTGAGTTATAGTGAGTTACATGCGTTTTGCAGTGGGTTACAGTGAGGTACATGGTTGTTGCTGTGCATTACAATGAGTTACACAGGGGTTGCCGCGGGTTACACAGGTGTTCCTGTGGTTTACAGTGAGTTACATGGGTGTTGCTGAGGGTTACAGAGAGTTACACGGGTGTTGCTGTGGGTTACAGAGAGTTACACGGGTGTTGCTGTGGGTTACAGTGAGCTACACAGTGATTGCTGTGGGTTACAGTGTGTTACACATGTGTTGTTGTGGATTACAGTGAGTTACACGGGTGTTGCTGTGGATTAAAGTGTGTTACACATGTGTTGCCGTGGATTACAGTGTGTTACACGGGTGTTACTGTGGATTAAAGTGTGTTACACGTGTTGCTCGATGTTACAATGTGTTGCACGGGTGTTGCTCTGGTTACGATGAGTAACACGGCTGTTGCTGTGCATTGCACTGAGTTACACAGGGGTAGCGGTGGGTTACACAGGTGTTGCTGTGGATTACAATCAGTTACACATGCGTTGCTGTTGATTTCAGTGAGTTATGCGGGTGTTGCTATGGATTGCAGTGAGCTACATGGGTGTTGCTGAAGGTTAGTGATTGACACGGGTGTTGCTGTGGGTTACAGTGAGTCACACGGGTGTTGCTGTGGGCTACAGTGAATTACACCGGTGTTGCTGCGGGTTACAGTGAGTTATACGGGTGTTGCTGTGGGTTACAGTGTGTTCACAGGTGTTGCTGAGCATTACAGACAGTTACACAGGGGTTGAGATGGATTACAGTGAGTTACATATGTATTGCTGTGGATTACAGTGAGTTACATGGGTGTTGCTGAGGGTTAGTGATTTACGCGGGTGTTGCCAGGGGTTACAATGAGTTACACGGGTGTTCCTGTGGGTTACAGTGGGTTACACAGGTGTTGTTGTGGGTTACAGTGATTTACACGGGTGTTGCTGTGGGTTACAGCGAGTTGCACGGTTGTTGATGTGTGTTATAGCGAATTACACAGGGGAGTTTGTGGGTTACATTGAGTACCACAGGGGATGCTGTGGGTTACAATGAGTTACATGGGTGTTGCTGTGGGTTAGAGTTAGTTACACGGGTGTTACTGAGGTCTAGTGAGTTATACAGGTGTTGCTGTGGGTTACAGTGAGTTACACGGGTGTTACTGTGGGTAACAGTGGGTTACACGGGTGTTGTTGTGGGTTACAGTGATTTATACTGGTGTTGCGGTGGGTTACATTGAGTTACATGGGTGTTGCTGTGGGTTACCGTGAGTTACACAGGTGTTGCTGTGGGTTACAGTGAGATACACGGGTGTTGCAGTGGGTTACGGTGTGTTACAGATGTGTTGCTGTGGGTTACACCGTGTTACACGTGTGTTGCTGTGCATTACAGTCAGTTACACAGCGGTTGTGGCAGGTTACACGTGTTGCTGTGGATTACAGTGAGTTACACGTGTGTTGCTGAGGGTTAGTGATTTACACGGGTGTTGCTGTGGGTTGCAGTGAGTCACATGGGTGGTGCTGTGGGTTACAGTGAATTATACCGGTTTTGCTGCCGGTTACAGAGAGTTACACGGGTGTTGCTCTGAGTTACAGTGAATTACATGGCTGTTGCTGTGGGTTATAGTGAGGTACATGCGTTTTGCTGTGGGTTACAGTGAGGTACACGGTTGTTGCTGTGCATTACAGTCAGTTACACAGCGGTTGTGGCAGGTTACACATGTTGCTGTGGATTACAGTGAGTTACACGTGTGTTGCTGAGGGTTAATGATTTACACGGGTGTTGCTGTGGGTTGCAGTGAGTCACATGGGTGGTGCTGTGGGTTACAGTGAATTATACCGGTTTTGCTGCCGGTTACAGAGAGTTACACAGGTGTTCCTGTGGTTTACAGTGAGTTACACGGGTGTTGCTGTGGGTTACAGAGAGTTACACGGGTGTTGCTGCGGGTTACAGTGAGCTACACAGGGATTGCTGTGGGTTACAGTGTGCTACACGTGATGTTGTGGATTACAGTGAGTTACATGGGTGTTGCTGTGGATTAAAGTGAGTTACACATGTGTTCTGTGGATTACAGTGTGTTACATGGGTGTTGCTGTGGATTGAAGTGTGTTACACATGTGTTGCTGGGGGTTACAATGTGTTACACGGGTGTTGCTCTGGGTTAGAATGAGTAACACGGCTGTTGCTGTGCATTGCACTGAGTTACACAGGGGTTGCGGTGGGTTACACAGGTGTTGCTGTGGATTACAATCAGTTACACATGTGTTGCTGTTGATTTCAGTGAGTTATGCGGGTGTTGCTATGGATTGCAGTGAGCTACGTGGGTGTTGCTGAAGGTTAGTGATTGACACGGGTGTTGCTGTGGGTTAGTGAGTCACATGGGTGTTGCTGTGGGCTACAGTGAATTACACCGGTGTTGCTGCGGATTACAGTGAGTTACACGGGTGTTGCTGTGAGTTACAGTCAATTACACGGGTGTTGCTGTGGGTTACAGTGTGTTCACAGGTGTTGCTGTGCATTACAGTCAGTTACACAGGGGTTGAGATGGATTACAGTGAGTTACATATGTGTTGCTGTGGATTACAGTGAGTTACACGGGCGTTGCTGAGGGTTAGTGATTTACGCGGGTGTTGCCAGGGGTTACAATGAATTACACGGGTGTTCCTGTGCGTTCCATGGAGTTAGGCAGGGGATGCTTGGGTTACAGTGATTTACACAAGTGTTGCTGTGCGTTACAGCGAGTTGCATGGTTGTTGATGTGTGTTATAGGGAATTACACAGGGGATTTTGTGGGTTACATTGAGTACCACAGGGGATGCTTGGGGTTACAATGAGTTACATGGGTGTTGCTGTGGGTTAGAGTTAGTTACACGGGTGTTACTGAGGTCTAGTGAGTTTCACAGGTGTTGCTGTGGGTTACAGTGAGTTACACGAGTGTTACTGTGGGTTACAGTGGGTTACACGGGTGTTGTGGGTTACAGTGATTTATACTGGTGTTGCGGTGGGTTACATTGAGTCACACGGGTGTTGCTGTGGGATACCGTGAGTTGCACAGGTGTTGCTGTGGGTTACAGTGAGATACACGGGTGTTGCAGTGGGTTACGGTGTGTTACAGATGTGTTGCTGTGGTTTACAGTGTGTTACACGTGTGTTGCTGTGCATTACAATCAGTTACACAGGGGTTGTGGCAGGTTACACGTGTTGCTGTGGATTAAAGTGAGTTACACGTGTGTTCTGTGGATTACAGTGTGTTACACGGGTGTTGCTGTGGATTAAAGTGTGTTACACGTGTTGCTGGGGTTTACAATGTGTTACACGAGTGTTGCTCTGGGTTAGAATGAGTAACACGGCTGTTGCTGTGCGTTGCACTGAGTTACACAGGGGTTGCGGTGGGTTACACAGGTGTTGCTGTGGATTACAATCAGTTACACATGTGTTGCTGTTGATTTCAGTGAGTTATGCGGGTGTTGCTATGGATTGCAGTGGGCAACATGGGTGTTGCTGAAGGTAAGTGATTGACACGGGTGTTGCTGTGGGTTACAGTGAGTCACATGGGTGTTGCTGTGGGCTACAGTGTGTTCACAGGTGTTGCTGTGCATTACAGTCAGTTACACAGGGGTTCAGATGGATTACGGTGAGTTACATATGTATTGCTGTGGATTACAGTGAGTTACACGTGTGTTGCTGAGGGTTAGTGATTTACGCTGGTGTTGCCAGGGGGTACAATGAGTTACATGGGTGTTCCTGAGCCTTCTGTGGAGTTAGGCAGGGAATGCTTGGGTTACAGTGATTTATACGGGTGTTGCTGTGGGTTACAGCGAGTTGCACGGTTGTTGATGTGTGTTATAGGGAATTACACAGGGGATTTTGTGGGTTACATTGAGTACCACAGGGGATGCTGTGGGTTACAATGAGTTACATGGGTGTTGCTGTGGGTTAGAGTTTGTTACACGGGTGTTACTGAGGTCTAGTGAGTTACACGGGTGTTACTGTGGGTTACAGTGGGTTACACGGGTGTTGTGGGTTACAGTAATTTATACTGGTGTTGCAGTCGGTTACATTGAGTTACACGGGTGTTGCGGTGGGTTACCGTGAGTTACACGGGTGTTGCTGTGGGTTACCGTGAGTTACACGGGTGTTGCTGTGGGTTACGGTGAGTTACACGGGAGTTGCTGCGGGTTACAGTGAGTTACACAGGTGTTGCTGTGGGTTACAGTGAGTTACACAGGTGTTACTGTGGGTTACAGTGGGTAACACGGTTGATGTTGTGGGTTACAGTAATTTATACTGGTGTTGCGGTGGGTTACATTGAGTTACACGGGTTTTGCTGTGGGTTACCGCGAGTGACACAGGTGTTGCTGTGGGTTACAGTGAGTTACACGGGAGTTGCTGCGGGTTACATTGAGTTACATGGGTGTTGCAGTGGGTTAGGGTGTGTTACAGGTGTGTTGCTGTGGGTTACAGTGTGTTACACCTGTGTTGCTGTGCATTACAGTCAGTTACACAAGGGTTATGGCAGGTTACACGTGTTGCTGTGGATTACAGTCAGTTACACGGTGTTGCTGTGGATTAAAGTGTGTTACACGTGTGTTGCTGAGAGTGATTTACACGGGTGTTGCTGTGGGTTGCTGTGAGTCACACGGGTGTTGCTGTGGGTTACAGTGAATTATCCCGGTTTTGCTGCCGGTTACAGAGAGTTACATGGGTGTTGTTGTGGATTAAAGTGTGTTACACATGTGTTGCTGGACGTTACAATGTGTTACACGGGTGTTGCTGTGAGTTACAGTGAATTACACGGGTGTTGCTGTGGGTTACAGTGTGTTACACAGGTGTTGCTGTGCATTACAGTCAGTTACACAGGGGTTGAGATGGATTACAGTGAGTTACATATGTGTTGCTGTGGATTACAGTGAGTTACACGGGTGTTGCTCTGAGTTACAGTGAATTACACGGTTGTTGCTGTGAGTTACATGCGTTTTGCTGTGGGTTACAGTGAGGTACACGGTTGTTGCTGTGCATTACAATGAGTTACACAGGGGTTGCCGCGGGTTATACAGGTGTTCCTGTGGTTTACAGTGAGTTACACGGGTGTTGCTGTGGGTTACAGAGAGTTACATGGGTGTTGCTGTGGGTTACAGTGAGCTACACAGGGATTGCTGTGGGTTACAGTGCGTTACACATGTGTTGTGGATTACAGTGAGTTACACGGGTGTTGCTGTGGATTAAAGTGAGTTACACATGTGTTGCTGTCGATTACAGTGTGTTACACGGGAGTTGCTGTGGATTAAAGTGTGTTACACATATGTTGCTGGGGGTTACAATGCGTTACACAGCGGTTGCGGTGGGTTACAGTGAGGTACACGGCTGTTGCTGTGGATTACATTGAGTCACACGGGTGTTGCTGAGGGTTACAGTGAGTCACACGGGTGTTGTGGGTTACAGTGAGTCACACGGGTGTTGCTGTGGGTCACAGTGAGTCACACAGGAGTTGCTGTGGGTTACAGTGAGTCACACGGGTGTTGCTGTGGGTCACAGTGAGTCACACGGGTGTTGCTGTGGGTCACAGTGAGTTACACGGGTGTTGCTGTGGGTTAAAGTGAGGTACACGGTTGTTGCTGTGCATTATAGTGTGATACACAGTGGTTGTGGCGGGTTACACGTGTTCCTGTGGCTTACAGTGAGTCACACAGGTGTTGCTGTGGATTACAGTGAGTTACATGTGTGTTGCTGAGGGTTAGTGATTTACACGGGTGTTGCTGTGGGTTGCAGTGAGTCACATGGGTGTTGCTGTGGGTTTCAGTGAATTATACCGGTTTGGCTGCCGGTTACAGAGAGTTACACGGGTGTTCCTCTGAGTTACAGTGAATTACACGGCTGTTGCTGTGGGTTATAGTGAGGTACATGCGTTTTGCTGTGGATTACAGTGAGGTACACGGTTGTTGCTGTGCATTACAATGAGTTACACAGGGGTTGCCGCGGGTTACACAGGTGTTCCTGTGGTTTACAGTGAGTTACACGTGTGTTGCTGTGGGTTACAGAGAGTTACACGGGTGTTGCTGCGGGTTACAGTGAGCTACACAGGGACTGCTGCGGGTTACAGAGTGCTACACATGTGATGTTGTGGATTACAGTGAGTTACACGGGTGTTGCTGTGGATTAAAGTGAGTTACACATGTGTTCTGTGGATTACAGTGTGTTACACGGGTGTTGCTGTGGGTTAGAATGAGTAACACGGCTGTTGCTGTGCATTGCACTGAGTTACACAGGGGTTGCGGTGGGTTACACAGGTGTTGCTGTGGATTACAATCAGTTACACATGTGTTGCTGTTGATTTCAGTGAGTTATGCGGGTGTTGCTATGGATTGCAGTGAGCTACATGGGTGTTGCTGAAGGTTAGTGATTGACACGGGTGTTGCTGTGGGTTAGTGAGTCACATGGGTGTTGCTGTGGGCTACAGTGAATTACACCGGTGTTGCTGCGGATTACAGTGAGTTACACAGGTGTTGCTGTGAGTTACAGTGAATTACACGGGTGTTGCTGTGGGTTACAGTGTGTTACACAGGTGTTGCTGTGCATTACAGTCAGTTACACAGGGGTTGAGATGGATTACAGTGAGTTACATATGTATTGCTGTGGATTACAGTGAGTTACACGGGCGTTGCTGAGGGTTAGTGATTTACGCGGGTGTTGCCAGGGGGTACAGTGAATTACACGGGTGTTCCTGTGCGTTCCGTGGAGTTAGGCAGGGGATGCTTGGGTTACAGTGATTTACACGGGTGTTGCTATGGGTTACAGCGAGTTGCACGGTTGTTAATGTGTGTTATAGGGAATTACACAGGGGATTTTGTGAGTTACATTGAGTACTACAGGAGATGCTGTGGGTTACAATGAGTTACATGGGTGTTGCTGTGGGTTAGAGTTAGTTACACGGGTGTTACTGAGGTCTAGTGAGTTATACAGGTGTTGCTTTGGGTTACAGTGAGTTACACGGGTGTTACTGTGGGTAACAGTGGGTTACAAGGGTCTTGTTGTGGGTTACAGTGATTTATACTGGTGTTGCGGTGGGTTACATTGAGTTACACGGGTGTTGCTGTGGGTTACCGTGAGTTACACAGGTGTTGCTGTGGGTTACAGTGAGATACACGGGTGTTGCAGTGGGTTACGGTGTGTTACAGATGTGTTGCTGTGGGTTACACTGTGTTACACGTGTGTTGCTGTGCATTACAGTCAGTTACACAGCGGTTGTGGCAGGTTACACGTGTTGCTGTGGATTACAGTGAGTTAAACGTGTGTTGCTGAGGGTTAGTGATTTACACGGGTGTTGCTGTGGGTTGCAGTGAGTCACATGGGTGTTGCTGTGGGTTACAGTGAATTATACCGGTTTTGCTACCGGTTACAGAGAGTTACACGGGTGTTGCTCTGAGTTACAGTGAATTACACGGCTGTTCCTGTGGGTTATAGTGAGGTACATGCGTTTTGCTGTGGGTTACAGTGAGGTACACGGTTGTTGCTGTGCATTACAATGAGTTACACAGGGGTTGCCGCGGGTTACACAGGTGTTCCTGTGGTTTACAGTGAGTTACACGGGTGTTGCTGTGGGTTACAGAGAGTTACACGGGTGTTGCTGCGGGTTACAGTGAGCTACACAGGGATTGCTGTGGGTTACAGTGTGCTACACATGTGATGTTGTGGATTACAGTGAGTTACACGGGTGTTGCTGTGGATTAAAGTGAGTTACACATGTGTTCTGTGGATTACAGTGTGTTACACGGGTGTTGCTGTGGATTAAAGTGTGTTACACATGTGTTGCTGGGGGTTACAATGTGTTACACGGGTGTTGGTCTGGGTTAGAATGAGTATCACGGCTGTTGCTGTGCACTGAGTTACACAGGGGTTGTGGTGGGTTACACAGGTGTTGCTGTGGATTACAATCAGTTACACATGTGTTGCTGTTGATTTCAGTGAGTTATGCGGGTGTTGCTATGGATTGCAGTGAGCTACATGGGTGTTGCTGAAGGTTAGTGATTGACACGGGTGTTGCTGTGGGTTAGTGAGTCACATGGGTGTTGCTGTGGGCTACAGTGAATTACACCGGTGTTGCTGCGGATTACAGTGAGTTACACAGGTGTTGCTGTGAGTTACAGTGAATTACACGGGTGTTGCTGTGGGTTACAGTGTGTTACACAGGTGTTGCTGTGCATTACAGTCAGTTACACAGGGGTTGAGATGGATTACAGTGAGTTACATATGTATTGCTGTGGATTACAGTGAGTTACACGGGCGTTGCTGAGGGTTAGTGATTTACGCGGGTGTTGCCAGGGGTTACAATGAATTACACGGGTGGTCCTGTGCGTTTCATGGAGTTAGGCAGGGGATGCTTGGGTTACAGTGATTTACACAAGTGTTGCTGTGCGTTACAGCGAGTTGCACGGTTGTTGATGTGTGTTATAGGGAATTACACAGGGGATTTTGTGGGTTCCATTGAGTACCACAGGGGATGCTGTGGGTTACAATGAGTTACATGGGTGTTGCTGTGGGTTAGAGTTAGTTACACGGGTGTTACTGAGGTCTAGTGAGTTTCACAGGTGTTGCTGTGGGTTACAGTGAGTTACACGGGTGTTACTGTGGGTTACAGTGGGTTACACGGGTGTTGTTGTGGGTTACAGTGATTTATACTGGTGTTGCGGTGGGTTACATTGAGTTACACGGGTGTTGCTGTGGGATACCGTGAGTTACACGGGTGTTGCTGTGGGTTACAGTTAGTTACACTGGTGTTGCAGTGGGTTACGGTGTGTTACAGGTGTGTTGCTGTGGGTTATGGTGTGTTACACGTGTGTTGCTGTGCATTACAGTCAGTTACACAGGGGTTGTGGCAGGTTACACGTGTTGCTGTGGATTACAATGAGTTACATGTGTGTTGCTGTGGGTTACAATGTGTTACACGGGTGTTGCTCTGGCTTACAATGAGTAACACGGGTGTTGCTGTGCATTACAGTGAGTTAGACAGGGGTTGCGGTGGGTTATACAGGTGTTGTGTGGATTACAGTCAGTTACAAGTGTGTTGCTGTGGATTACAGTGATTTACACGGGTGTTGCTATGGATGGCAGTGAGTTACACGGGTGTTGCTGAGGGTTAGTGATTTACACGGGTGTTGCTGTGGGTTGCAGTGAGTCACATGGGTGTTCCTGTGGGTTACAGTGTGTTACACATGTGATGTTGTGGATTACAGTGAGTTACACGGGTGTTGCTGTGGATTAAAGTGAGTTACACATGTGTTCTGTGGATTACAGTGTGTTACACGGGTGTTGCTGTGGGTTAGAATGAGTAACACGGCTGTTGCTGTGCATTGCACTGAGTTACACAGGGGTTGCGGTGGGTTACACATGTGTTGCTGTGGATTACAATCAGTTGCACATGTGTTGCTGTTGATTTCAGTGAGTTATGCGGGTGTTGCTACGGATTGCATTGAGCTACATGGGTGTTGCTGAAGGTTAGTGATTGACACAGGTGTTGCTGTGGGTTAGTGAGTCACATGGGTGTTGCTGTGGGCTACAGTGAATTACACCGGTGTTGCTGCGGATTACAGTGAGTTACACGGGTGTTGCTGTGAGTTACAGTGAATTACACGGGTGTTGCTGTGGGTTACAGTGTGTTACACAGGTGTTGCTGTGCATTACAGTCAGTTACACAGGGGTTGAGATGGATTACAGTGAGTTACATATGCATTGCTGTGGATTACAGTGAGTTACACGGGCGTTGCTGAGGGTTCGTGATTTATGCGGGTGTTGCCAGGGGTTACAATGAATTACACGGGTGTTCCTGTACGTTCCGTGGAGTTAGGCAGGGGATGCTTGGGTTACAGTGATTTACACAAGTGTTGCTGTGCGTTACAGCGAGTTGCACGGTTGTTGATGTGTGTTATAGGGAATTACACAGGGGATTTTGTGAGTTACATTGAGTACTACAGGAGATGCTGTGGGTTACAATGAGTTACATGGGTGTTGCTGTGGGTTAGAGTTAGTTACACGGGTGTTACTGAGGTCTAGTGAGTTATACAGGTGTTGCTTTGGGTTACAGTGAGTTACACGGGTGTTGCTGTGGGTAACAGTGGGTTACAAGGGTCTTGTTGTGGGTTACAGTGATTTATACTGGTGTTGCGGTGGGTTACATTGAGTTACACGGGTGTTGCTGTGGGTTACCGTGAGTTACACAGGTGTTGCTGTGGGTTACAGTGAGATACACGGGTGTTGCAGTGGGTTACGGTGTGTTACAGATGTGTTGCTGTGGGTTACACTGTGTTACACGTGTGTTGCTGTGCATTACAGTCAGTTACACAGCGGTTGTGGCAGGTTACACGTGTTGCTGTGGATTACAGTGAGTTAAACGTGTGTTGCTGAGGGTTAGTGATTTACACGGGTGTTGCTGTGGGTTGCAGTGAGTCACATGGGTGTTGCTGTGGGTTACAGTGAATTATACCGGTTTTGCTACCGGTTACAGAGAGTTACACGGGTGTTGCTCTGAGTTACAGTGAATTACACGGCTGTTCCTGTGGGTTATAGTGAGGTACATGCGTTTTGCTGTGGGTTACAGTGAGGTACACGGTTGTTGCTGTGCATTACAATGAGTTACACAGGGGTTGCCGCGGGTTACACAGGTGTTCCTGTGGTTTACAGTGAGTTACACGGGTGTTGCTGTGGGTTACAGAGAGTTACACGGGTGTTGCTGCGGGTTACAGTGAGCTACACAGGGATTGCTGTGGGTTACAGTGTGCTACACATGTGATGTTGTGGATTACAGTGAGTTACACGGGTGTTGCTGTGGATTAAAGTGAGTTACACATGTGTTCTGTGGATTACAGTGTGTTACACGGGTGTTGCTGTGGATTAAAGTGTGTTACACATGTGTTGCTGGGGGTTACAATGTGTTACACGGGTGTTGGTCTGGGTTAGAATGAGTATCACGGCTGTTGCTGTGCACTGAGTTACACAGGGGTTGTGGTGGGTTACACAGGTGTTGCTGTGGATTACAATCAGTTACACATGTGTTGCTGTTGATTTCAGTGAGTTATGCGGGTGTTGCTATGGATTGCAGTGAGCTACATGGGTGTTGCTGAAGGTTAGTGATTGACACGGGTGTTGCTGTGGGTTAGTGAGTCACATGGGTGTTGCTGTGGGCTACAGTGAATTACACCGGTGTTGCTGCGGATTACAGTGAGTTACACAGGTGTTGCTGTGAGTTACAGTGAATTACACGGGTGTTGCTGTGGGTTACAGTGTGTTACACAGGTGTTGCTGTGCATTACAGTCAGTTACACAGGGGTTGAGATGGATTACAGTGAGTTACATATGCATTGCTGTGGATTACAGTGAGTTACACGGGCGTTGCTGAGGGTTCGTGATTTATGCGGGTGTTGCCAGGGGTTACAATGAATTACACGGGTGTTCCTGTACGTTCCGTGGAGTTAGGCAGGGGATGCTTGGGTTACAGTGATTTACACAAGTGTTGCTGTGCGTTACAGCGAGTTGCACGGTTGTTGATGTGTGTTATAGGGAATTACACAGGGGATCTTGTGGGTTACATTGAGTACCACAGGGGATGCTGTGGGTTACAATGAGTTACATGGGTGTTGCTGTGGGTTAGAGTTAGTTACACAGGTGTTACTGAGGTCTAGTGAGTTTCACAGGTGTTGCTGTGGGTTACAGTGAGTTACACGGGTGTTACTGTGGGTTACAGTGGGTTACACGGGTGTTGTTGTGGGTTACAGTGATTTATACTGGTGTTGCGGTGGGTTACATTGTGTTACACGGGTGTTGCAGTGGGTTACAGTGAGTTACACGGGTGTTGCTGCGGGTTACCGTGAGTTACACGGGTGTTGCTGTGGGTTACAGTTAGTTACACTGGTATTACACTGGGGTTACGGTGTGTTACAGGTGTGTTGCTGTGGGTTGTGTGTTACACGTGTGTTGCTGTGCATTACAGTCAATTACACAGGGGTTGTGGCAGGTTACATGTGTTGCTGTGGATTACAATGAGTTACATGTGTGTTGCTGTGGGTTACAATGTATTACACGGGTGTTGCTCTGGGTTACAATGAGTAACACGGGTGTTGCTGTGCATTACAGTGAGTTAAACAGGGGTTGCGGTGGGTTATACAGGTGTTGTGTGGATTACAGTCAGTTACAAGTGTGTTGCTGTGGATTACAGTGATTTACACGGGTGTTGCTGTGGATGGCAGTGAGTTACACGGGTGTTGCTGAGGGTTAGTGATTTACACGGGTGTTGCTGAGGGTTACAGTGATTTACACGGGTGTTGCTGTGGGTTGCAGTGAGTCACATGGTTGTTCCTGTGGGTTGCAGTGAGTCACATGGGTGTTGCTGAGAGGTACAGTGAATTATACCGGTTTTGCTGCCGGTTACAGAGTGTTACACGGGTGTTGCTCTGAGTTACAGTGAATTACACGGTTGTTGCTGTGAGTTATTGTGAGTTACTTGCGTTTTACTGTGGGTTACAGTGAGGTACACGGTTGTTGCTGTGCATTACAATGAGTTACACAGGGGTTGCCGCGGGTTATACAGGTGTTTCTGTGGTTTACAGTGAGTTACACGGGTGTTGCTGTGGGTTACAGAGAGTTACATGGGTGTTGCTGTGGGTTACAGTGAGCTACACAGGGATTGCTGTGGGTTACAGTGCGTTACACATGTGCTGTTGTGGATTACAGTGAGTTACACGGGTGTTGCTGTGGATTCAAGTGAGTTAAACATGTGTTGCTGTGGATTACAGTGTGTTACACGGGTGTTGCTGTGGATTAAAGTGTGTTACACATATGTTGCTGGGGGTTACAATGCGTTACACGGGTGTTGCTCTGGGTTACAATGAGTATCACGGGTGTTGCTGTGCATTGCACTGAGTTACACAGCGGTTGCGGTGGGTTACAGTGAGGTACACGGTTGTTGCTGCGGATTACATTGAGTCACACGGGTGTTGCTGTGGGTTACAGTGAGTCACACGGGTGTTGCTGAGGGTTACAGTGAGTCACACGGGTGTTGTTGTGGGTTACAGTGAGTCACACGGGTGTTGCTGTGGGTCACAGTGAGTCACACAGGAGTTGCTGTGGGTTACAGTGAGTCACACGGGTGTTGCTGTGGGTCACAGTGAGTCACACAGGTGTTGCTGTGGGTCACAGTGAGTCACACGGGTGTTGCTGTGGGTCACAGTGAGTCACAAGGGTGTTGCTGTGGGTCACAGTGATTTACACGGGTGTTGCTGTGGGTTAAAGTGAGGTACACAGTTGTTGCTTTGCATTATAGTGAGATACACAGTGGTTGTGGCGGGTTACACGTGTTCCTGTGGCTTACAGTGAGTCACACAGGTGTTGCTGTGGATTACAGTGAGTCAGACGGGTGTTGCTGTGGGTCACAGTGAGTCAGAAGGGTGTTGTTGTGGGTCACAGTGAGTCAGACGGGTGTTGCTGTGGGTCACAGTGAGTCACACGGGTTACAGTGTGTTACACGGGTGTTGCGATGGGTTACACTGAGTTACACAGATGTTACTGTGGGTTAGTGAGTCACACGGGTGTTGCTGCGGGTTACGGTGTGTTACACGGGTGTTCCTCTGGGTTTCAGTGAATTACGTGGGTGAAAGTGTGTCCATGGGTGTTTATGTGCGTTACAATGAGTTACATGGGTGTTGCTGTGCATTACAGTGAGTTAAATAGGGGTTGCGGCGGGTTACACAGATGATGCCGTGGATTACACTGAGTTACATATGTATTACAGTGTGTTACACGGGTGTTGCTGTGGGCTACAGTGTGTTACACAGGAGTTGCTGTGGGTTACAGTGAGTTACATGGGTGTTGCTCTGGGATTCAGTGAATTACGTGGGTGAAAGTGTGGCCATGGGTGTTAATGTGCTTTACAATGTGTTACATGAGTGTTGCTGTGCATTACAGTGAGTTAAATAGAGGTTGCGGCGGGTTACACAGATGATGCCGTGGATTACAGTGAGTTACACGTGTTGCTGTGTGTTACAGTGTGTTACACGGGTGTTGCTGTGGGCTACAGTGTGTTACACAGGAGTTGCTGTGGGTTACAGTGAGTTCCACAGAGGTTGCTGTGGGTTACGGTGTGTTAGACAGGGGCTGCTATTGAGAACTGTAAGTTACACAGGGGATGCTGAGAACAGTGAGTTACACAGGGGTTTCTGTGGGTTACAGTGAGTTGTACAGGGGTTACTGTGGGTTACAGTGTGTTACACAGGTGTTGCTGTGGGTTACAGTGTGTTCACAGGTGTTGCTGTACATTACAGTCAGTTACACAGGGGTTGAGATGGATTACAGTGAGTTACATATGCATTGCTGTGGATTACAGTGAGTTACACGGGCGTTGCTGAGGGTTCGTGATTTATGCGGGTGTTGCCAGGGGTTACAATGAATTACACGGGTGTTCCTGTACGTTCCGTGGAGTTAGGCAGGGGATGCTTGGGTTACAGTGATTTACACAAGTGTTGCTGTGCGTTACAGCGAGTTGCACGGTTGTTGATGTGTGTTATAGGGAATTACACAGGGGATCTTGTGGGTTACATTGAGTACCACAGGGGATGCTGTGGGTTACAATGAGTTACATGGGTGTTGCTGTGGGTTAGAGTTAGTTACACAGGTGTTACTGAGGTCTAGTGAGTTTCACAGGTGTTGCTGTGGGTTACAGTGAGTTACACGGGTGTTACTGTGGGTTACAGTGGGTTACACGGGTGTTGTTGTGGGTTACAGTGATTTATACTGGTGTTGCGGTGGGTTACATTGTGTTACACGGGTGTTGCAGTGGGTTACAGTGAGTTACACGGGTGTTGCTGCGGGTTACCGTGAGTTACACGGGTGTTGCTGTGGGTTACAGTTAGTTACACTGGTATTACACTGGGGTTACGGTGTGTTACAGGTGTGTTGCTGTGGGTTGTGTGTTACACGTGTGTTGCTGTGCATTACAGTCAGTTACACAGGGGTTGTGGCAGGTTACATGTGTTGCTGTGGATTACAATGAGTTACATGTGTGTTGCTGTGGGTTACAATGTATTACACGGGTGTTGCTCTGGGTTACAATGAGTAACACGGGTGTTGCTGTGCATTACAGTGAGTTAAACAGGGGTTGCGGTGGGTTATACAGGTGTTGTGTGGATTACAGTCAGTTACAAGTGTGTTGCTGTGGATTACAGTGATTTACACGGGTGTTGCTGTGGATGGCAGTGAGTTACACGGGTGTTGCTGAGGGTTAGTGATTTACACGGGTGTTGCTGAGGGTTACAGTGATTTACACGGGTGTTGCTGTGGGTTGCAGTGAGTCACATGGTTGTTCCTGTGGGTTGCAGTGAGTCACATGGGTGTTGCTGAGAGGTACAGTGAATTATACCGGTTTTGCTGCCGGTTACAGAGTGTTACACGGGTGTTGCTCTGAGTTACAGTGAATTACACGGTTGTTGCTGTGAGTTATTGTGAGTTACTTGCGTTTTACTGTGGGTTACAGTGAGGTACACGGTTGTTGCTGTGCATTACAATGAGTTACACAGGGGTTGCCGTGGGTTATACAGGTGTTTCTGTGGTTTACAGTGAGTTACACGGGTGTTGCTGTGGGTTACAGAGAGTTACATGGGTGTTGCTGTGGGTTACAGTGAGCTACACAGGGATTGCTGTGGGTTACAGTGCGTTACACATGTGCTGTTGTGGATTACAGTGAGTTACACGGGTGTTGCTGTGGATTCAAGTGAGTTAAACATGTGTTGCTGTGGATTACAGTGTGTTACACGGGTGTTGCTGTGGATTAAAGTGTGTTACACATATGTTGCTGGGGGTTACAATGCGTTACACGGGTGTTGCTCTGGGTTACAATGAGTATCACGGGTGTTGCTGTGCATTGCACTGAGTTACACAGCGGTTGCGGTGGGTTACAGTGAGGTACACGGTTGTTGCTGCGGATTACATTGAGTCACACGGGTGTTGCTGTGGGTTACAGTGAGTCACACGGGTGTTGCTGAGGGTTACAGTGAGTCACACGGGTGTTGTTGTGGGTTACAGTGAGTCACACGGGTGTTGCTGTGGGTCACAGTGAGTCACACAGGAGTTGCTGTGGGTTACAGTGAGTCACACGGGTGTTGCTGTGGGTCACAGTGAGTCACACAGGTGTTGCTGTGGGTCACAGTGAGTCACACGGGTGTTGCTGTGGGTCACAGTGAGTCACAAGGGTGTTGCTGTGGGTCACAGTGATTTACACGGGTGTTGCTGTGGGTTAAAGTGAGGTACACAGTTGTTGCTTTGCATTATAGTGAGATACACAGTGGTTGTGGCGGGTTACACGTGTTCCTGTGGCTTACAGTGAGTCACACAGGTGTTGCTGTGGATTACAGTGAGTCAGACGGGTGTTGCTGTGGGTCACAGTGAGTCAGAAGGGTGTTGTTGTGGGTCACAGTGAGTCAGACGGGTGTTGCTGTGGGTCACAGTGAGTCACACGGGTTACAGTGTGTTACACGGGTGTTGCGATGGGTTACACTGAGTTACACAGATGTTACTGTGGGTTAGTGAGTCACACGGGTGTTGCTGCGGGTTACGGTGTGTTACACGGGTGTTCCTCTGGGTTTCAGTGAATTACGTGGGTGAAAGTGTGTCCATGGGTGTTTATGTGCGTTACAATGAGTTACATGGGTGTTGCTGTGCATTACAGTGAGTTAAATAGGGGTTGCGGCGGGTTACACAGATGATGCCGTGGATTACACTGAGTTACATATGTATTACAGTGTGTTACACGGGTGTTGCTGTGGGCTACAGTGTGTTACACAGGAGTTGCTGTGGGTTACAGTGAGTTACATGGGTGTTGCTCTGGGATTCAGTGAATTACGTGGGTGAAAGTGTGGCCATGGGTGTTAATGTGCTTTACAATGTGTTACATGAGTGTTGCTGTGCATTACAGTGAGTTAAATAGAGGTTGCGGCGGGTTACACAGATGATGCCGTGGATTACAGTGAGTTACACGTGTTGCTGTGTGTTACAGTGTGTTACACGGGTGTTGCTGTGGGCTACAGTGTGTTACACAGGAGTTGCTGTGGGTTACAGTGAGTTCCACAGAGGTTGCTGTGGGTTACGGTCTGTTAGACAGGGGCTGCTATTGAGAACTGTAAGTTACACAGGGGATGCTGAGAACAGTGAGTTACACAGGGGTTTCTGTGGGTTACAGTGAGTTGTACAGGGGTTACTGTGGGTTACAGTGTGTTACACAGGTGTTGCTGTGGGTTACAGTGTGTTCACAGGTGTTGCTGTACATTACAGTCAGTTACACAGGGGTTGCGATGGATTACAGTGAGTTACATATGTATTGATGTGGATTACAGTGAGTTACACGGGTGTTGCTGAGGGTTAGTGATTTACGCGGGTGTTGCCAGGGGTTACAATGAGTTACACGGGTGTTCCTGTGTGTTCCATGGAGTTAGGCAGGGGATGCTTGGGTTACAGTGATTTACACAGGTGTTGCTGTGCATTACAGCGAGTTGCACGGTTGTTGATGTGTGTTATAGGAATTACACAGGGGATTTTGTGGGTTACTTTGAGTACCACAGGGGATGCTGTGGGTAACAATGAATTACATGGGTGTTGCTGTGGGTTAGAGTTAGTTACACGGGTGTTACTGAGGTCTAGTGAGTTACACAGGTGTTGCTGTGGGTTACAGTGAGTTACACGGGTGTTGCTGTGGGTTACAGTGGGTTACACGAGTTTTGTTGTGGGTTACAGTGATTTATACTGGTGTTGCGGTGGGTTACATTGAGTTACACGGGTGTTTCTGTGGGTTACCGTGAGTTACACGGGTGTTGCTGTGGGTTACCGTGAGTTACACGGGTGTTGCTGTGGGTTACAGTGAGTTACACGGGTGTTGCTGTGGGTTACAATGAGTTACACGGGAGTTGCTGCAGGTTACAGTCAGTTACACAGGTGTTGCAGTGGGTTACAGTGTGTTACAGTGGGTTACGGTGTGTTACACTTGTGTTGCTGTGGGTTACAGTGTGTTACACGTGTGTTGCTGTGCATTACAGTCAGTTACACAAGGTTTGTGGCAGGTTACACGTGTTGCTGTGAATTACAGTGAGTTACACAGGGGTTGTGGCAGGGTACACGTGTTGATGTGGATTACAGTGAGTTACACGTGTTGCTGTGGATTACAGTGAGCTACACATGTGTTGCTGGGGGTTACAATGTGTTACACGTGTGTTGCTCTGGCTAACAATGAGTAACACGGGTGTTGCTGTGCATTACAGTGAGTTAAACAGGGGTTGTGGCGGGTTATACAGGTGTGGATTACAGTCAGTTACACATGTGTTGCTGTACACGGTTGTTGCTGTGCATTACAATGAGTTACACAGGGGTTGCCGCGGGTTACACAGGTGTTCCTGTGGTTTACGGTGAGTTACTCGGGTGTTGCTGTGGAATACAGTGAGTTACACGGGTGTTGCTGTGTGTTACAGTGAGCTACACAGGGATTGCTGTGGGTTACAGTGAGTTACACATGTGTTGTTGTGGATTACAGTGAGTTACACAGGTGTTGCTGTGGATTAAAGTGAGTTACACATGTGTTGCTGGGGGTTACAATGTGTTACACGGGTGCTGCTCTGGGTTTCAATGAGTAACACAGGTGCTGCTGTGCATTGCACTGAGTTACACAGGATTTGCGGTGGGTTACACAGGTGTTGCTGTGGATTACAGTCAGTTACACGTGTTGCTGTGGATTTCAGTGAGTTACGCAGGTGTTGCAATGGATTGCAGTGAGCTACATGGGTGTTGCTGAGGGTTAGTGATTGACACGGTTGTTGCTGTGGGTTATAGTGAGTTACATGTATTTTGCTGTGGGTTACAGTGTGTTACACGGGTGTTGCTGTGTGTTACAGTGAGGTACGCGGTTGTTGCCGTGCATTACAGTGAGATACACAGGGGTTGTGGCGGGTTACACAGGTGTTCCTGTGGTTTACAGTGAGTTACACGGGTGTTGCTGTGGATTACATTGAGTCACACAGGTGTTGCTGTGGGTCACAGTGAGTCACACGGGTGTTGCTGTGGGTCACAGTGAGTCACACGGGTGTTGCTGTGGGTCACAGTGAGTCACACGGGTGTTGCTGTGGGTCACAGTGAGTCACACGGGTGTTGCTGTGGGTCACAGTGAGTCACACGGGTGTTGCTGTGGGTCACAGTGAGTCACACGGGTGTTGCTGTGGGTCACAGTGAGTCACACGGGTGTTGCTGTGGGTCACAGTGAGTCACACGGGTGTTGCTGTGGGTCACAGTGAGTCACACGGGTGTTGCTGTGGGTCACAGTGAGTCACACGGGTGTTGCTGCGGATCACAGTGAGTCACATGGGTGTTGCTGTGGGTTACAGTGAGTCACACGGGTGTTGCTGTGGGTTACAGTGAGTCACACGGGTGTTGCTACGGGTTACAGTGAGTCACATGGGTGTTGCTGTGGGTTACAATGAGTCACACGGGAGTTGCTGTGGGATACATTGAGTTACACATGTTGCTGTGGGTTAACAGTGTGTTACACGGGTGTTGCTGTGTGTTACAGTGTGTTACACGGGTGTTGCTGTGAGTTACAGTGAGTTAAACAGGGATTTCTATGGTAACAAATATAGAAAATACTGGAAACACTCAGCAGGTCTCGCAGTATCCATGGAGACAGAAGCAGAATTTATGTTTTGAGCCCATATGACCCTGCTTCAGAGCTGAAGAGCAGTAGAAATGTGATGAAATTTATACTCTTTAAGGAGGGATGGGGCAAGTGCAGCTGGATAGAAGGCCGGTGATAGGTGGGGACAAAGGAGGGATTGACAAAGATGTCATGAACTAAAGGACAAAGGGTGTGTTTATGGTAGTGGTTAGTGCTTAAAAAAAAGGGTTGATAGAGGCATTTAGGTAAGAAAGCAGAATGTCATAATAATAGAACAAGGGTAGCATGTGTGTCAGAACACCATGGATGAAGAAACAGATGGCCCTATAGGGATGGGGTGGGGGGAGGGGGTAGTGGTGGGGGGAAAATGAAGAACGGATCGAAAGTGGGATTGAAAATGGGAGATAAGGGTGGATAAAACAGGGATAAAACCATAGATAAATTAAAAATAAAAATTAAAGTGGATAAAAAATAAAAATGAATCTAGAAAAAAGGGGATTAAAGAAGGGGTTGATGATGGAGGAGGGAGTTCATGGTCTGAAGAAGGGTCAGACGGACTTGAAACGTTAAGTCTATTTCTCTCTCCACAGATGCTGTCAGACCTGCTGAGTTTTCCCAGCATTTTCTATTTTTGTTTCAGGTTTCCAGCATCTGCAGTATTTTGCTTTTATCTTAGGAGTTTCTATGGGTTACAGTGAGTTGCACAGGGGTTGCTGTGGATTACAGTGAGTTACGCGGGTGTTGCTATGGATTGCAGTGAGTTACACGGGTGTTGCTGAAGGTTAGTGTTTACGCCGGTGTTGGTGTGGGTTACAGTGTGTTACACGGGTGTTGCTGTGGGTTACAGTGAGGTACACGGGTGTTGCTGTGGGTCACAGTGAGTCACACGGGTGTTGCTGTGGGTCACAGTGAGTCACATGGGTGTTGCTGTGGGTCACTGAGTTACGTGGGTTACAGTGTGTTACACGGGTGTTGCTATGAGTTACACTGAGTTACACAGGTGTTACTGTGGGTTACACTGAGTTACATGGGTGTTGCCGTGGGTTAGTGAGTTACGCAGGTGTTGCTGCAGGTTATGGTGTGTTACACGTATGTTGCTGTGGGTTACAATGTGTTACACGGGTGTTGCTCTGGGATTCAGTGAATTATGTGGGTGAAAGTGTGGCCATGGGTGTTTATGTGCGTTACAATGAGTTACATGAGTGTTGCTGTGCATTACAGTGAGTTAAATAGGGGTTGCGGCGGGTTACACAGATGATGCCGTGGATTACAGTGAGTTACACATGTGTTGCTGTGTGTTAGTGTGTTACATGGGTGTTGCTGTGGGCTACAGTGTGTTACACAGGAGTTGCTGTGGGTTACAGTGAGTTACGCAGAGGTTGCTGTGGGTTACGGTCTGTTAGACAGGGGCTGCTATTGAGAACTGTAAGTTACACAGGGGATGCTGTTGAGAACAGTGAGTTACACAGGGGTTTCTGTGGGTTACAGTGAGTTGTACAGGTGTTGTTGTGGGTTACAGTGTGTTACACAGGTGTTGCTGTGGGTTACAGTGTGTTACACAGGTGTTGTTGTGCATTACAGTCAGTTACACAGGGGTTGAGATGGATTACAATGAGTTACATATGTATTGCTGTGGATTACAGTGAGATACACGAGTGTTGCTGAGGGTTAGTGATTTACGCGGGTGTTGCCAGGGGTTACAGTGAGTTACACGGGTGTTCCTGTGCGTTCTGTGGAGTTAGGCAGGGGATGCTTGGGTTACAGTGATTTACACAGGTGTTGCTGTGCGTTACAGCGACTTGCACGGTTGTTGATGTGTGTTATAGGGAATTACACAGGGGATTTTGAGGGTTACATTGAGTACCACAGGAGATGCTGTGGGTTACAATGAGTTACATGGATGTTGCTGTGGGTTAGAGTTAGTTACACGGGTGTTACTGAGGGCAAGTGAGTAACACAGGTGTTGCTGTGGGTTGCAGTGAGTCACACGGGTGTTGCTGTGGGTTACAGTGAGTTACATGCGTTTTGCTGTGGGTTACAGTGAGGTACACGATTGCTGCTGTGCATTACAATGAGTTACACAGGGGTTGCCGCGGGTTACACAGGTGTTGCTGTGGTTTACAGTGAGTTACACAGGTGTTGCTGTGGATTACAGTGAGTTACACGGGTGTTGCTGTGGGTTACAGTGAGCTACACAGGGATTGCTGTGGGTTACAGTGAGTTACACATGTGTTGTTGTGGATTACAGTGAGTTACACGGGTGTTGCTGTGGCTTAAAGTGAGTTACATATGTGTTGCTGGGGGTTACAATGTGTTACACGGGTGTTGCTCGGGGTTACAATGAGCAACACGGGTGTTGCTGTGCATTGCACTGAGTTACACAGGGGTTGCGGTGGGTTACACAGGTGCTGCTGTGGATTACAGTCAGTTACACATGTTGCTGTGGATTTCAGTGAGTTACGCGGGTGTTGCAATGGATTGCAGTGAGCTACATGGGTGTTGCTGAGGGTTAGTGATTGACACGGGTGTTGCTGTGGGTTACAGTGTGTTACACAGGTGTTGCTGTGGGTTACAGTGAGGTACACGGTTGTTGCTGTGCATTACAATGAGTTACACAGGGGTTGCCGCGGGTTACACAGGTGTTCCTGTGGTTTATAGTGAGTTACACGGGTGTTGCTGTGGGTCACAGTGAGTCACACGGGTGTTGCTGTGGGTCACAGTGAGTCACACGGGTGTTGCTGTGGGTCACAGTGAGTCACACGGGTGTTGCTGCGGATCACAGTGAGTCACATGGGTGTTGCTGTGGGTTACAGTGAGTCACACGGGTGTTGCTGTGGGTTACAGTGAGTCACACGGGTGTTGCTACGGGTTACAGTGAGTCACATGGGTGTTGCTGTGGGTTACAATGAGTCACACGGGAGTTGCTGTGGGATACATTGAGTTACACATGTTGCTGTGGGTTAACAGTGTGTTACACGGGTGTTGCTGTGTGTTACAGTGTGTTACACGGGTGTTGCTGTGAGTTACAGTGAGTTAAACAGGGATTTCTATGGTAACAAATATAGAAAATACTGGAAACACTCAGCAGGTCTCGCAGTATCCATGGAGACAGAAGCAGAATTTATGTTTTGAGCCCATATGACCCTGCTTCAGAGCTGAAGAGCAGTAGAAATGTGATGAAATTTATACTCTTTAAGGAGGGATGGGGCAAGTGCAGCTGGATAGAAGGCCGGTGATAGGTGGGGACAAAGGAGGGATTGACAAAGATGTCATGAACTAAAGGACAAAGGGTGTGTTTATGGTAGTGGTTAGTGCTTAAAAAAAAGGGTTGATAGAGGCATTTAGGTAAGAAAGCAGAATGTCATAATAATAGAACAAGGGTAGCATGTGTGTCAGAACACCATGGATGAAGAAACAGATGGCCCTATAGGGATGGGGTGGGGGGAGGGGGTAGTGGTGGGGGGAAAATGAAGAACGGATCGAAAGTGGGATTGAAAATGGGAGATAAGGGTGGATAAAACAGGGATAAAACCATAGATAAATTAAAAATAAAAATTAAAGTGGATAAAAAATAAAAATGAATCTAGAAAAAAGGGGATTAAAGAAGGGGTTGATGATGGAGGAGGGAGTTCATGGTCTGAAGAAGGGTCAGACGGACTTGAAACGTTAAGTCTATTTCTCTCTCCACAGATGCTGTCAGACCTGCTGAGTTTTCCCAGCATTTTCTATTTTTGTTTCAGGTTTCCAGCATCTGCAGTATTTTGCTTTTATCTTAGGAGTTTCTATGGGTTACAGTGAGTTGCACAGGGGTTGCTGTGGATTACAGTGAGTTACGCGGGTGTTGCTATGGATTGCAGTGAGTTACACGGGTGTTGCTGAAGGTTAGTGTTTACGCCGGTGTTGGTGTGGGTTACAGTGTGTTACACGGGTGTTGCTGTGGGTTACAGTGAGGTACACGGGTGTTGCTGTGGGTCACAGTGAGTCACACGGGTGTTGCTGTGGGTCACAGTGAGTCACATGGGTGTTGCTGTGGGTCACTGAGTTACGTGGGTTACAGTGTGTTACACGGGTGTTGCTATGAGTTACACTGAGTTACACAGGTGTTACTGTGGGTTACACTGAGTTACATGGGTGTTGCCGTGGGTTAGTGAGTTACGCAGGTGTTGCTGCAGGTTATGGTGTGTTACACGTATGTTGCTGTGGGTTACAATGTGTTACACGGGTGTTGCTCTGGGATTCAGTGAATTATGTGGGTGAAAGTGTGGCCATGGGTGTTTATGTGCGTTACAATGAGTTACATGAGTGTTGCTGTGCATTACAGTGAGTTAAATAGGGGTTGCGGCGGGTTACACAGATGATGCCGTGGATTACAGTGAGTTACACATGTGTTGCTGTGTGTTAGTGTGTTACATGGGTGTTGCTGTGGGCTACAGTGTGTTACACAGGAGTTGCTGTGGGTTACAGTGAGTTACGCAGAGGTTGCTGTGGGTTACGGTCTGTTAGACAGGGGCTGCTATTGAGAACTGTAAGTTACACAGGGGATGCTGTTGAGAACAGTGAGTTACACAGGGGTTTCTGTGGGTTACAGTGAGTTGTACAGGTGTTGTTGTGGGTTACAGTGTGTTACACAGGTGTTGCTGTGGGTTACAGTGTGTTACACAGGTGTTGTTGTGCATTACAGTCAGTTACACAGGGGTTGAGATGGATTACAATGAGTTACATATGTATTGCTGTGGATTACAGTGAGATACACGAGTGTTGCTGAGGGTTAGTGATTTACGCGGGTGTTGCCAGGGGTTACAGTGAGTTACACGGGTGTTCCTGTGCGTTCTGTGGAGTTAGGCAGGGGATGCTTGGGTTACAGTGATTTACACAGGTGTTGCTGTGCGTTACAGCGACTTGCACGGTTGTTGATGTGTGTTATAGGGAATTACACAGGGGATTTTGAGGGTTACATTGAGTACCACAGGAGATGCTGTGGGTTACAATGAGTTACATGGATGTTGCTGTGGGTTAGAGTTAGTTACACGGGTGTTACTGAGGGCAAGTGAGTAACACAGGTGTTGCTGTGGGTTGCAGTGAGTCACACGGGTGTTGCTGTGGGTTACAGTGAGTTACATGCGTTTTGCTGTGGGTTACAGTGAGGTACACGATTGCTGCTGTGCATTACAATGAGTTACACAGGGGTTGCCGCGGGTTACACAGGTGTTGCTGTGGTTTACAGTGAGTTACACAGGTGTTGCTGTGGATTACAGTGAGTTACACGGGTGTTGCTGTGGGTTACAGTGAGCTACACAGGGATTGCTGTGGGTTACAGTGAGTTACACATGTGTTGTTGTGGATTACAGTGAGTTACACGGGTGTTGCTGTGGCTTAAAGTGAGTTACATATGTGTTGCTGGGGGTTACAATGTGTTACACGGGTGTTGCTCGGGGTTACAATGAGCAACACGGGTGTTGCTGTGCATTGCACTGAGTTACACAGGGGTTGCGGTGGGTTACACAGGTGCTGCTGTGGATTACAGTCAGTTACACATGTTGCTGTGGATTTCAGTGAGTTACGCGGGTGTTGCAATGGATTGCAGTGAGCTACATGGGTGTTGCTGAGGGTTAGTGATTGACACGGGTGTTGCTGTGGGTTACAGTGTGTTACACAGGTGTTGCTGTGGGTTACAGTGAGGTACACGGTTGTTGCTGTGCATTACAATGAGTTACACAGGGGTTGCCGCGGGTTACACAGGTGTTCCTGTGGTTTATAGTGAGTTACACGGGTGTTGCTGTGGGTCACAGTGAGTCACACGGGTGTTGCTGTGGGTCACAGTGAGTCACACGGGTGTTGCTGTGGGTCACAGTGAGTCACACGGGTGTTGCTGCGGATCACAGTGAGTCACATGGGTGTTGCTGTGGGTTACAGTGAGTCACACGGGTGTTGCTGTGGGTTACAGTGAGTCACACGGGTGTTGCTACGGGTTACAGTGAGTCACATGGGTGTTGCTGTGGGTTACAATGAGTCACACGGGAGTTGCTGTGGGATACATTGAGTTACACATGTTGCTGTGGGTTAACAGTGTGTTACACGGGTGTTGCTGTGTGTTACAGTGTGTTACACGGGTGTTGCTGTGAGTTACAGTGAGTTAAACAGGGATTTCTATGGTAACAAATATAGAAAATACTGGAAACACTCAGCAGGTCTCGCAGTATCCATGGAGACAGAAGCAGAATTTATGTTTTGAGCCCATATGACCCTGCTTCAGAGCTGAAGAGCAGTAGAAATGTGATGAAATTTATACTCTTTAAGGAGGGATGGGGCAAGTGCAGCTGGATAGAAGGCCGGTGATAGGTGGGGACAAAGGAGGGATTGACAAAGATGTCATGAACTAAAGGACAAAGGGTGTGTTTATGGTAGTGGTTAGTGCTTAAAAAAAAGGGTTGATAGAGGCATTTAGGTAAGAAAGCAGAATGTCATAATAATAGAACAAGGGTAGCATGTGTGTCAGAACACCATGGATGAAGAAACAGATGGCCCTATAGGGATGGGGTGGGGGGAGGGGGTAGTGGTGGGGGGAAAATGAAGAACGGATCGAAAGTGGGATTGAAAATGGGAGATAAGGGTGGATAAAACAGGGATAAAACCATAGATAAATTAAAAATAAAAATTAAAGTGGATAAAAAATAAAAATGAATCTAGAAAAAAGGGGATTAAAGAAGGGGTTGATGATGGAGGAGGGAGTTCATGGTCTGAAGAAGGGTCAGACGGACTTGAAACGTTAAGTCTATTTCTCTCTCCACAGATGCTGTCAGACCTGCTGAGTTTTCCCAGCATTTTCTATTTTTGTTTCAGGTTTCCAGCATCTGCAGTATTTTGCTTTTATCTTAGGAGTTTCTATGGGTTACAGTGAGTTGCACAGGGGTTGCTGTGGATTACAGTGAGTTACGCGGGTGTTGCTATGGATTGCAGTGAGTTACACGGGTGTTGCTGAAGGTTAGTGTTTACGCCGGTGTTGGTGTGGGTTACAGTGTGTTACACGGGTGTTGCTGTGGGTTACAGTGAGGTACACGGGTGTTGCTGTGGGTCACAGTGAGTCACACGGGTGTTGCTGTGGGTCACAGTGAGTCACATGGGTGTTGCTGTGGGTCACTGAGTTACGTGGGTTACAGTGTGTTACACGGGTGTTGCTATGAGTTACACTGAGTTACACAGGTGTTACTGTGGGTTACACTGAGTTACATGGGTGTTGCCGTGGGTTAGTGAGTTACGCAGGTGTTGCTGCAGGTTATGGTGTGTTACACGTATGTTGCTGTGGGTTACAATGTGTTACACGGGTGTTGCTCTGGGATTCAGTGAATTATGTGGGTGAAAGTGTGGCCATGGGTGTTTATGTGCGTTACAATGAGTTACATGAGTGTTGCTGTGCATTACAGTGAGTTAAATAGGGGTTGTGGCGGGTTACACAGATGATGCCGTGGATTACAGTGAGTTACACATGTGTTGCTGTGTGTTAGTGTGTTACATGGGTGTTGCTGTGGGCTACAGTGTGTTACACAGGAGTTGCTGTGGGTTACAGTGAGTTACGCAGAGGTTGCTGTGGGTTACGGTCTGTTAGACAGGGGCTGCTATTGAGAACTGTAAGTTACACAGGGGATGCTGTTGAGAACAGTGAGTTACACAGGGGTTTCTGTGGGTTACAGTGAGTTGTACAGGTGTTGTTGTGGGTTACAGTGTGTTACACAGGTGTTGCTGTGGGTTACAGTGTGTTACACAGGTGTTGTTGTGCATTACAGTCAGTTACACAGGGGTTGAGATGGATTACAATGAGTTACATATGTATTGCTGTGGATTACAGTGAGATACACGAGTGTTGCTGAGGGTTAGTGATTTACGCGGGTGTTGCCAGGGGTTACAGTGAGTTACACGGGTGTTCCTGTGCGTTCTGTGGAGTTAGGCAGGGGATGCTTGGGTTACAGTGATTTACACAGGTGTTGCTGTGCGTTACAGCGACTTGCACGGTTGTTGATGTGTGTTATAGGGAATTACACAGGGGATTTTGAGGGTTACATTGAGTACCACAGGAGATGCTGTGGGTTACAATGAGTTACATGGATGTTGCTGTGGGTTAGAGTTAGTTACACGGGTGTTACTGAGGGCAAGTGAGTAACACAGGTGTTGCTGTGGGTTGCAGTGAGTCACACGGGTGTTGCTGTGGGTTACAGTAAGTTACATGCGTTTTGCTGTGGGTTACAGTGAGGTACACGATTGCTGCTGTGCATTACAATGAGTTACACAGGGGTTGCCGCGGGTTACACAGGTGTTGCTGTGGTTTACAGTGAGTTACACAGGTGTTGCTGTGGATTACAGTGAGTTACACGGGTGTTGCTGTGGGTTACAGTGAGCTACACAGGGATTGCTGTGGGTTACAGTGAGTTACACATGTGTTGTTGTGGATTACAGTGAGTTACACGGGTGTTGCTGTGGCTTAAAGTGAGTTACATATGTGTTGCTGGGGGTTACAATGTGTTACACGGGTGTTGCTCGGGGTTACAATGAGCAACACGGGTGTTGCTGTGCATTGCACTGAGTTACACAGGGGTTGCGGTGGGTTACACAGGTGCTGCTGTGGATTACAGTCAGTTACACATGTTGCTGTGGATTTCAGTGAGTTACGCGGGTGTTGCAATGGATTGCAGTGAGCTACATGGGTGTTGCTGAGGGTTAGTGATTGACACGGGTGTTGCTGTGGGTTACAGTGTGTTACACAGGTGTTGCTGTGGGTTACAGTGAGGTACACGGTTGTTGCTGTGCATTACAATGAGTTACACAGGGGTTGCCGCAGGTTACACAGGTGTTCCTGTGGTTTATAGTGAGTTACACGGGTGTTGCTGTGGATTACAGTGAGTTACACGGGTGTTGCTGTGGGTTACAGTGAGCTACACGGGGATTGCTGTGGGTTACAGTGAGTTACACATGTGTTGTTGTGGATTACAGTGAGTTACAAGGGTGTTGCTGTGGATTAAAGTGAGTTACACATGTGTTGCTGGGGGTTACAATGTGTTACATGGGTGCTGCTGTGCATTGCACTGAGTTACACAGGGGTAGCGGTGGGTTACACAGGTGTTGCTGTGGATTACAATCAGTTACTCATGTGTTGCTGTGGATTTCAGTGAGTTACGCGGGTGTTGCAATGGATTGCAGTGAGCTACATGGGTGTTGCTGAGGGTTAGTGATTGACACGGTTGTATCTGTGGTTTACAGTGAGTTACACGGGTGTTGCTGTGGATTACATTGAGTCACACGGGTGTTGCTGTGGGTCACAGTGAGTCACACGGGTGTTGCTGTGGGTCACAGTGAGTCACACGGGTGTTGCTGTGGGTCACAGTGAGTCACACGGGTGTTGCTGTGGGTCACAGTGAGTCACACGGGTGTTGCTGTGGGTCACAGTGAGTCACACGGGTATTGCTGTGGGTCACAGTGAGTCAACGGGTGTTGCTGTGGGTCACAGTGAGTCACACGGGTGTTGCTGTAGGTCACAGTGAGTCACATGGGTATTGCTGTGGGTCACAGTGTCACACGGGTGTTGCTGTGGTTCACAGTGAGTCACACGGGTGTTGCTGTGGGTCACAGTGAGTCACACGGGTGTTGCTGTGGGTCACAGTGAGTCACATGGGTGTTGCTGGGGGTCACAGTGAGTCACACGGGTGTTGCTGTGGGTCACAGTGAGTCACATGGGTGTTGTTATGGGTTAGTGAGTCACATGGGTGTTGCTGCGGGTCACAGTGAGTCACACGGGTGTTGCTGGGGGTCACAGTGAGTCACACGGGTGTTGCTGCGGGTCACAGTGAGTCACACGGGTGTTGCTGGGGGTCACAGTGAGTCACATGGGTGTTGCTGTGGGTTACAGTGAGTCACACGGGTGTTGCTGTGGGTTACAGTGAGTCACACGGGTGTTGCTACGGGTTACAGTGAGTCACATGGGTGTTGCTGTGGGATACATTGAGTTACACGTGTTGCTGTGTGTTACAGTGTGTTACACGGGTGTTGCTGTGAGTTACAGTGAGTTAAACAGGGATTTCTATGGTAACAAATATAGAAAATACTGGAAACACTCAGCAGGTCTCGCAGTATCCATGGAGACAGAAGCAGAATTTATGTTTTGAGCCCATATGACCCTGCTTCAGAGCTGAAGAGCAGTAGAAATGTGATGAAATTTATACTCTTTAAGGAGGGATGGGGCAAGTGCAGCTGGATAGAAGGCCGGTGATAGGTGGGGACTCAGGAGGGATTGACAAAGATGTCATGAACTAAAGGAAAAAGGGTGTGTTTATGGTAGTGGTTAGTGCTTAAAAAAAAGGGTTGATAGAGGCATTTAGGTAAGAAAGCAGAATGTGATAATAATAGAACAAGGGTAGCATGTGTGTCAGAACACCATGGAAGAAGAAACAGATGGCCCTATAGGGATGGGGTGGGGGGAGGGGGCAGTGGTGGGGGGAAAATGAAGAACAGATCGAAAGTGGGATTGAAAATGGGAGATAATGGTGGATAAAACAGGGATAAAACCATAGATAAATTAAAAATAAAAATTTAAGTGGATAAAAAATAAAAATGAATCTAGAAAAAAGGGGATTAAAGAAGGGGTTGATGATGGAGGAGGGAGTTCATGGTCTGAAGAAGGGTCAGACGGACTTGAAACGTTAACTCTATTTCTCTCTCCACAGATGCTGTCAGACCTGCTGAGTTTTCCCAGCATTTTCTATTTTTGTTTCAGGTTTCCAGCATCCACAGTATTTTGCTTTTATCTTAGGGGTTTCTATGGGTTACAGTGAGTTGCACAGGGGTTGCTATGGATTGCAGTGAGTTACACGGGTGTTGCTGAAGGTTAGTGTTTTACGCAGGTGTTGCTGTGGGTTACAGTGTGTTACACGGGTGTTGCTGTGGGTTACAGTGTGTTACACGGGTGTTGCTGTGGGTTACAGTGAGGTACACGGGTGTTGCTGTGGGTCACAGTGAGTCACACGGGTGTTGCTGTGGGTCACAGTGAGTCACATGGGTGTTGCTGTGGGTCACTGAGTTACGTGGGTTACAGTGTGTTACACGGGTGTTGCTATGAGTTACACTGAGTTACACAGGTGTTACTGTGGGTTACACTGAGTTACATGGGTGTTGCCGTGGGTTAGTGAGTTACGCAGGTGTTGCTGCAGGTTATGGTGTGTTACACGTATGTTGCTGTGGGTTACAATGTGTTACACGGGTGTTGCTCTGGGATTCAGTGAATTATGTGGGTGAAAGTGTGGCCATGGGTGTTTATGTGCGTTACAATGAGTTACATGAGTGTTGCTGTGCATTACAGTGAGTTAAATAGGGGTTGTGGCGGGTTACACAGATGATGCCGTGGATTACAGTGAGTTACACATGTGTTGCTGTGTGTTAGTGTGTTACATGGGTGTTGCTGTGGGCTACAGTGTGTTACACAGGAGTTGCTGTGGGTTACAGTGAGTTACGCAGAGGTTGCTGTGGGTTACGGTCTGTTAGACAGGGGCTGCTATTGAGAACTGTAAGTTACACAGGGGATGCTGTTGAGAACAGTGAGTTACACAGGGGTTTCTGTGGGTTACAGTGAGTTGTACAGGTGTTGTTGTGGGTTACAGTGTGTTACACAGGTGTTGCTGTGGGTTACAGTGTGTTACACAGGTGTTGTTGTGCATTACAGTCAGTTACACAGGGGTTGAGATGGATTACAATGAGTTACATATGTATTGCTGTGGATTACAGTGAGATACACGAGTGTTGCTGAGGGTTAGTGATTTACGCGGGTGTTGCCAGGGGTTACAGTGAGTTACACGGGTGTTCCTGTGCGTTCTGTGGAGTTAGGCAGGGGATGCTTGGGTTACAGTGATTTACACAGGTGTTGCTGTGCGTTACAGCGACTTGCACGGTTGTTGATGTGTGTTATAGGGAATTACACAGGGGATTTTGAGGGTTACATTGAGTACCACAGGAAATGCTGTGGGTTACAATGAGTTACATGGATGTTGCTGTGGGTTAGAGTTAGTTACACGGGTGTTACTGAGGGCAAGTGAGTAACACAGGTGTTGCTGTGGGTTGCAGTGAGTCACACGGGTGTTGCTGTGGGTTACAGTGAGTTACATGCGTTTTGCTGTGGGTTACAGTGAGGTACACGATTGCTGCTGTGCATTACAATGAGTTACACAGGGGTTGCCGCGGGTTACACAGGTGTTGCTGTGGTTTACAGTGAGTTACACAGGTGTTGCTGTGGATTACAGTGAGTTACACGGGTGTTGCTGTGGGTTACAGTGAGCTACACAGGGATTGCTGTGGGTTACAGTGAGTTACACATGTGTTGTTGTGGATTACAGTGAGTTACACGGGTGTTGCTGTGGCTTAAAGTGAGTTACATATGTGTTGCTGGGGGTTACAATGTGTTACACGGGTGTTGCTCGGGGTTACAATGAGCAACACGGGTGTTGCTGTGCATTGCACTGAGTTACACAGGGGTTGCGGTGGGTTACACAGGTGCTGCTGTGGATTACAGTCAGTTACACATGTTGCTGTGGATTTCAGTGAGTTACGCGGGTGTTGCAATGGATTGCAGTGAGCTACATGGGTGTTGCTGAGGGTTAGTGATTGACACGGGTGTTGCTGTGGGTTACAGTGTGTTACACAGGTGTTGCTGTGGGTTACAGTGAGGTACACGGTTGTTGCTGTGCATTACAATGAGTTACACAGGGGTTGCCGCGGGTTACACAGGTGTTCCTGTGGTTTATAGTGAGTTACACGGGTGTTGCTGTGGATTACAGTGAGTTACACGGGTGTTGCTGTGGGTTACAGTGAGCTACACGGGGATTGCTGTGGGTTACAGTGAGTTACACATGTGTTGTTGTGGATTACAGTGAGTTACAAGGGTGTTGCTGTGGATTAAAGTGAGTTACACATGTGTTGCTGGGGGTTACAATGTGTTACATGGGTGCTGCTGTGCATTGCACTGAGTTACACAGGGGTAGCGGTGGGTTACACAGGTGTTGCTGTGGATTACAATCAGTTACTCATGTGTTGCTGTGGATTTCAGTGAGTTACGCGGGTGTTGCAATGGATTGCAGTGAGCTACATGGGTGTTGCTGAGGGTTAGTGATTGACACGGTTGTATCTGTGGTTTACAGTGAGTTACACGGGTGTTGCTGTGGATTACATTGAGTCACACGGGTGTTGCTGTGGGTCACAGTGAGTCACACGGGTGTTGCTGTGGGTCACAGTGAGTCACACGGGTGTTGCTGTGGGTCACAGTGAGTCACACGGGTGTTGCTGTGGGTCACAGTGAGTCACACGGGTGTTGCTGTGGGTCACAGTGAGTCACACGGGTATTGCTGTGGGTCACAGTGAGTCAACGGGTGTTGCTGTGGGTCACAGTGAGTCACACGGGTGTTGCTGTAGGTCACAGTGAGTCACATGGGTATTGCTGTGGGTCACAGTGTCACACGGGTGTTGCTGTGGTTCACATTGAGTCACACGGGTGTTGCTGTGGGTCACAGTGAGTCACACGGGTGTTGCTGTGGGTCACAGTGAGTCACATGGGTGTTGCTGGGGGTCACAGTGAGTCACACGGGTGTTGCTGTGGGTCACAGTGAGTCACATGGGTGTTGTTATGGGTTAGTGAGTCACATGGGTGTTGCTGCGGGTCACAGTGAGTCACACGGGTGTTGCTGGGGGTCACAGTGAGTCACACGGGTGTTGCTGCGGGTCACAGTGAGTCACACGGGTGTTGCTGGGGGTCACAGTGAGTCACATGGGTGTTGCTGTGGGTTACAGTGAGTCACACGGGTGTTGCTGTGGGTTACAGTGAGTCACACGGGTGTTGCTACGGGTTACAGTGAGTCACATGGGTGTTGCTGTGGGATACATTGAGTTACACGTGTTGCTGTGTGTTACAGTGTGTTACACGGGTGTTGCTGTGAGTTACAGTGAGTTAAACAGGGATTTCTATGGTAACAAATATAGAAAATACTGGAAACACTCAGCAGGTCTCGCAGTATCCATGGAGACAGAAGCAGAATTTATGTTTTGAGCCCATATGACCCTGCTTCAGAGCTGAAGAGCAGTAGAAATGTGATGAAATTTATACTCTTTAAGGAGGGATGGGGCAAGTGCAGCTGGATAGAAGGCCGGTGATAGGTGGGGACTCAGGAGGGATTGACAAAGATGTCATGAACTAAAGGAAAAAGGGTGTGTTTATGGTAGTGGTTAGTGCTTAAAAAAAAGGGTTGATAGAGGCATTTAGGTAAGAAAGCAGAATGTGATAATAATAGAACAAGGGTAGCATGTGTGTCAGAACACCATGGAAGAAGAAACAGATGGCCCTATAGGGATGGGGTGGGGGGAGGGGGCAGTGGTGGGGGGAAAATGAAGAACAGATCGAAAGTGGGATTGAAAATGGGAGATAATGGTGGATAAAACAGGGATAAAACCATAGATAAATTAAAAATAAAAATTTAAGTGGATAAAAAATAAAAATGAATCTAGAAAAAAGGGGATTAAAGAAGGGGTTGATGATGGAGGAGGGAGTTCATGGTCTGAAGAAGGGTCAGACGGACTTGAAACGTTAACTCTATTTCTCTCTCCACAGATGCTGTCAGACCTGCTGAGTTTTCCCAGCATTTTCTATTTTTGTTTCAGGTTTCCAGCATCCACAGTATTTTGCTTTTATCTTAGGGGTTTCTATGGGTTACAGTGAGTTGCACAGGGGTTGCTATGGATTGCAGTGAGTTACACGGGTGTTGCTGAAGGTTAGTGTTTTACGCAGGTGTTGCTGTGGGTTACAGTGTGTTACACGGGTGTTGCTGTGGGTTACAGTGTGTTACACGGGTGTTGCTGTGGGTTACAGTGAGGTACACGGGTGTTGCTGTGGGTTACAGTGAGTCACACGGGTTTTGCTGTGGGTTACAGTGTGTCACACGGGTGTTGCTGTGGGTTACAGTGTGTCACATGGGTGTTGGTGTGGGTTACAGTGAGTCACACGGGTGTTGCTGTGGGTTACAGTGTTTTACGCAGGTGTTGCTGTGGGTTACAGTGTTTTACGCAGGTGTTGCTGTGGGTTACAGTGTGTTACACGGGTGTTGCTGTGGGTTACAGTGAGGTACACGGGTGTTGCTGTGGGTTACAGTGAGTCACACGGGTTTTGCTGTGGGTTACAGTGTGTCACACGGGTGTTGCTGTGGGTTACAGTGTGTCACATGGGTGTTGGTGTGGGTTACAGTGAGTCACACGGGTGTTGCTGTGGGTTACAGTGAGTTACACTGGCGTTCCATTGGGATACAGTAAGTTATACAGAGGTTCCTGTGGGTTACAATGAGTTACACAGGGATTGCCGTGGGTTACAGTGAGTTACACAGGGGTTGCCGTGGGTTATGCAGAAGTTACTGTAGCCTGCACAGAGTTAGAGGTTGCTGTGTGAGATACCAATAACACTTTATACCTGTACAATATTTGTCAATGCCCCGGGCTTATCGAGATAAATGAAAGGATACAATGATCATCGATGCTGGTCAGTGAAAAACGGGTATTTGAAAATCGAGCAAAGCCATCTCTATACAACCAGGCTTTCAGAGGAACATACTGCATACAAGAAGACAAGCAATAGGATGTAAGAAAACATATAGCTCACTTGACTGAACAATATGTACAACCTGACTGTAAGTAGAGGGCACGGGGCTCTTTCAAAGAGCAATCCACTCAGTCCCCTTCCCCTCCTTCAGCCCCTTATCCCTGGATTTTTTTTCCTCCTTCTGGCATTCTCTTTTGAAAATTTCTATTGAATTTGTATCCATAACCCTATCATACATTGTGTTAAATATTGCATTTTCATTTCACCTCTGATTCTTTTAAGAATCAAATTAAATCTGTGCCTTGGTTATAAATCCTAGTAGTTGAGGCACTGGATGGGCTGAAAAAATTGATGTAAAGGTGATATTGAATAGACTGGATGTACTTTAATTTGATGTGTCAGCTGTGTGGCTCAGTGGGTAGCACTCTCGCCTCTGAATCACAAACTTCCAGGTTCAAGTCTTGGTCTAGGGTTTGAGCACAAAAATCAAGGCTTTCCCTCCAGTGCTGTACTGGAAAGGTATTGCACTGTCAGAAGCTTTCGGGTGAGACATTAAACCTAGACCCCATCTGCCTGCTTGGGTGGATGTAAAACACCCCATGACACTGCATTGAAGAAGAGTGGGGGAATTCTCCCCGGTGTCCTGACTAATATTTATCCCTCAATCAACATCACAAACAATGGATTATCTATTAATTATCAGACTGCTTTTGGAGTTTGCTGAGCTCAAATTGCCATCTTTCCTACACAACAGTGACTACATTTCAAAAAGCATTTCATTGGCTGTAAAATTGGTTGTTTTCCTTTTCTAAGTCACCAGGACTGCTTCCAAGGATACTGAGGGAAAGTGAGAGGGATAATGGCACTGGCATTAATCATCCAGTCTTACTGAGATACAAGAATGGTGGAAGAGGATTGCAAAATTGCAAATGTTACACCCTTGTTCAAAAAAGGGTGTAAGGGTAAGCCCAAAAACTACAGGCCTGTCAGTTTAACTTCAGTGGTGGGGAAACTTCTAGAAACAAAATCAACAGTCACTTGGACAAATGTGGATCAAGGGAAGCCAGCATGGATTTAAGGGTTAAAAAAAACCGACCTGTTTAAGTTTTTTGATGAGGTAACAGAGAAGGATGATGAGGGTAATGCAGTTGATGTTGTGTACATAGACTTCCACACGATAAGCTTATCAGAAAAGTTGAAGGCCATGGAATAAAAGGGACCGTGGCAGCATAGATACAAAATTGACTGAATGACAGGAAACAGGGTAGTGGTGAGCATTTGCTTCTCAGGCTGGAAGAAGTGTGTTTTTTTTATTCATTCACAGGATGTAAGCTTCACTGACAAGGCCAGCTCATCCCTAATAGCTCTTGAAACTGAGTGGTTTGCTGGACTATTTCAGGGCAATTAAAAAACAAACACATTGCTGTGGGTCTGAAGCCACATATAAGCCAAACTAGGTAAGGATGGCAGATTTCCAAACGAGATGGCTTTTTACAACAATTGATTACTGAGATTAGCTTTATATTCCAGATTTATTAATTGAATTAAAATTCCACCAACTGTCATGGTGGAATTTGAATGCCAGAGCAATAGCCTCAGCCATTACCACTATGCACCTATCTCCCCCTGGTTTCCCAGGGTTGGGATCACTGCATTTGTTGATCTATATCAACAATCAAGAGGCCTACTGGGCATAATTTCAAAATTTGTCAATGACAGAAAATTGGAAGGAGGATGTAGAAAGGCTGGTGTAATGGCCAGATAAGTGGCAGATGAAGTTTAATGCAGAGAAATATGAAATTATATATTCTGGTAGGAAGAAAGAGGACAAGCATTCTTAAATAAAGGGTACAATTCTAAAGTGGGGTGTAGGAGCAGAGGGGCCTGGGGGTATATGTGCACACATCATTGAAGTTGGCAGGGCAGGTTGATAAAGCATACAGAATCCTGGGCTTTGTAAATGGGGGCAGAGTCCAGAAGCAAATAAATCATGGTGAATCTTTATAAAACACAGGTTTTGGCCTCAACTGGAGTACTGTGTCCAATTCTGGGCACCGCACTGAGAAGGGTGTGAAGATGTTAGAGATCTTATAGAAAAGATTAATGAGAATGGTTTCTGGGATAAGCAACTTCAGTTACAGTTCATCTTGAGGAAACGAGCTGTTCACCTAGGTGAAGGGAAGGTTCAGAGGAGATTTGATAGAGGTATTCAAAATCCTGAAAGATCTAGACAGAGCAGACAGGGAAAAACTGTTCCCAATGGCGGAAGGATCAAGAACTAGAAGACACTAATTTAAGGTGATTGCCAAAAGAAGCAATGGTAACTTGAGGAAAAACTTTTGGTATACAGTGAATGGTTAGGATCTGGAATGCATTGCCTGAGAGTATAGTGCACACAGATTCAACCAGAGCTTTCAAAAGGAAATCAGGTAATTACCTGAAGAGAAAAGAACGTGCAGAGCGATGGGCAAAAGGCAGGTGCGTGGTGTAGGTGAGCTGATCTTCCAGAGATCTGGCAGGGACAAGGTGGACTGAATGGCTTCCTTCTGTTCTGTAATCATTCCATTTTCCAATAAACCATTTTTATTTACTCCCATTAAAACCCTTCATCATTTTAGTACCTTTATCACATTTCTTCTTAGCCTTCTCTGCCCCAAGGAACAACTCCAGCTTCTCCTGTCTATTCACAAAACTGTAATCTCATCATAAGATCATAAGACATAGGAGGAGAAATTAGGCCAATCGGCCCATCGAGTGCTCCGCCATTCAATCATGGCTGATAGGTTTCTCAACCCCATTCTCCCGCCTTCTCCCTGTAACCTTTGATCCCCTTACCAATCAAGAAGTTATCTATCTCAGTCTTAAATACACTCAATGACCTGGCCTCCACAGCCTTCTGTGGCAATGAATTCCATTGATTCACCACTCTCTGGCTAAAGAAGTTTCTCCTCATCTCTGTTCTAAAAGGTCTTTCCTTTACTCTGAGGCTGTGTGCCCTCGGGTCCTAGTCTCTCCTACTAATGGAAACATCTTCCCCACGTCCACTCTGTCCAGGTCTTTCTATTCTGTAAATTTCAATCAAAACCCCTCTCATTCTTCTAAACTCCATCGAGTATAGACCCAGAGTTCTCAAACGTTCCTCATATATTAAGCTTTTCGTTCCTGGGATCAATCTCGTGAACCTCCTCTGGACCCTCTCCAGGGCCAGCACATCCTTCCTGAGATACGGGGCCCAAAATTGCTCACAATATTCTAAATGTCTGATGAGAGCCTTATAAAGCCTCAGCAGCACATCCCTGCTTTTACATTCTAGTCCTCTCGAAATAAATGCCAACATTGCATTTGCCTTCCTAACTACCGACTCAACCTGCAAATTAACCTTAAGAGAATCCTGGACTAGGACTCCCAAGTCCCTTTGCACTCCAGATTTCTGAATTCTCTCCCCATTTAGAAAATAGTCCATGCCTCTATTCTTCCTACCAAAGCTTGACCTCACGCTTCCCCACATTGTATTCCAACTTCTTTGCCCATTCTCCTAACCTGTCCAAATCCTTCTGCAGCCTCCCCATCTCCTCAATACTACCTGTCCCTACACCTATTTTTGTATCATCTGCAAACTTAACCAGGATGCCCTCAGTTCCTTCATCTAGATCATTAATGTATAAAGTGAAAAGTTGTGGTCCCAACACTGACCCCTGTGGAACTCCACTAGTCACTGGCCGCCATCCTGAGGACCCCCTTATCTCCACTCTCTGCCTCCTGCCAGACAGCCAATCTTCTATCCATGCTAGTACCTTGCCTCTAATGCCAAGGGCTCTTATCTTACTGAGCAACCTCCTGTGCGGCACCTTGTCAAAGGCCTTCTGGAAGTCCAAGTAGATAACATCCATTGGCTCTCCTTTTTCTAACCTACTCGTTACCTCCTTAAAGAATTCTAACAGATTTGTCAGGCAAAACGTCCCCTTGATGAAACCATGCTGACTTTGCCTGATTTTACCATGCATTTCCAAGTATTCTGAAATCTCAAGCTTAATAATGGACTCTAAAATCTTTCCAACGACCGACATCAGGCTAATCGGCCTGCAATTTCCCGTCTTTTGCCTCACTCCCTTCTTAAACAGGGGGGTTACATTAGCAATTTTCCAGTCCTCTGGGACCCTCCCTGACTCCAGTGATTCCTGAAAGATCACCACTAACGCCTCCACTATCTCTTCAGCTATCTCCTTCAGAACTCGGGTGTAATCCATCTGGTCCGGGTGATTTATCCACCTTCAGATCTTTCCGTTTTCCTAGCACCTTCTCCTTGTTAATGGCCATCATACTCACCTCTGCCCCCCGACTCTCTTGAACTTTGGGGATGTCACTCGTGTCTTCCACCGTGAAGACTGACGCAAAGTACCTATTCAGTTCCTCCGCCATTTCTTTGTTCCCATGAAAAACATTCTAGTAAATCACTTCTGTACCCTCATCAAAGCCTTCATACGCTCCCAAAGTGAGAAACCCAGAATTAGACACAATACTCCAGCTCTAGTCAAACTAATATTTTAAATAAGTTTTGTTTTTATTCGTTCATGGGATGTGCATGTTACAGGCTCAACCAGTATTTATTGCCAATCCTGAAATATCCTTCAGAAGATGGTAGTAAGGCAACCTCTGGAACTGCTGCAGTACATGTGGTATAGATATATCCACAGTGTTGTTAGGGAGAGAGTTCCAGGATTTTGACTCAGCGACAGTGAAGGAACAATGATATAACTCCAAATCAGGATGATGTGTGGCTTAGAGAGTGTTCCCATGCAGCTGCTGCACTTGTCTTTCTAGGTAATAAGAGGTCATGGGTATGGAAGGTGCCATCAAAGAAGGCTTGGTGAGCTGCTGCAGTGCATCTTGTAGATGGGACACTCTGCTGCTACTGTGTGTTAATGGTGGAGGGAGTGAATGTTTAAAGTGATGGATGAGACAACAATCAAGTGGGCTGTTTTGTCCTGGTGTCGATCTTTTTCAGTGTTGGAGCTGGACTCATCCAGCTATGTAGATAATATTCTGAAGACAGTCCCAAGAAGTAAGGAGGACGCTCAGCATGTGGTCCTAGAGTAGAGAGAGGAAGAGAAAAAGGAAGTGAGAGAGAAAGAGGGAGAGGGTAAGAATAATTAACTGGGGGAGAGTTGACTTCAATGGAGCAAGAACAGAGCTGGGCCAGATAGACTGGGACCAAAGGTTGGTGGGAAAAGCTGTAGTTTAACAATGGGTTACCTTCAAAGAAGCAATGGTTTGGGCACTATCATGGTATATTCCTCAAAACGGAAAGGTAAGGCAAACAACTCCCAAGTTCCTGGATGATAAACAAGATCGAAATTAAGAAAATGAAGAAAAAGTGTGCTTATAACAGGTGTCAAGTAGAAAATACAATTGAGAACCAAGCTGAATACAGAAGGTTTAGAGAGAGGTGAAGAAGCAAATAAGTGAAGCACAGAGGGGTAATGAGTGGAGACTGGCAGCTAACATAAAGGGGAACTCAAAGTCTTTAAAAGGCATATAATTTGTAAAAGGCTATTAAGAGGAGGAGTAGGGCTGATTAGGGACCAAAAAGGGGATTTACACATGGATGCAGGGAGCATGGCTGAGGTGTTAAATGAACACTTTGCATCTGTCTTTACCAAGGAAACAGATGCTACCCGGGTGAAGGTGAAATAGTTGGAAACTCTGTCACTAGAAGGATTCAAAACTGATAAGGTGGTGGTATTGGCTAAACTGTCAGTAGTTAAAGTTGACGTGGCACCAGGACTGGATGAGACGAATTGAAGGATATTGGAGGAAGAGGGAATTAAAATTGCAGGGGCATTGGCCATAATCTTTCAGTCTTCCTTAGATGCAGGGATGGTGCCAGGGGACTGGAGAATTGCCAACATTACGGCCTTGTTCAAAAAAGGTTGCAAGGATAAGCCCAGCAATTACAGACCAGTCAGTTTAACTTCAGTGGTGAAGAAGTTTCGAGAAACAATTGTTCAGGATAGAATTAATAGGTACATGGAAAAATGTGTGTTGATTAGGAAAAGCCAGCCAGGATTTAAGGGAAAATCATGTTTGATGACCTTGCTGGAGTTCTTTCAAGAGGTAACAGAGAGGGTAATGCTGTTGATGTGGTATACATCGACTTCCAAAAGGCATTTGATATGGTGCCGTAGAACTGGCTTGTGAGAAAAGTTATAGCTCATGGAGGACGAGTTCCCCAGGGGTTGGTATTGGGACCCTTGCTTTTCCTGATATATATCAATGATCTAGACCTTGGTGTACAGGGGACAATTTCAAAATTTGTGGATGATACAAAACTTGGAAGCATTATAAATTTTGAGTAGGACAGCATAGAACTTCAAAAGGGCATGGATAAGTTGGTGGAGTGGGCAGATAGATGGCAGATGAAGTTCAGTGCAGAGAGGTGTGATTCATTTTGGTAAGAAGAACATGGAGAGACAATACAAAATGAGTATAACTCTAAAGGGTGGGCAGGAGCTGAGGGACCTGGGTGTATAAATGCATAAGTCATTAAAAGTGGCAGGACAAGTGGAGTGAGCAGGGAATAAAGCATACAGTATCCTAGGCTTTATTAAAATGGGCATAGAGTTCAAGAGCAAGGAGGTTATGCCTAACTTGTATAGGACACTAGTTAGACCCCAGCTGGAGTATTGTGTATAGCTCTGGGCGCCACACTTTAGGAAGGATGTGTACGCATTGGAGAGAGTGCAGAAGAGGTTTACAAAAATGGTTCCAGGGATGAGAAACTTCACTTAAGAAGATAGATTGGAGCGGTTGGGACTGTTCTCCTTGGAGAGAAGAGGGCTAAGGGGAGATTTGATCCAGGTGATTAAAATCATGAGGGGGCTGGACAGAGTTGATTGGGAGAAATTTGTTCCTGCTCAGAAAAAGGTTCGAGAACTAAAAGGCACAGATTTAAAGTGGTTTGCAAAAGAAATAAACGCGATGTGAGAAAAAACTTTCTCACACAGCGAATGGTTCGGGTCTGGAATGTACTGCCTCGAAGTGTGGTGGAGGCAGGTTCAGTCGAGGAATTCAAGAGGGAATTAAATGATTGTTTCTATCTAAATAATGCGCAGGGTTATGGGGGAAAAGGCAGGAGAATGGCATTAAATCATTATGCTCATTTGGAGAGACGGCACAGTCATGATGGGCTGAATGGCCTCTTTCTGCACCATAACAATTCTGTGAGGTTGTAAGAGATAGTGGTGAAGCTACTGCAATGTAAGAGGTACAAAAGGGAAAAGGTAAAAGGCTAAGGGAGAAACAGCATTAACAGGGCGGGAAAAAAATCTGGAAATCCACATTCCATTTCAGCAGTCAGTCATTAGTCAGTCCGTGGGCCATGAGGGGTTGCGCACCTTCTTGAGCTTTCTTCTTGCTCTTGCGTTTTTAGCATTCATCATCTGCCTTGTTTCAAAGTCAGCTACAATGTGCTGAAGCAGGGCTCACCATTGCGGGCGGTCCAGTGCACTCTCTTCCCAGCAACTGAGGTCAAAGCCAATATTCTTGAAGTAGACTTTCAAGGTGTCTTTGAAACATTTCTGCTGGCCATCCTGTGATCTTTGACCAGTCATAAGTTGGGAGTAGCATGCAATTGGGAAGGTTAGTGTTTGGCGTTCTGATGCAGTGGCCTGTCCAGCACAATTACCATGCGAGAATGGTTGTCTCTATGCTCAAGATGCCTGATAATATTTTATCACGCTCCTGACTTGTTCTTGTAGACAGTGAACAATCTTTGGGGAGTCAGGAAGTGAATTACTCGCTGCAGAACTCTTAGCCTCTGACCTGCTCTTGTGGCCACTGTATTTCTATGGCTGATTCACAAAAAGCACAAGAAATAGGAGCAGGAGTAGACCACACAGTTCATCAAGCCTGCTCAGCTATTCAATATGATCATGGCCAATCTTTGGCTTCAACTCTACTTCCCCCCCCCCAATTCCTCAACTCCCTTAATTCTCTGAGACACCCAAAACCTGTCTATCCCAGCCTTAAACGTATTCAGTGATGGAGCATCCACAACCATCTGAGGTAAAGAATTCCAAAGGTTCACAACCATTTGAGTGAAGTAATTTCTCCCAATCTCAGTCCTAAATGATCAACCCCTTATCCTGAGACGGTGCCCCATATTTTAGATTCTCCGACCAGCAGAAACAATCTCTCAGTGTCCGCCCTGTCAAACTCCGTCAGGATTTTATAGGCTTCAGTGAGATCATCTCTCATTCTTCTAAACTCCAGAGAAAATAGACCCAATTTACTCAGCCTCTCATCATAGAACAACCCCCTCACCCCAGGGATCAATCTAGTGAACCTTCACTGTATCGTCTCCAATGCAAGTGTATCCTTCCTTAAATACGGAGACCAAAACTGTACGCAGTATCTAGATGTGGTCTCACCAAAACCCTGTACAACTGTTGCAAGACTTCCAGTACTCCAATCCCCTTGCAATAAAGACCAACATGCTTTTTGCCTTCCTAATTGTTTGTTGTACCTACATGCTAACTTTGTGTTCCTTTTACAAACATACCTAAATCTCTTCAAACATTAACACTCAGAAGTTTCTCACCTTTTAAAAAATATTCTGCTTTTCTATTTTATGACCAAAGTGAATATCCTCACTCCTCCCCACGTTACTCCATCTGCCATCTTGTTGCCCACTCACTTAACCTGTCTATATCTCTGCAGCATTTCTGTGTCCTCCCCACAGATTACCTTCCCACCTAGCTTTGTATCATCAGCAAACTTAGATACATGACTCTGTCTCTTCATCTAAGTCATTGATATGAGTTGTAAATAGTTGGTGCCCCCACACTGGCCCTTGTGGCACTCCACTAGTTACAACCTGCCAACTTGAAAATGCTGCCCCATTTATGCCCACTCTGTGCATCCTGTCAGACTTATATTTCTGGCTAGTTTACTCTCATATTCTATCTTTTTCCCTTTATCAACTTCTTGATGGCCTCTTGCTGGCTTCTAAAACACTCCGAATCCTCAGCCTTGCTGCTGTTTTTTATCAGTAGATGCTAGAGTTGTTGCTGCACTGGAGCAGCTTGGTTAAGTGTGCAGCTAGTTCTGGACCACATGTCTCAAGTAGTATTGCTGGAATATTGTCAGGGTCCACAGCCTTTGCAGTATCCAGTGCCTTCAGCTGTTTCTTGATATCACGTGGAGTGAATCAAATTGGCTAAAGACTGGCATCTGTGACGCTGGGGACCTGCGGAGGAGGCCGAGATGGATCATCCAATGATTGTAGTAAGTACTTCAGCCTTATCTTTTGCATTGATGTGTTGGGTTCCCCCATCATTGGGAATGGGGATATTTGTGGAGCCTCCACCTCCAGTAAGTTGGTTAATTATCCACCACCAGTTACGGCTGAATGTGGCAGGACTGTAGAGCTTAAATCTGATCCGATGGTTGTGGGATCGCTTTGCTCTGTTTATCACTTGCTGCTAATGCTGTTTTGCATGCAAGTAGTCCTGTGCTACTGCTTCACCAGGTTGACACCTCATTTTTAGGTACGCCTGGTGCTGCTCCTGGCATGCCCTCCTGCACTCTTCATTGGCCTAGGGTTGATCCCCTGGCTTGATAGTACTGGTAGAGTGGGGGATACACCAAGCCATGAGGTTACAGATTGTGTTCGAGTTCAAATCTGTTGTTGATGGTCCACAGCGCCTCATGGATGCCCAGTCTTGAGTTGCTAGATCTGTTTGAAATCTATCCCATTTAGCATGGTGGTAGTGCCACACAACACAATGAAGGGTATCCTCAATGTAAAGATGGAACTTTGTCTCCACATGGACTGTGCGATGCTCACTCCTACCAATTCTGTTAAGGACAGATACATTTACATGAAGTAGCTTGGTGAGGATGAGGTCAAGAATGTTTTTCCCTTTTGTTGATTCCCTCACCACCTGCCGCAGACCCAGTCCAGCAGCAATGTCCTTTAGGACTTGACCAGCTGGGTCAGTAGTGGTGCTGCCGAGCCACTCTTGGTGATGGACATTGAAGTCCCGCCCACCCAAGGTACATTCGACACCCTTGCCACCTTCAGTGCTTCCTCCAGGTGGTGTCCAACAAGGAGGAGCACTGATTCATCAGCTGAAGGGGGTGGGGCGGGGGGGTGGTCATTGGTGGCAGACCGGCGGTGGTAGTCAGCAGGAAGTTTTCATGCCTATGAGATTGATGGGATAGCTTTTGAATAGATTTCGAATAGATTTGGCAACTCAAGGCTGGGCACCCATGAGGCACTATGGATCGTCAGCAGCAGCAGAATTGTACTCAACTACTTACTGCTCTTGACATCAAGGCAGCATTTGACCAAAAGTGGCATCAAGGCATCCTGGCAAAACTGGAATCAATGGGAATCAGGGGGAAAACTCTCCCCTGGTTGGAGTCATACCTAGCACAAAGGAAGATGGTTGTGGTTGTTGGAGGTCAGTAATCTCAGCTCCAGGACATCACTGCAGGAGTTCCTCAGGGTAGTGTCCTCAGCCCATCCATCTTCAGCTGCTTCATCAATGACCTTCCTTCCATCATAAGGTCAGAAGTGGGGAAGTTCGCTGATGATTGCACAATGATCAGCACCATTTGTGAATGCTCAGATCCTGAAGCAGTCCGTGTCCAAATGCAGCAAGATCTGGACAATATCCAGGCCTAGGCTGACAAACAGCAAATAACATTCACGCCACACAAGTGCCAGGCACTGACCATCTCCAACAAGAGAGGATCTAGCCATATCCTTCACATCCAATAGCACTACCATCACTGAACCCCCCACTAACAACATCCTGGGGATTACCATTGACCAGAAACTGAGTGAACTATCCATAAGGGTTTTTATGACAATCGACAATGGTTTCATGGTCACATAAGTTTCAATGCCACATAAGTGCAGGAGATGGCCATGCCAAGAGAGAACCTAGCCATCTTCCCTTGACATTTGACATTTAATATTACCACCATCAACATCCGGGGGTTACCATTGACCAGAAACTGAACTGGATTAGCCATATAAATATTGCAGCTACAAGAGTAGGTCAGAGGCTGGGAAATCTACGGTGAGTAACTTACCTCCTGACTCCCCAAAGTCTGTCCACCATGTACAAGGCACAAGTTAGGAGTGTGATGGAATACTCCTAGATGAGTGCAGCTCCAACAACACTCCAGAAGCTTTACATCATCCAGATCAAACCAGTCTGCTTGACTGGCATCCTATCTACCACTTTAAACATCCCTCTGACACTGACACACCGTGGCAGCAGTGTGTACTATATACAGCATGTATTGCAGTAAGTCATCAAAGGCTTCTTAAACAGAACCTTCCAAATCTGCAACCTCTACCGCCTAGAAGAACAAGGGCAGCAGATGCATGGGAACACCACAGCCTGCAAGTTCCCCTCCAAGTCACACACCACCCTGACTTGTATTGTTGTTCCTTCACTGTCACTGGATCAAAATTCTGAAACTCCCTTACTAACAGCATTTTATGTACATACACCTCAGGGGTTGCTATGGTTCAAGGCGGTGGCTTAAAAGCACCTCTCGAGTAATTAGGGATGGGCAATAAATGCTGAACTTTTCAGTGATTGTCACATCCATTGAATGAATAAATTAATGGCTCCTCAAAACTCTACCTGAGATGATGTAAACAATCCAAATTTATCCATTCAGCGCAAGACTCAACAAACGAATCAGAAACCCACTTCACAAGGGGCAATAGACCCACTCAGGACACTCTCGTGATTATGTGGTGTACACGCTACATATTTTTGTAAAATAATCAATTTTTTGTGGTAACTTGTACAATTTTGAGGAGATTGGTTGGGAATTCAATGATTATTCACTGCAAGTGGAATAATTATTGGCTGTAAAAACAGTTTTGTGTGCAGGTTCTAATTGTAACTTCACTTGTTCGAAACAAACACATCCAGACTGAGTGCATTTTTACACAGACCCACCAAAGACTGCGGGTTCAGAATCTGCCACTAATCTTCCCATGTCAGCTGGGCATCAAGCTTGTGTCCTGACATCCTGTTTAAAAGTTCACTTTTTGCACAAGCCTTCTGCAAATCCATTATGAAAATAAACATGAAATGGTATTACCAGACATCAGGAAAGGCTCCTCATAATGTCAAATATGTGTTGCCACTTTGTAACTAAGCCCATGCTTTAAAACTGGTGACTGTTCTCTCTGTTTGAGAGATACCCAACATGAGAGGGCCTTCAGAAAGAAAGTCTACTTACAGACGTCACCAATACATAGACTCGCAGATCAAACTTCCTCCCTGCAAATAACCAAAGGTCTCATTAGCAAACTTTGTACAAACAATTGTACGTAAATGTAAAGGCTTACAGGACACAAGAGGAGCTGGAGGTTTGAAAGGATGACAAATTGTGTACTGGAATAGGCACAGCATATAGGGGCCAAGAGGTGGAGCCTCAGCCAGAGTATCAAGGCTCTTTCCAATTGACATCAACTAACCGAGGAAAGGCTGGCAAAGGCACTGTACACCTATCAGTCTGCATGTGTGTTAGTGAATGACTGGAGATATGTATGTGTGTATATGTGTGTTTGTATATGTGTGTTTGTATATGTGTGTGTGTGTGTGTGCACGCATGTATATATGAGAGTGTTAGTAAACGACTGGAGATCTGTCTGAGAGAGACAGTGCCGGGTCAGAAACATGTGAATAGGAGTACGTCATTCAGTCCCTCAAGCCTGTTTCACCATTTAATAAGATCTTAGCTGATCTCTATCAGTGGGAGAGAATGGAGAATATGGGCCTGGGAGCAAACAGTATCAGAGAACATTAGATAAGTGGGAGAATGAGCAGCAGAGATCAGCGAGAACAGACTTGCTCAGAATTAGAATGAAAGCTAAACACGGAAACCTGAGAAAAAAAATTCCACAGTGATAACATTGCTGTGGAGTGAGTGGATTGGGAATAGGCAAGTCTTAATCTGTTCGTTTTTTGCTGCTGAAATTCAAAAGGTGTCAGTTTCCTTTGGACTTGGGATGATGGAGAGAATTTCCAGGGACTTTAGTTAATTAGTAACAAGCTAACTAAAATTACTTTAGTATCTCAGTTCTTCAGAAGTCAGTTTCCTCAGAGTTTTGCCCAGGTTATGTCCTCTCCAAAAAACAGCAAGACAAATCCAATTTGGCCAATTACTGTTCCATCAAGCTTCCCTCCATCATTACCAAAATGATGGAAGGTGTCATTGGATTTGCTATCAAGCAGCATTTTCTCAACAATAACCTACTCACTGATGCTCAGTTTGGATTCCATCAGGGCCACTTGGCACCTGACCTCATTACAGCCTTGGTCCAAAAAGGGATTCAAGTGGTGAGGTGAAAGTGACTTCCTTGACATCAAGGTTTCATTTGACCGAGTGTAGCATCAAGGGCCCTAGCAAACCTGGAGACAAGGGAAATCAGGAGGAAAACTCTCCATTGGTTCAGTTCACACCTTACACAAAGGAAAATGGTTGTGGTTGTTGGAGGTCAATCACTTCAATTCCGAGACATCACTGCAGGAGTGCCTCAGGGTAGGGTCCTAGGTCCAAAAATCTTCAGCTGCTTCATCAATGACCTTCTTTCCATCACAAGGTCGAAGGGGGATGTTGACTGATGATTTTGGTCTTCAGTACCATTCGTAATTCCTCAGATAATGAAGCAGTCTGTGCCCATATGCAGCAAGACCTAGACAACATTTAGGCTTGGATGATTAAGTGGCAAGTAACATTGCCTGACAATTGTGTGGCACTAATGATCATCTCTAACAAGAGAGAATCCAAGTCAGGATGTTGTGTAAGAGAATCTAACCATCTCCCCTTGACATTCAACAGCATTATCATTGCTTAAAACATCAACTGGACTAGCAATACAATTACGGTGGCCACAAGAGCAGGTGAGAGGCTGGGTATTGTGACCAGTAACTCACTTTCTTACTCTCCAAAGCCAGCCCACCATCTACAAGGCACAAGTCAAGAGTGTGATGGAATAACCTCACTTGCCTGGATGAACTTGACACGATCCAGGGCAAAGCAGCCTGCTTGATTGGCACCGTATCCACAAACATTCTCTCCCTCCACCACCAACACACAGCGGCAGCAGGGCAGGCTAGCTACAAAATGCACTGCAGGAACTTACCAAGGTTCCTTTGTCAGTACCTTCCAAACCCATGACCTCTACCACCTAGAGGGATGAGGCAACGGACACATCATCACTGCCTGCAAGTTCCCCTCCAAGTCACACACCATCCTGACTTGGAACTATTTCTGTTCCTTTGCTGTCATTGGGTCAAAAACCTACAGCACCCTTCCTAACAGCACTGCGGGTGTTCCTGTGCCACATGGACTGCAGCGGTTCAGGAAGGCAGCTCACCACCACCGCCTCAAGGGCAATTAGGAATGGGAAATAAATGCTGGCCTTACCAGCGATGCCCACATCCCAAGAATGAATAAGGTGGATAAAAACAGCATGAATTACTTTTTTATGCATAAAAGAGTAGGTATAAAAGCAAAGAGATGATGCCAGAACTACATAAATCACCCAGCTAGGCCTCAGAGTATTGTGTGCAATTCTGGGCACCATATTTTAGGAAAAACGCATAGTCTGAGAAATGGACATGAGGGAGTCTGTGATGATGGACAGGGGAAGACTGGGCACAGCACCCAAATCTCTGGGTCAGCTTCAGTGCTGTTGTGTGGACCTGGGCCAGATGGCAGCCTGTCACTGTGAAGACCAACGTGTCAAGGAGCAGTAGAGAGTTGGCATTGCTGGGACCTTAGCCCTGCCTCCAAAAGTGCATGAAACTGGACCCATGTGACCTGTGATTGTGGTGGAAATGGGGTCCACTTGACCAAGCTCAGGCAGGTGGAGGAGGAGGTTGTAGTGTAGCTGGAAAAAAAAGACCAAGGAGGCTGGATCTTGGGGCTGAGCTGACAGGGATCTGGAAAAATGTGTGTTTTGGTGAAAATTGTACCCATGGAACTTGGGTGGAGTAAAGCTGCTGTCGGAGAGAATTGGGGGCGAAAGTCTCAAAGTGAAGGAGTTGGAAATCTACCGGAGGGATTAGAGTTTTGAAAGATTTTGAGGCTAAAACTGGTGCCATAGTTTCTGAGTGGACTGACTGCCCAGTAAATCTGTGAGATCTATCTTTGTTATATTTGCTATTTAATTTATAGTTTATATAACCACAATTTGTCTGTTAATTTATGTTTAATTTATATTGATTTTAGCTTAGTTGTTAAAGCAAAGTTATAAAAGTGAAACCTTGTCCATGTGGTTTTCTTGTTGGGGGTCATCTGATACAATTAGTTCTTTTAGTTTGCTGGTATCTACAGAGATCCTAAGAGAGCAAAGAGGAATTTTACCAGGACTTTTCCAGGGTTGAGGCACTTTAATTATAATGAGAGAGTGGAAAAGGTAAGACAGTTCTCCTTGGAACAGAGAAGGTTAAAAAATGGCCTATTGGAGGTATTCATGATGATGAGAAATGCTGCTAGAGTGAATAGGGGAAAAAGTCTTCCCTCTAGTGTATGGGTCAATAACTAGAGGTCATAGGCTTAAAATCATTTACAAACTATCCCCAGGGGAGATTGGGACATTTTTCAAAGGTTGCTGAGGTTTGAAATGCTCTTCTGGAAAAGGTGGTGAAAGCTTATTCCATAAATAATTTTAAAAGGAAATTGGATAGGTACTTAAAGATGGGGTATTACAGAATTATAGACAAAGTGGCAGCACAAACATGGTGGGCTGAATGGCATTCTTCTGTGCTTTAACTTTCTGATTCTATCTTAATTCCATCTACCCACCTTGGTTCCATTTGTGTAACAAAACCAATTGGTCTCAGTTTTTAATTTATTAATTGAGCCATGATCTATTGTAGGAGAAAAATCCACATTTGCAGATATATTCCCTTACTATTCAATTATTAACCAAAAGATCAGAATGTGGTTGAATTCAATGTTAGGTTTGAAAAGCAGCAACTTAAAACAATAGATAGGGTTTTAGATTTTGGTAAGGCTAACTAACAGTGTGAGACAGGGACTGTTGGTCTGAATCCTTGCTAGTTCAAACCACAGATGAACATTGGAAAAGGTTCAAAACATTTAACTTAACACAACAATATATCGCTAAAGGGCAAGAGATCTGCTCAGCAAATAAAGCAGTCATGTTCGACAAAAGAGATGAGAGTGAACATTAAAGAAACAATTTCCAAGTTTACACAGAATAGTATGGAGATTAGAAGAGATATAAAGACTAACCAAATAACACAAAGAAGTCAATGATTACTGCAAAATGGAATATGAAAAGAGACTTGCGGAGAGCAACACGAAGAAGTTTTACAATAATATTAGAAGAGCAGTTGAGAGTAAAGTCGGTGTCAGTTAGTGCTAGACGAGAGACGTGTCTGTCTGTGTCAGTTAGTGCCAGACTGGAGGCGTATCTATCTGTGTCAGTTAGTGCCAGACTGGAGGCGTGTCTGTCTGTGTCAGTTAGTGCTAGACGAGAGACGTGTCTGTCTGTGTCAGTTAGTGCCAGACTGGAGGCGTATCTATCTGTGTCAGTTAGTGCCAGACTGGAGGCGTGTCTGTCTGTATCAGTTAGTACCAGACTGGATCGTGTCTGTCTGTGCCAGTTAGTGCCAGACTAGAGACGTGTCTGTCTGTATCAATTAGTGCCAGACTGGAGGCGTGTATGTCTGTGTCAGTTAGTGCCAGATTGGAGGCGTGTCTGTCTGTGTCAGTTAGTGCCAGACTGGAGGCGTGTCTGTCTGTATCAGTTAGTACCAGACTGGATCGTGTCTGTCTGTGTCAGTTAGTGCCAGACTGGAGACGTGTCTGTCTGTATCAATTAGTGCCAGACTGGAGGCGTGTATGTCTGTGTCAGTTAGTGCCAGATTGGAGGCGTGTCTGTCTGTGTCAGTTAGTGCCAGACTGGAGGCGTGTCTGTCTGTATCAGTTAGTACCAGACTGGATCGTGTCTGTCTGTGCCAGTTAGTGCCAGACTAGAGACGTGTCTGTCTGTGTCAGTTAGTGCCAGACTGGAGACGTGTCTGTCTGTATCAATTAGTGCCAGACTGGAGGCGTGTATGTCTGTGTCAGTTAGTGCCAGATTGGAGGCGTGTCTGTCTGTGTCAGTTAGTGCCAGACTGGGGGCGTGTCTGTCTGTGTCAGTTAGTGCCAGACTGGAGGCGTGTCTGTCTGTGTCAATTAGTGCCAGACTGGAAACATGTGTCTGTCTGTGTCAGTTAGCGCCAGACAGAAGACATGTCTGTCCCTGTCAGTTAAGGTTAGACTGGAGATGTGTCTGTCTGGGTTAGTGCCAGACCAGAGACGTCTCTGTGCGGCTTAGTGCCAGACCGGAGACATCAGTGTGTGGGTTAGTGCCAGACTGGAGACGTGTCTGTCTGTGTCAGTTAGTGCCAGACTGGAGGTGTGTCTGTCTGTGTCAGTTAGTGCCAGACTGGAGGCGTGTTGTCTGTGTCAGTTAGTGCCAGACTGGGGGCGTGTCTGTCTGTGTCAGTTAGTGCCAGACTGGGGGCGTGTCTGTCTGTGTCAGTTAGTGCCAGACTGGAGGCGTGTCTGTCTGTGTCAATTAGTGCCAGACTGGAAATGTGTGTCTGTCTCTGTCAGTTAGCGCCAGACTGAAGACATGTCTGTCCCTGTCAGTTAAGGTTAGACTGGAGATGTGTCTGTCTGGGTTAGTGCCAGACCAGAGACGTCTCTGTGCGGCTTAGTGCCAGACTGGAGACGTCTGTGTGTGGGTTAGTGCCAGATTGGAGGCATGTCTGTCTATCTGTCTTGGTTAGTGCCAAACTGGAGGCGTGTCTGTCTGTCTGTCTTGGTTAATGCCAGACTGGAGGCATGTCTGTTTGTGTCAGTTAGTTCCAGACTGGGGGCGTGTCTGTCTGAGTTAGTGGCAGACTGGAGATGTGTCTGTCTGTGTCAGTTAGTGTCAGACTGGAGACATGTCTATGTCAGGGTTAGTGCCAGACTGGAAACGTGTGTCTGTCTGTGTCAGTTAGCGCCAGACTGAAGACATGTCTGTCCCTGTCAGTTAAGGTTAGACTGGAGATGTGTCTGTCTAGGTTAGTGCCAGACCAGAGACGTCTCTATGCGGCTTAGTGCCAGACCGGAGACGTCAGTGTGTGGGTTAGTGCCAGACTGGAGATGTGTCTGTCTGTGTCAGTTAGTGCCAAACTGGAGGCGTGTCTGTCTGTGTTAACTAGCGCCAGACTGGAAACGTGTGTCTGTCTGTGTTAGTTAGTGTCAGACTGGAGACATGTCTGTATGTCAGGGTTAGTGCCAGACTGGAAACGTGTGTCTGTCTGTGTCAGTTAGCGCCAGACTGAAGACATGTCTGTCCCTGTCAGTTAAGGTTAGACTGGAGATGTGTCTGTCTGGGTTAGTGCCAGACCAGAGACGTCTCTGTGCGGCTTAGTGCCAGACCGGAGACGTCAGTGTGTGGGTTGGTGCCAGACTGGAGACGTGTCTGTCTGTGTCAGTTAGTGCCAGACTGGAGGCGTGCCAGACTGGAGGCGTGTCTGTCTGTGTTAATTAGTGCCAGACTGGAAACGTGTGTCTGTCTGTGTCAGTTAGCGCCAGACTGAAGACATGTCTGTCCCTGTCAGTTAAGGTTAGACTGGAGATGTGTCTGTCTGGGTTAGTGCCAGACCAGAGACGTCTCTGTGCGGCTTAGTGCCAGACTGGAGACGTCTGTGTGTGGGTTAGTGCCAGACTGGAGGCATGTCTATCTGTCTTGGTTAGTGCCAAACTGGAGGTGTGTCTGTCTGTCTGTCTTGGTTAATGCCAGACTGGAGGCATGTCTGTTTGTGTCAGTTAGTTCCAGACTGGGGGCGTGTCTGTCTGAGTTAGTGGCAGACTGGAGATGTGTCTGTCTGTGTCAGTTAGTGTCAGACTGGAGACATGTCTGTATGTCAGGGTTAGTGCCAGACTGGAAACGTGTGTCTGTCTGTGTCAGTTAGCGCCAGACTGAAGACATGTCTGTCCCTGTCAGTTAAGGTTAGACTGGAGATGTGTCTGTCTGGGTTAGTGCCAGACCAGAGACGTCGCTGTGCGGCTTAGTGCCAGACTGGAGACGTGTGTGTGTGGGTTAGTGCCAGACTGGAGGCATGTCTGTCTATCTGTCTTGGTTAATGCCAGACTGGAGGCATGTCTGTTTGTGTCAGTTAGTGGGAAACTGTAGACGTGTCTGTCAGAGTTAGTGCCAGACTGGATAGGTGTCTGTCTGTCTGGGTTAGTGCCAGACTGAAGACCTGTCTGTCCTTGTCAATTAATGTTAGACTAGAGATGTGTCTGTCTGTCTGGGTTAGTGCCAGACTGGAGACATCTCTGTGTGGGTTAGTGCCAGGCCAGAGATGTCTCTGTGTGGGTTAGTGCCAGAACGGAGATGTGTCTGTCTGAGTTAGTGCCAGACTGGAGATGTGTCTGTCTGGGTTAGTGCCAGACTGAAGACATGTCTGTCCCTGTCAGTTAATGTTATACTGGAGACATGTCTGTCTGTCTGGTTTAGTGCCAGACTGGAGATGTCTCTGTGTTGGTTAGTGCCAGACTAGAAATGTGTCTATCTGGGTTAGTGCCAGACTGGAGACGTCTCCGTGTGGATTAGTGCCAGACTGGAGACGTCTCTGTGTGGGTTAGTGCCAGACTGGAGATGTGTCTATCTGGGTTAGTGCCAGACTGGAGATGTGTCTGTCTGTGTAGGTTAGTGCCAGACTGGAGACGTGTCTTTCCGTCTAGGTTAGTGCTAGACTGGAGATGTGTCTGTCTGTGTCAGTTAATGCCAGACTGGGGACGCGTATATCTGTCTGGATTAGTGCCAGACTGGAGACGTGTCTGCCTGTGTCACTTAACGCCAGATGGGAGACATGTCTCTCTATCTGAGTGTATTAGTGCCAGACTGGAGACATGTCTGTCTGTCTGTGACAGTTACTGCAACACTGGAGATGTGTCTGTTGGTGTGCATTAGTACCAAGCTAGAGACCTGCTTGTCTGCCTGTGTGGATAAGTGCCAGACTGGAGACATGTCTGTCTGTGTTAGACTGGAGACCTGTCTGTCTGTCTGGGTTAGTGTCAGACTATAGACATGTCTATCTGGGTTAGTGCCAGACTGGAGTCGTCTCTGTGTGGGTTAGTTCCAGACTGGAGATGTGTCTGTCTGTGTCGGTTAGTGCCAGACTGGGGACATGCCTTTCCATCTGAGTTAGTGCCAGACTGGAGATGTGTCTGTCTGTGTCAGCTAATGCTGGACTGGGGACGCGTCTGTCTGTCTGGATTAGTGCCAGACTGGAGACGTGTCTGCCTGCGTAGGTTTAGTATTGGACTGGAGGCATGTCTGTCTGTCTCTCCTTGTCTGATAATACTCCTGTGAGGCATGATGTTAAAGGGTCTATATACATGCATGCATTTCTTTCTGTTAGAGGGATAAGATACAATACCTCCAATTAGGTAGGGGTTCTCAATGTAGCGCTGTACAACGTAACTCTCCACAGCAACTTCATCCTTTGTGTCATCTGCACGATTCCCATCCTAGAAGATAGAGGCCCATTCAACAAAATGTTTGATCACACAGAACTTGATTATTGTTGGAAAAAGGAGACAGGCTGCTGAAGCTTTTGGCCTTTTACTCAGCAGGACATAAAATACAGACTCTTGCGTTACTTAGTATATACTTTGTGTTTCAGTAAAAAAGTCATCTGACATCTAACACATTGTTCCTCACTGAGGTTCAGTGATCCCTCAACAGGCTGGGTGAATATGGCCTTGTGCAGAGAACCCTACTGCCCCCCTTTGTCCCAGCAGTTTGTTGTACTTGTGTTACCTCTGCCCATTAACCCCATCATGCTATAGTCCAAGAGGAATACAAACTGCTGCACCCATCTGGGAGCAAGTGGTTTTTGATTAATCCTTTAAGTCAAGACCAAGTCTTACAGCACCTGCCACACCACTCCATATAGACTTCAGTAACTTTAAACAACTCTGGAAACCACCAGAACAAGTGCCAGTAGAAATCATGAAAAATATGAAAGCACCTGGATAACCTTTTTAAATAGCACAGCCTGGGGTGTCTTTCCTGCTGCTGAACACATATTGAGCTGTGTGTGTTTAAGACAGGATGTTAGCTGGAGCAGTGTGCTCCAATTACGACGTTGGTGTCAAATCAGTGTTACAGAGCTTGCACAAATACCCACACCATACCCTTTGGTATGACTAGTGCCAGAAATGTGTCATGGTCATCATTTTGGGGGTAAAATGGCACCCACAGTACAAAGAAAAAGGGCATTAGGGGAAAAATTTCACCCACAGCATGGGGGAAAGGGGCATTAAGAGGATAAATTTCACCCACAGCGCACAGAAATGGGAATTAGGAAGACGGATTTCACCACAGCACAGAGAAAAGGGGCACGAAGGAGATGCACTCAGGCATAGGCGTTTACAGCGCAGGAGGAAGAAATTCAACCCATCATGTCCGCACCAGTCAACAAAGATCTGACTACACCAATCCCATTTTCCAGCGCTTGTTCTATAGCCCTGAAGGCTATGATAATGCAAGTGAATATCTAAATACTTATTAAAAGTTACAAGAGTTTCTGACTCAACCACCCTTTCAGGCAGTGAGTTCCAGACTCCCACCACCCTCTGGGTGAAAAGATTTCTCCTCAACTTCCCTCTTAGCCTACTACCTCTTACCTTAAATCTATGCCCCTTGGTTATTGACTCCTCTACTAATGGAAAAAGTGCCTTCCTATCCACCCTATCTATGCCCCTCATAATCTTATACAGCTGTATCAGATCCCCTCTCAACCTTCGCTGCACCAAGAAAAACAACTCCAGCCTATCCAATCTTTCCTCATAGCTCAGACCCTCCAGCCCAGGCAACATCCTGGTGAATCTCCTCTGCACCCCCTCCAGTGCAATCACATCCTTCCTATAATGTGGTGACCAGAACTGCACACAGTACTCCAGTTGTGGCCTAACCAGCATTTTATGCAAGTTCCAGCATAACTTTCCTGCTCTTGTATTCTATGCCTCGGCTAATAAAGACAAGGAACCCCTATGCCTTCTTAACCATTTTATCTACCAGCCCTGTTACCCTCAAGGATCTGTGGAAATGTACACTAAGGTTCCTCTGATTTTCAGTACTTTTCAGGGTCCTACCATTCACAGTGTTATCCCTTGTCTTGTTAGCCCTCCCCAAGTGCATTACCTCACATTTCCAGTTGAATTCCATTTGCCACTGAGATAAAGGCAAAATACTGCGGATGCTGGAAATCTGAAACAAAAACAAAAAATGCTGGAAAAACTCAGCAGGTCTGACAGCGTCTGTGGAGAGAAAGACAGAGTTAACGTTTCGAGTCTGTATGACTCTTCTTCAGAGCTAAGAGAAGTAAAATGTGATGAAATATACACAGTTTAAGGGGGTTGGAGCAGGTGAAGCTGGATAGAAGGCCAGTGATAGGTGAAGGCAAAGGAGAGATTGCCAAAGATGTCATAAACAAAAGGTCAAAGGGGTATTATTGGGGCTACAGTGCTATGTACATGCAGCTATTATCACTTGCTGCTTTCTTTCCTTCATATGACCATTAGTACCTCCTTTAGCCAGTAGCATCCTTGACTATCTCTCCTTTGCCTCCACCTATCACTGGCCTTCTATCCAGCTTCACCCCCCTTAAACGGTATAAATTTCACCACATTTTTACTTCTCTTAGCTCTGAAGAAGAGTCATACGGACTCTAAATGTTAACTCTGTCTTTCTCTCCACAGATGCTGGCAGACCTGTTGAGCTTTTCCAGCAATTTTTTGTTTTTATTTCATTTGCCCACCTGACCATTGATATTCCCCTGCAGTTTATGGCTATCCTCCTCACTATTTACCATCCTACCAATTTCTGTGTCATCCACGACCTTCTTGATCATACCCCTACATTTAAGTCCAAATCATTTACGTACACCACAAACAGCAAGGGCCCCAGCACCAAGCCCTGTGGAGCCCCACTGGAAACAGACTTCCAGTCACAGAAATATCCCTCTACCCTCATCCTCTGCTTCCTGCCTCTCAGCCAATTTTGGATCTAATGTGCCACTCTGCTTTGGATCCCATGGGCTCTTACTTTCTTGACCAGTCTGCCATGAGTGACCTTATCAAAAGCCTTGCTAAAGTCCATGTAGACCACATCAAATGCATTACCCTCATCAACACTCCTGTTTACCTCCTCAAAAAATTCCATCAAATTTGTCAAACACGACCTTCCCTTAACAAATCCGTGCTGACTATCCCTGATTAATCCGTGTCTCACCAAGTGCAGATATACTCTGTCCCTCAGAACTCTTTCGAGTAGCTTCCCCACCACTGAGTTTAGACTTGACTGGCCTGTAATTTCCTGGTCTATCCCTTCCTCCCTTTTTTAATAACGGGCCAATGTTAGCAGTCCTCTGGGACCTGACCCGTGGCCAGAGAGGGCTTGAAAATTACTGCCAGGCCTCCTGATATCTCTTCCCTTGTCTCCCTCAGTAGCCTGGGATAAATCTCATCTGGATCTGTAGATTTATCCACTTCTAAGGCTGCGAAACATCCTCTATGTTAATTTCCTCTAATATTTCACAGTCCTCCACCCTGAAGTCCATACCTGCTTCGTCTTTTTCCATTGTGAAGACTGACACAAAGTATTCATTGAGGACAGTACCCACGTCATCCGGGTCCACACACACATTATCTCAATGGTCCCTAATTGGCCCTACTCTTTCCCTAGTTATTCCCTTGCTCTTCATATATATTTTAAAAAACTTTGGGTTTTCCTTTATTCCACCCACCAATGCTTTCTCATGCACTCTCTTTGCTTTCCGAATTTCCTTTTTAAGCTTCCCTCTGCATGTTTTATACTCCTCTACGGACTCTGCCATATTGAGCCCTCGGTATCTACCATAAGCTTCTTTTTTTTCTTAATCCTAACCATTATATCCCTTGACATCCAGGGTTCTCCAGACTTGGTCCCCACCTTTGCCTTTACTGGAACATATTTGCCCTGTCCTCTCACTATTTCCTCCTTGAATGCCTCCTACTGCTCTGACACAGTTTTATCTGCAAGTAGCTGCTCCCAGTCCACATGGGCCAAATCGTATGTCATCTTAGTAAAATTAGCCTTTCCCCAGTTTAGAACTTATATTCCCAGCCCAACCTTATCCTTTTCCATAACTATCCTAAATATAACTGAGTTATGGTCACTTTCTCCAAAAAAAAACTCCCCTACTGATAAGCCTTCCACCTGCCCAGGCTCATTTCCAAATATTAGGTCCAGAACTTCCCCCCTCCCTTGATCGGCTTTCGGCGTCCTAGCTAAAAAAATTCTCCTGGATGCAACTTAAGAATTTTGTTCCATCACTACCTTGCACATTAAAACTATCCTAGTTAATATTTAAAATCCCCTACTATTACTGCATTATTATTCTTACACTTAACTGAAATTTGATTACATATTTGATCCTCTATCTCTCCCTGACTGGGGGCCTTTAGTATACACCCAACAGTGTGTTTACCTCTTTTGTGTTTTTTCACTTCTAGTCATATGGCCTCATTTGATGATCCTTCTAAAATATCATCCCTCCTGACTGCTATAATTGATTCCTTGATCAATATTGCGATCTCCCCCTCCTCTTTTATTGCCCATAATCAGGAATGTTGAGCTGCCAATCCTGCCCTTCTTTTAGCCAAGTCCCGGTCATAGCTATGATATCACATTCCCAAGTGTCTTTCTGTGCCCTCAGCTCATCTGTCTTATTCCTCAGGCTCCTTGTATTAAAATATATTCTATTTAACCTTGCTAAACTCACTTCTTTCTTATCTAGCCTAGATTAACTTCTAGAGCCTTCTAGACTCACTTATTAGTGTCTTAACTTCTAATTCCATCTCAGCTTCTCTCCCTTCTGAACTACTTTTCAGGATCCCATCCCCCTGACAATTTAGTTTAAATCTGCAAACCTCCCCGCAAGGATGTTGGTCCCATTCTTGTTCAGGTGTAACCCATTCAACTTATACAGGTCCCCCCTCCTCCAGAAACAGTCCCAATGCCCCAGAAATCTAAAGCCCTCCCTCCTGCAGCATCTCTCCAGCCACGCATTCATCTGCTCTATCCTTCTGTTCCTATACTCACTACTGTAGGGCACTGGGAGTAATCTGGAGATTACGACCTTTTAAGTCCTGCTTTTCAATATCCAACCTAACTCCCTAAACTCTGCTTACAGGAGCTCATTTCTCTATCTTCCTATGTCATTGGTCCCAACATGGACCACGATCTCTGGCTGTTCATCCTCCCCTTTCAGAATGTCCTGCAGCCGTTCTGTGACATCCTTGCCCCTGGCACCAGGAGGCAACCTGCTACCCTGGTGTCACATGTACGGCCGCAGAAGCACCTGCCTACTCCCCTCACTAATGAATCCTCTACTACTATTTCCATTCCACACTTCCTCCCCCTGCCCCCTACTTGAGCAGCTGGACCACCCACAGCGCCATGGCCTTGGCTCTGGTTGGCCTCCACAGAGGAACCGTCACTCTTACCATTTTCCAAGGCCAAGAAACAGTTTGCTGACGAGATGCACTCGGGGGTTCCCTCACATGCTGCCTGGTCCCTTTCTTCTGTCTGGCGGTCACCCATTCCTTCTCTGCTTGCACTTCCTTAAGCTGCTGGGTGACCACGCCCTAAAACATGCTATCCACGAATCTCTCAACCTCGTGAATGTACTACAGTGCCCCCAGCTGCCACTCAAGCTCCAGAACCCAGAGCTTGAGCTGCTGCAGTCAGAGGCACCTCCTGCACACGTGGTCATCCAGACCACCAGGAGTGTCTAAGATTTCCCACATAGCACAGGATATGCAAATCATGGGACTGAGCTCCCCAGACATATCTTAACTAAATGGAATATGGACCCTTGCTTTTATTTAACCCTTACTCCTGCCTGAGTATAGACTAGATGCTAGATCCTCTTGATAGATTAGATCCTCTAGGTGTTGCTGACTGTCAGTCCCAGGGTCATTCTCTCACACTTTCTTCTAGGTGCTGCTGACTGCCATTTGGTTGAATTTTACCCACAGCACAGAGAAAAAGAGCATTCGGGGGATGAATTTCATAGCCTTGCTCTATATGGAAGCAATATCTATATTATTACAAGCAGAATATTACCTTTCTCCACTCCATGATATCTTTGAGTTTTCGAAAAAGAAAGATGCCTTTGCCCTGTGACCTTGCAACCTAAAAAGAACAGAAATGCTTTGTCAGCTACTAAGCTGTGTTCAAGAGTGAGATGTGAAATCCCTACCTTTCCCTGGCTGGGTACAGGTTGAGTGGAATACATCATTCTGTCTGAAACTTCATTGGCTGCTGTATAGCTGCTCGAATTCAACAGGATCATAGTGCAACTGGTCACTCACTGAGGTGACTTTGGACTGTACTGATACTCACACTGTTCACCAATTTCTCAACTTCTCTTACTCTACCAGCAAAAAATGTACTGTCTATTCATAACAAAAACAAAAATACCTGGAAAAACTCAGCAGGTCTGGCAGCGTCAGTGGAGAGGAACACAGTTAACGTTTCAAGTCCACATGACTCTTCAACAGAACTAAGAAAAAATAGAAAAGGGGTGAAATATAAGCTGGTTTAAGGGGTGGGGGGGTGGGACAAGAAGAGCTGGATAGAGGGCCAGTGATAGATGGAGATAACCAAAAGATGCCACCACCAAACACATCTACCCTTCAAGGCACCACCCCCCCCCCCCCCCAAACGGTGGCATTCCGTAGGGATTGTTCCTTCCGTGACACCCTGCTCCACTCCTCCATCACCCCCTACACCTCAATCCCCTCCCATGGCACCTTTCCATGCAACCGCAGAAGATGCAACACCTGCCCCTTCACTACCCCTCTCCTCACTGTCCAAGGGCCCAAACACTCATTTCTCGGTTAAGGCATTCGTTGCTCCCAATGCGGTTTCCTCTACATTGGAGAGACCAAACGCAGACTGGGTGACCACTTTGTAGAACACCTTTGGTCTGTCCGCAAGCATTACGCAGACCTCCCTGTCGCTTGCCATTTCAACACTCCACCCTGCTCTCATGCCCACATGTCCGTCCTTGGCCTGCTGCATTGTTCCAGTGAAGCTCAAAGCAAACTGGAGGAACAGCACCTCATCTTCCGACTAGGCACTTTACAGCTTTCCGGACTGAATACTGAATTCAACAATCTTAGATCATGAACTCTCTCCTCCATCCCCACCCACTTTCCAATTTTCCTCCTTTTTGTTTTTTCGAATAATTTATATAGATTTTTCTTTTCCCACCTATTTCCATTATTTTTAAATGTATTTCCATCCATTGTTTTATCTCTACCTTTTAGCCTTTTTCGATTCCTTCACCCCACCCCCACTAGGGCTATCTGTACCTTGCTTATCCTGCTTTCTACTCTTAATTAGCACATTCCATTAGATAATATCACCATCTTCAACACCTCTTTGTCCTTTTGTCTGTGACATCTTTTGGTTATCTCCACCTATCACTGGCCCTCTATCCAGCTCTTCTTGTCCCACGCGGGTGCCCCCCCCCTTAAACCAGCTTATATTTCACCTCTTTTCTATTTTTCCTTAGTTCTGTTGAAGAGTCACGCAGACCAAAATGTTAACTGTGCTCTTCTGCACAGATGCTGCCAGACTTGCTGAGTTTTTCCAGGTATTTTTGTTTTTGTTTTGGATTTCCAGCATCCAGTTTTTTGCTTTTATCTTACTGTCTATTCATTATTGTCATTGGTTTCTCTTTGTTGTCAAAGATGACCATTTCTTGCTTGCGCAGAGTCACTTGTTGTGCATTAATTCTAACATGGCAATGGAGTCGATTGCAGACCTGCAAGGCTTTTCACAGTGTGGGGGCAAGAATGAATTTTCTGATTGTTTTGGGATTGCCTGGTCTTTCTAGCTTGTCTTTTGCCCATAGCTGCCCTGTATTCTTTGCTGTTCAAAGGGAACAATGCCACTACTGGAGATTGCTCCCAAGGTAGTTCTTTATTGCTCATTTTTCTCCCAGTCCATGATGGACATGCCACATTTCCAGAGCTCCATCTTCAAAGAGTCCTTAATCATTAATCTCGGCCTACCTTGCAGGCAATGTCCAAGATTAATTGCGAATACATGACCGCCTTAGGGATTTTATCGTCAGCCGTACGTACTATACGTCAGCTCCATCTGAGCTGGGCTCTGATAATGAGTGCTTCAATTCCAGACATGTCTGCTCTTTGAAGTACCTCAGAGTTGGGTACTTTGTCCTCCCATTTGATGCCCACGATGTTCCGACTAGGCATCTCATGTAGAACCTCTCCAACTGCTTAATAAACTGAAGTAGGTAGATTGTATCTCACAGGCATTTAGGAGGGGAGGTATTATCATAGCAGCAGGTTTTGCTGTAAGTTTGATACCTCATTTCTTCCATAGTCTCTTGGGTAAACAGGCAAATGTAGAGCTTGCTCTGGTAATTCAGTTTGCCACCTTTGTCAAGGCAGACATTTCTAGAGATCGTGCTTCCAAAATAGGTAAAGTTATCTACAGCCATCAGGGTTATACTATTGATAGCTATAGACAGAATTTGGTGGTGATTGGTGGAGTATGTCCATTCATACTGACTGAACATACAATCCCCATTCCGTGGATCACAATATGAACAGCGTGAGGGGTACCCTGGGGGAGCAGGGACTGGGGTACATTATGGGCAGTGTGTGGGGTACTCCAGGGGGGAGAAAGGAACAGAGGCTGGGGTACATTGTAGACAGTATGTGGGGTACATTGTGGACAGTGTGTTGGGTACCGGGGTGGGGTGGGAGGGGGCATTGGGGATCAGGGCTAGGGTACATTATGGACAAAACGTAGGGTACCCAGGGGCAGCAGGGTCTGGGGCATATTATGGGCAGTGTGTTGAGTACTGGGGTGAGGGTTGAGAGAGTGGAGTAGAGAGCAGGGTCTGGGAACATTATGGATAATGTGTTGGGTATTGGGGTGGGGGATGGAGTGGGGGGGAAGCACATGGCTTGGATACATTATGGACACTGTGCGGGGTACTGGGGTGGGGGGTGGAGTGGGTGGAGGGAAGCACAGGGTCTGTGTACATTATGGGCAGTGTCTGGGGTACTGGGTTGGGGGCGGGGAGCTGCCAGGAGCTGGGGGAGAACAGGGACCAGTGTACCTTATGGGTAGTGTGTGGGGTACCCAGGGGGAGCAAGGTCTGGGGTACATTTTGGACAGTGTGTGGGGTACCTAGGGAGTGGGGGGGTAGTAAGGACTAGGGTACACTGTGGGCAGTGTATGGTGTCACCCTGGGGGAGCCAGGACTGGGGTGCACAGTGGGCATGTATGGAGTACCCTGGGGGAGTTGGGAGAGGGGCACAATGTAAGCAATGTGTGCCGTTACCATGGGGGAGCCGGGAGTGGGGTACACGGTGGGCAGTGTGTGGAGTACCCTGGGGAGCTGGGAGAGGAGCACACTGTGGGCAGTGTGTGGCATTACCATGGGGAAACCAGGACTGGGGTGCACAGTGGGCAGTGTGTGCAGTGCCCTGGGGGAGCCGGGAGTGGGGTACACGGTGGGCAGTGTGTGGAGTACGCTGGGGGAGCCGGGAGTGGGGTACACGGTGAGCAGTGTGTGGCATTACCCTGGAGGAGCCGGGAGTGGGGTACACGGTGGGCAGTGTGTGGCCTTACCCTGGGGGAGCTGAGAGTGCGGTACACTGTGGGCAGCGTGTGGAGTACCCTGGGGTAGCTGAGAGTGGGGTACACGGTGGGCAGTGTGTGGCATTACCCTGGGGGAGCTGAGAGTGGGGTACACAGTGGGCAGTGTGTGGAGTACCCTGGGGGAGCTGAGAGTGGGGTACACTGTGGACAGTGTGTGGAGTACTCTGGGGGAGCCGGGAGTGGGGTACACGGTGAGCAGTGTGTGGCATTACCCTGGAGGAGCCGGGAGTGGGGTACACGGTGGGCAGTGTGTGGCCTTACCCTGGGGGAGCTGAGAGTGGGGTACACTGTGGGCAGCGTGTGGAGTACCCTGGGGTAGCTGAGAGTGGGGTACACGGTGGGCAGTGTGTGGCATTACCCTGGGGGAGCTGAGAGTGGGGTACACAGTGGGCAGTGTGTGGAGTACCCTGGGGGAGCTGAGAGTGGGGTACACTGTGGGCAGTGTGTGGAGTACTCTGGGGGAGCTGGGAGTGGGGTACACGGTGAGCAGTGTGTGGAGTACCCTGGACGAGCCGGGAGTGGGGTACACGGTGGGCAGTGTGTGGAGTACCCTGGACGAGCCGGGAGTGGGGTACACTGTGGGCAGTGTGTGGAATACCCTGGGGGAGCCGGGAGTGGGGTACACGGTGGGCAGTGTGTGGAGTACCATGGGGGAGTTGGGAGTGGGGTAAACGGTGGGCAGTGTGTGGAGTACCCGGGGGGAGTTGGGAGTGGGGTACACAGTGGGCAGTGTGTGGCGTTACCCTGGGGGAGCTGAGAGTGGGATACACTGTGGGCCGTGTGAGGCGTTACCCTGGGGGAGCCGGGAGTGGGGTACACTGTGGGCAGTGTGAGGCGTTACCCTGGGGGAGCCGGGAGTGGGGTGCACTGTGGGAAGTGTGAGGGGTTACCCTGGGGGAGCTGAGAGTGGGGTACACCGTGGGCAGTGTGTGGAGTACCCTGGGGGAGCCAGGAGTGGGGTACACCATGGGCAGTGTGTGGAGTATCCTGGGGGAGCTGGGAGTGGGGTACACGGTGGGCAGTGTCTGGAGTACCCTGGGGGAGCGGGGAGTGAGGTACACTGTGGGCAGTGTGTGGAGTACCCTGGGGGAGCCCAGAGTGGGGTGTACTGTGGGCAGTGTGTGGAGTACCCTGGGGGAGCTGGGAGTGGGGTACATGGTGGGCAGTGTGTGGAGTACCCTGGGGGAGCTGGGAGTCGGGTACACTGTGGGCAGTGTGTGGAATACCCTGGGGGAGTTGGGAGTGAGTTACACGGTGGGCAGTGTGTGGAGTACCCTGGGGGAGCCGGGAGTGGGGTACATTGTGGGCAGTGTCTGGTCGTTACCCTGGGAGAGCTGGGAGTGGGGTACATGGTGAGCAGTGTGTGGCATTACCCTGGGGGAGCCGGGAGTGGGGTACACGGTGGGCAGTGTGTGGAGTACCCTGGGGGAGCTGGGAGTGGGGTACACGGTGAGCAGTGTGTGGCATTACCCTGGGGGAGCCGGGAGTGGGGTACACGGTGGGCAGTGTGTGGCATTACCCTGGGGGAGCTGAGAGTGGGGTACACAGTGGGCAGTGTGTGGAGTACCCTGGGGGAGCTGAGAGTGGGGTACACTGTGGGCAGTGTGTGGAGTACCCTGGGGGAGCTGGGAGTGGGGTACACGGTGAGCAGTGTGTGGAGTACCCTGGACGAGCCGGGAGTGGGGTACACGGTGGGCAGTGTGTGGAGTACCCTGGACGAGCCGGGAGTGGGGTACACTGTGGGCAGTGTGTGGAATACCCTGGGGAAGCCGGGAGTGGGGTACACGGTGGGTAGTGTGTGGAGTACCCTGGGGGAGTTGGGAGTGGGGTACACTGTGGGCAGTGTGTGGAGTACCCTGGGGGAGTTGGGAGTGGGTTACACGGTGGGCAGTGTGTGGAGTACCCTGGGGGAGCCGGGAGTGGGGTACACAGTGGGCAGTGTGTAGCGTACCCTGGGGGAGCCGGTAGTGGGGTACACTGTGGGCAGTGTGTGGCGTTACCCTGGGGGAGCCGGGAGTGGAGTACACAGCGGGTAATGTGTGGCGTACCCTGGGGGAGCCGGGAGTGGGCTACACTGTGGGCAGTGTGAGGCATTACCCTGGGGGAGCCGGGAGGGGAGTACACAGTGGGCAGTGTGAGGCATTACCCTGGGGGAGCCGGGAGTGGGGTACACGGTGAGCAGTGTGTGGAATTACCCTGGGGGAGCCGGGAGTGGGGTACACGGTGAGCAGTGTGTGGAATTACCCTGGGGGAGCCGGGAGTGCGGTACACAGTGGGCAGCGTGTGGCGTATACCTGGGAGAGCTGGGACTGGGGTACACTGTGGGCAGTGTGAGTGTTTGATAATCCACCTCCCTCCCTTGTGCCTACCTGGTGTGTATTTTCTCACCGGTTTCATAATCCAGGTAATTCCAGGGTTTCTCTTGAACTCCTCCACAAAGAGGTGGTACTCAATGGGGAGCTCAAATGTCTTTGGAAAGAAGTCGCATTTGGCTGCCTCCAGCTTGCCCTGCTCACGCTCCAGCTGCTTGCGAAATCTCTTCAGGTTTTTTACCATGAAGTTTTTCCGTGTCAGCTTCCATGTAAAGGCAGAAAAAGACTGTGTGAACACCTAAACCTTGGACATGTAAATTTAGAGACCAGTGTTGGTATCCCTTTGCAACAATTCATCACAACACATCTGCTTAACTATGACCTATACATAATGGAAGGATTCATTAGGAACACAGTGCTGAAGTAGGTGGGAATAGGACTACTGTTTACGTGAAGGATAAACATGGTCCAAAACGCCCTTAGTAATTCATATGTGAAGCCTCTTTTTTTAACTCTCATCAACATAGTAAAACGTCCCATGGTGCTGCACAGAAATGTCACCAGATAACATTTGACACTGAGCCATGTAAAAAAATCTTAGAACTGGTGATCAAATTTCAGTGGGGGAGTGAGTTTTTAGAAGGGTCTTAAAGGAGGAGACACATGAAGAAGTTTGACAGCGTCTCAGAATTTTAGGTTAGCAGTTGAAGGCACAACAACAAATGGCAGCATGCTTAAAAATCAGAGAGGCCAGAAATGGAAGTGCAGAGATGTCAGAGGATTACAGGGCTAGAGGAGGTTTTACAGAAGAATTTGAACATCTCCTCCTCCTTTAAAATATTCTTTGAAACTCTGCTCTTTGACCAAACTTTTGGTCACAGCCCCCTCCTCAATATCCTGCAAGTAGCAATTGCAAATTGATGTCTATGCCAAAGGCAAGTTGATTCAAGGTGGTGAGGAGGGCAAGATGGTGGTGGGGGGTGAAGAGTCGTGGGGGGGATGGGGTGGGAGTGGGGTAGGCAGGTGGGTGCATAATTCATTACTGCCCTTCTACGGCCAGTGCCCAGAATCAATGTTCTCTGTTATTTTTCAATCAGGATTGTTCTGACCAGCTCTATTTTGTGGTGATTATTTCTATTATGCTAGGGAATAGTAGGATTCAACTTTCATACCTCGTAGTGATTGCGAAAGTGACAGACACGAACATGCTCATCCATATATGTGTAGCCAAAGTTCTCTCGCAGCCAGCTGATGTCACACCAGTAAAAGTCCCACTCCCCTTCACTGTCAACAAGGGAGAGCTATGTAAGAGGCAGGGCATCAACGTGCAGCAGGTACAAACACAAACCTAAACAACCAGTCACAAACAGGAACTGGTAACTATAAAGCCATGTTGTAGATCACTGTTTCATAAAACAGGACAGGGAAAAGGTTCACAGGTACACCGAAAACAAAACTGCATGAATTCAGACAGCTCAGGCAGGAAACTATCAGCCTTTTCATCTTAAAGTTTGGGGTTCATGTCTCTATTTGGGCTTTGCTTCGAGCATAGATTTTCACTTGAGAGCAGAGAATGGAAAGGGAAATTTAAAACTAAGCTCTGTATCACCAGTTACTTTAGCTTTCATGTGGCTTCCTAACGCTCAAAAATGGTGTCCCGAATACACTTCTGATGTCACCTTGTTAAACAGGTTTGTGTGCACACACCTAACAACTGGGTAATCAATGTGATGATTTGACACCAGCACCGCCATTTTTCTTCCATCATGCTCCTACCTATGCAACTGACACATGCTCAGCAGTATGAAGGACTGCCCACCGCCCTCTCCCACCCTCTCTCTCTTCAGCTATATTTAGAGAGCCCCTCGGGATCGAGGATGACTTGCTTCCAATCTGGTTCGATGGGTTCAGAGAGGGCTGACAAATCCAGTGTGCCGCCTGCAGATTCTGCCACAGGCAGGGCAGGTGGTGCTTGGAGAATTGGGTAGATGAGACGTTTGGAGGTTTGCGCACTCCCTCTGACGCCTCAACTTCTCCTCCGACAAAGTATTTTGATGTGTTCAGTGCCTTCCTGAATAAATCTTCCTCATTTTAGTTGGTCACAAGGGGCTGACACGAACTGGTGACATTTGATCACTTCAGAGCATCTCTAAAGGGTTTCTGCTGTCCTCCTGGGAGTCCCCTGCCAAGACCCAAATTCCAAGTAGAGCAGCTGCATTGTGAGTCTGGTGTCAAGCATACAAACACTATGTCCTACCCAACGGAGCTGGTTTTGATCACAAACCACTTATACATTAGTTGCAGGATTATTTCTTCTGGCATCTTGAGGAATTGGGTATGTTTTTGGAGCTTTCCTGTGTTTGGCTACGTTTTCTGAAGAATCTTTTTATTCATTTAAAATTTTGCACTGCAACGTTGCTTCCTGATATAGGTGGCCTGGTAGGACTTCCTCTGGGAATTCAACATGACTGGAGAATGAAACAAGGTTACACAAAGCACAAGCTCTCCATGCATGTTCTCTCACATCTTCACTCTTGGTCCACGCACTCTCACATCTTCAGTCACTCCTGATGTACGTTATCTAATATCTTCACTCTTGACCCGCACTCTCACTTTTTGAGTCACTCTAGGTTCACGCACTCTCATCTTCAATCACTCTCGATACACGCTCGCTCACATCTTCAGCCACACACAGTACACGCTCTCTCATCTTCAATCACTTTCAGTGCATGCTTGCTTACATCTTCAGTCACTCTCAATGCACACTTCCCACATCCTTAGTCACTCTTGATATGCGGTCTCTCACATCTTCAGTAACTCTTTAATCATCCACAGCAGATTAAGCTCACAATGATCCCCCATCACATATTCCAGCTTCGATGTTTTGGGTAACAGCATCCACTCACTATCAGGCTTCGTGTTGCTGCGCACAGCTAAACAACAGTCTGAGGAGCATTGGCTGCATGCAGCAATTGAGTCATGGATTCAGCATGGATTTACCTTTCTGCCAGTGATAGCATGATCGGCTGAGGGTTAATTGTGTACAACAGTCCTTCCTTCTGTTTTCACGTGTTATCCGACTTAACCCCATGGGTTTTGATGGACAGGTAAGAAGAACGAGTTAGATCAGTCAGGATCTAATTGAATATCTGAACAGAAACAAGGGACTGAATGGCCTCCTTCTGTTCCAATGTTCCTAAAACTCAAACATGGTGATATTAAAATTCCTTTCACAGTGGGAACAGACTGCACAGCTAAAGTTTATTTTAATGTCAGACACACCAAGGTGAGTGGGCTTTGTGGGGGACCCAGCATCAGCATTTTGCAGTCTCAAGCTAGCTCCAGCTCAGATGTCCACTCTCTAGTCTTTGTGAAGCCTGGAGGGATTGAGTTATCATAACACAGCCAATTTCTTTCTCAGGTAATCCTGCAGCAATTCTGATCTTGAGTCTATCCATGAGAGAGGCTACAGCACAAAGAACACACCTTTCCCAAACATTCATGCCCACAAAAGTTCATACATGCAGCAGGTATGTGAACTGTGGCTCACTAAGTAGCACTCTCATCTGAACGATATGGTTTTAGGTTCAAGCCGCACTCCAAAAACTAGAGCACATGTTCCAGGCTGACACTCCGGTTCTGTCTCAGTACTTCAATGTCACAGGTGTCATCTGATGATTTGTTAAACCAAGGTCCCATCTTCCCTCTAAGTTGATGTAAACAATCCCATGGCACAATTCAAAGAAGACTTGGGACCAGTGTCCTTGCGGGGGCTTTTGCTAGTTCTGTTGGGGAGTATTTAAACTAGTGTGGCAGGGGGATGCGATCCCAGAAATAGGATCAGATAGGTCAGATTCAGATCAGAAAAATGGAGATAGAACATTAGCTAGGGATGTTGTGATAGACATGGAGTTACAGGAGAAGCAAAGTTTACAAAGTGTCCAGCAAGGAAAATTGATGGAGTTAAACTGTTTATACTTCAACACAAGGAGTATTACAAACAAGGTAGATGAGTTAAGGGCACAGGCACAGGTAGACACATGGCAGCAAAATATCATTGCTATAATGGAGACCTGGCTAAAGGAGGAATAAAACTGGCAGCTTAATATCCCTGGTTACAGATTCTTCAGACATGATAAAGTAGGAGATAGAAAAGGAGGAGGGGTAGCACTAATGGTTAAAGAATCAATTCCAGTTGTGAGAAGGGATGATAAACTAAATGGGTAAACAAACGAGGCTTTATGGATTGAGCTTAGAAATAAAAAAGGGGCAGTCACACTACTGGGAGTATACTACAGAACCCCAAATAGTGAAAGGGAGATAGAAGAACAAATATGCAGGCAAATTTCTGCTAGTAAGAACAAGAGGGCAATAATAGTAGGAGACTTCAACAATCCTAATATCAACTGGGATTCAAACAATATAAGGGGCACTGAGGGAGAAACATTCATGCAGTGCATCCAGGAGAATTTTTTCAACCAATTAGTGACAAACCCAACGAGAAGAGATGCAATTCTAGACCTAGTCTTGAGGAACGAAGAAGGGCAAGTGGGTGAAGTGACAGTTGGCGACCATATCGGGGACAGTGATCACAATTCAGTTAGATTTAGCATTACCATGGAAAAGGACAGAGATAAGGCAGGAGTAAAAGTCTTGAACTGGGGGAAGGCAAATTTTGCAGAAAAGAGAAGGGACTTGGCTGAGGTGGACTGGACAGCACTGCTGGAGGATAAAACAGTGGAAACCAGTGGGGAGCACTAAAAAGCAAGATCCTAATTGGACAAAGTAGACATATCCCCTACAAAAATAAGAGTAGTACTGCCAAATCTAGACCCCCCTGGTTGTCTATAGGAATACAGGGGAAGATCAAACAGAAAAAGAAAGCATATGATAGGCACAAAGAACTAAGCACTGCAGATAGCCTAGATGAATATAGGAAGTGCAGCGACGAAGTAAAAAAGGAAATAAGGAAATCAAAGAGAGGGCATGAAAAAAGATTAGCAAGTAAAGTTAAAGAAAACCCAAAGATGTTTTATCAATACATTAATGCTAAAAGGTTAGTTAATGAAAAAGTGGGACCTATCAGAGATGAAGATGGAAACTTGTGTGTAGATGCAGAGGCTGTGGGAAGGGTTTTGAATGAATATTTTGTCTCCGTGTTTACAAAGGAGAAGGAGGATGTAGATATAGTAGTCCAGGAGGAGCACTGCGAGATATTGGACAGGATAGTCATAAAGAGAGAGGAAGTACTCAGAGGGTTGAAATCCTTGAAAGTTGATAAGTCACCAGGACCAGATGGATTGTTTCCGAGGCTGCTGAAGGATGTCAGGGAGGAGATAGCAGATGCTCTGAGGATGATTTTCCAATCTTCACTAGATACAGGGGAGGTACCGGAGGGCTGGAGAAATGCAAAAGTAGTTTTATTGTTTAAAAAGGGATCAAAGGAAATGCCAAACGATTATAGGCCAGTTAGTCTTACATCGGTGGTGAGCAAATGAGTAGAATCAATCCTGAGAGATAGGATTAACTGTCATGTGGAAAGGCATGGACTAGTCAGGGATGGTCAGCATGGATTTGTTAAAGGAAGGTCTTGCCTCACAAATTTGATTGAATTCTTTGAGGAAGCGACAAGAAGGTTTGATGAAGGTGGTACACTGGATGTTGTGTACATGGATTTTAGCAAGGCATTTGATAAGGTCCCACATGGCAGATGGGATTCAGGGTAATGTGGCAAACTGGATAAAATGTTGGCTTTGTAACAGGAAACAAAGGGTAATGGTCAATGGATGCCCTTGCGAAAGGAAAGTTGTCTCAAGTGGTGGTCCACAGGGCTCGGTGTTGGGACTCTTGCTGTTTATGTTATATATTAACGATTTGGACGTGAACGTGGGGGGCACGATTGGGAAATTTGCAGATGACACAAAGATTGGCCAAGTAGTGATAGTGTAGAAGACAGCCATAATCTCCAAAACAATATAGATGGGTTGGTGGAGTGGGCGGTAAAGTGGCAGATGGATCTTAACATAGAGAAGTAGTGAGGTCATACATTTAGGGAGGTCAAACAGTTACAGGGACTACACAATAAATGAGAATATACTAAGAGGGGTAGGTGAAGTGAGAGATCTTGGCGTACAAGTACATAAGTCCCTGAAGGCAGCAGTTCAAGTAGACAAGGTTGTAAAGAAGGCATATGGAATGCTCTCCTTCATTGGCAGAGATATAGAATATGAAAGTAAGGATATAGTGTTGGAATTGTATAAAACACTGGTGAGGTCACAACTGGAGTATTGTGTGCAGTTCTGGTCACCACATTACAGGAAGGACTTAATAGCTCTGGAGACAGGACAGAGGAGGTTTACAAGAATGTTGCCAGAGTTAGAAAAGTGTAACTATGAGGAGAGATTGGATAAGTTAGGGTTATTTTCCTTAGAGCAAAGAAGGCTGAGAGGTGACTTGATTGAAGTGCACAAAATTATGAGGGGAATAGATAGAATGGACAGGATAAAATTGTTTCCCTTGATGGAGAATTCTAGAACCAGGGGACATAGATTCGAGATAAGTGGCAGAAGGTGTAGGGGGGACACGAGGAAGAACTTTTTTACACAGAGGGTAGCGGATTTCTGGAGTTAGCTGCCCAAGTTGGTGGTAGAGGCAGAAACTCTAATCTCTTTTAAAAAATACCTGGATCTGCATCTCAAGTGCTGTAAGCTGCAGGGCTATGGGCCGGGTGCAGGAAGGTGGGATTAGAAAGGGCACCAGGGTGTCCTCAGGCTGGCATGGACAAGATGGGCCGAATGGCCTCTTTCTGTGCTGTAACTTTTCTATGGTTCTAAGAGCAGGAGAGTTCCTTCCAGTGACTTAGCCAACACTTATCCCTCCACAAACAATAAAGATATTACCTGGTCATTATATTCTTGCTGGTTATGAGATTTTGCTGTGTGCAAACTGGCTGCAGCATTTCATAAAAACAAGAAAACTGCGGATGTTGGAAATCCAAAACAAAAACAAAACAGAATTACCTGGAAAAACTCAGCAGGTCTGGCAGCATCGGCGGAGAAGAAAAGAGTTGACGTTTCGAGTCCTCATGACCCTTCGACAGAACTTGAGTTCGAGTCCAAGACTTTTCTTGGACTCGAACTCAAGTTCTGTCGAAGGGTCATGAGGACTCGAAACGTCAACTCTTTTCTTCTCCGCTGATGCTGCCAGACCTGCTGAGTTTTTCCAGCTAATTCTGTTTTTGTTTTTGTTTTGCAGCATTTCATACGTCAGCTGATCCTTCATTCAAGGATGACATCTACTCAGGCTTGAGAGTTTCTGTCATGGGTCTTCTTTGTGACTGAGCAGGCCGACTCTCGGCCCACACATCTTTGGGCACATGGGGCAGGATGTCTCACAAGGCAGTGGAATCCAGGGTGTCGGATTTGGGTTCTCTTTCTTTGACCACAAAGGTGGTGATCCCACAGGGTATTGTTCCTCAACCAGGACAAAGTGAGACAGCCTATTTTTCATGCATCTTTTCTAGCTCCCTCCTGATTTGAGGTGATCAGAGGGTATCCTGAAGAGGACTGCTCACTCAAAGATGCTGTCGCCCAAGGGCATTTCAATGCCAACAACCATCATGTACTTGGCACCTGTGTGCAGATTCTTGACTAGGGACTTCCAGTTTCACATCCTTGTCTCCGTCGCCAATTCTCCATCACCACAGGACTTGGCAGATGTACCCTGGCACAACCTGTATGTGACTTTGTTTAATGTGAGGACCTTGGGGCACTGTCATTATCCACATGATCTTGATGGGTTGGTGGTCAGATTTAGCTGATGTGTCGAACCACAATGCTGCTGCAGCTTTTTTAGCTGCTGAGACATCGTCTTCCTTTGCTTGTCCTGTCATTGAGGACATTTTGGACTACATTTTGTCTGGCCCCTCCCCCTGACCCTGCCACCACAATGGCAAAGTGCTCCCAATGGCAACGTTCAAAGTGCCAGGGTATCCTACATATCCAACAGTGACTACACCTCAAAAAATACTTTGTGCTTTCAACATTCTGAGGTCATTAAAGGTGCTGTAGGAATGTGAGCTTTTTATATCAATTACAAACATAAGCTTTGACAGTCAGATATCCAGGTCAGGGGAGTTCTCTTAGACCTTCAAGCTGCATGTCGCTACGAGAGAAGAACTATCCATATGCATTCTCCCAGCAGCTTGTACCAACCCCAATGCAACATTTTGCTATTTCCCACAACAACCATTCTGTGGCTTTGAAGTTCCACTTCCTGTCTTGGGCCTCCCTCTGTTCAGGGGCTGTCATCTTGAGCTTGTTTCTCAGAAACGCAATAAGTTATTAAGACGTTGCAACCAATCTCCCCAAAGTCAGGTATGAAAATAGAGAGACTCACTCTTTGACCTCAACCCATCCAGCTCGCTGTCGAAGGACATCCAGGATAGTATTCGTCAATACACATTTGAATCGAATGCAATTGCGTTGCTCCCTAATAACAAGAATGCATCGTTATTTCTTCCCCAATAACAAAAATGTACAGTTAACCCCATAATCAGAATGTACAGTTAACCCCCAATAGACAGAATGTACGGTTAACCCCCAATAATCAGAATGCATAGTTAACCCTATAATCAGAATGTACAGTTAACCTCCAATGACCAGAATATACAGTTAACCTCCCAATAATCAGAATGTACAGTTAACCCCCAATAACCAAAATGCACAGTTAACCTCCCAATAATCAGAATGTACAGTTAACACCTAATAACCAGAATGTAGAGTTAACCTTCCAATAACCAGAACATACAGTTAACCTCCCAATAATCAGAATGTACAGTTAACCCCATAACCAGAATGTACAGTTAACCTCCCAATAATCAGAATGTACAGTTAACCTCCCAATATCCAGAATGTACAGTTAACACCTTAATAACCAGAATGTACAGTAAACCTCCCAAAAACCAGAATATACAGTTAACCCCATAACCAGAATGTACAGTTAACCTCCCAATGACCAGAATGTACAGCAAACCTCCCAATAATCAGAATGTACAGTCAACCTCCCAATAATCAAAATATACAGTTAACCCCATAACCAGAATGTACAGTTAACCCCGAATAACCAGAATGTACAGTTAACCCCCAATGACCAGAATGTACAGTTAACCCCCAATGACCAGAATGTACAGTTAACCTAATAACCAGAAAGCACAGTTAACCTCCCAATAACCAGAAAGCAAAGTTAACCTCCCAATAACCAGAAAGCAGTTAACCCCCAATAACCAGAAAGTGGTTAACCTCCCAATAACCAGAATTTACAGTTAACTCAATAACCAGAATTTACAGTTAACCTCCCAATAACCAGAACGTATAGTTAACGCAATAACCAGAATGCACAATTAACCTCCCAATAAACAGAATGTACAATTAACCCAACAACCAGAATGTACCCTTTACCCCCAGTCACCAGAATTTCCAGATAGCCCCATAACCAGGATGTATAGTTAACCCCATAGTCAGAACGTACAATTAACCTCACAATAACCAGAATATACAATTAACCCCCGAGTAACCAGAATGCTCATTATTTTTAGAAACATAGAAACTAGGAGCAGGAGTAGGTCATTCAGTGCTTCAAGCCTGCTCCACCATTCTAATCCTCTAACACAACGCCGCACTTCCGCTGTCACCCCATGCCCCTTGATGCCTTTAGAGTCCAGAAATCTATTTCCTTCTTAACCATATTCAGTGACTTGGCCTCCACAGCCTTCTGTGGTAGAGAAGTCCACAGGTTTACCACCCTCTGAATGAAGAAGTTTCTCCTCACCTCAGTCCTAAATGTTTTACCCCGTATCCTAAGACTGTGACTCCTTGTTCTAGATCCCCCCCCACCCCCAGCCAGAGGAAACACCATCCCTGCATCCAGTCTGTCCAGCCCTGTCAGAATTTCATACATTTCAATGATATACCCTCTCATTCTTCTAAACTCCAGTGAATACAGGCCTAGAGGGCCTAATCTCTCCTCATACGACAATCTTGCCATCCCAGGAATCAGTCTGGTGAACCTTCGCTGCACTCCCTTTATGGCTAGTATATCCTTTCTTAGATAAGAAAACCAAAACTGCACACAATACTCCAGGTGTGGTCTCACCAAGGCCCTGTACAGCTGCAGTAAAACATCCTTGCTCCTGTACTCAAGTCATCTCACAATGAAGGACAACATACCATCTGCCTTCTTAACTACTTGCTGCACCTGCATGCTTACTTTCAGTGATTGGTGTACAAGGACACGCAGGTCCATTTGTTCATGAACATTTCCCAATCTTTCATCATTTAAATAATACTCTGCTGTTCTGTTTTTCCTATCGAAGTGGATAATGTTACACTTATCGATGTTATACTGCATCTGCCATGTATTTGCCCACTCACTCAACCTGTCTAAATCACCTTGAAGCCTCTTAACACCCTAGTCATCGCTCACGTGTCCACCAAGTTTCACGTCATCAGCAAACCTGGAAATATTACAATTGATTTCCTTATTCAAATTAATATATACTGTGAATAGCTGGGGCCCAAGCACTGAAGCCTGCGGTATCCCACTAGTCACCACCTGCCACTCCGAAAAAGACCCATTTATTCCTACTCTCTGTTTCCTGTCTGCTAACCAATTCTCAATCCATGCCAATACATTACCCCCAATCCCATGTGCTCTAATTTTACACACTAACCTCTTATATGAGACTTTATCAAAAGCTTTCTGAATATCCAAATACACCACATCCACTGGTTCTCTCTTATCTATTCTGTTAGTTACATCCTCAAAAAATTTCAGTAGGTTTGTCAAACACGATTTCAATTTTATAAATCCATGTTGGCTTTGTCTAATTCCATTTATATTTTCTAAGTGTCCTGTTATCAAATCCTTTATAATAGACTCTAGCATTTTCCCTGTTACTGATGTTAGGCTGACCGGTCTGTAATTCGCTGTTTTGCCCATAGTGGGGTTACATTTGCCAGCTTTCAATCATACCCTGGTGATTTATTGGCTTTCAGTCACATTAATATCCCCAGGACTATTGTTTTACTAATATTAATTTCCTTCAATTCCTCCTTCTCATCATACCCTTGGTTCCCGAGTATGTCTGGGAAGTTATTTGTGGCTTCCTCCGTAAAGACAGAACTAAAGTAATTGTTTAATTGCTCTTCAAGTTCCTTGTTTTGTATTATAAATTCTGTCATCTCAGACTGCCAGGGACCGATGTTTGTCTTCAATAATCTTTTTCTTTTTATATACACACACACATACATATATGCATACACATATATATGCATATATATATACATATGAATATACATACATACACATACATATATATATACATAGATATACAAATATATACACATATAAATATATATACACACTTATACACACATACATATATATATACATATACACACATATATATACACACACATACATATACACATATACAGATATACACACACATGCATATATACATATATAAACATATAAATACACATACATATATAAATACACATACGCATATATACAAATAC